>OX359192.1:2500-2402500 GCA_947172415.1 Chondrosia reniformis
CGGGTGGTAGGGTTGCTGGCGGAAGGGTACCTGGCGGTAGGGTTGCTGGCCGTATATAGGGTTTTTGGCGGTAGGGTTTCTGGTGATAGGGTTACTTGCGGAAGGGAAGTTGGAGATAGGTTTGCTGGCGGTAGGGTTGCAGGTGGTAGTTGTTCTGGCAGAAGGGTAGCTGGCAAAAGGAGTGCTGGCGGTAGGGTTGCAGGCTCTAGGGTTGCAGGCAGTAGGGTTGATGGCGGTAGGTTAATGGCGGTTGGGTTGCTGGCAGTAGGGTTGCTTGCGGTTGGGTTGCTTGCGGTTGGGTTGCTTGCAATAGAGTTTCTGGCGGTAGGGTTACTGGCTGTAGGGTTGCAGACGGTAAGGTTTCTGGCAATGGGGTTGCTGGCGGTAGGGTTGCTGGCGGTAGGGTTGCTGGCGGTAGTGTTGCTGGTGCTAGGGTTGCTGGCCGTAGGGTTGCTGGCCGTAGGGTTGCTGGCCGTAGGGTTGCTGGCCGTAGGGTTGCTGGCCGTAGGGTTGCTGGTGCTGGGCTAAGGTTGCTGTGCTAGGGTTACTGGGCTAGGATTGATGAGTTAGGATTGCTGAGCTAGGGTTGCTGGGCTAGGGCTGCCGAGCTAGGGTTGCTGGACTAGGGTTGGTGGACTACTATTGCTGAACTAGGGTTGCTGGACTAGGGTTGCTGGACTATTGTTGCTGGACAAGGTTTGCTTGACTAGTGTTGTAGAACTAGCGTTGCTGGACTAGGGTTGATGGACTAGGGTTGCTGGACTATATAAGGTTTCTGAGCTAGGATTGCTGAGCTAGGGTTGCTTGGCAAGGGTTGTTGGACTAGGGTTGCTGGACCAGGGTTGCTGGACTACTGTTGCTGGACAAGGTTTGTTGGACTAGCATTGTTGGACTAAGGTTGCTGGACTAGGGTTGCTGGACTAAGGTTAACGTTGCTGGACTAGGGTTGTTGGGCTAGGAGTTAGGGTTAGGGTTTGGAATGGGTTTAGGGCTTTAACTCTTCTCACATCTTGGACAACCTTTGTCTGCCCACTAACGATGATCCTAGCCTGGACCAAAAACCCTAAGACCCCAACCACAACCCTTCAAGATAGCACAACCCTAGACTATATGTAGTCCCAAATCCTAAGGACAACTCTGTCAATCCTTTGTATTATATACATAGACATATACGTATAGACAAACGTAGACTTACGTTGACATACGTAGACATAAGTAGACATACGTATAGACTTACGTAGACAAACGTAGACATACATAGACAAACATAGACATACGTTAATATACGTAGACATACGAAGACATACTTAGGCATATGTATAGACTTACGTAAACATACGTATATATAGACAAACGTAGACTTACGTAAACATACTTAGACATATGTAGACATATATATATATCACTGGATAGCACTTATCAAGATTAATACTTCTAATATAATGTAAAAAAACTTCAAAAGTGATAGTTTACCTTTCTAGCTATAGCTCTGTAGCCCCACCTCAGCCCATAGTTCTAGTCAAGGCTAGGGAGGGGCGCATGTTAATGCCTGTATAGATGCATGTAGATGCCTGTACATACATGTATAGACAAAATAGGCGCATGTAGATGCGTATTAATTCATATAGATGCATGTATAGACACAAGAAGGTGCATGTAGATGCTTGTAGATTTGTGTCAATGTTGTGCATGGTTGGATGCAAATGTTCTGGCCAGACAGTGGAGTGGCCTAGTACAGGAGAGTTGATTGTAGTTAGTTAGTATAGGGTCTGTGATTTAAGTTGGTTGCCAAAGGACTGGCCAGGTATATATATATTATACACAGTGCAAGTTAAATATATAGACAGGTAGACGCATGTAGACGCATGTTTGATGCAAGCATAGATGCATGTAGATGCATGTTGATGAATGTTGATGCATGTAGATGCATGTTGATGCATGTAGTTGCATGTATGTATAGAGTCTGGTCATGCAGTGAAGAACGAAGGCATGCAATAAGCCACTATAGTGGATATATCATGCAGAGAGTACGGTAGTACTCTCTAGGTAGAGATGGCAGAAAAAAAAACATGGCCGCCCTATTCAATATATTATCAATTAACAACATGTTTCGATGCTCCACAACCTTCGCAAAGTGGTAAACCCGAAATAGGCCAAATTCTGAAATTCCTCATTTTTTCTTCTTTTTTCAAATGAGCTAGCGCTAACGTGCGAACTTACGCAGGTACATACAAATACTAAATCGTCATGAATGTTTCCGAACTAGGGAATAGGCTACCTTAAATTTCAACGCGCTCCATCCGAAGCGTGTTACTTTTGAAAGTTCCAAATTTAGGGCCTACTCGAACGCCATTTTTAATTAAGTTTCAAACTCTGTATATAAAATAAGTAACTCGATTTAGAAATATTTGTGGTACTGCCGCCACCCGCGATCGAATTTCTTAGTCGCTTTGCAGGGCCTATATACAGTCGTATTTTTAACGATTATGGACCCTTTAATATCCTAAACTGACTGTTAAAGAACGGTAGAAAACTTACTTGACAAATTGGGGATCTTTTCGGACGCCATTTTTTTAATTTAGAGCTCTATTATATCGTCTATTCTGCTACTTTATTTCGAGTTTTCTCCAAGAAAACTTTCAAAACAAATATTAACAAGGAAAAAGGGGCAATACAAGTTAAATAAAAACATTGGCACATCTAGAAAAAGTAACGAAACAAGAAAGTGATCATATGGTAAGGCTAACATTGCAGAAGTGGCATACTGAAACTTAACTATACACATCACTTCTATGTTTAGGCGCATCGATCCCTACTTCTAGTATATATATCCATGATGCACCCAAACATAGAAGTGATGTGTATAGTTAAGTTTCAGTATGCCACTTCTGCAATGTTAGCCTTACCATATGCATATGATCACTTTCTTGTTTCGTTACTTTTTCTAGATGTGCCAATCACTGTTATAGTGCCATCCCTACTTTTAACTTCATTTTTGAATGTTTTTATTTAACTTTATATATATAAGTCACTTGCCAAGGACTGGTTAGGTATAATTGTGCATGGTTGCATGGCTACAAATGTCCTGGCCAGACAGTGGAGTGGCCTAGGTGTTGTGTACAGGAGAGTGGAGTGTAGTGTGGGTCTGTGGTGTAAGTTGGTTGCCAAGGGCTGGCCAGAAACATATTTTTATATACAGTGCAAGTTACAATGCACTCTAGTGCACTAGTGCATGTAGAGTGACACTAGGTATAGTGTCACAGTATTTGTAAATTGTTCTGTGAGCACGCCACAGGTGTGTGTCCTATAAGATGGTCCACACTATGATGAGCACTATATATATCTGTCCTCCAAGGTATGTTAAGAGAGAGAAGTTATTGAGACAGTTTGTACTGATCTATACAAAAACACTAGTAGTGAATGGTAACGCATTATTATAGAAAACATATTGTAAATAAAAATACTTAACACATGCACGTTTAACTTGGAATAGCTATGATCATTAGGTGAAGAGCCGTGCCAATAACTCTACATAATGGAATAGAATAGGCAGAGAACACTCAGTAGAGTTGGTTGGGGCTAGGGTTATGTCACCTTTTGATGAGACACCCACATTTTGAGTCTAGCCACCAACTGTAGTACCTCACATTTAGGAGACTGTTACTGGTGAATGAGGCCATCAGCTCCTCAGCACTACATCAATAATGAATTAAGGTTATAATTTAGACATGCAGCTTGGTAGGTGTATATACTTACGCCAGGTGATTTGGCATGGCAACAATAAGTTTGCCACATTTCTCAGTAAAATGGAGACCTTTTGAATAACTTGTCAAACACTTGGTCAGCTAAAGAAATTTAACACAGTGCAGTTCTGACAGGTTATCACAAACACAACCTTACTTCTACAGAATGACAGTTTTTCTCCAAGACAATTAGAGGCGGTCGCCTAGCAATTAGATCAGAACCTTCCAGATTCTGTGTTGTGCATGGACACAAATGTGAAGTACTGACAATCATTCATTTGTGAAACATGCACTCACTACACAGTATAAGGGTCCTTGTATCATGTTTACCAGGTTGAAGTGGCTCCTTAATTTCAAAATGTACTCAGAAAATGGAACTGGTTGGATTTGGGTTGAGCTATATATGCAGGTACATGCCAGAAAAATAGCATCCATATATGGAATTATAATAAGGTGAATTGCACTCACGTCAAGCCTTGCAAAACTGTTAAATGTGAAAGTCTGAGGAACACTGTCAAATACAGTGGCTTTCTGTCAATAGCAACTCTAAAATGAATGTAAACTTCAAACTTACCAAATCCACTACAAAATGCATCAAAAGCAGCTTCGTGGAAGTACCTCTCCGCCTCTAACGTGCACAGTACACAGTAAATGAGTATCCTCCTCTATTGGAAGCACTTACTGTAGGGAGAGTCAGTACTGTGGGAGATAACTGGGCCATGGAGCTTCATTAAGCCTGTTTTCCTTCTGTATAGGAGCCAGACATTAAACTTGATGTGTACGTGATACACAGAGGTGTGGTACCCACTTTGCCAAAACATTGTACAATCCTTCGAGGTGTGTTTTGCTGAGGAGATCCCTGCCATTACAATCAGTCAGGACCTGTGATAGTGAGCAATGGATGAAAGTTGGAATGACATTACAAGTTAGAAAACTCACTTTTCTGAGGGAGTAACAAAGTCGCTTAGTGTCAATCACAAGTGGAAAGAGCTGGTGGATTGAAGCCTTAAACTCTTCCCAACTTGAAGGGAGTGGCTGAATGAATTTCTCATAAATAAATGCCAAATCCAACAGCATATTATGTCCTATGATAGGCTAAAATACTAACTCCATGACAAAAGTTCCAAATACAAAATTCTGTCAGATATAGGCTCACCTTTTGAGCCTTTATCAAATAACTGATTACTTGAGTGAATCCACGAGCTGTCTCTATATCACTGCATGGAGCAAACAACAGTCACACAACACTGGCACACACGATATTAGAGTGATGGTACTTTGTGGAGTACTCCAGAGACTCTCTAAGAATGCTTTCTTGTTTAGCATTTAAATATGAAATGCCATCCTCAAACACCTAAGAGCAGTGCAAGACACAATGTACTATAATAGACATGCACAGCAATGGATACAACACATTGTCTAAGGTCTTACCTTAGCAAATTGAAAAGAATTTTCTCTCAAAAACTCAACAGATGAAGGCTGTAAACAGCGAAGGAACACAGAAAATGGGTAACTTTGGAGGCAACGCACTGGTTGCATGTAACACTCACTTGCATTGAGAAACACTCTTCAACTTCAAAAATGCTACTTGGAAACAGATAAAAGTTGTATGTGTGAACTTTGTAGAAGTTGACTTGTGAAGGATCCGTCCGCCGCTCGTTAACAAATATTGCCAAACCTTCGCATTAGAGTAAAGTGCAGCTAGTCCTAACGTACCATATGAACAACTAACCGAACTGAAATATTTGGAATTTCGCAACATTCGCTTTAATCTTTCTATACCGCTGCTCAACGTTGTCGAACAAACTGAGGCATTTAGTGCACAACAGATAAAGACGACATCGCGTGTCTGCGGCTGCGGCTGAAGCTATATAATATACCTGTTTGCAGTGTCCCTGCTGAACAATCCCGTAAATTCTGTATCAATGCCTAATTTACGGGCAAGGAGACATTGAGATCGACGACTTTACACATATACACAAGCACTGACCAACACAACAACAGTTTTCGATCAGTTTAAAAACTTCTGGCAAAACATCTCTGTAGTTGGATCTAATCACCGCCGCCATATTCTATTGCGTAATACAATGATTAATTAAATGTACACCTTTGATGCTTATAAAATAGTTCATTAAAACAAAAGGCAAGTACAGCATTATACTGCATCGACCAAGTTTCTTTTGATGCACTCCGCACATTCGGCCATGTACTGATACTGCAGAACACAAAGATAGTCAATAGAGACAACTGACATATTGACAACACTTACATGGTCACTAAATATCTTGATCCATTTAGGGGACTTCCCGTCACGTGAATATTGTATCATAAAGCATTCTCCTTCAATGTCTTCATCTGCCTGCTTAATCCTCTCCCATTCAAATGTGTGCTCCTGGTCCTGAGGTGGTGGGAAACGTGTGAATTGGATGCAACACAGTAGGTCTGTGTGTACCTCAACTTTTCCCTTCTGGTCACATGCCTGCAGAGCTAGACACTGATCATTTAGCTTGACTATGACATGACCATTCTTCCGAGCGTCACATGGACAGTGCGGAAAGGACAATGTGTTGTACCCTTCAAATTCCAGCAGCAATCGAAGGAACTACAAAAAAGAATTATCATTATTGCTTTACACAAACAGACACAATCAGCTAACGTCTTTTGGCTTGTCTTGACATTGCTCCAACTTTTCCTTTAACTCATCATCGACCTTCAAAGAGTCCTCCTTCAAATCTGTGATGGCCTGATTGAATAGCAGATCTACCGCTTTGGGATCCACGAACAGACGCCGCTCCTATGCCACAGAAACTCCTTCTTGGAGGAACTTAAACTAAATAACTAATCCAACAAACACTCACAACTTTTGAGGAGAAAACCCATTTTCTGAGATAGATAGTTTTGTCCAGTTTGTGAGGAAACTCGTCTGGTTTCAGTTTGACATCTACACACACATAGCAATGAGGCAATTGGATGCATAACAGGTGTTGTACAACTCATAAGTGTCAACGTACACATCAGTTTTTCCTTTTTAAACAAGGCAAAGTGATCCATGCTCCCTTGCCTCAGCCCCAGCTTCGCAACCAATGTCCGGTACACCTCATTCGTCCTGGAATGGCCCGGCACATTCACCACCACAAACCCGCCATCAGGCAGCTCCACCTGGAGGTCCAGCTGACTGGGCAACGCCTTCTTTGTTGAGACCGCTGACTGCAGACATAAAGAGTGTCATGCAAGTTGCCATTATCTGAAACAGTGGTCTCTACCTTTGAAGTCTTTTGGTGCTGGGACGGCAGGTCTAGGAAGTCATGAATCAAGTCACACTCAAAAATGGCACGAACTGAACAGACTGCATGTAACAGTAAGGGATTACGGTAAGCCCCAAGTTGATTCATCCAAATTATATCTCATTACTTCTTTCTACGTAATCTTGCAACTTTCTCCTGCGTCCATCCAGAGCCACATCTGAGAGCTTGAAAGGCCAGCGTCCAGGAAGTGGTGGGAAAGGGAAGTCGGAAAACTGTTTCTTCAACTGAGCACACACAATAGGAGGAGACACAGTTAGATTGTGCAATATCAAAAGTTATTGGCTCACATTTCCATCCAAAGCGTGAAACTCTCTATACCTTCGCTTCACCATGTGGCTACCCAGTTGGACCGCATACACCTACACACGCACAAGTAGAGCTGGTATGTAAATGTATCGCTACAGATAGCATCCCATTCATACCACATATTCCTTTCCATTTTCGTCAGTTTTCTTTTCAAACTCAGGAACTGAAATGGGAACACTTTTGACGTCACTCATATCAGACGTTTGAACAGAATCTTGCTCAAGTTTCAGCGCTTCTTCCTCTGTCACTGACATTACAGTTAACTTGACTTTACTTCCACTTCCTTTGATCAGTTCCACAACTTTCTGATGATCGACGCCCTCAACCGCAACTCCATTCACCTCCAGCAGTCTATCGCCCGACTTGATGCCCCCTTCAGCGGCCGGACCGCCTTCGACCACCGCGCTGATGTATTGTAGAGGTGCGTACAGTTCGCCGCCAATAGATCGCAGTTTTCCACCTTCACTGACTTGTCCCCTGATGTTAAAGCCAAAGCCTTTCTTCCCCTTGACCAAGAGCACTTCTCTTGGGACGTGAAGGGACTGACCGTCACCGTTTTCTGTGGTCGCCTCTGACGCCATTTAAATTCCTCCCACATTGTAAAAGACGTGTAAACAGAAATGGCTGTTGTCAGCCTTCAGATCGGCAGCTACGCCAATCATGTGTGTAGCCACTGGTGGAATGCACAGAGCAACTCGTTTCAACGAGATCTTTCAGGCCACGTCCCTTCGGAAATCAAGCATGAGGTTCTATTTAGAGAGGCGCCATCGGGACCTCAAACTTTCGCTCCAAGAGCAATTGTGATAGATACAGCACAACATCTGGGTGCGTTGAAGACACTCGAAAAGAACAGCCCTCCCGAGCTGCCCGCGCCCCACTGGGAGGGGGAGATAGACAGAGCTCAGTACGAGTCGCACCTAAGTCATTCTGGGGATGCTGTAGAAACAAAAAGAAAAGTTGGGGATCAAGTGGTACAATGGGCAGACTATACCAAGTGCTGTTACCATGACAATTCATTACTTCCAATTCCAGCTGGATTTGCATGGGGGTGAGTGAGTGTCCTGCCCACAATTTGTGTTTGAGCTCTGCATTACCTGTGCTGTATGCAGAAGCTCCTTTGGTTGGTGGTCTCCAGGTGAAGATGCACACAAGCTGCTACAACCAGAACTGGAGGACAAGCTTCACTTTTTTACTGAAGAGATTGACCAGCTCTCAGTCAGTTCACAGCTGTGCGGTGTGGCACCAAGGTGATGCTGTCGTATCGTTGTTAGGGTATGCATCTGCTCGCAGACAGCTGTGACAGTTTGGCTGGTCTCGCAGCTGGCATTGCACAAGATCTGGCAGAAGAGTATGGTGCAAAGCAAATTGTATCTTTTGGAATGCATCCTTCTAGCTTTCCAAATAAGGTAATTGGTTGACCTACACTGTGTGTGGTTTGATTCTGTGTCTGTTCTACAGGTAAATCAGCAGCTGTCAACTGTGAATGCTGTGAAGTTTGCACTAGCAATGACATCACATTCTGGACTTTACTTACCACTTTGCTTATCTGACAAGTTCCCAAACCAATTTCCAATGCTAAACTTCAAGGTAACATTTGGACTGGAACCTTATTCTTTGCTGTACAGAATGTTTGATTCTGTAGAGTGATCTAACACTCCATACAAGTGCAATTTTGGCGAGTGTTCTAGACAGTGCCACTCTGCCCTATAGGACTAAAGGTAGCTTGTCCAGTCTGACTGAATTTGCTGCAGCATTGACTCAAAATGGCCGACCAGTAAGCAGAGATTTTGTGTGCTGTCACCTGCCTGAATATTTATATATATTTGGTCATTCTGAGATTACAGCTATAGGCTGTTCCATTCCTCTGAACCTTGCCAAGAATGGGTGTGTCTCAGACCTACTGACACGCCCTCTACCTCAGCAGCTGACGTCCCTGACTCCATTTGTGGGGAATGCATGGGGAGGAAACCAGAGTTTGGTTGTGCGAGGCATTCCAGAGACTTTCCCTGTCAAGTGAGTAGTTTTACATACAACACACGCCACCTGTACTTTCACTATCTTGTACTTCCTTGCAGCCCAGATGCTCCATCTCAGTCGGTGGATGAGCTGCTGTGGAGCCACTTGGCCACTGATCAGTCTGGCAGACATCACTTGACCTCTGTCAGCCAGCCCTTCAACACAGAGGAGCCATTTCCCAACATATTTGGTCCTGCTCAACAGAAAGGACTGCTTGTTGAATGGTACTGAATGGAGAGGTATCTTCCATCACAGAGTGTCACTCAATGTTTTGCTGCAGGAATACACAGAGTGGCATGAATACTTCAGTTTCCATAGCAACATGTCAGTCATCCTGTGATGATGTACACAATTTTATTGATGAGTTGGCCACCCCTCTGATGGACGACAGGGTTGCTAAGCGATATGGTTTCCATAGAGATGACTTACAGGAATCAATTCAAACCTTACTTTCATTATCCCATGCATACCACATTAAACCTTCACAAGAAATTGATGAAATGTAATTGTACACATCAATGTTACTAGTATACTAATACTTAAGAGTTATGTGTTTAATAGCTACAGTGCACCTTGTAGAATACAAAATTTATAGCAAGACTCCTGCAAACTAATCGTCCTTCTTTGAAAACTCATTTTCCACTGCTGATGCTGTTTCATCAAGTTTGGCTTTAGCTTCCAAAATGGTTTGAGCATCCACTTTGGACGCTGCACTCTTTACAAGACCCACAGCTATAGGACAGATATATTGTATACAACTACACAAATGTTTCCATGGTAACTCACCAGTCCCGCCCACATCCCTAGCTGCCTCTTTAGCAACAGATGTTACTTCTGAAATGAATCCTTCGTTTTTCTTGATAAAGGGTTTAATGAGGGTTGAGTATACCACTGTCGAACCATTGTTCTTCATTGGCAGGAAACACCAGACCAGGAAAGCACACTATAGACACACAACATCAGATCCCTCACACTGATTTACACATGACTTTGCATAGAGAAGTGTCTATTCAACTCACTTTAAAGAGAAAGTAGAATGGAACCCAGAACATGAGCAGGTCGGTGATGGACTCCACAACACTGAAGAAGGCAAACACAACCCAGTAAGTCAACCATTGCGTGTCATCGTCCTTCTCCTCGGAATCAATCGCCTTGCAACTGCGGATCACACAAGCATTGTCATTGGACTTGCGGAAAGTCGAGACACTATGTAATTGAGAACTCACGAAGCGTAAGCAGGATAGATGAAACCGACCACATTGACAACAATGGCTGCGCCCCATCCAACCGTCAGAAACAGTACCAGAAAGGAAGCGATGCCTAAAGTGAATAAAGCAAGATTCGTTCTTAAATTCGAACGACACAGCTAGAATATTGATCATCCCTGGCCACCAATACAATATCCATACGACATTACATAGCGTATATGTTGACTATGCGGTGCTCCAGGGTAAATAATCAATGAGAAATGATCTATGACTACATCTGTAACTGTATCTATGGAGCCAACTCGTCAACCGTACCAACAGCCAGGTAACCTCTGTCAACCTTAGTGTACTTCTCCACAAAGGCGAGCGTGTTACTAATCGGGTTGTTGTCGCGGTAAATGAATTGCTTGAGCCCCTCCTTGAACTCTTGGTACTTGGTCTTCTTCGCGGCCATTTTACTATGACGTAATTACACCAATTTGTTGGAAAGCTACCACATTCCAAAGGCTTCCTTCCCAGGAGTTGGCCTTGCTCTCTCTCTGATATATCCTTAATAAAATAGTTCCACTTGTAATGCGGTTAATGGTTAATACTACATTCACATTTTCCTCTTGATTCTTATTATAAACCCAAGTACAGAAGTCAGTAATGAACACTACAAAACATATACAACCTGTTCAGGATTACAAAAAAACAGAAAAACAAGTAAAAAGTGACAAAGTTCTGTTTCAAAAATATTAACATGCCAAACTAACGAAATATATGAAACCTGTTACCATGACAACAGACAAAATATTATAAATATAAAAACATATACAAAATTAACACTTGTCAGTAATGTACTGGAAGTACTAGATTTGGGTTTTGTTGCAATGGAATCAGTAGAAACTTGTTCAGTTGGTATTTCCACAGTGAAATCACCCAAGAGGTGATGTCGAGAGGTAGTGGGAGGGGGAGTGACAGCTCCCATCAAAATGGCGTCCTCCCCTGCCAGTTTGCTTAGCTGAACCATTTCAAAATCGGCTGACTTGGATATATCAAACTGACAAATCTCATACAAGAAGGGGGGCCCCCTCAACTGAAAGTTATTAAAGACATGTTCTCTGGAGCTGCACTGAAGGAGAGAATGTATATAATTGGTTGGACATAAGTTCTTTAGATCACTGATAAACGTCTTCATTTGAACAAGTCTTGCGTGAGCAGGACAGCCCGAGTTACACAATCCACTGTCTTTGTGCAGGAGGTGGGGCGGAGCCTGTATGGTCACCACAAAGTGGCCCTTGGCCAGTCGAATACTGATGGTCACATTGTAACTGAAGGATCGAATGAGAGCTGAACCATTTCTGGGAGCTTCAGAGTAACTTGCCTCTACTCGAAGCATACCATCTGACGATGATGTTGTCGCATCAGCAAAGGTTACTGGAAAGGCTCCTATACTAGCTTTGAACAGCTTCTCTTCATGACAAGCATTAGAGTAGAACTTGACTGAGATCTGTAGAACAGTTAATGTTATGCAATATACGTGTATTGTTACATAACACCACTGCAAGCAGTGAAACTTGAACAGGTGATCTTATACGAGTTTAGTTGTGACATGATATTCAACACAACTAAGTTAGGTCTACACAAAGCTTTTACAACATAACTCAATTTACTCAATAATTTTGTCAATCAATAACACATTCAACTGTACAATTCCATTAACAGCTGACATTTGATAAATAATGAAACATTAATGTAATATATTCACTATAGCATCACCACCCATATGCTGCTAATTACAGGGTTTACCTCATTTATCTGTGTGACAGTTTCAGCGGCTGACTTCCGAGGGACCACATTATCAACCATGACCTCCAGTACTCCAGGGAACTTCATGAGGTACCATTTTCCAGGAGTGAAACAGGTGGAGATCTCATCAGAGCTAAAGGAGCTCAAATGGGAGAAGGAGAAGTAGCTACAAAACTTTAGTTCTGTGTTCTTCACGTTCAGAGGGCACCTTATGGCCAGTGGAGGGTTGGTCCTGTAGCTCATGCTCTGAGGAATGGAGACAATCGGGTCAAACGTGGTGTTCTCCAGGAGAGCCATGTTCCTGATGAGGGAGCATTCAGAGGAGTCAGTTGGCTCTTCAGTTGGAGGTGGGGGAGGGATTGTAGTTGGACTGTCAGTGCAGTTCAAACTTTCCCTTCTCCTCTTGAGATTGACCACCATTAGGGTGAGTGTGAAGCTGCAACCAGCTCCTCTCCTACGAAAGCACGATATGGCCTCAAGCAGCTCGGAGCAGACCACATTTCGATCCAGCTCCTCCAGCTCCTCCGCTGAGGCAGTGAGGGACACTGTTTGTTGGCAATTACGTCTCAGGTTGTCAGGGTCACAGTTTTGAGCAAGAACTACAAGAACACAAATGCGGCAGTGCACACCTTGGTTAGGAGGTGGGAGGGCTGCCCTCACAGGAGGAAAGTAAACTGAGAGAGAACAAGAAACACTACACAAGTTTACATAAGGATAAAAGAGGGAGGGGCCAGACCTTGATCCCAACCTATGAATACCATTAAAAGTACACTCAAGTGTATTCATGGGTTAAGTGATCTAAGGGGAGTGTTCTCCACAGATGTGTGTGTATCTACCACTGGCCACAATAACAATTAGAAAGCAAACACTAAGAATGAAGTAATACAACAGTTCAAGGTAATTAGCTATCACCTGTGAGCCTGACATTAGATCTGGTGAGCACTACTGTACTAATCTGTTAACACCTTTCAGTAGGAAAACAAGCATAGCCAATAACCTGAAACCAAGTGAGTGAACATTACCTACAGGTTCCTAGCATTTACCATCCCACTCCCCCTTGTGGGCTGAATGGTACATTCCATCCATAAATGCTTTGCATGCACCACAATCTATGGTAGTAACTTTCACTCACCCTCCCTCCATCACCCCTTCCCTCCATCACCCCCTCCCTCCATCACCCCTCCCTCCATCACCCCCTCCCTCCATTCACCCCCTCCCTCCATCCACCCTCCCTCCATCACCCTCCCCCTCCATCCACCCTCCCTCCATCACCCCCTCCCTCCATCACCCCCTCCCTCCATCAGCCCCTCCCTCCATCAGCCACTCCCTCCATCACCCCCTCCCTCCATCACCCCCTCCCTCCATCACCCCCTCCCTCCATCACCCCCTCCCTCCATCACCCCTTCCCTCCATCACCCCCTCCCTCCATCACCCCTTCCCTCCATCACCCCCTCCCTCCATTTCTTTTGTGAAAGACAATTCTAACATCCTAATATTTCAAGTCTTTTTGTCCTATTATTTCAGTGAAACTCGGCAAGTGTTTATATTCACTGATCGACAGACAATAAATTACAATAATTAGTCGACCCAGCCCAGACAGTTATGCGACACGTCTATACAGACTGGCCCACAACGAACAACTGGTAAACTGCAAATAACAAGGATATGTGCATCTCGTGAGTCACGCCGGGCAAACCTCACTCACCAGAGTGCGCCGTCAGGACGGCCAGGAGACAGAGGATGTATTCACTGATGACAATAGGAAGCGTAGAACCGTACATACTTCTCAGACACAACACAACGAAAACCTTCAGTTCAGTAGAGCTCTTTTCAGATCTTCGCTTCTCTACCTATATAGCCCGCGTTTAAATAATTATCCACTTCACTCCACTAGTAACCTTTCGCGCATTATTGGTTATGAATACTATTAAAGGTTCAATGAATATTGTTAAATTCTACTTTCATGTCTTTTCACTTAAAATAGTTGTCAAAGGAAATGATTTCAACATCCGAAGAATAACTATACATTCCTATAGTTACTATATAATAATGACAATATGTTATATAGCACTATTGCTGAGTAACAGGTTGTTGACTTTTACACCATTCACAGCTGTTCAATGCCAAGTCCATCTTGTGAACTTTTGTCAGGTGATTGATAATAAGCCCCCCCCTGGGATATAATAGCACGACTCTGCAACAGTAAATGGGTTTTGCTCAATTGACTACTCAAATGGACTCCTAAAATCCTTTAGCTCAGGAATACCCTTTGAGTGGTCACTGGTCTATGAAGCCTGTCCAAGGCTGAAGCGCTAACATCTCTCCCACATAGTGCATTCCTTCACTTGAAAGGCTGCACCAAACACTCAGCTCCCTGCATGACAACTGATGCATTGTTACAATAACTCACTCTACACTACCCACAACTCAATAATACACTTTTATACCTCAATACGGGTAAGACACATTGGATACTGGTTAACTAGTAATTGATATATGATACAGTATTTACTTTACAGAATGGTTTTCACTCCTACACTGCATTGTCATAGCAACACAAAAGACCTTCAATAAGTGAGGCTTCATTGCATTTCAGTCCCTGAACATATATACATTGCACTTTGTGTGTACAATAAAAGGTATATTTATTTATTTCTGTACAAAATCCCAACATGCTGGATAGAGCAGTAAAGATTGTGTCAATGTAATTCAGATGGTCTTTTTCACCCATGTTGCAAAACTCTCCATGTCAGTGTGTGATGACGTCACAAATTCATGATTCTACAGAACAGATGGTGGCTGCTGTAAAGCCATACAACTCGCACTCTGCCTTAAACCTACCAGTAGAACATTCAGGTCTCCTCGTTCTTTTGGTTCCTTGGAAAGGCTGTCAATAGAAATGAAACTAAATAACTATTTAAATAGTTGGTTACCATAGTTACCATAAAGCAGTAAAGTCCCTTATGTCAGCTTCAAAGTATTTTTCAGACAACTGAGGAGGATCCTGCAATAGTGCAACATAGCCACACCCTCATCTCCACCCCCAACCCTAACCCCATCAAACACATACTTCTCTGCAAATGAGAGTCATAAGAGCAAAATGGCTGAGCCCCGACCCCTTGCCCTGATAAGCCTTGTTTCCGCCCACTCTATGCGGGAGCTCTCCAGCAGCAGGCAGACACATCTCCTCCTCAATCTCCATGAGGGACGGGAGTGGAAGAGGGTACCTTCCTACTGCCAACTCCACAAGGGAAAGTCCCAAACTAAAAATGTCTGAAAGGACTGAATAGTTGTCTCCTAGCAACCTCTCTGGCTACAGTGCAGAGGATAGGAACAGTTATACCAGCAGCTACAGAGGTGCACTCTACTTACAGCCATGTACGAGCTGGTGCCGACAAACGAGTTGGCCAGGGAGTCTATCAGTTGACCACTGACACCAAAGTCACACAACTTTATTTCTCCAATTGTATTAATTAAAATATTTGAAGGTTTAACATCTACAGAGATCACATGACATGAAGGGATAATCACATGATTTCCATGTGACCACTACCTACCTCTGTGAATAATCTCGTGTTGCTCTTTGAGATACTTGAGTCCTTTGCAGACAGCCAAAGTGATTCTCTTGATCATCTCAACCGGAATGCGACCACCTTTCTTTAGAACCTTGTCCAGACTGCCCCCATCCTTCAGCAACAAGATAATTAATTAATTATTGTATACTTTCCAAGGCAAGACCAACCATATGCTCCATCACCATGGAGATCTCTTTGTTGTGGTTGAAGTTGCTGTAGAAGCCAACAATGTAGGGAGATGTGCACTCGTGCAAGATTGTCAACTCTCGCATAATTTGAGTTCTCACAATTGGCTTCACATCCAGATAGATTAACTGCAAAAGTAGAGAGTACCATGTTTGGAAACATGATCACCTGGTGGACACGCCCTTTGATGGACACGCCCACCTTTTTTGCTACTATCAGATCTGTAGGTTTGTGCTTTGCCTTGACAACCTGTCCTCCATTGCCAGACCCCAAGTCTTCCAAAGTCATAAAGTCTTCTTCCCGAAGCACATCGCAGCTCAAGAAACTAGACAGACAAGTCACGTGTTTTTCATGTGACAACCATAGCCCTTCTACTTCGATTAATACCTTTTCTTGTTTTTCATAAACTCGTCCATACTCTTCCTTTGCATTTTATTGAGATCCATTTTTGCTATTTTTTTCGATAGACTCTCCCAACTAGACAAACAGACAACGTTACGTCACGAGGGAAAGGCTACGCAAGACGAACTTACTCAATCGGACCCAAGGTTGTTGGCAAGTGATCGCTCTCCTGCGGCGCAGGTTCCGATGCGGTCGACCCGACAGCATCGCGATTTAGCGGCGGTGGCTTTTTTTTCTTCTTTCCTTCTTCAGCCATTTTCTTCTCGAGGTGAACCCTGTCTAACTTGTCGGACACACCCACACCGATTCCTCCCACGTGGATGTCTTTTAGGGGAATCACCCGGTATGTGGTCAGCAATCGTAAAGATAACGCTCACGAAACGAAAGAAATACAGTTTTGGGCCTGTCAGCTGAGCTGCTCGATTGAATATGTGATTGGAGCTCTGCAGATAATCGAATACTTGACTGAAGGAATTATCATGTACTTGCTGGAGCAATGGATTGCTGCACACCCAACCATCACGAGTAATGCAATATTTGTCGCAAACTAATTTGAAAATTACATGATAAACACAATGTTCTAATAACAGTTAATCCTATAATGATATAAAACATTAATTAAAATGCTTGCATGTTTTGATGCGTGTCAGTCAGCGTTAGAGGGTTAACTCTTCTCCAAAAGACTCATGCAACTCACTTAGTTTATATAGCATATCTTGTATTTCTTTGTGCTTTGAAGTTAAACCAGATTTGAATTCGTTTAACAACTCTCTCTCCTCGTCCAGCTTCTCTTCAAGACCTTTAGCCATCAGCTCTGATTTTCTCCTTCCCTCTTCAGCATTCTAATTAAAGTGCATCATCTTGGTACCTTTCCATACTTACATGCAGCAGTGCTAAAAGGTTACCTCAATGTGAAGTGACACATTTTGGTGTTTCTCCTTGAGCTCAGCTAATGCTAGCCTTGCTTGTCCCAGCTCCACTTGCAATTCATCAATTTGCCTTTCAAGCGACTTATTTTCAGCTTTTAAGGTTTTAACAGATTCACCATCTAAGAGGCCCTCTAACTGTGGGAAGGGGAGGGACAGGTAGTGTTAGGGGGAGGGGCAGACAGTGCCTAAGGGATTAACGGAAGAGACACTAACTTTCTCCTTGAGCATAAAATTTTCCTCTTTCAGATCATGTAGGAGTTTATCGTCATTGGATCCCTGACTTATGTCTGTTTGGAGCTGTTCGTACTTCTTTGCTACTTCGGTCTTCTCCTCTTCAAGTCGCTTGGCATTCGTCTTGCTATTGCATGTATACACACCAAGTTAACAAGGCTCACTGCTGTACAGTCACCTGCAGACACTCACCTGGTAGCAAGAGCTAGCTTCAGCTGTTCAATTTCAAATGTCAGCTTTTTAGTCTCTTCATCTGAAGTCACTTTCTCCTCCTACACATTGGCAAACACTACAAGACTCTCTTGTGCACTGTACACTGGCACTAACCTCTTTTCCGTTGTCCATCTGCTCATCCGGCTCATCCCCAGTGGCAGGGTAAGGAGAGCTCTTTGGTGGGCTAAGTGGAGAGTGGTTGGTGACTGCACCTGGACTAGTGCTGCCGTTGGGTCCACGATGTAAAACCTGCACCGACCATTACATCACAGATACACACATCTTTTGGTCACATATACTGTTGTCATGGTAATAATTCATCTTACCTGTTGCTTGGTAGATATTTTCTTTCCATCATCCAACTTCTTCTTTGCTTCCAATTTGGCCTCTGAAAACTTTTCTGAAAACTGTCAATAATTTCATAAAGCATAGATCCACCATTGAAGTATGTTAAGTGAAAGTGTGTACCTCATTCAGTTCCTCTGCTGAAGCAAAGCCAAGGCCAAACACAGTGTTGGCTCGATGATCCGACCACTGGCCAAACTTTGGGGATGTCTTTGTGAATGTCATGTTTGCTGTAATAGTACTGTTAATGTGCACCTGAGGGGGTGGGGGTGGTGTGTGAGTAGGGGCAGGGGTAAGGGGAGGGGTGGTGTGTGAGTAGGGGCAGGGGAGGGGTGGTGTGTGAGTAGGGGCAGGGGAGGGGTGGTGTGTGAGTAGGGGCAGGGGTAAGGGGAGGGGTGGTGTGTGAATAGGGAAGGGGAGGGGTGGTGTGTGAGTAGGGGCAGGGGTAAGGGGAGGGGTGGTGTGTGAATAGGGAAGGGGAGGGGTGGTGTGTGAATAGGGAAGGGGAGGGGTGGTGTGTGAATAGGGAAGGGGAGGGGTGGTGTGTGAATAGGGCAGGGGAGGGGTGGTGTGTGAGTAGGGGCAGGGGAGGGGTGGTGTGTGAGTAGGGGCAGGGGCAAGGTAGATTAAATATGAACAAGCTATCAAAGCTAACGGCTCACTTTAGCTCCTTCGATGGCAATGATGCGATGTGTCCTTTTATTTGGGTCATAGTAATACGACACTACAACTGGCTTCTCTGCCGAAGGAACCCACTTCTTTCTAGTTTCAGGGTCAATTTGGAAAACATGAGCTTGGGTTGAGAAAACTGGCTTTTCACTAAAGACAAATGATACGGATTATCAAATTCCAAATCAGCTGCAAATTGCAAACAAATTACTTCACCACAATCATTAGCTACAATGTTCAAGTCAAATTATTATTATAACAACAACTGCATACAAGAGGACTTGTTCGTTTAGAAACCAATTCTATATAAGGAAAAGACCATCTACGTGACGAAGCTCTTATCTCAACGTGTTGTGAATAGTCCAACTGTGAAGTAGACATTTACACTTCCTCAAAGGACGGCAACCCTTCGCGCCCACAGGTACCAAACGGTTGCCTCTTCACAGCAGTCCTAAGCTTCACACGCACAAGCTCTACGCTTGGCCTACCCCAAAAAGTTAATACAATCCAAGCGACTGTTCCGCCAGCCGCTGCTAATTGGGTCTAATTACACGCACAAGTCGACCAGCTACTTGGAGACACCAAGTGTCTCTCACAGTAACATACTGAATCTTTTTCGGAACTCCAGAGCTATCAGTTCTCTTTGAAGCACTCATTCTAAGCAAACAGACTTGTTTCTTTTCCGATAACAAACTACCCAAATATTGTTACAAGTAACACTTACCCCATCCTCCTTATCCGCAGGTATGCGATAGCTCCTCCCGCCAATACCGAACTACAAGCTAACGTTACAAGGAGATAACCCGACACCTCAGATTAGAGAACCAACTGAGCGCTCAACAGCTACAGAACCAGTATTGCAGCGGACTCTGCCCCACTTACCTATAATGAGATTCATGAGCCTTACAGCCTTATTTAGAAATCAAGACGGAGTAATGCAGCAAATGGGCGTTCTGCTGTTTTCTCTTTTGCTGGTAATCCAATCCTCTTGCATTTTCGCCTCTAACAATGGTAAGCACCGCGGCATGCATGGAAGCAAAATTTACATTTCAATCAAGAGCCGCGGTGCATTGTGCGCACTGTCTTCGGCTCCTTGAGTGGCTTCATTTGGTTGCAATTCAGTACCTTCTCTTCCATAGGCTTAGGCCTGACGCCACCCATGGGCTGGAACACGTGGTGCACGGACGGAGAGTAAGGAGAGCCACTCTTGCGTTTCGGGTTGAAGGCCTCGTTTCTTTGTTGTTCTGTAGATGTGGGCGTGACGTGTGCAAAGCTGACGAAATAAAGAGCGTAGCAGATGCCATGGAAGCCAACGGCATGAGAGCTGCTGGATACGAATACATCAATCTTGATGGTAATCATGTTTGTAAGAGATGCCCTCCCGTTCCAACTTGTCACCCCCTCCACAGACTGCTGGGCAGACCATAGGGATGAAGATGGAACAATTGTAGCAGACAGCACCAGATTCCCAAAGTACTAGAACGTGACATCACGTGACATCTGATCTCTTACATCTTCTTGCTAATATAGCGGCATCAGTGATGTTGTGCAGTATGTCAAAGCCAAAGGTTTCAAGTTTGGTCTTGTAAGTTGACCACTCAACACTGCACACAAGTGATGACCTTGTTGACCTCAACCCTGCCAGTACACTGATGCAGGAATGTACACCTGCAGCCAGGGACTGAGGCCACATCGCATACCCGGGAGCTACGGGCACTACAGCCAGGATGCAAAGACCTACGCTGAGTGGGGAGTGGAATGTCAGTGCGTACTGTAGTTTACGTGCTCACTTGCTAACACTGTTGTGTGCACTGGTCAACAGATGTTAAGATGGACTGGTGCAATACGAATATCAATGGAACTCAGCTCGATCCCAAAGTACAATATCCAGAAATGTCCAAAGCCTTGAATCACACTGGAAAGCCAATATTCTTCAACACGTGTGAATGGGGGAAGGAGAACCCATGGGAGTGGATGGCACCCTATGCCAACTCCTGGAGGACAGGGTCGGACCACAAAGATGATTGGAAGTCCACCTCCAGTGTCATTGAACACAATGCTGGGCTCGCCAAGTACCCTGGAAAGGGAGGCTGGAATGACTGGGACTTTCTGATGACTGGTGGCCAGGTAACCATGTCACATGCACGTAGCAGGGTGTGTCCCTTGGAGTGGGTGTGTCCCGTTGCAACAAAGTATTCAAACGTTATGGTTGTGTTTCTTACACAGGGATGTCTTGTTCCAATTCCGGGTAAGTTCTGCCCAGGACAGACTGACGCAGAGTACCGCACCGAGTTCAGTATGTGGGTAATAGGGTCCTCTTCGCTCATTGTGGCCTCTGATGTGAGGAACCTGACCAGTCTGCAAAAAGAGGTTTGTCATTCGATTGTTGAAATAGAAGATAAACACTAAATTGGTTCTCTTTTAGATTCTTCTTAACAAAGAAATGATTGAGATTAACCAGGATAAAATAGGTCTGTAGATTAAACCTTTTCGATCACATGACCATCACATGACAAATACCATGTATATGTGTAGCTAGGGCTGGAGGTAGATTGGCCTATTGGGATTGCAGTGAAATTGGGTCCTGTCAGATATGGGGAAAACCCTTGCATGATGGAGGATATGCAGTGGCACTCTATAATAATGTAAGTGTTAAACGTCAGCCATTTTGTTAGGCATGTGACTCGAGGGCTTTCTTTAGGGTACCAGAACGCACAGCATCACTTTAGATTTTACTGTTGTTGGTAAGTGCATGTCAGTACATCAGTACTTGGCATGACAGTTGTATGTTCTACATACGTATAAACAGGTTTCACTGGAACGGTTAGTGTGAGGGACCTCTGGACTCACACCAACTTGGGCACATTCACAGACAAGTAGGCATTGCCATAGCAACAGTGTGTTGTCTTTACCTAACTCATGTTCTCTGTAAGGTTCACCACTTCCGTGCAGTCCCACGGAGCAGAAGTGTTCAAGTTAACAAAAGCCTGATCACTAACCCTGCCAGCAAACAAGCTGCCGTATGAGCAAAGAGCAACTCTATAGTTAGTGCATGTAATATACATAGGTGTAACAAAATTGAAAGTGATAAAAATCTTGGGATAACTTAATTGTTTTTTTGTTTCTGCAAAAGAACTTTGTACTGTTCCAAAAGATATAAATGTCTTTCGCTGACCTAATTAACATAGACAATATTCATAGAGATTTGGTGTTGCACAACATTGCCTACCTCCTCCTTTGTACACAACATGTCACTGGCCAGCCCTTCCAAAATCTGCTCTGTAATTCCACCTCCAAAGCTTATCTGCAATATCCGCTTGTCCTCAGTTCTGCACTCACGTACATATACATATATATTAATACATATATTTAGCTTAATCAGAAGAAGACACGTACTTTGTCCAATCTTTCTTCAAAATATCAACTTCGCTATGCTCTGGTGGACCTCCCACATCCTGAGGTGAGGGCTCTGGTGGACCTCCCACATCCTGAGGTGAGGGCTCTGGTGGACCTCCCACATCCTGAGGTGAGGGCTCTGGTGGACCTCCCACATCCTGAGGTGAGGGTTCTGGTGGACCTCCCACATCCTGAGGTGAGCACTCTGGTGGACCTCCCACATCCTGAGGTGAGGGTTCTGGTAGACCTCCCACATCCAGAGGTGAGGGCTCTGGTGGACCTCCCACATCCTGAGGTGAGGGCTCTGGTGGACCTCCCACATCCTGAGGTGAGGGTTCTGGTGGACCTCCCACATCCTGAGGTGAGCGCTCTGGTGGACCTCCCACATCCTGAGGTGAGGGTTCTGGTAGACCTCCCACATCCAGAGGTGAGGGCTCTGGTGGACCTCCCACATCCTGAGGTGAGTGCTCTGGTGGACCTCCCACATCCAGAGGTGAGTGCTCTGGTGGACCTCCCACATCCTGAGGTGAGTGCTCTGGTGGACCTCCCACATCCTGAGGTGAGTGCTCTGGTGGACCTCCCACATCCTGAGGTGAGGGCTCTGGTGGACCTCCCACATCCAGAGGTGAGTGCTCTGGCAGATCATTGTTGGAAAACTTTTGGGTAATTGATTTTTCCTTTGCACTAATGGGTTTTTTTGATTTCTGTTTCAAAGTTTTTGAACGTTTAGGAAAAGAATTTCCCCTTTTCCGTTTAGTGTTTCCATTTGGCACTTGTGCCTCTTTGAAAGTGATTCTCTCAACTTGATCCATCTACAGAGTCCCCAAGTCACTCAAATCAGGTAGGGCAACCTGCGCACGTGTACGTACCTCTGCTGTTGACCTCTGGAGGTCAAAGTCCACATGTTCATAGTCTTCAGCGGAGAACAGTGAGGGAGGTCTATCACTGATGCAATCCATAAGGTCCTGCAGGAGGTCAGGGTGCTGAGACAGTAGTGGAACCACATCTCTGGTCACCTACACCAGCAAAACCGTGAGTAGTGCAGTGGAGGTGTGGCTGAGGGGAAGTGGGAGGGGCTGTCCTGAAATGGGTGGGGTTCTTCTAAACTATATACATACCTTTTCTTTATCTAGTTCAGTGTCACTTAGAATTTGGAGAATTTCACTAAATTGTTGTTTGTTGGAGGAGAACCTGTTCTGAAGCTTGGCAATGAAGGCCTTTGCCCAGATGCTCCTAACTTTGTCCTTCAACTGAAGCAGACGATATCAACTGATTAGAGGAGCACGTACATACACATCTACCTTCAGCACTCACCACACCCTCTGCTATGGCTTCCTCTGGACTTAGGAAATCAGCAAATATTTGAATCAAATGAGGATAACCCTTTAATACTGATTTCACCTCAACATAGATCTATACTATGGAAAGTCACATGACAGTCACATGATAACAACCTTTTGGGTTCCCAACCTGTTGCGGTGTCCACTCCAGTGACTTGGCCTTAAGCAACACTCTCAGGAAGTCGTCATACACAGATGTATCTGAAGACAGCTCATTCTACCATCAAAAACAGTACCTGTTACCGGACTGGAGAACAGGAATGTGTTTGTGTGGGCGTGTTGTATGTACCTTGACCTCATTGAGGAAACAGAATAAAAACTGTGCAGTTGTGTCAGACGCCTGTGAGGTAGGCCAAGAAGAGATGGAGTCTACAGGAATATTACAAGGTCAAGTATATGTGTAACCAACTTGAAGTCTTGCTCCTTTCAAGACTGTGTTCACTTGGTCCATCTGCACGTTAGGGGAGTGACCAGCAATTCTCCTTCTAACAGTACTGATTTTGTACTTCAAAGGACTTTTAGACTTTGGAACAATTGGCGACTTTGGGTTGATACCAACTCTAGTTTGGCTGGAGGACGGGTTCTCCCCTAGGGGACCCCCCTTGGGCACAATATGCTTGTTCTCCTTCTTTGGCTGTGACTGCACCACAATGTTACCTTTCTGCATTATCTTTAACTCCTTGTATTGCTATGGCAACAGTATGGCAAGTGGAATATGCATACACATGCATCTGTGAATAAAATTCAACTCACTGCAACCCAAAATGGCAGCTCTACAGGAGATAGAGGAAACATTATGAACAGGAGAGAGGGAGGGGGAGGGGGAGGGGAGAGGGAGAGGGAGAAAAGGAGGGGGAGGGGGGAGAGGATGAGAATTACCTAGTTCTGTTGGAGCTGCTAGTCTAACTTGACCTGTTTCTTTTAAATGCTAAATAATAATAAAAGTATACAAATAGTTTACATGCAATTCTATATAATGCTCACTTTAATAATATTATCTTTTCGTTTTGATACATTGAGATTTTTGACATGGGTTTTCATTTGTGAAATGGTCTTTGATGGCAACAGACAGCTCTTGATCTCCTCCCAGCTAGTGTTCCCGAACCTCTGCATGCCTATAGCCAGCAGACTGCCATAATAGGAAGTGTTAAGCACCATTCCCAGCTGATACACACTAGACTGACTTGTCTTCCGCTGGAGTGAAGGGAAAGGACTTGCTTCCTAGAGAGCTCCCCATGCCAACTGCAAGAGAGACAGTAAGAGTTCCTCACGGATGAGACCACTCCCACTGCACACTCCTCCCTCCCACTGCACACTCCTCCCTCCCACTGCACACTCCTCCCTCCCACTGCACACTCCTCCCTCCCACTGCACACTCCTCCCTCCCACTGCACACTCCTCCCTCCAACTCACTGAAGCCCACTCGAGGTAGAAAGGTGGGGAACATCCAGAAGAGTGGCTTGTTCATCATCACTTCAATGGCAGCATTACAAACTGGAGGTCTGGTGTGAGCTGTACAATACGGTCAGCTGATGTCACATGCCTGTCACATGACCCATATACTCACCTGACACGATATCGGGTACACTCAGGCTCTCAGTGTACGGATTGAGTGATTTGATGATATCTCTTCCCTCAGATAGAAAGGGAATGTACCAAATATTAGGGGAACCCCCTCGTGCGTCAAGCTCCTTCAATTCTTCCTACATGTACAACTCAATGGACACACAATTTTGGATGAACTGAAGTAGCAACTCACAACAGCTTTGCCAGTGATTTGTGCAATGAACAGAAGTGATGGTTCGTATCTGGCCAGTAGAAAGGTCTGCATTAACAGCTGGAAGTACTGCAAGAGCCAATTTGTACAGAATCAGTTACATAAAACTTGAAAGCTTTCCATTACCTGTTGTATTTGCATCCAAAGTTGTACGTGCTGAGCCTCGCTTAGACATGGCTTGGCTGGACCAGTGTTGCCATGGACAACAAAATTAGGTGACATTGTTGCACTGACAGTATCCCTAACACGCACAAGATCCATACCATCACAGCCTCCGTACCTACTGCCTAGCTCACCTGCTGTCTGTTGGGACATACTGTCAGAAAAAATACCTGATGTAACTTGAAGTCACATGACATCATCTAGGTGCCTTACTGTTTCCATTAGTTCCTCAATCAGATCTGACAACTCATTATCTGCAGACACAATCCGTTAGCTCAGCTGCAGCTGTTAGACATACGTACACACGTACCTGGGATTCTTACAGCGCGATCATTTCGAAACTCTTCTCTCTCATGAGCCGTCTCCTGATCTGAGAGAAAGTTATAGTCCATGTCCTCCTTGTCCTCGCTGTCCGGGGGCGGGGTGGGCTCACACATGAGCTCCTGCAACCAAAGTCTCCACTGAATATCCTCCTCATCGAGATCACACGACCTTTCTTCAGGTACAGGGTCAACATCAGGTGCTACAAAGGTGGCTACATGCCCCACCCAAGGGGAGTGGGGTAGGATAGGGACGGAGGGTGGCTACATGCCCCACCCAAGGGGAGCGGGGTAGGATAGGGACGGAGGGTGGCTACATGCCCCACCCAAGGGGAGCGGGGTAGGATAGGGACGGAGGGTGGCTACATGCCCCACCCAAGGGGAGCGGGGTAGGACAGTGGACTAACCTTCTATTTCACTGAGGGTCAGTTCACTTAGAGGGTGTTTCGACCTTGTTCTTGTGGGAATGTCATCTACAAAGAGATGCAGAAATAAAACCATATTCACATAAACTGTTGCATCTCTGTACATTGTTCTGTGACAGCCTGTTTATACTTTCTGTTAGTTCTCCTTTGATGTCTCTCTGGAGTGCTTAGCAAGGAACTGATGTCTGACCCGAACTGGAGGGAGTCTTCATCACTGGGGTTAGGTAATCTACAGTCTTGGATGCCATACATAAGACTTGATATTATACCTACCTTGAGTATACTTCAGACTTTTGCTACACAAAGACAATATATGTCAAATATTCAGTATATACAGGTCACACCTTCTAACCTTTTCTGGGTCATACTCTTCATCCGAAGGATCGTCCTCAGGAAATGCCAGATCAAGTACTCTCTGCTGAAGGATCAGACAAGTAGTAATGGTCGCACGCACTGGACACACTACAGATAAGGGCACTCACTACTGGTTGGGACACCTCGCCCATGAGGGGGGCGTCAGGTGGAATATACTTCTTCAAAGGAGATTTTGAGAGAACTGAAAGGGTCTGGGAGAGAAGTAGATAACTTAACCACAACTTCTAAAGTCTGATTTGAGTGCAACATCTCACAGCTTTAATTGGTGTCAAGGGGTCCACAAGCTGTCCAACTGAGAGAGATTGCCTCACTCTCGACCTCGTCAGCTTCAAATCCTTGACATAAACGGAGTTCAAGTGCCAGTGGTAACTTACAAACATTTCAACTCACTTGATAATCTAATTCTTCTGTATAGCAATCATCAGCCTGTCCCGTGGCCATAGCAACCACTCTTTTATCTTTTAATACATGCTACAGGAATATTAGACAAAACTCACTCGTTTGTTAAATTATATTTTGTGGACGTACGTGAATTAGACTTTTTACATTAGTTGCCGTCAAATTAAAGGCTTTAGCTCCTTCTTCGAGGGCGCGATCAATATCTACAGTTTCTTCCTCTGATTCCTGTTTCGAGTTGTCCGCCATTTCAAGTCACGTGATCAGCTGTTCGCGTTCTTTGCATCACGTGATTAACCAGGATGGCGAAGGTAACTGCTTCATTTGCAGGAGACTGTTTACTGATTTTGTTACTCTTCCGCTTTTAGCTTCTCATCAAAGGAGGAACTGTCGTCAATGCAGATCGCATGTTCGAGGCGGACGTGTACTGCCAAGGTGGAAAGATCGAGTAAGTTTTGTCGTAATGCCTGCCCATGTGAATGTCAGACTACAGTGAACCTGGTTGGGCGATTGCAACATACCATGTACTCTGTCACTGCAGGAAGGTAGGCAAAGAACTCACAGATCTCCCTCACGACATCCGAGTGGTAGATGCAACTGGTCGCTATGTGATTCCCGGAGGGATAGACTCGCACACTCACATGCAGCTGCCCTTCATGGGCACTGTCGCTGTGGATGACTTCTACACGGGAACCAGAGCAGCTCTGGCCGGAGGGACCACCATGATCAGTAGGGATCTTCCAGCTGTGGTTGGTTGACATTGAACTTTGTACTCTGTACTTTAGTGGACTTTGTACTGGGGCCAAAGAACGAGTCTCTACTTCAAGCATTTGATCGCTGGAAGGGCTGGGCAGATGAAAAGGTTTGCTGCGACTACTCCTTCCACGTTGGAGTGACTTGGTGGAGTCCTCAAGTACAGGAGGAGATGGGGATCCTGTGCAAGGACAAGGGTAAGTGGGCGTGGCAGAGGGTAAGTGGGCGTGGCAGAGAGGAACAGATGGTTATTGTATGGTTGCTGATTATTTTAGGTGTCAATTCCTTCAAAATGTTCATGGCTTACAGAGATGTCTTCATGTTAAGGGACAATGAACTTCTGGCCAGTTTTGAGAGATGCAAGCAGCTCGGAGCAGTGGCTCAGGTTCATGCAGAGAATGGTGATGTCATCGCTGAGGTACCTTGTTATGAAACTGTACACGTACCCACTCCTTTGAACATTAGCTATTTTACACAAGTTGTATACTAGCCTTGTATACTAGCCTTGCATACTAGCCTTGTATACTAGCCTTGCATACTAGTTATATACTAGCCTTGTATACTAGCCTTGCATGCTGATAGATTAGGTGTGTACTGTATAGCGTTCCAAAGACATGATAGAAATGGGAATCACTGGTCCGGAGGGCCACGAGATGTGTCGTCCGGAGGAAGTGGAGGCGGAGGCCACCAACCGAGCAGTAGTGCTGGCCAAACAGGTCAACTGTCCACTCTATGTTGTCCACGTGATGAGCAAGTCTGCAGCAGATGTAATTGTCAGTGCCAGAGACAAAGGTGAATCAACTCATCCCTTTTACCTGTCTATGTTGCCATGGTTACTGCTGCATGTTACTATGGCTACCATTACCAAAAGTGGTTTGCCCACTGTGTGCAGGTTGGGTGGTATATGGTGAACCCATTGCAGCAAGTTTGGGTACTGACGGCTCCAACTATTGGAACAAGTGTTGGAGGCATGCTGCCGGCCACGTGATGGGACCGCCCCTCCGGCCGGACCCCTCCACCCCGAGGTATCTGATGAACCTCCTGGCGAGGTGAGTACTACTGGGATCAAGAGACATGTCATGTGACTTATGTCATATGACCTCTGCCCACACAAAGTGGAGGTCTGCAAGTGACAGGAACTGACAACTGTACTTTCAATGGAAATCAGAAAGCACTTGGTAAAGACGACTTTCGAAAGATTCCAAATGGAGTCAATGGAGTGGAGGATCGGATGAGTGTGGTCTGGGAGAAGGGTGTCCATGCCGGTGTACTGGACCCCTGCAAATTTGTTGCAGTTACAAGCACAAATGCAGCAAAGATCTTCAACATTTATCCTCAGAAGGTAAGAGAAGCCATTTTCCTTTCATTTTAACATTGACAGGGACTGTGTGTTAAGGGTGCCATTGCAGTTGGGTCTGATGCTGATATTGTGATTTGGAATGGAAATGCTACCCGTACCATCTCCAAGGAAACGCACCACCAGGCTGTAGATTTCAACATTTTTGAAGGTACACCTGGATATAATAGCTGTTATTCCACCAATCAGAATTATTCAGCACTGGTTGTGCTACTCAGGCATGGAGTGTCACGGTGTTCCTGAGGTGGTCATAAGCCGTGGTCATGTGGTGGTGGACCACGGAGAAGTAAATGTTGTCCGCGGCAGTGGGCAGTACATCGCCTGTCCTGTGTTTCCCAACCATGTATACAACAGAATACATCAGAGAGATAAGGTACACACTCAATACTGTGGTAACCATGGCAACATGTCACATCTTGTTTTGTGTAGGTCTGCCAGCCTCAGAAGGTCGAGAGAGAACCTTACACTGGCCCAGTTGTGGTGATACCAAAGAAGTGAACACTCAAAGATATTATGAGAACCATCCATAAATAGTCAAAACATTTCTAAAATTTTACAAGAGATTCTTAAAATGCTTTCAAATAATAGTGTTTGTAATACTAATAATAGTACTAATATTAGTGTGCTCATTATTATTGTCTATATACATTTACTGCTGCTCAAAGATATGAAACTTGGTGTTAGCATTCACAGACATCTGTAAAGTATTACCAATGAGTTTCTGAAATTTTCCATAAAATTTGTATTCAAATTTATAGCAGTGCTATATACAACAGTAATTCAGAATACAGGCGATTGCGAAATTATTCATATCGTTCGATACCATCCCGCATTAAATATCGGAACATCTCAAAATAAGTACTATTCTACATCGAACCAACTACCAAACACGCACGGACAGTCCAGAACGCAGCTGTCAGAAGGCCTTTATATAAAGGCAGGTAGCCATTATGCTATTACAGCAATTGAGATTGAATGAGGCTAGTTATACCAGTTTACCTTCATATCGGAACACCTCTCGCTAAAATCGTTTCTGCATGGGACCAAAAAAGGAGTTCTCCTCCGCCAATCAAGACACTTACAGGATTCTATCCATTTTTCCCAGTTTCTAGATGAACCACGAATACTGGATATGCCTTTAAAACGGCTTGGAACGATGCACTCGTCCCGAATTAACTTGATATAATTTGACTACATTTTTCTCGCAAATACCCTATACTAAAGTATGGAATTGCGCCAACCACAATAGTTTCCTTTTGAAATTTTCTTGTTTAAATAGAAGCGCAAAACCTTATAAAGTAGGCCTACCTGGACACATCTCTATGGTGGTTGCGGTTCCCATAGAGGTTGGTAGCGCTTAGACTCTGAAGCTGTCTCCTAATCGGTTGGTGCCATAGAGACGTGCTCACCAATAATCCGGATTTCGGGGGGGTTCCACGTAATGTGGGATTGGCATCTGATATCTTAGGATTCATATGAGTCGGCCATATCGAGAAGAACTGGTTCTTCTCACGCAAGTGACACCCAAAGCTCAACTCGGCAGAGCGTTACCACCGATCCCGGCCTCTGAGCGTCGTGGATGGTAGCGTTCGGTATGGTCCAACTTTTTTTCTTTGGACTTTCGTTGGCCGTCGATTGGCAAAATTTCACTTTACCGACATCCATATAATATATGTGGATAGATACTGTTTCAACAACAATCAAGTACTAGACAGTGCATATCCATGTGTATAAGAAATCTTTCAAAGATTTCTATTTTTTTTCAGAAATATATACAGTACCGCATTTCCACTCATACACCTACTCAAGGTCGGCCATTTATAGTATTACGCAATTAGGGTTAGTTAATGTATCGTGGGATATAGGGCAAATTTAAGTATAAACGAAAATTTGCAAAACTCATTGGAAACCTTTCATACACCTCTGTGAATGCTGACATAGAGTCTGAGATCCATATCTCTTCATTTGGCAGAGTTACAGCACTTAATGTACTTTAAATTACTGTTTAACCAAGTTAATGTATAGTGAGAGATAGGGCAAATTTGAGCTGATATCAAAATTTGCAAAACTCATTGGAAACCTTTCATACATCTCTGTGAATACTGAGTTAGAGTTTCAGATCCATATCTCTTCATTTGGCAGAGTTAGAGCCATAAATATTCATTAAATTACTGTTTAACCAAGTTAATGTATGGTGAGAGAAAGGGCAAATTTGAGCTGATATCAAAATTTTCAAAACTCATTGGAAACCTTTCATACATCTCTGTGAATACTGAGCTAGGGTTTTAGATACATATCTCTTCATTTGGAAGAGTTAGAGCTAAAAATGTACTTGAAATTACTGCTATACAAAGTTAATGTATGGTGAGAGATAGGGCAAATTAAATTTGGGTAGATATCAAAATTTGCAAAACTCATTGGAAACCTTTCATACATCTCTGTGAATACTGAGATAGAGTTTCAAATACATATCTGTTCATTTGGCAGAGTTACAGCCATAAATGTACTTGAAATTACTGCTATATGAAGTTAATGTATGGTGAGATATAGAGCAAATTTGAGTAAAAACGAAATTTTGCAAAACTCATTGGAAACCTTTCATACATCTCTGTGAATGCTGACATGGAGTTTGAGATCTATATCCCTTCATTTGACAAAGTTACAGCCATAAATGTACTTGAAATTACTGCTATACAAAGTTAATGTATCGTGGGAGATAGGGCAAATTTAAGTATATATGAAAATTTGCAAAACTCTTTGGAAACCTTTCATACATCACTGTGAATACTGAGATAGAGTTTGAGATCCATATCTCTTCATTTGGTAGGGTTACAGCCATAAATGTACTTGCAATTACTGCTATATATATATGAAGTTAATGTATGGTGAGAGATAGGGCAAATTTGAGCTGATATCGAAATTTGCAAAACTCTTTGGAAACCTTTCATACATCTCTGTGAATACTGAGCTAGGGTTTTAGATACATATCCCTTTATTTGGAAGAGTTAGAGCTATAAATGTACTTGAAATTACTGCTATACAAAGTTAATGTATGGTGAGAGATAGGGCAAATTTGAGCTGATATCAAAATTTGCAAAACTCATTGGAAACCTTTCATACATCTCTGTGAATACTGAGTTAGAGTTTCAGATCCATGTCTCTTCATTTGGCAGAGTTAGAGTCATAAATGTTCTTAAAATTACTGCTATACGAAGTTAATGTATGTTGAGAGATATGGCAAATTTGAGCTGATATCAAAATTTTCAAAACTCATTGGAAACCTTTCATACATCTCTGTGAATACTGAGATAGAGTTTCAGATCCATATCTCTTCATTTGGCAGAGTTAGAGCCATAAATATTCATTAAATTACTGTTTAACCAAGTTAATGTATGTTGAGAGATATGGCAAATTTGAGCTGATATCAAAATTTTCAAAACTCATTGGAAACCTTTCATACATCTCTGTGAATACTGAGTTAGAGTTTCAGATCCATATATCTTCATTTGGCAGAGTTAGAGCCATAAATATTCATTAAATTACTGTTTAACCAAGTTAATGTATGGTGAGAGATATGGCAAATTTGAGCTGATATCAAAATTTGCAAAACTCATTGGAAACCTTTCATACATCTCTATGAATACTGAGATAGAGTTTCAAATACATATCTGTTCATTTTGAAGAGTTAGAGTCATAAATGTACTTGAAATTACTGCTATACGAAGTTAATGTATGTTGAGAGATAGGGCAAATTTGAACTGATATCAAAATTTGCAAAACTCATTGGAAACCTTTCATACATCTCTGTGAATACTGAGCTAGGGTTTTAGATACATGTCTCTTCATTTGGCAGAGTTAGAGCCATAAATATTCATTAAATTACTGTTTAACAAAGTTAATGTATGGTGAGAGATAAGGCAAATTTGAGCTGATATCAAAATTTGCTAAACTCTTTGGAAACCTTTCATACATCTCTGTGAATACTTAGCTAGGGTTTTAGATACATATCCCTTCATTTGGAAGAGTTAGAGCTATAAATGTACTTGAAATTACTGCTCTACAAAGTTAATGAATGGCGAGATATAGGGCAAATTTGAGTAAAAATGAAATTTTGCAAAACTCATTGGAAACCTTTCATACATCTCTGTGAATGCTGACATGGAGTTTGAGATCTATATCCCTTCATTTGACAAAGTTACAGCCATAAATGTACTTGAAATTACTGCTATACAAAATTAATGTATGGTGAGAGATAGGGCAAATTTGAGCTGATATCAAAATTTGCAAAACTCTTTGGAAACCTTTCATACATCTCTGTGAATACTGAGCTAGGGTTTTAGATACATATCTCTTCATTTGGAAGAGTTAGAGCTAAAAGTGTACTTGAAATTACTGCTATACAAAGTAATGTATGGTAAGAGATACGTAGGGCAAATATGAGTGAACATCAAAATTTGCAAAACTCTTTGGATATGCTTTAAGGATAGCTGTGAATGCTGACAGCAAGTTTCAGCTTCACCTCTTTCCAATTGACAGAGTTACAGCACTAAATGTACATTAGATTCTGCTATACAAATTTAATGTATGGTGAGAGATAGGGCAAATATGAGTGAACATCAAAATTTGTAAAACTCTTTGGATATGTTTTAAGGATGTCTGTGAATGCTGACAACAAGTTTCAGCTTCACATCTTTCCAATTGACAGAGTTATTGAACTAAATGTACATTAGATTCTTGCATACAAATTTAATGTATGGTGAGAGATAGGACAAATATGAGTGAACATCAAAATTTGTAAAACTCTTTGGATATGCTTTATGTATGTCTGTGAATGTTGACAAGAAGTTTCAGCTTCACATCTTTCCAATTGACAGAGTTATTGCACTAAATGTACATTAGATTCTTGTATAGAAATTTAATGTACGGGAGTTTCGTAATAATATAAATGGCCGACCTAGAGAAGGGAATATTGAAAATACGGTACTTTTATATGTATATTTTGAATGACGAGAACGCTTTTAAAGATTTTAATACACATGGATATTCACTCTGTAATACTTGATTGTTTTGAAGTAGTATCTGTCCATATTATAATATATGGATGTCGCTAAAGTGAAAAATCGTCAATCGACTGCTAAAGAAACTCCAAAGGAAAAAAATTGGACCATACCGAACGCTACCATCCACGACGCTCAGAGGCCGGGATCGGTGGTAACGCTCTGCCGAGTTGAGCTTTGGGTGTCACTTGCGTGAGAAGAACCAGTTCTTCTCGATATGGCCGACTCATATGAATCCTAAGATATCAGATGCCAATCCCACATTACGTGGAACCCCCCCGAAATCCGGATTATTGGTGAGCACGTCTCTATGGCACCAACCGATTAGGAGACAGCTTCAGAGTCTAAGCGCTACCAACCTCTATGGGAACCGCAACCACCATAGAGATGTGTCCAGGTAGGCCTACTATTATAAGGTTTTATCTTCTATTTAAATAAAGTAATTGCCTATGAAAACGCTTGTGGTTGGCGAATCTTCAATACTTTAGAATAGGGTATTTTTCGATCTGCAGTAACTCGGGTATCCTTTTTTGAAATTTTACAAAACTAGCAGGATATACTGTATAGCTATATGTGCATACAGCCAAGAGGTTTCAGCTTCATATCTTTCCAATTGACAGAGTTACGGCACTAAATGTACATTAGATTCTTGTATACAAATTTAAAGTATGGTGAGATATAGGGCAAATATGAGTGAACATCAAAATTTGTAAAACTCTTTGGATATGTTTTATGGATGTCTGTGAATGCTGACAGCAAGTTTCAGCTTCACCTCTTTCCAATTGACAGAGTTACAGCACTAAATGTACATTAGATTCTTGTATACAAATTTAATGTATGGTGAGATATAGGGCAAATATGAGTGAACATCAAAATTTGTAAAACTCTTTGGATATGTTTTATGGATGTCTGTGAATGCTGACAGCAAGTTTCAGCTTCACATCTTTCCAATTGACAGAGTTACAGCACTAAATGTACATTAGATTCTTGTATACAAATTTAATGTATGGTGAGATATAGGGCAAATATGAGTGAACATCAAAATTTGCAAAACTCTTTGGATATGCTTTAAGGATAGCTGTGAATGCTGACACCAAGTTTCAGCTTCACATCTTTCCAATTGACAGAGTTACACCACTAAATGTACATTAGATTCTTGTATACAAATTTAAAGTATGGTGAGATATATATAGGGCAAATATGAGTGAACATCAAAATTTGTAAAACGCTTTGGATATGCTTTAAGGATAGCTGTGAATGCTGACACCAAGTTTCAGCTTCACATCTTTCCAATTGACAGAGTTACAGCACTAAATGTACATTAGATTCTGCTATACAAATTTAATGTATGGTGAGAGATAGGGCAAATATGAGTGACCATTAAAATTTGCAAAACTCTTTGGATATGCTTTAAGGATGTCTGTGAATGCTGACAACAAGTTTCAGCTTCACATCTTTCCAATTGACAGAGTTACAGCACTAAAGGTACATTAGACTCTGCTTTACAAATTTAATGTATGGTGAGAGATAGGGCAAATTTGAGTGACCATTAAAATTTGTAAAACTCTTTGGATATGTTTTATGGATGTCTGTGAATGCTGACACCAAGTTTCAGCTTCACATCTTTCCAATTGACAGAGTTACAACACTAAATGTACATTAGATTCTGCTATACAAATTTAATGTATGCATATGGTGAGAGATAGAGCAAATATGAGTGGACATCAAAATTTGTAAAACTCTTTGAATATGCTTTATGTATGTCTGTGAATGCTGACAACAAGTTTCAGCTTCACATCTTTCCAATTGACAGAGTTAGTGAACTAAATGTACAATAGATTCTTGCATACAAACTTAATGTATGGTGAGAGATAGGGCAAATATGAGTGAACATCAAAATTTGTAAAACTCTTTGGATATGCTTTATGTATGTCTGTGAATGTTGACAAGAAGTTTCAGCTTCACATCTTTCCAATTGACAGAGTTATTGCACTAAATGTACATTAGATTCTTGTATAGAAATTTAATGTACGGGAGTTTCGTAATAATATAAATGGCCGACCTAGAGAAGGGAATATTGAAAATACGGTACTTTTATATGTATATTTTGAATGACGAGAACGCTTTTAAAGATTTTAATACACATGGATATTCACTCTGTAATACTTGATTGTTTTGAAGTAGTATCTGTCCATATTATAATATATGGATGTCGCTAAAGTGAAAAATCGTCAATCGACTGCTAAAGAAACTCCAAAGGAAAAAAATTGGACCATACCGAACGCTACCATCCACGACGCTCAGAGGCCGGGATCGGTGGTAACGCTCTGCCGAGTTGAGCTTTGGGTGTCACTTGCGTGAGAAGAACCAGTTCTTCTCGATATGGCCGACTCATATGAATCCTAAGATATCAGATGCCAATCCCACATTACGTGGAACCCCCCCGAAATCCGGATTATTGGTGAGCACGTCTCTATGGCACCAACCGATTAGGAGACAGCTTCAGAGTCTAAGCGCTACCAACCTCTATGGGAACCGCAACCACCATAGAGATGTGTCCAGGTAGGCCTACTATTATAAGGTTTTATCTTCTATTTAAATAAAGTAATTGCCTATGAAAACGCTTGTGGTTGGCGAATCTTCAATACTTTAGAATAGGGTATTTTTCGATCTGCAGTAACTCGGGTATCCTTTTTTGAAATTTTACAAAACTAGCAGGATATACTGTATAGCTATATGTGCATACAGCCAAGAGGTTTCAGCTTCATATCTTTCCAATTGACAGAGTTACGGCACTAAATGTACATTAGATTCTGCTATACAAATTTAATGTATAGTGAGAGATAGGGCAAATATGAGTGAACATCAAAATTTGCAAAACTCTTTGGATATGTTTTATGGATGTCTGTGAATGCTGACAGGAAGTTTCAGCTTCACATCTTTCCAATTGACAGAGTTACGGCACTAAATGTACATTAGATTCTGCTATACAAATTTAATGTATAGTGAGAGATAGGGCAAATATGAGTGAACATCAAAATTTGCAAAACTCTTTGGATATGTTTTATGGATGTCTGTGAATGCTGACAGGAAGTTTCAGCTTCACATCTTTCCAATTGACAGAGTTACAGCACTAAATGTACATTAGATTCTGCTATACAAATTTAATGTATAGTGAGAGATAGGGCAAATATGAGTGAACATTAAAATTTGTAAAACTCTTTGGATATGTTTTATGGATGTCTGTGAATGCTGACAGCAAGTTTCAGCTTCACATCTTTCCAATTGACAGAGTTACAGCACTAAATGTACATTAGATTCTGCTATACAAATTTAATGTATGGTGAGAGATAGGGCAAATATGAGTGACCATTAAAATTTGTAAAACTCTTTGGATATGTTTTATAGATGTCTGTGAATGCTGACACCAAGTTTCAGCTTCACATCTTTCCAATTGACAGAGTTACACCACTAAATGTACATTAGATTCTTGTACAATGTATGGTGAGATATATGGCAAATATGAGTGAACATCAAAATTTGCAAAACTCTTTGGATATGCTTTAAGGATAGCTGTGAATGCTGACAGCAAGTTTCAGCTTCACATCTTTCCAATTGACAGAGTTACAGCACTAAATGTACATTAGATTCTTGTATACAAATTTAATGTATGGTGAGAGATACGTAGGGCAAATATGAGTGAACATTAAAATTTGCAAAACTCTTTGGATATGTTTTATGGATGTCTGTGAATGCTGACACCAAGTTTCAGCTTCACATCTTTCCAATTGACAGAGTTACAGCACTAAATGTACATTAGATTCTGCTATACAAATTTAATGTATGGTGAGAGATAGGGCAAATATGAGTGAACATCAAAATTTGTAAAACTCTTTGGATATGCTTTATGTATGTCTGTGAATGCTGACTACAAGTTTCAGCTTCACATCTTTCCAATTGACAGAGTTATTGAACTAAATGTACAATAGATTCTTGCATACAAATTTAATGTATTGTGAGAGATAGGGCAAATATGAGTGAACATCAAAATTTGTAAAACTCTTTGGATATGCTTTAAGGATGTCTGTGAATGCTGACAACAAGTTTCAGCTTCACATCTTTCCAATTGACAGAGCTACAGCACTAAATGTACATTAGATTCTTGTATACAAATTTAAAGTATGGTGAGATATATATAGGGCAAATATGAGTGAACATCAAAATTTGTTAAACGCTTTGGATATGCTTTAAGGATAGCTGTGAATGCTGACAGGAAGTTTCAGCTTCACATCTTTCCAATTGACAGAGTTACAGCACTAAATGTACATTAGATTCTGCTATACAAATTTAATGTATAGTGAGAGATAGGGCAAATATGAGTGAACATTAAAATTTGTAAAACTCTTTGGATATGTTTTATGGATGTCTGTGAATGTTGACAGCAAGTTTCAGCTTCACATCTTTCCAATTGACAGAGTTACAGCACTAAATGTACATTAGATTCTGCTATACAAATTTAATGTATGGTGAGAGATAGGGCAAATATGAGTGAACATTAAAATTTGTAAAACTCTTTGGATATGTTTTATGGATGTCTGTAAATGCTGACAGCAAGTTTCAGCTTCACATCTTTCCAATTGACAGAGTTACGGCAGTAAATGTACAATAGATTCTTGTATACAAATTTAATGTATGGTGAGATATAGGGCAAATATGAGTGAACATCAAAATTTGTAAAACTCTTTGGATATGCTTTAAGGATAGCTGTGAATGCTGACAGCAAGTTTCAGCTTCACATCTTTCCAATTGACAGAGTTATTGCACTAAATGTACATTAGATTCTTGTACAATGTATGGTGAGATATAGGGCAAATATGAGTGAACATCAAAATTTGCAAAACTCTTTGGATATGCTTTAAGGATAGCTGTGAATGCTGACAGCAAGTTTCAGCTTCACATCTTTCCAATTGACAGAGTTACAGCACTAAATGTACATTAGATTCTTGTATACAAATTTAATGTATGGTGAGAGATACGTAGGGCAAATATGAGTGAACATCAAAATTTGCAAAACTCTTTGGATATGTTTTATGGATGTCTGTGAATGCTGACACCAAGTTTCAGCTTCACATCTTTCCAATTGACAGAGTTACAGCACTAAATGTACATTAGATTCTGCTATACAAATTTAATGTATGGTGAGAGATAGGGCAAATATGAGTGAACATTAAAATTTGTAAAACTCTTTGGATATGTTTTATGGATGTCTGTGAATGCTGACACCAAGTTTCAGCTTCACATCTTTCCAATTGACAGAGTTACACCACTAAATGTACATTAGATTCTGCTATACAAATTTAATGTATGGTGAGAGATAGGGCAAATATGAGTGAACATTAAAATTTGTAAAACTCTTTGGATATGTTTTATGGATGTCTGTGAATGCTGACAGCAAGTTTCAGCTTCACATCTTTCCAATTGACAGAGTTACAGCACTAAATGTACATTAGATTCTTGTATACAAATTTAATGTATGGTGAGAGATAGGGCAAATATGAGTGAACATCAAAATTTGTAAAACTCTTTGGATATGCTTTAAGGATGTCTGTGAATGCTGACAACAAGTTTCAGCTTCACATCTTTCCAATTGACAGAGCTACAGCACTAAATGTACATTAGATTCTTGTATACAAATTTAAAGTATGGTGAGATATATATAGGGCAAATATGAGTGAACATCAAAATTTGTTAAACGCTTTGGATATGCTTTAAGGATAGCTGTGAATGCTGACAGGAAGTTTCAGCTTCACATCTTTCCAATTGACAGAGTTACAGCACTAAATGTACATTAGATTCTGCTATACAAATTTAATGTATAGTGAGAGATAGGGCAAATATGAGTGAACATTAAAATTTGTAAAACTCTTTGGATATGTTTTATGGATGTCTGTGAATGCTGACAGCAAGTTTCAGCTTCACATCTTTCCAATTGACAGAGTTACAGCACTAAATGTACATTAGATTCTGCTATACAAATTTAATGTATGGTGAGAGATAGGGCAAATATGAGTGACCATTAAAATTTGTAAAACTCTTTGGATATGTTTTATAGATGTCTGTGAATGCTGACAGCAAGTTTCAGCTTCACATCTTTCCAATTGACAGAGTTACAGCACTAAATGTACATTAGATTCTGCTATACAAATTTAATGTATGGTGAGAGATAGGGCAAATATGAGTGAACATTAAAATTTGTAAAACTCTTTGGATATGTTTTATGGATGTCTGTGAATGCTGACACCAAGTTTCAGCTTCACATCTTTCCAATTGACAGAGTTACACCACTAAATGTACATTAGATTCTGCTATACAAATTTAATGTATGGTGAGAGATAGGGCAAATATGAGTGAACATCAAAATTTGCAAAACTCTTTGGATATGTTTTATGGATGTCTGTGAATGCTGACACCAAGTTTCAGCTTCACATCTTTCCAATTGACAGAGTTACAGCACTAAATGTACATTAGATTCTGCTATACAAATTTAATGTATGGTGAGAGATAGGGCAAATATGAGTGAACATTAAAATTTGTAAAACTCTTTGGATATGTTTTATGGATGTCTGTGAATGCTGACACCAAGTTTCAGCTTCACATCTTTCCAATTGACAGAGTTACACCACTAAATGTACATTAGATTCTTGTATACAAATTTAATGTATGGTGAGAGATAGGGCAAATATGAGTGAACATCAAAATTTGCAAAACTCTTTGGATATGCTTTAAGGATAGCTGTGAATGCTGACAGCAAGTTTCAGCTTCACCTCTTTCCAATTGACAGAGTTACACCACTAAATGTACATTAGATTCTTGTATACAAATTTAAAGTATGGTGAGATATATATAGGGCAAATATGAGTGAACATCAAAATTTGTTAAACGCTTTGGATATGCTTTAAGGATAGCTGTGAATGCTGACAGGAAGTTTCAGCTTCACATCTTTCCAATTGACAGAGTTACAGCACTAAATGTACATTAGATTCTGCTATACAAATTTAATGTATAGTGAGAGATAGGGCAAATATGAGTGAACATTAAAATTTGTAAAACTCTTTGGATATGTTTTATGGATGTCTGTGAATGCTGACAGCAAGTTTCAGCTTCACATCTTTCCAATTGACAGAGTTACAGCACTAAATGTACATTAGATTCTGCTATACAAATTTAATGTATGGTGAGAGATAGGGCAAATATGAGTGACCATTAAAATTTGTAAAACTCTTTGGATATGTTTTATAGATGTCTGTGAATGCTGACAGCAAGTTTCAGCTTCACATCTTTCCAATTGACAGAGTTACAGCACTAAATGTACATTAGATTCTGCTATACAAATTTAATGTATGGTGAGAGATAGGGCAAATATGAGTGAACATTAAAATTTGTAAAACGCTTTGGATATGTTTTATGGATGTCTGTAAATGCTGACAGCAAGTTTCAGCTTCACATCTTTCCAATTGACAGAGTTACAGCACTAAATGTACATTAGATTCTTGTATACAAATTTAATGTATGGTGAGAGATAGGGCAAATATGAGTGAACATCAAAATTTGTAAAACTCTTTGGATATGCTTTAAGGATAGCTGTGAATGCTGACAGCAAGTTTCAGCTTGACATCTTTCCAATTGACAGAGTTATTGCACTAAATGTACATTAGATTCTTGTACAATGTATGGTGAGATATAGGGCAAATATGAGTGAACATCAAAATTTGCAAAACTCTTTGGATATGCTTTAAGGATAGCTGTGAATGCTGACAGCAAGTTTCAGCTTCACATCTTTCCAATTGACAGAGTTACAGCACTAAATGTACATTAGATTCTTGTATACAAATTTAATGTATGGTGAGAGATACGTAGGGCAAATATGAGTGAACATTAAAATTTGCAAAACTCTTTGGATATGTTTTATGGATGTCTGTGAATGCTGACACCAAGTTTCAGCTTCACATCTTTCCAATTGACAGAGTTACAGCACTAAATGTACATTAGATTCTGCTATACAAATTTAATGTATGGTGAGAGATAGGGCAAATATGAGTGAACATCAAAATTTGTAAAACTCTTTGGATATGCTTTATGTATGTCTGTGAATGCTGACTACAAGTTTCAGCTTCACATCTTTCCAATTGACAGAGTTATTGAACTAAATGTACAATAGATTCTTGCATACAAATTTAATGTATTGTGAGAGATAGGGCAAATATGAGTGAACATCAAAATTTGTAAAACTCTTTGGATATGCTTTAAGGATGTCTGTGAATGCTGACAACAAGTTTCAGCTTCACATCTTTCCAATTGACAGAGCTACAGCACTAAATGTACATTAGATTCTTGTATACAAATTTAAAGTATGGTGAGATATATATAGGGCAAATATGAGTGAACATCAAAATTTGTTAAACGCTTTGGATATGCTTTAAGGATAGCTGTGAATGCTGACAGGAAGTTTCAGCTTCACATCTTTCCAATTGACAGAGTTACAGCACTAAATGTACATTAGATTCTGCTATACAAATTTAATGTATAGTGAGAGATAGGGCAAATATGAGTGAACATTAAAATTTGTAAAACTCTTTGGATATGTTTTATGGATGTCTGTGAATGTTGACAGCAAGTTTCAGCTTCACATCTTTCCAATTGACAGAGTTACAGCACTAAATGTACATTAGATTCTGCTATACAAATTTAATGTATGGTGAGAGATAGGGCAAATATGAGTGACCATTAAAATTTGTAAAACTCTTTGGATATGTTTTATAGATGTCTGTGAATGCTGACAGCAAGTTTCAGCTTCACATCTTTCCAATTGACAGAGTTACAGCACTAAATGTACATTAGATTCTGCTATACAAATTTAATGTATGGTGAGAGATAGGGCAAATATGAGTGAACATCAAAATTTGTAAAACTCTTTGGATATGCTTTAAGGATAGCTGTGAATGCTGACAGCAAGTTTCAGCTTCACATCTTTCCAATTGACAGAGTTATTGCACTAAATGTACATTAGATTCTTGTACAATGTATGGTGAGATATAGGGCAAATATGAGTGAACATCAAAATTTGCAAAACTCTTTGGATATGCTTTAAGGATAGCTGTGAATGCTGACAGCAAGTTTCAGCTTCACATCTTTCCAATTGACAGAGTTACAGCACTAAATGTACATTAGATTCTTGTATACAAATTTAAAGTATGGTGAGAGATACGTAGGGCAAATATGAGTGAACATTAAAATTTGCAAAACTCTTTGGATATGTTTTATGGATGTCTGTGAATGCTGACAGCAAGTTTCAGCTTCACATCTTTCCAATTGACAGAGTTACAGCACTAAATGTACATTAGATTCTGCTATACAAATTTAATGTATGGTGAGAGATAGGGCAAATATGAGTGAACATCAAAATTTGCAAAACTCTTTGGATATGTTTTATGGATGTCTGTGAATGCTGACACCAAGTTTCAGCTTCACATCTTTCCAATTGACAGAGTTACAGCACTAAATGTACATTAGATTCTGCTATACAAATTTAATGTATAGTGAGAGATAGGGCAAATATGAGTGAACATTAAAATTTGTAAAACTCTTTGGATATGTTTTATGGATGTCTGTGAATGCTGACAGCAAGTTTCAGCTTCACATCTTTCCAATTGACAGAGTTACAGCACTAAATGTACATTAGATTCTTGTATACAAATTTAATGTATGGTGAGAGATAGGGCAAATATGAGTGAACATCAAAATTTGCAAAACTCTTTGGATATGCTTTAAGGATAGCTGTGAATGCTGACAGCAAGTTTCAGCTTCACATCTTTCCAATTGACAGAGTTACACCACTAAATGTACATTAGATTCTTGTATACAAATTTAAAGTATGGTGAGATATATATAGGGCAAATATGAGTGAACATCAAAATTTGTTAAACGCTTTGGATATGCTTTAAGGATAGCTGTGAATGCTGACAGGAAGTTTCAGCTTCACATCTTTCCAATTGACAGAGTTACAGCACTAAATGTACATTAGATTCTGCTATACAAATTTAATGTATAGTGAGAGATAGGGCAAATATGAGTGAACATTAAAATTTGTAAAACTCTTTGGATATGTTTTATGGATGTCTGTGAATGCTGACAGCAAGTTTCAGCTTCACATCTTTCCAATTGACAGAGTTACAGCACTAAATGTACATTAGATTCTGCTATACAAATTTAATGTATGGTGAGAGATAGGGCAAATATGAGTGACCATTAAAATTTGTAAAACTCTTTGGATATGTTTTATAGATGTCTGTGAATGCTGACAGCAAGTTTCAGCTTCACATCTTTCCAATTGACAGAGTTACAGCACTAAATGTACATTAGATTCTGCTATACAAATTTAATGTATGGTGAGAGATAGGGCAAATATGAGTGAACATTAAAATTTGTAAAACTCTTTGGATATGTTTTATGGATGTCTGTGAATGCTGACACCAAGTTTCAGCTTCACATCTTTCCAATTGACAGAGTTACAGCACTAAATGTACATTAGATTCTGCTATACAAATTTAATGTATGGTGAGAGATAGGGCAAATATGAGTGAACATCAAAATTTGCAAAACTCTTTGGATATGTTTTATGGATGTCTGTGAATGCTGACACCAAGTTTCAGCTTCACATCTTTCCAATTGACAGAGTTACACCACTAAATGTACATTAGATTCTTGTATACAAATTTAATGTATGGTGAGAGATAGGGCAAATATGAGTGAACATCAAAATTTGCAAAACTCTTTGGATATGCTTTAAGGATAGCTGTGAATGCTGACAGCAAGTTTCAGCTTCACCTCTTTCCAATTGACAGAGTTACAGCACTAAATGTACATTAGATTCTTGTATACAAATTTAATGTATGGTGAGATATATATAGGGCAAATATGAGTGAACATCAAAATTTGTTAAACGCTTTGGATATGCTTTAAGGATAGCTGTGAATGCTGACAGGAAGTTTCAGCTTCACATCTTTCCAATTGACAGAGTTACAGCACTAAATGTACATTAGATTCTGCTATACAAATTTAATGTATAGTGAGAGATAGGGCAAATATGAGTGAACATTAAAATTTGTAAAACTCTTTGGATATGTTTTATGGATGTCTGTGAATGCTGACAGCAAGTTTCAGCTTCACATCTTTCCAATTGACAGAGTTACAGCACTAAATGTACATTAGATTCTGCTATACAAATTTAATGTATGGTGAGAGATAGGGCAAATATGAGTGACCATTAAAATTTGTAAAACTCTTTGGATATGTTTTATAGATGTCTGTGAATGCTGACAGCAAGTTTCAGCTTCACATCTTTCCAATTGACAGAGTTACAGCACTAAATGTACATTAGATTCTGCTATACAAATTTAATGTATGGTGAGAGATAGGGCAAATATGAGTGAACATTAAAATTTGTAAAACGCTTTGGATATGTTTTATGGATGTCTGTAAATGCTGACAGCAAGTTTCAGCTTCACATCTTTCCAATTGACAGAGTTACAGCACTAAATGTACATTAGATTCTTGTATACAAATTTAATGTATGGTGAGAGATAGGGCAAATATGAGTGAACATCAAAATTTGTAAAACTCTTTGGATATGCTTTAAGGATAGCTGTGAATGCTGACAGCAAGTTTCAGCTTGACATCTTTCCAATTGACAGAGTTATTGCACTAAATGTACATTAGATTCTTGTACAATGTATGGTGAGATATAGGGCAAATATGAGTGAACATCAAAATTTGCAAAACTCTTTGGATATGCTTTAAGGATAGCTGTGAATGCTGACAGCAAGTTTCAGCTTCACATCTTTCCAATTGACAGAGTTACAGCACTAAATGTACATTAGATTCTTGTATACAAATTTAATGTATGGTGAGAGATACGTAGGGCAAATATGAGTGAACATTAAAATTTGCAAAACTCTTTGGATATGTTTTATGGATGTCTGTGAATGCTGACACCAAGTTTCAGCTTCACATCTTTCCAATTGACAGAGTTACAGCACTAAATCTACATTAGATTCTGCTATACAAATTTAATGTATGGTGAGAGATAGGGCAAATATGAGTGAACATCAAAATTTGTAAAACTCTTTGGATATGCTTTATGTATGTCTGTGAATGCTGACTACAAGTTTCAGCTTCACATCTTTCCAATTGACAGAGTTATTGAACTAAATGTACAATAGATTCTTGTATACAAATTTAATGTATTGTGAGAGATAGGGCAAATATGAGTGAACATCAAAATTTGTAAAACTCTTTGGATATGCTTTAAGGATGTCTGTGAATGCTGACAACAAGTTTCAGCTTCACATCTTTCCAATTGACAGAGCTACAGCACTAAATGTACATTAGATTCTTGTATACAAATTTAAAGTATGGTGAGATATATATAGGGCAAATATGAGTGAACATCAAAATTTGTTAAACGCTTTGGATATGCTTTAAGGATAGCTGTGAATGCTGACAGGAAGTTTCAGCTTCACATCTTTCCAATTGACAGAGTTACAGCACTAAATGTACATTAGATTCTGCTATACAAATTTAATGTATAGTGAGAGATAGGGCAAATATGAGTGAACATTAAAATTTGTAAAACTCTTTGGATATGTTTTATGGATGTCTGTGAATGTTGACAGCAAGTTTCAGCTTCACATCTTTCCAATTGACAGAGTTACAGCACTAAATGTACATTAGATTCTGCTATACAAATTTAATGTATGGTGAGAGATAGGGCAAATATGAGTGACCATTAAAATTTGTAAAACTCTTTGGATATGTTTTATAGATGTCTGTGAATGCTGACAGCAAGTTTCAGCTTCACATCTTTCCAATTGACAGAGTTACAGCACTAAATGTACATTAGATTCTGCTATACAAATTTAATGTATGGTGAGAGATAGGGCAAATATGAGTGAACATTAAAATTTGTAAAACGCTTTGGATATGTTTTATGGATGTCTGTAAATGCTGACAGCAAGTTTCAGCTTCACATCTTTCCAATTGACAGAGTTACAGCACTAAATGTACATTAGATTCTTGTATACAAATTTAATGTATGGTGAGAGATAGGGCAAATATGAGTGAACATCAAAATTTGTAAAACTCTTTGGATATGCTTTAAGGATAGCTGTGAATGCTGACAGCAAGTTTCAGCTTGACATCTTTCCAATTGACAGAGTTATTGCACTAAATGTACATTAGATTCTTGTACAATGTATGGTGAGATATAGGGCAAATATGAGTGAACATCAAAATTTGCAAAACTCTTTGGATATGCTTTAAGGATAGCTGTGAATGCTGACAGCAAGTTTCAGCTTCACATCTTTCCAATTGACAGAGTTACAGCACTAAATGTACATTAGATTCTTGTATACAAATTTAATGTATGGTGAGAGATACGTAGGGCAAATATGAGTGAACATTAAAATTTGCAAAACTCTTTGGATATGTTTTATGGATGTCTGTGAATGCTGACAGCAAGTTTCAGCTTCACATCTTTCCAATTGACAGAGTTACAGCACTAAATGTACATTAGATTCTGCTATATATACAAATTTAATGTATAGTGAGAGATAGGGCAAATATGAGTGAACATCAAAATTTGTAAAACTCTTTGGATATGCTTTATGTATGTCTGTGAATGCTGACTACAAGTTTCAGCTTCACATCTTTCCAATTGACAGAGTTATTGAACTAAATGTACAATAGATTCTTGCATACAAATTTAATGTATTGTGAGAGATAGGGCAAATATGAGTGAACATCAAAATTTGTAAAACTCTTTGGATATGCTTTAAGGATGTCTGTGAATGCTGACAACAAGTTTCAGCTTCACATCTTTCCAATTGACAGAGCTACAGCACTAAATGTACATTAGATTCTTGTATACAAATTTAATGTACGTTTGGGCAAATTTGAGTAAATATAAAATTTTGCAAAACTCATTGGAAACATTTCATACACCTCTGTGAATACGTACACAATGTTTCAGCTTCATATCTCTCCATTTGACAGAGCTACAGCACTTTAATGTACATTAAATTTCTACTATACGACCTTAAATGGTGTAGCATATATATCGTGCGATACTATTATGCAAATTATCGGCATACCAAGTAAAAATGTTTTGACATGAATGGGTCAACTAGAAACACGCAGGGACAGTCCAGAACGCAGCTGTCAGAAGGCCTTTATATAGAGGCAGGTAGCCATTATGCTATTACAGCAATTGAGATTGAGTGTGGCTGGTTATACCGGTTTACGTTCATATCGGAACACCTCACGCTAAAATCGTTTCTACATGGGACCAGAAAAGGAGTTCTCCTCCGCCAATCAAGACACTTACAGGATTCTATCCATTTTTCCCAGTTTCTAGATGAATCACGAATACTGCATATGCCTTTAAAACGGCTTGGAACGATGCACTCGTCCCGAATTAGCTTGATATAATTTGACTACATTTTTCTCGCAATACCCTATTCTTAAGTATGGAATTGCGCCAACCACAATCGTTTCCTTTTGAAATTTTCTTGTTTAAATAGAAGCGCAAAACCTTATAAAGTAGGCCTACCTGGACACATCTCTATGGTGGTTGCAGTTCCCATAGAGGTTGGTAGCACTTAGACTCTGAAGCTGTCTCCTAATCGGTTGGTGCCATAGAGACGTGCTCACCAATAATCCGGATTTTGGGGGGGTTCCACGTAATGTGGGATTGGCATCTGATATCTTTAAGGATTCATATGAGTCGGCCATATCGAGAAGAACTGGTTCTTCTCACGCAAGTGACACCCAAAGCTCAACTCGGCAGAGCGTTACCACCGATCCCGGCCTCTGAGCGTCGTGGATGGTAGCGTTCGGTATGGTCCAACTTTTTTTCTTTGGACTTTCGTTGGCCGTCGATTGGCGAAATTTCACTTTACCGACATCCATATAATATATGTGGATAGATACTGTTTCAACAACAATCAAGTACTAGACAGTGTATATCCATGTGTATAAGAAATCTTTCAAAGATTTCTATTTTTTCAGAAATATATACAGTACCGCATTTTTACTCTTACACCTACTCATTGGAAACCTTTCACACATCTCTGTGAATACTGAGATAGAGTTTCAGATCCATATCTGTTCATTTGGCAGGGTTACAGCACTTAATGTACTTTAAATTACTGCTATACAAAGTTAATGTATAGTGAGAGATATATTGCAATATTTCAAATATTTACTAAGATTATTAAGTGATTGTTATTATATTAACCAAAAGATTTAAATCTTTTCAAAGTGTTTCTGATTTTCATTAATCTAATATAAAAGTGATTCAAATCAACTTTATATGTATATATAGAAAGGTATACATGAATATACCATAAAAACAGGAATGTAAGCAGTCACAGATTATGTGTGCATTGTCTCCAAGAGGTGTGGTGCCTTCTCGATAACCTTTGCCAGCAGCTTCTGGACATACTCCTTCATTCTGTAAACTTCTTCATCTCTCTGCTTCACTAGTGCTGTCAGCTGCTCCTTGCTGGCCCCTCTCACCTGTTTCGGTGTTGGCTGGGGCCCAGGCTGTTTGGTACTGGCAACTACCTCATGCTTGCGCAACAGCTCCAGCAGCTGCGACTTTTCCTTCTCCATCATGGTCTGCTGCGACCTGAGTGACTTTACTTCCTTATGCAGTGTGTCAAGGAGTGTCTCCTTCTCTGCAACTATCACTTTCAGAGATACCAGTGATGCTAGCTCATACTGAACATTGTCTAACTCCTTGACTGCCTCTTTCAGAGCTATCTCCAACTGATCTTTAGACTTGGCCACTTCTCTCATGGATAACTCCTTGCTGTCAAGAGATTCCTGTAAGGAACTCACTACTTTAAGTTGCTCGTATTTCAGCCTACCGAGGTCATCTTTTGTCTTGCGCAATATGCTGTTCAAGCTTTCTTTGTCCCTCTCCACTTGTTCAAGAAGTTGTCCAAGATTGGTCTCTTTCAGGTTCTGTATCTCCCTCTCTTCCTTTAGCTGCCCCACCTCCCCCTGGAGGACCATAATGGTTTCACGCAGTTTCAGGATCTCCTTATCCTTTTGATCTCCAGCTACTGTGAGTGCCTCCTTCAGAGCTGATTGAGCAGTTATCAGTTGACTGACTGTGAGTTGTGCCTCCGACTTGGCCTGTTCAGCAGTCCTCAGCTTGTCCACCAGCTCAGACTGGGCGGATGCTGAAGTGTGCACTTGCTGCTGCAGGGATGCATTCTCCCTGTCCCTCTCCCTCAGCCCATCCTCTGCACTCTTGAGGGATGCCTGTAACTGGGCAACCATGTCTCTGTGGGCAGACAGCTCTGAATGAGCATGCTTTAGTGAGGTAGCGGCCTCCCTCAGTTGCTCCACAAGGACGTCATGCTGCTCCTGAGTGTCTGACAGACTGGCTTTGAGTTGAATGTTTTCCAGCTCTACTGCTTCCAGGATGCTGTGGTTCATTTCACTAGTGCTCCTCAGTGCTTGGATATTATCTTGCAGATCGAGAGCAATCTTCTTTTCCTGTTTCAGAGACGCAGTTGCCTCTTGATGCATTAGGAGGACACTGTTCTTCTCTGTCTCACTCGCTGTCAACTTCTGCTGCAAGTCTCGGTTCTCACTTGTCATGGAATTGAGTTGTTTTGCCAACTTTTCATTCTCCTGACACAGTGCTTCAGATGTTAACTTAAAGTCTTCATTCTCCTTCTGATAAGATTCTGCTTCAGCAGTCATGTTGTCCAAGAGAGCTTGATTGATACTGCTGACCTCTCTCAAGTGGTCCAATTCTTCTGTTTTTAATTTGTACTTTGTAGTCAATTCACTTTTCTCCTTTTCATATGTTTCCTTCAGTTCGTCTTTCTGGTTTAATTCTGCTTTTAGTTGGCTTCTTATCATTTCACACATTTCCTTTAAAGACACATTCTCAGAAGCAAGGTGACGCAACTTGCTCTGCAAGTCTTTCTGTAGGTCTTCCCACGTATTCTCCAAATTACCAATTTCCACTCTCTTTTGATCAAGCTGGTGTTCCAAGCTGGAGGCTTTATTATTTAGCTCCTCCAAAAGATAGTTGTTGGATTTCAGTGTCTCTTCCATTTGTTTCTCTCGTGATCTACTTTCGCTAGCTTCTGTTTGTGCCCTCACTGTAACACTCTTTTGCCTCTCCAGTTGCAGCTGCAGCTCCTGGCACTGTTTATTCAACTCCTCAGCCCTCCCTGTGCTCTGCTTGCAGGTTTGCTCTGACTCTGACAGCTGCCGTGAGACCTGACTGAGCTGGAACTGGGCAGACATTATCTCCGACTCGTGACTTGTTCGTGTCTCCTTGAGAGTTGCTGTTTCTCTCTTTAGAAGGATAACCTCAGCTGCCAACTTTTTCATTTGGGTCAGAAGATCAGCATTCAGTGCTTCCTTTTGTTTCCCTTCTGCCAGTGCCCCTCTCAGCCTCTCCTCCACTAGGTGGTGAGAGTCCTCCAACTGATGCAGAGAGGTCTTGAGAATGTCCACAGTCTGCTGCAGAGCATCGCGTTCTTGATGAGCTGTCACAGCCAAATCTCTTTGCTTTTCCAGCAGTGACTTTAGCCGGTCTAGTTCTTGTGTTAAAACAATCTTTTCATTTTCTCTGTTCATCAATTCTGTCTTTTGTTCATTGTTATCCTTATCCAGCCTAGCAATCTCGAGTGTCAATGTTTCACTCTCACTACTGGAGCTGTTGTGGTACTCTTGTAAGGTGACACTCAATCTTTCCACCTCCTTTTGCAGACCATCTCTCTCCGCCTCCAGAGATGCAATCTTAACCTCACTCCCTCTTTCAAGCTCCTTATAGCTTTCCCTCAGATCCTTCAAATGACTTTTTGAACTTTTTGCTTTATCCAGTGCACCGGTTAGGTCACCTTGCAGACTGCCAATGGTAGTCTCCATGGTAACCAATTTGCGGTTGAGGATACTAACCTCCTCTGTGGCCCTCTCGTGAGCTTGTTTAGACACACACTTTTCTGCAGAGATGGCTGTAGCTTTTTCTCGTTCCGATTCCAATTCAGCTCTGATGGCCTCCACTTCCTTGTCTAGTCTCAGCTTGGTGCTCATGTGAGTGTTTAGGTCCTTTTGGAGGTCATCACATTCCTGTTGCTTGCATTTGATCTGCTTCTCCAGGTTAGCCAACGTTCCCCTTACTTCAGCATAGGCTGACTCTTCCATCTGAACCTTGACCTCTAGCTGACCAATCAAATCTTCCTTTTCACCAACAGTCTGCTGCATTGATTCCAAGTTTTCCTTCAACTGCTGCTTCTCTGCTGTCAGAGTGTCAACTGTGGCCTCCAAGCTCTTGACAGTCACTGACAACCTATCCACTTCAACTTGCAGTTGTGCAATCTCATGTTTGCCTTCCTTTAGATCATGTTGACATGCTAACAGCTTAACCTCTGCCTCTTTAGCCAGACCTTCCAACTCACTGGTAGTCATTTTATTGGCATGGGCCTGTTCCTGATGTGATGCTAGTGTTTCTTTGGAAAGTGCCAGTTGGTCAGTGGCTCTCTTCAGAGCTTCTTGCAAAGACACAATCTCCTCACCTGAAGATTCCCTCAGCCTGTTCAGTTTGCTAACTTGCAACTGAAGAGCACTTTTAGACTTATTCAGTTCCTTTTGCACTTCAAGCAGGTTCTTTCCGTAACCTTCTCTCTCTTCATCTAAAGTGCTATGTGCAAGTTTGAGAGCATCCCTGGTCTCCCTCAACTCAATTAAATAGCTCTCCTTGCTTTTCTGAAGAGAAGACATCTTTTCTTCTACTGCCACCGCATTTTCCTCCACAATTTGTAACCTTTGATGTGCTTCCCTTAGTTCTGACTCCTTCTGGTCCAGTTGGCTCTTCACAGTTACTTTGAAAGACTTTAAATCTGATGTCTCACACTGAAGGACTGCCACATTGTTCTTGAGACTGTCCCTCTCTGCTGTTAACAGGTCAAGACTACTGTGTAGGGATTCCAGTTCCAATTTCCACTTTTCTGATTCAGCTTTTGCAGTATTGATTTGGGAATGAGACTCTTTTAGTTGTGCATGTAAACCATTTGCATTATCAGTTAACCTTTTAATAGTCTTTTCTTGTGAAATGATAACTTGGTTCTTCTCCTTAATAACATTTACCTTTTCTGCTACCTCCTCCTGCAGCTGAAGAACGGTGCCATCCATGTCTCCCTCCTTGTACACATTGTGATGAAAGACTGAAAAGTCCTGATCCTCCTCTGCCTCCTCTACGCTGCCGAGAACAGACTCCTGCAGCTCCTTTATAATGTCAGAGCTGACACTACTTGCACTGGGGCTGGCTGGCAGAGGAGACAGAGGTCGGTTTGGAGTGCAATTGTGGAGAGGTGCAAGGTCGACGTCCTCAGTGGAGGTAGCTGTCAGTGCATGTTTCACAACATGATGAGTCCTGTCTTGCCCAGCTCTGAGCTCCCTAGCTACCACCAGCTTTATCTTGCCCTGTGAGTGCTTCATTGCTAAAAGAGCTTGATTCTGGAGAATTCCTCTGCACAGAAAGCCATTCACTTCAAGGATCTCATCTCCAGCATACAGCAAGCCATCTGATTGGCTGTCCTCTTTTACAGAAGAGACAATGAGGGAGGACCCCTTGGAGGAGATGGGCGTGTCCACAATATGGTACTTGAAACCTAGCTCCTGCCCTTGTTGCTTTGACATTTCCATGGCAACAATGTCCCTACGTACCACTTGATCAAAGAGAGAGACTCGTGATAGAGGAGGCAGCTTATCAAGTGATGGAATGGAGAACCTCTGGTGAAGTTGCGGTGCAGCTGCCTCACTGGAAGGAGAAGGAGAGCGTTCAAGCATGGCTCGCAAGGCATCCATTTCTTCTAGCAACTTGTCCTGTGTCTGATGGAGAGCAGAAGAGTTGTGCTTCTCATTCATCCAGGCCTTGCTGAGCTGGCTCAGCTGTCCGTCTCTCTCAGCTATGGATGACTGTAGAGATACAACTGTACTTTTCTGCTCCTTCAGTTGATCCTGCACTTTAGACAACTCATGTCGAAGTGCATTAACCTTGGTCTCGCTCTCCACAACAAGACTATGCTTTTCCACTAGTTCTTCTTTCAAATCAGAAATCATGCGCTTCATTTTCACATTTTGCTCCCTAAGGTCAGACTGTTCCTCATTGGACTGTGTCTCTCTGCTGCGGGTGGTCACCAGAGGTGCCTCCAAGTGCATTATCTGCTCCTTCAGGTCTGCTATCTCCTCCTCTTTATTGCACAACTCTCTTTCAGCCATTGATGGACCTAATGCCACATTTTGTGCCTTTTGAACTTCCCTCTCTAAGCGATCAATCTTTTCACAAAAATGCTTGTTTTCCTCTTCTAGTGACTTGTTAAACTGGTTAAGGAGGCTTATTACTTTGTGCTGTTCGGAAATGGTTCTTTCTAGAACCTCTTGATTGCTCCTAGGAAGATCTCCTCTTGGGGAGGGCATGTCTGTCAACACCACATGTTGCTTTGGCAGAGGTAATGGGAGGGACTTTGCAAGTTCAAAGTACTCTACAACAGACTGTCGATACTCTTGCTTAGCTCGGGAGGAATGTGGACCAGTTTTAGGTCGAAGTTGCACCTGAAGATTTAGTGCAATGTTTCACTGAATTAATTTAGATGTATATAATGTGGCTCAAATACCTTTTCATTGTGCTTCAGTCTCAATTCAAATTTGGACTTGGAATCGGTCCAGTGTTCCTGTATCCTCAATGGCTGCTCATCAGGACCCAACACTCTCCCTGAGAACACGAGCAACATATCATAATTACACAATACTAGACCAGTCTGCAGGAGTGCACTCGTGGCACACAACAATATATTGGATAACTTGTATCACGCATACATCCTATGTATGTATATAAGGCAGCTTTCATATGCAAGTACTTGTAGTAAGCACACAATGATGTACTAGTGCAGACCAACTTGAAGTGACTGTGGCTTCCACTAGCTCAAGACATGAAGGGCCCCATTTCTGATAGTACTTGTCTGCTAGTTGCTTGGCAACCTGTGATGTGGTGGCGTGGGGCTGAATGATCATACTGTGAAACGTATCGTCCTCTATATTTGTATGCACTCGGATGACACCACTAGTTCGAAGCTTGAGGTGAAAGCGGGATTTCCCCTTTCTAGAGGGCAGAAGGACCAGGGGACACTCCCTACTCCTCAATGCAGTATCTACATGCAGTAGAAATACACATGAAAATAACGTGCCATGCATAGCGGATTTTGTGATGGCTTCACCTGGGTCAGTCATCCAAATCTGGAAGTCGAAAGGATCGTCATTCTGCAATCCGTACTTTTTCAAGATAACTTCAATAACCTCCGTGCAGGTCGTCTTTTGCGAAAGAGCCACTTGTATTGGCTTAAGACGACTGCGTATGACATCGCTACAATACACTTCGATCTTTCCTTTCACCATTGTGTCTACTATGTTATTTGCCTACTGACACACCCCTTTAGAGGCGTCGCCATATTTTAGTCTATAAATAGCCATACGTCATTCCTATTTTTAGAAGCTATCCCTTCCACATCATCTGTGCCACGTAGATAAATCCAGACAGTTACGACCTTCCTTCAGTTTTAAGTACACACACTGTCGACCAGTAGCGTCATTTGTAGATATGACTGAAGTTGCACAAACTTTTGACGCATTTTTAGAAGATTTTTGGCAGCACAATCCGACGCAGAACGCGGCAAAGGACAGTCTTTTAGAATCTATCTTGAATAATGAGGTTAGCCTGTGCTGTAGGATTCACCTCCAAATTTCACTGCCTCATTTTTGAATCACAGAACGAGACGGATAATCTATTTGGCCACCTCTTGGAGGACCCTGTGGGTACGACCCGCCTCTCGGATCCAGTCCCTTCTCCGCTGACCTCCGATGGCTACCTAACGGACAAGCCATCTCCTTACAGCGATTCCGCAGGATCGGAATCCAGTTCGGGAATCTCCCATCCATCGGGTCCTTCTGATGACCTCTTTGAGTCCTTGCTGAACCAGCCGCTTTTGGACGCGTCCGCGCACCTGCAGCAGCATAGCTACCTCTCCTCCTTGGGGGAGCCGACAGCGCGGGAGGTGCTGGGGGAGACAGCTGCCCTCCAGTTCAGCCAGGACGGGCCGGCTGTAGGCCGAGACTTGGGTACGTACCCCGCGCCAGCCTGTACACATATCCTGTTTGATGTTTAGAGTTTTGATGTATTTACTTTAGACCTCTTGGAGATGAATGCTGGTATGGATCAATCTTCCGACTCATCATCACTTCCTTCTCCACTTCCGTCCTGTTCTGCCAGGCTTAAGGTATTAAAGCTGAGAGCTACTTTATGGGATGGCAATATGTTGTCATGGTAATGGTCTCTCCTTTAGGCTTCAAGCAAGTGTATTACTGAAGAAGAGAGAAACCTTTTAGAATCCGAAGGAATATATCTCCCAAGTGATATGCCCCTAACGAAAGTGAGGACCACACCCACCCGGCTCCATTCCACACCCACCCAGCTCCATTTCCACACCCACCCGGCTCCATTCCACACCCACCCGGCTCCATTCCACACCCACCCGGCTCCATTCCACACCCACCCGGCTCATTTCCACGCCCACCTCATTTCCACACCCACCCGGCTCCATTCCACACCCACCCGTACATAGTTAGCTTTGCCTGTATATCTATTATAGTCGGAAGAGAAGCATTTGAGGAGAATCAGACGAAAGATTAACAACAGAAAGTCAGCTCAGGAGAGCCGGCAGAGGAAGAAGGAATATATTGATGGTTTGGAGGAGAGGGTCGAGAGGTGCACCACAACAAACAGAACTCTGCAGAAGAAGGTCGGTGACTTGGAGAAACAGAACAAATCGCTGATCTCAGAGTTAAAGAGACTTCAGAAGGTCGTCATGCGATACAATCCTTCAGCACTGCAGGCTGGAACCTGTGTCATGGTCAGTTTCCATGGTGACCAATGTAGAAATGTCCTTATGTACTACTATATCTCATCCAGGTGCTGTTTTTGTCATTTTCATTATTTTTTATTCCGAAATTCCTTTCACAAAACGAGATTGGGTTAGAAGACACAGCCATGGCTACAGGTGCAATAGCCATGGGAGGTGAGTGAACACCATTAATGTTGTAACCATAGCCACTGTGCTACATGATTATAATATCATCTTTTATAGTGAGATCACGGTCTATATTGGAGACAGCTACTGATGAATTTGGTAACGTGTTGGCAGAAGGCAGGTCAAGTGACAGCAAGACAGACATGTCACATGATGATCATGTGATCCACGACATACAAAAAGACAAAGAATTGCATAAACTGAAAAACAAGTTTAAAGAATTATAATTTATTAATTGTACACAGTCTATCAAGTTTTACTCAGAGTTCAGTGTTCACTCTGTTAGTTCTGTTAGTATTCTCCTTATTTCAGAGGACACAACCTGAACCAAACGAGGGCATGCAGGTCACGTTGGCACACCAGGGGATGGGGGCGGGGTGGACGTACCTTAAAGTTGGTGTTGACTCTCCCAGTAACAGTAATTTCCTGATGTATCACTGATAGAGCGTCCAACATTGTCTGCAGTGCCTCCTTCAGTGACGAGCTAATGGAACTGGAAAGGTGAAGGAGAGGTTAAACAGAGGTAACTGTTATACACAATGCTGTGGCTTACAGCATTCCAAATGTAGTTCTGTCAGAAAAGCTTGGTAGAGTAAATACAGTTCCACTCTTCATCTGAAAATGAGAAAATAAAAATGTCATTCCATTATAAGGATACTCTACCTAATGTAGCAGTACCTTAACATCGTATCCGATCAGGTGAGCTTGACACAAGTGGAAGAAGACAGAGGGTTCCACAAAGGCCATGCACTCGTGAGAGAGATTGCTACTCAACACAGCATACCTTGCCTGTTCAACAGAAGGAAGATGTGAAGTGAGTGGCAGCAGGTGGCAGTTTGATTTGATTACCTCATTTAGGTCAGATAGAGAAGTAGTAAATGTTCCATTTTCAGAGTTGAACTTTCCTTTTGTGACGTAACTCATCAGTTGAGACATGCACTGCACGTCACTCAGACCCACATCAACGTCCACACACCACAGCTCCTGTTCCATCTACAACGCATTACACACAAAAGAGAATATTTCACATTCTCTTTCAAGTTTGGATTAAGAAAATGACTGATGAGTGCACTCACAGACAACGATGAGATAAATGTGACAAAATCAATTGATAGATATCCAACAATTCCTCTTTGAAGACAACTTGTGGCCATTTTCATGGCAGCCATGTTGAGGTGGGTGGGGTCTACTGAGCACTGAGGAACAGACACACCCCACTTCCAAAAAGGGCGTGGATTAATTTGGTCAGCAGTGCTCAGCAGTTGAACAAGACCATCTGGTTCGAGAAGAAGATTAACAGACAAAGAAGTGACACTGTCTGATGGGGGAAACCCCTGGATTATCCCTCCTCTACTGATCAGTGCACTCATGTATTCCAGCCATGTCTTGTAGGCAGACGGTAACTTTGCATGTGTCTTTAGCACTTCAGGTAGTTCATCTGCTATTCTCTTGACAGCTGTTTCCTTTGCCCATTTCTTGTTCCACTTGCTGCCATACCACTCTTGTTCCTTCTGCAGCCAGGAGGAGCACGGCAGATGGGCTAGCATGTCACACACAGCTATCCCTCTGCCCTGAATGGCTCCATTCAGTTTGATGCACCACTTGCTAATGTGAAGGTGACTTGCCACCAGAACAGCTAGACTGGAGACGAGCTGCTCCTCACTGTACACATCTGTGGCAGTTGGAGGATGGTCAACCTACAAACATGTAACATACTCAGTAACACACATGCACCAAAAATGCAAAGATGTTTACGTATGTACGTACGTATGTCTGAATGTTGACTCACTTCTGCTTCTGTAAACAGTTTGATGGCTCCATGCTTGCTTGAGTAGAGTTGAGCTGTGAGGTGGTCGCTTGCCAGGAGTGGAACTTGCAGGCTATCGGCCACTGCAAGGTCATCCTGGTTGACGTAGCCTGGCACCAAAATGGCCTCCTTTCCTCTGGTGAGGTTCCTCACTCGCTGGAGGGCTTTGGGACTGTGCAGGAGGAGTGTAGAGAGAGGAAGATCGAGAGAGGTAAACTTGTGCAAGTTTTCTGGAACCACAAATGTTAGTCTCTTCTTCATGCAGCCAGCACTGTGACCCTCTGAGGCCATTTCCAACAACTTGTAGCAATACTGCTCCAACTCCTCAGGTACTTCAACGGGTGAAATGTATATAATCTCCACTTGTTCATCCAGCAAGTCAAAGATTCTTGAAATTTGACTATTTTCAAAAGTTGCAAACCTATCAATCTTTGACCTGACACTCTGAGAGTACCCTACAGCAGCACACAACAGCCACTGATTTTAATATACGTACTGTGCTATATGAGTATCCTGTACCTTGAGATGGAAGGTGTATCAAGACCCTTCGAGAAGATTTGACTTTTGACCAGTTTTTCTTTAACTGTTGAGATCTCTTGTGAAAGTTTTGAAGTATTTCTTTTCTTCTTTCAGCGAGACGCCTCCTCACTCTCTGTCTACTTGCGTGCAGTAGCCATCCCATAGCAATGACACCGGCTGCCCACTTGGAGCGTCTGTATTGTAGATACTGCTTCCTGGCTTGGTACATCCGAAAGAGAGCCTGGATCCTGCTAGCTGCAAGGTGCAGTCCTCCGACTCCCTTGTACCTCTGACCTGGCAGAGCTAGCAGTACCTCAACATCACCTGAATTGACCATGCACTGCAGCAGCTCCTATGAGAGGATAAAAAGGGGCGTGGATGGCTGAGAGGGGCATGGATGGCTGAGAGGGGCATGGATGGCTGAGAGGGGCGTGGATGGCTGAGAGGGGCGTGGATGGCTGAGAGGGGCGTGGATGGCTGAGAGGGGCGTGGATGGCTGAGAGGGGTTGTGGATGGCTGAGAGGGGCGTGGATGGCTGAGAGGGGCGTGGATGGCTGAGAGGGGCGTGGATGGCTGAGAGGGGTTGTGGATGGCTGAGAGGGGTTGTGGATGGCTGAGAGGGGTTGTGGATGGCTGAGAGGGGTTGTGGATGGCTGAGAGGGGTTGTGGATGGCTGAGAGGGGTTGTGGATGGCTGAGAGGGGTTGTGGATGGCTGAGAGGGGTTGTGGATGGCTGAGAGGGGCGTGGATGGCTGAGAGGGGCGTGGATGGCTGAGAGGGGTGTGGATGGCTGAGAGGGTTGGGAGGTGTGTGGAGGAGGTGGGCGGAACTACACACCTTATGAGTCCATTTGGTGGTCACTGGATGCTTTTGAGCAAGATCTGCAGCTTTCCTTCCATCCACTACAATGAGTGCAATAGCGTAGGAGCAGGCGAGCACCCTCAACTGGTGCAACAACGACACAATACTACAGAAGATCATTGCTGTACATACAGACGTATTGTGACTTGTACGTACATTTCCTCACATTGGCCACAGCATAGTGCATGCATCTGATGGAATACATACATATGTAGGGGCTCGCAAGGGTCTTACTTTCCCCATCTGCTGCGGTACACTGTGTGGAGCATCTGGTAGTCCTGCTCCTCTTCTGGTATCACACCTTTGTGAATAGCTATGTGGAGCTGGTCAGGGCAGGGAGGTGGAGCAGACCTTGCCGAACGAGTTGGGGGTGGGGCTTCCGGTCTGGGAGATGGTCCCGCAACTGGAATGGTCATGGCAGGATTTACACTAGCAACAGCAGTAACCATGGATACACTAACTGGACCTCCTCCTGTAGTCTGCAGAAAGGAGCGGGAGATGTGTAACTGGACGGTGACACTAGTACTGGTACATACCTTTGGGAGATGAGGTCCCTTCTCCACTTCTTCTCTAATGTCCACTTTGACCAGAGGGAAGTGCTTCAGTTCGAGGGTATCAGCAACCCTAACCTTACTATGCTGGTGGGTGGGGCTATGCAGCTATTGGAAGTATATAATATATGCTCATCACACACACACTTACATACATATACGTATACGCATATGCATTATACTTGAGAGGCACTCACCCTGACTGGTTTAGGCTTGACTGGCGAGGGATCCAATACAATTTCACTGGTCGGCTAAGGAGGTCACATCATGTACATGTAATTCATTCAAGTCTGTTGACCTTTGACCTTTTGACTCACAGGAAGCAGTCCTCTCTGAGCAAGGCTGAGTAGACCTCTACTTGCATCCTCTTGGCCAATTGAAGACAACTGCTGCAAACATAATTATTGAGGGCAGCATGATGCACCAAACTGCGACACACTTACCAGCGGCTCATTCCTCCTGCTAGTAGCACTGTGATGGTTAGTGGTAGGACCTGTAACTGGTTTGGCTAAGGGAACCACTTCCCTTGTCCACTGGAGAGGAGCGTTCCACACAGGAGATAGAGGAATTCCGTATCTGTCCGAGATCAGCTGTCGTGAGGCCTTATTGTGAGGTTGTGCCAAGAGCTTCTCCATGTAAGCTGATTTTACTCTGCACAGGAACAGGAAGAGGAACAGAAAAACATGTGACGAATGTAGCATTTTAGATACCTTTTAGATACATTACTACTCACATTTCCCCCGGAGAGGGCCTGGGACCATTCTCACTCACACTTCTTCTCAGGACGCCATTTTCTTTACCTGATTTGTAGTTCTGCACCATTTCACTAATCGTTCTAAAACAATTTTTAGACAAGTTATTGTCAAATGTCACATTTACAGTTAAAGAAATTCAAACCTGCGACTTTTCCCTTTCTTTGGTTTCGCTCCAAGTCCAGTCTGGCGGCTGATAGTTGGTAACAGAGCCGTTTGACCTTGAAGCTGCTGCATAGTTTGCTCTGCGTGGTTGCCAAGTTCCCTTTGCGTCCGCTCAATGGCAGTATCTAACGCTCCAGTGTCAACATTTTGTGAAGAAGATGCGTTTTGTATCTCATCACGAAGTCTTTTCAAATCCTTTTGTACTTTAGTAAAGACCGATTCGATCAACTCGGAATGGGTAGCCATCTTTTTATTCAATATGTCCATGGCAACCCTTTACCTTTGCGTTTTCGAACTGACGTTTACGTTACTATTCGGTAGGAAGATGAACGTTGCTGCTATAGTTGATGTAGAGAATTACCTTGGAGATGCTTCTCAATGTCATTTAGCAAAACTACTGATAAAAGGTCGGTACAGTAATTAAGTAGAGTGTGGCAGTTGTTGACTGGTTGCCGCTCCCTTAGAGTTGACTGGCGATGCAGATGATTGTCAATGGAGTATCGATAACAAGTATTACGAGGCCAGAGTGTCCTTGGATGTGATAGCTGGCGGAGCCCAACTCTCTGAAAGGCACCAAGCGATAGTAATTGTTGCTTCAGAATTTAAAAAAGAAGATCTATTTGGCGCTGTAGAGGACTTTTGGGTCAAGCATTGCAGTGGCAATGTCGCTCCCGAGATCCAACTCTTGGTCGAAGTAATCAGTCAAGAGGTGGTCTCTCATAACGAGTCAAAGAGGAAACGAATACTTGAGTGGTGCATTGATAAGGGATTTGAGCTGGTCACTTGGAAGATTGCTGGAAAGTCACATGATCAGTCACGTGACCCAGATGATGTTGATGGTATAGAGAGGATAAGAGATGCTCTCCAGGCCCACATGTGGCCAGAGATGTCCATGAAATCGGGAGGCACCCAGGAGAGGAAGACGGAGGCCGTCTGCAAAGAGGCAGTTCAAGTACCTCAGGAGCTCCTTACCAGTGAGTAGTTAACTGATCTCTTATTAATAAGAGCCCATGGGCCAATATACTGTACAGCATGTCAGTTGTAATACAAGTCATGTCACTCTCCATTAGATCCAATTATTGGTGACGTCCTTGAGAGTGATGTCCTTGAGAGTGATGTGTGTGGATCAGTTTGTCCAAAGGATGAGGAAGAAAAGGAGTTTGAGTCTTTTGAAAAACTCTTTTCACAATTAGCAAACATGAAAGGTATTTTTGTCACATGACCATCACATGCTCATCACATGACATTCCTGGCATGCAGAGAAGGCAGCCAAGCTTCCTCATGAAGAGAGACTAGAATATGCAGAAAAGGCAATGATGTCTTTTTGGAAGACAATGGGAGGTGACTTGGAGGAACTTGAAGATGATTCTTCTGACACAATTGACAAAGCAAGCGACTGATTGTGCACTTTTAAATATTTTCTATTCTACTCAATATCTCAGTGTGGGGCACTGTGAGTGACATTTTATTTAGCATTCTCAATTATTAGCCATTCACTAGGCTACAGTAGGTCAACTACTTATAGATGCAATTCAAACTATGAGTCGTACAACAACTGATCAATTAGTTTAAAAATAATGTACAAAAATTAAAAGGTTAGGACATACGTTATGATAGCAGCTTTGGCATCTGCAACTTCTTGAAACGTTTAAGTAGGAGTGACTTGCTATCTTCCTACATAATGACACAAGTAGATGCATGTGACAAAATGTACAACTGGCAATGGGTGAATGAGCTATATGTTTACCTTTGGTGACACTTCTGGGAGCATAGACACGGTTGTGTCAAACTTGGAGATACCTTTTGATCTTCTGAGTGGCACTCGAGGCTCCGTTTTTACAAAACTCTTTTTTAGCTTTTTTTTTCCCTTTACGGACTTTCCTTTACTTCTCACTGCCTGGCCCTTCTCCACTGGAGTCACTGGATGGCCCTTCTCCACTGGAGTCACTGGATGGCCCTTCTCCACTGGAGTCACTGCCTGGCCCTTCTCCACTGGAGTCACTGCCTGGCCCTTCTCCACTGGAGTCACTTCTTGTAAACTAGCACTAGTGTCATTTGATTCCAACTTGCAAGGAATTTCTTGTGATTGTGCAACGTCTTCCTTGGTAACCGTTTCCTCGGTAACCATCTCCTCTACCTCTGATGATGGTGAGGAAACTGTCAGAATGTCTTGGCGCACCTTCTTGAACTGAGAATTGCTGTTTTCCATAAACTGGATACATACATACATATACGTACATACATATCAACTACAGATGTGGTGTGCTCCAATTAGACTCTATCTACATACATCACTGATAGTCAAGCAGAACTTCTTTGTAGGAGAGCTTTTAAGGGAAGATCTTTGGTTCGAGTCTTGTTCACTGTCGGAAGATAATTTCGAGTGTTTAGAAGTCACTCTTCCCTTCACCTTCTTCACCTTCTTCCGGAGCAGATACAGTCGGCCACTTTGCGGGCTTCTCTTTCTATACTTGCTTAGAGATACAGCTGAGTTCCTATGCGCTGACCTTTCCGGGCTGGACACTTCTGCCCTCCTGCGCGGCTCACTCTGGTCAAAGCGGATGGCAAAGGTTCTACAGTAATGCTGCAATTCCAATGAGTATAATGCCTTACCCGAATTTCCAAGTCTTTCTTCAGATCAGAATTCTCTTTTTGAAGTTCACTAATCTTTGAACTGAATATTTCGTTCTTTCTCGTCATAAGTTCAATCAGTATCGCATTGTACTCCCTCCTTTTGCTGCAAATCCATTCCAGTTTCTTGTAGTAAAGCAGCTGAATCGCACTAGAAGGCACGTCTGGTACTAGCGCCTCACTGTCTCCTTCCATGATCGCACAAATACAAACGCAATTATCAGGTTTCCAAGTCCATAGATTAGCAAGGCGCCATTTTCACCACAAACATGGCCGTCAATTCCAACATGGCTGTCAACAAGCTCAACTGAACCCAAAAGTGCTGAGGAAGCATGGATGCTGTAAGCCACCTTTAAGGGTTACAAGCGTCCCCGCCCAACTGTTACATGTGTTTCCGTTCCTGTTAGCTGGAGGCGAAGGGGAACGAAGTGCTAAACAGTTTTGTGTTGGCCAGTCTTCCACTAGAGCCCGCTTCTCTGGCGGATGGGCAGGACCCGGAGAAGTGGGAGACTGGGTCCTCATCCAAGCAGTGCTACGACCCGACAGAACCGGTTTGCGTTAGCGAGGCGTTTAACGATGATGACGTGGATGTGGACATTGAAGACTCGGACAGTGAACTAGCTGTGGATGGTGGCAGTGAACAGGGGAAGGGTCGAGTGGGAGAGGAGGAAGGAATGGAAGAGGGCCTTGAGGAACAGATTTGGGAGCAAGATCAATCAATAGAGAAGAGAAAAGTGGGAAGAATCGGTTTCTTGTCTGATGATGACAGTGAGGAAAATGAAATGGTTGTGGTTGGGAATGATAAAGAGATGCAGGTTAATCGTGGAAGTGATAGTGAATTTATGCTTTCCTCAAATGAGGAAAAAGAGGAGGAATATTTCAGTGTTCAAAGTTTCAGTGGCAGCAGCGAAGATGACTCCAGATCAACCGGCAGACAGAAGTACCAACCAAAAGTTAGGGCCTTGCCAGAGCAGTTTGTAAGTTGTGTAGTCATGTGACCATCACATGATGTGGCATCTGAGCTCCATCCCATAGTGGCAGGATGATCCTGACATGTATGGCCTGCGGAGGTCTGCCAGGAGACAGAGGGCGGAGGCCGTGATGGCGCAAGTGGATTACGTGAGTTGTTGTATGTAATTGGTAAATGTAGTGACAGTTTAGTATGTCTGTCGCTGCAGGGAATATCCAGCAGTGGGAGTGAGCTTGATTACCGTGACTCGGATGACGAGTGGTCCATTGGCGGTCAGAGGAGTGTTTCCAAAAGGAAGCAAAAGAGGTACTCTACCCGGGTGGGGTGGAGTAGCTGGCGATGTGTGAACAGTGTGTTTCCTGTGCAGCTTGGAGTATGTTTCTGAAGAGGAAGAAGAAGAGGAGGATGATGATTCATTGCGGGATACCAGCGATGAAGAGTTTCTATTGGGTGGTCGCAAGCCAGTTCACAAACAACGGAGAGGTAGAGGAAGAAGGAGAAGGAATCGCTCTCTGTCTTCTGAAGGAGAGTGGAGTGCGTTTGGACCTCCAATCAGGATGACAGGGAGATCTAAAGGAAATATAAAGTGAGTCTCAGTCCAACAGAGGTAGTATTCACTAATACTGAAGTGGGCGTGTCTCCAGTTATAAGGAGTGTACTGACGATGAAGTGAACTCAGATGAAGTCATGTACTACAATGAAGAGGACGGAAAGGGACTCGAGGAGGACCCCAATAGACCAAACATTGAAAAGGTATCTTCTCCTATCCAATCAGACTTGTGGAATCTGTGATGTTCAATAATATTGATACGCAGGTCTTGGAAAAGAGAGAAGGTTCATCAGATTGTGAGTCCAGTAGCACCAACCATTAACATGCCTTCTACTGCATCGAATGTCACATCTCCTTCCCTCCCTCCCTCCCTCTCTCCCTCTCCCTCCCTCCCTCTCTCCCTCTCTCCCTCTCTCCCCTCTCTCCCCTCTCTCCCCTCCCTCTCTCCCTCTCTCCCCTCCCTCCCTCCCTCTCTCCCCTCTCTCCCCTCTCTCCCCTCCCTCTCTCCCCTCCCTCTCTCCCCTCTCTCCCCTCTCACTCTCCCTCCCTCCCCCTCCATGTTAAGTAGGTGTTGGAGTGACCACTTCAAAGGCTTACATGTTACTGCACGGAACAGGCAAATCAGAGGAGGACATTGAGTCCAAAGGCACCGAATCGCAGTACTTAATCAAATGGGTGGGAAAGTCTCACCTTCGCAATACATGGGAATCTGGTATGTCACATGACCACTGGAGTAGTCACATGAGGGTCACATGACATTTGGTGTGTATTTGTAGAGACATCTTTGAAAGCCTTGAATGTTAAAGGATTCAAAAAACTTGAGAATTTTATGAAACGTGAAGAAGAAAAGTTGCAATGGTAACGATTTGCTAGGGGCATTTACCCAGTGGGAGGTCAAAGGTCATCTCTATTGCTACATACATGCATTTAGGAGAAAAATAGCAAATCCAGAAGATGTGGAGTTCCTGGATTGTCAGGATGAGATGAATAGAGACCTCCTTAAGGGGCACCTTGAAGTGGAAAGGATTATTGGTTTGTGCAGCCATTTTCTGCTTGTGTGACTGTCACATGATCATCATGTGATCCTCTGCTGTAGCATCACGAGAAGTAGAGGCTAATGATGGTGTGTTGACAGTCGAGTACTTATGTAAGTGGAGGGGCTTGCCTTATATAGAGTGCACGTGGGAGGAGTCAGATCTAATCTCCATGGAGACGCAGGCTGTCATTGATGAGTACTTGAAAAGAAACAACTCGGATTGTGTACCAGCGAGGAGTGCCAAACTGTTGAAAAACAGACCAAAGTTTAGGATTATGAAGGAACAGCCCCCAAGACTGGGAAAGGGGCGGGACCTTGTGCTGAGGGACTACCAGTTGGATGGGCTCAATTGGCTGGCCTATGCATGGTGCAAGTATGTGTTGCGTAATTTACTCTGTGGATTATGTAATTTGCAGGTTAGATTGCATAACCAGGACTTCTACATTGTAGGCACAACTCTGTAATCCTGGCGGATGAGATGGGTTTAGGCAAGACCATTCAGACCATCTCCTTCCTGTCGTACCTCTTCCACGCCCACAGCCTCTACGGCCCCTTTCTGGTGGTTGTGCCGCTCTCCACCATCATGGCCTGGCAGCGAGAGTGCTACCTCTGGGCTCCAGAGATGAATGTCATAGTGTATGTCGGAGATGCCTCCAGTAGACGGATGGTACGTGTGTAGCACTATCATTGTGTGGAAAGGTCTGATTCCAACTTTAAATTTAGATTCGTGAATATGAATGGAGTTTTGAGAATGGAAAGCTAAAGTTCAACTTGCTTTTGACAACGTATGAGATTGTCCTAAAAGACAAGGAGTTTCTAAAGACCATCAACTGGTCTATTCTCATGGTCGACGAGGCACACAGACTGAAGAATGACGACAGCTGCCTCTATCAAGCACTTGTGGAATTTAAGACTCACCATCGACTCCTCATTACAGGAACTCCACTTCAGAATTCTCTGAAAGAACTTTGGGCCTTGCTTCACTTTATTATGCCTAATGAGTAAGCTATCATGATGATCATGTGACCAGTCATGTGATGATCATGTGAATGATTCTTATAGGTTTAACAGGTGGGACGTATTTGAGGCAGAGCACAGCCGGTACAACGAGGGTGATGCGTCCTGCCTCCAACAGCTACACAAACTGCTGGAGCCATACCTTCTCAGGAGAATGAAGAAAGACGTGGAGAAGTCACTCCCAGCCAAAGTGGAGCAGATCCTGCGTGTGGACATGACCTCTATACAGCGACAGTACTACAAGTATGTCCTGTATGTTGTGCCTCTGATAAGGAGGACCTCATTGTGTCTGTGTGGTACTAGGTGGATCCTGACAAAGAACTACAAGGCCCTGAGCAAGGGGTTGAAGGGAAACACTGGCAGCTTCATTAACATTGTTATGGAACTCAAAAAGTGTTGCAACCACGCCTCCCTGACACGCCCAATTGAGGAAATCCAAGGAGTTGATTTGCTTCAAAATCTCATTTTGGGAAGTGGCAAGTTGATCCTGTTGGACAAGCTGCTGACACGCCTCAAAGGGATGGGGAGGCGTGTCCTGATCTTCTCCCAGATGGTACGAATGCTGGACATTATTGCCGAATACCTCAAGTTGAAGCGCTACTACTTTCAGAGACTGGATGGGTCCATCAGAGGAGACCTGAGGAAGCAGGCCATTGATCACTTCAATGAAGAGGGGTCACAGGCAAGTCCCTGAGGAGGGAAAGTCCCTAAAGAGGGGAAGGTCCCAGTAGATTACTGTTGTCACCTTCTCTGTAGGACTTTTGTTTCCTGCTCTCCACCAGGGCGGGCGGGTTGGGGCTCAATCTAGCTACTGCAGACTCGGTAGTTATATTTGACTCTGATTGGAATCCGCAGAACGACCTCCAAGCTCAGGCCAGAGCTCACAGGATTGGACAGACTAAACAGGTCAGGTGCTGGTCTCATCTTTACTTCCTGTCATGTGACAATCATGTGATTATTTCTGCTAGGTGAACATTTACCGTTTGGTGACAAAGAAGAGTGTGGAAGAGGACATTATTGAGAAGGCAAAGCGGAAGATGGTGCTGGATCATTTGGTGATACAGCGCATGGACACGACTGGTCGGACTGTCCTCTCAAAATGGACCAAATCCTCACAATCTGAAATATCAAAGTCTATACCTTTTGACAAGGAAGAGCTGACAGCCATCTTGAAATTTGGAGCAGAGGACCTGTTTGGTGAAGGCAATCACAAGGCCGATCTGGAACTTCAGGTAACCATGGTAACAGGTGCTATAGTTACCAATTCTCTTACATGGATGACATAAATGTCCTCTAGAATATGGATATTGACGAAATATTAAAGATGGCTGAGACGCAGGATTCTGATCCAGAGATGGGAGGGGTTGCGCAAGACCTACTGCAGCAGTTCAAGGTACACTCTTTGTCAAGCTACTCGGTATAGTAATATAATGAGTTTAGTCTCGTCTGACAGCTACTGATGGTAGTTTGTGTTATAATGACAAGAGAATTGAAATTGAAACATTTTAGCCTACGATGTGCACTCGTGTTGACATATATAGGACACTTCATCCATGTGTGTGCACGCATGTATTATGATGTGTGTGCACGCATGTATTATGATGTGTGTGCACGTATGTATTATGATGTGTGTACACGCATGTATTATGATGTGTGTGCACGTATGTATTATGATGTGTGTACACGCATGTATTATGATGTGTGTACACGTATGTATTATGATGTGTGTGCACGTATGTATTATGATGTGTGTATTAGATGGCTAGCTTTGCTATTGATGAGGAGGAATTGATGGGAACACTCCCCCGGCCACTCCCCCAAACTCCAGTCACTCCCAGCTCCCCCACCAAAGCCATGCATACCTCTCTGTCGCGTGGCACCAAATCTTGGGACGAGATCATCCCTGTGGAGGAGCTGGCCAAGATTAAAGAGTCGGAGGAGCAGCAGGAGCAGCTCCAGCTGTACCTCCCTCCTCGGCAGAAGACCAGAAAAGTGAGACTGTTTGAGAGTGTCTGCTACTGATTGTTGAGCCTCTGGTGTGTTGGATGGTCTATAGAACTATGCTGAGGGGGATGTCCCCAAGGCCACCTTGACAGTGAAGAAGGAAAAGGGGAGGGCATCTAATAGGAAGCCGATAGCAAAGGAGGACACTACGACAGCCAAAGATGTGGGGATTTCCCTTGATAGTTCTATATTGGTTGGTTTTTCTGACAGTGAAATCAGACGGTAAGATGCTCCTTGTTGCCAAGGGTAACCATCTGCTATTAAAGTGTATCTTGATTGTGTATAGATTTGTAAAGAGTTACAAGAAATTTTCCCAGCCACTTTCAAGGTATCAGATAGGTCTAGTTTGTCACATGACTGTCATATGATTATCATGTGATTGTGTTGTAGAGTTGAGGATATAGCTTTGGACGGAGAACTGCAGGAAAAATCTTTACAAGAACTAAAGAGATTGGCCACAGCTCTAAATAGTGCCGTCCGAAAGGGAGAAGACACAGTTTGGCTGGGTGGAGTCTCAGTGAGTGCGACCGCTCTTCTGAAGAGGGAAACCGACCTCCAGCCCCTTGCACTGAGCATGCCAACCACATCAAAGGGAAGGAAGAGGTATCGTCTGACAGTCCAAACAAAGCCTGTCCAGTGGTCAGTGGACTGGTCCATTCTGGAGGACAGCCAGTTGCTGGTTGGCGTCTACGAGCACGGATTTGGGAACTGGGAGAACATTAAAGAGAATAACAAGAATCTCTCTAAAAAGGTGATTCCCATTTCAATTTAATGAATAGAAATTAGAACCTTTTTCACTCATACACATTATATTACTACAGATATTACTACCAGATCGTTCCAAAAAGCCTCAAGCAAGTCACCTTCAAACAAGAGTAGAGTACCTCTTGAAGGTGCTGACAAAGATGGCCCAACCTTCCAAGCAAAAGGTATGAATGTACGTACATCAGTGACCAGTGACCAAGTGAACAGGATTGTTCTGGTGTCACAGGGAAAGAGACAGGTAACTCTACACAGCGTGGTCAAGTCTGGCGGAAAGAAGGCCGGACAGACAACCGCCGGCAGAAAGAGGCGACATCCCACCAAAGCAGAAGACTCTGATGGTAGCAGTGGTTCCCATGGCAATGAAAACGATGAAGATTTCTGTCTTCCAAGCAAGAAAAAACGACAAGCTGTCAAAACTGCTTCATCAGGTCCACAGAACAGAAAGAGAGCTTCAAGGAAGCCAGTCAAGGGAAAGGTGAGTAAAACCCTGCTTGTATAATAGCATTCAAGTTAATTTCCTTATTTAGTCATCAAAGCCAAAGCCTGTGCAAGCAAAACAAGGTAACTATAGCAACCAAGAGGCTGTACCTGACCCTCAAGATGTGTCCATTAGGAATCCCGGTTCTGAACTGGATCCAAAAGTCTTTGCTAAGGTAGGCTGGGTGTGCGTCTACCTGCGGGATTTCATCAGTACCTGTTTCCATGGTAACAGTGCAAGGAGATGCTGAGACCAGTCAAGAAGTGGTTGACACTCCTTCAGAAGCCGAGCAAAGAGGAAGAGAAGAGTGAAGTGCTGCAGCAGTATAAACAGGTGAGCTAGCTGACTGGCCTACACCCTCAGCAGTCTACAGTTCTGTCCATCACCCAGTGTGTGGTTGCTATTGGAGACCGAATTAGAGAAATGGCCAACAAGAACTATGAAACAGATGATGAAGTTAAAGAATGGAAAAGGTGCCAAATATATAATTCTATATATTTACAGCACTATATGTTGCATTGCCTTAGTGCTGATGTAACTAATCTTGTTTCCATAGCAACATGTGGGAGTTTGTGTCCAAGTTCACTTCCCTAACTGCTAGCAAACTACACAAGATTTACAAAAAGGCAAAACGAGACACACCCACTTGTGTTTCTTTAAACACTTCAACTGCAAAAGATGTGAGTTGCACTTACTATGTCCTTTCTGTTCCCTCACCTTCCCAGCCACCCCCTCCTTGTACCTTCCCAGCCACGCCCTCCTTGTACCTTCCCGGCCACGCCCTCCTTGTACCTTCCCAGCCACATCCTCCTTGTACCTTCCTTGCCCCCTGCCTGGTCATTATCTCCACCTTGCTAAATCTCCCCCTCTCTCTCTCCAGAATGCCTTGCAGTTTGAAGACATTAGTGACTAATTCCAAACTAATTATCCCTCATTGGTCAAATATATCATCACAAACATGACGTCTCTATCACTAATTGTCACCTTAAACTATTATTGTCATGAATTATTTATGATTGACACTGCATTGTAGTTTTTATTGAAGAATCGCATCGTTTGCGTTGTTGTTTCGTTTATTTAAATAAACAGTACACGACTGACAGTGACGATCATGGAAATGGAGCTGACGGACGTAGAACGACCGGACAACGGCTCGTTTACTGGAGGTAATTAGAGAAGAAGGAGGTAGCGTAACAAATGATATAAGAATAATGTCTGTCTACCAATTAGAGGAACGTGTGCCGGGGGACTTTGTACTAGAGAATATTGAAGCTATAGAGGATGATGATGCGTTTGGAGACGATGGTACAGTCACTGTGTACATTATGAAGGACCAACTCTTTGTTTCTTTGTGTCTGATCGCGTGTTGAAGGCTGACGGTTTGTCTGTTTACAGGGTTCGCGGATCCGAGAGGTTCGGTAGGTGAGCCACGCCCCCGGATCAATACAGCAGAAACAGACAATTCGGAGGCCGCCCTCTTCTCCGATCTGCCCTCGTACCAGTATGCAGCCAACTCAATCGAGCGAAAGAGCATTGTATTTCGAAATCAGAAGCGGAACAGCGTGGCTCCGGCAGACACGGAGTGGACTGAGAACGGTGAGGGGAGGGCAACGGAAGGCGAAGGTCGGTCGACGAGAGCCCGCTTCATATCTCGGTCCTTCTCGGATCGACGTAACAGGAACCGCGTACGCTTTGCTGAAGCGCCTTTGAGGCGAACGTCATCATTTCCAGAGCAAATAGACTCGCTTGATGTGGAAATTAACATATTTGACAACCTTCACGAGACCGGCCGAACCTCTACCCTACCCCTGGCCACTAGGATAGACTGCAGGTAAGTGTCACCCCACCCCCCACCCCTCGGGGAATGTTTTGCTCACATGCTCAGAAGAATGCATGTTCATGCCTTTATATGTAAGTGAGCTATATCTCTGTTGTTATGAACCTCTCCCTGCCCCACTGTTGCTAGGCGACATGCAGAATTTAAGGTGCCCCAGCAAGCTAGAGTGCCATGTTGGGGAAACTTTAGAGATATCGTAAGTTTGTTTGACTCAATTAACATTACAAATGCTCTTTGATTAGTGTAAACACACTCTGTAGTACTGGCCTAAGGTGACAAGTAGGCTCAAAGGACTGTTGTCATGGCAACTGTGGTCCTATCATCTGAAGGTTGTTGAAGGTAAAATAGCTTTTTATTTGTAGCCCGGTCCTCTTATGTTGGCTTCTTATATACGTATGACTTCATCCTTAGGTCGCTTTGGAACTGCTGTAGTGTCGTACTTTGTCTTCCTCAAGTACCTCTTTTTAATGAACCTTCTGATGTTCCTGATATGGACTTGCTTTGTGAGTGTTCCCCACTTTATCTGGCGAGGCTCACCCTCGGGAGTGACAGCTTATGAGAACAGTACAACCTCACAACTGACATGCCTCCTAGGACTGGACCAGTTGCCAGGCAACACAAGCTGTACCAGTTACTGTGGAGGGATCCATGTGGTATCTGACTGTCCTCAGAACACGAGCACGTTTCCCTCCTCTGACTGCAGTGTGGTGGATGGTGCAGTCTTCTGGACAAGTGGCACGGCTAAGAGTGTACAAGTTGAGAGTGTCACTTGTCTGAACAGCACTGAATACTGTTTGTGTCGCAGTGTGCCAGTCGCAGCCACTGAGTGGTACCAGCACATAATTGATTTTATCACTGGACAAGGACTGTTCAATACAACTGTTCTATTTATTGGCCAGTACCACAATGGAAGAATTAATGAGGTTTATGACATGCCCGTGGCATACCTGTTGACTGCTGGATGGCTGTACGTCCTCAGCATTACGATCATAGTGTGGAGGTACTGTAATCTTGGAGACTGCGTGTGTGGTGTAGTGTTTCAATTCCCAATTTACATATTTAGAATGGGAGTGGCATTTGGAGACAGCTACACCAGACTAGTGTATGGCTCAAAGATAGACTATTGTAACAAGGTATTCACAGCCTGGGACTTTAATGTGACTGACAGAAAGGCAAGTAGGCTGAAGCGAGAAGCCATCAAAACTGAGTTGCAGGTAAGACAGCCCTTGACGCACATGGCACATCTTCAACTTCTGCGCTCTCATTCTAAAGGAAACTTTGATAGACCAACAAAGGAAAGAAGAAAAAAGGTCTTGCAAAGATCTGGCGATTGTCATCCTGATAAGGATATTCAGCAATATATTTGTTCTGGCTACACTGGCCGGAGGAGGAGCTGCCATCTACTATGCAGTGCAGTACAGCACAGAACAGCGGTTTAATATAGTCAGCTATTGACATCACATGACTGTCACATGACTGTCACATGATTCTCTAATCATATTCATGTAGGAGGCAATTAATACAACCATTAATCTGGCTGGTCTGGTATCTCCTATTGTCATTTCCATATTGAACATTTCACTTCCAAAGATTTACTACCTGCTCGCACACTATGAGCATTACAAGACCAAAAGTGGCATCATCAAAGTGACCCTTTTTAGGTACAGTCTCGTTAGTAAGACCTAGGGACACACCCACCCAGCTAGGGACACACCCACCCAGCTAAGGACACACCCACCCAGCTAAGGACACACCCACCCAGCTAGGGACACACCCACCCAGCTAGGGACACACCCACCCAGCTAGGGACACACCCACCCAGCTAGGGACACACCCACCCAACTGAGGACACACCCATCCAATTAGGGACACACCCACCCAGCTAGGGACACACCCACCCAACTGAGGACACACCCATCCAATTAGGGATACACCCACCTGCCTAGTTTATATGATCCCTTATTGTCTCTTATTAGAGCTATTGTTGTCCGTTTGGCCTCTCTGATGGTTCTTGTGGCTTCCCTCTTCTCCCAGCTGCGCTGCACTCAGCCAGCCTCTTCAGGTGACGTCTGCACTGCAGCAGGAGCACTACTGGAGGGCGACATTGACAGTGACCACGTGTGTACTCAGGTGAGACAGCCCATTGCACAATAACATGTTTCCATGGCAACTGCAACACATTTTGTGGTAACTACAGCAATTTGTCTAACTTGTGTTTTTTATGCTTAATGTCTGATATTGTTTCCATGGTAACAGTGTTGGGAGACCTTGGTTGGTCAAGAGTTGTACTCTCAAGCAGTCTTCACTCTTGCACTGAATGTACTGAGCACCATAGCGGCAGATAGTGCTAAAAAGTGAGCATCAAAGTGCCATGGTCATGTGACAGTCACGTGACATCCATTTCATTTAGGTTGTTAAGCTTATTCTTAAACTCCAAGTGTATTGTGAGGCTTCTGAAAGGAAAGAGATTTGGCGACAAGATCCCACTTGAGTTTGACATTCCCACAAGCATTTTGGATGTCATCTATGCTCAAGCTCTGTTTTGGTAAGCGACATGGGCCAGGATATATTGACAGTCACTTGATTGCACCTCATCTCTACAGGTTGGGCTTCTTCTTCTCTCCATTCCTACCCTTCATCACAACTGTTCATTTCCTGATACTTTTTTATGTCAAAAGAGTAAGTCCCTGCCATTAGCACCTCCTACCTACATATTATTCCTTGCCCTTGCCCTCTGGCAGTATTCAGTCACTATCAACCTCAAGCCTTGGCAGGAGGGACAGTACCGAGCTGCCAGAACCAACTTCACTTACCTCCTCCTGCTCCTGTTGACTCTATTGGCAGCTATGGTACCAGTTGGGTTTGCCATTGGACAGTGAGTGTTCTGCTACGCTTGTGTCAAAGCACATTATCAGTCTCTGTAAATCTACTCCACAGGCTAACACCAAGTCAGACATGTGGTCCCTTTAGGTAAAGAGTTCCTAGCCACACCCACCATCATATGACCACACCCACCATCCGATGACCACACCCACCTTCCTATGACCACACCCACACTATTACCTTTACTGTAGGAATCAAGCTTTCTTATACTCCATTATTGAGGATCGTATTGATGAACTTGCATGTGAAGCGAGAGCAGCTACTGGCTTCCTCACTTCACTCGGATTTATTATTCCTCTCATTATGTTCTTTATGTAAGTCACAATCTGTTTTGTCAGACAGCACTTCAGACCAGTCTCTCCTGTCTCCCCAACTCTCCTCTGTCTATGGTGTAGGATGTCCTCCTTTGGTCTAGCTCTGGTAGCACGTTCAAGAGGCAAGTCAATCAAATTGTTGGAAAAACAGCTTAGCCTCGTAAGTACATGTCAATACACATGTACACAGATATGCAAGATGATCATGTGACCATCATGTGACACATGTTGTTCACAGGAGAGCAGCAATGCAAACTACTTAATGGGCAAGCTGTTTGGGGAGGAGGAGCCACGAGCTACTGATTCTGTATTCACAATTTTGCGAAAAAAGAGTGCAAAATCTGGCATGTCAAAAGCTAGGCAACATGCTCCACAAAGAAACCATGGCAACCACTAGCCACACCCCCTTAGTCAGATCTAACCATGTATTCGTCAAACTTCAACTTACGTAGTGTACAGAGAGTGCTATATATGTATACTTTATTATGTACAAAGAGAAGCTTTAACAATAATTTATGAACAAGGAATGTACAGTGTTAGGCATAGAAGGTGAGGACACTCTGTTGGTTGCCTCTCATCATCATGACTGGAGGTAGGCCGGCCGACATCACATCCAACCAGCTCATGTACTGGTGGGCAGAGCTGGAGGTCTTCTGTGGAACAGACATTGTACTGCAAGGACAAACAATGGTGAGACAGGAGTGTGGGACAGGTGCAGAGAGGTGGGACAGGAGTGTGGGACAGGTGCAGAGAGGTGGGACAGGAGTGTGGGACAGGTGCAGAGAGGTGGGACAGGAGTGTGGGACAGGTGCAGAGAGGTGGGACAGGAGTGTGGGACAGGTGCAGAGAGGTGGGACAGGAGTGTGGGACAGGTGCAGAGAGGTGGGACAGGAGTGTGGGGCAGGTGGGGCAGGTGGGGAGAGGTGGGGTAGGTGGGGAGAGGTGGGGTAGGTGGGGCAGGTGGGGCAGGTGGGGAGAGGTGGGGTAGGTGGGGCAGGTGGGGCAGGTGGGGAGAGGTGGGGCAGGTGGGGCAGGTGGGGAGAGGTGGGGAGAGGTGGGGTAGGTGGGGCAGGTGGGGCAGGTGGGGCAGGTGGGGAGAGGTGGGGCAGGTGGGGCAGGTGGGGAGAGGTGGGGTAGGTGGGGCAGGTGGGGCAGGTGGGGAGAGGTGGGGTAGGTGGGGCAGGTGGGGCAGGTGGGGCAGGTGGGGAGAGGTGGGGCAGGTGGGGCAGGTGGGAGAGGTGGGGCAGGTGGGGAGAGGTGGGGCAGGTGGGGCAGGTGGGGCAGGTGGGGAGAGGTGGATTACTCACACAACAATAAGTGTTGCTTCACTACTTCTTTCTCTCAAAATCTCTCCAAGTCGAATGTGGCGTAATGTCTGGGTATAATATACGTAAAATATGTAAGCAGTAACCATGGCAACCACTTATATACTAGTCTTGTATGCTATACTTTAGGATGAAGTTTTCCAGAAATGGTAGCTCCGAGACTCTTCAAGTAAGTACTCTTGTATTTATCAATGTTCTCTTGGGATGGTCTACCTACGTTGTCAATTTCTTCAACAGTCGAATAATCAATTCTGAATTTGTGCAACATTGATGTCATCCTACATAAAGCAAAAGATGTTGCTAAGCAACAAACTACACATATATACAGTATACCAACCTTAGAGTAGCACTGTCAATGTGATTTGGGGAGTTGACAGTGAATATTCTCAATTTACACTTTTTCCACTTTGAGTTTTGCAGAAGAAGATATGGCAGCAGCAGGCACAGACCTACGACAGGAAACCAATAGTAGCACCAGGGGTTAGAGTTTAAAGGCTTAATACCTACCTCCATCATCATAGAGCCAGTAGACATCAATATGGCCGCTCCCCTGGTTGTGTGAGAACCGTGAAGGCATGGTGACCACTCCAAACTTGTCCACAGAAGCTGTTACTGACTGCGGCCTCTCCTCAATACTGTCAAACTGCACCTCTCCCTGCTCTATAGCAGCAGCGTAGCTGTCCACAGTCTCAGTGACGTCCATCACATCCAGCACCGGTGGAGGAGGTCGCTTGTGGAAGACTGACACCTCCATGTCGGGATAGAGCTCAGCTCTTTGGTCCGAGGATCTCTGAAGGGAGGCTCCACTTCCCTGCCGAGGCAGGGATGGAGGGTTATCCTCAAACACGCTACCCAACAGGGGCTGACTCTCAAAGTGTTTCTGAGAGCTGTTACTAAGGTAACGGGGAGTGAGGGTGACAGGTGAAGAGACGTTCTTGGATTTTTCACTTTCAGTGGTGTCAAACCCAGCCCTCAACCTGAAAACGACCACGCCCATTTGGCACTCAAAGGCATCCTGAATAACCTGGACGTACTCCTCCACCTCATATATGGGGCAGTCAGCCCAGTCATTCTTGTAACCAATGACAACGGTGTTGGGTGACAGCTTGCCAAGGCCAGTGGTCTGGAAGAGTGCCCTACATCCAACACTCAGCTGTGAGGAGAGAATGCTCTTGTAGAATGCCTTTATCTTTTGCTGGTGCAGCCATTTTGATTGCAAAGCTTTAATCTTGCTCTGCTGTTCGCTGCCGATTTCATTCTACAGTTACAAGCAAATGCAAGTAACTTGACACAATGTATTTCTACATCACGGGTAATGCTTTGAGTGGCAAATATATCGTTTTGTTGCAGAAATGACTTACTTTAAGTACATCTCCAAAAATGAGTACTCCTGCATTTCCAATAACTTGACTACAAAATGTTACTAGATCAGGACGGGATGATGGTCGCCCTGACAACACCAGGAGGTGTGGCCTGCAGGTCACATGACACTATTCATTCAATACACAAGAACCAGCACAACTGCACAAACCTGTAGTTTTTAATGTGCCCAGCAGATGAGTCCAGCTTCTTGAGGCTCAGCATGGCGTGCATGTACCAGAAGGCCTGTCCGCTGGAGCCCCAGTTGATGTCCGGCTTCTTGTAGGCCACATAGGCATAGAGAGCAAGTATCAAGACAATTGTTATCAGTGCTGTCCACCATTTTATGATAAACATAATGACGAAACACAACAGAGATGTGTACAGGGCCACCCATTTGTTGTAAAACTTGAAAGATGGCCGCCATCCTGGAGAGACAATTGGGAGCATTTGACACACTTAATCAATGATGGGGTCACTTGGCTTACCCAAGACACGCCCTAATGACACACCCACTTACCTGGAGACTTGGAAAAGGATGCTTGAAAACAGGAGTAGTTGATGAGAGTGTACGCAGCCAGGAAGAAGTTTGAGATGATTGGGGCAATATCATTTAGCCTACCTGTAATGCCATACCAACATACTATATACACTGTAACCATGGCAACACACAAAGTATACATACCTATTAATACAAAGCCTAAAGCAATGACAAATGTTAAAAAGTATCCTCGAATTGGTTCCCTTCCGGATCGACCTCCTTCTTTAGCAAAGAAATGGATCAGTGGAAATATTTTGTCCTGTGCAACTCTCTGAAAGACCTTCGGAGCACTCACTAAACTAGTCAGTGCTGAGGATAGTGTTGCCGCAAATATACCTACGAGTGACATCACCAGATGAGTCATCATACAGACACATACACACACATACAGACACATACAGACACATACAGATACAGACACATACACATACAGACACATACAGATACAGACACATACACATACAGATACATACACATACAGATACATACACATACCGATACATACCACAATAGATAATTGGTGCATAAAGAGATATTGCAGCTACAACTTGAAAGTTGTTCAGAAGTCCATTCTGACAGGTAAGTCGTGAAGTGGAGTTGTCAGTTGCTATTGAAGTAAACTCTGAACTCCTCAAAGTTGAGCAAATCTCCCTCTGAAACACATTGTAAGAGCGACCCAGGTCGTTGAAGAGGCCGTACGTACTGTTACACTCATTGGGGATGGAGGCCGGGAACAGAACACTTTGGTAAGTCAGATTTGCAGTGTCACAGAGGGGGATCCGGCTCCCCTCCAGGGCGTCCCTCACCACCACCATGCCACACAGAAGGCTCACCAGCAGATAGGTGACCCCACAGATGACAATGGCCAATAGGGTGCCCTTGGGTATAGCTTTGGATGGGTTCTAGTGGAGGGAAGGCATTGTGCAATCAAGTGGAGATGTTGCACAACCATACATAGATGCTTATAGTGACTACCTTCAGGTCTCCTGAAATGTTAGCTCCAGCTAGTATGCCTGTAGCAGCGGGAAAGAATATCCCAAATATTATAAAAAAGGATTCTATATTTCCAAGAATCTCATTTGAATTATTGCTCTTTCCGTCATCACGAAATGAAGGTCCAAAATTCTCCACAATAGTCTCACCTAGTCAAAGGAAGCAAGTGTCAAGGGGGCGTGGCTAGGAGTATCAAGGGGGCATGGCTAGGAGTATCAGGGGGCGTGGCAGGCAGTGTGGGGATAGAGAGTTGTCATACCAGAAAAGTAAGTGAAGCCATCGTAGCGCAGATAGACCCAGTTTGGAATGAGAACTCCAATTATAAAACTAGCAATTGACACAACCATAATAATCAACAGTATTATCTGGACCTATAGCAAACCAAGATAGCATGTGACATCATGTGACATCATGTGACACTCATGTGACTCACGATGGCTTCCCAATCAAGTCCTATTAAGGTAATTATAAGCAGTACTATAAGAATGAGTGTTCCAATTACTCTAACGTCATTTTCCATGTTGCTAGTGAGAACTCCATTACTGTCCTACTTGTAGGAAATGGTAATCCCCAATGGGTGTGGCAGGTGGGTGGGGCAAGTGGGTGGGGCAGGTGGGTGGGGCATGGTGACTTACTATAATCAGTTCATGACAGGTCTCTGCAAACCCTACCACATACAGAGCTACGGCTACAGCGTTGGCTAACGAGAAAATGATTCCAATGGCTCCTCCTACACACACAATGAACCACTGCTGACGAGGCAGTCTCGGTTTAAACAAGCATGGACTTACCAAACTCGGGGCCAAGGCTTCGAGATATGAGGTAGTAAGCTCCGCCCCCTTTTATTTGTCCATTAGTAGCAATGGCTGACATGGACAAAGTGGTCAATATTGTCACTTTTACAGACAAAAGAACAATGACAGCTGCCAAACCTACACATGAAACATTCAATAGAGTACATAAAGGTCACATGACTGTCACATGACCAACTCACCAATCCCAGCTTGACCAGTGATCCAACTCAACCGTAGAAACAGCATCACTCCCCAAATGTTGAGAACACATCGAATCTGCAGACACAGCAAAGCTATTGCTACCACACACCCACAGTGTTCTATAGGACACTCACTAACACTCCCACGATCCACCCAAACTTCTTGGCCCGTTTTGGCTTGTCCCTCTTATTCCTTTTGCAACATCTCTTCCAAAATGTACTTCCATAACTGGCCTCACTCACATACTCGTCTTCTCCGTCAATACTCTAACACATAGAGAAGGGCTTAACCGCGCCCACTCAGTCAAGCAAGGGCCAGATCGCTTACAGCTACTGTCTCATAATTAAGGCTCTTCCCGCCGGCCATGAGGTCCTTTAGTGATGGTCTCTTCTCAGACCCCTCGTCCCCTGTGCTCCTGTAGTGAGCGGTCTGGGGGGCCGCGTCCAGAGTGTGGTAACCAAAGGTGTGTTCTCTGACAGTCGAGTCCAGGCCCTCCTCCCCGGGCCCATCTCTCGCGTCTCCAGGATCCACTTGATTCTCGTCAATGTGCTCAATCTCAAAGCGGACTGCCGCTCTACTCTTAGCAGTCTCGCCAGGTAGATCTGGAGACGGACTCTGAGTTGGGAGGGAGTCCTCACTCTTTATCAAGTAACTCTTTAATTCGGGAGTAGCCATTTTCTCTTCACGTGGACACAAATATAATTAGACGGATAGCTAAGCTACGAAACCTTACCGGTGTATTATTATATTTGATTTACAAGTCAATTAAAGTATAAAAAGCAATATTTATATGATCATTTAATACTGTTTCCGTTTCTTCTTTGCGATCAGTTTGAGCAAGCTATCTCTGTCACTGCAAAATACACAGAATGTAAATTTTTGCATTATATTAGAGTCACTACATATGGATGGATCAACTACATTGGATTATACAGTCTACATACTACATGTATATATGTGTGCAGTCTCACTTTGGCTTTACTGACTGACTGTCATTAGAGATTTGAGAAGGTGGTGGTCTCTTTGCAGTGTGAGGTGAATTCTTCAGTTGCCATGGTAACTGTGCATCTGTTGGCTGAAGTATACTCAAAAGTCTTGCAAACAAATCTAATCAGTGGGTGTGGTACTACATATATCAGTGGGTGTGGTACTACATATATCAGTGGGTGTGGTACTACATATATCAGTGGGTGTGGTACTACATATATCAGTGGGTGTGGTACTACATATATCAGTGGGTACGTATGAGTTAATACGTTTGCTAGTGTTGTTGACAAATGTGACAGCTGTGCCGCTAGTGCCAAGTCTAGCACATCTCCCAACCTGTGGGAAATACGACATATCATAACAGAATGATAGTAATTTAGAAGATGAGACATTACAGAGCGAACCTGATGAACATACTCATCAACAGAACAAGGAAAGTCAAAGACTATAACTTGCTGACAAGATGGTAGGTCGATGCCACGTCCCAGTACACCGGTGGACACCAATACACTGTACTTGCCATCCTTGAAATCCTCGAGTATCCTAATTCTTATCTTCTGTTCCATCTCACCATGAAGTGCCATCGCAGATACCTCACAGCTCTAGAGGTCCCAACACATACCATATATGGTATCACTATTAAGGCCCTTGAGTTGAGAACTTTATGTACAGCTGAGATACGTTGTGACATACCTTGTTTATGGCTTCTGCCAGTAGTAGTGAGGCCATCCTTGAGGATACAAAGACAATTACTGGAGGCCTACAGTGAACAAAAATATTCAAATCTGATTGGCTGACTGGCTGAGTGGTTGGCTTGCCAACTTGAAATGTTTCTTGTCTTTTAATAATGTGAAAAGTCTTTTCTTCTTCACATCTTCCTCTTCCCACAGAATTACATGTTGAATGCCCTCAGCTAGTTGTGAGGGCTGGAGAGGGGAGGAGAGGAGGGGAGGGGAGGGGAGGAGGGAGGGGAGGGGAGGAGATGATGAGAGGAGAGGAGTGGGAGGCTTGACATGGACAACCTCTTCTGAACTCACAGCTCCAACTGTTATGAATAATGGATCACTCATTAGCTCATTGGCCAACTCCACCATTTTAAGAGGAATGGTAGCGGAGAACATTAGAGTGTTTCTTTGAGCCGGCACTGCCTCCAACACTTGTCTCATCTACAGAATGAGGTCACTCACACCAGGACAGATAAATCAGGCAGATAATACTCAGTTACTTGAGTCTCAAATCCCATTTGTAGCAAGCTATCCACTTCATCCAGCACAACATACTGAACTCCACTCAAGTCAATCTCAGAAGCTACACACAGTCAACCATGTGTGCCAATGATGCGACCATTTTAAAAAGGGTCACTAACCATGATTATTTATAATGTCCAATAGCCTTGCTGGAGTGGCAAAGATCATCTAAATCAGGGAGCAGACATACTGGTCACATGATGACCACCCTAAATGGATGCAGGCTAACTTGTATCTGCTGCCTCAATCTATAGAGTTGGTTGGCCAAGGGAATTCCCCCTACTATTAGAGCAGTTTTCATGTTTGGTAAACCGGCCATGAGTTGCTTAGCAACCACTTCTGTCTGGATGCATATTTCTCTAACTGGAGCCACCACAAGAACAACGGGAATATTACTGTTCAGCCACCAGCTCCTCTCCACCAACGGCAACAGGAAGGAGAGAGCTACAAAGGAAGGAGAGCGCTACATGTATACACACACACAGAAGTGAGGCTGAGACTAAAGCTTGGTACATCAATGTCTTACTCTTTCCTGAGCCTGTGCTGGCACTGACGAGTACATCCCTGTTATTAAGCACAGCTGGAATCACTTGCTTCTGTACAGGAGTGGGTCCAGTGATGTGTAATGAATCCTTGAGGTTGTGCAATACTATAGCATATGGAATAGCCATCACTGTAATGGTTACCATGGTAATCCACGCAATTACTATGGTAACCAACCCTTTTCACTTGATAAGCAATCTTCAAAGCTTAAAACTGGAGTTGGAACTGAAATACCTTTAACTTTAATATTCAACTAGAAAGGTTTTGGAAACATGGCTTACAAGTTAATTAGCAAAATGGCCACTTTACCTCATCCCAAATTGTAGTAGTCACTTCTTCAGAATGACCTACCGCAGTGTCCCCACCGACCTGACCTACTGCAGTGTCCCTACCGACCTGACCTACTGCAGTGTCCCTACCGACCTGACCTACTGCAGTGTCCCTACCGACCTGACCTACTGCAGTGTCCCTACCGACCTGACCTACTGCAGTGTCCCTACCGACCTGACCTACTGCAGTGTCCCTACCGACCTGACCCACTGCAGTGTCTCTCTTATGAATCGATTTCCATTTACACTCTAAACTACAAACGTCTTCATCTGTTTCATCGCAAATGTATTCTCCATATCGTCCGCAAACCACACATTCTGGATCCCCTGGATCGGGCCACCTCTGGTAGTGTGCAAACCGTACCACTGGCTCCTCGTCGTCTTTACAATGTTCAGCGGCCATTTTGTTAGGTAAGGGAATCCCCCCTTATCACTCCCACTCAGTTGATTCATACCAGGAGGTGCTTTGACCACACAATCGCAACTATAGTCGGATGGCCCAGATTGGATCCAGTTATAAGGCAGAAGCGTGCATGGCTAAAGAACAATGGGGAGATACGAGGAACGAAGCAAAGGAAGTAATTCCACAGGTGAACATCAAGAAAATAGTGACGCCGAATCTTGCAATAACGAGGGAAATCTGAATGGCAAGGACGGAAAAATGGACCAAGACGATGGTAAAGGGGCCGGGAGTGATGGTAAAGGGGCCGGGAGTGCTGGTAAAGGGCCCGGGGGCGATGGTAAAGGGGCCCTGACAATTCACTTGAGAGTGGCCGCCCTCTGTTTGGCCACCTTTCTCCTGTACGCTGGCTATTACTTGATCACGTCTGTGATGACGTCTCTAAATGGGAACATTGGATTCATTGCAAGTGCCTGCTTGTGGTTGACCTTTGTACCTTCCAGTCTCTTTGTGAGCCCTATGGTTGTCAAAGTGCTTGAATGGAAGATATCCATTTTGGTTGCTTTCGTTACCTATCTCACGTTCTTTAGTGCCAACTTCTATCCCTCCTGGTATACCCTGGTACCAGCAGCGGCTGCCACCGGATTTAATGCCAGTTTCTTTTGGATTGGAGCACTGTCATTTCTCACAATTGCATCTCGAAGAATGAAGGACATTAAGGGTGTCTCATTTGAGCACACCCTTAGTCACTATCAAGGAGTATTCTTCTTCTCCTTCTATCTCTCAGCTGTGGTTGGCAGTTTGGTCAGCACTCTGTTTCTTCTCTCCGATCAGCTCCTTACCGATCGCCCTCACAGCAACACGAGCAACACGTCTTGTGACATTGAGACATCTCCATCTGAGGTATCAACCTGGGCCTACTATGGGTTTGTTGCCACGGCAACCTGTACAACTATAGGAGCCACCATCATTGTAGCTATTATTCCACCCATGCCGGGAGAGACAAGCGTGTGCATAACAGCGAAGGCTGTGTCCTGTGCAAGTGTATTCCAAGAGACAAAGCTGTCAGTAAAGACTTTCCTTAGAATGATTATTAAACCCAAAGTGTTTCTCTCACTGCCAATGAATATTTATGCTGGATTATTGCAAGGTTTCTTTTTAGGGATATTCTCAAAGGTAGTGTGTCATGTATACTGATATCAGATTTTGTACTCTCCCAGGCACCCCCCCACAGGTAACCAATTGGTATAGGCTACCCCTGGGGGGGTGCCTGGGAGAATTGTGTATTCTTATGTCACATGTATCATTACAACAACGTATGTGTATATGTAATTTACTGTATGAATATGGGACGGAAGGTAAGTGATGCCCTACTGCCCAGGGGTAGGGTTGCATTTGGTTGGTGTTTATGTCTTTCATATTCTATAGTACTACGTGGCCGAGTGTTTGGGAATTGGTTATGTTGGCATGGCAACCATGGTTTGGGGACTGGGAACTGCTGTATCATCTTATGGCACCTCCCACCTGTCTATATATGTTACCCGAAGTGTTCTAGTTGGCATGGTAACCGCAGGTGTAACCAGCCTTTTCTTGTTCCTGTTGCTATGGCTACGTGTACCAAGTTTTCCAGTAGTGTTTACAGCAGCAATAGTGCTGGGACTGTCACAAGGCACCTTCAAGGCACTGCCAACCAGTATGCTAGGTTCACTAGAAAGTATTCAAATATAACTCTATTAAATTGTTAGTATGTATTTAATTCAATTTTAGGAAGTATTTAATTTAATTTATGAACAAAGCTAGCTTTACTATTAGGAAGTTAGCAAGAATCAATGTATACCTTCAGCATAACATGGAGTTTATAATAATAACAATATAATATGTGTACAAAACTATAGTTTTACTGACCATATAAGGTCAATGGTAGCTCGTCTAAGCCTGTCCCTTTGCTCTGCAGTCTATTTAGGTGTTGTTGGTAAGGAGAACAAGGAAGTGGTGTACGGACTTGGTAAGGCAGCCTACGGATCTGGAGGAGCCTTCTTCTTCTTCCTAGCAGCCTACATACCTCTCCAAGGCTCTCTGGCCATTTTGCTCTGCGTGGCACTACTCTACCTGCTCTACCTCAGTGCTGAGCTGGTGTATGGTCGCACCGGAAGACGTCCACCAGACTGCCAGTACGGAGTGTACGAGATGAACTAGGGAGACTATATATTTGAACCTTTGCACTAGAATCAATCATCTCTCACAACTTGCACTTATAATATTCTATCATTGCACAAACAGTCATTCACTGCTGCACTGGCTCTTAAAAATGTCGATAACTCTTAAATATATAATATTACTGTTATTATTATAAAGGTTCATTTCTATTCTTTACTGAGTAATTTCCTTCAGTTAGCATGATTCTTTACTATTTTTTATAACTCACAGACTGAAACATTATATTATAAAGACAATTCCAACAAGCTATACTGTTGATAGACTTTACAAATTTCATAAATCTACTTAATGTATACATATGGTGAGAGATATTGCAAATTTGAGCTGATATCAAAATTTGCAAAACTCATTGGATACCTATCATACATCTCTGGGAATACTGACATAGATCGTTATATATATCTGTTCATTTGGCAGGGTTACAGCACTTAATGTACTTGAAACTACTGCTATACAAAGTTAATGTATCGTGGGAGATAGGGCAAATTTAAGTATACTCTTTGGAAACCTTTCATACATCACTGTGAATACTGAGATAGAGTTTGAGATCCATATCTCTTCATTTGGTAGGGTTACAGCCATAAATGTACTTGCAATTACTGCTATATGAAGTTAATGTATGGTGAGAGATAGGGCAAATTTGAGCTGATATCAAAATTTGCAAAACTCTTTGGAAACCTTTCATACATCTCTGTGAATACTGAGCTAGGGTTTTAGATACATATCCCTTCATTTGGAAGAGTTAGAGCTATAAATGTTTTTGAAATTACTGCTATACAAAGTTAATGAATGGTGAGATATAGGGCAAATTTGAGTAAAAATGAAATTTTGCAAAACTCATTGGAAACCTTTCATACATCTCTGTGAATGCTGACATGGAGTTTGAGATCTATATCCCTTCATTTGACAAAGTTACAGCCATAAATGTACTTGAAATTACTGCTATACAAAGTTAATATATGGTGAGAAATAGGGCAAATTTGAGTAGATATGAAAAATTGCAAAACTCATTGGAAACCTTTCATACATCTCTGTGAATACTGAGCTAGGGTTTTAGATACATATCTCTTCATTTGGCAGAGTAAGAGCTATAAATGTACTTGAAATTACTGCCATACAAAGTAATGTATTGTAAGAGTATAGGGCAAATTTGACTAAATATGAAATTTTGCAAAACTCATTGGAAACCTTTCATACATCTCTGTGAATGCTGACATGGAGTTTGAGATCTATATCCCTTCATTTGACAAAGTTACAGCCATAAATGTACTTGAAATTACTGCTATACGAAGTTAATGTATCGTGGGAGATAGGGCAAATTTAAGTATATATGAAAATTTGCAAAACTCTTTGGAAACCTTTCATACATCACTGTGAATACTGAGATAGAGTTTGAGATCCATATCTCTTCATTTGGTAAGGTTACAGCCATAAATGTACTTGCAATTACTGCTATATATATGAAGTTAATGTATGGTGAGAGATAGGGCAAATTTGAGCTGATATCGAAATTTGCAAAACTCTTTGGAAACCTTTCATACATCTCTGTGAATACTGAGCTAGGGTTTTAGATACATATCCCTTCATTTGGAAGAGTTAGAGCTATAAATGTTTTTGAAATTACTGCTATACAAAGTTAATGAATGGTGAGATATAGGGCAAATTTGAGTAAAAATGAAATTTTGCAAAACTCATTGGAAACCTTTCATACATCTCTGTGAATGCTGACATGGAGTTTGAGATCTATATCCTTTCATTTGACAAAGTTACAGCCATAAATGTACTTGAAATTACTGCTATACAAAGTTAATATATGGTGAGAAATAGGGCAAATTTGAGTAGATATTAAAAATTGCAAAACTCATTGGAAACCTTTCATACATCTCTGTGAATACTGAGCTAGGGGTTTAGATACATATCTCTAGATCTTTATTTGGCAGGGTAAGAGCTATAAATGTACTTGAAATTACTGCCATACAAAGTAATGTATTGTAAGAGTATAGGGCAAATTTGACTAAATATGAAATTTTGCAAAACTCATTGGAAACCTTTCATACATCTCTGTGAATGCTGACATGGAGTTTGAGATCTATATCCCTTCATTTGACAAAGTTACAGCCATAAATGTACTTGAAATTACTGCTATACGAAGTTAATGTATCGTGGGAGATAGGGCAAATTTAAGTATATATGAAAATTTGCAAAACTCTTTGGAAACCTTTCATACATCACTGTGAATACTGAGATAGAGTTTGAGATCCATATCTCTTCATTTGGTAGGGTTACAGCCATAAATGTACTTGCAATTACTGCTATATGAAGTTAATGTATAGTGAGAGATATATAGGGCAAATTTGAGCTGATATCGAAATTTGCAAAACTCTTTGGAAACCTTTCATACATCTCTGTGAATACTTAGCTAGGGTTTTAGATACATATCCCTTCATTTGGAAGAGTTAGAGCTATAAATGTACTTGAAATTACTGCTATACAAAGTTAATGTATGGTGAGAGATAGGGCAAATTTGAGCTGATATCAAAATTTGCAAAACTCTTTGGAAACCTTTCATACATCTCTGTGAATACTGAGCTAGGGTTTTAGATACATATCTCTTCATTTGGAAGAGTTAGAGCTAAAAATGTACTTGAAATTACTGCTATACAAAGTAATGTATGGTAAGAGATATAGGGCAAATTTGAGTAAAAATGAAATTTTGAAAAACTCATTGGAAACCTTTCATACATCTCTGTGAATGCTGACATGGAGTTTGAGATCTATATCCCTTCATTTGACAAAGTTACAGCCATAAATGTACTTGAAATTACTGCTATACGAAGTTAATGTATCGTGGGAGATAGGGCAAATTTAAGTATATATGAAAATTTGCAAAACTCTTTGGAAACCTTTCATACATCACTGTGAATACTGAGATAGAGTTTGAGATCCATATCTCTTCATTTGGTAGGGTTACAGCCATAAATGTACTTGCAATTACTGCTATATGAAGTTAATGTATAGTGAGAGATAGGGCAAATTTGAGCTGATATCGAAATTTGCAAAACTCTTTGGAAACCTTTCATACATCTCTGTGAATACTTAGCTAGGGTTTTAGATACATATCCCTTCATTTGGAAGAGTTAGAGCTATAAATGTACTTGAAATTACTGCTATACAAAGTTAATGTATGGTGAGAGATAGGGCAAATTTGAGCTGATATCAAAATTTGCAAAACTCTTTGGAAACCTTTCATACATCTCTGTGAATACTGAGCTAGGGTTTTAGATACATATCTCTTCATTTGGAAGAGTTAGAGCTAAAAATGTACTTGAAATTACTGCTATACAAAGTAATGTATGGTAAGAGATATAGGGCAAATTTGAGTAAAAATGAAATTTTGAAAAACTCATTGGAAACCTTTCATACATCTCTGTGAATGCTGACATGGAGTTTGAGATCTATATCCCTTCATTTGACAAAGTTACAGCCATAAATGTACTTGAAATTACTGCTATACAAAGTTAATGTATGGTGAGAGATAGGGCAAATTTGAGCTGATATCAAAATTTGCAAAACTCTTTGGAAACCTTTCATACATCTCTGTGAATACTGAGCTAGGGTTTTAGATACATATCTCTTCATTTGGAAGAGTTAGAGCTAAAAATGTACTTGAAATTACTGCTATACAAAGTTAATGTATGGTGAGAGATAGGGCAAATTTGAGCTGATATCAAAATTTGCAAAACTCTTTGGAAACCTTTCATACATCTCTGTGAATACTGAGCTAGGGTTTTAGATACATATCTCTTCATTTGGAAGAGTTAGAGCTAAAAATGTACTTGAAATTACTGCTATACAAAGTAATGTATTGTAAGAGATATAGGGCAAATTTGAGTAAAAATGAAATTTTGCAAAACTCATTGGAAACATTTCATACACCTCTGTGAATATGTACACAATGTTTCAGCTTCATATCTCTCCATTTGACAGAGCTACAGCGCTCTAATGTACATTAAATTTCTACTATACGACCTTAAATGATGTAGCATATATATCGTGCGATACTATTATGCAAATTATCGGCATACCAAGTAAAAATGTTTTGACATGAATGGGTCAACTAGAAACACGCAGGGACAGTCCAGAACGCAGCTGTCAGAAGGCCTTTATATAGAGGCAGGTAGCCATTATGCTATTACAGGAATTGAGATTGAGTGTGGCTGGTTATACCGGTTTACCTTCATATCGGAACACCTCTCGCTAAAATCGTTTCTACATGGGACCAGAAAAGTTGTTCTCCTCCGCCAATCAAGACACTTACAGGATTCTATCCATTTTTCCTAGTTTCTAGATGAACCACGAATACTGGATATGCCTTTAAAACGGCTTGGAACGATGCACTCGTCCCGAATTAAATTGATATAATTTGACTACATTTTTCTCGCAAATACCCTATTCTTAAGTATGGAATTGCGCCAACCACAATCGTTTCCTTTTGAAATTTTCTTGTTTAAATAGAAGCGCTAAACCTTATAAAGTAGGCCTACCTGGACACATCTCTATGGTGGTAGCGGTTCCCATAGAGGTTGGTAGCGCTTAGACTCTGAAGCTGTCTCCTAATCGGTTGGTGCCATAGAGACGTGCTCACCAATAATCCGGATTTCGGGGGGGTTCCACGTAATGTGGGATTGGCATCTGATATCTTAGGATTCATATGAGTCGGCCATATCGAGAAGAACTGGTTCTTCTCACGCAAGTGACACCCAAAGCTCAACTCGGCAGAGCGTTACCACCGATCCCGGCCTCTGAGCGTCGTGGATGGTAGCGTTCGGTATGGTCCAACTTTTTTTCTTTGGACTTTCGTTGGCCGTCGATTGACGAAATTTCACTTTACCGACATCCATATAATAAATGTGGATAGATACTGTTTCAACAACAATCAAGTACTAGACAGTGCATATCCATGTGTATAAGAAATCTTTCAAAGATTTCTATTTTTTTTTCAGAAATATATACAGTACCGCATTTTCACTCTTACACCTACTCAAGGTCGGCCATTTATAGTATTACGCAATTAGGGTTAGTTAATGTATCGAGGGAGATAGGGCAAATTTAAGTATATATGAAAATTTGCAAAACTCTTTGGAAACCTTTCATACATCTCTGTGAATACTTAGCTAGAGTTTTAGATACATATCCCTTCATTTGGAAGAGTTAGAGCTATAAATGTTTTTGTAATTACTGCTATACAAAGTTAATGAATGGTGAGATATAGGGCAAATTTGAGTAAAAATGAAATTTTGCAAAACTCATTGGAAACCTTTCATACATCTCTGTGAATGCTGACATGGAGTTTGAGATCTATATCCTTTCATTTGACAAAGTTACAGCCATAAATGTACTTAAAATTACTGCTATACAAAGTTAATATATGGTGAGAAATAGGGCAAATTTGAGTAGATATGAAAAATTGCAAAACTCATTGGAAACCTTTCATACATCTCTGTGAATACTGAGCTAGGGTTTTAGATACATATCTCTTCATTTGGCAGAGTAAGAGCTATAAATGTACTTGAAATTACTGCTATACAAAGTAATGTATTGTAAGAGTATAGGGCAAATTTGACTAGATATGAAATTTTGCAAAACTCATTGGAAACCTTTCATACATCTCTGTGAATGCTGACATGGAGTTTGAGATCTATATCCCTTCATTTGACAAAGTTACAGCCATAAATGTACTTGAAATTACTGCTATACGAAGTTAATGTATCGTGGGAGATAGGGCAAATTTAAGTATATATGAAAATTTGCAAAACTCTTTGGAAACCTTTCATACATCACTGTGAATACTGAGATAGAGTTTGAGATCCATATCTCTTCATTTGGTAAGGTTACAGCCATAAATGTACTTGCAATTACTGCTATATATATGAAGTTAATGTATGGTGAGAGATAGAGCAAATTTGAGCTGATATCAAAATTTGCAAAACTCTTTGGAAACCTTTCATACATCTCTGTGAATACTGAGCTAGGGTTTTAGATACATATCCCTTCATTTGGAAGAGTTAGAGCTATAAATGTTTTTGAAATTACTGCTATACAAAGTTAATGAATGGTGAGATATAGGGCAAATTTGAGTAAAAATGAAATTTTGCAAAACTCATTGGAAACCTTTCATACATCTCTGTGAATGCTGACATGGAGTTTGAGATCTATATCCTTTCATTTGACAAAGTTACAGCCATAAATGTACTTGAAATTACTGCTATACAAAGTTAATATATGGTGAGAAATAGGGCAAATTTGAGTAGATATTAAAAATTGCAAAACTCATTGGAAACCTTTCATACATCTCTGTGAATACTGAGCTAGGGGTTTAGATACATATCTCTTTATTTGGCAGGGTAAGAGCTATAAATGTACTTGAAATTACTGCCATACAAAGTAATGTATTGTAAGAGTATAGGGCAAATTTGACTAAATATGAAATTTTGCAAAACTCATTGGAAACCTTTCATACATCTCTGTGAATGCTGACATGGAGTTTGAGATCTATATCCCTTCATTTGACAAAGTTACAGCCATAAATGTACTTGAAATTACTGCTATACGAAGTTAATGTATCGTGGGAGATAGGGCAAATTTAAGTATATATGAAAATTTGCAAAACTCTTTGGAAACCTTTCATACATCACTGTGAATACTGAGATAGAGTTTGAGATCCATATCTCTTCATTTGGTAGGGTTACAGCCATAAATGTACTTGCAATTACTGCTATATGAAGTTAATGTATGGTGAGAGATAGGGCAAATTTGAGCTGATATCAAAATTTGCAAAACTCTTTGGAAACCTTTCATACATCTCTGTGAATACTGAGCTAGGGTTTTAGATACATATCTCTTCATTTGGAAGAGTTAGAGCTAAAAATGTACTTGAAATTACTGCTATACAAAGTAATGTATGGTAAGAGATATAGGGCAAATTTGAGTAAAAATGAAATTTGCAAAACTCATTGGAAACATTTCATACACCTCTGTGAATACGTACACAATGTTTCAGCTTCATATCTCTCCATTTGACAGAGCTACAGCACTCTAATGTACATTAAATTTCTACTATACGACCTTTTTAAATGGTGTAGCATATATATCGTGCGATACTATTATGCAAATTATCGGCATACCAAGTAAAAATGTTTTGACATGAATGGGTCAACTAGAAACACGCAGGGACAGTCCAGAACGTAGCTGTCAGAAGGTCTTTATATAGAGGCAGGTAGCCATTATGCTATTACAGGAATTGAGATTGAGTGTGGCTGGTTATACCGGTTTACCTTCATATCGGAACACCTCTCGCTAAAATCGTTTCTACATGGGACCAGAAAAGTTGTTCTCCTCCGCCAATCAAGACACTTACAGGATTCTATCCATTTTTCCTAGTTTCTAGATGAACCACGAATACTGGATATGCCTTTAAAACGGCTTGGAACGATGCACTCGTCCCGAATTAAATTGATATAATTTGACTACATTTTTCTCGCAAATACCCTATTCTTAAGTATGGAATTGCGCCAACCACAATCGTTTCCTTTTGAAATTTTCTTGTTTAAATAGAAGCGCTAAACCTTATAAAGTAGGCCTACCTGGACACATCTCTATGGTGGTAGCGGTTCCCATAGAGGTTGGTAGCGCTTAGACTCTGAAGCTGTCTCCTAATCGGTTGGTGCCATAGAGACGTGCTCACCAATAATCCGGATTTCGGGGGGGTTCCACGTAATGTGGGATTGGCATCTGATATCTTAGGATTCATATGAGTCGGCCATATCGAGAAGAACTGGTTCTTCTCACGCAAGTGACACCCAAAGCTCAACTCGGCAGAGCGTTACCACCGATCCCGGCCTCTGAGCGTCGTGGATGGTAGCGTTCGGTATGGTCCAACTTTTTTTCTTTGGACTTTCGTTGGCCGTCGATTGACGAAATTTCACTTTACCGACATCCATATAATATATGTGGATAGATACTGTTTCAACAACAATCAAGTACTAGACAGTGCATATCCATGTGTATAAGAAATCTTTCAAAGTTTCTATTTTTTTCAGAAATATATACAGTACCGCATTTTCACTCTTACACCTACTCAAGGTCGGCCATTTATAGTATTACGCAATTAGGGTTAGTTAATGTATCGAGGGAGATAGGGCAAATTTAAGTATATATGAAAATTTGCAAAACTCATTGGAAACCTTTCATACATCTCTGTGAATACTAAGATAGAGTTTGAGATCCATATGCATATCTCTTCATTTGGCAGAGTTACAGCCATAAATGTACTTGAAATCATTGCTATATGAAGTTAATATATGGTGAAAGATAGGGCAAATTTGAGTAGATATGAAAAATTGCAAAACTCATTGGAAACATTTCATACATCTCTGTGAATATTAAGATAGAGTTTCAGATCCATATCTCTTCATTTGGCAGAGTTACAGCCATAAATGTACTTGAAATTACTGCTATACGAAGTTAATGTACATATAGTGAGAGATAGGGCAAATTTGAGTTGATTTTGAAATTTACAAAACTCATTGGAAAAATTTCATACATCTCTGTGAATATTGAGATAGAGTTTGAGATCCATATCTCTTCATTTGGCAGAGTTACAACCATAAATGTACTTTAAATTAGATGTCAACTATTACTGAAATAAAATACTTTTCACAATTAGCTATCTAGAAGAGTAACTGCTTAATCTCCATGACAACTTGAGCTTCCTCCCCTGCTAGAGATTTGGTATTCTGAAACTCATTTCTAAATGTTAAAATGGATCTTAGAACATCCCTGTCAGTCGTGCAACAGATGGCCTTTGTCTGTCCTAAAGGAAAAGCACATTATCAGATACCACTGCAACAGTGGGGTGTGGTAGTTTACCAGAGGCTGGAGAGAGCCACTCCTTCTTTACAATTACTTCTTGGTCAATCTTAAGTGAAGATATCCGATTGTGCAGTTGTAGTGGATTAAAAGGAGGGTGTGGTCTTGTACCAAGAACTCTCTCATTAAATGGGCACTGAAGATCCTCTACAGTGTCTTTGTTTCCATGGATACTTGATAAAATAGGAACCTGTCAAATAAATAAATTGAGTGTGGTCACGTGATGGTCATGTAATTGAAATCATGACTTACCCCGTTGGTTTGAATGAAATTATACAAAGTTAATATTGCTGACTCTAAGAAAATCAAGTATTGTTACAATACATTGCATCACCTCATTTGAGACTGGGAACTTTACCTTTATTTTCCAGCTCTTCTGCAGCCAACTGAGCCAGTTGATGGCCTCTTAGACACTCAGTTTGAGTACCATCTCCATTCTCCTCTTCAATTTGCACAAATAAATCAATTTCACTTAACACATCCAAAAACTGCTCTAAAATATCATTTTTACACACAACTTGACACATTGTGGTTTTGAGAATTTGGTACAAAAGGCCTAACTTCTGGGCAGGTCCTGATTGGTCGGCAGGTCCTGATTGGTGGGCAGGTCCTGATTGGTGGGCAGGTCCTGATTGGTGGGTGGGTCCTGACTTCTGGTGGGCAGGTCCTGATTGGTGGGCAGGTCCTGATTGGTGGGTGGGTCCTGATTGGTGGGCAGGTCCTGATTGGTGGGCAGGTCCTGATTGGTGGGTGGGTCCTGATTGGTGGGTAGGTCCTGACTTCGGGCCAGATCCTGATTGATGGGTGGGTCCTGATTGGTGGGCAGGTCGTGATTGGTGGGTAGATCCTGATTGGTGGGTAGGTCCTGATTGGTGGGCAGGTCCTGATTGGTGGGTGGGTCCTGATTGGTGGGCAGGTCCTGATTGGTGGGTGGGTCCTGATTGGTGGGTGGGTCCTGACTTCGGGCCAGATCCTGATTGATGGGTGGGTCCTGATTGGTGGGCAGGTCCTAATGAATGAGAGATGTAGTCAGTATACAAGTTCATGTGTGTATTAACTGACTTGCTAAAGCTGCAATTAGTTGTTTTATGGAAGAGGACAGATATGACAATGCTGTCTTAATGTCAATCTGAAAGCAGCCAATCAAATTGGTCAAAGTTTCCTGTCCTCCATGTTCGGCTGCTACCTGCATGTATGCTCTTAGTAGGTCCTTCAGGGCGGCCATTTTATTATTCAGCCACTGCTCCACTGACTGTCGACATTTGGGAAGCTGTTCCAAAGAAACTTGTCTCATGACGGATAAGACAACTTTGGAGAGTAGCTCAGGAGACGGCCAGTGAGAGAGAAGTGATAGAATGGAGCAAATAACAGTCTGTCCATCTTCCAGTGAATGCTGAGCTATAATTGATGAAAGTAGTAGAGTAGCGAGGTAGCCATCTTCCTGAGCAAACATGTGGATTAAGAGGGAAGGGTCTTGGCTTGGAGACATGACACAGTGCAGCATTGCGTTGAAGAGGGATGGGCGTGGACAGAGGGACGTGTCCAATTCATAGGAGACCTGGTAGAAGGCCAGAGACAACCTGTTGTCACTAATGAGCTGACCAACTTGCCACGCCCACCAGTAACTTGGTGGCACACCCATCTGAACAGGATCAGTGAGAGCCTCTAGTAGCTGTCTCAGGCCACAGGTCTGGAGTATCATGATCCGAAAGAGGTGGCTGCAGCAGGCATCGAGCTTGGTAAGGTAAGGGGAGAGGGCGGTGGGCGGGGCAGCAAGAGAACAGAGGTGGGGGAGGAGACTGGAGACTGTTGCTAGGAGGTACAAAATGTCTCCACTATAGAGAGACTATCAGTAGGTAGATGAGCTCACGCTACGTAATTGAATTACTCACCCGAGCTGCTGGCTTCTCTTTGCTGATGGAGCAATTGTGCTATATCTCAACATTAGAAAGTGAACTGTTTCTGACAGAACAGACATGACAACCTTTGACCCTAGGGGGCGTGGCATATAGCACTTTGTGTCATGCATTAGTCCTTTGATGTGGTAGGAAAACATTTGAACAGGAAAGGAACACTTTTCACCCTAACAGAAACGAGAACCACTCTCAGTGGGGGACAAGTAGGGAGATGAATGAGAGAGATATGGTTACCTCAAAGAATGATTTGTGATTCGTCCAGTCATTACTTAGAGGGTCATGTGACAGGAAGAGAATGTATACTTCCTGTTGTACCTTTTCTATCAGATCAGTTGTGTAATCACAGAGCAGGGATGCAGTGTACATTACTCTAGTTAGGTCAGTTTTCCTACAATCAAACACATTTCAGTGCTAGTAATATGAGGAGGGCGGGGCCGACCCCAGTGGGGAGGGGAGGGGCTGTATGACCCCAGTGGGGAGGGGAGGGGCTGTATGACCCCAGGAGGGAGGGGAGGGGCTGTATGACCCCAGTGGGGAGGGAGGGGCTGTATGACCCCAGTGGGGAGGGGAGGGGCTGTATGACCCCAGGAGGGAGGGGAGGGGCTGTATGACCCCAGTGGGGAGGGAGGGGCTGTATGACCCCAGTGGGGAGGGGAGGGGCTGTGTGACCCCAGTGGGGAGGGAGGGGCTGTATGACCCCAGTGGGGAGGGGAGGGGCTGTATGACCCCAGTGGGGAGGGAGGGGCTGTATGACCCCAGTGGGGAGGGGAGGGGCTGTATGACCCCAGTGGGGAGGGGAGGGGTTGTATGACCCCAGTGGGGAGGGGAGGGGCTGTATGACCCCAGTGGGGAGGGGAGGGGCTGTATGACCCCAGTGGGGAGGGGAGGGGCTGTATGACCCCAGTGGGGAGGGGAGGGGCTGTATGACCCCAGTGGGGAGGGGAGGGGCTGTATGACCCCAGTGGGGAGGGGAGGGGTTGTATGACCCCAGGAGGGAGGGGGGCTGTATGACCCCAGTGGGGAGGGGAGGGGCTGTATGACCCCAGTGGGGAGGGGAGGGGCGGGGCTGTATGACCCCAGTGGGGAGGGGAGGGGCTGTATGACCCCAGTGGGGAGGGGAGGGGCTGTATGACCCCAGTGGGGAGGGGAGGGGCTGTATGACCCCAGTGGGGAGGGGAGGGGTTGTATGACCCCAGGAGGGAGGGGGGCTGTATGACCCCAGGAGGGAGGGGGGCTGTATGACCCCAGTGGGGAGGGGAGGGGCTGTATGACCCCAGTAGGGAGGGGGTGTTGTATGACAATGACTTACATGTCTTTAAAGAGAGGTGACGTTGACTTTAGAGTTGAGTGGAGGAGGTGAACTGCACCTGATATTGCAAAGTGACTCTGCAATCTATCAACCTTATTCCCTATATCCTTGGCAAACTAGAGAGATTGAAATATCGACTACATGTAGTACAGTCTGGAAAAGGCGTGTCTATACCTTTGTCATTTCCCCAAGATAGTCGCTGGCTCCTCTCAGCACAGCCAACTTGACATCTCTGTGTGCATTACTAACAGTGGCCAACCACAGCACACAAGACAATTGGTGACAACCCTACAAGAGAGGGAAGGAGTTACTAACCCTAGTAGGGAGGGGAGGGGTGTGTGGGACCCAGTGGGGAGGGGAGGGGTGTGTGGGACCCAGTGGGGAGGGGAGGGGTGTGTGGGACCCAGTGGGGAGGGGAGGGGTGTGTGGGACCCAGTGGGGAGGGGAGGGGTGTGTGGGACCCAGTGGGGAGGGGAGGGGTGTGTGGGACCCAGTGGGGAGGGGAGGGGTGTGTGGGACCCAGTGGGGAGGGGAGGGGTGTGTGGGACCCAGTGGGGAGGGGAGGGGTGTGTGGGACCCAGTGGGGAGGGGAGGGCTGTGTGGGACCCAGTGGGGAGGGGAGGGGTGTGTGGGACCCAGTGGGGAGGGGAGGGGTGTGTGGGACCCAGTGGGGAGGGGAGGGGTGTGTGGGACCCAGTGGGGAGGGGAGGGGTGTGTGGGACCCAGTGGGGAGGGGAGGGGTGTGTGGGACCCAGTGGGGAGGGGAGGGGTGTGTGGGACCCAGTGGGGAGGGGAGGGGTGTGTGGGACCCAGTAGGGAGGGGAGGGGTGTGTGGGACGCTTACCTTCAGGACATAGCAAGGTTGTTGTCCATTATCTAAAATAACAAAATATAAAACAAAGTCTACTCAACAGAAGATGTCATGTTCTCCTGAGATGTGATGCTTACTAACGCACCTAGGAGTAGTGTCATAGCGTCCCTGAGGCCACCTCCTTCTCGAAGGGTGGACTGGTCGGATGCCAGCCATTTCTCACAGGCAGCCCTTGCTACTGCAGGAAGATCTTTTGAGAGAGAAGGGACTATTACTGGAGGAAGACAATCATTTATCCACGAGACATCAACCAGAGGTGCTTCACACTGCTGCCTAGAACACTGTGTTTCAGGGACACTCGCTTCAGGTGAAACTACATCAGTCAACGTCTTTTGGATGCGACTCAGCAGCCATAGCACTGCCAACTTGGCTATGCAAGATTGGAGTAATGCCTCATCACTAGAGCGTTGCTGTGGCAACAGCGACTGCAGCAGAGCTGAGAGTTCCGCAGTGAATGTCTGCTTCACTTCTGCCATCGGACTAGACCTCGTAATGCCCACTCGTTGGTTGAGGGAGCACCGCGTGTAGCAGTTTACAAGCTTGTAACACCACTGCACCGCAAGCTTCGGAAAGTTATCTCGTTCGGACAGCATACCGTATGTCTTAAGATATTCGAATGTCTCTAGTTCTCCAGGACTGATTGAGAATAGCGAGTTGTTTTCACTCTCGCCAGATGCGTCCTTGCAGAGTTCCTGAGAGGCCATATTGGAGTTGCTCGATAAGGGAAAGTCCCCCCTTCCAGTGATGAGCTCGCCAGCAGTTGTATTGCTCTTTTGTGGAAAGAGAAAGTCTGGAAAGGACTATGTCGTTAATCTTCTTAAACAAGAGTACGTCACGTGATAAACCCTTGGATACAGTAATGCAATAGTCTAGTACTGTCCTGAATTTTTATGTCTAGAGATGGATGACTTAATCGTGTGTAATAATTGATTGTTTTGATTTCTGAGATATTTCTCCTTTCTATTTAGACTATCAGAAGAGGTTTGTGAAGTTTTACGATTATCCGAGCCGTTGAAATCTGATTACGCAAAAGTAATGGCTCACATATATATTATTGTTTGTGTGAGGTGGAGCAGGTGTATGTGTGTGTGTAGGAGCAGGTGTATGTGTGTGTGTAGGAGCAGGTGTATGTGTGTGTGTAGGAGCAGGTGTATGTGTGTGTGTAGGAGCAGGTGTATGTGTGTGTGTAGGAGCAGGTGTACGTGTGTGTGTAGGAGCAGGTGTACGTGTGTGTGTAGGAGCAGGTGTATGTGTGTGTGTAGGAGCAGGTGTATGTGTGTGTGTAGGAGCAGGTGTATGTGTGTGTGTAGGAGCAGGTGTATGTGTGTGTGTAGGAGCAGGTGTATGTGTGTGTGTAGGAGCAGGTGTATGTGTGTGTGTAGGAGCAGGTGTATGTGTGTGTGTAGGAGCAGGTGTATGTGTGTGTGTAGGAGCAGGTGTATGTGTGTGTGTAGGAGCAGGTGTATGTGTGTGTGTAGGAGCAGGTGTATGTGTGTGTGTAGGTGCAGGTGTATGTGTGTGTGTAGGAGCAGGTGTATGTGTGTGTGTAGGTGCAGGTGTACGTATGTGTGTAGGAGCAGGTGTATGTGTGTGTGTAGGAGCAGGTGTATGTGTGTGTGTAGGAGCAGGTGTATGTGTGTGTGTAGGAGCATGGGTTGGATTTGGCAAAACTGTTGGACTCGTCTGATTACAAGGAACAGTTTCGTTCGGACATGATTAGTTGGGGCGAGGTGGTGCGTGCAGAGGATCCAGGGTACTTCTGCCGGAGGGCTTGTGAGGCAGCCACAAAACCAATCTGGATCATCTCTGATGCCAGAAGACTGAGTGATATGGAGTACTTTAAGGAGAGATATACTACGCTCACTGTACGAGTGACAGCTGCTGATGCCATTCGTAGGGGGAGGGGCTGGGTATTTACCAGTGGGGTGGACAACGCCCCTTCAGAGTGTGCTCTGGATGGATACACTTGTGATATGGAAATAGATAACAATGGAAACCCTTTGAAAGCTCCACTGAAAGTGTTGACAGAAAAGGCAATGACATTTGTTAACAAAACATGATCAATGCATTGTGTGTATTTTTATATTCCTCACCCTATATGGGGTTGCAAACATTGTTCATTGATATCCAGTAGAAAATTAGTTACTTAAAAGTGACTCAACAAAATTTGAAAAATGATGCATGCAGAACTCAATATGGAGCAGACTAGTGGAAGGACTTTATGAGTATTTGAGTTTGGCTTGTTCGTTCCAGTCAGTGTACAGTCCGATGAGGGAGGACATGGTCCCCATCAACCCCACCACACCAGAGGGAAGGGACACCAACCCCAGGCGGTCTAGAGGAATAAAGATGTCAGCGCTGTTCTTGGTCACGTCTAGTATGAGCGCTTTGTGGTTGTACAGGATGCTGGAGAGCGTGCTTGGCACTGTGGGGGCGGAGGAGGACGAGGATGCGAGCGTCTTTGAGTTCGTCTTCAACCGCTGAGACTCAACTCTGTAGACCAGCACAAGTTCGTAAGCGTCCCTCATCAGCGCCATTATCAAACTAATCAGCCAGAACCGGAAGGCCTGTCTGCTCCAGTATTGCTCGTCCCTGGCCCATAGACGCATCTTGGCCAGCCAAATGAGGTGGTCGCAGAAGAGGTACAAACTGCTCCCTATTTTGGCGAGCGGAACCACAATCTTTAGAAATCCATCTGGAATGCGGAGCGCCCGCTTCGCTGCCTGGATCATTTCTAAACTCTTCCCCATCCTGAACACTATTAGAAGAGAAGCGTACATTTACACCAACTATAGAACGCTGTAAATATTAAAAACGTACATTTTCTCGCAGTGCTTATGTGTCGTTCCAATTGAATAATTTTTTCAATAAACTCAGTACTTAATCCTTTCTGATCGGCAGCCCACGAAACCATTTTGGAAGCGTACTGCACTGTCCTGCAAATAAGGAACCATTTATAAGTCACTCACTCATGTAGACCAATTATGGAAATGATTTCATTTGCCGTACAGTACCTGCATAGTCTGTCTCGTCCTGTGGACTTGGAAGCAATGCGAAACACATTTTGCAAGAAATCTCCACTCCCACCTGCCATGTTCGCTGTGATCACGTGGTTAAAGATGGCGGCCATGGATGACGTCCAGGTGGAGGGTGTATACGATGAGTTTAGGGATGATTTTGTCGATGGTGAGTGACAGTTGAAGCGAAATACTTTATAAATAAATATTTTAAAATGTTTACTTGTTTCTCATTTAAAGATCCCATTTCGAGGATAAAGCAATCGGCCACAAAGAAGAAAGGAAGGGGATTTGAAGGTAAGTGCGAAATTTAAGAGAAAAATCGCGCCAATCGTTTGGTAGTTCACTTTTGTTTCATTCCTTTCAGATCGCAATGATGCAATGGATACGGAATATGAAAGTGTACCAACAGAGTCGGGACCAGGGCCTCTTAGATGTACGTAGGTGTCACGTGATGTGCTCATTCTCTTATCAGTTGACTGAATGTTTGTGCATAAAGTCACGTGATACTGTATGTGTTGTGCAGCGGTAGAGGGATGGATCATAGCAGTTACAGGAGTGCACGAGGAGGCACAGGAAGACGACATTTATGACAAGTTTGCAGAATATGGAGAGATCAAGAATCTGCATCTGAATTTGGACCGCCGGACGGGGTACCTGAAGGGTTACGCACTGATAGAGTATGAGACATTGAGGGAAGCACAGGCGGCTATAGATGATCTGAACAATGGAGAGATCCTGGGTCAGAAGGTTGAGGTTGACTGGGCCTTTGTCAAGCCCCCAGCCAAAGGGAAACGTGAATCTCGACCGAGATAGACTGTAACCAGACACTGCATAGAATAAATGTTTTTACATTATTCCTGTTTTGTCAATGATTATAAGACACGTATTGACGGAGTCACGCGATAATTCGTCATAGTCATTGTATTTGTGGTTGTTTCCTTACAAAATCGCATACTCAATTAGTATTGATACTCGTTTTCCTGTTACCTGCCACACTTAACCTACATTACCTACACAGTCCTCGGCCGGAGGTACTGTGTACGTGACTGAAGTCTGCCTAATTCGCAATCTAACGATCAGCGAACACGAACTAAACTAAAATGATGAAGACGGCCGCGGGAGGCAGAGACTCCGCCATTTTTAGCCATTTTAATGGGTATCGCCCACTCGGTTTGGGTCAGGGTTATCCTCATCCTGAGCTGATCAAGGAAGAAATGCAAGCTCTCCCAGGAGCAGCTAACTCGGGAACGTGTACCTATTCAGTTGGATACGTTAGGAAGAACCCTTTCTTAGTGAGTTCCTTGCCGCCCGTCCTATATAGCGTCATTCTGTTGGCGATTGTGTCTGCGGTAGAACAACTGTAAATATCGCATATAGCATTGCGTTATAGCCTCATTAAATACAGGAGGTCGAGGTAGAGTGACTCGAGATTGTTTGTATATCTCGTATGTATCGATCCCTCCTAATTTGAGGGATGTCATTGACCAATGTCTCCATTTAAAACCCCTGGCTCTTATATTTTTGATGTCAACTTAAAGCCCCTGGCTCTTATATGATGCTTTCTTATGGTAGGTGTATGGTTCTGGTTCCAATGTTGTCATTTTAAATTCGGAATTGAACTGGGTTCAGACATTGACTGGATCAGACTGTGGTTACCCGGGGCAACTTGTGTCATGTGTTGACTCAGCAGAATATGGTGGTAAAGTGAGTGCATATGTCTGACCATCAGATACACTATATAAATGGACTTTGACCTTTCAGATTGCCGCTACGTGGGATCAAGCTATTGTGATATTTGATGTTTCTCCAAAAGACAGTTCCAAGGAGAAAGATGATGAGGTTTGTGGTTACCTTATATGGGATTGATGACCATCTTGTTGGTGGTTACCTTATATGGTATTGACGGCCATCTTGTTGGTGGTTACCTTATATGGGATTGACGTCCATCTTGTTGGTTACCTTATATGGGATTGACGTCCATCTTGTTGGTGGTTACCTTATATGGGATTGACGTCCATCTTGTTTGTGGTATAGGAGGAATTCCCATTTGAATGGCGAATGGTGACTGCCCTCACTCTCAGCAGTGAAATACATTCTATCCATTGGAGCAGTCAAGGTTAGATACACACCCATAGCTTATGTGTGTGTCTGTGACCAAGATGGCTGTCCATCGTTACCTAGGTAACATGCTCCTGACAAGTGGAGAGGACTTGGTCCTCTGGAGTGAGCCTCCCTCCCTCCCATCCATCAATGAGGAGGAGGAGCTGGGGGGCGGGGACTGGAGGGAGACCAAGTGGATACAGACCTGGAAAGAAGCTCTTCCCCAGCCACCCATCCTCATCAAGTTCTCTGGAGATAGTACAATGTTTGCTACCTGTGGAAAGGTATTTGCATTTATATCATTTTAGTGCCTTGATCTAATATTGATTTAGTATTGGCATATGTAGAGTTCTGAGGTAGCTCCTACATGTATAAATTGTGTGTTTAGTATTGGCATATGTAGAGTTCTGAGGTAGCTCCTACATGTATAAATTGTGTGTATGTAGAATGAGAGACTTGTCAAGATATGGTATCAGACCAGTCCTGAAGGAAGCGACAGAAGAGAGTTCTCTTTTGTGTACATTGCACACCCCCAGCCAGTCAGAGGAATGGAATGGAGGAAGACAAGTCCTCTAATGCCATCGTAAGAATAACCTTTTTAATCTTTATCAGTACTTCTCCTCAACTCCCCCCTCCCTCTCCCTCACCTCTTCCTCTCCCCCTCCCCCTCTCCCCTCCCCCCTCCCCCTCCCCCTCCCTCTCCCCCTCCCTCACCCTCTCCCCCTCCCCCTCCCTCTCCCCCCTCCCTCTCCCTCCCCCTCTCCCCCTCCCCCTCTCCCCTCCCCCCTCCCCCTCCCCCTCCCTCTCCCCTTCCCTCACCCTCTTTCCCTCTTCCTCTCCCTCAGTGGGTATGTCCCCAATGTGCTAATGACATCATGTGAAGACAGCACTTGTCGTTTTTGGACACACTCCGGTCAACCTGAAGGCAGATCTTACTATGAAAATGTATGCTTTTTCTTAGCTACCACCATAGACTCGCAAGCAGACAACATTCTAAGATCCACCTTACCCTTTGGTCAGTCCCCATTCATTGTCCACTGGCTGGATAATAAAGCCATTACATTTATGCAAAAGGCTGGAAAGGCCTTCAAGGCTCGCTCTCGCCTCCCCAGTCTCTCCTCATCTCGCCAAAGCCTCAACAATGAGTCAGAGATTAGCATCAAGGACACAGACACTACCAGTGACCAGCAGAGTGATCACGATGAGGAGGATACACTGGGGGCCATGCCAGAACGATCCCAGACCTCCACCACCATACCCAGGAGGACCTCTCTGAAAAACTTTTTTACTGGAGGAGATCGGTTCGCCCGCAGACAGCATTCTCTGCCAGTTATATCTACAGATGCATCCGAGTCCTGGTTGTACGTCAAGTCTCCACGGAAACAGAAAACGGTCAGTGTTGGAAAGCACTCACTCCCAAAGAGGATGTTGGATGACCTTCTCAACACCTGGAGATCCTCTTCAGATCTCGTCTTTGCCATTCACCCCCTAGCCGGCTCGCTGCTGATCTGGACGGTGGATGGACTAGACTACCCTAAGCACTCTATACGAGTAGCTCATACTAGTTTCACCTCCTGCATCCCCAACGTCATTCCTCCCGCCATAGCTGAACAGATGCGGACAAAGGTCTGTAAGGTCACCAGAGAGGGGCTCTTTGAAGATCAGAGCTCCTCCGAAGATGTTGTCTCCTTCACTATTGGTGGACAGAGCACGAAGCAGCCGGAATGTGACCCCAAGAAGGTTTGCAAGACGGAAGCATGGTTCCTGGGGCTACTGACTTGTAACACTCATGGATCTTTCAATCTCTGGTCAGTTGAGCAAAATACAATTGGAAATCATTCCTCCATCTCTGGATTAATCCATCTAGCTTCTGTCAGTGGTCACCATGGTAACATAGTTGGAGCTACACCCCACCCACTTTGTCCAATATTGGCAACCTCAGCTGAACAAAGTATCAAGTTGTCAGGGGCAGTGAGGGAGGTGGCAGTTTGGAGGTGTGACCGACCGGGTCTGATGCACCCAAAGGACTACCTGATGGAGATGTGCTGGCTGACGGCTGACAGTGGCACTTCATTGGAGCATGTAATGTGGTTCCCAAGTGTCCTCATGAGCTACGACAGGTCAAATCTACCAAGAGGGTCTTTGCTGGCTACCAATAATGGTGAAGAATTGGTCATCTTTGAGCTACAATTGTATGATCGCATTCCCTTACCTTCAGCTGAACCCTCTCCCACTCCCTCTCCTTCCGAGACTATTCATTTGAGCTCAAGATTCGGCTCAAAGGGGATCAAGCAAGTTGCAACTGCAAAAGGAGTCTTTAAGAAGGAAAGAAAAGTTGTTTTCAGTCACATCTTCAGAGCTCACTCGGTTGAGTCCACTTCTGCCGTTCTGACAGGTGAAGAGAGCCACTTTTATCTGGTGATTGTGGAGAATGCAGACACAACTGGAAACAAGAAGGCAAAGGAAGTCAAGAGCTACTTAAAGATGTGGTCTATCATGTTTAGCAGTGAGGCTAGCACTCCAGTTGTTGGGTCAGACAGCAACCTGCCAAACACAGCTCTAAGTCCCCTCCCACTGCCAGGCAGCTGGAGCCAGAGCTCCTTTGTCTACCCCAACCGCAGGAAGACAGACAACTGTAGTGTGGCTCTCCAGCTGGTGTCCAATCTAGTCCTTCCCCTCTCCGAAGGTGTCCATGTTGTTAGCGGACAGGCTGTCTGCGATACCTCCAGCTCCGCCCCCCTCCAGTTCACATGTGGCACTGACAACCACGCCCCCTACTTGATCAGTATAGTGTGCTCTAATGGAACTGTGATGGGGTGGCAGTGTCTAGCACAGCCACGCCCACCTGCCCCACCCTCTGAGCAGGCAGACCAGGGATACCCTTGGTACAATTACTCCTGGCGGCCATTTCTGTCAACTGATGATGCTACTATAGACCTTCAAGTCACTGGGCTTACCATCCAGTGTGACACTTTACTGCCTGCCCACAAAATTGCTGACACAACTCCAGTTGCTATGACAGTGGCCCATGGGGGACGTATTGCCCTAGCACACCACCTGTCCCCCACCCCGGGGGACCCCAGACAACCCAGGACCCTCAGACACACGGAGGCTCTTGTTACCATCTGGGAATGTGAGTCTTCAGGCGGTCTTGTGTGGCATATAGAGGGACAGTGCGTCCTCCAGACCGCCTTCAGTGACAAGCCACAGCCTGTTCACCTGCAGTGGATGCCTCTTCACAATGGGATATATGTGCTGGTCTCCTCCTTCGGAAGCAAGCTCCATTTACATGTCAGGAAGACACAGACACTCCATGAGGTACAGCAGGGTGGCCATCCCCACTCCCATTTCAGTTCCCATTCTGAAATCAGTCAGTGGGTCACCCTGATCCAAATCCCGCTCAGTGTGTACTCTGTCTTAGAGAACCTCTCTCTATTAGCACTACCAGGAGAGGACACACTGCTGTACGCTGCCGGGAATGATGTCCGGGTCCTGCCTCTCTTGTCTCTGAGGGTCCAGCTGGAGGGGAGCCAGACCTGGAGGCACATTGCTGAGGCCATTGAGGAGGTCTCTGGCGCCCTTCCCCAGTACCACCCAATTGTGCTGGCAGAAATGATGAATGCTGGCAGAGTTACTAGTGTCAAGAGGATCCTCCTCCATTTGATAAAGTGTTTGTTCAAGTATGATAAAATGGTGGACCAGTTTGATGGAGCACTGACAAGCTTTGATGAGCCAGACACTGATGCTGATAGCAGAGATGCGGCAAGCAGACCTTCTCTGAAGGAAGTGGGAGATGTGGCCATCCCTCGTCTCTCCCTCACCACACTGGGACTTCTGGGAGGTACTGACTTTGAGGGTCTCTCAAACCAGACAGAAGATACAGAAGATACAGATTTCTTGTCTTCAATGGATGACTACCAGTTCAGCCCCAGTATTCAAGGTTTTCAGATGGAGGCTGAGGATTTTACTGCGATAGATGTGATGACTGCCAGCTGGCAAGTCTCATACGCAGAAAAGCTGCAGCGAATCTTGGAGCAGATAAAGTTGCCAAAACTAGACTCAGCCCACCAGCACCAGCTGATAGCCCTAGCTCACACACTGGCAAGTGCCTCCATGGATATTGGACAGCAGAGCAGGGTCAACAAGGCCAGCGGGATGGAGGGGATGGATGGGTGTGGCTTCAGGTACCTATCTACACTCATTACACATACCTCTTCTGACAAGCTCATCTCCAAGAGTTCCACTTCCAATTCTCAAAGACCAACTTCCATTTTGTCCCTTTCATCCCACGACTTCATTTGGGCCTTTCACTCTGATGCAGAGAGTGAATTGGTAGCATCGTTGCCATGCCTACAAACAAAAGGTCTAACTTGGGAGCAGCTGAGAGAGGTGGGGCTGGGATGGTGGCTGAGAAGTCATGATGTGTTGCGCAACATCATGGAGAGACTGGCAAAGTCCCAGTTCACAGCTAAACAGGAGCCTCTAGACGCTGCCCTGATCTACCTTGCTATGAAGAAACAGACGCTTTTGAAGGGACTGTTTAAGTGAGTTTTCCTTAACCAAATGGTCACTAGCTCTATCAGTATGTCTCATCACATTCTTGTACTATGTAGAACTATTGGAAACACTCGTTTGATGCAGTTTTTCAGTAACAACTTTTCAGAAGATCGCTGGCACAAGGCTTCTCTGAAGAACGCCTTTGCCTTGCTGACCAAACAGAGGTTTGAGGAATCTGCCGCTTTCTTCCTCTTAGCAGGCAAGCTGTGGGATGCTGTAGAAGTATGCTTACGTAAGCTGAAGGACCTCCAACTTGCCATGGTCATTACCCGACTGTATGAGGGAGGGGAGGCAGGCGTTGTCTACCACCGCATCCTGAGGGAGGAGGTGCTGGGGGTACCTTGTGATGGTGCCAGCACCAACAGGCACTTGAGGGCAGACCCGGACCCCTTTCTGAGAAGTATGGCTTTTTGGTTGCTAGGCAGCTACTCAGAAGCCCTGGAAACACTTCTCATGCCACCTAATGTTACCATGGTGACCACTTCACTGAGGGACACCATCAAAGCTGCCAAACCTGATCCGATTGTGTTTCATTTTTACTTTTACTTGCGTTCTCATCCAGTTCTGTCCAAACGCAAGTACCTTCCTACCAGGCTGACCCCTGGCCCCACCTCAAACTGCCACATCAGCAGTGTGGGCAACGAGGCACTGACAGCTCTGGAGAGGTACCTCCTGTTCAGGGCTGCCCATTATTACATCAACAGGGGATCCCCCTTGCTGGCTCTGGATGTGATTGGCAAGCTGCCAGTGTGCGAGTACCCCAGTGAAAAGGACGTGTACGGAGTCTCCAAATCAGAGGAGGCAGGACCAGTAGTCCAGGGGAATTCCCCTCCCTTGGCTCCTGAGATGGAGGCCATTAGCAGTGGAATGTTGAAGGAAGAGAAGCCATTTGATTGGAGCAAACCAGTTGCTGCACAGACCTCGGTGCCAGGTGCTGGGGAGAGTGAGGTGGACTGGAGCGTCCCTGTGTCCCAGCAGGGCCAGCCGGAGGAGGACATTGACTGGAGCCAGCCAGTTACCTCTCAAATTGCTAAGGGGACTAGCTCAGCTGAGGAAGAGTTTGACTGGGGCACTCCAGTATACCTACAAAGGGACAGTGACACATTTTCAGGTGAGTGTCCTGACCATTACCATATATGGAACAGGCATGCAATACACAGTATAGCTAGTATAAGATGAATGGAGCATTGCTGTGGCATTTGTAGCTCAGTGGTAAAGCATTGGTGGTTGTAACTGTCCCTGGTTTGATTCACCTATATAAGTATGTACTCCATGACTGTCCCATGAATTGTCACAAATGTTCTAAGTTTATCATATTGGTGTTATTTATACTGTTTGTATGGAAGTGAAAAGTGTATTATACTCTACAGAGACCCTCTCTATTGACTCAAAGCGAGCTGGAGGAGAAGACACAAGCAGTGAGAATGTGTCAGAGGAGAAGTCCATTGCGCAGCTCACACAGGAACCTGCCACCAACTTTTCATTTGGAATCCATGGCCTCACCAAGCTGACCAGATGCAAGTTGGCACTGGCTGTGTGTGGCCTGGAGATCTCCAACATTGCTGAACTGCAAGACATCCATGTCATCAGAGAACACATTTTCAAGTGGATCAAGGAGGTAGTCAAAGAGTTGGCACTGAGGAGCTGTTGTCATGGAAACAGTAATGAGGCCCCTCCCTCTACAGAGTGTGACACTGTCACCTTATTTGGTGGTGTTCTGAGGACAGTGATAGACTATTGCCGTCTCTATGCCGTTGTTAACCCAAAGCTGGAGTGCTGCTCGACAGAGCTGGTACTCCACTTTCAGGACACTCTTATGGTAACCAAGGATACGCCAACCACTCCGCCCTCTCAAGTGAAGTTGCATGTACCAGTTGCCCAGCACCCTTCTCAGCTACCTCTCCTGACCGCCACCCTTTTGCCCTTCACCCACCCCTACAGTGTTGCTAAGCAACTGCACAGTCTTGTGCAAGACCTTGTAGAGACAATCAAGTCTGTCCCTTGTCCACTGACTGGTACTGACCAATCAGATTGCAGCTTTGTGTCTGTAGTTAAAGACCAGCTGTGGACCAAGTGTGGTATTGTATCAGATGTTCTCATGGTCTGCCTCAGGATCCATTCATCGGAAGGAAGCTTCACTCTACCTTCCTGGGCCAGCTTGACTGAGTCAGACAAGATGGGTAACAGCCACTCAAGAGAGACATCTCAACCTAACACTCCCAAATCACCACGGAAACCAGGAAAGAAGGTCATGTTTAGCCTTGATAACTCTGATAGTGTGGCAGAAGCCATTCCCATTTCAGATCCGAAACCAAATTCCCAGCCCTCCAAATGGCCGGGTGTGTTAAATTGGCCGAGTCTGTTGCCATCTGAAGGTGGTCAGGACCCTCACAGTCTGTGCACTCTACTAGTGGAGAGTATTGTTCCAGTGTACCTGGGTCTGCTGGCCTACGCCTGGCTGGGGCAGGACACGTCTCTGGTCCTCTCCCTGATGAAGAACAGGCTCTCCTACGAGCTGTGGTGTGAGGTGTGCGGGGGCGGGTACCAGAGCAAGGGCGTTGTGAAGGGGGGAAGTTCCTATGGCAGCAGTCTGCAGGAGAGGATCGTGGGAAGGTTGACTGGGAGCAAGAAGACCAAGCTCGCAAAGGCTGGGGGAGTTGACATCATCACCGACAGGACCTTGGATGGCTTCTTCATAGCCCCAAAGAGTGGTCTCTTAAATCGCCTCAGACTAGGAGTAAGTAGATTGTATCACTTTGATTGATGGAAAGTGTTAATTGTGCTCTTGAAATGCTGTTTTGGTAGATGCATCCCGAGAGAGTTGATGGTGAAATGTCCTTACTTGATGAAGATGATGCCAGTGATGTAATGACGGAGGAAGATGAGATTGTGTCTTATGGATGGGCCCTGATGAACCTTGCCATCTTGCGTTCAGCCCAGTCTGCCATCAGGAACTTACTGACACTGACAGGCATTGAAATATTGGGTTAGCTCCATGACTTGATGGTTACTAGTTGCTAAGCAACAGAGAGCATAGTAGCCTTTCCTCTCTCATGTTGTAGAGCTGTCTTCAGTCTCGTCTGTGTTGCACACTTGTTACAAGCTGATGGAACAGTGGGAAAATGGACTGGTTGAGATTGTAGATGACTTTGGAGACATGTCTCCTGAGAGGTTCTTCAAGAAGAAGGGAATTGAAGAGTCCACTGGAAAGAAGCCATCTTTGTTGGTACACAAATCTCTGCTGGATCCCAAAAGCTCACCTTTTTAGTGAGTAGAACACCTTCCTTCAGTGACTGAATGTCTGTGTATGCTTAAGCCAGGCTTGTATCATTTCTGCCCATTTGCAAACCTTACACTTGTGCATACCATTTGTTGTGTTAGTGATGGTGGGCCTCAACTGGAGTCAGCCAATACACTGTGGAGCCTGTTAATGAAAGATGAGAGACTGTGTGAGGAGACATTCATCAAGTACATTTTTAAGGGAAGAGAGGTTAGCAGAATGGAGGGCAGCAAAGAATCAGTAAACTCTATTCTCTACAAGACACGAGATAATGACATTTCAATATCATCTCTTTGCCTAAATATGGTAAGTGCCATTGTATAACCAAATATGGTAATGCCAATATTGGTTATGGTCGTACGTAGAAACATTTAGTTCTTATTCTTAGGCCAATACCAACTACATTGCAGTGTCCACTGCAAAGGAGGTTCTGGAATTGGACATCACAGAAGCACTTCATTCATCAGTGGCTACGTACACTGAAGATATAAACGCACTCACAAGATCCGAGTAAGTTCATTGGTGAGGTAAACTGCATGTTCGTCTGGTGAGACTTCATTGCTACTATTCTGTAGAGCACCATCTGTTCACACTAAGTCTGATGATGAGTTTGTCCTGATTCATGCCAGTCCACGAGTGGGCAGTACCACTGCCACGCCCTCCACTTCCTCTCCCTTCCCCTCTATAATGTACACTGACATGGACCAAGGGACACAGGTTGGTTGTCATGGAGACATGTCCAACTACACTGACAGTTCCACCTTTCTACTTAGATGTTATCCCGGCCATTAAGTGGTGTCCGCAAGTTGTGCTCTCATCCCTACTTTCCCTATTGTGAGCCAGATCTGTTAGCCATAGACTGAACTACTCATATCACTTTCACCCTCCCTCCAGATCTGACAGGGGACAGTGAAGGAGCTGTGGTGATGTGGGAGTTTGGAAACACCAAAGCCCTGGTCAATGCTCGCAAGCCTGCTCCAGGTGTTGGCTATGCCATCACAAGACTGAGGTTCACACCACAGGGTAACAAGTTTGCTGCCTCCGACAGTCGTGGTCGTCTCTTCATGTGGCAAGGCATTCATAGCAACAGGAAGACAGCATTTAATGTGAGCAAGCTTTGCTTGATTCTGTTAGCCCTTACATAAGAAGACCAACCTCTTAATTGAGGAACTGAGTATATGGGTAACTGATTTTATTAGCTAACTGAACTATCCTTTTAATCTATTATATTGACAGTTATATAGGTGCTCTTATTGCATGTGGGCTATTATTTTACTTGTATAGGTGCTCTTATTGCATGTGGGCTATTATTTTACTTGTATAGGTGCTCTTATTGCATGTGGGCTATTATTTTACTATAGCATTTTAATTGCCACACCAAAAGTACAAGTGACTTTGCTTTTGTGGCCTCCTCAAGTCTACTGGCAGCAGCAGGCGACTCACAGGAAAACAAAAATGTGTCTCTCTTTGACACTTTGTTAGGAGATGGGCGGAGCTCAGTTGTAAGAGGTGTGACAATCATACTAAGATGACTGCTATGGTCGCCTCACCTCTCTCTCTCTCTCTCTCCTCTCTCCTCTCTCTCTCTCGCTCTCTCTCTGTTTACAGAATATGTCTGTCATGAAGCTGGAGCAAGTGCTATTGCATACTCACCAAATAAACAGTGTATCATTTCAGGAGGAAAGAAAGGAGAAATATGTATCCCCACCTCCCCAGTATAGCCCCACCTGACCTCCCCAGTATAGCCCCACCTGACCTCCCCAGTATAGCCCCACCTGACCTCCCCAGTATAGCCCCACCTGACCTCCCCAGTATAGCCCCACCTGACCTCCCCAGTATAGCCCCACCTGACCTCCCCAGTATATAAGCTCTCATGACTTATTTAATGTGTTTCCTTAACCGGATAAAGGTGTGTTTGATGTCCGTCAGCACTCACTTCTCCGCCTCTTTCCAGCACACAACGGGCAAATTAACAACATTATAATTAATGATTCTTCTGAATACTTTGTGACTGGTTCAGTGGATGGAATTATTAAGGTAATACTATTAATCAAATTTTATTTCCCTTTCAATTCCAATTTTTGTGTTTAGATTTGGGATCTGGTAACACTGGATAAGCTACACTCGTTCAATCGTGAAGGTGGACGCAGCCTGAGGTTGTTTAAAGGGGACAGCGGAATATCAGACATGTTTCTTACTCCATCTGAGCTGTTGTACTCGGCTAGTGGAGACGGTCTGGTCAGGTGTCGCTCAATAGAACAAAACGATGACTGAAATGTTTCATCTCACTTTCTTTAAAGTTTATAATTATTCATGCTTGCACTGTCAAAATCTTGAATTGAATTAAACTTTTTTGCTTTTTCTATATTAAACAATATTTTTAACAAAGCAAGATATTTGTCCATAAATATGACATGATTGCCAAAGACTCACAAAAGATCAAGAAGACAAAGATTCCCAGAGTCACTGATGAAGGGTGGAATTCCCTAAAACAGCTGTCTGACCCAATAAAGAGGTAGAAGTAGAAAAGTCTTGTATCCTCATTCAAAGCTCTCACTAGGTTTAGTTCCCTATATATAGGCCTTTACTCTAAAGTAGATGTAGTTATTCATGTAATGTTTGCAATAAATTAAATAACTTTGACTGATCATCAGTGAGTGGCAGAACTCTAACAGATACATCTGTTTGTGGTTCTTTTGATGATTTTCGCAGTCTTGGATGACTGGTGGGCAATCACTGGTGGGCAATCACTGGTAGGCAATCACTGGTAGGCAATCACTGGTGGGCAATCACTGGTGGCAATCACTGGTAGGCAATCACTGGTGGGCAGTCACTGGTAGGCAATCACTGGTAGGCAATCACTGGTTGCCATTTGATAGGGCTTTGGTCACTTGAGGTGGTCAGGTGTATTAAATCCCTGATTACTTTTATCACTAAATACACACTCGTATACAAAACGACAAACTAATTTGAAAAACTTTACAATCAACTTCATTTGATAAAAAATAGTTGAAAATATATATAAATAATCACAACTGCTATATTATAATCATATATATATATCATTATAGTGTTGTAATACATACCTATGACAAATTAAAGAAATTTGTGACCTGTTGAATGTGAAATATGACTAAGTGGTAGCAAAATGGACTGTTGTTCCAAGCTGAGAGCTGTGGAAAAACAGTCTATTGATTTGGCAGTCTCTCCATTTGACTGTAAAATGGTTGCTAGGAGACCCCAAAGCTTGTGGTTTTTGGGATCGTACTCCATTGCCTGTTTGACGTGTCTCTCAGCCTCTGCCCAGCAGTCCTTACGTACCAGAAGAGAGGCCTACAGGAGACGGAACACATTGACACAAACATTGAAACATTAGCTGCTAGCTGAATAACTAACAGTCCGCTATACAACTGGTATTTGTTTATGTTATATTAGGTTACCATGGCGATTAGTGCTCCTAAGTGTCTTGGTGCCATTGACAGGGCCAAGTGATAGCACATTCTTGCATCTTCCAAGTTACCCTGAACCTCCTTCAGCTTTCCTCTCTGCAGAAAGTAAACACAACTGGTTAACTGACAGAAGGTAAATGAGGTGTTGATATGTAATCAGCTAAACGCACGAGAATGACAACTTGCAGAGCATTGGGAGTGAGTTGCTGAGCCTCGTGAAGTGACTCAGTAGCATCAGATAACTGTCCTTGGGAGAGAAATATTTCTGTTGTCTTGCACCAGAGCCATGACACACGCGACGTGTGTTTAGTTGATCCAATGCCAGATGAACTACTGACTTGTTCGCTATTCTCAGACGGGGAGCAATCACTGGATCCAACAATGATTTTAGGGATCTCCCCTTCGCCTTGGTTACTGGATTGCATCATGTTCCTGCACAGTCTGAGTGCCTCTTGAGGTCCTTCCAACAGGAGGACCAACTCAATCTTGCTCATCATCAACCTAAAGGTGGAGCAGAAGTGATAGTTCCTCCCTTTTATGGTCATGTTATCATAGCAACAGCTAAATGGACCACACTGCTGATAATAACAAAATTATTCTGGAACTTTGAAAGACGTATGTATAACAACTTTTTCAAACAAAACTAAAAGGCCATGAAGGGTGGGGAGTGTTCTCAGAGATGTCTTAATTAGAGGGGCTTACCCAATGCTCCTTGGCCAGTGGGTAAATACAAAGTTGATCATATCAAGTGCCTCTCTGTACTTCCTCTCGCTGGTCAGCATGGAGGCCAGGAGATGGACCATTCCCTTGTGGGTGGACTCCATCACTATGCCACGCCTACACAGAGAACGGCACTCCTTCAGTTCTCTCTGATTAGCAAACACAAAAGCTTTAACAAAGAGTGTTTCTATATTTCTGGGATCCATTTCAGAAGCACTAGAATGGAAATCAGAATCGCAAAATAAAACAAATGCGGTACGTTTAGCATGGTCAATGAGTGCTCACATTTGTATGTGTTCAGAAGCTCGTTGAAGGTAGCTGTCGGCGGAACTTGGGAACAGCCGATGTAGAGTTAGACAAGCGGTAGCGATAGTGTGGTGAACACTAGCTAGTAAGGGGGTTTCCCTCAGGCCAGCAATACATGCCTCACCAATTTCACGGGCAGAAAGAGGCTAATAGAAAGAAATGTGATTCAATAAGACTTGTGCAGCACATTCAGTTCCCCACTCCCTTACCTTATCTATCTTCAACATTGTGTCTGCTGCTAGCAGATTGATCCAAGGTCTGTCAGTCACCTCCTTGACAACCTGCTTAGCAACCAGCTCCAACTTGATGGGATCTCTTTGCAGCAGTAAGAGAGACAGCAGATAGTCTGCCCACGGACTCTTGCTCACGGCTGTGTAAGGCATGGAAGCCTCTGAAGTGCATGCCAGTGCCTTGGTCAGATCAGCGCAAGCGTACTCCAGAAGAGAAAGGTCCCAGACTGCACTGTAGGAATGGTAACGCCTCTCCAACTCCTTCAGATGAGTATCTGGAGCAAGATTGTGGTTTGCAATTATTGATAACACTAAAATGGCCTCCTCTTCCACACAACTGGGGGCAACAGGCCGCTGAAAGGTAGGTGGGCGTGGCTCTGCAGTGGGCGGGTCGTACCTGTTACCAGGACACTGGAACACTAGTATATTGGAGAGACATACAGCAGCTATATCTCTCTGCAGCGAGAACAAGTTGCAGTCATGAAGCCTCATTCCATTGCGACAAAATGAGATAGCTTCTGACACATTTCTCAACTTTAGCAGTAACAAACTGCCTCTGGTCAAGCCAAGATTGAGCTCAGGGTAAAACAGGTGTTTTCCATTCACGGCAGACAGACCTCTGGTCTGCTGTTCAATGTGCAATGATATTTGTGCCAGCCATCTTATCATTAGCTGGTAACAGGAAATGGCACTCTCGGCCTGTCCAGTCTGCTCATAGCACAAACCAAAACAAGCATACCCTTGGGCCTGCAGCTTGCAATACTGAAGGAGTGGGCGTGGTGAGCCTTCAGACACCTGAGTGGGCGGGGGGCTGCAGGCTTCCTTCAGTAAAGTGATGGCATGATCCGGATTGTCCAATCTCCAATTGCACGTGGCCAACAAAATGGCGGCTTGCCTCTGTATATTTTTAAAGTTGGGAGTAGTAATGTAGACGTCCTGCAGCTTGTCCATTGACCTCTTATCCGGTTTTCCACCTGAGGCCAAGTTGGCATCGATATCCATTTCAGCCTTCGCCAAAGCTTTTAAATGCGACGAGAGGGTGGCCTTGTTCTTTAGTCGCTTCTCAATGACGTTTAGATCTTGCCATCCTTTAGTGAAGCGAGCTACATCTACTTCCTCGTCCAATACTCTCTGATGCTTGGACGCCATTTGCAAGGGGTAGCACCCTCTTATTAACATTCTCCAGATTGTCTAAACAGTGTCACGAGATCTTTGAAAAGTGAATTCCGTTTTTGTTTCTCAGTTTCTCATTCTCTAGCAAAGAGATGTGTCTTCCCTTTCTGGGTTGCCTCTGCGGTCCCTCCTCTTGCTGCTGCTGTGCAGTGTGCCCGAGCTTTCGTAACTCCATTTTGACAAGAGTAGCTTACGGGATCATCCTTCTGTTGACAGTCATTTCCGCCTCAATCCTCCTCTCTCCTCATATATTTCAGGCCATTAATGAGGTTGGTAAATAATAAATAAACCTTATTCACTCTCTCTATTGGAAAGAAAGAGATTTAAATGCGCCATCACTAGTACATGACATTCATTCGCCGCATAAATTTGTATCCACTCGAATTGTGACTTTCTTCTACAGAGCTTTCTGTGCAACCGCTTTGTGGTGAACATTCAAGGGGCCACGCTGGTGAACCTCAGCAACCCGGCCAAGGAGACCATTTGTGGGAACCTGTTTGGCTACATCACTGTGTATCGCATCATGTTCGCCTTGGCCATCTTCTTTGCTGTCATGGCTCTTCTGATGATCTGCGTAAGGAGTACTAAAGACCCGAGATCTTACATTCAGAACGGATTCTGGTTCTTCAAGGGATTGTTCATTTTCGGCATTACTATCGGGTTCTTCTTCATTCCCACCACACAGAACCTTGTGTTCAGTAGAGGTACTTGAGTGAGAGTGTGATAGTGTACTGCTGCTCCATCAGTACGAGCTGGTTCTACTGCAGTCTGCCGTTCCCATTCTGTAGTTGTGATGGGGATAGGGATGGCTGGTGCTATAGTGCTCATTGTCCTGCAGGTCATTCTACTGGTGGACTTTGCGCACTCCTGGAACGAGTCTTGGTAAGTGCTTTGCAGACGAGTGACAGCTGGTGATGATACTATTTGTGCTGCTACTGCTACAGGGTTAAGAAGGTTGAAGACAATGACAATAAGGCGTGGTATGTCGGTAAGTGCCATCCAGCAGTACTGCATACGTAGATATATGTATGTAGACCTCTTCCCTTCCACCTCTCCCATCTCTACCCTCTGTCTCTTGTATCTCACAGGTCTCCTTATATTTTCCTGCCTATTCTATTTCATTGCAATTATTGGAATTATCCTGATGTACGTCTTCTTCATTCGAGTGAGTTCACAAGTGTCTTCACTAGTTGTGCCTCGCATTGCTCAATCTATGAATTTCCTCTTTTAGCAGGAGGGTTGCCATGCCAACAAGACATTTATTAGTGTCAATTTGATACTCAATATAATTGTGTCAATTCTCTCTGTCCTTCCATGCATCAGAAAGAGTAAGTGGTCATGTGACTTGCATGTGACCTTTTAACTCGAAAGTATTCTGTGAATTTAGAGCAACCTCAATCTGGCCTCCTTCAATCAAGTATTGTCTCACTATATACAACTTATCTGCTGTGGTCAGCACTTTCCAATGAACCATATGGTCAGTTAACATCCATCCATCCATCCATCCATCCATCCATCCATCCATCCATTCTGTAGGTAAAGATCAAGATTGTAACCTAGGCCATTCCACAGTTGCGGGGGTGTTCTCTGCCGGTGGTAACCAGGTGGCCGTCTCTGTGGTTGGAATAATTCTGATATTCCTCACTGTCACTTACATGTGGTATGTGCTCATGTCACATGTACAGGACCCACTACTGTTTTATATTGATACTATAGGCATACTAAATGTACAATTTGTATGCAGTTTCAGGGCTTCCTCGAGATCAGAGATACACAAACTATCGGGTGGTAATGCAGATGAAACGGTCGATGAGGTACGTCCATGTTTATATACTCTTGTTTAACAATCACACTGTCCTCTTCCGTCTCCTCCCACTCATCCAATGTGGCAGACTACGATACTCACAGGTGAGTTGCTCTCTCTCTCTCTCTGGTGTGCCTAGGATTCTGGTGCAAGTGGCCCATGTGGTTGTTTCTGTGCAGATGGTGACGATGGTGAGTCTGACGGTGACAAGAAGACCAGTAATGTGGATGACGAGAAGGAGAAGGTCACATACAGCTACACTTTCTTCCACCTCCTCATGTTCCTGGCCACGCTCTACATTATGGTACAACTGACCAACTGGTACAAGTACGTATCTACATTACCTACCGAATGGGGGCGTGTTCCATCTCATATACCCTCTGCTTCCTACTGAATGGGGACGTGTTCCATCTCATATACCCTCTGCTTCCTACTGAATGGGGACGTGTTCCATCTCATATACCCTCTGCTTCCTACTGAATGGGGACGTGTTCCATCTCATATACCCTCTGCTTCCTACTGAATGGGGACGTGTTCCATCTCATATACCCTCTGCTTCCTACTTAATAGGGACGTGTTCCATCTCATATACCCTCTGCTTCCTACTGAATGGGGACGTGTTCCATCTCATATACCCTCTGCTTCCTACTTAATGGGGGCATGTTCCATCTCATATACCCTCTGCTTCCTACTTAATGGGGACGTGTTCCATCTCATATACCCTCTGCTTCCTACTGAATGGGGACGTGTTCCATCTCATATACCCTCTGCTTCCTACTGAATGGGGACGTGTTCCATCTCATATACCCTCTGCTTCCTACTTAATGGGGGCGTGTTCCATCTCATATACCCTCTGCTTCCTACTGAATGGGGACGTGTTCCATCTCATATACCCTCTGCTTCCTACTGAATGGGGACGTGTTCCATCTCATATACCCTCTGCTTCCTACTTAATGGGGGCGTGTTCCATCTCATATACCCTCTGCTTCCTACTGAATGGGGGCGTGTTCCATCTCATATACCCTCTGCTTCCTACTTAATGGGGGCGTGTTCCATCTCATATACCTTCTTTAGTACAGTAAGACCTTTATAATCTGTCCCTTGATTTTCTGTCAAACTGCGATGCCATATATAGAGATGTCACTGTTTGTATTTCTGTGTAAATGTGTCAAGTTTTGTAATTTTGTGGTTCCTTTTCTTGTAATGTCCAGTGTTGCAGTTATAACTCATCTCATGTTACTCAACTCTGGTAGCCAGTGTATTCTTCTCCACCCATGAATATTATTACAGTATTCCTCCACTATAATTATACATAGATATTTAGGTCAAATCTCAACGATTGGTTCTTCCTTGTTCCTTCTCCTCCAGCCCTGTTATAGCCAGCAGTGAGAGCTTTGGGAACACTTGGGCCTCTGTAGCAGTGAAGATGGGCAGTGCTTATCTCTGCTATGCTGTCTACATTTGGACAATGATCGCCCCACTCGTACTGGTCTGCAGAGACTTTGGCTACACTGACGAGTAACAGTGCTGGATTGAAACTTGTACCCGCCCCCGCTAATAATTATATTACTCGACTTAAATCGAACTGCTTATTAATTGATAGTGTATATACACAATATTTTTTGATATACGCATGTAGTACCTTAGGTAGTACAGTCCAAGTACACCGGAAATAATTATTGATTATTGAAGCCTGTAGGTGGATATGACGTCACAGTGTTGTATAATTTTTGATCAAGTGATACAAATCTATTTTTTAGAAGAGAAATGAGATTATGTTACTAGCGAGGCTGTTTATAGTTGTTTTTATATCATTTCGTTGCGCTGGGCACGATACTGAAGGTTCCTACCACACGAACGTGTGGGTTGTAGAGGTCCCCGCAGGAGAAGAGAGAGCCAACGAGATTGCCCAAAGACTTGGTTTTATTAATCACGGAAAGGTAAAAGAGAAACTATATGTAATTGTAGTAGTTCTGACTGTCTTTCCTAAATAATTCAGACTTTGTGTATAGAAATTTGTTCGTTATTCATTTCCTACAGTCCTCGGATTGAGAGGATGAATACTTGTAATGTTGATCTTTAGTTGTACATTATTTGTCACTTGCGCATTTCTGTAGGTTTTAGGAGATGACACTTTATTTGAATTTGAACACAAACATTCTCGCAAGAGATCGGATGGTCCCCAGGAGGACGTTCATGGACACCTGACCCGAGAGCCCGGGGTCTCTGGTGCGCACCAGCAAGTGGCCAAGAGGCGAGCCAAGCGCGACACGTTCATCCTTCCACTTGATCCCAGCTACAGGAAGCAGTGGTATTTGGTGAGTGGGGATGGAGGGATAAGGGCGTGATGAGACCCTTGGGTGTGATGAGACCCTTGGGCGTGATGAGACCCTTGGGCGTGATGAGACCCTTGGGCGTGATGAGACCCTTGGGTGTGATGAGACCCTTGGGTGTGATGAGACCCTTGGGTGTGATGAGACCCTTGGGTGTGATCTGTTTGGGTGGGATAAGTGCCAGACAAAAGTGGTTCTGTGGGCGTGGTTCACTGGCTACATGTACGTATACACATGTGATGTCTGACAAAGCCAAACTTCCACAACATCGTTTGCTATCTCATCAGCTGTCAAATTGATTTGCAGCTGGTCCGTGTACTGTGAACTGGACTTGTACAAGAGCCAGCTGGAACACACTACATCCAACAGTCACATCTTGTACTTGCCTCTTTATCTGAATGTGGATCTGGTAGCTCTAGTTTGATTAGCAATTGAATTTTATACATTTTTTGCTAAATTATTCAAAACATTTCTATGAGTTCTAATTGTTGCCCTCCTGAATACACAGACTAGACCAAGCACTCCCAACCTGAATGCAAAGGAGGCGTGGAGAATGGGCTATACTGGACTGGGATCAGTAGTGACTATAGTGGACGATGGTGAGCGTAGTAACTGGTACAGCTGGTGAAATGGTTTTGAAACTGATTTCCTTTTCCTAGGTTTGGAATGGAAACATGAAGATTTGAAAAGGAATTATGTACGTAAGGAAAAATTACATTTTATATAGAAAATGAAACTTTCAATGTGTTTAATGTAGTTAAAAGGGAATTAATTAAATATCAATCATAAAGCCATAGATGTTTTTGGGAAACATATCATTACATTTGTAATGTTAACTGCTGTAACTTGGGGTTGGCCATTTGGTGCCAGTGTAATCGTGTTCCATTCTAATATGTCTGCTTGTGTTAGGATCCGGAGGCATGTTACGACTTTAACAGTCATGACAGTGATCCCACCCCCCGCTACGATCCAACCAATGAGAACAAGCATGGGACCAGGTGTGCCGGCGAGGTGGCCGCACTGAAGAATGACATTTGTACAGTTGGGATTGCCTACAATGCCAGTATTGGAGGTACATGGGGCCCCTGGCTACTTGTACATTGGGCCTGTATGACCTTTGGTACTTTGACCTTTGACTTCTAGGGATACGTATGTTGGATGGAGATGTCACTGATGCAGTAGAGGGGAATTCCCTTGGGTTCCGTCAGGACCATATTGACATATATAGCTCCTCCTGGGGACCAGATGACGATGGCCAGACTGTTGATGGACCAGGATTGCTTGCCAAAAAGGCCTTCCAAAATGGAGTTGGGAATGTAAGCACTTTATACTATGGCAATGCCATACAAACATGTACTAATGTTCAGTTCTAATACCTTAAAAGTGTAGGTCATTTCAAATTGAATAATTAACCAAACTGGTTTCAATTATCTCTCCTGTAGGGTAGGGACGGGAAGGGAAGTATATTTGTATGGGCTTCTGGGAATGGTGGATCGGCAGGAGACAGTTGCAGCTGCGATGGCTATGTAGTGTCGCCATTCACAATAGCCATCGGAGCTGTGCAACAAAATGGTGCAATGCCTTGGTATGCTGAGGAGTGCCCCGCCCTCATGGCAGTCACACCCAGCAGTGGAGGTGGATCACAGGGCTCCATAGTGAGTACATCTTTAATAATCACAGTTTGCAAGCAGTGTCTCCAAATATGGCTGCCTGTCATTTGTAGAGTACAACTGACATTCGACACAAGTGCACTGATTATCACACTGGTACGAGCGCTGCTGCTCCTCTGGCTGCCGGCGTCATAGCCCTAGCCCTGCAGGCCAAGTGAGTGCCACCTGTTACCATGACAACCTTACCATACTGCCATAGCAACCTGAACATGTTATCATTGTGATAATGTTACCGTAGAAACCTGTAACAGCCTATGACAGTACATTAGCGTAGCAATCGGATAGTGATACAAGGAAACCCAATTGTGTTACCATAGCAATGTACTATTAAGGTAGCATTTGACTTTGTTCATGTAGACCTGACTTGACTTGGAGAGATGTTCAGTACATTCTGGCTCTGACTTCAAAACTAGATTCACTTCACTCTCAATCCATTCTGACTAACGGAGCTGGTTTGAAATACAGTCATCAATTTGGGTTTGGGCTCATAGATGCTGGTGCAGTGGTCAACAGAGCTCTCCATTGGACCACAGTACCTGAACAGATGACTTGCACTTTGACCTCCTCAGATACTCCAAAGTACGTACATACATATGTCAGTTACCCCTTCTGTGTGTGCTGAGTTTGAAAGGTTCACCATTGCATCAATTAGTTTATAGTGGTGTGCTGATGTTTGTTAGATGAAGTTGTGATAGAATGTGTGGTCACAAAGTGACTCTTCTCTTCCTCTTAGGGAAGTGGTTGATAGCGAAGTTGTTTTGACTCTGTCAGTTGAGAATTGTGACATTACCTATTTGGAGCATGTTATTGCTGAAGTGTCCATCTCCCTGATGTCAGGCCGTCGCCGCGGTCATGTTTCAATGGAACTCACATCACCAAGTGCCACAAAATCAGTTTTGTTGAAAAGGCGGAATCGTGACTCCAAGACAACTGGATTTGATAAATGGCCTTTTATGACTGTAGCCAATTGGGGAGAAAACCCAAATGGAAAGTGGGAATTGAAGGTATCAACAGTGAGTGGAGCTGTACTAATAGTGGACCAGTTTGAGTTGCGGCTTCATGGGACGTATGGTATGCCAGTGTCAGTACAGAGGATCCCGCGACAGTGTGATCCACTGTGTGCTGATGGGTGTGCGGCTGCTGGCCCTAGTTACTGTGACAACTGCAAGGTCCTACGTGTGGAGCAGACCAGAGAATGTGTGAAGGCGTGCCCTGAGGGGTACATTGAGGAGAAACAAGTTTGCCGGAGAAACTGTTCAGTAGTGAATTGTTCAAGTGAGACAGTAACCCCAACAGACTCAGTGACAGTGTCACCCAAAGCAGACACACCCTCTTCTAATGGTCCAAACCACACCCACCCTGAGTCCAAAGGCCACACCCACCCCGAGTCCAAAGGCCACACCCACCCTGAGTCCAAAGGCCACACCCACCCTACATCCCAGCCCACAGTTGACTCAGTTAGCCCCGGAGATGTATCAGTTGCATCAACTGTTATAATTATACTGTTGATAGTGGTACTAGTTTTAATTGCAGGGGTTCTACTCATTGCTGTGATGTTTGGGTACAAGTATACAAAGCGTTCAAAGTTTCAATACAACAAGATTATCAGACCCGAGGATATGACAGACAGTGAGGAGGAAGTTATTGTGCATCAACAATAGATTACTTAACATTGAAGTCTCTTAACTCTAAATTTATTTTATTTCCTCAATCTTTGGATGTCTACTACATTTCCATATTTGGTCTAATATTAGTTACATGTGTTTACATACAGTGTAGTTATATACAAGACAACTTCCTCCACAGGAGATACTGTCCCTACGATTGGTTGAATGATACACAGAGTTACAAACACATTTCATGAGCATATGTATATTGTTAAATGTTCCATTCACTAGTTGTATAATGCACTGAAATTACAAGAACTAAAAGTCAGTGATTGAAGTTGGTCCATCCTCAACTGTCGGCTTCTTATCCTTCTTATTACCTGATACAATATCATCAATACGAAGCAACAAAATGGCCGTCTACAGAGAGAAAGGGAGGGAGGTGGGATCATAATTAGAGTACAAAGGTCACCAAGCTGACCCACTTCAATTGCACTCTTGTACGTTTGCACTTTCACAGCCAGTGGATCCCACACTCCGAGTTCCTTCATGTCTGCTACGACGCCTCTCTCCCCATCTATCCCCCAGGTGCTATTCCCTTGTGTAGCATGTTTGGCCTATTATTAGAACAATAGTCACTGATATTCAGGGTAACCAGAGGAGGAGTGGTCTCTAAGCCCCACCAACTTACCCTGAGAGCTGTGAGAACTCGAATAGAGTTGCCTCCACAATTCTGTATTAGGGTCCGCGGGATCACTTCAAGGGCTCTAGCCACAGCCCTGTACGGCCACTGCTGGACTCCAGCCACACTCTTGGCTTTATCATTTAGGACCTGAGCTAATGCCATTTCTGCAGCTCCGCCTCCAGGTAATAAGTAGGGATCTACCATTATATTTCTGGCCACCTGCATGGCATCTAACAGATTTCTCTCAATCTATAGAGACATGCAGCAAATAGCAAATGCCATACAAAGTGCCAGTCAGTATACTAGCTATAAAACATTGATATACAGAGTTATACAAACCTCATCCACTGATAGTTATACTAAGATATACAGAGTTATACAAACCTCATCCACTGATAATTATACATTGATATACAGAGTTATACAAACCTCATCCACTGATAGTTATACTAAGGTATACAGAGTTATACAAACCTCATTTAAAATGTCTTTGCTGGCTCCCCGTAGCACAATTGTACAAGCCTTAGGATCCTTGCACTGCACAAGATATGTGAAGTAATCATCACCAATCTTCTTTATCTCAAACAAACCACAACCAGTTCCAATATCTGCCTCCTTCAGCTCATCCGTTCTGTTCACTATACGAGCTCCTACTGCCCTGTATTAGAGGAAGACACACTTTATAGCAGATGTGCTAACCAGAAGAAGAAATTGCTAACTGGGCCTAAGTAGGGATAGGCCACCATTTGGTTACGCAATCACTGTTTATGGACTGACCGTGCCATTCTATTGTTGTCTGTCTTTTTGACTCTTCTGATGCAAGAAATGTTGTGTTTCAGTAGAAAGTGTTGCGCAAGGTCCGACACACCTTTTTCTGTTATGACCAAGTCTGGCTTCACGGCAATGATGTCATCGCACAGCTTACGAACATAGTCCTCCTCCAACTGAAGAATCTTGGCAAAGTCTTCTTCATGCTTGATTTCAATATTTGTCTGATTGAGACGAGACACATGCATTTAGCTGACATTGCACACTTGTCTATTAAGGGAAGTCCCCCACCAGTTCTTACCATGCTTTCTCCCTTCTTAAACTCCAATGTGCAGTCCAGAAGCACTATTCTAGGATTCTCAATTCTCCTAAAGTTGTAAGAAACAACATCAACTGATGTCCAACTCGACAGCTAAGAAGTGTAAGGTACATACCTTCTCATTTTAGCGTGAACCACATCTTTACCGACCATTACTCCGTTCAGGACACAGCAATCTTCAATGGCACCTCCAGGAATCTTCTCTATCCTTGCATAGCGCTTGATGTCAATCTCCTTTCGACCATTCTCTTCTAAAGTAACTGTCCTTACAGCATTCAGTGCTATCTCACAAGCTAAACTGGACCTGATATAGTAGTGAGGGAAAGTGGAGTGGAGGGGAGGGGAGGGGGATAGAGAGTGGAGGGGAGGGGGATAGAGAGTGGAGGGGAGGGGGATAGAGAGTGGAGGGGAGAGGGAGAGGGATAGAGAGTGGAGGGGAGAGGGAGGGGGATAGAGAGTGGAGGGGAGGGGAGGGGGATAGAGAGTGGAGGGGAGGGGGATAGAGAGTGGAGGGGAGAGGGAGAGGGATAGAGAGTGGAGGGGAGGGGGATAGAGAGTGGAGGGGAGAGGGATAGAGAGTGGAGGGGAGGGGGATAGAGAGTGGAGGGGAGGGGGATAGAGAGTGGAGGGGAGAGGGAGGGGGATAGAGAGTGGAGGTGAGGGGGATAGAGAGTGGAGGGGAGGGGGATAGAGAGTGGAGGGGAGAGGGAGGGGGATAGAGAGTGGAGGGGAGAGGGAGGGGGATAGAGAGTGGAGGGGAGAGGGAGGGGGATAGAGAGTGGAGGGGAGAGGGAGGGGGATAGAGAGTGGAGGGGAGAGGGAGGGGGATAGAGAGTGGAGGGGAGAGGGAGGGGGATAGAGAGTGGAGGGGAGAGGGAGGGGGATAGAGAGTGGAGGGGAGAGGGAGGGGGATAGAGAGTGGAGGGGAGAGGGAGGGGGATAGAGAGTGGAGGGGAGAGGGAGGGGGATAGAGAGTGGAGGGGAGAGGGAGGGGGATAGAGAGTGGAGGGGAGAGGGAGGGGGATAGAGAGTGGAGGGGAGAGGGAGGGGGATAGAGAGTGGAGGTGAGGGAGAGGGGGATAGAGAGTGGAGGGGAGAGGGAGGGGGATAGAGAGTGGAGGGGAGAGGGAGGGGGATAGAGAGTGGAGGGGAGAGGAAGACGGAGATGACAATTACTGACTAACCACTAACCATTTCTTTAAGAATTTTGTTCCAATTGTACTGTTAATAACATTAATAACTTGTTCTTTATTTTCTAAATCAACTTTCACACTAATAAATAAAACGATATATATAATCAGGTATCACTTGTTGTCATAGTAACACTTACCTCAAATTGTCCTTGGCATGTGCCACTAGGTCGTCCAAGGCCTGCCTGAAAGCAGCTATGATAACAGTCGGATGCATCTGCTGTTCCAGGAATGGTTCAGCTACCGTGAGCATCTCACCAGCTGTAAGGGGAACAGGAAGTGCTTGATTGACAGGAAGTGCATCATGTGAACATGCTCACCAAGGACTATGACAGAGGTGGTACCATCGCCCACTTCCTCGTCCTGTGTTCGACTTATCTCAATAATGGACTTGGCAGCAGGGTGTTGCACCTGTATCTACAGGGGGCGGGGCAGGGGGAGGAGTAGGAGGGCCAAACCAACAACCAGAAATGGCTTACTTCTCTTAAAATTGCATTTCCATCATTGGTCATCACAATCCCTCCCATAGGGTCCATTAACATCTACACACACACAAACACAACTGATGACACACACAAACACAAGTGGATGGATTGCACACCTTTAGCATTGCTCTGGGTCCTAGACAGGTTCTGATGACATCTGCAATGGTCTGAGTGACATACAGAACAGAACAGGTAAACTATCCAGTCTACACTGCACAGCTGCTATCACGCACACACAAACGCTAGATATAGCAGTCATCAACAAATTAACACTTCAGAAATGTTCTCTAGAATTGCAGACGGCTCTAATTTTTAGATCGCTAAGCGCATACCTTTGCTGCCTGAATATTCCCTAACTGCGCCTTCCTACCAGTCTCGCGCTTCGTATTCGCATCTACGGGGGAAATCAAGTTAACAGTGCCGTAGCTTGCATGGTGGAGGAGACGCGAGCATTCTGCCCTTCCAAAACTACACTCACTTAGCACCAGTACTGGACCGGGGCCACCTCGATGCATCTTTGCTGTAAGTTTTCTGCTGTGGAATATTCAGGAATCGCGCCACGTGGGTAACTTCATGCGCATGCGCAGAATCACGTTTCCATATTCTCCAAGACGCAGGGTAAGTTACCAAATTTGAATCAGTGCAATCTTCATTGACCAAATTCTGTTTTAGCAAAATCAAAATATTGTTTGTATTTTAAAGTCTTTTCTTGTAAATTTATAGAATGGGCGTAACGCACGAGTTAGCAATAGGTTTAAACAAAGGTCACAAAGTGACTAAGCTAGAAAGGAAACCGCGTCCTTCCAGAAATAAAGGAGTGAGTCTTTGTTACGAGCTTTTCTTATGTTGATATTTACTAATGATGCGAATGTTTCTGTTTTTGTAGCGCTTAAACAAAAGGGTCAAGTTTATCAGAGATGTGATAAAGGAAGTGACAGGATTGGCGCCCTATGAAAAGCGAATGATTGAACTGCTGCGCGTTGGAAAGGATAAAAGAGCATTAAAATTTGCAAAGAAAAGAGTTAGTTTCCATCGAGTGTCATTCAGAAGTATTCAGAATTCTGAAATATATTTGCTTCATATACGTAATTAAAAGACATGTAAAACTGTAGCTCTATCCATTAAGTCATAATCAAGCACGTGTTCCATCTGTAGCGCATTAGCAAGTTATTTTGTGCATGCTACTACATCAACTAACTCTTCCTATTCCTCCAGTTGGGTGGCCACATCCGAGCAAAGAGAAAGAGGGAGGACATGCAGGCTGTCATACAGATGCAGAGGAAGGCACAGACACAAAAGCAGTAAACTTGTTTCAGAATATTGTAATTTACATGTGAAATGATTTTAAAAGAGACTCAGCGAATAAAGGGTAGGTCCATAGCATGCTTACTTTTTGCGAGATTTTTCGTTCTGGTGCGTGATACACGAATCGACAATTCAGTCACGTTACAAGGCGGAAGCCATATTTCTGGCCAGTCATATAACAGTGCATATTGCGGTCTGAGAGGTGTGCGGTAGACATGTCTCAGAAGGGACCAGCTACGAACGAGCCGAGCAACTTGCTTACCAAAGAAGAGAATGACATTATTTTCACAGTTTTAGGGCACAAGCGACAGGCAAGTTTAAAGTTTTGTAATTAGAGCGGCCTAGATGTCAATTTCCTCCTCTCCCTCGCCTCTTTCTATAGTCCAAAGCGACTACTGTAGCGCAAGTTTATAAGAGCGAAGGAAGAAGTTGGAGCAAGCACAAGACTGGAGTGATTTGTTTCGTCAAGGACAACCCAAAGAAGTCTTACTACATCAGACTAGTAGATCTGACGGTTAGTTTATATGAAAGCTTTAATTTAAGTGGATCACAAAATAGAGCGAAATCCTTTAATCCTTCACGAGCTTTCTCTGCCCTCAGACAATTTAATGTGGTCTTGGCCCAGTAATCTAAAGGTCTGTATATCTAATAAACGATGAATAGTGTAGTGGTTGATATAGTGTAGTCAACCACTTTCAGTATTACCTTTGTATTGTAACAATGGAATGACCCTGCTTGTGTATGGTGGAGTACTGTGAGGTGCTACCTCAGATGAGTCAATGATCTCTGTGTAATGGCATTGAATTGTGTACATATGTGTGTGTGAGTCTGTTAATTGGTTTGAATTTTCAAATGGATGGTTAATACTCACTCCCTAATGTGTTTAATAGCCACGCCAACTGCTTGATTGAAGGATACCACATTAAACATCTGCTAAATTAATACTAGCCTTGAAGTCTATGTACCTGTATTTAAATTAAATCTTTATCAGTCCCGAGTGTCTTGATTGAGAATTAAGAAACTTATTTTATCTAATTTTATTAATAAAAGTTTGGCATGGGAACTTTTCATCAGCTGTCAGCTTCATCCTTGCCTAACAATAGCTCAACTTGTGATGTATTTTCTACATATCAACAGTTCCCCAACACAGCCTATATACAGTACTCCCCAACACAGCCTATATACAGTACTCCCCAACACAGCCTGTATACAGTACTCCCCAACACAGCCTGTATACAGTACTCCCCAACACAGCCTGTATACAGTACTCCCCAACACAGCCTGTATACAGTACTCCCCAACACAGCCAGTATACAGTACTCCCCAACACAGCCTGTATACAGTACTCCCCAACACAGCCTGTATACAGTACTCCCCAACACAGCCAGTATACAGTACTCCCCAACACAGCCAGTATACAGTACTCCCCAACACAGCCAGTATACAGTACTCCCCAACACAGCCTATATACAGTACTCCCCAACACAGCCTATATACAGTACTCCCCAACGCAGCCTGTATACAGTACTCCCCAACACAGCCTGTATACAGTACTCCCCAACACAGCCAGTATACAGTACTCCCCAACACAGCCAGTATACAGTACTCCCCAACACAGCCTATATACAGTACTCCCCAACACAGCCTATATACAGTACTCCCCAACGCAGCCTGTATACAGTACTCCCCAACACAGCCTATATACAGTACTGCCCAACACAGCCAGTATACAGTACTCCCCAACACAGCCTGTATACAGTACTCCCCAACACAGCCTATATACAGTACTCCCCAACACAGCCTATATACAGTACTCCCTATGAACTTCACATTTAGGTATCACCTTAAAAATTGTTGAAATAGAATATTATTATTAGTTTTCAAATTTTAGACAAAATCTGTTATATTTGAGCAAGAGTTGTATGACCAAATATGGTATAGGAAGGAGAGGCCATACTTTCATATATTCCCTGGAGATGTGAGTTACCATGGCAACATATTGCCCACCTGACTCCTGCTATGAGATAACATTTGATGCAAATTTAGGAAGAGATGATTGGTCTAAACTTTGCAGATGGAATGGAGGCTAACAAGTTTTACGATGCGCTAATCACAAAGATTACAGAAAAGAAGCGGAGAGAAAGTGAGAAATGGCTGACATATCAGCCCACATTGTTTAAATATTTGCCTGCAGAGTTGAAGCTTCTTTATACATCCCAATAAACACCATTTTCAGTGTGCCATCACTGAGCACATGTCACTAATTGTACCTGTCTCTGATGTGCACAGCTCTGAAGAGAGATGTCTCATCCAGACCAAATCAAGTTGTACCTACTAGCAAGGATTCATCGGACCAAAACTTGTTTGCTGGAACTGGTGGTTTGTCTACAACAAGAAAAGAAGCTGTGAAAAAGAAAGGCAGAAAAAAGATTTCAAAATCTGATATTTCTGGTCCAAGCAACTTTGTGTGAGTGAGCTGTGATTGATGTTAATGTAGTTTAGAATATTAGGTCATTTCACATGGATGCTGTGGCAAGTATCACATATATATTTGTATACTATATGTACACATATATATACATATGGTACTGCAACGAGACAGAAGGCTGATTGTATTAATTTACTAAGTTAATTGCTTTAGGTAGTACATCTACCAACATACGTTAGTCTTATCTTTGTACTTGTTTCTAGACATTTGGCACATGTGGGATGGGATCCCAGCACTGGAACATTTGATGTAAGTTGGAAGTCACATGATGGTCACATGATGGTCACATGATGGTTGCCTATTCTCTCTGATAGAGTAATAACATTTCAAATGAGTGGAAGCGGCTCTTAGATACAGTCGGAGTGTCAGAGAACGATCTTCAAGACCAGGATACTGCACAATTTATTCACAAGTTTGTGGAGGAGCATGGTGGTATTGAAGAGGCCATCCAACAGCTGGACGCCTCTCAGGGCCGACAGCCGCCACCACCTCCCACACGGACACATTCAAGGGGACAGCCATCTCCAGTTACAAGTAGACAAGCTCCCCCTCCCCCTCCCTCTCGTCCTACTCCAGGGCTACCACCTTCCCCACCCAGCAGGGGTGGGCTACCTCCTCCACCTCCTCTCCCTACCGGCCCCCCTCCCCCGGGCCCTCCTAAGCCTCCCCCAAGTCATGGCAACAAGTCTCCAGCCACGCCTCCTTCTAATTCTGGTTCAGAAAGATCCTCACTTCTTGCTCAAATCAGAAAGGGAACACAGCTTCACAAGGTCAGTTGAGTGCATGCCAAATAAGGTCATTGAGTAGTGTGTCATGTGCTGTCAATCCTGTTAGGTGGATGAGAGTGACATCAATGACCGCTCGACAGTCAGTATGTCTGGAGGAGGCGCGTCCTCTGGAAAGGAGCTGGGAGGGATGGCTGGTGCACTTGCTAAAGCTTTGGCTTCTCGGCAGAATGCCATCCGAGGATCAGACGACAGCGATGATGACGATGAAGAGGAGGATGACGATGACTGGGAAGATTAATTAACTATTTGATAATTAAATATTGATTTACCAAATGTACGATATTATATAGTACGGAACGTGTTTGTGTGTGTCTTTAAATAGAATGTTTGAATTACATAACTCTTACCTCTATTTCAATGTATTTATTCGAGATGTATAAAAGTGCACAGTGTATGCTATCATCAATAACTTTAATTGCCCAGCTATATATTCTATAATTAACTGTAATATTGTCTTCTCAACAATAGCTAGCTATTACGAGTCAGAGAAACAAACTGTCTCCAGCTGCCAGTCCCTCTTTACTAGAGTAGGAGTCCATTTTAAATGTCATGCAATAACTCACTCTGATTTACACAATTTGAATGAATGGGTGTTTGGTACAGAAAGAAAACATTGTCATTTGAGAGGGACAGAAATGCTTACAAATCAAACAGCACAAACAATACAACGATCACGTGTCTGTCGTTCATTATTAAATATATATTTGAGGAAATGGATCTGGAATTCAATAAATACAATTTCTGTTATCCTTCATCTTTAGGAGGAGTGTACCAACCTGCAGAGTTTGGCTAAATTGGTCAAGCTGTAAAGTGCTACGTATTGAGATGCTATAACTCACCATTCTTTTCATGGATCTTGACAAGGGATTTGTATGCTTGTTGAGCGGTGGCCAGTGAGTAGTGTGACGGCTGCAAGTAGAGAGATCACTGACATACATTCAATAGTTTGAATATCAAAAGTGATTAGAAGCAAAAATGAATACAGAAACAGAAGCTGTTTGTTGCAACACTTTTAATTTTCGGTCTACTGGTCCTGGAATGGACTTGTACTGCTGATACAGTACATTGCAAATATTGACTGATCATAAAGCTTTAGTCATGCCCACCACGCCCACCACGCCTCACTGCTTACCTTGCTACTGGCACCAAACACTATCCGACCCTTCCCTTTGACAAAAGTGGCTCCGATCTGCAGGATGACTGCTTCTATGGTGTAGGCACTGCTCCACCCCTTGGGGGTCAGTAGCTCCATGCAGATGGCCCCGCCTGCCAGCACATAGCCATTGGACATGTGTGGCTTCACCACACGGACAAAGGGCGGAGTGTAAGGAAATGAGTCCTGGAAGACAACAATACATGACACTCTGCTTCAAAAAGTGATTGAAACGTGATAGAAGTTCTACCTTCGCTCAACACACACCATCAAGTGCATGCTGAGATGCGTTAGCCACATCAAGTGCATGCTGAGATGCATTAGCCACATCAAGTGCATGCTGAGATGCATTAGCCACATCAAGTGCATGCTGAGATGTGTTAGCCACATCAAGTGCATGCTGAGATGCGTTAGCCACATCAAGTGCATGCTGAGATGCGTCAGCCACATCAAGTGCATGCTGAGATGCGTCAGCCACATCAAGTGCATGCTGAGATGCGTTAGCCACATCAAGTGCATGCTGAGATGCGTTAGCCACATCAAGTGCATGCTGAGATGCGTTAGCCACATCAAGTGCATGCTGAGATGCGTTAGCCACATCAAGTGCATGCTGAGATGCGTTAGCCACATCAAGTGCATGCTGAGATGCGTCAGCCACCCATCTAGACATGTCAGTGGTACTCACCTCAAAGAGGAGGTGCAGCAAGATGTGGTCCATACTCTCCACCTCCTTCAACTTTTTCATGTCTTTTGATAATTCACTGTCCGGGTCAACTCTACAAAATCCACACATAAAATACTCATCGTGGCTTACAAATGGGTGTGTCCTACAAATGGGCGTGTCTTACAAATGGGTGTGTCCTACAAATGGGTGTGTCCTACAAATGGGTGTGTCATACAAATGGGTGTGTCCTACAAATGGGTGTGTCCTACAAATGGGTGTGTCCTACAAATGGGCATGGCTTACAAATGGGTGTGTCCTACAAATGGGCATGGCTTACCTGTATAGCTTGACATACCAATTATACAAGTTGTCATCAACCAATTCTACAGTAAACACACCTGCATGCAGAGAAACAGTTACAAATGAAAAGTAGATATAAGGAGGAGGGTGTGGGTGTGGAGGTGGAGGTGGGTGTGGAGGTGGAGGTGGGTGTGGAGGTGGGTGTTGGGGGCGTGGCATAGCAAGGATGGCAATGTGTGACACAAACTGACCGCTTTTATAGCCATTAGAACTGTAAATCTCCTTCAACTCTCGCATAAGTCTGTCAGATGCTCGTACTGAACCTGACGCCGAACCCTTTTTTAGATACTCTTCTCGAGTGTTTGTGCGTATCCTCTCCAGGACTGCCTTGCTCTTGTCATCCAGTTCCTTCAGACTGCAACTCGCTTCCTCCCTACAGAAGTAACAAGTGTCTAGTCAGGAGGAGAAGCCTCTCATGGCCTGTCAGCCTCTCTCACATTGTATCTCCCTCCAGTTGGTCATCGTCTCCTTCAAACATGCCAGGATCATCAAACTCGTCACTGTCTCCATCACCTTCCATCATGTCATCGTCGTCATCCTCTTCCAACTCTTCACAACTCTCCTCTCCAGAGCTCTGCATGTCATTGCCACTCACCTGAGGAGGCAGATAGATGGACTGACACGTGTGGGGATAACCCCCAGAGGTGGGAAGGGGTCTTTTGAAATTGAAGTGGTACTCACAAGTACTAATGTGGGTGTGGTCACATGCCATGTACTATGATAGCCCGTACTCACCTGTTCTGACGAGGCCATGCTCAATAACTCGGCAACTACACTTGGTACAGCCATATTGAAGTTGAGACACAATTGGGACACAAGGTGACGCGTTTTAGATAACAGCTATAGAGAGAGCGAAATCAAAACTAACCATTATTGCCCAGAAGCAAATAAAAAGGAGAATTCTTATGATACAAAGAAACAAGTGCCAATTCTTTAAAGGTTTCATAATATTACATCCAAAAATTGAAGCTCACAGAACCACAAGTGAGAACTGTGAGGCGTGCTATTGTTACCGCATAAGAGTTCACCAAATGTGACTAAATGCACCCAAAAACACAATTTTGTATTTGTACATTGTATCACAATGTATTTGGAGGCAGAGTCAAACCAGTTGTCTCTGGTATATTACAAGAGATTGTAGGTAGTTGATACATACAGGGAGTGTAGCGGCGTTGTTGAGGCAGAAGTGTGTCTACTGAGTGGGTACTGGAAGTGAATGCAGAATGTACTACTGGAAGAGTCAAGTATACACAACTAAATTGACAGAGTGTTTTCAGATAATTTGAACACAAAGATTTCAAATTGATGAAATAAGCAATAGGACACTCCAACACCACATCAAAGGGAAAATCTCTTTGATGTGCAACGAACCCACAAGTTAATACAATACACAATTCACATTGCAGTAATACATTTACATCACACAGCACATTGATCATACATGTTTGTATGTTACAACTATAAAACTGCTGTCAGTGTACAGTGATCTTTGCCCCCAACTCACAGGATGGCTGGCTTGCATTGAGACCTCATCTGAGGCATTCAGCTCCTCCAGTAGACTGTCTATGAATGGTACATTGGACTCAGATACCCATAGGGGCAGTACACTGGGGTAGCTTGGCTAGAGAGAGTAAACAAAATGAAGATTGACTGATTTGGAAAGTCTATAGAAACACATATATGACAATTAGTTAACGAGCTTCACTGTAGCAATGAATCTCTATTCTATTACATATATACTTACATTGATCAAAGTAATTTACAGTATTTGTATCCGAGATCATCTGTTTCACAACAGTCACCAGTTAATGGCTACATCTAGAGCAGCCTCACGTATACATCCTTTTGTTAATGAAGTCATATGACTGGCTCAAGAGTAGGAAACTGTCACACTCTATGCCAGATCAGTTTGACCGAGGAACCGTACATAGTACAGCGTAGCAATGTATGTAACATCCTTCAATTAGTACACCGTACCGTAGTACGTAGGTCAATGGTTATAAAACTCTAGTTACACACGTATAATGGGATCTGTGTTAGCACTTTCCACACGGTACGTATTGAAACATGCAGAAACACAATTTAGGAGACTTGAACTGACATGATCGTCACTTCACTGTAACAGAACTGATTGAACAACCAGTTCAATTTCTCTTCCCTCCATTCCCCTTTAATACTAATCATTAGGTAAGTACAAAGGGGCTTTCTGTATAAATTACACCTTAAAATGTAAAACTAATACCTTATAAATATAAACATTAAAAAATCACAGTTTTTTATGGAAATTTACTTTAGAAGAATAGGCTAAGAACAGGGCGGTCTACAATGTTATCTGATTACCTACCGGTAAGTTACACTGTACGATAATCCGGTGCGTGTTCGAAGGGTCGATAAAACGAAACGTTACTTCTTCTGAATTGACTGACAGCGTCTCTACGGGGCTGGCCCCTCGAGGAAAACTCTGCTCAATTATCTTCAGTTCAAGTTTTAGTGTTCGTTGAGTCATACTACTCCAAGACCGCCGTCACGGCAACCAATAGATCATTCTTCGGTTGAACAATGTATGTTCCTAAGCTATGTGGATTTTACTCGCGGGGTATACGTCACATGTCTTTGATCATGGCGGGAAAGAAAATGGCCGACTGTGAAGATGACAGAATTTTGTCATTATTGTTAGGAGCTAATCAAGACGAGTTTATAGAAAAGTCACACGCAGAAACGAATTTAGTATTTCAAAGAGTTATAAGTGATATTAAGGAAAACTTGGTCGCAAAATTTCCTGACAGAGTTGCTGAAATAGAGAAAAGCTGTACCCAGCTCGAGGCCAGTGTTGAGAAAGCGCACGCGGTTACCTACCAGAGATGGAGTGAATGGTGTTCTGCGCACATGTTTGCGTTTTCAAGGCGCTTCCCATTGGCTGGGATGGACGTAAGGTCTGAGGCGACTGATGGTCTTGAAAGGGAAGAGGCCGATCTAGATGCAGCCATTTTGTCGACACTCCGAGAGCAAGAGACAGTATTAAGAAACATACAAGATATCGAGGAAACAATTCAAGCGTGCAAAAGTGTGCAAAGAGACATGGAAAGGTTTAGAGAGAAACAAAAACTGCTCACAAAAGCTGTGACTCTGTTTAGTGACGTATATGACACAGACAGTAATTGAAGAATTTTATTTTCTTATGTAACAAGTATATGTACTGCATATAGATTGAATAATAATCAGAAGTACAGTTCCTTCATGATAGAGTTGTAAGATGGTTGCTAGGGGAACCAGATTAAAGGCAGAGGGGTGGGGTCTGATACCCAGTTGCTTTATGCAGTGGTTAAGTTACCAGTTGAAATGGATCTTCTTTTTTGTGCATTTAAGAGATGCTCGCACTTTACCAATTGTACTCTCTGCTGTTGACGGCCAGTCCTGAAAGTGAGGTCGATATCTGCTTTACTGCAAATACACAAGTGATACAGTTGTAACTGCCCATTAGAGTCAAGGCTGACCATACCATGCTGATCTTGCTAGAGCAGGGAAATAGATTAGTATAAATTAAACGTCATCTTACTTATCTGATACTTACTTGTGTGGAACTCTCAAAATTATTTCCACTTCATTGCTTTCCGTACTTGTCACTTTTAGAACATCTACACACATGGCCACATGTACCTGGAGACACACACAGTCACATGTACCTACAGTCACATGTACCTGGAGACACACACAGTCACATGTACCTGGAGACACACACAGTCACATGTACCAGTTATGTAGTAATGTATAGATACCAGATAGATACTATATAGTACCAGGTTTGTAAATAACAATCCCTCACACACTTGTCCGTATAGAGACTTAATAGCCGCCATGATCATTGCTTTGATGTAGGCCGCATTAATATTGTCGCGCCTGTACATCCTACAGTAGGTACGCGATGACATGATATAGTGGTCGATAAGACATTGCGATCAGGTGCATATTGCAAGTAAAACGTACAACTGGATTTTCAAAAAGCCGTGAGATGGTTGTTGCAGCTTCCTCAGCTGCAAAGCACTCGCTTCTATTGCTCTTGTCGCCATTTTTCTAGTGACGTTAATAGAAATGTGCTCAAAAATGGCGTCTGATTTCTGATTTATACAGTTGAATTGTATAATCTTTACCCTACCAGCTATGTTCAGTAACTATGGTTACGGATACGCTCCGCAAGGCAGTGTCTCCCAATCTCAAGCAATTCCATCGCAGCAGACAGGCCCTGTTAACCCTAACCCGCAGAGTGGGTACTATGGCTATGGGTACAGTTATAATCAGTCACAGACTAATAGTATAGCGTCAACATGGAGTCAGCCTTATTCGACCTCCTACTCAGCCACCACCGCACAGCCAGCCCCGACTCTGCCATTTTCCTCAACTACCCCATTGGCACAGGTAACTTCTAGTGTTCAGCCGGCAGCCAACCAATACAATCAATATCAAAAGTACTACTACCAAACGCCGCTAGCATCACTTGCCTCCAGCTCTCCCGCCTCACAGAGCTACAGTTCTACATACTACACTGGCTCATCTCCAAGCAGCACTCAGCAGACCTTGGTGACCCTGCCGCCAGCACCAACCGGTCTGGTTGGTGCTGGCGGCAGGATCATGGCACCAACTATGGTCCCAGCACCCGCTAGGCCTCCAGCACCCACTAGGCCTCCAGCACCCGCTAGGCCTCCAGCACCAGCCATGGCCCCAGCACCCGCTAGGCCTCCAGCACCTGCTAGGCCTCCAGCACCAGCCATGGCCCCAGCACCCGCTAGGCCTCCAGCACCTGCTAGGCCTCCAGTGCCAGCTAGTTATGTACAGGCAAGTCAGCCAAGTCCAATAACGTATCCATTTCAGTCATACTTTACTTCTCAAAGTGGATCAACCGGTTCTTCACAGACGACCTCTTCGGAGTACAGACAGAGTCAGTATGTCACAGCTGCCAGCAACTACTACAACAGGAAGCAGCAAGCCGGTCTACCGTCTCAGCACCAGAACCAGTCCTACAGTGAAGTCCTCAACACTTACATATCTCAAGATAGAACACAGCAGAAGAAAGTGGTTCCTTTGAAGCGCAAACTTCCTGCTGACATGTCACACTACTATTGTCAAGTGTGCAATGTACAGTGTTCCTCTAATATGGTAAGATCCACCCATCCACTTATCCACTCATCCATCCACTTATCCACCCATCCATCCACTCCACCCATCCACTCCACCCATTCACACTTTGTCTCCCTAGAACTATCAAGCTCATATGGATGGTAAGAATCACAAGAAGAAGATAGCTCAGTCTGCCACTCAGAGGGTGCAGCGTGATGGGGAGGTAGCTTATCGCTGTGAGGTCTGTGCAGTCACCAGCTCCTCCAAAGATTCTCTTCAAGTCCATCTCAACGGAGCCAAGCACAAAAAGGTAATCACTGGTCTACGTGGCATTCCAGTATAGTTCATATTTTCTCCTTTTTTCCCTTTAAAACCACTTTCATTTGTGAACGATGCAAAATATATTATTAGACCTATATACAGTGGACCCTCGCTTATCCGGCCCCAACGGGACCGGACTATGTCCGGATAACTGAAACGACTGGATATGTGAAGCAAAAGAAATGCCGCCTCGATTGAGATTTTCAAGCGAGGAACGAGTAGTATTTCGGTTGATATCGTCAAGTGGTTAGTTCAAATAAGTTAGTTTGGTCTTTAAAGTACTACAACAACGCTTCCTTTTCAAGGAGACATCGCTACAGCTAGCTATTGTCATAAACTCGTACACGCTATTAAACGATGGACGTTAATTAGGAACGGAATCCAAGGCTGGATAATCTGAGCGGCCGGATACTCAAGGTCCGGATAAGCAAGGGTCCACTGTATACATGTCCATATATCAGTGCATGTCCATATATCAGTACATGTCCATATATCAGTGCATGTCCATATATCAGTATATTAGTGCATGTCCATATAGCAGTACATGTCCATATATTAGTGCATGTCCATATATCAGTACATGTCCATATAGCAGTACATGTCCATATATCAGTGCATGTCCATATAGCAGTACATGTCCATATATTAGTGCATGTCCATATATCAGTACATGTCCATATATTAGTGCATGTCCATATATTAGTGCATGTCCATATATTAGTGCATGTCCATATATCAGTGCATGTCCATATATTAGTGCATGTCCATATATTAGTGCATGTCCATATATCAGTGCATGTCCATATATCAGTGCATAAGTGGTGTAACTGTGTGTATGTAGTCTGTGAACACGTTCCATCGGATGAAGAAGGCTCTCCCATGTCCTTTGACAACTGTTGTGAGGAGTGTGAAGGGACAGGACGGCAGTCTCATTGAGGAGAAGGAGAAGGCAGACATGATGCAGGGACCAACCATCACTTTTATCGGAGGACAGCAACTCACTTCCACCGGCAAGTACGAGGAGGTGGAGTCAGACCAGTCGGTGGCATATCCCCCTGGGGCCAAGGCTCCAAAGATAGTGCCTGGTGAGTTGAAGTTGGTTGCATAGCAACTGATTAATTCGACAGAGTTCAACATTAGTTTAGAGGTTACCATTTAATTGTAGGGTTCACCTCTTACAGGTAATAGGCCATTAGAAGTGTCAGATAGTGTGTGTGCTATGAAGCCAGTTTGTTTGTTTGTTTGTCGTGATGCTTGCAGATCCACTTGAAGTACTGAAGGAGAACCCTTCTCTGATGGACTATAAGGAGCCAGCGATAGTAGGGCTGGATCTGGTGCAGCGTGTCTACAAGGATCCAGCTGCCCCTACGGCTTGCTACAAGTGCACCCTCTGCGACTGCTTCTTCAACGACGACGTTGCCAAGGAGATGCACTGTAAGGGAAGGAGGCACAGGCTTAACTTCAAGGTTTGTAGTGTTGATCATGTGACGATCACATGACCACTTGATATGCTTTGCCTACAGAAGAAGTATGATCCAAATTTGGTGGTCGACCTTTCTAACTTAAAGACCAAAAAGAAGAAAGTAGGAGTTGTTAAGCCACACCCATCACCCAGGTTTGCCCGTGAAGACCACTCCCACTCTGGTCCCCAGTTCTCTCAACCAGCTAAACCTGAGGATAAACAGATTGTTGTGATCAGGAAACTGATACCACCTGAAAAGTACCTCCATCATGTGAGTAGTGCGCCCCGCCCCATAGTAGTGGGTCTTAATTGTGTTAATGTTCTGTGTGTGCAGTGTCTTCCCAAAGATCTCAGTGACTACAACTATTGGTTCAGCAATCATGTGAGTAGATTGATAACATAACCACAACTGTTTCTGTTAATACTTTTTGTGCAGTCAAATTTGTAGTACAAAGCACTTACTCAACTTGGTATTAAATTTCAATTTAATCATTTTACTTGGAAGGGTTCTATAAATAGCACATTTACTGTCAATTGAATATTGTCATGAAAGTTTTTAGATTTACAAGTTTTCTATATATGAGTAGAACAATTGTTATAGACCTTAGCTTGAAAGCAGCCATGTTCTCATTATGTGTTTCCTAATATAGAATGTTGCCGTGGATACCATGGAAGACCAGCTTTTGATTTCCAAACACAATGCCATATCATGGTGTGGAAAGGATGTAAGTAAACTGCAGCAATCTATATTTAGTAACACCCAGTGATGTAATGCTTCCTCTTGTAGTATGAAGACGGTAACTATGTGATTGATGTGGTCTGGCACGCACTAAAGAAGACATCGGATGCCTTGCTGGAGGAAAAGATGAGCAATAAGTCAGTCACATGCAAGTCACATGCAAGGCACATGAAACCATACTTTTTCTGTAACTTTGAGTAAGCCTGTAGAGCTTTAGAGGATACAGGTTCTACATTAAGTTTTCTTCATTATGAACTGCACAATGTATTTGCATATTAGCTGTCTCTATGTATGGAGTAATATTGTGTGTCACATGCATGTCACATGATAGTGGGGTGACACCAGATGCTGCTGTTGCTAAAGAGGAGCTGAGGGAGATCAGAGGAGTTATGAGAGTGGGAGGACTGGCAGTCAAGACAATGATCAAAGAGGAGAACACTGTTGAGCTCGTAGTCACATGTGCAAGTCAGTCCTAATGTAGCAAGTTTGCATCATTGCACAATGTCTCTGAGATGGTGCATGTATGACAAAGTTGTTATATGTAGCAAGTTTGCATCATTGCGCAATGTCTCTGAGATGGTGCATGTATGACAAAGTTGTTATATGTCGTGCAGACAAACCAACTGCTGATCTGTTGGTGAAGATCTCTTCACTACTTCTGGAGAACTTGAAAGTGAGTGTTGAGAGCGACCTCTCTATTGTGATTGCTCAGATGTGAGGTGTGCTACAGGTCAAGTCTTCACAGACTGTGTGTATTTAGAGAACTAAATAGAGTAACAAATATTATGTATATGTACGGGTGAGCAATAAAGGAGATATGTCGTTAATAACATAATATTATCACACATTGTTACAATGGACACTGTCACCATGGCAACAGGTCTTCCAGTAGACAGTGTAGTCATATTGTCGCAAGTTGTTATTTCAATGACACGATATCAGATTGAGTGTCCTGAACTGTTAATCTATAATGGGTTGCTATTCCATTACACACACTATCGCTGGCAGTATTGTATTTCAGTGAGCTAACCCCAGGATAGTACAACAGAAACGTGGTTCTACTAATGAAACTCATTTAATGAGCTAAGTGTTCTCTGTATTCATAATATTGGTTCTATTTTAATAACTTGTTGGTCACGTACCCTTTCCCCGCTAACCCAACCTTCGCAGTACCTATCTATATAGTGTGTCTATGTACTACATCTAAAGCATGTGTTCCTATGGGACACTTATAGTGTGTACGATACATTATCCTCCTCTTGCCTCTCCTCACTCCTATGTGCTCCTATAGATGGTGTGTCAAGAACTGGCATTTACTGTTAGGCACGATATTGAAGGAGCCAATTTGGTACTGACTACCGTATTGACAGACGAGGAGGCAGTGAAGGAGCTAATGGTGAAGGTCTATCTAACAGCCACCTCAGTGAGGACGGCTCCCAAGGGAACTGCAGAAGGTAGGGTGTGTCTGCACCTGTCAGTGCTACAGAGTGTGACCTTTGACCTCTGATCTTTGTACTGTGTGCAGTAATGTAAAGTGTTTATCTTAGAATGTCCTATGTGGATATGATATAATGTGCTCTAGTGTAGAGTACATGTTTATATAAGTTAGGAGAGTGATCTTGTGTATGTCCACCTCCTCTGGTCCACACAATGGTAGTCCAATAACTTTACGAAGTGTCGTCTCCATTTTCTGTTAATCCATCCCATAAACCTTGGTACCTCTACCAACCTAACACCTTGGTAACTTTGCTGTATGGGACATGAATTGCTGCTATTGTGTGTACAGTGACTGAGTGTGTAAATTGGTAGATGTTGAGCTTCTAATTGCTCTCCACATTGAGGATGAATGAGAGGGATCTCTGTGTCAATCCAAAGTGTCAGTAGTGGGTTGATGTACTTAACCACAAGCAGGAACTAGTGATTGAATGAGTTTGGCAATTATGTATTCTAAAAACAGTCATGCAAGCAGGTTTCCATGGCAACAATCAATTGAGCTGGAGACACACTCCTGATTGGTGTCTTACTTCAGAGGACAACTCCAAATATGGAAGGGGGCTGACCACAATGTCACACTAGTAATACAACACTTTATCTAGTATATTATTATTATTATTATTATTAGGGTATCTAGTATTATGGGGATTATAATTACCATTGACATTGCTGGTCAATCTTATCTGTAAATTGAAGCCTGATATATTTGAATATCAAATTATGTATGTTGTATAGTGTGTTTGATGTATCCAAGTCAGCGGAGTATTCTCACATTACATGCCATCCTCTTGTGTGCTGACTGCCCCTCCCACCTTTTTATTGCTCCACCTCCTGTACTGACTGCCCCTCCCACCTTTTTATTGCTCCACCTCCTGTGCTGACTGCCCCTCCCACCTTTTTATTGCTCCACCTCCTGTGCTGACTGCCCCTCCCACCTTTTTATTGCTCCACCTCCTGTACTGACTGCCCCTCCCACCTTTTTATTGCTCCACCTCCTGTACTGACTGCCCCTCCCACCTTTTTATTGCTCCACCTCCTGTACTGACTGCCCCTCCCACCTTCTCACCTCTAGCTAAAGACAAGAAAGAAGAAGAGGAAGAAGAAGAAGAAGAAGAGCCCGGAGTACTCAGCAAACAAGTTTGCTGCAAAGCACTAGCTCTCATCAGACATTCAAAATGGTTTCAGGTGAGTGAGGGGGAGGGACCAGATGTGGCTGGGAAGGGGAAGAGTGAGGGGGAGGGACCAGATGTGGCTGGGAAGGGGAAGAGTGAGGGGGAGGGACCAGATGTGGCTGGGAAGGGGAAGAGTGAGGGGGAGGGACCAGATGTGGCTGGGAAGGGGAAGAGTGAGGGGGAGGGACCAGATGTGGCTGGGAAGGGGAAGAGTGAGGGGGAGGGACCAGATGTGGCTGGGAAGGGGAAGAGTGAGGGGGAGGGACCAGATGTGGCTGGGAAGGGGAAGAGTGAGGGGGAGGGACCAGATGTGGCTCTTCCTGTATCAGATGCTGTCCTTGTGGTCTCAATGTGATAGACATACTTACTGAACCATTTGCTGCTAATTGCTTCTCTAGTTTATACAATTACTTTGTTTTGATACTGCACTCTCTCACTGCTGCCCACAATCCAAGAAGCTTGTTATCCCATATGAATATATTATATGTGATTAAGTTTAGCATCATTGCACTTTTCAAAATTGTGTTCCTCACATCAACCCATTTTCTGTATTGGGCAATACTATCATATGTTGCATAATATTTAGCCAATCAAATTGCTCTCTCCTTATGCAGGTAGAAATGGATGGCATTGCTCCACACATGATCCTCACTCGAGTGTTCAAGCATCTTGCCAAAACAATACCTGACTTTGATGGCTTGACTCCCTGGGTCAGTCTTCATGTTTCCATGGCAACCTGTACCATCTCAGTATAGTAGTGCTGCATACATTCTCTCTTTCTCCCCAAATATATAGTCTGTGAACTGTATTGTCCTCTAAGTACCAGTCTCCCTGCCATTTGAACTGATACCATTTGTTATTGTGACCACTGGCAAGATGATTAGTGACTTCATAAGTACATATTAGCACTTCCACTTGTACACACTAGAGTGAAGTCAAATAGACCTGTTAACACTCAATGGACTGTCTCTTTGTACCAGCTCATTCAATGTGCACACACCATTATCACTTTCTCTTGATATGGGTTGTTGACTGTGGTTAATGATATTCATAGTCTCCTATATGCCTGCTGAATGTATGTTGCTCCACATTTAGTGTGTTCCAGCACTTGCCATTTATGACAGCAAATAGCTATCATTATAAGATATTCCCCAAGTGTTCCTTGCATTATATATGTGTGGAGAGTAGTATATATTCCCCAAGTGTTCCTTGCATTATATATGTGTGGAGAGTAGTATATATTCCCCAAGTGTTCCTTGCATTATATATGTGTGGAGAGTAGTATATATTCCCCAAGTGTTCCTTGCATTATATATGTGTGGAGAGTAGTATATATTCCCCAAGTGTTCCTTGCATTATATAGTTGATTGAGCTGCTGGTCCACAGTTGTGCCAGGACAGCCCATCCCGAGTATCGGAGACTAGGCGATGTCTTTAAGAGAGTGGTAGAGTGTCTCTCCACAGGGATCCTCTTAAAGGGTGAGTTCCAAAGCCCCATCTCCATGGCAACCAATACAGCTGTAGACATGTAGTGTGTGATCCTCAGGTGCTCAAGGGTTGGCTGATCCATGTGAGTACGATGTTGTTGACGCTGCAGAAGACCTGACTGACCAACAAAGAGAAAATATAACGCTAATGGCTCAGGTAATTACACCTTGCTGATTTATACACGTAGCCAAAGTTCTTACTTCCCTAAAGAAAAGTTCTTACTTCCCAATAGGCCCTTACTCTAAAATAGATGTAGCATGTGTATTAGATTATTCATGTAGACCTTTTTGTAATTATCTAATTAACTCACATTTTGCTATGAAATTGAGTGACTAGATATACTTATGTTAAAGCACCAATTTAGGAGAGACTGCCTGTTATCTTACTAAGGCTGCACTGATACAAGTGGAGTACCAATTGATTATACCCTATCACTGTGATTTCATTAAGATGGGTCATCTTCTTGTCATTTGATATTGTGACAATGTATCCAATGACATATATCAGACATGATTTCGAGCATATTTAAATTTTATAAGTAGTAATTTGAAGAACCTGTTCTGAATGCTATAAAGAGTGTTTGTGTTCGCACCAGGTTACGTAACATTGTAACACAATGTTGTTGTATGGTTTAGAGTCGTACACTGAAATACAAACAATATGGTTGGACACAAGCGTATTAACACTTCAAAACGGAATTATGATGTATTTGTTAGCAAAAGTCGATACTCACTTTAAAGGCTACTTTTCGAAGAACTTATTCCAAGTGTGTCCTCTTTGAGTTTATCTGTAAACCGATCACTGATCTATCCCATTTTATTGTTAACTTAATACATTTATCCTTTCCGGTGTGTGTGCACATACGTACACTCTTAAATGTATTTTCTGAGGTGACCAATAAAATGTCTATTTTGTAGTATATCTTGCGTATCATTGCATTTGGACAATTGGGGAGCTTTCTTGAAGTGGATGTGGCAGCAGAGCTCTCTACAAGCACCTTGCATTCATCTCCACCCCCTGATCCTGAGGACAGTCTGGCTGACAGCATGGAAGCAGAACCTGAGGGTGTGTCACAAGTGGATAGAGAGAGAGGCGAGGCACTCCAAGGAGACACACCTCAAATGGATAATGGTAGAGAAGAAGGTATGGCACCCCAAGGAGACACACCTCAAATGGATAATGGTAGAGAAGAAGGTATGGCACCCCAAGGAGACACACCTCAAGTGGGCGGGGCACCCCAAGGAGACACACCTCAAGTGGGCGGGGCACCCCAAGGAGACACACCTCAAGTGGGCGGGGCACCACAAGGAGACACACCTCAAGTGGGCGGGGCACCCCAAGGAGACACACTTCAAGAGGGCGTGGCACTCCAAGGAGACACACTTCAAGAGGGCGTGGCACTCCAAGATGATCCTGCCAGGATTGAGTAACAATAGCTTCAGTAGAGTAAGGTTAACTTTGTTGATTGTTTAAGGAAACCATTTTGTTTCCACCTTAAACAACAACAACAACAACAACATAAACATTATTTACTCACTTTGAAATATTCAGTATTAAAAGCATGGTTTGCACAGATGTAGTAGGGGTCGTCTGTCTAGCACTGTGAATAAGATGATTCCAATATTGCTTTTCATTGAAAGTGTGCTTTGCAATTAAATGTACGTAGAACAAGCAGTGAATACTGAATATATCAACTCCGCCCTAAATACATATGCTATGGCAATCGTAGCTCAGTGGCAGAGCACTGGTGCTTAAGCAATAGCTCTGGAGCAGCCCTGAGAACGATTACCAGTTAAGGCTTCCTTTCTGTTCTCCTCTTCAAATGTTGGAGGGTTGAGTGACTGTCAATACTGTAGACTTGATTGCATGCATACTTTGATCATCACATTTGATTGGTCAATGATTCAATGTATAACACCTGCTACAAAACCAGTCAATCAACTGTACATTGCTCAAATGTGCTTCTAATCTACAGTATTCCTCAAATGTACATTTGTGACTATGCACTTGTTAGTAGCATATTACAAGTGTGTCCAGTCGTTATATATACTAGTACACTAGTCTATATTGGACACTTGTTACTTGAGACAGTCACTTTATAAGAACTTGTACACAGTCACACTGTACTTTGACATGTCCACAATCTTCCATTTCGACTGCCTCTGGCAGTAGAAACTACAATTCTTAGCAGGCATCAGCCGACTTGCAACACTGTATACATAATGAGATTCATAGGATGTGACAATCATGAATCTCATTAACGCAAGTTATAAATTCGCGTGTCGCACCCTTGGTGTTAAGTCGTAAGCTTGAGCATTTTGAGGTAGCATTCAGAGCGAGACCATGCAGTGGATAAAGTTGGTAGTGCTTGGAGACGGAGCTGTAGGAAAGTCGGCGTTGTGCGTACGCTATTTAACGAATCGCTTTATTCACGATTACGATCCAACGTTCGGTAAGTTACTAGTATGATGTGCTAGCAATGCACCAACGCGTTTACTTACTTTCCCCCCTCTCTCTCAATAGAGGACATATACGAAGATGACAAACGGCCAGTCCATATCGACGAGAAGATGTACGCTTTGAAGATCGTTGACACTGCTGGCCAAACCGAGGTACGCTACTGCAGTTGACCGTTATTGTTCGATCAAGCAGTTCTTGCATTTAACTTTTTTCTCTTCTTATAGAGTCTGGACAACAGTTTTCAGATGCAGCATATCGAGTCAGCAGATATTCTAATGTTTGTATTTTCATTAACTGAACCTCAAACGTTAGCAAACTTGTTGGAATTAAAAGAGAAAATCAAGGAAGTATCGAAAAGTACATGTCCATGCGTTCTCGTAGGAAACAAGAGCGATTTGGCACACATGCGAGAAATCACGGCAGAGCAAGTTTCTGAGGCAGCAAAAACGTTAAATTGTAGCTACTATGAAACGTCCGCTGCGACATCGAGCAAAGAATCATTAGATGAACTCTTTTACGATACCGCAAAATTAGCTGCAGTGCACAAGAACGCACAGAAAATCGAAGAAGGAAAACCAACTGCTAAAAGTGTCAAAGGAATCATGAAGAGATTAAAGCGTTTCGGGAGCCACCAGAAGCGCGGTATAGCTCCTCTGCTATGCGTGTCTCCCTCCAGTTCCTGATCTCGCAAGACACTTATTGACCTTTTTATTGTATATATTTTGTGTTGATTTTTTGTTTTAATGTTTAATGTACACATGACAACTCTTTTATTTAACGATTTATAAATTTATTATTGAAAAGATGTATTGATAAATAAAAGTTCATGCATTGTGTTGCAAGACCAGCTGACGAAAATTAGCTATAAATTATACCACTGTTATTCTGTTCGGTATATAGTTTCCGGGAGTATGCGGTGAGAATGCGTCTATATAATAGGGAAATCCCTTCGTTTCTACGTAGACTAAGCGGTAGGTCCTACAATGAGCCTGACTCAGCCGTACAGCCAGGCCTCGCTCACGTTCTTTGACACGGAGGACCACTTTGGAGCGGACACTCAACCAAACGAGTTTGAGTATCAAGACTTTTCTCTGGGCACTCAAGTAAAGTTTGAAACATTTACACACACTTCAAGTATCTCTTGAATGTTAACTTAATTATTAGACAAAAATACTTCATAATGATTATTTACTGATCAAAATAAGTATATTTGCGCTATATACTATTTTTATTTCTTATGTTAGTTGTTTTGGGTTGTTTTTCTCCATTTTTATTTAATTACGCAATCCTTAATGTGCACAGACACAGAGCCAGTCCCAAGCGGACCCGCAGGGCTATCAAAAGGTGGGACTGACCAAGAATGATGACAGGTTGCCAGGCGACGAGTTGGCTGACAAAATTGAAGGTTTGCAGTTGGAGGATGAAGACGAAGACGAGATGTGTCAGAGAGAATTACCAGAATACGCCTGCCAGTGAGGATGCAACCGTTAGCACATTGAGATTAGTACAACTTACCCCACCCCCATCCCACAGGTACTGCGGCATTCATGATCCAGCTGCAGTTGTGATGTGCAATGCTACAAAGAAATGGTTTTGCAATGGAAGAGGGAATACTTCTGCCAGGTACACTCATCTGAGCACGGATCGGTTTAGTTGAGTGCCGATTTGTGCAATTAATAGTGATTCCTAATAATTTATTCAACATAACACAAATCTGTGTTCATCCAAACAAATGTGTGTTTAGATTTTGTGAATTTCATGTATATCTGCTGTAGTCACATTGTAAATCATCTTGTAAGAGCCAAATATAAAGAAGTCACACTTCACAGAGATGGACCTCTTGGAGAGACAGTTTTGGAGTGCTACAACTGTTCCTGTCGCAATGTCTTTGTCCTCGGATTCATCCCTGCCAAGGCAGACTCTGTTGTCATTCTGCTCTGTCGCCATCCTTGTGCACAGCAGAGCAATCTCAAGGACATGGAGTGGAATCCCTCCGAGTGGCAGCCACTGATTAATGACAGGAGTTTCCTCCCATGGCTGGTGAAGGGTTAGTCTATGGTTCCAAGTGTTGTCTCCTCTCTTATTAAGGGTCCTCCCCTTCTCTCCATTCAGTTCCATCGGAACAGGAGCAAGCTAGGGCTAGACAGATATCAGCTACCCAAATCAACAAACTGGAAGATCTTTGGAAAATCAATTCCTCTGCTGTCTTGGAGGACCTTGAGAAACCAGGAGTAGATGAGGATCCTCAGCAAGTCTCACTCAGGTTAGCCCAGCCTCACTCGGGTTAGCCCAGCCTCATTCGGGTTAGCCCAGCCTCACTCGGGTTAGCCCAGCCTCACTCAGGTTAGCCCAGCCTCATTCGGGTTAGCCCAGCCTCACTCAGGTTAGCCCAGCCTCACTCAGGTTAGCCCAGCCTCATTTGGGTTAGCTCAGCTTCACTTTTGTAGATCATATTCTAAAGCAGTAAAAATTATTTAATTGTTGACTTGTGAAAGTTCTGAGTTATGGAGTGCATGTTCACCAAGAATGTGTTTGTCACAGTAAAGTTGGAACGGGAGGCATTCAACAAGTGCATTGTTCTGCTAAACTGGTCTTGTTTAACTAGAGTTTGAAATGTTTCTCTTCCGAGGCTGTTTGTGTAGCACTCATTCAAAGTGTGTGCTCCCCTGTACTGGTTGGGTGGGAGGGCATACCACAAATATCTGCCAATTGGGATGTGTGTATCAGTTACTTGGTCAAGTGTCAGAGTAATGGCAGATACGTATGTGACCAGTAGCAATGAGACGTTGCTAGCACATGGAGTGTCAGTAGATATGTGACCAGTAGCAGTGAGACGTTGCTAGCACATGGAGTGTCAGTAGATATGTGACCAGTAGCAGTGAGACGTTGCTAGCACATGGAGTGTCAGTAGATATGTGACCAGTAGCAGTGAGACGTTGCTAGCACATGGAGTGTCAGTAGATATGTGACCAGTAGCAGTGAGACGTTGCTAACACATGGAGTGTCAGTAGATATGTGACCAGTAGCAGTGAGACGTTGCTAGCACATGGAGTGTCAGTAGATATGTGACCAGTAGCAGTGAGACGTTGCTAACACATGGAGTGTCAGTAGATATGTGACCAGTAGCAGTGAGACGTTGCTAGCACATGGAGTGTCAGTAGATATGTGACCAGTAGCAGTGAGACGTTGCTAACACATGGAGTGTCAGTAGATATGTGACCAGTAGCAGTGAGACGTTGCTAACACATGGAGTGTGCCCCTGGCAATCTGGTGTTGTGTAGCTAATCTCATTATGACAATCAGAATTCACTTTATAAGTACAATTTGGTTATATTAATATTACGTATGTGTAGACAGACTGTAACTTGATCAAAATAACCTCTTCATATAGAAGGTGTACATGTACGTACGTATATAGTCTTCTCTGTCCTATGTATGTATGTAGGTATGAGGACGCCTATCAGTATCAAAACATATTTGGTCCTCTTGTGAAGATGGAAGCAGATGATGACAAGAGACTGAAGGAATCGCAGACACAGGAGCACGTTCAAGTGAGGTGGGACTACGGTCTGAACAAGAAGAGAATAGCTTACTTTACAATGCCCAGACAAGATGGAGGTTCGTAATCTATAACAACAAGCCTGTATATTTTGACCCAGGGGGGCGGGGTGGGGGTGGTCAAAGGAGTACAGTGTGTCTCTTTTATTAAAGGCTTACTTTACTCAGCCTACATGTGTGTGTGTGTGTGTGTGTGTGTGTGTGTGTGTGTGTGTGTGTGTGTGGTGTGTGGTGTGTGTGTGTGTGTGTGTGTGTGTGTGTGTATGTGTGTGTGAGTATGTGTGTGTGTGTGTGTGTATGTGTGTGTGAGTGTGTGTGTGTGTGTGTGTGTGTGTGTGTGTGTGTGTGTGTGTGTGTGTGTGTGTGTGTGTGTGTGTGTGTGTGTGTGTGTGTGTGTGTGTGTGTGTGTGTGTGTGTGTGTGTGTGTGTGTGTGTGTGTGTGTGTGTGTGTGTGTGTGTGTGTGTGTGTGTGTGTGTGTGTGTGTGTGTGTGTGTGTGTGTGTGTGTGTGTGTGTGTGTGTGTGTGTGTGTGTGTGTGTGTGTGTGTGTGTGTGTGTGTGTGTGTGTGTGTGTGTGTGTGTGTGTGTGTGTGTGTGTGTGTGTGTGTGTGTGTGTGTGTGTGTGTGTGTGTGTGTGTGTGTGTGTGTGTGTGTGTGTGTGTGTGTGTGTGTGTGTGTGTGTGTGTGTGTGTGTGTGTGTGTGTGTGTGTGTGTGTGTGTGTGTGTGTGTGTGTGTGTGTGTGTGTGTGTGTGTGTGTGTGTGTGTGTATAGGCTGTTACATACAAAGAGGACACTCACTAAATTGTATTTGATGTTCCCTTTGAAGTGTGATTTCATAAAGAACAAATTACTCAATTAAATGTATATTATTGAATGATCTTCCTTTTTTCTAAGAATATGTGTGTTAAATTTACTTGCAGTGAAGGAATGGTGTCTCCAATTTAAAGGTCTGATAATATTTAGATGTCTGATTTAATTATACTTACGTATCTCCCTCTTCTTCTCTCATTTCCTCAGACATTTTAATAAGTGTCTCATGCATCACTACCTCATGCAATGTAAATACTTTGTGTGCCTGCTGAATGTAATTTATTCAATCAGTCCTTTCATTAATTGTTACTTTGTCACACTACGTACTTAAGTTGTTTGTTGGAGCAAATGTATTGCACTCTCCCACTACTCCACTCTCCCACTACTCCACCCCTCCCACTACTCCACCCCTCCCACTACTCCACCCCTCCCACTACTCCACCCCTCCCACTACTCCACCCCTCCCACTACTCCACCCCTCCCACTACTTCTCTGTTCTAAGTACACTTGCCAGGTATTTTAATGGGAAGAGTTATCTTGTTCAGTGAAGCCATACTTGAGCTGGCTGACACGAGCTCAGACTTATTAACTCTTTAGTTCTAGTTTAGGAAGTCTTCCTATTGTACTGATAACTATATCTTCATATCATTCAAAAGACAGGTTAGATACAATTAGAGGCAAGGAATCCATTATGCATCTTGTTGTGTTGTTGTGAGAATGTGATGTAGTCCCTTCAATTCACACAGCAGACAACAGCTCCTGATTGTGACTCATACAATCTTTCCTTTTTTGCTTCAAAGAATCCTGCAAGTGTCCTCTATTCAAATGCTACTCTTCTATTGAGTGTACTATTGGTGATTGGGTACTGTAATTGGTGTATGAATTTTATGGATCAAGTATTACAGTTTTGTGTATCAACGCCACTTTTAGTGTTGTGTGGTTGATGTGTGTAGATATGAGGTTGATGCCGGGAGATGAGCTGCGACTGAGGTCACATGGACTGGATGGGAAGACAAAGTGGGAGGCAGTCGGACAGGTTATCAAGATACCCAACAGTATCCTGACCTTTGCACTTTGCACTTAGGACTCACAGCTTTAGTTTTACAAAACCTACCAAAGATTGTACAAGCATGTTCACTGTCTGTCCACTAGGGCTAGTGTCATGATGATAGGTGATGGGCACTATTTGGAGATGCTTTTGTTTTCAATTTTAAAATTGTAGCTATCACAAATTGCCCATTAATTACAATTATTCTAGAGAGTGTTAAATTGGTTTGTGACATATAGTGCTGTTTGACTTGACTTTTTCAAGACTTTGCCGAGGAGGTAGCTTTGGAGCTGAGATCTGGCATTCAGAGTGTTCCACTAGATGTACCTTACTTTTCGGTCGACTATGTCTGGAAGTCCACCTCCTTTGATCGCATGCAAAATGCTTTAAAGATGTTTGCAGTTGATGAGACAAGCGTCAGTCCCTTCCTGTACCATCGTCTGCTAGGTCATAGAGTGGAGGAACAGGCCATTAAGCACAACCTACCCAAACGCTTCTCCACTCCGGGAGGGGACACACTGAACCACTCTCAGATAACAGCCGTCAAGACTGTACTCAGACAACCACTCAGCCTCATTCAGGTGAGGCCAGTCACATGACTGTCATGTGATAGCTTACATATGTAGATATCCGCAATATACAGCAGATTGTGTTCCTATTCTAAAGTATCCCCTTGTCACTTGTAGGAGAGATTGATTCTGTGTGGTTGTATGTGTATTCCAATTAGGGCCCACCAGGAACTGGTAAGACTGTCACGTCAGCTGCCATAGTCTACCACCTCAGCAAGCTCAATCCAGGACAGTGAGTGGTTGCCTAGCAACACTAGCCCCACCCCCATGTGGACAGTCACATCTCCCTTCCACTGCAGCCAAATTCTGGTGTGTGCTCCGAGCAATATTGCCGTGGACCAGCTGACAGAGAAGATCCACAGAACAGGTTTGAAAGTTGTGAGGTTGTGTGCCAAGTCTCGTGAGAGTATTGACTCTCCAGTGATGAATCTGGCCCTACACAAGCAGGTCCGCAACCATATAGGGTAAGTCTGTGATGACCAGTATTTCCATGGTAACCAGAGTATATGCCCTGTGACAGAAGTGAGAACATAGCTTAAACATATTACACTGAGAGTTGATATGAAAATGTATCTTCATCCTAAACATGCATTTAATCACCATAGGTACTAACTACTTTTTGGAATATGGTGTTTTAGATAATTCATGTCTACAGTTATACCACTGTTTCCATGGTAACCATAGCATGTGCCCCATGACAGGTATCCAGAGCTTCAGAAGTTGCAGCAGTTGAAGGAGGAGCAGGGAGAGTTGTCAGCCTCCGACGAGAAGAGGTACATCCATTTGAAGAGGCAGTGCGAGAGGGAGCTGCTACAAGTGAGTTCCTCAGGCAGTCACCCTGTCATGTATGTACGTACACTGCGCCTGCTTCATCTCATCACCTGTCATGTATGTAGAATGCTGATGTGGTCTGTTGTACATGTGTGGGGGCGGGGGACCCCAGACTGGCCAAGTTTCGGTTCAAGATGGTCCTCATAGACGAGTCTACTCAGGCAACTGAGCCGGAGTGTATGGTCCCCGTGGTGCTGGGTGCACGACAGGTGATCCTGGTTGGGGACCACTGTCAGCTGGGACCAGTTGTCATGTGCAAGAAGGCAGCTAGGTGAGGATTGCCTGAGGGGGTGGGGCAAGGTTATATGAGGGGGTGGGGCAAGGTTATATGAGGGGGTGGGGCGAGGTTATATGAGGGGGTGGGGCAAGGTTATATGAGGGGGTGGGGCAAGGTTATATGAGGGGGTGGGGCGAGGTTATATGAGGGGGTGGGGCGAGGTTATATGAGGGGGTGGGGCGAGGTTATATGAGGGGGTGGGGCGAGGTTATATGAGGGGGTGGGGCGAGGTTATATGAGGGGGTGGGGCGAGGTTATATGAGGGGGTGGGGCGAGGTTATATGAGGGGGTGGGGCGAGGTTATATGAAGGGGTGGGGCGAGGTTATATGAGGGGGTGGGGCGAGGTTATATGAGGGGGTGGGGCGAGGTTATATGAGGGGGTGGGGCGAGGTTATATGAGGGGGTGGGGCGAGGTTATATGAGGGGGTGGGGCGAGGTTATATGTGCTCTACATACGTACATATGTGATCTGTGCTTGTGTACACGTATAGGGCGGGTCTCTCTCAGTCGCTGTTTGAACGTCTGGTCCTCTTGGGCATCAGGCCTATTCGGCTGATGGTCCAGTATCGCATGCATCCCGTCCTCTCTGAGTTTCCCTCCTCCGTCTTCTATGACGGGACACTGCAGAATGCTGTGACAGCTCCTGAGAGGACCATGCAGGATGTACAGTTCCCATGGCCAAATATGGAAAGCCCAACTTTCTTTTGGACCACACAGAGTCAGGAGGAGATATCAGCCAGTGGAACCTCCTACCTCAACAGGTACCGCTCCAGGCAGACATCCCCTGTGTACTTGTCTCCTGCACTTGCTTCCTCTGACTGTCTGTGCATGACTCTTCATATAGTATGTACACGTAAATGTGTATATGTATATAGTCCCACTATGAACTGCTTCTTGTCTCCATGGCAACCACAGGGTAGAGAGTCAGTGTGTAGAAAAGGTGGTTACCAAGTTCATGAAGTGTGGTATAAAGCCACACCAGATTGGAGTCATCACTCCGTACGAGGGGCAGAGGGCATACGTGGTTCAGTACATGATCACCAATGGCTCCCTGCCCACCAAACTCTACCAGGTCAGCCGGAGAGGGACAATAGACAACTAGATTTTCCTGTTAAGGGACACTTTTTGTTATACCGAGACCACCTAATTGTTATTATATTTGTTAATTAAGGGTTTACCCCCTTGAGAGTAACTCCCTATTTTTTCCTGTTGCAGGAGGTGGAGGTGGCAAGTGTGGATGCCTTTCAAGGGAGAGAGAAAGACTTTATCATCCTCTCTTGTGTCAGGTCTAATGAGCACCAAGGAATTGGCTTCCTCAATGACCCCAGAAGACTCAATGTAGCACTCACACGTGCCAAATATGGAGTGATTGTCATTGGCAATGCTAAAGTATTGTCTAAAGTGAGTTTTACAGACATTACTCTGCAATTACGTGAAATCTGATGCTGTTTAAAAGGATTGTGCAATATTACCTCCTGTTTTGTTACCATAGCAACCATTATGGCACAAGCTTATCAAGGATTACCAAGAGATGGGTTTACTGGTGGAAGGACCTCTGGCCAATCTGAAGAGAAGTGAAATGCACCTCAGCAAGCCAGCCAAGCTGATCAACAAATTCAATCCAGTAAGAGCAGTGTACCAAGAGAACACTTATCACACGGGAACAGTATCACCCTCCTCTCCACTGTACTCATATGCACTGTCTCCTCTCTGTAGGGTGCCAGTTACATGTCGAGGTCTATGGTCAGTGCCAAGGAGGCTCTCATGACTCCTCCCCAGTACACCTTCACCAACTACGACACTGGGTTTGGGCGTGGCGGCTTCACAGAGGACTATTATCAGTCTCGGGACACCATGGGGTACATTGGCCATGAGCGGTCAGCTCAGGCAGCGGCCGCCAACATGCATGTCCCCCTGAGCGTCTTTGTCCAGCCCCCAGCACCTCCTGGACAGACCAACTACTATGGGATGGTAAGCCTTGAGGACTGTACATATGTACACTTGTATTGACTACTCTCTGCCTTACCTGCTGTAGCATGGAGGAGGAGGAGGAGGAGGAGGAGGGAACGAACGAGGATCTACTCTCTACCATCCCTCCATGATGAACAGTCAGTCTTCTCAGGTTGGTTGAGTTTCTAATGTATTGCTTTTATCTAACCTACGGTTCCCATGTTGATTAGGAGGGAACTGGCTCTCAGCCTCTCACTCAGAATGCCCTCACCATGTCGCAACCAACTCAGCCACTGTCACAGTCAGAACTGTCTCAGGTAAGATTATGTACATTGTACCCTACCGTGTCATGTGACTATCATGTGCCTGTCATGTGATGAAAACTAGACTAAGTGTAAGATAATAATCAACTTTAGTAGATTAATAATTTTGCTTGGCAGTCAGGAATAAATCATGTGACCATCATGTGTTTGTCATGTGACTTATACACTCATGTAGGACATGTACTTTGAACATTTAAGCTCACAGCCTGACAACACGCTGTCTCAAGACTCCACCTACCACAGTGAGGGCAGCCAGACCCAGAGACCAATTTTGGATTATACTCATCCAACCTATGCACTCTACTAACCCTCTGTAAGTTCTCTACCATTCTAATGTTGTTATACAATTACTCATCTTATCCTCTGTCATGTATACATGAGGAGAGCTACGTGGTCCATCCCACTGGAACTAGGAAATAAGACTATTCCAAGTATTTTTCCTTTAATGTCAACCCTACGTATTTATAGGAAAATAGTTTTTTCACATAATTGCCTATCTCAACTTCAATTCAATTCAATAATCTTATTTAGGCTGGGAGATCAACCTCCCTTTCACTCACTGTCTCTTCTCCCTCGCACTCTCTATCTACAGTATAGCCTTAAGATGTGATGTATTAATTCTGAGATGGGATTGACATGCTCTGTTCTTTGAAGACATTTTGCTGAAGCTCTAATAGTCACTATTATTATGAATCTTATTTACACAACAGATAGCTAGAAACAATTTCATTTAGAAGTGACCTAAAGTAGTATTTCTGTAATGAAACAATATCATAAATACGCTTAATTTCCTACTATGGTTGCGCAATGAAGAACCCTGATTTCGCCACATCAGGAACCTGCTTTAAAATGGCGCATAGAGTTTGCAGCAGCAAATTATTTTGTTTATTTTATATCCAAAGAAATTCTTTTAGACATTATAGCTTGTTCGATTCACTAGTTTTAAACCAGGTATCGCGAGTTTCGTCAAATGTACTCGGAGTAAGGCGGCAGTTGAAAGACTTGGGGCGGCGGGAGAGAATATTCAATTTAGCAAGAGGTTTCTCCTCCGATGGCGAGGATGATAAAGATGTCGAGCAATCCCCCGCGGAGGAGCACGAAAGTGTCGAGGAGGGAGAGCTGGATCTGGTACCATACATGCCAAAGAGAAGAGGAGGCGAGCTAGCAGCGATGTCAGTGCCAGAAGACTTTCCAAACGTCCCCTTGCTAGCCCTGACAAGATATCCCATCTTCCCCAAGTTTGTGCGACTCTTGGAGGTATGCCTCGCTCACCTGAGCTGTGCATCTCATTCATCTCATGTGACCCTTATGCACCTGATAAAGTCGCTTGTGTTGTACGTTAGATATCTGATCCAAACCTGCTGGAGCTGATTAGGAGGAAGACACGGCTATCCCAACCTTACGCGGGAGCCTTTGTTAAGAAGAGTGACAGGTACGTACATATCTGCTCCATATGGGTGTGGTTGAGGGGAGGGGGAGGATGAAGTGGTTGAGTGTAGTGTAGCACATGTGTTTAATTGCTCTCTCCCTCTCTCCCTCTCCCTCTCTCCTTCCCTCCCTCTCTCCCTCTCCCTCTCTCCTTCCCTCCCTCTCTCCCTCTCCCTCTCTCTCTCTTTCTCCTTCCCTCTCTCTCTCTTTCTCCTTCCCTCTCTCTCTCTTTCTCCTTCCCTCTCTCTCTCCCTCTCCTCTCACTTTAGTGATGAAGTTGAGGTTGTTGGCAGTTTGAGTGACGTTTATGATGTAGGAACGTTTGTGCACATCACAGAGATACACGACATGGGAGACAAGATACGGATGATTGTGCAAGGGCACAGGAGGTAAGTAGAGAATTGCAAGCCTCAGATCTTCCAGTCCAAACATTCATTCTTACCAACTCAAAACTTCCCACTGTGCAGTAGGACTTTCTTAAGCAAATTTTCATTCAATGATTTTTAATATACTATGTCATATATGGAGCTGTTGCATATGTTGCTAGGATACGGATTCTTCATGAGCTGGACAATGAAGATGAAGTTGAGACTGAAAAGAAATCTAAAAATGTCCGAAAAGGAAAATCTTTGAAGAATCACTTTAAAAAGAAAAAGGGAATTTCTTCAAAGAGCATCAATGTACAAGCTGAAGAGGATGATGCATCATCGTCAGTATCAGAAGAAGTTGCTGATAAAGGGGATCCACCCAATGGAGGGGAAACCCCCAAGAAGATATTAATGGTGAAAATTGAAAACATTATTCATGAACCTTTTGAAAAAACTCAACAAGTTAAAGTGAGAATTGTGTCCTATGGACGGACCTACACTACACCTGTACTAAATGTAAGAGCTGTGTTACTGTGTGCAGGCATTATCTGCAGAGGTGGTCAAGACCATCCGAGATATCATTGGACTGAACCCTCTATACAGGTAGGCAGCCATTTTATTAATTAAGGTAGTCTCTTATCTTGACCCCTCCCCCAGAGAGTCACTGGCGCAGCTGATGGAGGCTGGTAAGAAGGTGGTAGACTCTCCAATCCACCTGGCAGACTTTGGAGCTGCACTGACCAGCGGTGACACAGAACTGCTGCAACAGGTGCTAGAGTGTCCTAATGTAAGTAACACTGCCATAGGAATAATATTAATTAATGTGTTTAATAAACAACATCCGCCAACTAATTACTTATAAGTTCTCCCAAATATAAGCACTCTCTTGATCGTTGTTGTGTTTCTAAGTAAAGGTTCCTGAGAGACTAAAACTGTCTTTGGAGCTGTTGAAGAAAGAACACGCAGTGGCTACCTTACAGCATCGGCTCGGGAAGGAGGTAGGTGGTTGTCATAGTAACTAGATATTAACATGGTACCACCTATTCTATAACTGCAGGTTGAGGAAAGAGTAAATAAAACTCAAAGAAAATACTTTTTACAAGAACAGTTAAAGATTATTAAAAAGGAGCTTGGCTTGGAGAAGGATGATAAAGATGCTGTCGCTGAGAAATTTAAGGAAAGATTAAAGGTAGAATTCATCTATAGTAACCATGGTAACCAGTTATATACCGTTAAAGGTTGGTGTTTGGCATGTCTGTAGGACATGGTACTTCCCAAGCAAGTGGACGATGTTATAAATGAAGAATTGAACAAACTATCATTTCTGGATGATCATTCAGCTGAATTTAGGTATGTCCGCCTGCTCACCCACCCACTCACCCGCCCACCTGCCCACCTGCCCCTCCCATACTGTAATACATTATAAATGTGGTTCATATATTATGTACTTGCAGTGTGACGAGAAACTATTTGGACTGGTTGACCAACCTACCTTGGGGGAAGACTAGCAATGAGAACTTGGAGATAAAGAGAGCTCGGCAGATTCTTGATGAAGATCACTACGGTTTGAAGGACATCAAGGATAGGATATTGGTGGGTGTGGTCCAGTTCTTACTTCCTGTGGTACCATGTGATTATTACTTCCTGTGGTACCATGTGATTATTACTTCCTGTGGTACCATGTGATTATTACTTCCTGTGGTACCATGTGATTATTACTTCCTGTGGTACCATGTGATTATTACTTCCTGTGGTACCATGTGATTATTACTTCCTGTGGTACCATGTGATTATTACTTCCTGTGGTACCATGTGATTATTACTTCCTGTGGTACCATGTGATTATTACTTCCTGTAGGAGTTTATTGCAGTCAGTCAACTTAAAGGTAGCACTCATGGCAAGATTCTTTGCTTCACTGGTCCACCGGGAGTGGGCAAGACTAGCATTGCCAAGTCCATAGCGAGAGCTCTCAATAGAAAGGTGAGACAGACCGTCTCTTAAATGTGGCACAGCAGAATGTGTCTCTCTTTGAGTGTACTTGCTGTATGTATACAGAGATTTGTGACTGATGACTTTGATTGCCTCCTTATATGTGCTGTAGTACTTTAGGTTTAGTGTGGGCGGTATGACAGATGTGGCAGAGATCAAAGGCCACAGGTCAGAACACACTCACATACACACACACACACTGTGTAGCTAGCGAGGAAGTGGAAGGTATTGCTGTGAGGTACTTGCCTCCTGCTCGCTGTGCACTCTCCAGGAGGACCTATATCGGTGCCATGCCAGGGAAGATGATCCAGTGTCTGAAAAAGGTACAGACGGAGAATCCCTTGGTACTCATTGACGAGGTGGACAAGATTGGGCGTGGCATCCAAGGTGACCCCGCCTCTGCCCTGCTAGAGCTGCTTGACCCCGAGCAGAATACCAACTTTCTGGACCACTACTTAGACGTTCCTGTTGATCTCTCAAAGGTTGGCTCACATTGACCAGCAGTACCTCCCAGTGTATTTATATGTGTTCCTGTGTGTAGGTACTGTTTATTTGTACAGCCAATGTGACAGATACTATACCTGGTCCTCTGCAAGATAGAATGGAGATCATTCAAGTGTCGGGATACGTGTCGGAGGAGAAGAATGCCATTGCCAGGCAGTACCTCATTCCTCAGGCCATGCAGGAGGTCGGGCTGCAGAGGGATCAGTCTGACATTAGTGAAGATGCTCTAGAGTCGCTGATCAAGTGGTACTGTCGGGAGAGCGGAGTACGGAACCTACAAAAACACATAAACAAAGTGAGCATGTCAAGTGGAGCCATTTGCAACTATTCACAGTTATTGTGTGATGATGCTTGTTCTGAGTGATTTGAAAAGCTGTTGAGATACAAGTAATCCTTAAATATTAACTAGATTCATAAGTTTGATCTGCAATTATTCTACATACCATATGTTATTTATTGTCTTGCTAGTGAGCAGAGATGCAGTATACCCTTATTTGGAAATCCTTTCCCTAACCATCTGTAAATCTACATTATGTAATATTTTGTAGATATTGCGCAAAGTAGCCTTCAAGATGGTGGAAAGTGAGACACTGACTAGTTCCACCCCTGTAGTTATTGCGCAAGACAACCTCAAAGACTACGTTGGCAATCCACTTTTCACTAAAGATCGCATGTATGAGACCACACCCCCTGGTGTTGTCATGGGAATGGCGTGGACTGCAATGGGAGGGTCAGTCTTGTACATAGAGACGACATTGTCACGCCCCCTCAGTGAAAAGGATGACGGAAAGGGCTCTCTCAGCGTCACAGGGTCACTCGGTGATGTGATGAAGGAATCCACTCAGATTGCATACACGTATGCCAAGGTCAGTGTACCAACTTGGTAAAACCAATATTTCTGAGCCATTTCCTAAAAGTATACACCTCTCAGTTACTCTGTGTCCGCAGGGCCTTCTTGCCAAGTTAGCACCAGAAAATGACTTTTTTGACAGAGCACATATTCACCTTCATGTTCCAGAGGTGAGCTGTACATGAACACTTGTTGAATGTGTCTTCAAGGCAGCCCCTCCCCCTTTCAGGGTGCCACGCCCAAAGATGGGCCGAGTGCAGGGTGTACCATAGTGTCGGCACTCTTATCTCTGGCAAAGAATCAGCCAATCAGACAAGAGGTGGCCATGACAGGGGAAATATCACTTACAGGAAAGGTACAATTATAGTAAATAGGGAACCAATGCTGCTACAGTGACTAACACTTCTGGAATATAGACGAGCCAACTATAAACCTTTGACCTTTGACCTTTGATATCTACCTTTTAGATTTTACCAGTAGGCGGTATCAAAGAAAAGATTTTAGCAGTGAGAATCTATGTCTTAAGTAGAGAAGTGTTTGCCTATAGAACGTCTTCTGTGTCAGGTAATAGTTATACTTGAAAACTTGCCATTGTTTTTAATTTTAGGCTAAAAGAGCTGATGTGAATTGTGTAATTCTACCCAAAGAAAATGAGAGGGACTTTGATGACCTGCAGGACTTTGTCAAGGAAGGTGTCGAGGCTCACTTTATGGAGAACTATATAGATGTTTTTGACATTATTTTTAAGTAAATATAACATTCAGATGATTCTTTGGCAAATCTAACATATCAACAGATATCTTTGATTCTTTGTACATTTTCAGTAACCTGCCTGCCTTGTAGTGACGGCACGGTCATTATTGGCTAACCAATAAAAATGGCGTCCGATCCTTTGTTCGAAGTACGAAATGCCTTTTTCATCGGAAACTACCAACACAGTATTACTGAAGGACAGAAATTAAAGGTAGCTCATCTATTGCTAGATTGACTGCTTTTATTACAAATCCCTAACTCTGTAATCAATAGGGTCTAAACCAGGAACAGAAACTCGAAAGAGACTTACTTCTGTACCGTTCCTATGTAGCTCAAGTGAGTCGGAATAGTAAATCTTTCTGTATATATATTATGTATAGATCAGACGTACTTTCCTTTACCTAACTATACATTATAGTGACTCATGGACCCAGCTTGGCCTAGTACTGCCTTTTTAGTTTATAGCATGTCTCACTTTTATTATTATATTGTTCGTGATCTTACAATAACCACTCCTCCTAATGTATGCATTGATCACTAACCTAACATATCAGATTCTGCTTAATATCTTGTGTTCATACTTAGCGAAAGTACGGTATCGTGTTGGATGAAGTTAGTTCAGTCTCACCAGACGAGCTGCAGGCGGTGAGACTGCTGGCAGAGTACCTCAGTTCTCCTGCAAACAAGTAAGTTTTGCCTCATGACCTGCTGCTGGTCTCGGATAACCAGACCACTATCCTAAACAAAATGGAGGCAAGATAGCGGTCTGGCTACACGAGACTAACCTACTGCAGTTGAGTTCTCTAATGTGATGCACCTCAGGGCTGCCGTCATCAAGAAGGTGGAGACTAAACTCACAGCTGGAGTGGATGTGTCCAATGATGTGTTTCTGATCATGGCTGCCTCAATATACTATTTGGAGATGCAGTACGACCAGACCCTACGAGTGCTTAACCAATCAGATTCATTAGAAGGGTACGTCAGTAGCCATTTTGTGGTCTGTAGTGTGTGTTGAGTGCTTTCCATATATAGGCATGCTTTGAGGGTCCAGACATTGTTGGCAATGTCCAGACTGGATCTGGCAAAGTGAGTCCTTTGCTAAGTACGTAATGAGGCTGCCATTCCACCCTCCACCCCTGGTGTAGGAAAGAGGTTAAGGCCATGCAGGAGAAGGATGATGACGCAACACTTACACAACTTGCACTAGCATGGTTCAACATGGGAGTCGTGAGTCACCTGGTGTGTAGCCTGGGTGGGGCTGAGCCTCTGCCAGTGTGTAGCCTGGGTGGGGCTGAGCCTCTGCCAGTGTGTAGCCTGGGTGGGGCTGAGCCTCTGCCAGTGTGTAGCCTGGGTGGGGCTGAGCCTCTGCCAGTGTGTAGCCTGGGTGGGGCTGAGCCTCTGCCAGTGTGTAGCCTGGGTGGGGCTGAGCCTCTGCCAGTGTGTAGCCTGGGTGGGGCTGAGCCTCTGCCAGTGTGTAGCCTGGGTGGGGCTGAGCCTCTGCAAGTGTGTAGCCTGGGTGGGGCTGAGCCTCTGCCAGTGTGTAGCCTGGGTGGGGTTGAGCCTCTGCCAGTGTGTAGCCTGGGTGGGGCTGAGCCTCTGCCAGTGTGTAGCCTGGGTGGGGCTGAGCCTCTGCAAGTGTGTAGCCTGGGTGGGGCTGAGCCTCTGCCAGTGTGTAGCCTGGGTGGGGCTGAGCCTCTGCCAGTGTGTAGCCTGGGTGGGGCTGAGCCTCTGCCAGTGTGTAGCCTGGGTGGGGCTGAGCCTCTGCCAGTGTGTAGCCTGGGTGGGGCTGAGCCTCTGCCAGTGTGTAGCATAATAGCCTTAACCAACTTGTATAACTTGTGTTCAGGGTGGAGAGAAGTATCAAGATGCCTACTATATATTTCAAGAAATGGCTGACAAGACCACTGCCACTCCTCTACTGCTGAACGGACAGGTATGTATCTTACCCCCTTTACTGAGGTAGTTGTTGCCAGTGTTCCAATGGTTACAGGCTGCCTGCTACATTCATCAAGGAAAGTACGATGATGCTGAAACATCCTTACAGGAAGCAATTGCTAAAGTATGTACGTTGTCAATTTGTATACAGCCACTCATCCATCCAATGATTTATGTATGTAGGATAGTAACAATGCAGAGACATTGATTAATCTAATTGTTGTAAGTCAACATTTGCAGAAACCATCTGAAGTGAGTGAACTGTTATTTCACAACCTGTCAACCTAACCTTAAATGAATCTCGTCTATTTTAGGTCTGCAATCGTTACATGACTACTCTAAAGGACAGTCATCCAAATCATGCCTTTGTCAAAGACTACATAACTAAGGTATAGTTTGCTAAACAAGAGAATGCTGTTACTATGTTTGACTCTCCCTCTCCCTCTCCCCTCTCCCCTCTCCCCTCTCTCCCTCTCCCCTCTCCCCTCTCCCCTCTCCCTCTCCCCTCTCCCCTCTCCCTTTCCGCCTCCCCCTCTCCCTCTCCGCCTCCCCCTCTCCCCTCTCCCCTCTCCCCTCTCCCTCTCCCTCTCACTCACTCCCTCTCCCCTCTCCCCTCTCCCCTCACCCCTCTCCCCTCTCCCCTCTCCCCTCTCCCCTCTCCCCTCTCCCCTCTCCCTCTCCCCTCTCCCCTCTCCCTTTCCGCCTCCCCCTCTCCCTCTCCGCCTCCCCCTCTCCCCTCTCCCCTCTCCCCTCTCCCTCTCCCTCTCACTCACTCCCTCTCCCCTCTCCCCTCTCCCCTCTCCCTCTCTCCCCCCCTCTCACTTACTCACTCCTTTTCAACTCACACACTCTTTACTTCTTTTTATGATAGGAAAATGAATTTCAAAAGTTGGCTCAGCAGCTGCAACTAGTTCAACCATAAACTCATTTCTAATTGTTACTATTGATGAGATAGTTATTACAATTATTGTAATTGAATAGCTACAGTTTGTAATGTTACGCACATTGCAAGTATGGTACGTTTTAAGGGAAATTTTACAAATGTGCTACCGTATATTCTCTAATTTTTCGGCTCCCTAATATCTCTTTTTCTAATTTCTACGTGTGTTAAGGATGACGTCATAAGTTTGGTGAAAATGTCTCCTGCACTAGTATGGGTTCTCTGCGCTATCATCCAATTTTGTCGGAGCGACAGCGTTAATTTGACACAAAAGTTAGCAGAAGATAGATCATGTACTGATTGACAAAGCATTCACCGAATGGACGTAATATCAATGTACATAATGATCATGATCGATTTGCTATTTGCAAAAGCTCTTTGCTTAACTGCAACGTTAAAATTGATTTAATCAGCAGCTTAATATTTGGACCTACGTTGGTTTATTTTTAAGTTGCCACGAAAATATTTCTAGTACTGCGCCTATCTTCTTTGTAAATCAGTGTTTTTATTATTATTATATAGCCATGTCGATGCGTATTGTAATGATGGTTCAAAGGCTGTATTCTATTTGGACTCTTCCTGTACCAGCACAACTCACTGGATGATTGCCCTGGAGGGAGGAGGGGGGTGCAGTAGCGAGGACCAGTGCATACAGCGTCTGCAAGATAGAACTGGGAGCACCAGTGTACTAACATCTTCACTTCCACTTAGACGATTTGTGAACATTAAAGGTAGAAGTATTTTGTCATCAAATGCAAAAGAAAATCCACCTTTTCATGACTTTTGTCATGTATTAGTCCCATACTGCAGCAGTGACTTTTGGTTGGGTAATACTAGTACCTCCTCCACTTCCTCTGATCATTATCAAGGTGCCAGAATCTTTGAAGAAGTCATCACAAAGTTATTGCAACATCATGGACTAAACACATCTAAGGAAGTTGTGCTCTTTGGGTTGAGTGCTGGAGGAGTGGGAGCCCTGAACCAGTTTCCTTGGTTGTCCTCCCAGCTGCCTCCTGATGCCCATTTGTCCCTCATTATAGACTCTGGCTGGTTTATCAACTTCAAAGACGTCCTTAAGGACTTGTACTCATCTCCTCCATTTGTGCCTGTAGCCCCTTTGTGTAGGATATTTGTTGAAGGTGTTCCTTGCTGTGCTGTGCCAAGTTGTGTGCTCCTCAACTATAACTCAACCCTTCCTCCAATATTCTTCATATCCAGCAGGTACGACGCATACCTCCTCCAGTATGTCCTGGAGAACGAGATTCCAGTTGACAGTATCAATCAAAATGCTGAAAATCTAAGTACCACAAATAGCCTAATCAATGTGGCTATAAACACTGTATACTCCTATGGTTCAGCCTATGTCACATCTGCCAAAGCTGTACAGCAGTACACAAGAACTGTCTCCTTCTTTGTTCCATCTTGCAGCCAGCATAACTACATGCCAACCAGCTCCCTTTGGGATGTGGGTGGTCCATTGAGGGAAGCCGTTGTTGAGACTGTTGTAGTTGGTGGAATTGTGAACTTCACCAATGCTATTAATCCATCTTTGTGGAGGAACATTCAGATCAATGGTACAACCTTGCTGGCAGCCCTGACAACCTGGTACCAAAACAAAACAGAGCTCATCTCATTGTTTGACTCCTGTCAAGTTCTACTTTGCAATGAGCACTGCCAGGACAGTGCTCTCCTGATACAACCAAGAAAAGGCTTTGAAGCCTGGGAGTGGGTGTGTGTAGTAGTAGCCATCTTGCTGGCCTTTGGACCTGCTGTACCAAAAGTGATCTTGTACATCAATCAAAAATACCTCTTTCATCAGCAGAAACTGTACATTAGATCAAGAACAGTTACTAAACCAGGAAAACATAGAACTTTGCCTGCCAGTGTCTCCTGCAGTCAAATCAGTTACACAGTTAATGGTAGCCTATCTTGGTGTGAGACTGGCAGACCAGTGAGCAAGAGGAGGATTAGGACGGTCCTTGTTCAACCTGTTGAGGAGGAAGAGATCCCTCGTCCTGCTACTCCAAAGGGAAGAGATAAAGTGATAATTAACAATGTGAATCTGTACATTAATCCAGGAGAACTGGTTGCTATAATGGGACCGTCCGGAAGTGGAAAGACCACATTACTAGACGTCATCTTAGGTAGAAGAACTAGTGGAACAGTTGAGGTAAGACAGTTTTGCTAATGACAGGCATTGCTTGTTTAGCTATGGGTAGATGAATCAAATGATAGTAATATTGAGTGGCTACTTTACTCAGAAGATTCTAAAGAGTTTGTTTTTAAGATTCTTTATGTATAGCTGTTCTGCCGTATACATTCTGCAGGGTTTTTAGAGGGTTTGAGGGAGGGCATTCCCCCCTGAAAATGGTTTTGCCCCCCCCCCCCTGAGCTTTACTTAGCCAATTTAAGCTAAATAATTGAAAATTTTCAATTATTTAGGAAATCAATGTCATGTAAATCCAGAATTTCTGGATATGTTATAAACTTCAAACATACGTATGGATCACTACATGTTTGTAGGGTGATATATACATTCAGGGGATTCCCCTTAGTGCCATGAAGGAGTGGTTTAGAAACAATTCTGCCTACGTACGTCAGCTGACCATTCCATACTATACTGAGCTCACTGTGAGGCAGAATTTGCTTCTGGCAGCCAACATGCAAGTTCCTCCTCGGACACCAACTGAGCTCTTATTTGAGAGAGTGGAACAAGTCATATCTGAAGTAAGTAAGTGTCAGGAGCTCTAACATTAGAGCTATGGACTTAAACCCTCAATACTTTTGTGCATCCATAGTGTATGGTAATCTTACTGTAGACACATGTGCGAATATACGTAGATAAAGCTTTACAGAGCTGATAATATTGCTAGCTCAGCAATTTAGCTACCTGCCTAATATGTTGGAGTTAGCCATGCTTCATTAAATGATACTGTATGCCCGGTGGACTACATATACCCCATATGTATATGATTTGATATCCTTACAAATAGACCGGTTTGCAGAAGGTGGCAGACATTCCAGTTGGTGAAGCTACTGGACTCGGCTTGAGTGGAGGGCAAGTGAGAGCCATTGTATATCCTTGTGCACTCTAGAAATTGGAGTGCCAATAATGTGCAATGGACTATGTCCATCAATTAGATTTATTATTTCGATGGAACATATGCATACAATATTATTATTAATCGTCTTGTACTTTCCTTCGGTTGAATTTTATAGAAGAAGCGATTGTGTATTGCTCTTCAAATGCTAAAGATGCCCAGTGTGCTATTCTTGGATGAACCGACAACAGGTACACTGACCTGATTAATTACAGGGGTTTCCCCTAGTAATTGACATGTAAATGTTTTCATAGGGCAAGTATGAAAATTATTCAAATTGTAAATCTACTTTTAATTTCTTAAAAATTAGTTTTTTTTAATTTAGAGTATTGTCTACTATATTTATGTATGCGCATAATTAGGTTTGGATGCTGCCACTTCAAAGGAATTGCTGGAGATGCTTTACGTGTTAACACAGGATGGGCACAGTGTTCTGCTGACAATACATCAACCTCGGATTGAAATATTTCATATGTTCCACAAAATCATATTACTGACTGAGGGAGAAATAGCATATTTTGGTTCACCTTTTGGTGCTTATAGTTACTTTAAAGACACTCTCTCAGCCAAAAATGGCTCAAACATTAAAGTATGTATAATGACTATTATGGCAGACCTGAAGCTTGTGATGTTCGGCTCTATAAATCATTTTACTTGCAGTTGGAGGGATGTAAGAGTGCGGCAGATGCACTTTTGGACATTTTAAACAGGAAGGATCATCAGAGAGCATTAGTGGAGGCTTACAAAGAGAATGGGTTTCCTCAAGCTGTGCAGCATGCCATTGATCTGTCCCAGCAGTCAATAGCCCACACTCCAACCACCACACACATGTAAGCAGACACGCCCACCACCACACACATGTAAGCAGACACGCCCACCACCACACACATGTAAGCAGACACGCCCACCACCACACACATAAGCAGACATGCCCACCACCACACACATAAGCAGACATGCCCACCACCACACATGTGAGTAGACACGCCCACCACCACACACATAAGCAGACACGCCCACCACACACATGTAAGCAGATACACCCACCACCACACATGTGAGTAGACACGCCCACCACCACACATGTAAGCAGATACGCCCACCACCACACATGTAAGCAGACATGCCCACCACCACACATGTGAGTAGACACGCCCACCACCACACACATGTGAGTAGACACGCCCACCACCACACATGTGAGTAGACACGTCCACCACCACACATGTGAGTAGACACGCACACATGTGAGTAGACACGCCCACATGTGAGTAGACACACCCACCTCGCATACAAGACTGGTACCGTTTCTCTAATACATATCATTACAGTATACCATTAACATTTACTATTCATCAATATATACACCATTTGGTGAAGCAGATTGAATTTAATAAATGCTTTAACTTTACATTCTCCCTTTCTCTGTTTAGTCAAAACCCAGGTATTTGGAAGCGTTTGCTCTCATTGGAGAGCAGGACCTCGCTACGTCAGACATTTATTCAGATAATCTACATACCAGTGGTGTTTTTAACTGTTGCCACCTTACTCTGTGAGTCACATTCAGGTCACATGATAGTCACCTTTGACCCCTACTCTCCTCATTTCAGGCACAGTGTACTATCCAGCAAACAGCTCGGCTAAGGTAGTGGCTGTAGTGTGTTTGACCACCTGTTGCCCTTCGCTTCTGATGAGTTCCATGGTAATGGGACTACTGCTCAAACCTCTCACCATCTTTGATTTGGAACACTCCGATGGTATATCCTCTGCTCACGATCTTGTGCTGCAGGTTTTTATCAGGATGGCGGCCATTTCTTGTATACCTTTAGCCATTTGTATGTTGATAATATCCTTGGTCATATATGAAAGTCGTGATCCAGTTGTCATCACTATGGTGATACTCTATTTCCTCCTGGCTAACCTAGCTTGGATCACAATATTCATTTTCATTACAGTCACCTTTCCCAGCATCACTCACCGGATCTGTCCTCTGGCTGCAGCTCTGGGTAGCTTCTTTTGTGGTTTCATCATCCCCAGGAGCCAGTTGCCACTGTACTACATTTGGATCTTGTACATTGACCCATCTTACTATGCCTTCTCTGGAACTGCATTCACTGTACTGGGGACCAGGGAGTTCCAATGCCCCAACTACAAGACCAATATTGAATGCTATGTTGAGTCTGGACTGGCCTCAATTTACTACTTTGGATTGACAGATATTTGGCCATCCCTCCATCTAGTGTACCTAATAGGGTTTGTATTTCTTGGGATAGTGATGGCCATATTGTCACTGAACCTCAAGCTGTACTATCCAGTTCTTAGAGAGAGGATTAATATGATGAAAAAACGATGGGTGAACAAGTAAGAGTTGCATGGCCTTACATGTGCATTAGGTGTAAGTTCTATGAGAAATGGTGACCTGCAGTAGAGCCAACTTTACTGTGATAGTACATTATCAGATTTTAGTATATAGCTCATTTATTTTCATAATTATTATCACTTTTTGCCTTTTGTGTAATTTATAGAGGGAAACCATTTGGCTCTAAAGTTTGTTTAGCTGCTACTGTGTCAGACACTCATTCAACTGCCCAAAGGAGACACAAGATTGTGCACGAGTTCAATTCTCAGGAAAGGGACAGCGTAAGTGAAGAGGAAGTTGACTTGCTTCAACAGCAAATGAATAACCTTGATGTGGACAGCATTATGAGTCAAGTGGAAATGGTTGATATGATAATAAATGAGGAGGATAAGATGAGAGACTGTAAGGACCTGCTGCATAGGAGAGAAGAGAAGATTAATCTAGAGCTAGCTACTCATGTAGTGAACTGGATACAATCTGATGATGACTGTGTCTTACAACATGAAGTAGGCTTAGTCAATCGGAATACTTCTCTTAGACCACAAAAGACTTTCAAACAAATTTCTCATAAACCAAGTATCAAGGATACAACTGACTTGCATGAAACAACTAGTCCATTTTGTAACTAACATTCAAATAAGTAACAAAATAAATTAATTAACAAGCTAGTTGCAATTTCATTATTATTGTATCTGATTTTATGTTAGCAATGACAATAGGAGTAAATATTAGCATGCATGGGTCCGGAACAGAGGTGCATGTATATGTATACAAAATAAGGCACAGAAAAGCGAGCTCGAGGCCAAGTCACTGGTATAATAGTTCGCGACAATCGCGAATGTATTTAGAAACAAACGATGCATTATAATTAGTTTTAAAAACGATGCATTATTAGAGAACTATACGTATACAATGTCGATATATCGTGTACCTATAATATGTTCTCCGTTCTCCTTAACAGATATATATGATCGAGGTTTGCATGGGATTCCGTGCATCCGCGTACTCGGGCGGGTGCGATCGATCTATTAAATAGTCTTTCGCACTAGTTGAGTTATAGCTTTTGAATGCTGACGGGTTACGATGTATAATAAGTATATAAGCGTGCAATTTTGGGGATTAATTAGAATCAAAGGAATCCGTTTTTACGGACAATGAGAAATATTTCGATTTCCGCAATATTAGAATTGTACGGTATATTCTATGAATATTTACAATTAGACTAAATATGGTAAGAAGGGCATGTTTAAAGAAGTATTAGGCGGCCCGCTCGTACAATACCCTGGACAATAGAATAAAAGACACAAAAGGCGTCGTATATGTGTCTCCGAGACTCCGTAAACGATGTATGCGGATTTTAGCATTGTAGGTTGTTACACCTGCAATACTGTATCTGTCTAACTGAGCTACGGCCAAGATGGTAGCCATGGGTGCACTGACTTTGGTTGCAACTGTAAGTTTCAAATTTGATTCAAATAGTTCGAACTGCATGCATTCTTACATGGCGTCCTTCATAAGCAATGCAATGTGTGATTCTCGCAACTTTGCAATTTGATTGTAATGAATTGAAATAGATCAATACGGCAAATATATAGCCTCTTAATATATCCTATATAGGTAATCCCTTTTTTGAAGAGATTTAGAGATTTTGTGATTATTTGGCATACATATATGGACTAGATAGCTAAAGTATATAGATTGCTTAGTAATTACTGGCCTATATGTTAAGACTGAATTTGGGTACATATATATATGAAGATGTCCTTTTACATATATTTTGCTTTTGGTATGCATTGGGAATAATAATAACATAATATCTAAAGCTGTGTTCCTGCTATGCATGTACATATTATTATTGTTGTCTAGTTATTGTAGACATTTAAGAGTTTATTATATAGATAAGGAATTTTATTGCGTTATTAATAATAAGGGTTAGTTGAGCATCGTTGTCAAATTGAACGTTTCAACCCGGAGGTCTTCTTCAGCAATGAAATTTACAACAATTTACGTTATAGAATCGCCACATTCACGTGGAGTCTCTTTGGACGGTAACCTAAATTATGTTTTGTATATCATACTCACAAAGATACAACGATATAGAAAAGTGTGTAACATCACTTTAATGCGGCCCATGCATGTGCATGGCAGTATTGTTACACACTCCAGGCTGCATGGGACTATGCCATGCACCACCATAGAAAGGTAACCCAAATGGTTTAAGAGGATGGGGTCAAGGACATCTGTACAACAGGAAATATATATACATATAACCTGGATTCAGGGTATATGCCCCCCTGAGTGCAGTATGGTACTCATAATATTAATTGGTCCTCTGCAAACCAATACTTAATTAAATGCATGTCTATACACAACATCAAAAACATTTCATGAACGGTCACTATATGTATATAGATTAGCTACTTTTCAATATCATTTCTGTATTTTGCAATCTGTATGAAACCTGTGATAGGCTAAACATTGCAAAGAAAGTTGTTATTGTGTTGAATTTAGAGCTTGCGAAACCTAGTCCTAGATCGATCCATTAAGTCTGCATGTCTAATACCTTCAAAAATCTTTTATACATCATAATTACTGCATGTGTGCACAAGTTTCAATTAATTCGTTCAATATATCAGTGCACCTATTGGTTCTTATTAATCATTTACATGCAGATGGCACTCATGAGCTATGTTGTGGAGGCACAAATCTCTTTAGGTTAGTACTCAAGTTAATCTTATATATGTATACTTATAGTGTCAGAGTTATTTGCTGAAGCATATATGTATGTATATATCTGAAATGTTTAGTTTTCCAGCTGAATTAGCTAGTTATATAAATGACCTCCAGTGGACATGGATTCTATACATGAATAATCTAACTTATCATTTTCCTACATGTTAGCAAGCATACAAGGCTAAGCAGATATAAAGAATAAAGACTTACAAAAGTCCTAGGCCCAAGGCCTATACATATAGAACATATGTATTTGCCAGTTTATTGCAATTTGGACATCAGACTATGTCATAGTAGTACCTCATTCTATCCATGCAGGCTGTGACCAGGGAATGTATAATTGTATGATGAATGGAAGATGTATCGATGCTGCTCAGCTGTGTAATGGCATGAATGACTGTGGAGATGCTGATCCTGGTTCGGATGAAACTGAAGCTGTTTGTGGTAAGTGAGCAAGTTATATAGCAATCACTTTAGATACACTCAGCACCATAACACATCATGTTTAATCTCTATAGTTGGAGAATAATTAATATGAGTTATTATTGTGTGTATATATATAATATCTATTTCTAAACTTTTAGTTGAACCTTTTCCTGGAATTCCTCGCTATGTCAGAGTTGGCCTAGAAGGAACTTCATCATTTCCTGTCACTGTAATGGTTACTCTTGACTGTCAGCCTTATGCTGAATCTCGATTTGGAAGGAACATCAATGAATCCTCTTTTAGATGGTTCAGAGAAACGAGTGAAGTTTTTGATAATTCTACTATAAGAGACATTACTCTCAGTGGAAACAGGCAGCAACTGTTTATTGATAATATCAGAATTGCCTCTGGTTCTGAGGATGGCACCGAAGCAGCATACTCATGTGAGGTATGCAGTAATCCAGACCCAGTTAGATGTGATAGAGGTACTACAAGTGTCAGAGCTAGAGGTAAGTTGCCATTTAATGTTGTGACAAACCTTAATTTCTAAATTGGCATATTTTCCTCCTCCAGATCCCCCTGTACTGACCTGCCCAGAACCAGACAACCAGATTGATTTTCAGCCTGTTCTTAGCATTCCCCTTGGCTGTGATGTTTGTGTAGAGTTTGGTGATAATGCTACGCTTGCTTCACTCCTCTGTCAACCGTCGACCACCAGAGTACCAGTTGACTGTGTCATTAGAAGTCCTGAAGGATTGAATCCCGATCAACTTGCAGACATAGATGGTTTCCAAGTGGCTTCTCCTAGTCAGATCTCTATGTCTGGGCTACTAGCAAATCCTGAAAATCCTGCACCACCAAGAATACTTGGAACTTGGACATGTACCTGTAACAATTCTGATGGAGTAACAGTCGCAACTTCAAGATTGGATTCATGCTGTGAGTCAATTAATTAGAACCCGACCTCACATACATTTTCTTGGCTACATTTAATGTGATAGATGACTCAAATTGACTGCTAGAATTTCTTTTCATATTCTTATCATTTCAGTACAACCGCCAAGGATTGATAAAGGAATAGAAATGTGTAGAAATATCCGCTTTCCTCCCTACGTGTCTGAAGGACCCAAAGAGACTAAAATAGGAGGTGATGTCTGTACTATAGTAGGAAGTCGAGTGGATATTAGATGTGACCTTCTTGAGAGGGGAATGCCCCCTGCTAGAGTGATCTGGAGAAGAGGTAGCACAGAGTTACCAGAATTTGAGAATCGTTCCATGATATCAATTAATGCTAGTGAGCCTACTGTTGCTTACACTTGTGAGGCAATGAATGATGCTGGCATGGATAGTGCTACAACTGATTTTATGTTTGCTACTGATGCAACAAACTACAGTAAGTGAATATATTAAATCTCCTATCTGTCCATCTCTCTGTCCATCTAACTGTCTATATAACCCTCTGTCCATCAATTACTCTGTCCATCTCTTTGTCTATCTTTCTGTCTAACCCTCTATCCATCTCTCTATCCATCTCTCTGTCCATCTCTCTGTCTATCTCTCTGTCTATCTCTCTGTCTAACCCTCTATCCATCTCTCTGTCCATCTCTCTGTCTATTTCTGTATCCATCATTATAAATTCATAAAGATAAATTGCTTTCTGATACATAATGGACTATATAATACTCCAAGACACAAGAACATGCGCCTCCTAACAATGTGAATTAATACTTTCTTTCTTAACATATAATATGTATAATTAAGGTTAAATGTAAGCTGTAAGCCACTAATGGAGGTAATGCTAACAATCATAAAAAGTGATGCAAAATTGTTATCAATTATCTCTCTGCCCATCGGTACGATCGAGGGAACCACACTAGCCAAAATCAACTTAGAATAGATTCCAAACGTTTCGAACAGAACGGCATAAGATGAACCGAGATGAAGGCCCGTTGCCAGGGGTGTACAACCCACTTATCCACCTCTACACACCCTCTTGATTATTAGACTGTGTCACTGCATGTTAGCATATTTCAGTTACTTTATATTCCATTATACCAGTATATCACATCACAGTTAAACAACAGGACTTATACCTCATGCATGCAAGCTGTCATCCCCTAGCAACACATTTATTCACACCTCATTTCCGCTTTTTTCATGTGTATAAAGTCTGCCATCTCAGTTTTGTAAGTGTTAATTCCACTGATGAAGGTCCTGGATTGGACCGAAACGTTTGGAATCTATTCTAAGTTGATTTTGGCTAGTGTGGTTCCCTCGATCGTACCGATATGCAAGAACCTAGCCACGCAGAAGTCCTTCACATCTCTCTGCCCATCACTTTTCAAATGTATAAATTCAGTGTGCATTAATATTCCCAGAAATATAATTCTTTCAGGTTATATTTATTAACGTTCATCTCTATCTTGAATTTCAGATATTTTTCAGAAACCCATCCTTGACAAGAGTAGACCAGGACCTCCTCCTGATGATGTTCCTCCCGACGATATGACAGTGACAATTGGAGAAGACATGTATATACTCCCAGGAAGGACAGCTACTGTTGAATGTGGTCTAAGCCAGGAAGGAATCCCTCCAGCACCAGTGAGGTGGACAAGACGCGACTTTCCATGGGATGGTGAAGGACAGTCCAACGTCATGTTTAGTGGAGATGGCCGTATATTAACTATATCCAACATTTCTAAGTCAGTTGACTGCACTTACTACTGCTGCATTGCTGAAAATGCTGCTGGAATAGATCAAGCCTGCACTAATATAATATGTCCAGGGGAGCCACCACTCTTCAGAAGAGGGTTGCGATTGCCACTACCTATGAACCCTGATCGCATCAATCCAGGTCCAGCATCAGTAGACATAGGAGGATCAGCCTATACTACACCTGGTAATTTGATAGAAATTATTGGTCAAGACACGAGGGCCAACCCTCTGGCCATGGATTGGACATGGCAGTATATACCTAGTGGAGGTACACCCACAACCATCACAGGCACACCAATGATTATCATGATGGGAGGCTTTGAGGTGTCCACCTTCACTGACATGATAGATGGACTGAACTTTACCGTTTTCACAAATATCCCTCGTAAAGTTAGTCGTGTGGAGATTAGAGGAGCTACGGCTGGACAGCAGTTCAATATCTCAAGTACTGTAACCAATGTAATAGGATCAGACACAGCAACAAGCAATGTCGCTAGTAAGTTGAAGAATTTATATGATCATGCACGTTAATACTAAATACAATTTCCTCTTTCTTCATTGCAGTATACTCTCCACCTGTGTTTGAACAGGGAATGCCAAATCCAAACATTCCTGATGTCATTCAAAATGATCTCTCTCCAACTGTTACTATTGGAGAAACCATTTATATGGCTGAGGGCAATTCTGCAACCATAAATGCCAATCTCGTCCCCGGATCTGGTCTTTTAGATGGCACTACAGACTTTGAGTGGTACTACAAAGGAGAGAGGGTTTTTGATGATGTAGCTGAGGGTGGCAGATTTAGCATTTCAACAACTCCAACAGGAACTAGTCTTACCATTAATGATGTCACTTTGTCTGATGTTGGACAGATTCAGGTTATTGGATACAATCCAGCTGGATCTGATAGGGCCTTTACTGATTTGAATGGTAAATATAGATGACATGATTGTCCGATTGTGATATAGGTTTCTATTACAACTGTTATGTGCTATATTATCCTCCTTGCTTAGTCAAATATCCTTCTTCTTATAGTGTATAAACCAATAGCAATTGACAAAGGTGATCCTGACAATATCATTGGACCAGACGAGCCATTAAAGGGTAAAATTGGTGATACATTTAATGTGGAGAAGGGAAAGCGAGCCTTCATTAACTGTGACCTTGCTGAGAGTGGTGGATTTCCTTACAATGAAACAGGCAATCTTCCTGCAGAAATAGAGTGGTTTAGAGGGACACCACCAATGCCAGTGGATCCAAGTCTTTATAGTGGTAACCATGGTAACCAGCTGTGTGTAGATGTTTCCTCCTTAGCGGATGGAGGTGACTTTACATGCGTAGCTACAAGCCGAATTATGGAAGAAGGTACTTTCCAATCTGATACAGCAACATCTCCAGTCAATGTCTTGAGTGAGTTGAACCTATATTGAACTAAATGATTTGGTTGACTTTATTCTTCATGTTGGAACGATCTCTTTTTCCAGTGGGACCTATAATTGACCCTGCTGCTCTACCACCTATGATGGCTGGAGAAAGAGCAATCAATTTGGAAGGAAAGAGGAGACGTGTTGTTGAAGATGGTTCTACTGTACGCATCAGATGTTCAGTTATGATGTCTATACCTGATGCCAACATTACTTGGACATTTTCCAATGGCCAAACAACACAAGACATCAAAGCAGGTGGAAAGTTTACAATTGCAGAAGATATGACTGGTGAAAGTCAACTTCTTATTAGTAATTTTGGAAGCGAAGATGTTGGCCGCTATCGCTGCACTGCATCAAACTCAGTTGGCAGTGATGTAGCTAGTGCAAGCATAGGACTGTGTCCAAGTGACTCAAGGAGATGTGCACCAGGAGAGCCAGGGTTTACCATTGAGCTGGATGTGTCTGGAGGTTTCAATGACACTTGTCCATTTTGTGCTGAATATGCAATGAATCAATATGGACCAGTGAGTTAGATGTTGACAGTCCCAATACATGATAAATGCCATGTCTCACTCTCTATATATATATACGTAGTGTCAACCTCCCTGCCATCTTGGTATCAAGACTAGAACAGTCATCTGTCGAGCTGGTGGAAGAAGGTTTGAGAATGAGATCTGCAACATGACATCACAGACTCCTCCATCTCAAATGACATGCGAGGCTGATTTCCCTGATCCAAATGATAGGGCTTGTAATCTGGCTCCAAGATGGAAGAAGGGACCATGGGGCCACGTAAGCCATTCAATCTCATCCCAATTTACTAGTCAAATACTATCTGTTATTTAATATTTCTACAGTGCTCTAGAACATGTGATGGTGGCCTTCAGAAGCGTCAAGTCTGTTGCCATATTCCCGCTACTGGTAAAGAAATACATGATTCAGAGTGTACTTATGCTCCCAAGCCAAAAGAATCAAGGAGATGTAACATTGGTAAACCATGTGGTAAGTGTACTTCTTGTTAATGTGTGTGTGTACATGTGTGACTACTGTGGAGGGGTACCCTAGCTACCAAGCTGTTATTCCCCTGAAGGTTGCCAAGACTTTGCTTCTGGATGTGAAAAAATAGGAGGACGCCGATGTGCTGAAGAAGTCTTCAAAATTGCTTGTTGTGAAACATGCAGTCAGGGTGGAAGATCCTTCCCTTATTAATTAACTGTGACTCTATCTAGTATTCTTAAGTAACCATTCACTAACATACAATTCCGCTTGCCACAGTTAATTCACTCCTGCATCTCCAAAAGATTACCATTTAATTGTAACATTTTCCAAATCAGTTTGGGTAAAAAACTAACTTGGTTATGAGACATCTCTCAACCTGCTTTATATCACTATTAAAAAGTTTAGGTGATATGCATTTTTCTAACTGCACCAAACTTATCTTTGAGATGGTTCGTCTTCAGTCTTTTTGAGCACTGCCTAGAGACAATGAAAAGATGAACCATCCTTGGTACTATTGAAATATCATGTACGTAGATGTATTGTCTGTAAGTATTATGTATTTTCATCCTATACATTTGGACCATATATGATTTGGAAATTAAATTTCTAAATTATTTTATATCCACCCTGTAAGCTGTTTTACAAAAGTATATACATGGCCAGTGGTCCTAAGTATTGCACCTAGCTATATAGGAAGTAGTGTGTTTGATTATTCATATTTTTCTATAAATATATATGTATTTCTTAGAATACAAATTCAAGGTTGTATGCAATTTCTTTGTCTGTTTTTTTATTACATTAATAGATAGGTCAATTTCAGAGGAAGCAACTTCTCTTCATTTGGATTAATGTAAAAGTAAGTATGTATATGTAGGTAACCTATATGTATATAGCATGTACAACAATTATTTTTAAGTCATGCCATGCAAACTTCATGAAAAATCTAAGATACCATTTTCCTACATGCTATATGCCTATTCTGTAAAAGAGCCTATAGGGGAACTAAACCTGAAGAGAACTTTGGATGAGGATACAGGAGTCTTTTCTTCCTTCTTTTCCCTTCTTTCATCTTCTTCTCCACTGGGTCAGACAGCCGTTTCTGGGAATTCCACCCTTCAGCAGTGATCCTGGGAGTCTTTGTCTTTTCTTTATCTTGATCTTCTGTGAATCCTTGGCTCTCTATGCTAAATCTAGGGGCCTTATATACACTATTTTGGCGCCAAAAGTTAAATAAGGTGTTAACTAAGACACATGATGAAATTTTAATTTTATTTCATGTTAGAAATAGTTCTTAAATTATATGTGAATGTCTATTAGGCCAGGCAAAATCGATTCCCAGTTTACCGTCTCCGCCCGCATGCTTTTTTGGGCACGCCGTCAAACTTTCATTTTTCATTATGTGGCCACGCCAATGACTTCTGGTCACAATGGGATCAACTAGCAAACACAGAAACGGAAGCTCCTTTATAATAAGTATTCAACTTTTTACACAGGATCAAATTACAGGTTTCATATGGTGTGAAATCTATTTGAAACTTCTTGAACAGCCAGGTTTCAAAGGGTGCTCAAGAATGTGCTAACAGATTAATTTCACGGGTTTCAAGTTTTAACAGCCCCCTTTCCGAGCTTTATACATACTTTCATACCTTTTGAAACCTGGCAGTTCAAAAGAGTTTCAAATAGGTTTCATGCCTTCTGAAACCTGATATTTGATCCTGTGTTAAATACTGTGGTTTCTTTATTAAAAATTCAACTCAGTGAGTTTTGTATGTCTGATGACTGATGACTGATTGCATTTTTAATAATGAATAATGATAAATGACCTCCCTCCCTCATGCTATTTTTGAAAATGCTGGACGATAAACTGTGAATCAAATTTGCAAGGCCTTATATGTAGTGTGACCTGGATAGATCCCATTAATCCACCCACCCATCCATCCACCCGCCCATCCACAGAAATTTCATTTCGCGTGTACAATGTGCCGGATATTCGTTTTCCCCTTTTTTCTTATTTCACTTTCGGTAAAAGGTATAGAAGGAATGTAAATTGCTCCGTCATAAAATTATTAGTTGCTACTTTGGAGTTTCATAAAACACTAACAGTTACAACCCAAATACCTAGCTTATCGAGTTAAAAGGACCTCATATAGTGAAAACGACCCTCGTCAGATAAGAGCGTTATACTCCTTAAAACCTATGCCACTGTAGGGAAAAGGGTTGGCTACGCGGGACTGCGTTCATAACGACCAGTACAACGAGGCACGGACTGTTTAGTGTAAATTGCACTGTATAGAGTTAACGACCACCTGCCCAGCGTGACGACGACCGCCTAATCTGTAGTTCCTAACGACCATACAATATATACAGAAAAACGTTGAGTCAGATGTATATTACGCCGGTATATACATTCGTATACGAATTAAAAGCGTATACATCTTTATTGACGCTGAGAGCTACTTACCGTAGACTTCAAGGGGTAAAATCGTAAAACGTAATTGGCCCTTAGCGAATCATTCGAGGTGTCAATCGCGACTATATTTACCGAGAGATTACTCTTCTTTTATTGAACGTAAAAGTTGTTATACTATCATTATTTTACAAGGGTCGCTGTACATAAAGACCACCACATGTTGGTCCCAAGTATGGTCGTTAAAGAAAGATTCTACTGTACTGCCGCGACTCTATGCAAAGTAGGATATATCCGGTCCCCGTATATAGCGTACAGCGGCCCGCTCTATAGCTATTTGACAATGGAATAAAACAACAAAGAGGTAGCAATACCGGACGACATTTGCAGTCGTGTAGGTGTTACACCTGCAATACTGTATCTGTCTAACTGAGCTACGGCCAAGATGGTAGCCATGGGTACACTGGCTTTGGTTGCAACCGTAAGTTTCAAACGATTTCCATGTTCTTTGAATTACTAATTATATCAGCTTCATCTGTTTTGCAGGTGATACTTCTGAGCTCGGCTGTCGATGCACAAATATCTTTAGGTCAGTTTTGAGCATTTCCTTTTTGTCGGTAACTAGTGTATTTATACGATAATACGTCACCGGAACTGGAGTTCGCCTCCGCGCCAATTAATCGCGTGAGAAGAATGAAAGGTGATGCTTCCGTTAACAAAACAACAACTTCGTTTTTGTTGTGGTTAGCCGCACTATGACACTATGACCGCACTATGACACTATGACCGCACTATGACCGCACTATGACTGTACCAGGCGGGCATGTATACATCAGAACGTGACGAGGAGTGCACTTCATCAGAAGCTGTCTTGATGATTATTATTATTATTATTGATTTAAGTGCATCATGTCCAGTTGCACACTAGGGCTAAATTTTGCCCAATGCAGCACTATACAATAAACATTGACACCAGTTCTATATAGTCTATACATATATATATGCACAGAAACAGTTCTGATATATACTATATAATACTTAATTAGGATTAACACGGGTACATTGCATAATCCGATGATGTTTATATTGACGAAGGCAGTTATCTTGTAGTAAAGCTTAATCTAGTGTATCAAACAAGCTTGGTTACACAGCACAAGATATGAATGCCTACTTTTATTATACTATAGTATAATTATTACCACACACCATTAATGATGTGGTGATACTCATTAATTATTTCAAGTGTGTCATATTCTACAGCTACTAGGATCACTCTACAAAGAAAAAACACTTACTGTCTAATATGTATGTCTCTATATACTTGTAATTGTACTAGTAAAAGTGAATCTGTGATATATGTATAGTAAATATATATTATAGAGAGTAAAGTATTTTAGTCTTCTTGAATCAATATATTATATTGATTCAAGAAGACTAAAATACTTTAGTTAGTTGGATTATGTATTATATAATACATTGACTTATTCCATTAAATAGTGTACATAACATTTAGTACAAATTTACAGCAAGGGCATGTTTGAATTGGGCCATTAACTCTTTCTTATGATCTCCTATGCGATTGATATATGAGATATCCATTTATTTTATATACCATAGACTGCCTTTTAATTGCAGTGTCAGATTACATTTTTGGTGAATTGTAAGCTGATTGCAGTTCAAAGATTGAGTTTTTCAACATTTTATGTTTTTTAAAATTATGTCACTTTCTTCTTGGCTTCTTCCACTACTCTCGGTGAGAGGTCTGTCTCTTGTGCTGTAAGTCTTGGCAGCTGCAATGGCTTAAAGAAGCAATCAATACTCATTCATTCATTCATTTGATTATTTATTCTGGTACACCACTTAGTCAGAAGACTACTTTTCGGGATACCCACCAAAGCAGCATTCTCGTATGAGACATGTGAAATTTTGCAATCCACAGCTGTTTGGCTGTCAGAATTAAAAGACAGTCTATGGTATACAGCTATTTAAATGAGTATGTCTAATTCTTAACATTATTGCTATCCAGGCTGTGACCAGGGAATGTATAATTGTATGATGACTGGAACATGTATCGATGCTGCTCAGCTGTGTGATGGCAGTAATGACTGTGGAGATGGTGATCCTGGTTCGGATGAGACTGAAGCTGTTTGTGGTAAGTGAGCAAGTTATATAGCAATCACTTGAGATACACTCAGCACCATAACACATCATGTTCAATCTCTATAGTTGGAGAATAATTAATACGAGTTAATATTGTGTGTATATAATTTCTATTTCTAACATTTTAGTTGAACCTTATACTGGAATTCCTCGCTATGTCAGAGTTGGCCTAGAAGGCTCTTCATCATTTCCTGTCAATGTGATGGTTACTCTTGACTGTCAGCCTTATGCTGAATCTCGATTTGGAAGGAACATCAATGAATCCTCTTTTAGATGGTTCAGAGAAATGAGTGAAGTTTTTGATAATGCTACTATAAGAGACGTTACTCTCAGTGGAAACAGACAGCAACTGTTTATTGATAGAATCAGAATTGCCTCTGGTTCTGAGGATGGCACCGAAGCAGCATACTCGTGTGAGGTATGCAGTAATCCAGACCCAGTTAGATGTGATAGAGGTACTACAAGTGTCAGAGCTAGAGGTAAGTTGCCATTTAATGTTGTGACAAACCTTTCTAAATTGGCATATTTTCCTCCTCCAGATCCCCCTGTACTGACCTGCCCAGAACCAGACAACCAGATTGATTTTATGTCTATTCTTAGCATTCCCTTTGGCTGTGATGTTTGTGTAGAGTTTGATGATAATGCTACTGTTGCTTCACTCCTCTGTCAACCGTCGACCACCAGAGTACCAGTTGACTGTGTCATTAGAAGTCCTGAAGGATTGAATCCCGATCAACTTGCAGACATAGATGGTTTCCAAGTGGCTTCTCCTAGTCAGATCTCTATGTCTGGGCTACTAGCAAATCCTGAAGATCCTGCACCACCAAGAATACTTGGAACTTGGACATGTACCTGTAACAATTCTGATGGAGTAACAGTCGCAACTTCAAGATTGGATTCATGCTGTGAGTCAATTAATTAGAACCCGACCTCACATACATTTTCTTGGCTATGTTTAATGTGATAGATGACTCAAATTAACTAACAGAAACTGCTAGAATTTCTTTTCATATTCTTATCATTTCAGTACAACCGCCAAGGATTGATAAAGGAATAGAAATGTGTAGAAATATCCGCTTTCCTCCCTACGTGTCTGAAGGACCCAAAGAGACTAAAATAGGAGGTGATGTCTGTACTATAGTAGGAAGTCGAGTGGATATTAGATGTGACCTTCTTGAGAGGGGAATGCCCCCTGCTAGAGTAATCTGGAGAAGAGATAGCACAGAGTTATCAGAATTTGAGAATCGTTCCATGATAACAGTTAATGCTAGTGAGGCTGTTGCTTACACTTGTGAAGCAATGAATGATGCTGGCATGGATAGTGCTACAACTAATTTTATGTTTGCTACTGATGCAACAAACTACAGTAAGTGGATTGATTATTAAATCTTCTATCTGTCCATCTCTCTGTCCATCTCTCTGTCTAACCCTCTGTCCATCAATTACTCTGTCCATCTCTCTGTCCATCTCTCTGTCTAACCCTCTATCCATCTCTCTGTCCATCTCTCTGTCCATCTCTCTGTCCATCTCTCTGTCCATCTCTCTGTCCATCTCTCTGTCAATCTCTCTGTCCATCTCTCTGTCCAAAATTGTTATCAATTATCTCTGTGTCTATCTCTTTTCAAATGTAAAAATTCTGTGTGCATTAATATTCCCAGATATCTTTCAGAAACCCATCCTTGACAAGAGTAGACCAGGACCTCCTCCCGATGATGTTCCTCCCGACGATATGACAGTGAAAATTGGAGAAGACATGTATATACTCCCAGGAAGGACAGCTACTGTTGAATGTGGTCTAAGCCAGGAAGGAATCCCTCCAGCACCAGTGAGGTGGACAAGACGCGACTTCCCATGGGATGGTGAAGGACAGTCCAACGTCATGTTTAGTGGAGATGGTCGTATATTAACTATATCCAACATTTCTAAGTCAGTTGACTGCACTTACTACTGCTGCATTGCTGAAAATGCTGCTGGAATAGATCAAGCCTGCACTAATATAATATGTCCAGGGGAGCCACCACTCTTCAGAAGAGGGTTGCGATTGCCACTACCTATGAACCCTGATCGCATCAATCCAGGTCCAGCATCAGTAGACATAGGAGGATCAGCCTATACTACACCTGGTAATTTGATAGAAATTATTGGTCAAGACACGAGGGCCAACCCTCTGGCCATGGATTGGACATGGCAGTATATACCTAGTGGAGGTACACCCACAACCATCACAGGCACACCAATGATTATCATGATGGGAGGCTTTGAGGTGTCCACCTTCACTGACATGATAGATGGACTGAACTTTACCGTTTTCACAAATATCCCTCGTAAAGTTAGTCGTGTGGAGATTAGAGGAGCTACGGCTGGACAGCAGTTCAATATCTCAAGTACTGTAACCAATGTAATAGGATCAGACACAGCAACAAGCAATGTCGCTAGTAAGTTGAAGAATTTATATGATCATGCACGTTAATACTAAATACAATTTCCTCTTTCTTCATTGCAGTATACTCTCCACCTGTGTTTGAACAGGGAATGCCAAATCCAAACATTCCTGATGTCATTCAAAATGATCTCTCTCCAACTGTTACTATTGGAGAAACCATTTATATGACTGAGGGCAATTCTGCAACCATAAATGCCAATCTCGTCCCCGGATCTGGTCTTTTAGATGGCACTACAGACTTTGAGTGGTACTACAAAGGAGAGAGGGTTTTTGATGATGTAGCTGAGGGTGGCAGATTTAGCATTTCAACAACTCCAACAGGAACTAGTCTTACCATTAATGATGTCACTTTGTCTGATGTTGGACAGATTCAGGTTATTGGATACAATCCAGCTGGATCTGATAGGGCCTTTACTGATTTGAATGGTAAATATAGATGACATGATTGTCTAATTGTGATATAGGTTTCTATTACAACTGTTATGTGCTATATTATCCTCCTTGCTTAGTCAAATATCCTTCTTCTTATAGTGTATAAACCAATAGCAATTGACAAAGGTGATCCTGACAATATCATTGGACCAGACGAGCCATTAAAGGGTAAAATTGGTGATACATTTAATGTGGAGAAGGGAAAGCGAGCCTTCATTAACTGTGACCTTGCTGAGAGTGGTGGATTTCCTTACAATGAAACAGGCAATCTTCCTGCAGAAATAGAGTGGTTTAGAGGGACACCACCAATGCCAGTGGATCCAAGTCTTTATAGTGGTAACCATGGTAACCAGCTGTGTGTAGATGTTTCCTCCTTAGGGGATGGAGGTGACTTTACATGCATAGCTACAAGCCGAATTATTGAAGAAGGTACTTTCCAATCTGATACAGCAACATCTCGAGTCAATGTCTTGAGTGAGTTGAACCTATATTGAACTAAATGATTTGGTTGACTTTATTCTTCATGTTGGAACGATCTCTTTTTCCAGTGGGACCTATAATTGACCCTGCTGCTCTACCACCTATGATGGCTGGAGAAAGAGCAATCAATTTGGAAGGAAAGAGGAGACGTGTTGTTGAAGATGGTTCTACTGTACGCATCAGATGTTCAGTTATGATGTCAATACCGGATGCCGAAATTACTTGGACATTTTCCAATGGCCAAACAACACAAGACATCGAAGAAGGTGGAAAGTTTACAATTGCAGGAGATATGACTAGTGAAAGTGAACTTCTTATTAGTAATTTTGGAAGTGAAGATGTTGGTCGCTATCGCTGCACTGCATCAAACTCAGTTGGCAGTGATGTAGCTAGTGTAAGCATAGGACTGTGTCCAAGTGACTCAAGGAGATGTGCACCAGGAGAGCCAGGGTTTACCATTGAGCTGGATGTGTCTGGAGGTTTCAATGACACTTGTCCATTTTGTGCTGAATATGCAATGAATCAATATGGACCAGTGAGTTAGATGTTGACAGTCCCAATTCATGATAAATGCCATGTCTCACTCTATATATATATATATACGTAGTGTCAACCTCCCTGCCATCTTGGTATCAAGACTAGAATAGTCATCTGTCGAGCTGGTGGAAGAAGGTTTGAGAATGAGATCTGCAACATGACATCACAGACTCCTCCATCTCAAATGACATGCGAGGCTGATTTCCCTGATCCAAATGATAGGGCTTGTAATCTGGCTCCAAGATGGAAGAAGGGACCATGGGGTCACGTAAGCCATTCAATCTCATCCAAATTTACTAGTCAAATACTATCTGTTATCTAATATTTCTACAGTGCTCTAGAACATGTGATGGTGGCCTTCAGAAGCGTCAAGTCTGTTGCCATATTCCCGCTACTGGTAAAGAAATACATGACTCAGAGTGTACTTATGCTCCCAAGCCAAAAGAATCAAGGAGATGTAACATTGGTAAACCATGTGGTAAGTGTACTTCTTGTTAATGTGTGTGTGTACATGTGTGACTACTGTGGAGGGGTACCCTAGCTACCAAGCTGTTATTCCCCTGAAGGTTGCCAAGACTTTGCTTCTGGATGTGAAAAAATAGGAGGACGCCAATGTGCTGAAGAAGTTTTCAAAATTGCTTGTTGTGAAACATGCAGTCAGGGTGGAAGATCCTTCCCTTATTAATTAACTGTGACTCTATCTAGTATTCTTAAGTAACCATTCACTAACATACAATTCCGCTTGCCACAGTTAATTCACTCCTGCATCTCCAAAAGATTACCATTTAATTGTAACATTTTCCAAATCAGTTTGGGTAAAAAACTAACTTGGTTATGAGACATCTCTCAACCTGCTTTATATCACTATTAAAAAGTTTAGGTGATATGCATTTTTCTAACTGCACCAAACTTATCTTTGAGATGGTTCATCTTCAGTCTTTTTGAGCACTGCCTAGAGACAATGAAAAGATGAACCATCTTAGACACTATTGAAATATTATCTATCTTTATTGGGATATATTTATAAGTGTGTATATTCTATATACAGTGCAAGTTACAATATACTATATATATATGAAAAATCTAAGATACCATTTTCCTACATGCTATATGCCTATTCTGTAAAAAGAGCCTATAGGGGAACTAAACCTAAAGAGAGCTTTAGATGAAGATACAGTAGTCTTTTCTTCCTTCTTTTCCCTTCTTTCATCTTCTTCTCCACTGGGTCAGACAGCCGTTTCTGGGAATTCCACCCTTCATCAGTGATCCTGGGAGTCTTTGTCTTTTTCTTTATCTTGATCTTCTGTGAATCCTTGAATATATGATTACCTTAGTATATTGTAACTTGTACTGTATATACCTTAGTATATTGTAACTTGCACTGTATAATATTGCTATACCTTTTTACATTGTTCTCTTTATTACACTTATAGATAGGTACATTTAGAGAAAACAATTTCTCTTCATTTGGATTGATGAAAAAGTAAGAAGCTATGTTAATAAATCATGCCAATAATTAGAGTATGGTAGTATTCTCTAATAGGGATGGCCGAAAACACTGATATCTGTATGAATTAATCAAATCATGAATATGTACTAGATACGATTCTGTTGTTACATGTATGGGACTACGAGGTTAATTCTTGTGTAAACGTATACGTAAACTGAACTACTTTAACACTTTGACCATCAAAACATGTGAAAACTAGACCGAACCATTCTCTCACCGGTTGCTAATCGCACGCCCAAGGCTAAAGTCGTTTTAAAGAAAGGCAGTGCAAGAAATATGAGTGCGATTCAAAACCATCCAATTATAAATTAGAAACAAAGAATTTCCACGTATACATAGTTTTTATAGTTAAGTAAACTCTAAAACTACCGCACTAAATGACGCCATTTTGTAGTCGAGTAGCTGTATATCCGGTCCCCGTATAGCGTACAGCGGCCCGCTCTATCGCTATTGGACAATGGAATAAAACAACAAAGAGGTAGCAAAACCGGACGACATTTGCAGTCGTGTAGGTGTTACACCTGCAATACTGTATCTGTCTAACTGAGCTACGGCCAAGATGGTAGCCATGGGTACACTGGCTTTGGTTGCAACCGTAAGTTTCAAACGATTTCCATGTTCTTTGAATTACTAATTATATCAGCTTCATCTGTTTTGCAGGTGGTACTTCTGAGCTCGGCTGTCGATGCACAAATATCTTTAGGTCAGTTTTAATTTTTCTTTCTTAGACTTACATAAATATCTATGTATGTATGTATTATTACAGTAATTATCTTAATGTATAGCATGGTTAAATTTGAGTAATGTAAAATATAACACAAAATAGCTTTTGGGTGAAATTTACAGCAAGAACATGTCTGAATTGTACCAACAAACTCTTTATCATGATCTCCTCAGGAGACATCTCATATATCCTGTGATTGATATATGAGATATCCATTTGTTTCATGTACAGCTATTTAAATGAGTATATTTAATTCTTGTAATATTATTGCTATCCAGGCTGCGACCAGGGAATGTATAATTGTATGATGACTGGAACATGTATCGATGCTGCTCAGCTGTGTGATGGCAGTAATGACTGTGGAGATGGTGATCCTGGTTCGGATGAGACTGAAGCTGTTTGCAGTATGTGAGCAAGTTATATAGCAATTACTTGAGATACACTCAGCACCATAACACATCATGTTCAATCTCTATAGTTGGAGAATAATTAATACGAGTTATTATTGTGTGTATATAATATCTATTTCTAAACTTTTAGTTGAACCTTTTCCTGGAATTCCTCGCTATGTCAGAGTTGGCCTAGAAGGCTCTTCATCATTTCCTGTCAATGTGATGGTTACTCTTGACTGTCAGCCTTATGCTGAATCTCGATTTGGAAGGAACATCAATGAATCCTCTTTTAGATGGTTCAGAGAAATGAGTGAAGTTTTTGATAATGCTACTATAAAAGACATTACTCTCAGTGGAAACAGGCAGCAACTGTTTATTGATAGAATCAGAATTGCCTCTGGTTCTGAGGATGGCACCGAAGCAGCATACTCGTGTGAGGTATGCAGTAATCCAGACCCAGTTAGATGTGATAGAGGTACTACAAGTGTCAGAGCTAGAGGTAAGTTGCCATTTAATGTTGTGACAAACCATTCTATATTGGCATATTGTCCTCCTCCAGATCCCCCTGTACTGACCTGCCCAGAACCAGACAACCAGATTGATTTTTTGCCTATTCTTAGTATTCCCTTTGGCTGTGATGTTTGTGTAGAGTTTGGTGATAATGCTACGCTTGCTTCACTCCTCTGTCAACCGTCGACCACCAGAGTACCAGTTGACTGTGTCATTAGAAGTCCTGAAGGATTGAATCCCGATCAACTTGCAGACATAGATGGTTTCCAAGTGGCTTCTTCTAGTCAGATCTCTATGTCTGGGCTACTAGCAAATCCTGAAGATCCTGCACCACCAAGAATACTTGGAACTTGGACATGTACCTGTAACAATTCTGATGGAGTAACAGTCGCAACTTCAAGATTGGATTCATGCTGTGAGTCAATTAATTAGAACCCGACCTCACATACATTTTCTTGGCTACGTTTAATGTGATAGATGACTCAAATTAACTAACAGAAACTGCTAGAATTTCTTTTCATATTCTTATCATTTCAGTACAACCGCCAAGGATTGATAAAGGAATAGAAATGTGTAGAAATATCCGCTTTCCTCCCTACGTGTCTGAAGGACCCAAAGAGACTAAAATAGGAGGTGATGTCTGTACTATAGTAGGAAGTCGAGTGGATATTAGATGTGACCTTCTTGAGAGGGGAATGCCCCCTGCTAGAGTGATCTGGAGAAGAGATAGCACAGAGTTATCAGAATTTGAGAATCGTTCCATGATAACAGTTAATGCTAGTGAGGCTGTTGCTTACACTTGTGAAGCAATGAATGATGCTGGCATGGATAGTGCTACAACTAATTTTATGTTTGCTACTGATGCAACAAACTACAGTAAGTGGATTGATTATTAATTCTTCTATCTGTCCATCTCTCTGTCCATCTCTCTGTCCATCTCTCTGTCAATCTCTCTGTCCATCTCTCTGTCCAAAATTGTTATCAATTATCTCTGTGTCTATCTCTTTTCAAATGTAAAAATTCTGTGTGCATTAATATTCCCAGATATCTTTCAGAAACCCATCCTTGACAAGAGTAGACCAGGACCTCCTCCCGATGATGTTCCTCCCGACGATATGACAGTGACAATTGGAGAAGACATGTATATACTCCCAGGAAGGACAGCTACTGTTGAATGTGGTCTAAGCCAGGAAGGAATCCCTCCAGCACCAGTGAGGTGGACAAGACGCGACTTTCCATGGGATGGTGAAGGACAGTCCAACGTCATGTTTAGTGGAGATGGCCGTATATTAACTATATCCAACATTTCTAAGTCAGTTGACTGCACTTACTACTGCTGCATTGCTGAAAATGCTGCTGGAATAGATCAAGCCTGCACTAATATAATATGTCCAGGGGAGCCACCACTCTTCAGAAGAGGGTTGCGATTGCCACTACCTATGAACCCTGATCGCATCAATCCAGGTCCAGCATCAGTAGACATAGGAGGATCAGCCTATACTACACCTGGTAATTTGATAGAAATTATTGGTCAAGACACGAGGGCCAACCCTCTGGCCATGGATTGGACATGGCAGTATATACCTAGTGGAGGTACACCCACAACTATCACAGGCACACCAATGATTATCATGATGGGAGGCTTTGAGGTGTCCACCTTCACTGACATGATAGATGGACTGAACTTTACCGTTTTCACAAATATCCCTCGTAAAGTTAGTCGTGTGGAGATTAGAGGAGCTACGGCTGGACAGCAGTTCAATATCTCAAGTACTGTAACCAATGTAATAGGATCAGACACAGCAACAAGCAATGTCGCTAGTAAGTTGAAGAATTTATATGATTATGCACGTTAATACTAAATACAATTTTCTCTTTCTTCATTGCAGTATACTCTCCACCTGTGTTTGAACAGGGAATGCCAAATCCAAACATTCCTGATGTCATTCAAAATGATCTCTCTCCAACTGTTACTATTGGAGAAACCATTTATATGACTGAGGGCAATTCTGCAACCATAAATGCCAATCTCGTCCCCGGATCTGGTCTTTTGGATGGCACTACAGACTTTGAGTGGTACTACAAAGGAGAGAGGGTTTTTGATGATGTAGCTGAGGGTGGCAGATTTAGCATTTCAACAACTCCAACAGGAACTAGTCTTACCATTAATGATGTCACTTTGTCTGATGTTGGACAGATTCAGGTTATTGGATACAATCCAGCTGGATCTGATAGGGCCTTTACTGATTTGAATGGTAAATATAGATGACATGATTGTCTGATTGTGATATAGGTTTCTATTACAACTGTTATGTGCTATATTATCCTCCTTGCTTAGTCAAATATCCTTCTTCTTATAGTGTATAAACCAATAGCAATTGACAAAGGTGATCCTGACAATATGATTGGACCAGACGAGCCATTAAAGGGTAAAATTGGTGATACATTTAATGTGGAGAAGGGAAAGCGAGCCTTCATTAACTGTGACCTTGCTGAGAGTGGTGGATTTCCTTACAATGAAACAGGCAATCTTCCTGCAGAAATAGAGTGGTTTAGAGGGACACCACCAATGCCAGTGGATCCAAGTCTTTATAGTGGTAACCATGGTAACCAGCTGTGTGTAGATGTTTCCTCCTTAGGGGATGGAGGTGACTTTACATGCATAGCTACAAGCCGAATTATGGAAGAAGGTACTTTCCAATCTGATACAGCAACATCTCGAGTCAATGTCTTGAGTGAGTTGAACCTATATTGAACTAAATGATTTGGTTGACTTTATTCTTCATGTTGGAACGATCTCTTTTTCCAGTGGGACCTATAATTGACCCTGCTGCTCTACCACCTATGATGGCTGGAGAAAGAGCAATCAATTTGGAAGGAAAGAGGAGACGTGTTGTTGAAGATGGTTCTACTGTACGCATCAGATGTTCAGTTATGATGTCAATACCGGATGCCAACATTACTTGGACATTTTCCAATGGCCGAACAACACAAGCCATCGAAGAAGGTGGAAAGTTTACAATTAGGGATGATCCAGATATAGCTAGTGAAAGTGAACTTCTTATTAGTAATTTTGGAAGTGAAGATGTTGGTCGCTATCGCTGCACTGCATCAAACTCAGTTGGCAGTGATGTAGCTAGTGCAAGCATAGGACTGTGTCCAAGTGACTCAAGGAGATGTGCACCAGGAGAGCCAGGGTTTACCATTGAGCTGGATGTGTCTGGAGGTTTCAATGACACTTGTCCATTTTGTGCTGAATATGCAATGAATCAATATGGACCAGTAAGTTAGATGTTGACAGTCCCAATACATGATAAATGCCATGTCTCACTCTATATATATATATATACGTAGTGTCAACCTCCCTGCCATCTTGGTATCAAGACTAGAACAGTCATCTGTCGAGCTGGTGGAAGAAGGTTTGAGAATGAGATCTGCAACATGACATCACAGACTCCTCCATCTCAAATGACATGCGAGGCTGATTTCCCTGATCCAAATGATAGGGCTTGTAATCTGGCTCCAAGATGGAAGAAGGGACCATGGGGTCACGTAAGCCATTCAATCTCATCCAAATTTACTAGTCAAATACTATCTGTTATCTAATATTTCTACAGTGCTCTAGAACATGTGATGGTGGCCTTCAGAAGCGTCAAGTCTGTTGCCATATTCCCGCTACTGGTAAAGAAATACATGATTCAGAGTGTACTTATGCTCCCAAGCCAAAAGAATCAAGGAGATGTAACATTGGTAAACCATGTGGTAAGTGTACTTCTTGTTAATGTGTGTGTGTACATGTGTGACTACTGTGGAGGGGTACCCTAGCTACCAAGCTGTTATTCCCCTGAAGGTTGCCAAGACTTTGCTTCTGGGTGTGCAAAAATAGGAGGACGCCGATGTGCTGAAGAAGTCTTCAAAATTGCTTGTTGTGAAACATGCAGTCAGGGTGGAAGATCCTTCCCTTATTAATTAATCTTGACTTCAGACCATCCATTCACTTTACACATCATAAATAATGTTACAATAACTTGTATTTGGCTATTCTGCAGTATCAGACAGCGTGCATTATATTCAATGTTTTGAGTTAACTTAGATTAAATGACAAGACACTGTTATATCGTTCAGCAATGCTGTAGGACAGTTATACAAAACCTATTTCATGCATATATATCTGTTTTACCTGTAATGTTGAAGCTAAAGAAAGGACAAACACTATTCTGTGGTAACCAATTTATAAAGCAGTTAAATAAAATCACTCTTTTATTTCATGAACATACACCAGTATAATTGTACCATTGCAATGGAACACAAGTGGGCAAACAATGCGTTTCCATTTGCAGAAGTTGTATTTATAAAGATATGTTAGCACAGTCTGGTAACCAGAGCCATATATACTCGATGTTCATAGCAAAGTGTACTATATATATATATAAGCTGTATTTAAGGAGAATGGAAGCTATGATGGTACAGTAGATGTACGAATGTCACATGTGACCTTCAAGATGGCTACCGATGATGGCGTGTTTTGTGCAGACGAGAACCAGCACATTCGCTACAATCCCTTAAGAGGAGAATGGATATTGGTTTGTCCACACCGACTGAAGAGGCCGTGGTCCGGACAAGTGGAGAAGGGCGGGGACGAAGCGGTTCCGGTCCACGACCCCAGGAACCCTCTCTGTCCCGGAGCTGTAAGAGCCAGCGGAAAGGTAGGCGCGTCACTTTCGGGACCCGAGCTTCTTGTATATAGCTGTATGGCATACGATGGAAGTTTGAGTGGCTAGTCTGCTAATAAGTATCCCTAAAGCTAAAAAGACTTGTGGTTTCCTTATTTGCGCGTTTTGTATTTTTGAAGATACGCTATGTTCTCTGTGTTCACAATTGTGTGTTCTGTGCAGAAGAACCCTTGGTACGAAGGGACCTTTGTGTTCGAGAATGACTTTCCAGCACTATTAACTGACTGTCCAGACCCTCCTCAACCAGAACATCCACTTTTAAAAATGGCCGCAGCAAAGGGCACATGGTAAGAAACACATATATACAGTGGAGGTTACAATATAATATGTAATTGCTCAGGTGGGCCAATTGTAGTATACATATAAGGTGCTATGATACATGTTGTTGTCGGATAATGTGTTCTTCTTTGTGTTTGTTGACAGTCGTGTCATGTGCTTCCATCCTCACTCTAATGTGACACTGCCTTTGATGAACATTAAGGAGATTGTCACTGTTATTGATGAATGGATGAGACAGGTGGAAGATTTGGGGTCAAAGTTCACTTGGGTGCAGATCTTTGAGAACAAAGGAAAAATTATGGGATGTTCCAACCCACACCCACATTGCCAAATATGGGCATCGTCCTTTCTACCCAGTGAACCAGGAAAATCTGTAAGTATTCATTTATACCAACTCCTAACTGTGAATGGTTCTGCACACTCATCCACCCATCCACTCATCCACCCATCCACTTATCCACTCATCCATCCACTTATCCACTCATCCATCCACTTATCCACTCATCCATCCATCCATCCACTCATCCATCCATCCATCCACTCATCCATCCACTTATCCACTCATCCATCCACTTATCCACCCATCCACTCCACCCATCCATCCAGTTATCCACTCATCCATCCACTTATCCACCCATCCACTCCACCCACCCACCCACCCATCCACTCATCCACTCATCCACTTATCCATCTGTGTCCGTCGTAGGATGCCAATCAGTTGGCTTATTACAGGCAATATGGTCGTCCTTTGCTGTTGGATTATGTGAAGTTAGAAATGGAAAAAAGTGAGAGAGTTGTAGTGGAGAATGATGACTGGATTGTGGTAGTCCCTTTCTGGTAGGTGTACCATTAAATACCTCCCCTCCCTTCACCTCTCCTCCATCTCTTCCCCTCCCTTCACCTCTCCTCCATCTCTTCCCCTCCCTTCAACTCACCTCCCATCTCTTCCCCTCCCTTCAACTCACCTCCCATCTCTTCCCCTCCCTTCAACTCACCTCCCATCTCTTCCCCTCCCTTCACCTCACCTCCCATCTCTTCCCCTCCCTTCACCTCACCTCCCATCTCTTCCCCTCCCTTCACCTCACCTCCATCTCTCCTCCATGCAGGGCTACATGGCCATTTGAGACAATGTTACTCCCTAAAAGGCACATATTGAGGCTAACAGACTTGAAACACAATGAAAAAGATAGTAAGTGAAGTCAGTTAACTCACCTCTCCATCTCCACCACTCACCTCTCCATCTCCACCACTCACCTCTCCATCTCCATCACTCACCTCTCCATCTCCACCACTCACCTCTCCATCTCCACCACTCACCTCTCCATCTCCACCACTCACCTCTCCATCTCCACACCTCACCTCTCCATCTCCACCTATCTTGTAGATTTAGCTGAGATAATCAAGATGCTCACAACCAAGTATGACAATTTGTTTGAGTGCTCCTTTCCTTACTCTATGGGATGGCACGGAGCGCCAACCGGAGAGCTCTCCTCTCGGGACTCCAAGCATTGGCTCCTCCACGCACTCTACTACCCACCACTCATCCGTTCTGCCACTGTAAGCTCTCTGGTACACTGGTAGACAGCTATCCCACCCCCACCCCCTCTGGTCCTGTTGTCCTTGTACACTGGTAGACAGCTATCCCACCCCCACCCCCTCTGGTCCTGTTGTCCTTGTACACTGGAGACAGCTATCCCACCCCCACCCCCTCTGGTTCTGTTGTCCTTGTACACTGGTAGACAGCTATCCCACCCCCACCCCCTCTGGTCCTGTTGTCCTTGTACACTGGAGACAGCTATCCCACCCCCACCCCCTCTGGTCCTGTTGTCCTTGTACACTGGAGACAGCTATCCCACCCCCACCCCCTCTGGTCCTGTTGTCCTTGTACACTGGAGACAGCTATCCCACCCCCACCCACTCTGGTTCTGTTGTCCTTGTACACTGGTAGACAGCTATCCCACCCCCACCCCCTCTGGTCCTGTTGTCCTTGTACACTGGAGACAGCTATCCCACCCCCACCCCCTCTGGTTCTGTTGTCCTTGTACACTGGTAGACAGCTATCCCACCCCCACCCCCTCTGGTCCTGTTGTCCTTGTACACTGGAGACAGCTATCCCACCCCCACCCCCTCTGGTCCTGTTGTCCTTGTACACTGGAGACAGCTATCCCACCCCCACCCCCTCTGGTCCTGTTGTCCTTGTACACTGGAGACAGCTATCCCACCCCCACCCCCTCTGGTTCTGTTGTCCTTGTACACTGGAGACAGCTATCCCACCCCCACCCCCACCCCCTCTGGTTCTGTTGTCCTTGTACGATACATAAGGTACATTATCTGATGTACTGGTTTTAGGTAAAGAAGTTTATGGTTGGGTACGAGATGTTGGCACAAGCACAAAGAGACCTCACCGCTGAAAAGGTCTGTTTGTCACCATTATCTCTACACTCCTCTCCACTCTCCCTATCACCATCACACACACACACACACCTCTACACTCCTTTCCATTCTCCCTATCACCATCACATAGTCCTATTCTTTCTCTCCCTCCTTCCATAATACCTCTCTCCTCCCATCTTTCCTTTCAGGCTGCAGCAAAGCTGAGAGAACTATCTAGTGAACACTATTCTTTACAGAAAGAAGTCGATAATAAATAGACTATTTTTGTATAATTCTAACATTTAATTTCTATGAAGTATTCGATTCAAACTTGCTATTGTTTCTATATACATGACCTTATTTGGTAGATCACAGCTAGTGTTGAGAATAAAGGTGGTACACAACTCAACTGCTGTCATCCAATTTGCATGGAAAATGGCTGAAAGTTTGGATGCTTCAAGCGCATCAGAAACATCCTCTCTTGGCTCAGTTTCTTCAAGATCCACTCTATCAGAACTATCATCCTCCCAATCTACTTCTTTCAGATCCATCAATGGAAGAAATGGAAGATGGAGAGCAGAAACTTGTAAAAGAAGACTGCAAGTGTTTCTCTTTGGAGCTGTCTTGGGAGTTGTCATCAGCTGTGCCTCACTACAGCTCATACTTCACATCTCTGGTCAGCCCAATGGTATCCATGGCAACAGAAAAGCAAAACTTTCAGAAGAGATAAAATTTTCAGCACTAAATGGTATTCATAAAAATTTCCTCAGAATGGCAAGCAAAGAGTTAAATGTCCTCCTTCCTATTACATACTACATTCTAGTGAGTGAAGACACACTAGATGTACTGAAACAGACCACTCTTTACACAAAGGACACTAACAAGAGGATAATGGTTCTCTCCAAATCATTCTCTTCACAACCATCTCCAAATGATGCCCCCCCTGGACGAGGTGTTGAACATGTAAAGGATGATGGATTAAGTTTACTGAACCTTTTAGAGAGTGTCTGCCAGGAACCAGAGGTTGTGGCAAAGTGGACAGTCTTTGTTGATAAGACTGTTTACATTAAGGAGCATATCCTGCAACCTGCCTTTCAGAGGTTACCATGGCAACACCCCTTATATATGGGATGGCCCCAGCTAACTGATGATGGCCGAATGGTGTGTGCAGGTGGAGGCATTGTGGCCATGAGCAGATTGATGATAGACAAGCTGTGCAACTTCCTCCACCTCTGCACTGCCGAGGAGAACTCAGACCCATTTCTAGCTCTTGGAGAATGCATTCATCAAATCGGCTTTGAATGTACCAACTTGAGCTTAATTACACATGAGCATATAAGTTACCATGGTAAAGCTAATGATAAAATGGAGTATAGCACCTACCCCAGCATGATATATGGAATTAAAAGAAAGGTAGACCTTCTCAAGGCAATGTGGATGGACCTGAAGGAACAGTTAAGAGAGATCACTGAATCTATGGAGGGCTCCATGGTTGCATTTTGGTCTATGGAACCATATCTCCCCTACCTCAGGGTACAGGGGCACGACTCAAGCATCAACAGACACAAACATGATGAGACTTGGGAGCTGTTGAAACATGGAAATATTTACAGCGAACTGCTTCCAGAGGCTATTGTCAAACTGACACCTTACCAGGCAACTGAAGAGGAACCAGTTAGAAGGAAGGCGAAACAGTTTCTCCTCAAAATGTTACACACACTTGACAAAGATGAATCTGGTCAGTTTGAAGTGGACTCATTCTATCGGAGGATTGTCCCAAGCGTTGGAGTGGAGTACAAGATCACATTTGAAGGGAAAGAGGGGAACAGTGCAGAAGTAGCGTATTATACTGTGAGTATGCAAAGGTCATTAGGAGGTCACCACTTGACTGGACGAAGGGACTCAGTTGATTGGCCGGCTCAGCATGTGGTAATTGTTGTGTGGATGGCAGGTGCTGAAGAGATTCACATATTTTTGAAGAGAAATGAACACTTGTTGCAGAATGAGGAAAGTATTGAGATACACTTTATAGTGTCAGAGGATATACCCCTGCCAAATGAAGATCTGCCATCAGGTGTTACATTACATCATTCAAAAGGGTCTACTCCATTGGACGGTTTGGCCAAACACTGTCCTGTTGTGGACAGCACCTCCATTCTCCTCTTCACAGAAGGGGGGACCATTCTCACAAAGGCCTTCCTGTCCAACTGTGTCATGCTATCAGTGCTACAACACCAAATATATCATCCAATTGGCCTCTCCCAGATATCCGATGAAAAGTGTCAAAGGGCCACTGCTCGTCAGCCATTGCACAATTTGGAAGACAGATCCATAAACTCATTTTGTGGTTTTGGAATGGATTTCAAAGCTGTGTTAGGATCAGTGGAAACAATTCCAGAAAATTTCAAAATGTCTGATTTTGTGTCTGAAATGATGCTCAGAGGACTACATGTCTTTAGAACAGTAGAGCCCGGGCTCTTATTTTGCTAAAGAAGAGCCTAACATATCAAGATAATTTTAAACTTTAAATACATTACAATGACAATTTCATTTGAAAATAACATACATGCTTATATTATGTATAAATATATACGTATATACAAAATGAACCAGATATTAATTTGTAATTTACCACTAGTTAAATATAAATTATTGTCTCATTCAACAAGGTGATTCTTTATTTTTTTCCTAGTTCTTTCTCGTAATCTCTTAGCTGCTTGATAAAACCCATGTTTGGACAAGTTACTTGTCTGTTTGAATGGACTGTTGTAGCTGCATCCTTCATTGACATACTATGACTATATAGCAGAAATACACATATACACAGGTTAATGGACTGTATGTGCCAGTATCAATGGTGAGTTCGTTGAGAAGCATGTCAAAGTTTTTCAGAGTTAGCTTATTCAAAATTAATATAGAGAGAGGTTGACTGTATAAAGACTACCTAGTCTCACTCCCATAGGTCACCACTATGGAGAGGTTGACTGTATAAAGACTACCTAGTCTCACTCCCATAGGTCACCAATATAGAGAGGTTGACTGTATAAAGACTACCTAGTCTCACTCCCATAGGTCACCACTATGGAGAGGTTGACTGTATAAAGACTACCTAGTCTCCTGGTCTAGAAAAGATACTTGAGTATGTGGTGAACTCACTGTTTCATAAGATAAGCAACCACAACTGTGGTAGATCTACTGACACCTGCATTGCAGTGCACAAGGAGCCTAACCCCCTCCGCATGAGCTTCATGTATAAACTGGTTTGTCTCCTTGAAGTGTTTTTTGATAAAGTAGCTAGGTATGTCATCTGCTGCTATTCCAAGGTAGGTGAACGCATCACCATATAATTCTGACTTTGGGTTGAACCCATTTTCATAGTGTTTCTCTGATGCCATATTCAACACGCGAGTTATTTTTAGCTCATTCAGTGTAGCAATATCTTTACTGTGCGTAAGGTTGCCAAGATACAGTCGAAATCCACTGTCACTTTGGTATATTAAATCCGGAAACTATAGTAAGATAATAAGATACAAGGAATAATTAACTATATCGCTCACATCAGTCTAATATAGTAAGAATTGATGGTTTGGTTAGCAGATCAATAGCTTCAACTCTTCATTGCATTGGAATGAATATAATGGTATTCTAATATTTCCCTTAGTCCACCGCCGCCGACTAAGTTATCTATCAAACCTTTTGTTTCAACGATTCCCGAATAACATCAAAGTTAGACGAACTTGGAAAAAGCGAACTTTGGAGATATCCTGGCGACTCGTACGTTCCAAGTAACTTGGAAAAGATACCCCCTCTTGCCATCCTCCAATGGCAATCTTGCGAAATACGACCACATCCACTACATTGCTGGGTACTTATTGCGCAATGATAGATTCATGATGCATTGTGTGAATTACAAAAATACATAATGGTAATCACTGGAGAACAGGAAGTAAACACTTATCCAGTTGAAAACAGGAAGCAGGTATAGCAGCAGAGTGTGGGTATGTAGTCTGTGCACATATCAGGTGTGATCCGACCGCATATACTGTGAGAATCCTCGCAGACTAAGAGAGAAAATAGAACAAGTCAAGAATCCAGAACTAATCAATGGACATTTCTAAATAATGGAATCTTGAAATTTTATCATACATATGCACTTGGAATATCAAGGTCTTGTGAATGTAATTTAGACTTACAACAAGAGATACCGTCATTGCAGGTTCTGTACTTGATTGGCTTTCGTCTGTGTGCGCATTTGCTGTCAAGTACCTGTGTATTGCTGAACTGAATGAAGCAAAGCACATTTCTTGTTTGAAACCCTCCATCACATGTCCTAGTGCACTGCAACGACAAACACATAGTACACAAGTTTTAATTCATTGATATACTGTGCTACTTGTAGAGCCTTACTCCATGATAACACTATACATGAAGAGTTTAGTATATTTTCCACTTATTAACATTTAATGAGTTGATGGCTGTATATCACTTGGATCGGCCATCTTATTTGAATTTTCAAAATCTACACAAGTTGGTGGCTCTAACTTACTGGGGACCACCGTGTTGTATACCAACGCGGCTCCAAAGGGGCACATGGTCGATCTCGAAGAACCAATGAGCAGGATCCAGAAGTGGGTGGGGCTGGAACAGTCGCACTACAGGTAGCTAGATCCACCGTGTCCCTAGTTATGACAGATAAACATCTGACAGATCTATGTCTGGTTCCCTTGTGGCAAAGTGGCTCGCACTGGAGGGGGAGAGTGAGACTAGTACACTAATTTCTCTTTTCACTATTAAAGTGTCGTTGAACTCACAGGTCCATAGTCTCCAACCTCGTAGTACAGTGGTGTAGGGCAGGTATCCCTTGTGTAGGGATCACTTGGCTTTAGAGATATCACAAATGTGGTATTTGGAACTGTTGTAATGTTGGCTATCTCAGGGCACATCTTTAGCTCAATGTTGGCACTCCTCTCGCAGGCAATGTTGACTACCATACACTGATACTTGCCAACATCTTCAGGTTGAAAGTCATCAATTTTGAGCTCGCTAAAGGAGTCACCTTGTATGATGGTTATGCGGTCGCTACTGACAACCTCAGCAGTTCCTTCCTCAAAAGTGGTTCTTGTCCAGGTAAAGTTTGCTGGAGGGACTCCCAGAGCTGAACAAACGAGACTGATGGCCGTAGTGTTTGAGCTGATGTAGTACACATTTTGAGATGATGGTACAACTGGTATTACCCGCTCCCCCGGTCTATCCACCAACCCATCTGGGTCTGCTTGGATCTCTGGACACACTATACACACATAATGTGTACTATACAGTAAGTGTACAATGTATTGTACACCATATAATATTGTATACTGAATATTGTACACCATATAATATTATATACTGAATATTGTACACCATATAATATTGTATACTGAATATTGTACACCATATAATATTGTATACTGAATATTGTACACTGTATGTGCATTGTATATATAATGTGGTCATTATTTTCTCACTCAAAATTGTCACTTCTGAGGTAGCACGGTCCACTAGAAAGGACCCATCACTACTCAGCCTGCTGGTTGCTATGCACTCAATAGTTCCTCCAAATGAGAGGCTCAAGGCATCAAAGCACAGCTGGCTACTGTGAACATTGTCCAACAAGGTTTGGTTGAACGGCTCTCCGTTCCTCAGCCAAGTGATGTTGGCCGGAAGGCCTTCTTCTGGCTGGGAGGGGAACCCCCCTCCATTCTCCAGGTTGCAGTCAATAAAGAGTCGGTCACCAAGAGTGATAAGAAACGTGGAACCAATATTTCCCTGCAGACTCTTTCCGTTGATTGCCTCAGGGCCCACAATTATAGACCTGTTACCTCGCTGAATTGTGGGGACTTCATACACTAAGGGATATACATAGTCTTATTTAATGTGGGGATGGCAACTAGCCAAAATGGGCTGTTACATAAAGGCAACAAACTGGCTTCTTATTAAAAGACACATTTATAGTTTCAGTTTCATAACAGCAACAGCTTTCAGGCCCAGTAGAAGAAGGAAAAAAAGAAAAGAAGTAAGAAAGGACTCCTGTATCTTCATCCAAAGCTCTCTCCAGGTTTAGTTCCCCTATAGGCTCTTTTACAGAATAGGCACAGCATGTACTTAGGAAAATGGTATCTTAGATTTTTCATAGACTATTTTGTTGGACTTGCTTACTTAGCTCAGAATATATTGGTTAGTGTTTATATACGTTTTCAGATGCACCCACCGTTGACTCTGGATCCCACTCGCTGGTAGGACACTGGGTTCTCTGCTACACAAAATACATCTCTACTGTCACTTATCATTGTATTCCCTATCTCCAAGGTGCTCGACCTATTCGTGGAGGTGATTCTATATCTTCCATCAAAGTCTCCATCATTGATGGGAACCATGAATTTTCCATAGGACCACAAGAACCTGACAGATCCATCTGGTAGACCAGTGTCATTTTGCAGCTTGCAGGTGAGTATGCCTGTCTGGTTGGCCGCCACATGCAGGGTCTCACCAACAGTAGCCGATGCTGTCATTAGTGGGATCTCCATGGGAACGGGTGTGGGGTTCCCTTGTACTATTATAGGACCTCTTAGGACTAGGTATTGCATAAAAGACACAAAGTATTACGCAAGCAGTATCGTATGTCATAATAACATATGAATGATACAGTCTCACCACGCTATAATAACTTGGTTACTTTAGCTGAATATAAATATATTATACAGTTCTATATATCACTAAAAATCTCAACATGTCGATTCTCTTAAGATAATATAAAGGCAATAGTGGAGGCATTGCTATTCACATACAACTGCTATATAAACGAATGCATTGCAAGTCACCGAGTATAATGATATGTGGGCGTAAGTGTACCTCCAAATTGAGTGGTAGCTGTAGTTGTCTTAGCCTCAGAGATAGCTCTGCAGGTGAATGTAGTGTCATCTCCATAAACTGTTGGAAACACTTCTAAAGTACTTGTCTTTCGTAATACATTTGTACTAATTGTGATTCTCTCCAGAAATGAGTTGTTGCCAACGCTAGTCTCATTGAGCAATATCAACATTGGAGGGTCCCCGTACAGCCAATCAATGCTTAGGAGTGGAGGGTTGGCAAAGCTGACATCACAGTGTATCTTACCTCGGCTTCCCTCAGCTGTCCACAAGTTTCCACCAATTCGTATTTGTGTTTCCTGAGACGAGAGCAAGGCCTCAGGTCGACGGATGTCTGGATAGGGCAGTAGGGGACCGAGAGTTAAGATGGGACCACTCTCTAGTGAGTTAACAGTGCTACACTCAAATGAACTCCCAACCACATTGGTGGCACTGCAGCAGTAGTGGTCTACCCTGACCTCGGTGAGGTTCTCCAGGACCAAGAGATCAGGGAGAGTTGAATTTATGGGAAAGTTGTTTTTCCTCCATTCATATGTGGGTTGGGGAATTCCCCTCTGAGCAAGGTCACATAACAGGGTGACCGATTTGCCCAGTATGACATAGACATCTGTTCCAACCTGTGCAGTCATATTACCGGGCAGGTAGACCGAGGGCTGCTTCTGAAACGGACCCCTCAAGACATCAGGTGATTGTACAATCTCTGAATTAAAAAATAGGAAATGGTTTTTATAATTAAAACTATCAGATTTAAGGTCTAAATAAACAATCCCTTAATTTAAAATGAGTTTTATACCCTAAACTTTATGATGATATGCCCATTTTGTTTCTAGGTCCTTTCTTGGAGCCATATGAATTATTTATTTATTTATATTATTTACTTATATTAGATTACCTTAGTATATTGTAACTTGCACTGTATATATATAACAGCTATAATTAATATTATACTCTAGTGTATAATAATGACAGTAGTTGTACAGTTTCATATATAGCTATGGAACTAAGTGGTACATATGCGTTTGTCTCCAGTATGGTTCTCACCAATTCCAGATCTTAAGAGTGTACTGGCCGAATCTCTTCCGGCAATGTTGCTTGCCACACAAGTGTAATTGCCTTCAGCCAGTGTCTCATTAGTGACTTGAACAGTTAGTGCAGTAGTGTTCTCCCCAGATATAACCTCGTCATTCTTGAGCCACTGAATAGCGGGTAAGGGATCCGATTGGAGGATATCACACAGTATGTTTACGCTGTTACCCAATCGGACAGTGTTGTTACTGCCAATGACAACCTGGATGCTTCCAAATGGCACTATTGAGCTGCTACGTATGGGGAACCTGGGAACTCCCTTCCTGATCAAGGGTGCCAAAACTGCAATAATTAGATGCGAATGTCTTTATGAAACAGTTGACAGATCTTACTATAGTTGGTTACAGTTAGAGGAGAATAATCTGAAACACCTTTTACCTTGGATCAATGGATGCACATAAGGAAACATATAAATAGAGTAAAGTTGTTTCTCCTATCCTTGCGAGGCAGACTTGGGACAGGTGTATAATGCTGTTGTCTAATGGATCAGTCTAAAGATGTTCTATACTTGATCAACCAGTATGTGTGTGTTAGACAAGACTTACAGCATTCCATGATAGATGTGGTAGCAAGTGTAGATCCATCACTATTGGTACAGTTACAAATGTAAGTCTTTAAAAAGTCAAATTCTGGCGATTCAGGTGGATTTCTCACATCTACAAGAGAAAGCATGCCGAATGCCACCTCCTGTCTGCCCTCAATTGTAGGGACAAGCTCTCTACCAATTTGAAAGTTACAAGTCACAGGTTGACGTGTTAGACCAGTTGGAATGCAGGAAATGAGGAGACTCCCTATAGATTGACCCTTCTCCAGACAGATGTTACAACCACTTGTCAAAAATGTAGTAGGAATAAAGTCTTCAATGGACGGAATATTACTGCAGTTTGTCTCAATTTGAGGTGGAGCTTTGAGAATAGATAGATAAAATTGACATTATAAAATTGTAAATTTTAGCTAATTTCTTGTTCTACGTGTCAAAAACTAAAACAGGAAATAGTTTATAGTCTTGTGAAGCGGATCAATATTGCTTTGTTCCAACTCTTAAACTTACCAAATATTCTCACCCTGGTTGTTTTGCGCACACATCTAAAATTGGGTCTGAAACTGTATGAGCAAGCCTCACACGTGTAGTCACCATCAGTGCCATCATCAGCTCCCGAGTCTAAGGCAGTCCTGTTAATTATAATCTGTAAAGGGTTTTGCCCAAGAAACACTTTTCGTCTTGTTTCATTGCCTTCTATTTCCAACGGAGGTGTCTCCAGGTCAGGGCGGAAGAACCACCTGACTGATGATTCATTTATATTTAAACTCAAAGATCTGTGAGAAAACTGATGACAATCAAGGATGAGGATGACATCGGCTGCAATGCGTAGATTGTCATAGTCCTCAATGCTAGCATATCTGGGGATCTCCCTAAACTCTGTAGACACTAAATGGAGCAAGAGTTATAACACACAAGTGTATCAGCTCTGTATATACATGTAGAGAATCATAACTACCCAATACATCACTAGAGATGCATGCATCATGCTATAGTGATCTACCAACCTCACATCCACACAATTATTATATGTACACATGGTATAAATACAAAGAATCCATATATATAGAAGGACAAGGTTGACACGACACATTATTCTTTGATGTCACGTGAACCTTGCCCATTATATTTATTTTTATCGCTTGACTCAGCTTTGCGGTTTTCACCGCGCCGCCATCAAACGGAGGCCGCAACCTGGCGAAAACAAAAGATGGGCGCCGTTATATCACTTGGACCTAAAGAACGCCGTTAACTATAATACCAAACACGTATAGTCTCTGTTTATCTTACGTGTGCAAACTTACGGAAATCTGAGCTCTGAACGATCAAATAAGTACAGAATGACCAAACTGCAGCAACCTACACGTACACAACTAACCGTTCACACCATGCCACTCTGCTGCAAGCGGCTGCTAATACGATAACGTATATATCTTACCTGTAGGAACAGCTTCATTCGGACGGCTGCGAGCGAGATGTGGAAGATACGAGGGTCGAAACAGTATTATTGTACATGAATTTGAAAGGGTAACTACGTCACTGTAATAGTATACGTATAGCCGGCATTTGTTTACAATAATACAAGACAGTTGGTTTGGGTGTCAAAAACAAACAAACAAATACATCATACATGATACATATATACATGAAGTGGACAAAGTAATTTAAATTCAAAGCAATGAGATTAATAGTGAGAGGACTAGGTCAAGGGAATGGATAAGTTTGAAGGCAAACTTTCTGAAAAGATGTCCTTTCTGGTTGCTGCTACACCTTTCTGTTTGAGAGTTGTGTACACGAGTGTCTTACCTGAGAAGGATTTGGAAGTGTCTGCTCCAGCAGATACACGTGAGGAGCTGGTCGCTACTGGAGTGAAGCTGATGAGATTGGGAACTGATTCTCTCTGAGGAGAGGTCAAAGGTCGGAGGCACTGGAAGTAGCCGAGTATGTCAGATGCACCAGCTGGATCATTTGGCAGGTCTAAGAGAGTTGTGTTGTTGTTAGGGACTGTCCCCAGTTGACTGCTGTCCTCATGCAGTGAGCTTATCAATGAAGTGAAGGAGACTTCACTGGTGGAATGGGAGTGTGACTGGTTCTTCTGATTGGCTGGCGAGTCCTCCAATAGGGAGGCCTCCCTGAATGGCGTTGGGGGGTCAGAGGGGAGTAGAAAGTCATCTGGTATCATTTCTGGAGACACTGAGCCATTGTCATCATTAAGTTCAAGATCAGCAACCATATTGGAAAGGATGTCCGTATTAGGAAAGGTCTGAGTGACAGAATCACTGTCTGTCCCAGAGGTGTCAGTAATGGTGGAAACGTCACTTGCAACATCTCTGCACTGAGGGATGGCTGATGGAGAAGGTTGTGGAAAGGATTGTACCTCTTTAACCAATTCAGCTGCAGAGGTTGGATGGAGAGTTGGAGAGCTGTGAGAGGCTGGATGGAGAGTCGGAGATACCTGATGTGAGCTGTGAGAGGTTGGATGGAGAGTCGGAGATGCCTGATGTGAGCTGTGAGAGGCTGGATGGAGAGTCGGAGATGACTGATGTGAGCTGTGAGAGGCTGGATGGAGAGTCGGAGATGCCTGATGTGAGCTGTGAGAGGCTGGATGGAGAGTCGGAGATGCCTGATGTGAGCTGTGAGAGGCTGGATGGAGAGTCGGAGATGCCTGATGTGAGCTGTGAGAGGCTGGATGGAGAGTCGGAGATGCCTGATGTGAGCTGTGAGAGGCTGGATGGAGAGTCGGAGATGCCTGATGTGAGCTGTAAGAGGTTGGTCTATTTTCAGCTGATAAGTCTGATTGCGATCTTTGGAGAAAGATGTTTCTATCTTCTACTAAAAAGGAGCTTGATTGCAAAGAAGTTTCTTCCAAATTCAATTTTCTTGCTTCTACAAAACTGCCAGCCGGTTGACTGAGGGTGTGAGTTACTGAAAGAGGTGATTGTGATGGAGTTACTTTGGTCAGTCTCGCCCTCTCATGTGAATGTCTTGGAGGATGACTGACTGATAAAGTTGCATCATTCACGACTGTCTGATCTCCTACAATTAAACAAGACCAACAAGAGGTGAATGCATGTACTTTATATAGAAGATATACATACATGCGTATGAGGTCTGAATACAGAGGATGGGTGTAGACACTATACATACGTACGTATGTACCTCTATAAGGAGGTGTTCTTGCTAGCTTGTCTCGTGTTACAAATGCTTCAGAATCTGTTTGGAGTGCAGCCACTGGATCAGTAATGCAATGCAACTATAGAATAGAGGTCAAAAATCAGAGTGTGAAACAAATACATGCATGCTGCCTTCCCATTAGCTTGAAGCTTATTCAAACTAAACTGATTCTCGTGTGATAAATAATGGGTAAGGCCTAAAGTATTAAATATGAATCACTAAACTTGGTGATATAACACATTATAATTAGTAACCTGCTATACTATGTACATACGTACGTACTTATGTGTGATAATGTGGTACTCACATGAGTCACACCTGGTGCTTCTGTCCTGGAGGAGCCAGCACTGCCCAGGAGAGGACTGAGGTCTCCTTGTGCCACATCTGAGGCAATCTCCTCAGCCAGTATCTCTTGAGCAGCCACTGGCTTTAGGATCTCATATGGGGCCATACCCACCAGAGTAGGGGGTGTGGCCCTGACCTGTGGGTACTGGGGTGATGTCACAGTGGGCGTGGCCCTGACCTGTGGGTACTGGGGTGATGTCACAGTGGGTGTGGCCCTGGCCTGTGGGTGCTGGGGTGATGTCACAGAGGGCGTGGCCCTGGCCTGTGGGTGCTGGGGTGATGTTCTATTCTGTGCTGTGTCAGCAATCTGCCAGGTCAGCAGAGAGGAAGCAAAGGTTGTAGGTACGGAAGATAGTGGAGATGAGAAGGGGGAAAGAATACTTGATTTATCAACTGTCAAGGAATGTGTAAGATTGTAAGATCTGTGTTTAGCTTTAGTGTTTTGGATCCTCTTGTGGTCTCTCTTTCTAGTCACAAGAGAGGTCCTAGTGACCGGACCTGCAGGGTTCTGAAGGGAGGAAGTGTCTTGCTGAACATGTCTGCTGCCCTCCTCGTCCTTCTTCCTGACTGGCAGCTTGGTTGTATGTGGGTGGAGCAGGCCATCCAGGAACGCCAGGGGGTTCCCCTTAAGGGGAGATTGTGCAGTTTTTTGTAGAGAAGCACTCATTATGGAGTTCCTGACTCTTTCTATGGCTTCCTCCTCAGACTCTACAATACACCAGTCAGCAAGCTCAGACTAAAGTCATTATTAACATACGTACATACGTAGCTACAATTGATGGCATGTAGCGTGTTATTGGAATACAAAAGTGGTCATAGGACATGTGTACCGTACATACGTGTATATACAGTACCTTTAGTTTCTGGAAGGCTGAGTGGGTGGAACTGCTGTACTAACTGAAGGGGTTTACCCTTTTTAGGTGAAGGGGGAAAGAGGGTCAGTCCAAAAGCCTATTTGCACCACAAAACAGAAAGTCATGACTTGAACACCCAATGTGAGCTGTTTCTCTTACCTGAAGATCCCTCCCACTTGGAATATACTTGTGTGATGTGATCAGCTGGTTCTGCACCGTCTCAATATAGGAGGAGAGCTTCTCAGATAAGTCACTTAATTCAGATCTGCATACACATGCAGATACAACATGTTTACATAAATACTAACACACTTGCATATTATTATATGTACGTACGTATATACAGTAATTAGGTATTATGCATATGAATGTATTCTTATTTACATCTTAATATGAGGATATCAAACACAGCATTAACAAAGTAGAGTTTGTCTGTGACTTCATTATGTGTAAAGATACGTATGTACACATACATATCCACTAGCACAATGCCATGCTCCTCTCTAGTTAACTCACAGCATTGTAGAGGCTGTCATGGAGTGCTTGTCATGCTCTGCGACATTTCGTTTAAAGTACTCACAACTGTCCCTGACCTCCTCTGGAGTTGCATCATAACCTGTGAGTGTGATGCAATACTCAATAACAGAATCTATAGCAATGAGACCAATCATAATCAAAAGGAACCTTTTTGCAGTTCATCTCTAATTTCTGTCAGAGAATACTTCCACAATCTCACTAGAGAGAGCAGATTCAGTTGTCCTTCTTCATAAGTGTTCTCTCCACAAAGCTACAGGTATTAGCAGTACAAGACAAGACACATGCTCAGTGGCACTGCTGAAGTCACTCTTACTGACAGAACCACACACTGGTGGTACAATGACTACAGTGTGAACATACATACATACGTACGCACAACAGCAGTATGTCAAACAGATGATGATAATCAAACGAGCTCATGTGATGTTGAATTTGATTTACCATTTTTTGCAGTCTCCTCTCATCCTTTACAAGTTGTTCTGGTATCTATGGCAACAGAAATGTCAACAGGCTGACTCATAGGAACAGACCACCCGTGAGTGTTTGTTCACACCTTGAAGGAGAGCTCTTTACTGTCCAACTGGTACTGCTTCTCTTTCCCAGACAGAACGCTGTCCATCACACACTTCTACTCGGCAGATTTGAAACAAGAGTGACTTAAATATAGTGTGACATGTTTATGCTAGCAAAACATACGTATGATGTACTATGGAGACACTCAAATATCTGTCTGAATGATACTCTCATCTGTTTACTAACCAATCAATGTACACATACGTAGATGTACGTACGTATGTGCGTTTATACTCACTTGTGCTTCAGTCTCCTTTAGAAAACCTTCCAAAGTCCTCCAATTCTTCTCAACCTGACAGCAAGTGCACGTAAGGTGACATGATAGCTATCAAGACACACAATACAGACACAGTGAAGTACCTTCTCCATCCTCTCCATCCTCTGCTTCTCCACTGTTTCAATGGCAGCCATTTTTACAGTCTCGGGATCCCTCACAGCACTGGCATCGAGGTCCAGCCTACAGCAATCAGGTAGAAATGGTCCTCACTAGCAACACCCTATTGGCAGCCATTTTACCTCTTAAATGCAGCACTCTTCAGCGTCTCACCCAAGCTCTGTTGTTCCTTGTCTAACTCCCTCAACTGCTTACTCAAGTCGCGATACTCCTTCACACCCGCGCTGCACAGAGGGTGAACCGGATGAGGATTATGTAACATTGCAATGAATACGATGAGCTACTTCTGTACTGCTGACCTTGCACTACTCTGCAGCCGCTCATTGAGTAGTGACCACTCCTCCATCAGCTTCAGGAATCTAACACATACGTACAGGATAGAATGACTAATACAACAAAATACGTACCCATTTAGACAAGCGGTCCTCCAGTATATCAATAATACAGTCAATATTCAACAGTCTGTACACATATATATGTTACATTGTATATACATAGGTACATACATTTGAAGCATGTGCAACCATGTTTATATATCTCTGTTAGTACATACGTACATACGTAGCATTGTGTCCTTTGAGTGTGTAGGTGTGGGTGTGAAGGTGAGTACCTCTGTTGACAGGCCACAATGTGCAACTGAATAGCGCAAGACACAAGCTCTCCCGTTGACTTGTTCGCTGATGTCTTTTCAAAGTTGAATTTAGGAACAAAATTTAATGATCCTACATTGACACATACAGGCAGTGTGCGATTATTATGGAGATATGTACACCATATAAGGAATAACAACGAGGTTCAAATATCAATCTGTAAATGTTTGCTGAAAGATACAGCTCTATTGGTTGACTGCTAACCCCATACCAGCTAGCTTAGCTGCATGTATCTTCAGTACGTGTGATGAGAACACTTCCATAAACTGGCAGAACCTGCTGCCTCCGGGAGTGAGTAGGAGAGAGGCAGCAATCGGAGGCACCCTTGAGGATGGATCTTCCTATACAAACCACATGGAGAGAGAGATGGAGATACATGGAGAGAGAGATGAAGAGAGAGACTGCGGTACAGGACTCACTCTAGCAATCTCTCCCAACCACTGTACGGAAGTCTTTCTGAACTGCTGCTCTTGTTTCTTATCATAAATAGGCCAACAGTTCCTACCAAATAAGGAAACGCATTACAATGTGAATACATTGACATCTTTAATGGTAGTCCAACAACTTCTCTATATTATGTAGTAGTTTGGAAGGCAGGTAGCAATTCATAGGTAGAACTTCTGTACAAAACTCACTTGAACATAAGTTTTGCTTTGTTAGAATTCAGTTTGGTGAATAGGAAGTGCACAATTATCTCCATCGCCTTGCGATTTGATTGGTCAAATATGTTCCTATGACATCATACATACATACAACATTCAGTAAAGACAATTTTAAACCAATAATAACACTTTCTCATTATCAGATAGTTCTAACAGAAAACAGTGCTTTTGACACACAAACTTGTTAAATGGTATTTTGTAAGTGTCTTCAAACTGCACACAGTCAAAACCAAGCAAAATCAAATTAGTGAAAAATACATCTCTCGGCTCCAGAAATGCGACACCTGGCACCTCAGTCTGCAAAGAGGCCCCACAACTAGTGCTCTTTCTAGCAGATCCAGTTAGTTTGTGGTCTGCGCTGGCCTGCAACATCGTCTTCCTCCGGCTCGAGTTCTTAAGGGACGAACTAAGTGCATGTCTCCCTTTTGGTGGCGCAACAGTAGAATTAATAGCTGTTTCTTTTCTAGCAAACATTTAAAACACTCCGTCTCATCTATCGAAAGAAAGAGGCTTTAAGGGCTTTCATTTTCCCGCCATGTCCTTACAAAAAGAGGATTTTCCTTAATTAAGAGGGTTTAAGGCGTTTCCCAGATACTTGGGCGCTTGAAGTAATTTTGTTTACGAAGGAAAGTCTTTGGAAAAGGCAATTTCATTCAACGTAGCGACGGATTATTAGTTTAAGAGCAACTTAAACTTTATTATCCGCAAAGGTATTGCTCTGAGATGAGTAAAACGCCACAATCCCTAAATTCTGTTCTCTTGGGGAACGCTTCCGGCGTACAGTTAGAGGCCCTCAATGGTTCTGAATCATCACCAGCTGTGGACGGCACTCAAAGTATTGTTGCAACCGCGCCATCGCGCCCACCTGCCGAAGTGTCTGCTACCTCCACTCCCAGCCACCATCTAGTATCCTCTCACCAAATCGCATCCGAGTCACCATCCGTCACACTGACTGAGGCGTTGTTACACAGTTCCTCAGCGGAGAGCTTCATTCCCAGCCAATCCAACATTAGTGTTTCCAGCTCCTGTGGGCTGGTGATCCAGGTCCAGCCCACTTCCGACTCCACTCAGCTGAGCAGTGCTGCTGTAGAGGGTCCCGCAACAGTCCACATAACTGACATCCCTCCGGTGCAGGAGGAGGTGTCTACTGGGCTGTACCCCATCCATGGAGTTCAACAGGGCGAGTTTAGGAACCCACGATGTGGACCCAAAAAGGCCTACGAGACAGAGTTCAAGTTGCAGGCTGTAGAGTTTTATAAACAAGGCCATTCCAAGATGGAGACTGCTAAATGCTTCAACGTCCATCCCCGGAGGATCCGTGAGTGGATATCAATGGAGGAGGTGTTGAAGGTCACTCCTCGGGACAGGAAGCGTGTGACCAAACGACTTCTGACTAAACTCAATGTGTCAGAGGACATGTGGACAGATGTGAAAAAGCAGATGTGCAAGAAGAGAGAGAAGATCTCAGAAGATCTCAATTCTGTAGTCATTCTCTCCAACTCATCAGCTAACAGTGACCTCTCTCCTTGGGCCTACAATCCCAGCAGTACCAGTCAGATCAGCCAACTCCACCCCCTGGCAGATCTGACCACGCCCTCTGTCCAACTCTCCTCCACCCAAGGGGACACGGCTGTCCTCACTGACACCATTAACCCGTCAGACACTGCACAGATAGACGAGGTGGAGACCACGCCCACTTCTGCTCTACTGAACACTCCTGAAAAGCAGAATATAGACTCTTTAAGGTTGCTTTCCAAATCTCAGGTGCAAGACTTGTTGAGTGCCATGAATCTAACCAAGTATAAGGATGACTTTGCAGCTGAGCAGGTGGATGGAGAGATTCTATCTTCCTTGGGTGAGAGAGAGCTAATCGAGTTGGGAGTCACTATTGGCCTTCACAGGATACGCTTCATGAAGATAATTCAAGGAAAACACTCTGCACAGGAAGTACTGAGACATTTTAAAGGAAGTTAATTATGAGAATTACCAGTTTTCATCAAATGGACTATTCCAGTTTGTACGTGTACTTGCATCTTTATACTAATTATATTAGCTACAGTTACATATGTTTGATATGATTTATAAGGCAATACTTGAATTTCATTCACAGTTAAACTCACTAATTGACTATTTTTGATTTTAAAAATATGTTGAATGGAAAAATGGTATTTTAAATTTATGCTTCAAACTATGACAACTAAATCTACACACTACTCAAAGAAAGGGTAACCATCGGATCCAGCCTGCCATCTACACACAGCATGCCATCTACACACAGCATGCACATTTAGTCAAATGTTTGTATAAGAGTACAGTGCACTAATTTTAATGTGATGTATTGGTGAATATACTATTTAGATGTTTTATCAGTAGCTGAACGTTCCATAGTCAAATACTCCAGAGTATATTTTATGTACGTATATAACTATTCTGATATAGAACTTAATATACTATAGGAATCTTTCAATAACATGCACATATAGTATAATTGAAATGACGGAAATGATTTAAAACATTAAAAAGGGGGAAGTCAAAACTTAATGTTCAGTTGATTGTGAAAATAAAGCTACAGTTCACTAGTTATAAGACAGTCCATCAGTGCAATGTGCCCTCATCATTCTGTGCTTATGTAGTATGTCTGCAGCTGAAGACGTCCCATCTCTGAGTTTAAGCAGTCTCAGCCGATGAAGACGACTATCCACTTTTAGCTCCAGCAGTTCCTCGTCTCCTAGGCAACTCAATAGCTCTCCGTCAACCTGTTCTTCCAAGAACTTCTCTTTGTACTTACTCAGATTCATTGCATCAAGCAGCCTCCCTACTTGATCTTCATCCATCAACTTGAGAAACCTAATGTTTCTCTGCGCACTATCACTTGAAGAACAATCCTGTCCCTGACTGCTTACCATGTGTGGTCCTTCCGACTGGAGTACCAGAGAAGGACCAGACAGTTTAGCAGACTCAAGGTGACTTGAACTGGAGTACTCGAGTGAGCTTCCCTTGTTACTGGACCAGGAGCTCTGCGATGGGATGGCACCTGACACTGGTGAGTTGCCATGGAAATCACTAGTGAGGGTCTCAGAGATGGGAGGTGGCAGTGTCTGTATGCCCAAAGGAGACGATCCGTCCTTCATCACATCTGCTGTATGATCTATGTTTAGCGGGGATTGGTGAGCCGACACGGGTATCTCTAAAGATTCGACATTGAGCTGATCCAAGAAACGTCTTGTAACTCTTTTCCTTTCTTTGGGTGAGCTTCTTAAAATGCTCTCCTTTTGAATCCACTCTTGCACTCTCTTGCGATGAATGCCAAATGCCTTAGCAGCCGCCGCTTTAGTAGAACCACTTTTGTAATAGTCTACCACGCTAAGCTTAAATTGTGTGTCGAAGGATCTTCTGGGTCGACGCGTGTGGTCATACTCGGTCGGAGATTCGGACCGTTTGGCGCTGGGGTCCAGAAGAATGGAAAAGTAGTTCTGTTCGCCAGGGCGACTAGCTAAAAGTGGTGACTCTGTTTTCGATAGACTACCATCGGACTTAGTGGTCGAGTTGGCACAGCCGCTTGTAACTACCGAAGCGCTACTACTTGAGGGACCTCTAACTTGAGAGGAAGACTGATCGCGCTCCGTCGCCAGTTCCCGACCAAAACTGACTAAAAGAGATTCGTCGCCAACTTTAAGATCATTACAATTCTCTTCAACTCTCTGAATATCCATTGAATTTGAGCAGTTAATCGGAACGCTTGAGGCACATTATTTAGACGCCCACGTCCCTTTGGTACTCACGTGACGCAATCAACAGAACCTGCGAGGCGCACATCGTAGGTTTACTTACATGGCACAGGTTGCAGGACTAAGCGGCTATTATCATCGGATTTTTATAAGGATAACAAATGTAGTAAAAACGTTTTCGACTAAAGGACGAGTCACTGGTGGCGAGGGCAGCACAGAATTGCCTTTCACGCCAAAGAACAAGCCAGTGATAGAGAGGCATCCGGATCAGGAAAAGGAACCACTCCCGGAATGGCCGGATGGTGTAAACCCATTGACAGGCGAACGAGGGGGACCCAGCGGACCCGAACCGACTCGATACGGAGATTGGGAGAGGAAGGGACGCGTGACAGACTTTTAAATTTTTAATTATAAAGAACTTTTCATTACATGGATATACAGCTCTTACTATTAATTATATAGTATTATAGGTGTGCCATTTCCCTAGGGGAAGCCCCACGTAGGCGCTTATTTGGATAGCGGATGAAACAAAGAACAAAGCGAAACGTCATGAAGGTGATCAGTGTTAGCATCGTCCTGATGGCTGTGATAGTTTTGATTTACAAGTTTGGACTGAGCTCGGGAAAGAGCCAGCTTGACGTGGAAAGTAAGGAGTTTAATCCTGACGCGTTTAATCCTGAGGTGTTTAACGTAAAGGAAGATGCGGTAGTGACCGAGAGGGTGTATATGGATGTTGCAATCGGTGACGCCGATCCTCAGAGGATCACAATCGGATTGTTCGGAGCTATGACACCCAAAACAGTCAACAATTTCGTAGCACTCTGCACCCACAAAGTAGGTCGCACAGTATTTATAGCAACAATAATGTAATAATGGATTCCTAACTACATGTAATTGTACAAATGTGGTATACATATGTACTAGCTGATTGGTGTGATATTTATATAACATTACTCAATTACATTACACAAAAAACATTACACAATGAATCTATATTCTCTCCATCGAATGTATACGTATAGGATAGTATTTAGGATTGTCATTCACTCCTCATTCTGAGATGTACTGTATGTCGTATAATAGATTACATACACTGATATACACTATGTTACATAGACCATTATCTGTAGTGGCACAATGTATTTATCCTCCTTGTAGCTTGGCTATGGCTATAGGGAGAGCACATTTCATCGTGTCATTGCCAATTTCATGATGCAAGGAGGAGACTTTACAAAACATGACGGCACAGGAGGTGTGTAGGTTTCACCCAGAGACACACCCACCAGTAGACACGCCCACCAGTAGACACGCCCATCAGTAGACACGCCCATCAGTAGACACGCCCACCAGTAGACACACCCACCAGTAGATACACATCCTATATAATAGGAAGCCTTTATTCGTCTTTTGCACACTCACACAACTTGTAACAAGTACACACCCACCAAGACACACCCACTGGGACATGGTACACACCCACCAAGACACACCCACTGGGACATGGTACACACCCACCAAGACACACCCACTGGGACATGGTACACGCCCACCAAGACACACCCACTGGGACATGGTACACACCCACCAAGACACGCCCACTGGGACATGGTACACGCCCACCAAGACACACCCACTGGGACATGGTACACGCCCACCAAGACACACCCACTGGGACATGGTACACGCCCACCAAGACACACCCACTGGGACATGGTACACGCCCACCAAGACACGCCCACTGGGACATGGTACACGCCCACCAAGACACACCCACTGGGACATGGTACACGCCCACCAAGACACACCCACTGGGACATGGTACACGCCCACCAAGACACGCCCACTGGGACATGGTACACGCCCACCTCCTCTCTTTCCCATTGTAGGGTACAGTATATACGGCGAAAGCTTTCCAGATGAGAACTTTGTCCTGAAGCACTATGGACCCGGTTGGGTCTGTATGGCAAATGCAGGTCCAGACACCAACGGCTCACAGTTTTACATAACTGTTGTCAAGTGTCCTTGGATTGATGGGACACACACGTGTTTTGGAAAGGTGCTTGATGGAATGGTACGTTGAGTTATGCATGTCACAGTTCTGAGACTGTAGCTAGCAGGGCTGCATAGAGGGGGGTGGGGCATTCGCATGTCACAGTTCTGAGACTGTAGCTAGCAGGGCTGCATAGAGGGGGGTGGGGCATTCGCATGTCACAGTTCTGAGACTGTAGCTAGCAGGGCTGCATAGAGGGGGGTGGGGCATTTGCATGTCACAGTTCTGAGACTGTAGCTAGCAGGGCTGCATAGAGGGGGGTGGGGTATTCGCATGTCACAGTTCTGAGACTGTAGCTAGCAGGGCTGCATAGAGGGGGGTGGGGCATTCACATGTCACAGTTCTGAGACTGTAGCTAGCAGGGCTGCATAGAGGGGGGTGGGGCATTCGCATGTCACAGTTCTGAGACTGTAGCTAGCAGGGCTGCATAGAGGGGGGTGGGGTATTCGCATGTCACAGTTCTGAGACTGTAGCTAGCAGGGCTGCATAGAGGGGGTGGGGTATTCGCATGTCACAGTTCTGAGACTGTAGCTAGCAGGGCTGCATAGAGGGGGGTGGGGTATTCGCATGTCACAGTTCTGAGACTGTAGCTAGCAGGGCTGCATAGAGGGGGGTGGGGCATTCGCATGTCACAGTTCTGAGACTGTAGCTAGCAGGGCTGCATAGAGGGGGTGGGGCATTCGCATGTCACAGTTCTGAGACTGTAGTTAGCAGGGCTGCATAGAGGGGGGTGGGGCATTCGCATGTCACAGTTCTGAGACTGTAGCTAGCAGGGCTGCATAGAGGGGGGTGGGGCATTCGCATGTCACAGTTCTGAGACTGTAGCTAGCAGGGCTGCATAGAGGGGGGTGGGGTATTTAATTAATTGGGTGTAAATTTCACAATGCCTGCACAAGGGTATGATGTACTATGGCATTAAACCATATCTCACTGTATTACACCAGCCAATAGAGCAAGGTTTATATTGGTTGGGGGACCAAAGTTCCATTAAAATGTGGCCAGTAAAACTTCTCCATTTATAGTACGCTTTGTATTATGTAATTATCTAGGATCAAGTCTACAAAGCTTGCAACGAAGTGAAGACAGATGCAAGAGACCGTCCTGTGGAACCAGTGACTATTGTAGACTGTGGCACACTGCCCATGGTGAAGCCATTCAAAGTAGCCAAGGCTGGAACAGGAGAGACAGCCACACTATAAGTGCTAGATCCTTCTACACAAAATTTTAAACTTACTAGGAGTAATAATTTATTTGCTTCCAACAAGAACTCAAGAATTGTTAAAATATAAATTTATTATTTATAAAGTAAATCATGGTGATGACTCTCTCCAGTCTACTACATGTGAAGTGTTTGAATGATTGTTTTCTAGTTTTAAAAGTTGGAACTGGGATTGATGAGATTCACAAAGTGAAGGAATGAGGGGTGCCACTTCCAAATTAGGAGATATCTCCTCATCAGACTCAAGGGGCGTGTCTTCATTTAAACTAAGGGGTGTGTCCTCATCAGACTCAGGGGGCGTGTCTCCATCCAAACTAAGGGGTGTGTCCTCATTAGATTCAGGGGGCATGTCTCCATCCAAACTAAGGGGTGTGTCCTCATTAGAGCTAATGGGTGTGTCTCTACATGAAGTAGGAGGTAGCCTCTCCTCACTGCTAATTGACCCAGATACTCGTTGGGGCTTCAGCTGCTCTCTTAGAAATGCTCCTATAGGGAAGAAGGTCGTGCTACTAACAGAATCAGCTGTTAACAGACAATGATATGTTTAAACATTAACAATATGAGCTATGCTAGTATTGATGGACATCTTTTATGGTTGCCATGGCAATATACTCTCACTTTTCTCCCTTTCATTCATCTGCTTCAACATGTGCTTGAACTCTGCTTCTTCAACCATCTTTTCACTCTCACTTAAAGGAAAGCTGTCCAAATAGTAAGACAAGGTTATATTTGTGTGCACACTGAATTATTAAGAATACCTATATACCGTAATTCTGGGGGAAAAATTTTCATGTTGAAATATTTTCATGGGTTGAGCCAACCACGAAAATATTTTAACAACGAAAATTTCCCAAATTACAGTACCACAAGCTTATATACATTTACAATACATACATACATACAATAAAGCCTGCGAACCTATATATCATTAATCTGATGTGTATGTACCTCTCGACAATGTCTCTTTTCTGTCCACACTTTGCACACAATCCACCCTGCCTGGCACAGCTGGAGCACATTGTATAGTAAGCCTGCCTGACTGTCTTCTGTCCACAGCCAACACTACAAACATGCAAAGGATCAGTGACACCATAAGTAGCTGTTTGTGAACGCCTTAACTCGTGTAATGACGGCCTTTGGAAGTCCAGCTATATGGTTAAGGGGGATTACCCTTTTAAATGATATAAAATATATACAGTAAGTATCTATCTAACACACAATTTATTATAACTATGAGAAGACAGGGGAGATTACACGAAACTTCTTTCTTTCTTTTATCTTTTCTACAATTTTTAACAACAAACCATTTCTTTGGCGTTTTCAAAGGTTTGTATTTCTTGTAAGCTATTTTCCAGTCTATTATATCCTTGCATCGAACACACACTCCGCCAATAGTCAACGAATTGATCTTCTTGGTTCTGTCGCTGGTATCGTGCATGTTGTTTCGATACTTCTTTACATTCTGGTACTTTTGGCCTGTTTTCTTTGAGTTACCACCTCGAGTGCTCATATCTTGCGCAACAGTTTAAGCCAGAAACGCTTGTGGTTTATTGATCTAATTGAAGAGATATCTTCACTTGGCTTGAACTTGTACTGTTCGACGGTCGAGTATGGCTACTGAAAGTCCAGAAAATGACACAGTGGAGACAGTGCAACCGATTTTAGAAGAAACTACTAATATCGAACCAAAGGACACTCCAGGGGTTAACCTCTGTGACAAGTTTACTGGAATATTGGATCACGAGAAAGTGCAACTTTTAATTCAAACACAGAAACACATGTAAGCGCCCCTGTCTCTACGATACCCTTTTCCATCGGCCAAAGCCATTATAAATCAGCTGGTACTCGAGACCTCTTACCATATAGAACCTACCAGTAATTGCAGCAACTACATATAAGTCCTTATCCTCATGATACACTTGCCAATCTCATGTCCAGTGCTGTTCCATTGCTATAGAATTAAAAGATTAGAAGTGTCTAATGTCAAAATGGAGGATTGTCTGCATCAATCATCTGCCGAGTACAAGCGAGCTAACCAGGTCTTCCGAGACCACACAAAACGACTCATTTCCATGAAAAACGATGTTCAATCTATACATCAAAGAATTAGGTAGATATTTACAATGAGCCACATTTGAGATTTTGTGAATGTCTAGAATGTAGAGTTTATTGAATAGTAATACCTCGGGCTACCAAATGTAAATGTATGTACTATCATATTGCACAATAACTGTATCAAGGATGGATATAAATAGATTTTCTATTCCTATACTAAATGTATAATACTTGGTGATCCAGTATTGGGCACTCCAAGTCTACTACCTTATATGATACTTTTATTAGAATCCTAAAGTACAAGCTAGCAAAGAAGTATCCTGAAGTTGTTGCAGGTATGATGAGATGCATGTTCTCTTCCTCAAGAAAATATTATCTTCTCTCTCTTATTCTCAGAACACGAAAAGAAATTTGCTGTGCAAATCAGTGAAAATGAAAATGATTGATTTTGCACACCACACTCCCATGTACAGATGTTTTATTAAAATTTTTATTGATATCAAGGTCTGGCAAACGAGACTCTACAGTGGGCGTTTCCCAAATGGCTGCCTGTGGAACTTGGAATCTCGCATCTATCCGCTTGTTTGAGCTGTTGAAGAATAGCAAGAGCGTTCTTGTGACAGGAATAGGAGGCGGTTATGACTTTATGAGTGGTCTTCCCCTAGCCTACAGTCTGTTAAATGGCGGCAAAGAAGTAACCTTGGGAAACTTATCTTTCTCGCACATCGCCTTTCATAAGAATAACGACCATTTGACCGATCATTGCATCATTGTTACTTCAGATTCTACATCTCAACAAAACTACTTTCCAGAAAAGTATTATGCAGAATTTCATAAAGAGAAATTTGGCTCTACACTACCCATTTACGCATTTGCTCGCAACGCAGGCCCCAAGCCACTGCACGACGCATATCAGAAAATAGTGGAGACGCATAAAATTGACGCTATAGTTGCGGTAGACGGAGGCACTGACAGTGTTATGTTCGGTAACGAGGAGACGCTGGGCACAGTTGAAGAGGATCATGGCAGTATTGCCGCGCTCTCATTGGTGAAGACCGTCAAGACAAAAGTACTAGTCTGTCTGGGTTTCGGAGTAGACACGTATCACGGCGTCTCTCATGGGAGGTTCCTGGAAAACGTAGCCGAAATCGAGCGGCATGGGGGGTTTCTGGGTTGTTTCTCTCTCTCGCAGCATAACCCGGAGGCGTCGACCTACGTGGAAGCCTACAAACACGTTCAGTCGAGGATGCAACCGTCTATCGTATGCACGTCCGTTATCAGTGCACTGGAGGGTCACTTCGGCGACTATCATGCTAATCCGCGAACTAAAAATTCCAAGTTATTTATAAACGCTTTAATGACTCTTTACTGGACATTTGACCTTCAAGTTGTAGCCAATGAGATCGGATACATGGATGAGCTTGTCTCATGCGAGACTATTAATCAAGTCTGTATTGTGATCAGTGAATATCATTCTCGAGTGAAGGAACATCGTAAAATACTTGCCTTACCAATGTAGTGTATAATTTATATCACATAAGGCCCATGTATACAAAAATGAAACACTTGCAGACATATGATATTATTAATTTAATGGTGTACATATTCATTGTCCATTCACTGAAATCATGCTAAAAGTGTTAAAATAAGCAAACCTGGTCATTCTTGCATCCTCCGAACTGCCGCATGTGATGGGGGGACCCAGGGGGGTAGACGTTTTTCACCCGCATGCCATGGAGGTGGCGGTCTTCTCTCAAAAGGTGGGCGTGGCCCAAGTCTACGAAGAGGTCTTTGGTCAGGCATAAAGCTTGAAGATGAAATGGGAAACTCCCTAACAGGTGGGGGAGGTCCTCTCCTTGGCGGTGGATAGTCCCTATCTGGTGGGGGAGGTCCCCTTCTAGGTGGAGGAAAACAGTCATGATTTTGAGGACCATTCCTAGCTACTGTTTCGTACTCCTCTTCTTGCCAATTAGAAGAGTTACTAGCATAATCCATTTCATTTGCCAAGCTGTCTTGCTCAAAACCTCCTCCTGGATGAGGCTGTGTGTACCCAGGTCCATCCTCTGGTAGCTGAGTGGCTACAGAGGGATCACTGCTTCCATCTGATCTTCCCGTGTGAACATCTTCAGAAAAGTGAGCATTGTTTGGTGGATAGTCTAAGGTATCATCTCTTTGCCACTGCCTTGTTGAAGGGGAGATCTGAGAACCAGCTGTATTATTCTGTTCTACAGGTCTATCCATTGGTGGCCTATCCATTGGTGGCCTATCCATTGGTGGCCTATCCATTGGTGGCCTATCCATTGGTGGCCTATCCATTGGTGGCCTGTCCATTGGCGGCCTATCCATTGGTGGCCTATCCATTGGTGGCCTATCCATTGGTGGCCTATCCATTGGCGGTCTATCCATTGGCGGTCTATCCATTGGCGGCCTGTCCATTGGCGGCCTATCCATTGGCGGTCTATCTAAGGGTCTGGTGTGTCTCAAAGCTCTCTCCAATGCAGGTACACCGGGTCGCAGTGGTCGGTTGTCGGGTGACCTCTCCACTCCCCTGCCAGGACCATAAGGTCTGTCCTCACCCCCACCCTCATACAGTGGGTCACCATCATACTCCCTATCCCTGACCCACGGGGGAGGGCCCAGTCGGTCAATGGGTGACCTGGGTCTCGGGCCAGCTTGCTGTGCCCAGGGGGGTGGATGGCGCAGTGGTCTCCCTCTAGGATGATAAGGGTGCTTGGCTACAGGAAAGGGCGTGGGACTTCCCCGACGTCTAGGGGGAGGAATATGGTCACGGAAGCGAGGGGGCAGGTGATATAGGTCATCCTGCTCGTCACCAGGTTCCTCCTTCTCTGGTTGGGTGGAGTTAGCAAGAGGTGCCTCTCCTTGTTCCCTCTCTTCTGTTGGCTGCGTGTCCACCTGCTTGGCATCAGTTTTAGGGTCAATCTTTATCCACTTGTTCAACAGACTGGTGAGATGGTCCTGCTTTGACAAACTCTCTACCAGCACATTTCCAATTTTAGAAGTCAAATCTTCACTTTTTGGAGGCGAATGAACCCTTTCAGGGGGCAAACCTTTGGTCTCTGCTTTCTTCTTCTTCTCTTCCTCTGTGAGCTTGTTGACATACGTCTTTAGAGCAGTTTTGCTCACTCCAGGAAGGCTCAAGAGTGGAGTCAAGTCCACCAACTCTGATTCCTTTGATTTCTTAAGTGCTTCAAGGATCACCTTTCCGACTACGGCCTCAGCTTTGTCATTGTCGGGTTCCTTAAGTGAAGGAGCTGCAGCTGAGGCGTCTTGACTCTGCTCTGTGGCAGGAGTGCTAATGGTCACTTGGGTTGGCTGTGAGGTCGCTATACTCACACTCATATCAGATGAACTACCTGGAGCATGCACTTGAGTGACACTTACATTTGGTAAAGGGGATGCCCCCAGGGTTCCAAGATGAGGGCTCAAACCAGGCCTGGGGCCAAAGCCTGGGCCTGGGGCCACATGAGGTGAGCCAAAGAGTGGCAGTGGTACAGCTGGGAACACTGACGATGGCGGAATTAACCTGTTACCATATGGAAAGCCACCAGAGACAGGAGGTGGAGCTCTGAACCCTGGGGGAGGGATATTTGCAAATATGGGTGGTGGGACATGTACCAGATGTGGAACAGGTACAGCAGTAGTTGATGTCAAAGCTTTTGGTGGACAAGAAGTTTGGGATATGTCAGAAGCCAAGGGACTGTGGTCCCCATTCTCAGATGATATGTCCATTGTGTCCTCATTGTCGTCACTGTCCAGTTCCATATCTCCCTCAACTTTGATGTCTGTCTCTGCCTTTGTTGGATCAGTGGTGGCAGTTGACTGGGCTCTCTTCAATTCTGTTAATCTCTCTTCAAACTGGTTTCTCTTCTCCTTCATTTTGGCTAATAATGAAGTGTATTCCTATGCACAGATATAGTATAAATGATATACTGAGACAATACCTACCCCTACCCTATGAAAGATTCACATGACCTCCTTCTGGTAGTAGCTTAAACCTTTAATATCTAATACAAACCCATTTGATAATTGACCAAATCACTATTACATTAATATTACCATACATAGATAATACAGGTAATATAAAACATATACATACATATAATTTAACATTATCATCATTTGACTCTGAAATTTAACCAACATTTTAATATCAGCTTCAAATCTTAAAGTGCCTCTGAGTACATAACACATGTGAGCACAGATTTCACTTGATGTAACACACTCTTTAGGACTTACTTGAAGTAACTCTTTCTCGTCCTTCATCTGCTTTGTATTGAGGTCCCGACACTCAACAAGGAGACCCATCAGTTCAACTCTTCTGTTCAGTTCAACTGAAATGCAGTCGTAATACTCTTCATACTTCTGTCCGGCAGCATGTACCTCTTGACTAAACTGGCCTCCTTCAGACTTATCTAGGAACCACAGGAGAGAGGTCTTGTATATACAGTAACCATGGTAACCATCAGGAACATACAAATAATCACTTCAGTGTCCCACAGAAATGTAAATGCAGTGATGAGATGAATGTTTAGGATGAACTACACTACTTTACAAAAAGTGTTGGTCACTGTGCCATACACTGTGTACATGTGCAACGGACACACGAGTAGTCACCTTTTAACTTGTTCAGAGCAGCAGGCTCTGTGACGTCAACCTTCACACTCCTGACATTATTGCATTTGATCAAGAGCTCAGATTCGAGCTTGTCAACACTCTGAACTGCGTCCTCAAGACCCTTCACCTGACAAACAGAGCAGGGTTATGCATGAATAATTTAACACACCACTTTTCAACAAACATTTTCTTCATCACTCATGAATACAATTAGGCCAGAGTTCAGTACTTTAGTAGGCATACAAACTTACTGAAAATTTGATTGGTGTTTCTATGGCAACTGTTGACAAGGAAGCTATGGCAGTGGGGATGGCATCTTTGCCCTCCAAAACTGCTTGGAGCTTGCTAATGAAGGATGGTTGGTAGACCTTACGCTCCTTCCACACTCTCATCATTCGAACTATATTACCAGCAATTTTAGAGTGTCTACAAGTAAGTATATTAATCACACATAAAAAGCATCAATACTTACAAATCTTTAACAAAATTGCTCTCAATGCCTCTATACTATATGATGTGAACAAGCACAACCTTGTTCACATCATATAGGAATCAGTGGAATTATACAGTTTATCTAATTTGTATGCATACAAAAGGCAGTTGTTATAAACAAACCTAATTATCTTGAAAGCTTCACCAAGTGGTTCTTTAAACAACTCATGAAATACACCTGCCCCACGTCTCTTACTGTTCTGCAGAACATCATTAGCAACATAGAGCAGTAGCTGCTGATGCTCCTCCTCTGCACCTGTGGACAAGGAGAATGATATGACCTGGATACTGTACAATTGAGTTCATATGGGGAGACAGGTAGGGGGAGACAAGAGAGAGGTAGGGGGAACAGGAGACAGGTAGGGGGAACAGGAGACAGGTATGGGGAACAGGAGACACGTAGGGGGAACAGGAGACAGGTAGGGGGAACAGGAGACAGGTATGGGGAACAGGAGACAGGTATGGGGAACAGGAGACAGGTAGGGGGAACAGGAGACAGGTATGGGGAACAGGAGACAGGTAGGGGGAACAGGAGACAGGTAGGGGGCAAAGGTATGGGGGCACAGTAGGGGAGCAGACGCTAGGCGATAAACTTTAACACAAATAGGACCGTACAGTTAAGCCATATACAACTTGATAACAAATTTAGATTTAACAGCAAATGTTATCAGCACACTGTATAGCATTCACTTTTTCACTGATCAAACTAAACTCACAAGATTTCAGGTCTTCAAACCATACTGATACGATGGTCGCTGCGTGTTGCTGATGGTGGATGATCCATAAAGATAGGGTTTCGATGCTTTCTTGAGAATTAGTGAGACGGCTCAGTTTGTCACGCAGCGCTTGTACGCTGTAGGAAGACATTTTAAATTGGAATTGAAAATGGAAACGATTCCCAAAATCAATCGTGTATGATTATCGTGACTCGATTATCGATTTTAAGCTAAACAGTTATCCGAATAATGACACATGAAAGAGCAAAGGCCCAAATGTACAGTTATTTTATGAATTAACACTGAATGATAAAATGAAAAAGTTTCAGTTTGGAGTGCATTCAATCAAATAGGCAATATATATTGTTATATACTACCGAACAAGTAAGAGAAATAAAGGAAATAACTGCTTCCATTATGATCCTTTTTCTAGTTCTCCTAACGTTATCTAGTACTGCCTGTTACCATGGTGACAGTGAATGGTGTAAAGAGAACCTCAACTGGACCCAACTGGTAGGTATGTTGGCAGACAACACTTCTCTCAACAACACTGTCTACACACTTGCGGGTGGCCACCACGTGATGGAGGGAGGAGAGTACAGTTTTCAATTTATCACCAACTTTACACTGCGAGGCAGCCCTGATGGTAGCACTGTCATTCATTGCAACTCTACTAACCAACTTTGTAGGGTTCTCTTCAAACAGTCTGGAAAGATTAATATTCACGATTTGAAATTTGTCTATCCAATAGAAAATAGAATAAAACAAATCAGGAGATCTTCTGATGTGTGCTATAAGTCAAGTAATACAAATAATCCAAGCAAAAAGAAGTACTACAAGCATTGTGAGTACCTTAAGAGCTGGGTGTTTGCAGACTCAGCAAATGTTACAATTTCAAATGTACACTTTGTTGGACCCGATGGAAATTGGTTGCTGGTAGGACCAGTGGGGACTTACCACATTCATAATGTTACCTTTTATACTCAGACCTACTCCCAAGGATTTTTTAACACAAATGAGTCCGATAATATCATTACGTTTGTTCTTCTTTCACAAGTGAGAAATGTAAATTTTACTTGCAAAGTTTCAAAAATGTCTTTCTTTGCAGAGAATTACAGTGACCATAATAATGGTATAGTGAAAGGGAAAGAAAAGTTACATTCAACTGCCATTCATATTATTAAAGAAAAGGCTACAATTGATACATCAATGAATAATAGCCGAAAGTATGTGCAAAATTCAAATATTATGTTTGAAAGTGTTGAAGTTAAGAATCAAGCAGTTATTCAGCTTAGCATCAATACCTGTGGTGAATTGTTACTTAGCATCAACAACATTACTGCACAAGGGGGATGGTACAGTGAAATCAGAAATTTTACTAAATCAGATGAAAAGTTTATTGGCTCTGCCATTCGAATGTACATTAATAGTGAGAACTGTACAGCGTGGGATTCTCAGAAATCCAGTATATCAATAAATAATGGCCAGTTTACTAACTACTTGAGCTCAAAAGGAACCGGTCTGTTATATGAAGTATACCATTCTCATGCAGCCAATGTACATTTAAAAGTGAGTAGGTGCAGCTTTAGGGATAGTTGGGGTTTAAAATATGCAAACATGATTCATGCAGAATGTCAAACACCACAAAAAGTGAACCTTACAGAAATACATCGCTGCCCCACAATACTGACTTTAGAGAATGTGAGAATTTCAAAAAATGAACGAGGATTAAAAGTTGGTAAATGTAATCTTGGAGAAAGAACAAAAGATGGCTACTTTTACCAGGAAAGCTATCAAAATGTCAAATTATCATGTCCAACCAAATTCCCTTGGAAAGGAGCTCTACATTTGGAAGGATTTCAAGGGCCTTCAGTGAGTATAGCAAATATCAACATATCTCACAGTGGAGGCAAGGGAATTTCCCTAATAAACAGCAATGTTCAATTGATTGGGAATAATATTGTAGATTACAATTTATCACCCTATGGAGGGGGCATATTGCTTAAGGGGAATTCCCTGATGTTGTTCCACAATAATACCATGTTGAGTATTACTAAGAACTATGGATTTCGAATAGGAGGAGGAATGTACATTATGGACAGCTGCACTTTTGAGTTGAATCCTTTGAATGAATGTTATTGTTTTTTTCAGTTTGTACACGAAAATGGATCAATTGTGAATAAATTAATGCTGAGAGATTTAAATGTGACAATTTCCTTCCAAAATAACAAGGCTGGACGAGTGGTTAACCTCTTTAACACTAATTTTGACAAGTGCAAGTTGGAAACTGAAATAGATGGCAACAGAACCCAACTGTACCAACAACTCTTTCATGCTCCATTGGGTGAAATGAATAACAGCTACTTTGTCTCTTCTCTTCCTAGAAGGATTGTCAATTGTAATGATTCAGGAGGAGATCAGCTAGCTCCAGTTAATGTGTACATGGGACAGGATGTGACAATGGATCTGATGGTTTTGGCTGATATGGATCTGCCAATGGAGTCGGTGGCATACTTTTACCTAGAGAAATCATGGTATGTAAACTATTCTGAGCTACACAAATCTCTACCTCTGGTATACAACACTAAATTAGATGCTAAATGTAACATAGTAGCTATTCAATGGTGTAGCATAACGCAGCAAAATCTTAGAAATTCTAACTCAGATAATATGAGCAATCCCTTTTTCTTCCAAATTAACATTCCTCTCTTTAACTTGGCACCAAATGAAATCCCAGATAGCATTTTCCTCTACAGCCTAGTCAACGTAAGCATCTATCCCTATTGTCCTCCTGGATTTATTATGAGTAATAATGAGTGTCAATGCCACCCTTACTTAACTGAACACAATATTACTTGTGAGCTCTCTACTGTGGTTACATTGACAATACCAAGATACCACTGGATAGGAAGGGTGTATGCCAACTCTACTGAAGTCCACTTTAGTACATCCTGCTATCCTGGATTCTGCAAAACACCAAACAAAAGTGTAGACCTCTCAACCAATCCTGATGACCAGTGCCTCTTTGGTCGTACAGGGGTGCTGTGCAGTATATGTCCAACAGGTAAAACTGCAGTATACGGGTCAAACATTTGTAAGCCTTGCTCCTCCAAGAGAATTTGGCTCACAATCTTTGCATTTCTTCTGTTGGGCCCACTTATGGTGCTTATTATGTGTTGTTTCAACTTGACCATAGCAACAAGAACTTTGAATGGATTCCTACTATACACTTATGTGGTAAACATCAACAGCGACAGGATACTTCCATTGTTATCAGAAAATTCCATGGCTTTTCTTTCTATTTTAAGTCTCGACTTTGGCTATGGGTTGTGTCTGTTTAAAGAATCTGGTCAGTTTACAGTTGCCATTTACTATTTTGTGCTCCCATTATACATGTTACTAATTGTAGTTTCTGCCCTATTACTTCCAAAGTGCAACTGTCTTAATATCCAGAGACTTCACAAAGCTGTAGGACCAAGGATCATACCAGTATTGGCCACTATCACCTGGCTCTCCTTTTCCCATATTAGCATGGCTGTCATTAACAGTCTCCACCCTACAGACCTGTGCAATACTCAGACCCAAACCTGCCACAAGGTCTGGATCTATGACGGAGAATTGGAATATTTTGGGTCTTGGAAGCACATCATTTTGGGAACCATTGCCGTGTTCTTGTTAATTTGCTTTCTAATCCCCATTGCAGTCATTGCCATATTTGGTGATCTGCTGAGGAGATGCATTAGTAGGAAAGTTTATTTGAATTTCTTGGATGCATTTCATGCCTCCTATAGACACAGATATGGCTTCTGGGTTGGCGTGAGGCTAGTGACTCCAATAATTATTGTCCTCTTAAAAACTCTTTTTACTGGACTTGAGTCACAGCAGGTTGATCTGGGCGTAGTTACTATTTTTGTATTAATTCTCAGTTTTCAAATTGTTACTAAACCATTTCGTGGTGTTCAAGTTGAGCGGTGCCTTCCTCAAAGTTTGAAGAGAAGAATGACTAAAAATCTTAGCCAAAAGATTGCCAACAATTTGGATGTGTCATTTCTGCTCAATATCATTCTACTCTTCTCATTTCTTGTCTATGAGAACAGACAGAATGCTCAAGTTATCATTATACTGTCCAGGGTAATAGCCATCGGGGAGTTTTTGATGATTGTATTGTATCACTTTTTAGAATACACATCTCTTGGTGCTAAACTGGTTGAGAAACTGCCATTTTTAGTTTTGAGAATTAAACACGTACTAAAAGTTAAATCAATTAGAAACTTAAGTAATGGAGACAATGGAGGAAGCGTATCAGCTAGTAGATTTAACACTGTGTATCTGGAGCTAAACAGAGAAGAAGAAAGCATTAGTTATGAGACTGAGACTGAGAACGATGTAAGATCAGAAGATAGTGAAGAAGAGATGTTCAACAGAGCAAATCAGCTAAGAGAACCGCTGACTGCATCACCCTCATTGCCATTACAGTAACCATAGTAACAATATATTAACAACACTCAAAATCATATGTAATCCACTGGCAGTTTTACTCATTGTGATTATTCTTATGTACTCTAAAGCTTATAATAAGTAAAACATTTAAAAATGAAGTTACAAGTAGGGATAGCTGCTACTGCAGTGACTAGTACATCAGGAAAAAGTAACAAAACAAGACAGTGACCCTGTTTCCTGTGATAAGGAAGGACAGAATATATATAGCATTCTGAGGGATCCTGTGATAATGCATATCCTATGAGTTTTGGAAAGTTTGAGGAAAATAAGATTTGGCCTATCTCTCACCATACATTAAATTCCTGTAGAAATTTTAATGTACATTTATTGCTGAATCTACACCAAATGAGCAACTATCAAGCTACAACTTGAGTTTTAGAAGAAAAGTCATATTATAGTCAGACATGCACAGCTGTTGCCATTGTTATGTGCATATGAGACCAAAAGGTGTTTTTCAATTAGTACATACTCAGCCAAAACCTGTTATTGCATCAACAACTGTCATGAGTTGTTGACATGAAACAGTTGGACAGACAGACAAGTGCCAATTATAATTTAATAATCTACCAAGTAATTCTCTACCTATAAGAGTCACAGATTGTTTCTAATGAGCATTACATCACCTTTATAAAAAAAATAATGTTTGTTTCTTCATGTACATCCATTAATAATGACTTTAGAGAAACTGCCAGATCTCAATTGGAATCAGCTGACTAGGTCTTGACTTACATGTGTGAAGTCTGTTCTACAAGTGAGAGCCACATGAACAACTGATTACTTTATTGGTTGAACTGTACCTGGTTGCTATGGAGACTTTTCTATATGAAATAAATAAAGGTAGGCTATACAGAAGCAAACAAGATGTACAATGTCAGCTAATTTAGACAAGTTATTACAGCTCTGATGGCCAGCACTGTAATCACTCCCCTAAATGAATGTTACCATAGCTACTAGGAGCTGGAATGGACCCTTAATCAGGTATACCTTTTGGACAAATTAAATCTAGGTCATTTGAAGTATATAATCCTCTATCCAGTTACCATGGATACTCAAGAAGAGTAAAAAGAAATAGATTTTCTAAGTAGCTACAGAAACAATAAATGTTTTGCAATTTACCTACTGACTAATGTCAAAGCCAATAAACTTGCTTAAAGGGATTGTACAGTATCATAGATAAGTAGCAAGGCAAACTGATCTATAAGATACAGAGAACCTGGTAAGCATGTACTACAGTTAACTCTCCCCAACTAGACTACAGTAACTAGGAGTTATCAGTTACTAGGGACTGGTAGAGATGCTAAATCTGGTAGTCCCATTGGACAAATGGTCATTAACTGTTGTTATACTCACAGCTGGTTCCATGCAAATCTCCCTTGATCCAATACTTTATTTTCCAACCTGAATTGCTTAAGCCAATAACTTTAACAATGTCCTACCACTCAGTCCTTCTTCTTTCTTAATTGGAAATGTTGCTAGGTAACTGACATTTGACAATTCTTCTGCAAATAGACTATACAGAAATAAAGTATAGGCTACACAATAATCCGTATACTTGGGTAATCAAAGTATAAATCGTAAATGTGAAGTAACAGTAGCTAAAGATAATGATTAATGTTATGTCAATAATAACATCGTAACCTAAAAGAAAAACAAACATTATAAGCTTTTTAAATCGGATAGGATAGTTGTCTGATTGTTTAACAAGATGACCCACCATTCAGGATGCACAACGCCAAAGTTCCTCAAACTAGAAAATTGATCAGTGGCAACGGCCATTTTGGATTCACAAATTGATTGAGCAACAGACAATTTAGGTCCACATAAACATAGCTACATGACCAGACCACAATTTTGCACCTTCTATACGACGGCTTACATGCAGACTCGTGCTGTATCTATACGTATGATGTAAATCTGTACATTTGCATATACATAGTCGTAGTACAATCATTCAAAAACTTTCTTCGTTTAGTATTAAGTAACTTATGCTTCTTGTTAACCACTTGATTCTCAATGTCCTGTGTTATGAATGAACATGCCGCTTGACATGTCAATTCATGTGTTTGCAGAGCTTGTGCATGTGAAATTAATCACTGCTGAAACAATTAGAGCCTCATTAAAATATTGATAGCGTGTTTATTAATTATAATCAAAGGGTCACTGGACATGCTAAGATTTGCTTCGCTGAATAGCTATGCATGTTCTCAAGTCTGAACTCAGCAACAATAACAACTTGCTGAATAAGTCGGGACATGTACTACATGTTATCTATTGTTCTCGAACATGATCTCGAAAGCAATAAACAAAATTTTGCTTCCACAATTTTCCACCAAGTTCATGATATTTCCCGCCGACAATTTCTTATAAATAGGAAAGAAATTTTTCAGTCTTTGGCCTCCGGGCTATCAACTCTGGAGGTCTGCTTTGGTGCGGATCGATGCGAAAACCGTGGTAGGAGCACGACCATGGTACCATGCGACAAAGGGTCATCGGTGTTCGTATAGTGGGGTGGTCTCTCTATCATGGGTTAGTGCCTGGAGATGTATCTCACTATTAATCTTGCTTGTGTGTTAAATTGGCACTTGCGGATTCTTGCTATACGACCCGTACCTGGAGGAGCGTGGGTCCAGTGCCACTACGTAGTCGGTCAGGAACCCCTGTTGTAGGCTGCAGCTTCAGGTTGGTGGAGAAGGCATTTGCATTTCAATTTGTATGCAGTTTTCGTATCCATGCATCAATGCAGTATTTCATTTTATATCATGTATTTTCAATTCTTTTCTTATAGTTCAGTGAACTGATGGGTCCCTACTCTAAAGCGCCTGGCCGATCCCAATGAGCTAAAGTCTGTGTACAGTGTTCCCAAGCTGCGTTGTGTGCACATGATGATTCTCATTGGTGGGAGTTTGTGGTCCGCCAGGGTCGGGCTTGTTCTGTCCGTAGCGTGAGGCAGTGCAGGACTAGTAACTGGTCACAGGTCGGTCAGGTACGCCGGACCGTTCCCGAGCAACTTCTCTTACGACGCCAGTAGTGGAAGTGTCAAACAGAGTTGAGAAACCGGAGGCCTTTTGGGGCACGAAGTACTTCTACCTCCTCGTGGTGTGCCCTGGGGTCATCTTTTAGATGATGCGAAAAGAAGTACAGGAAAGCTGAACGAGTGAATGGACGGATCACTTCAAAAGAACATTTTTTGCTGTTAATACTGGACTAGTAAACTCTTGGATATTTTTTATTTTACCATCGAAATTGTACTATGTCTATGACTTTAATGTTGCATATTTTCAATATTGTAATTGCAAATATATTTTAACTGATCATGTATTTTCAATATTGTAACTGAGCTAATAATAATTATAAAATGAAAATTTAATGGTAAATCCTGCAAGCTAAAGGGAAAGTCCCTTCACGTGACCGTACACCTAATTGGCTAGTTCGGGGCACATATTGATAGAGGAATCGAAGTGGCATACCAGAATTGTAGTGACTAATTAAACAATACAAATCGATCGTTCTTTTGCACAATCTCCCACTAAAAATGGTCATTGCTGGGTATAATCAGCATTCATTGGAGTACATGTGATATTAGTCAATCCACTATGGGATTACAGGAATAACAATATACTTATAATTAGATATAAATAGCATACACGTCCTACAATGTATAATCATGAGTCATTTTAATGGTTTTCTATTTGAGATTCTTTGGCCAGCCTCCCATTCCTCTGTACTCAAGGCTGACACCTGTCCATGACCCTGGGGTAGAGCACTACATCCCGGATGTGGTGGAGACCGAGGATCCATGTGATGAACCTCTCCAAGCCAAGACCATAGCCACCATGTGGACAAGTGCCATATTTCCTCTGCATGGAAAGGAGGAATTTGGGGATTAGAGCCCAGTGGGCCTTTAATAGAATATCAAATACCAATCTAACACACTAGTGAAGTGTAACATCAAGAGCGCTTAATCTGAAGGTAATAAAGGTTGGTTGACCTAAAGACTATTTAAAGATGCTCTGTAAGTTGTAACTCTCCCCACCTGGTCTGTATACCAGTAGTACGGCTCAGGACTGATTCCCTCTCTCTTGTATCCTTCAAGAAGCTCGTCCTGAGAATAGACAAAGATTCACATAAAGAAGACTAACTTAGGATTACAAGAGGAAAACCCCACTCACATATTTCCATATCCTCATGGACCCGCCTATTATCTCCCCAACGCCTGGCATGAGTAGATCAACAGACTCAGTTAATCTCTTGTCATCTTCACACCTCGGCATGTAGAAGGATTTGATTTCTGCTGGGAAGCAGCAGAGAAGAATTGGCTCATTGATCTGGTCTGTCATCTCCCTCTCTGGCTTCTCTGGGATGTCCTAAAACAGCAGACACACAAACCCTGCAATAGCATTCCTATACATATCTGTTTTTAGTAGTGATATTAGGAGATATATATAAATCAGATGTGAGGAAAGGCTTAGATTAGGTCTCAGAGGAAATGACTTTGAAAACCACCCAGAAATGTGGCAAATTCGTTGCAAAATGGCTCAGAAGGGTTCTCAACACCTGTGGGGCAGATCCCCAAGTGGCGGGCCGATTGGCAAAGGATGGAGCAAGTTCCATAACTGCATAGCTTGTCACAGTTTCCTTCACTCACCTCACCAAACTCATAAAATGTGTCGTCTTCTTTCTTAATATTGTGTTTCCTCAGGTACTCTACAGCCTCAGTATACTTCATCCTTCGAAATGGTCTCTTGGGGGCTTGAAAGGACTGGAATAAAATAAAATGGCTGCTAGAAGAGAGCCTATCCAGGTAGACAGGACAGACTTACTGGATTCATCTCCTTTAAAAGATAAGCATAAGGCGACTTGAGCACTCGATCCACAACATCACATACCTGAGGGGTGGTCAATAAATAGAATATTATTGTGCTACTGAAAATCATTGTAAGACAAACCAGATCCTCCAGGCGATCCAAAAGATCATTAAATGTTATGAATGGACACTCGGCCTCCACATGGGCAAACTCAGCAAGATGTCTTCGAGTCCTTGAACGTTCTGCTCTATACGACTGAGCTGTAGGAATTAGCAATGCAGCTTGGATAGAAAATTACAAATCCAAAATACAGTTAGTGAAAATTTCAGTCAAGCTAGGCCACCCTCCTCACAATATAGTAATCATGTCTAGTCTAATAAACCCACCTATACAGAAGACATCACCCATAGAGGGGAGGCACGTCTCCAAGTACAGCTGAGATGATTGCGTTAGGAATGCTTCATCGCCAAAGTAGTCCAATTTGAATAGAGTTGATCCACCTTCCACTTGTGTCTTTACTAAAGTGGGCGGTGTCACCTAATTGAGGTAGGGAGGTTCCTACACTACTAATACATTTACTATCTAAAACACTTTTAGAAGCACCTCAAAGTATCCTCTACTGAAATAATGATCTCTAAAGCACTGCGAGATGACAGAACGCATCTTAAAAATTCTAGTTAGCTGAGAGAAACAAAGACATATTATCTTGACCATAATATCTAACACCAACTCATAAGACTAAGAAACAGTTGTGGTTGGCACTATCTGCTTACTACCTTTTCTCCTCTCAACATCATGTGTCTTTGGTCTAGCTGCACATCCACCAGTGACTCTTCATTCACCAAATTCTCTGCTCCTCCAGGAGGGGCTGTCCCTACAATTTCCCAATAATCAGCCACTAGCTCCACCCCTCCGGGGGCCTATGAAATAAACATTTCACAAACCATCTGCTGTGAGCTGCTTATATAGGTAATGACAACCTATCATCTTACATTCTTGCCCCCTGGCACTGGAGTGACTACTCCATATATCTTGAGAGTACTCTCAGTGGACAAGACCAAGGCATCATATGTCTGACACTGCAGGTACACAATCAGACTCAGAACTATACACCAGACATGCATGCAGCAGGACTGATATAAATATAGTATCTATAAGCTACTTAACAGAGGCAAATATGAAAGAGGCTTGAAGAGTTTAAAAGTCTTTTTCCAAATGTGCAAGTCAGTAAATGCCATCTATAACATGTCCTCGCACTCACCAATTTGTCAGTTAGAACACACTGTAACAGTCCAGTGCCGTCCCTCAACACTACAAACATCATTGCCCTGCCCTGCCTCCTCAGCCGGTGGACCCACCCCCTGGCCACCACCCTCTTGTTGTGGTACTCCCTAGCACCGGCCACCTTGACAGAGATGGGGTCGGGAAGAGACTTGTCCAGTTCAATCTTTATTTTCTTTGCTTCCTCCAAGTTCTTTTCTCTTCTCTCCTGATCCTCAACCTGAAGCACCAGACAGTACAGAGAACAGAGAGGCACCATTGGTTCACTACATACAGCTATGCATAGAGCACAACAGTATAGCTAATACTGCTATAGGCTAATACTGTATATAGCTATAAAGCTAATACTGCTATAGGTATGTTAATACTGCTATAGGTATATAGTGGCTAATACTGTATGTAGCTATATAGCTAATACTGATATAGGCATATTAATACTGCTATAGGTATATAGTGGCTAATACTATATGGCCTCACTTCCTTCTTATCTTTATCAGCTTGCTTGTACTGTTCTCTTGTCCAAATCTTTTTAACTTTCTTCAATTGACTGGCCGAGGCTTCACTGTAGACCTGCACCATTGGAGGAACACAGTGGGAAGACGACAGGTCAAGACACATTCATACAAACCATACAGCCACTTTGAATCAGACTAACTTCTCCCTCCGACTTCCCATCTACCATGATCTTTGGAAATGGTTCCTTCCCGGCTGTCCTTAGAGCTTGAAGGATTGTCTTGTAGGGAGCTCCTTCAGTGCCTGATCCAGTCTCATCACTGCCTCTCTTCTCTGAAGTGTAGATAACTGAAAGGAAGAAGATGACATGATTACCTTAAAGTGCATGAATGTACATAAATTATGTAATACTTTCTTGCATGCTACATCTACTTTAGAGTAAAGGCCTACGTATACTGACATATACGTGTACCATGTGGACATACACTAGGACCATCCTACATAAGAAGTACAATCGGTCAGTCTCATGTGATGCTACAGAACTTCAACATTATCCAAAGGTACCATTTAAAATGGAGGAGAGGATCTTAACCAACGTTTTACAAGTCTGTAGTAGCTATAGTCACATCAGATTATTGAAATCAGATGTTCTGAATATAAAATGTGGAGAAACACACCCAACACGCCCTTCACAAGCACAGGACATACACGGAAGTAGGCACAACTACACGCACAACAAGATGAATGTAAAATTTCTTTTAAACAAACTAGTCCAACTCGTCCCTACTAAAAGGTCATTGTTCTTACCTACTCAACGCACGTCCTACCTTTTAACTCGGCCATTCTTACAGACGTGAGGGACCGCAGACTTTCCGAAGGAGGACACCAGTAGGTTTCTGGTTTTCACGGAGGCAATAAAGACAAAATTACGAAACACCGCAAGTAGATTGCATTATTTTACCGGCATATCAAAGGAGAGATTGCATCATCAGTTAATGATGGATTGTGATGAACTGTGATTGAATGATGAGAAAATGTCTATAAATATGTACACACAGACTGTCGCAATAACTGAGTTATATTACAGTTGAAGATTATTGATTATTTCTTGAGTAAACTCTGAGCACAGTGCCTTTCCACCCAAGTCACCAGTTACATGCTACAAGTGAACAGATAAAACATTTCACCAACTTATAAAGTTACTATTTTGTGTGTATATGTACAAGTACATAAAGTATCTCTCGCTCTACTAATCTCTGTGCGTAGGTAAAAGAATACAACATATGCAAGGGATATAGAGTGCACAGTGAAACATACTGTCATTGGTTGGCATGGAAACTTCTACTCAAGACCTACTTATACGGAATACACATGTACGTATGTATGACACAGATAAAGGGAAATTCCCATAAACAGCAAGTAGTTCAATGAAGAAAAGTGAACACTGTCCACATCTGAGGACTGTTAGTTCCTCTTCATGTGCATGTGTATGCCAGAAGCAGCTACTGTGAGTCACAGACCTTCTTTTCTCTGATGGTCTTGAAGGCTGCCTGCTCAATGCTCCTGGCATGGTCCCTCAGTCCAAGGTGATGCAGCATCATTACACCACTCAGCAGAAGGGCAGTTGGATTGGCCTTGTTCTGTCCAGCAATGTCTGGAGCTGTTCCATGTACCTACACACAGTGACAAGATTAGCATGAGTCATTCCCTTGGTCCCTCCTAGCCCTCCCCCTCCTAGCCCCTTCCCCTCCTAGTCCCTCCCCCTCCTAGCCCTCCCCCTCCTAGTCCCTCCCCCTCCTAGTCCCTCCCCCTCCTAGCCCCTCCCCCTCCTAGCCCCTCCCCCTCCTAGTCCCTCCCCCTCCTAGCCCCTCCCCCTCCTAGTCCCTCCCCATCCTAGCTCCTCCCCATCCTAGCTCCTCCCCCTCCTAGTCCCTCCCCCTCCTAGCCCCTCCCCCTCCTAGTCCCTCCCCCTCCTAGCCCCTCCCCCTCCTAGTCCCTCCCCATCCTAGCTCCTGCCCTTCTAACAGCTCCTCCTGTAGCCCTCCTCTTCTAACCTCTGCCCTTTTAGTCCTTCCATTTAGTGATGGTACATGTACAACTCACTGCTTCAAATATGGCAACACCATTCTCTCCGATGTTACCACTGGGAGTGATACCAAGTCCACCCACCAACCCAGCACAGAGATCACTGAGAATGTCACCATACAGGTTGGGCATCACCAAAACATCAAACTGAGTTGGATCCAGTGTGATCTGCAGGAAGGAATGGATGGATGGATGGATGGATGGATGGATGGATGGATGGATGGATGGATGGATGGATGGATGGATGGATGGATGGATGGATGGATGGATGGATGGATGGATGGATGGATGGATGGATGGATGGATGGATGGATGGATGGATGGATGGATGGATGGATGGATGGATGGATGGATGGATGGATGGATGGATGGATTAATGGATGGATGGCTGGATGGATGGATGGATGACCCTCACATTTAAGCAGCATGTGTCCAGTAGTACTCTATTGTATTGTATATTCGGATATTTTTCAGCTATTTTGTCACAACACTCTAGAAACAGCCCGTCAGCCATTCTCCTAAGAGAAGAGAGAATAGGACGTGTACACACAAATAGTACATAAATGTACGGTCAAGGAATGCCACACTACAGCTTTACGGAGGCTGGCCTCACTGAATGTTTGCCTTGTGTACAGCCATCACTCCCTTCCTGCCTTGCTCCTCTGCATACTTGAATGCAAATTCTGCCACTCTCAGAGAAGCCTCCCTTGTAATCAACTTTATACTCTGAACAACTCCATCTACAACCTGCATGAACAAGCAAATAATCATTTTCCTAAAACACAGTTGATCAATATACTGACCCTAAGGAAGATACTTAGAATAGACTGCTGTCCCAGACCTGTAGAGCTTTGGATTAGAATACGGTTTTACATCCTTTTTCCATTGGGCCAGACAACTGCTTGAACTCTATACAGTGTCAGTGTACGTATGTACACCACAACATGTGGTCTACCGCTACTGAACATCATAGGAGTAACAATTCCAAGTCAAAGGACTTACTAACATCTTAAAGTAGAAATATTGTTGTTAACCTGTCCAATCAAAGTTTACTCATTACTAACTTCTAATATAGTACACTTTGGACAGTTAACCAGTCAAAGCAATATTACCTCATGCTCAATTCCGCTGTATTCCCCCTCCGTGTTCTCCCTAATAGTCACCAGGTCTACATCCTTGTATAGCGTCTCATATCCTTCTATGGACTTGCATGGTCTGATGTTGGCATACAAGTTGAAGGTGCGTCGAAGAGTCAAGTTCAGTGAGACTGCTCCCTTCCCTATTTGAGTCTCAAGTGGACCTACAGTCACACAGGGCAGCAAACATGTTGAGTGTATGGGAGCCTGAATGGGTGGGTGGGGGAGGGGCTCTGGACTAGAGGGATATTCAATGGGTGGGGGAGGGGCTCTGGATTAGAGGGATATTCAATGGGTGGGGGAGGGGCTCTGGATTAGAGGGATATTCAATGGGTGGGGGAGGGGCTCTGGATTAGAGGGATATTCAATGGGCGGGGGAGGGGCTCTGGATTAGAGGGATATTCAATGGGTGGGGGAGGGGCTCTGGATTAGAGGGATATTCAATGGGTGGGGGAGGGGCTCTGGATTAGAGGGATATTCAATGGGTGGGGGAGGGGCTCTGGATTAGAGGGATATTCAATGGATGGGGGAGGGGCTCTGGACTAGAGGGATATTCAATGGGTGGGGGAGGGGCTCTGGATTAGAGGGATATTCAATGGGCGGGGGAGGGGCTCTGGATTAGAGGGATATTCAATGGGCGGGGGAGGGGCTCTGGACTAGAGGGATATTCAATGGGTGGGGGAGGGGCTCTGGACTAGAGGGATAATCAATGGATGGGGGAGGGGTTGAGGTAGGTCAACCACTTTACCTTTCAATCCAACTTTGTTTCTTTCCATTGAGTCAATGACCTCCTGAGGGACTCGTGTTTTGCCATCCGATCCTACAATGGGCTTTACATCGACCGTCTCCCATGAGAGAGGGACCCTGGCTGCTGTAAATATGTCCTTCACCGCCTGCGAGATCTCCGGCCCAATGCCATCTCCTTCGATCAGTGTAACAGTGTCCGTGCTCTATACACGAAGCAACAGAAAAGATTAAATTCAACTTTAAAGTACTTCATAATCAACCACTACAACTGTAAGGTCAAGAAATCTTGTGTAAAGGATGATTTGAACACAGAATTTGTGTTTAAAGGCGTTTTACAGTGATTGTCTACCTCTTGATTGAAGATGTGGTAATTAAACGATTGAATATTAACAAATGTATAGTTAATTGGAACAGCTGGTAATTAACACCTTGACGATGCAATATTGGAAGTTGAACTTCTAAATATGGTTGCGTAAAATAATGCTTACTTGTGAGTTGTGTCTTTTCAAACTCCCCCTTGAGCTCCGCAAGGGAAAGGAGTTCAGAAAGAATCTTCTGGCAGAATACATTAGAAATATGGCCGCTAGTGACGTCACAGGATAAAAACATGGCCGCACGTGCGTGCATATTACACAGGCACACTCGAATGACCAGCCAACACTCATCCCAGTTTATGATTGCGTGGAAAGGCAATTAAATGTAGAATGGCTCGTATTAATTTACTGTTTTCTCTACTCGCATTAATTCACTCATTATACCAACTTTAACGTGCTAATTAGCTCAGTTGTTACACTGATAAGAACAGTTATTTCTACTTGATCTTAGCCAAGAGGCCATGAAGCGATACCAAATATTTTAGACAGCTGGCATTTCACTTGTCTGTCCCAAAAACCCTTGTGGTTTACTTATCTACTATAGGCTTTCACTTTATTACAATTACAATGTGCTTTGTGAGTGTATAAAATGTCAACAATCAAAACTTGAGTCTAAAAGACTCATTTCCATTCTTCATCATCATCATCATCATCATCATCATCATCATCATCATTGGTAGGCGCTACTTGAGCTCTGACCTGCTGCAATTTCCTCTTTAGAGCTTCATTGACCTGCTGCACTTTCCTCTTTAGAGCTTCATTGACCTGCTGCACTTTACTCTTTGGAGCTTCATTGACCTGCTGCACTTTCCTCTTTGGAGCTTCATTGACCTGCTGCACTTTCCTCTTTGGAGCTTCATGAGTGTCACTTCCTGTTAGAGACAGTCTATCCAGATCACCTCCCGTCCTGATCAATTTGACCTCTTCTGCTGTGGTCAAGGTCTGCTCTTCATCACGTATTTGAGAGCCCATGTCTGACTTCTTTAGCTTGTGCCTGATTGCCATAATGTCCATAGGCGTGATGGTCCCCAGGCCTGGTTCAGCAGGGGTGGAGGGCTCTTTGACATTATTCTTCTTTTGAGCCATTGTGGTGACTTTGACAGGTTGTGCTGGCGGACTTACTGCTGGTGGAGGGGGCGGGGGAGCAGGAGGAGGGGGCAGAGGTGGAGTTGATCGTGGGAGTGGCGGTGGCTGAGTTGAGTGGGGCAGCAGTGAAGGACTACAATGTGCTGCTAACAGCTTCCTAAGATTAGGATTCAAAGTCTGGTCTGGTCTGAGGGTTTGATCTGACAGGAGGTGAGTTGAGTGAGAAGACACATTTTTGGATGAGGGCTGCTTCCTCGGACTTACTACTAGTGGAGGGGACGGGGGAGCAGGATTTGGTGACGTTGCAATGATGTTAACATTTTCCAATTTCTTGATTGCATGGCTACCTTGGGAGAGAGAGGTAGAAAGTGATCCCTCTGGGGGCGGACCAGCAGAGAAGGTCTGTGAGTCCGCTATGTCTGGTAGGATACAGCAGGTCTGGATATGGTCCGAGACAACTTCTACCAGGAGCTGTCCCATCACTGAATACCACACGTGGTAAGGATGAGTGTGCCCCAGATGTTCAAGATCTTTGTGATGAACTATCTTCAAAGGCTTGCATCCTCGATCTAGTTGGCTGACACATGTAGACCACTTAGAGTGGGGGCCAATGTGGATGTCTGACACAGCTCCACAACTCAAAGCTCCACCACAGCAAGCCACCTGGAAGTGGCAGCGACTGTAGGTCCCAAAATCTGCAGACAGTGGTGTATTGGAGTGTAAAATGATTTTCCTGACGCTCAATTCATCTCGAGCAAACATAACATCCAATCCAAGGGATAGATAGTTAAAGAAAATGTCTGATCTGTGATTGGACTCTTTACTGGAGGACCTACCTTTCTTGGTATTTTCAAAGGAAAAGAGCTGGCCTTTGTCAGCTGATTGATAGTGGACCTTCTCTGGAGAACCTAACTCCCTCAGGACCTTTTCAATGCTGTCACCAAAATAAACCTGACTAATACCGTAGAAGGTCCTTGAGCATGGCTGAGTTACTTTAATGCCCACAATTTTACAAGTGGACAGGCTAACAATCATTTGAACTGAGCTAGTTACCAAGCCACGCCCACCACCTTCCCCAACTGAGAGGTGATACAAGGAGGACTGGCGCTTTGGGATTACCTGAACGGACTTGATGAATACCTCTGCATTCTTGAGGTCTTCGATACTTCTCGGAATTGGAGAGGGTGGCAGAATGCTGCTTTTTAAAGCTTCTGGTGGTGGGAAAGAACGATGGACTGTTACTACAACTCCATCAAACAACACTCGGGCTGTATATCCGGTAGATCTTTCCTCAAAAGAGGCATCAAGCGGCTTTTGACCAAGCTGGTTGCAAACATCTTGAAACACTACAGGAAGCGCAGGACAAACGTGACCGATTATGAAGCTGTCTTGTCTAGTAACGTCTTCTGATTGGGCCAAAGATATTGAATCTTTTCCGTTTGCACTACTTTCAATAACTACTGATAACGCTATTTGCTTGCGCGCATCAAAGCGAGCTATATATTGGCGACCATTTTCCTTTTTAGCAATCACCAGAATGGGATGGCGAGTAGTGGTGTCGGATGGAAAGCTGATTTTCACTGGTTTACAAGAGCTAGCTTTCAAGAGCTGCAAGACCTCACTAAGACTGTCCCCTACACGCAACTCATCCAGCTGCACCCCGGGCCTCAGCATGTCTTTTTATCTCATCCTCACACTGAAGAGGCGTGACCAAAGTGTGTCCTAAATTAGAAACCACGAGACATTACAAATTTATGATACATTATGTATACCGTGTGTTTTGAGTTTCACATTGATGATATATACAAACTAAATGTAATAAATAGAAAACATTATAAAACAGTTAGAAAGCTTTTGAAGGCTGCTGGTATGGATGAGTATTATAGACTGAGTAGTCTTCTGCCTTGGTGATATACAGAGGCCAGGGTGCATGCAGTGGATCCCTTGCAAAGGCTCCTCTCACTCTACAAGAGTGCTTCTTTAGTAGCCTAATATCATCTTCATCTGTTAGTTGAACCAGATCGCCATCTTTATCTTTATAATTGAGAACTACCCTGGTGTATACAAGTGTCTCCCTAAGCAGAACAAGGAGAAAAGGGTAGCATTACATCGGGAAGAAGATTCTTCTCTATAGTTAGCACGCGACTTACTCTACAACCTGTCTAAGCTTTGCATACGTCGGTTTCTTTATGACCTCAGGTTCAGTATACCGCTTCTGGAATGTATGAGATTTGTGTTGCTTTTTAAGGATGAGTGGGAAGATGATGAGACAAAAGGAAAGATTACAATGTACTTCAGGGGGCTGCCACGAGAACTAGAAGTTGAACCTGAGGTCATAAAGAAACCGACGTATGCAAAGCTTAGACAGGTTGTAGAGTAAGTCGCGTGCTAACCTCAGGACCTTGAATTGGCCACACACTTACAGATTCTCCAGCTGCAGTGTCTTCTGTGTCTACTATATAACTGTTCATTCTGGATCTGAAGGGCTCCAGTTTGTGTTTGAATGGCAGCGGTTTTACCTGTAAAGAGGGAAAACCTTCAAAGTTGTGTAAACTGGAAAGGGCTTGGAGTAGAAACATTGTAATAACCGCTTAACTAGTAACATTGAATTACATACACCTGTTATTGAAAATGCAAATACTTGCAAGAATCTGCCACATACACAATAAGTTTGTACATGGGTAGTTGCATTGACTAACACATTATATAGTTTAGTTGTGAATAATATATTGTGTAAACAACAATTACCATGACGGGTGGCGGTGCTTTTGGTCGCTGGGGTGCCTTGGGTCTGGGAGGTGGAGGGTGGCTGGGTTTGGGTGAGGGAGCTGGTGGAGGGGGATAGGACGGCTTTATACTCTGAGGTGAGACTGCCAGAGGTGATCTGGGAGATGAAGATGGTCCAACCTTATTGCACACCCTCCCACTTGCTAGGGTTTTGATTGGTTTAGACCTAAAACATTCAGGAGGTAAAATTCATGTTGTTGTCATAGCTTACAATGTATCTACAAATAGACTGCCAGAGGTGATCTGGGAGATGAAGATGGTCCAACCTTATTGCACACCCTCCCACTTGCTAGGGTTTTGATTGGTTTAGACCTAAAACATTCAGGAGGTAAAATTCATGTTGTTGTCATAGCTTACAATGTATCTACAAATAAACAGTTATCATATGAATTAGTGGATATATATACCAATCATAGGTAAACCTACTGAAGACTTAGGCTTCAGCGGTTGAATTATAAATGAGGTCTAACTGAGTCTTAATTATCTTGACTTATCCTTTATAGGCCTCAAAAGTTTCACTCTCGGGTGCACACAATATCCTATGTACAAGTTACTAATACTATTGATAGAGTTTCAATGTCCTGAGTTCAGGCCACATGAAACAGTAGTGACAGCTGGTGAATGAGTTTATCAAGGAACACAAGAAGATGTGAGGATAGAATACAAAACGTGTTGAAATGTACGAACACTGATTAGTCAATGCTCCATTACATCATGATTGTTATTTGAAACAAGAGTGCCTGTAATGCCAGCAGGGTATCCCTTACCTGGTGGGCGGAGAGGAGGCAATGGGAACTTGCTCCAAAAGTATGTTCTTAGCGTCTGCCTGTGATCTGTCTTGAGCTGTTTGCCTCAAAAAGGACAAAACAATGGAGTCAAAACGAATGTTGTTTGGAAGTGAAAACAGATGCTACAGAGGAAGACATTTGGGTAATCATTTATTACTTACGAAATGCTCCTAATAGGTTTGTCCTGGTCAAACCTATTAGGAGCACGTGGTGTTACTAAAGTATTATCTTCAAAATCTTACAACTCAAACCAAAAATGAATTTGTCACCAGTCACTGTGATCTCGCCGCTAATACAAAGATTCTCAAAGTACTTATACACAGTTTTATATTTAAATGAACTCTAAATGAACTAACTCTCATATACGTGTCCAGAATGGGGAGGCGTTGCTCGGCTATAGCTACGTTCCTCACAGCGCTTCAACCAAATATTATCTTTTTTGGTAACTCCGGGAGTGTCCTCTCCTCTTTATTAAAGTATCCTGCATCCACTGGAAAGCAATCCTCCAAACGCTGATTTAGGTCATGAAATTCCTTGTACCTTCGAAAAATGAAATATTTTGTCCCAGTGTTTAACTCTACTTCTACACTGTAAGCCTGTGTTGTAAGGAAAGATAAAACTCGCGTATAGGCCTAGTCGCTATTAACACGTCAATGCAGTTTGGGAGTTCTGAACAAGAATGGAGGTCAATTTGAATAGCACTTGGTATGCCAGTGAGAGTTTCTTACATAATACTTTGATAGCCCTTTACGCTTCTCTGCATCGCGTACTTCCACCGACACTGGATGCTCTTCTGGACTGTTTCAGAATAAGGCAAAGACTGTAATTCTAGGGAACTGACAACCTAAGTTAGCTTACCTTTGCATTACCCTTTCCGATCCACTGATCTATAAATGCAACTCTTTTTTTATTTTGTTAAAAATGGTGTCTCTTATCCCAGCACATGACCTGACCAGGAGGTATTTCATGCATATTACAGGTCATTGTCATGGAATAGGGTGCCAAATGCTTGATATTCCTACAATGAGGACCAGTGGATAAGTTGCCAACCTGACTATACTAATAGCATGACATTGAGCTACTCTGCTCTGCATGTTGTGTGTTCCCTGTTTTCTAAATGTACAAGTTGTTTTTTTTTATGGGAAAGTATGTGTGGGTTGTTGTTAAATATGCAGACATTGGCACCTCTTTAAATGGCTTTTGTTTACAGTGATCATGATTTAGGATGAAGTACATGTTGGCTTTCAAATAACAACTAGGATTTCAGCTCTGTGCATGCGTACACACATGCATACAAACATCTGGGCATACTTTTTTATTGTTACTTGAAACTGTACATATCAGAAAAGATGGAATGTATTCTTTGCTCTTTGAAGAGAGGAGGAGAACAGAAATTTAATGTAATATGTCATTCTTTTGGTATTTGTTGCTTTGTGATAGGGTGTCAATTTGGAAACAGCCAATGCATCAGAAGAAGCAAAGCTAAAGGTTTTGATGGACAGGGTTGAAAAGGATTTTAATGTCACCTCCCAGTGCGTAGGCCGATCCAACTGCATGAGCATATGAATCCTTTGTGGCAACCTCAGATATGAAGCCGCCGTATCATAGTTCCTTTCATCTTTCATCAGAGTTAGGCCAACATTCTTGTCACATGTGTAATACAGTGCCAACCTTCAACCTTTAACCTTTAACCTTTTAAATGGTTATTTTTGATGCCTTCAGGTCTGCAGCCTATGCTCAAGGCAAGTATCGGTTTCAGAAACCACCTCCCAACTATACGTGCTTCAACTGCGGAGGGAAGGACCACTTTCGGAACCAGTAAAGGAAAGGTGAGACTTACGTACATGCATAAAAGTTTTGTTTGATTCATGTTGTTCTTGTGAATTACATCTGAGAATAATCTAGATCAACTGAAAATCACTAAGCAGCTCTTTCCATATCCACATGGATATAGTAGTGATTGGAGTGCTTCCTGTTTCCTGCATGTGCTTCCTGTTTCCTGCATGAGTACACAATTAGCACCACATCTACTTATATGAAAAGCTATAATTTATAGATACAGCTTTCCTGAATATAATGTTCTGATGTTACATCATATCCTCCATGTATGCATGAAGGAAAACTAATTACCTTTGTAGTCTTTACAAACCACCTCTTGAATTGAGGTGCTGTATACATTTGTACCTTTGTGACCAAAGGTGTCAATTTTGTTAGTGTACGTAGTTCCTTGATAGGCATTTCAACATGTGTTTAATTGCTATACCTAGGGTGAGCACCGAATGTCCATCAAGACTGCTACAGGCATCCCCCAATCTCAGCTCACAAGCATAGGTAAGCTGGTTCCTGGAGTGATGAAGGACAGCAAAGGAAAACTCGTGGTTCTCACAACCGACCTGTAAGTCTTCCGCACCTTATTTATGTTTTCATTTGATTGTAAGTCTTTGATATGTTCAGTGGAGTCCAAAGGAAGAAACCTGAAAGGACAGGAGACGCTGCAGACTCCCAAGAAGTTGTGATACCATCAGAATTGATATGTGAACTCTGTAACAACTTGGTAACCGATGCTGTCATTATACCTTGTTGTCATGAAAGTTACTGCGATGGATGTAAGGCTATGAAATGCATATAATTTTAATCCACCTTCCTCATCTTTTCTTAATTATTTCTTACACTGTCAGGACACCTTTTTGTCACTTTTTTCTTCAATCTTCATGCCTTTTTTACTAATGATTTTCATTGCAGGTATTCGTAACCATTTATTGGAACATGACTTCAAGTGTCCCAATTGCTTTAAATCTATGTCACCTGACAACCTCGTGATCAACAAGGGAGTAAGATCTGTGAGTCTATCTAATGGTCCTCACACTCTTATGTATGGACACTTTGAATGTTGTAACCAAGTTGTTGTTATTGCCATGGTTTTGTTGTACATAGTATTCACAGAAGTTTCGGAGTGAACTGAAAGCCTGGAATGAAACTGGTGCCTCCAAAGAAGAGTGAGGTGAAAATTGAAGAGATGGGAGGAGGATCAAAAAGCAAAGAACCTTCTCGATCCAACAGTCCAAGTGTACCAAACGAGCCATCACTGGTCACAAAAGAGGAAGCAGGGACTGTCACAAAGACTGTAGCTGAACCTACTGTACCAGCTGAGAACACATCAGGTATGTACGTAATTATTATACAGCCCCACATGTACAGATTATGTAAATATATTTTGTATCTTTTAATTTCAGAACAGTTAAGAGATTCTTCAAAGTTCACTTTACAGCCTGCACCTATCACGACCACCTTTCCTGTCAGTCAACCTGTAAGTCACTCTGAATCTTCATGCTACAGTGAATGTTGCACAATACATATTATTAACATACCAATATATACCTACCTAGTACTTGCACGTATGACTCGATCCATTATTTTGTCATTAAAAGCAATTTATGTAATTGAAGGAAATGCCCCATTAATGGGTCTTCCTCTATAAAAGGACCAATACAGACAATAATGTTTCTTTTCTTGAATAGTTGCCACCAGTAGTCACATCTCTGGCACCTCAGATTCATGTTACAGCTCCGCCCATGCGTCCAGCTTTGCAAGCTCCTGCATTAACTGGACTTCCACTTGGACTTGCTCATTCCACCCCCATGGTGCAACCTCTCAACCCCTTTGTGGCAGGTGGGTTTACGTATGTGACCTCTCTCTTTTAATTTTGTTCAACTTGAAAGCTCTCAAGTCATTTTTCGCTCCAAAGGGTAGTAAGAAACACAGCTCTAAGAAACATGGAGATGTGGGGAAGAAAGAAAAACATGAAAAGGCGTCTTCAAGGAGCAGCTCCAAGAAAAACAAAACCAGAAGGAGGTCTAGATCCGGTTCCGAAGAAGTGTCCTTCACAAGGGAGAAAGGTTTTTATGAGGCTGAATGTCAGTTGAGTCCGGGTCGTGACTCTGATATTGACTCAGCGTGTTCCGTCCGATCTAACCAAAGTTCACCATCCAGTACAAATATTAGTGATAGAGGTGATTCACCTAAAGAAATGAGATCTAAAGTTGAAAATTATGAACAAGAAATTAGCCCAGGTAACCCACACTTGACTGAAGATACTAAAGAACGCAAGATCAATGTTGGGGACCTTCCTGCTGAATCCTATCAGAGAGATGAAGAGAAGCCAAAGATTTGTACTGATGACAAAACCATTTTATCACATGGTAGCAGTGAAGAGGGTACATTCGTACATATCGACACATGTTATTTCTTCTATACACCCCGTTGCTGGAGCAACTGAGGCTAATTATATTCCACAACTGATGTATAACTAACTATAATAAGAGGCACTTTGGCCTCTTATTATAGTTATACAATGCGGTATCCCTCTGATAATTCAATAAGCTTGCATTATCCCGTGAAAATGCAAGAAAAGCCTAGGGGCTGAGTGTATAACTATTACAGAGTTGTTATTAGAAAGGTAGATTTGTATCTAAATATATGCACATATATGGATCCACGTAAGAGGATGATTAGGGAGTAACTTGAGTATAAATGAATGGAAATTGTATACATACTGTACATATATCCTTTGTGCATCACAGATGGTGTTCAAGTTCACGTTGATGAAGAATTGGATGGATATGATGAGAAGACACAACCTCAAGCCAATAATGCAGTAGATTTAGAAGAGGGAGAATTATCTGAAGAAGGTGAAGTGTCTGATGTGAATATAGCAAAGCAACCTCAAAGTGGCATTGATCTGACAAAAGCATTGTCTGAAGATTTGGATGAGATAAAAGAACCTCCAAAAAGTCCTTCAAATCCTATTTATAGCTCACCAAATGCTAAGAAGAAAAGAAAGTATAAAGCATCTTCCAGTGAATGTTTAAGCTCAGATTCTGCTAAAGACAGTGATATTGACTCAAGTAACAAGAGTGAAACTGAGTATAAGCTAGAGAGACGAAAGAAGAAGAAGCATACATCAGAGGCCCACAGACACACAAAGAGACATGGAGAAAAATCTTCAAGAAAGAAGCTCAAAAAGAGTGATTCCGATAGACATTTACACAGCAGAAAAGAGAAGCATAGAAGAAGAGATTACGAATATAATGAGCGATCCTCCAAGAAAAGTAAACCTGAGAAAAGAAGAAAACTGAAACATTCTTCAGAAGAGAGTAGCAGCAGAAGCCGTTATAAAAAGAGTTCTAAACATAGAAAGCATTGAGCACATCATTCTACTTTGTAAAACTCATCCAGTTGTAACCTATTTAAGTGAATTTGTCTTAACTGATGAGACTTACCAATTGTAATGGCCAATTGTCATAAGAGAATATGGCAAACATGCTGTGTTATAATTATGTATGCTGCAATAATCTTCTTATACAAAATGTATGGCTTAAATAAATTAATGTATACTTATATTTGGTATCATATATAATACATTATAGGCTCACATTTGGTTAGTAAAATAGAAAACGGTTACTGTATTTAATTTTACATGCATGATCACTAATTTACATAATATATATATAGGGGTAGTGAGCGCCGCCAGTAGAAATCGCAGAAAATAGCCCCCAACAGAAACCGACTTTTTCTTAGCAAATGTCTTTATGGCCCTTAGAGAACGTTTTTACCAAGTTTGAACGAAATCTCTTTTTTTACGAAGGGGATATGGTCGATTAAAATTATCGTACCATTTACATTTTATCGTATTAAAAAATATGACGGCCATTTTTCCATAAATACCTGAGGCCATTTTCTGCGATTTCTACTGGCGTCGCTGTATCAGTGATATATGATATATTAGACCCATCTCTGTGATCCCATGGCCAGTGATTGCTAAGGTGTATGAGTCGCTCCACTGGACTATCCTTCATCAACGTCACCACAACCAGATGCTGTGTCAGGTGCATCGATGTTTGTTCCAGCAGGCTCCTGTCTACCTGACAGCAAATTTATCAAGAACTCACACCTCTACTCGTCCACCCAAGGGGCTAACAAGTTACATCTCCCCCATCCTCGTACAAACAAGTTCAGACTGTCATTTGAGTACCAGAGTGCCTACCACTACAACCAGCTGCCGCAGTATATATATCATCTTTCAAGCAAGCACTAATGACCTTATAATTCAACTTTATAATACTGAATTATTTACTCCAACTATTATCTTATTATGCTGTTTTTGTGTGTTTGTCTGTAACTTGCATAAAACCCCACTCTGGTGGATGTAGCATTCCTGTTGTTAAATAATGATGATGATGATGATGATGATGATATATCGTGTAAATTTGTGTAGACATCAGAAAAAAATCGTTGCGTAGGAAAAAAATAAAAAGGTCCCACTTTTAATGCCAAATCGACTACAACGATATCCTGATGATAAGGAAAAACAAAATGTACATGTATTGCGATATTGTATGTACATGTATTGCGATATGGTAAAAAGAGAAAAAAACAGTCACGTTAGAGATCTGCTGTTACCTTCCGATCCGGGTTCCATGTATCGATAAATCAATTGATTATATTATTCCCCATGGCACCAACCGATACAGCAGCTTCGGAACCTATAAGCACATGCCAACCGACGAGTTAGGACTCACTCCTTAAGTCCCCGCGGCTACAAGCCTGATCATGAATGAAAAGAAAAAAAAACTTATAACCGTAGTAATTCAAGAATTCGTCGCTGCTTCTCGTTCGCATCAATGTGTCGTGTTGAGTTGAAGACGAAACTTGCTCTTCATAAATATGCATTACAGTAAGGAAGTTCATTTGTAGCTTATAAACTCCAGTAAACAGTCTAAAAATCTAGTCTTAACGCTCTCTTAATCAAGCTATGAGGATAAAGTACTGTCTCTAGTTTCCTCATCATGATTCTTTCTGCTTTGTTCCCTTTTCTTGATCTCCCTGTTTCGACATGAAGTGAATAACTTTTTTAGTGCCTTCCTGGTATTCTTGAGGTAGTATAAGACCAATAATGGTGTTGGAAGCAATGCAGCGTCAATGAGAAATGCCACTACATAAACGAAAACAGGAGTCGGGGAAGCTAACATGCTAACTATGTTAGCAAGAGCTGGGATAATTCGACCACAGAAAATAAAAAAGTTTCCAAGAATGACGAAAACGGCCAATTTGATCATAGCTCTCTTAAAATCGTCATCTTTGCCTCCTAAGTTGAGCTTGTTTTTATTGACATAACGAAGAGTAGCTAGAGGTGCTGAAATTGTTATAACAACGGAGGCTAGACCGATTGGAATGATCCAGATGGCCACGTAAAGATAGAACAGAACATCCAAGGATTTAGGGCTTCTTGCAGGAAGGCAAGCTGCTTCTCCTACGTAACCAACACCAACAATATGCGGTATTAGAACGAGTACTGAAAGAAGTAACAAACTGACCCAAATTATTACCAATGCAATACAAATAAACTTCTTTTTGACTACCTTTAAGCCGTGCTTGATAAGAATGTACACTACAATCGAAAAGAATGGAGGAAACACCAACCGGACTCCACTTGCAGTCAGCATGGTTGCAGTCACTATTTCACAGAGTGGTGAGTTTGGAGGAGGAAGACTATATAGTTTGGGAGAGAACAATTGCTGTTAAATGCTGCAATACTTGTGCCATTCCAACCAGTATTCCTGCAGAAATGATGTTTCCAAGAAGGAGGCGAATTTGAGATGGTGACACAGGATCAAGTATAAGCCCAAGAAGAGTAATGATGTTGAGGAAAATACTTGGCACCAATATCAATATGAGCATCAATAAATTGAAACTTGTAAATCCAGGAAATCTAAGACTAAGTGTTGAATTCACAATCATCACACCATTTCCTTCAGTGAGATTCTCCATGTCTCTTCCAAAATTGTTTGAAGGCAGCTCTTGATCAAATAGGTATATTAGACAGTCACAATATGTTTATATACCTATTGTGCATGGTCACCTTCTATTGAAGATTGGCTATACACAATATATGAATACTTTGAATGTATACAGTTTACTTTGATAACCTCAGGGTGACCATTGATGTCAAATTATTGGTGACAAAATTCACTAATCAGCTTTATTTGTGTCCCTAATGTTGCAGAGTATCACAATTTCTCTTAATTGGCTTCAATACAATTAAAGAGCTAGTTAAAATATAATATAAAGTCACATTTTGTCATTAATTTCTGTAGCAATCTTGCATGCAATATTGTCTGCAAAATTTAGTCCATAATGACTTGCTCTTAAATACCTGTAATATATATGTACGTCACAATTATTATTATCATTTGAATTAGAAATGCATCACTTACTCATCACCAATTTCTAGAAATCCTCCATCAAGAAGTCCTCTGGTAGTCACAGAACAACCAAAGAAACTAGAAAGACTCTGATCAGTGACAAACTTGGAAAAAATCTGTATTCAATAACAATGTATACAGATTATCAACAACATGTCATATATAGAACTGTAAACAAGCCAATATACCTCTCTGGCGAGACCTTCTTTTGTTCTCATTGAAGTGAGAATTACTTCTTCCAATCTATATGGAACGCATGTCAATATTCAGATTACAATAAATACTAATACACAATTCTGAGAAAACAAATAATACAAATATGATATATACATCAAGAGGACATCTTGGTGAGAAATTTTATATTAGATTGAGTAGTGTGCTTAAAACCTTGAGTGAGCACCTATCAGAGAGAGAGAGAGAGAGAGAGAGAGAGATAGTAAAGGACAGTTACCACAGATCTAGATGTATGCATCTAATGGAACCTGGGCCTATGCCAATGTAGTCCTCTCCCCTCCAATATGCTTGATTGTGCTGGCTCCTGGCACCCTGGGGGGACATATACATTTATGGATATCTAGTATAGTTATAGACATCCAGTATACTTATGGATATCCAGTATCATGGATATTCAGTATATACATATACTTATTGTATAACAAATGAAAAAGTGTTTGTTGTGGTGCAATAATGACTTACTGGTTTTGCAAAATTGGATACTTCATATCTTTCTAAACCAGACTCTTCAAGCATCTTCACAAAAAGGGAGTGATCAAGCATTTAAACATACAGCATCCGATCTAATTCTTACTTTCACAGCACAAGTGTACATTTCTGCTACAATGTCCTCATCTGGAAGGACCTCATGGAGATGGAGGGAGAACAATGACTCATACACCACCAATTGTCATACACTAGAGATAACACTCACTATTGCTCCTTGCTTCACTAGGCGTGCCAATGGAGTGCCTCTCTCAACAGTCAGCTGGTAGAGGGAGACATGGTCACCACAGACTTGGAGAACCTAGACCCATCATATCATTAGGATTAAATGTTCCACAACAATACTACAGACATACTTTGAATGATTCGTCTTTCATCTTTTGAGCATCTAAGGATGCAGTTGGTTAATCAAACAAAGAAAGTCTTATTGTGGGTGGAAGGGTCCCATTACCCAAATAGACTATTTTACAAGAAGCCAAAAAATTGTAGATGTTCAAAAAGTCAAAAGATGACCCATTCAAAAGATAAGTTTAATGTAATTTGAAGAAATCTTTATTAGGGGCTGCCACAGGCAGCCCCCTCTATTGTTTTCATAACGCGATTTATGTATGGCTTCATGTTACGGATATATAGATATATAAATATATATATAATACAGACGTGAGGGACCGCAGACCTTCCGAAGGAGGACACCAGTAGGTTTCTGGTTTTCACGGAGGCAATAAAGACAAAATTACGAAACACCGCAAGTAGATTGCATTATTTTACCGGCACATCAAAGGAGAGATTGCATCATCAGTTAATGATGGATTGTGATGAACTGTGATTGAATGATGAGAAAATGTCTATAAATATGTTCACACAGACTGTCGCAATAACTGAGTTATATTACAGTTGAAGATTATTGATTATTTCTTGAGTAAACTCTAAGCACAGTGCCTTTCCACCCAAGTCACCAGTTACATGCTACAAGTGAACAGATAAAACATTTCACCAACTTATAAAGTTACTATTTTGTGTGTATATGTACAAGTACATAAAGTATCTCTCGCTCTACTAATCTCTGTGCGTAGGTAAAAGAATACAACATATGCAAGGGATATAGAGTGCATGGTGAAACATACTGTCATTGGTTGGCATGGAAACTTCTACTCAAGACCTACTTATACGGAATACACATGTACGTATGTAGGACACAGATAAAGGGAAATTCCCATAAACAGCCAGTAGTTCAATGAAGAAAAGTGAACACTGTCCACATCTGAGGACTGTTAGTTCCTCTTCATGTGCATGTGTATGCCAGAAGCAGCTACTGTGAGTCACAGACCTTCTTTTCTCTGATGGTCTTGAAGGCTGCCTGCTCAATGCTCCTGGCATGGTCCCTCAGTCCAAGGTGAGGTGATGCAGCATCATTACACCACTCAGCAGAAGGGCAGTTGGATTGGCCTTGTTCTGTCCAGCAATGTCTGGAGCTGTTCCATGTACCTGCACACAGTGACAAGATTAGCATGAGTCATTCCCTTGGTCCCTCCTAGCCCTCCCCCTCCTAGTCCCTCCCCCTCCTAGTCCCTCCCCCTCCTAGTCCCTCCCCCTCCTAGCCCTCCCCCTCCTAGCTCCTCCCCCTCCTAGCTCCTCCCCCTCCTAGCCCTCCCCCTCCTAGTCCCTCCCACTCCTATCCCCTCCCCCTCCTAGCCCCTCCCCCTCCTAGTCCCTCCCCCTCCTAGCCCTCCCCCTCCTAGTCCCTCCCCCTCCTAGCCCTCCCCCTCCTAGCCCTCCCCCTCCTAGTCCCTCCCCCTCCTAGTCCCTCCCCCTCCTAGCCCTCCCCCTCCTAGTCCCTCCCCCTCCTAGTCCCTCCCCCTCCTAGCCCTCCCCCTCCTAGTCCCTCCCCCTCCTAGCCCCTCCCCCTCCTAGCCCCTCCCCCTCCTAGTCCCTCCCCATTCTAGCCCCTCCCCCTCCTAGCTCCTCCCCCTCTAACCACTCCTCCTGTAGCCCTCCTCTTCTAACCTCTGCCCTTTTAGTCCTTCCATTTAGTGATGGTACATGTACAACTCACTGCTTCAAATATGGCAACACCATTCTCTCCGATGTTACCACTGGGAGTGATACCAAGTCCGCCCACCAACCCAGCACAGAGATCACTGAGAATGTCACCATACAGGTTGGGCATCACCAAAACATCAAACTGAGTTGGATCCAGTGTGATCTGCAGGAAGGAATGGATGGATGGATGGCTGGATGGGTGGGTGGCTGGATGGATGGATGGCTGGATGGGTGGGTGGATGGATGGATGGATGGATGGATGGATGGATGGGTGAATGGATGGATGGATGGATGACCCTCACATTTAAGCAGCATGTGTCCAGTAGTACTCTATTGTATTGTATATTTGGATACTTTTCAGCTATTTTGTCACAACACTCTAGAAACAGCCCGTCAGCCATTCTCCTAAGAGAAGAGAGAATAGGACGTGTACATAAATAGTACATAAATGTACTGTCATGGAATGCTACACTACAGCTTTACAGAGGCTGGCCTCACTGAATGTTTGCCTTGTGTACAGCCATCACTCCCTTCCTGCCTTGCTCCTCTGCATACTTGAATGCAAATTCTGCCACTCTCAGAGAAGCCTCCCTTGTAATCAACTTTATACTCTGAACAACTCCATCTACAACCTGCATGAACAAGCAAATAATCATTTTCCTAAAACACAGTTGATCAATATACTGACCCTAAGGAAGATACTTAAAATAGACAGCTGTCCCAGACCTGTAGAGCTTTGGATTAGAATATTTCCATTGGGCCAAACAACTGCTTGAACTCTATACAGTGTCAGTGTACGTATATACACCACAACATGTGGTCTACCGCTACTGAACATCATAGGAGTAACAATTCCTAGTCAAAGGACTTACTAACATCTTAAAGTAGAAATATTGTTGTTAACCTGTCCAATCAAAGTTTACTCATTACTAACTTCTAATATAGTACACTTTGGACAGTTAGCCAGTCAAAGCAATATTACCTCATGCTCAATTCCGCTGTATTCCCCCTCCGTGTTCTCCCTAATAGTCACCAGGTCTACATCCTTGTACAGCGTCTCATATCCTTCTATGGACTTGCATGGTCTGATGTTGGCATACAAGTTGAAGGTGCGTCGAAGAGTCAAGTTCAGTGAGACTGCTCCCTTCCCTATTTGAGTCTCAAGTGGACCTACAGTCACACAGGGCAGCAAACATGTTGAGTGTATGGGAGCCTGAATGGGTGGGTGGGGGAGGGGCTCTGGACTAGAGGGATATTCAATGGGTGGGGGAGGGGCTCTGGATTAGAGGGATATTCAATGGGCGGGGGAGGGGCTCTGGATTAGAGGGATATTCAATGGGTGGGGGAGGGGCTCTGGACTAGAGGGATATTTAATGGGCGGGGGAGGGGCTCTGGATTAGAGGGATATTCAATGGGTGGGGGAGGGGCTCTGGACTAGAGGGATATTCAATGGGTGGGGGAGGGGCTCTGGACTAGAGGGATATTCAATGGGTGGGGGAGGGGTTGAGGTAGATCAACCACTTTACCTTTCAATCCAACTTTGTTTCTTTCCATTGAGTCAATGACCTCCTGAGGGACTCGTGTTTTGCCATCCGATCCTACAATGGGCTTTACATCGACCGTCTCCCATGAGAGAGGGACCCTGGCTGCTGTAAATATGTCCTTCACCGCCTGCGAGATCTCCGGCCCAATGCCATCTCCTTCGATCAGTGTAACAGTGTCCGTGCTCTATACACGAAGCAACAGAAAAGATTAAATTCAACTTTAAAGTACTTCATAATCAACCACTACAACTGTAAGGTCAAGAAATCTTGTGTAAAGGATGCTTTGAACACAGAATTTGTGTTTAAAGGCGTTTTACAGTGATTGTCTACCTCTTGATTGAAGATGTGGTAATTAAACGATTGAACATTAACAAATGTATAGTTAATTGGAACAGCTGGTAATTAACACCTTGACGATGCAATATTGGAAGTTGAACTTCTAAATATGGTTGCGTAAAATAATGCTTACTTGTGAGTTGTGTCTTTTCAAACTCCCCCTTGAGCTCCGCAAGGGAAAGGAGTTCAGAAAGAATCTTCTGGCAGAATACATTAGAAATATGGCCGCTAGTGACGTCACAGGATAAAAACATGGCCGCACGTGCGTGCATATTACACAGGCACACTCGAATGACCAGCCAACACTCATCCCAGTTTATGATTGCGTGGAAAGGCAATTAAATGTAGAATGGCTCGTATTAATTTACTGTTTTCTCTACTCGCATTAATTCACTCATTGTACCAACTTTAACGTGCTAATTAGCTCAACAACAAAACCTTCGCATCTGACAATCTATGTAGTCATGTCCTTCGCTGTAACTTTTCATTGGTTTCTATTTTCCCCAGAGGGGATGGGCCGCTCCCAGAGGTGGGTGCAATACTGGGGCAACCCGCGAGGAGGTCAAAGCAAGCTTTGAACACTCCTCAAGTCTCAAAAATTGAGGAACAACTAGTCCCCCGAAGGGGACGTATCAGTTGTTACACTGATAAGAACAGTTATTTCTACTTGATCTTAGCCAAGAGGCCATGAAGCGATACCAAATATTTTAGACAGCTGGCATTTCACTTGTCTGTCCCAAAAACCCTTGTGGTTTACTTATCTACTATAGGCTTTCACTTTATTACAATTACAATGTGCTTTGTGAGTGTATAAAATGTCAACAATCAAAACTTGAGTCTAAAAGACTAACAATCACTCATTTCCATTCTTCATAATCATAATCATCATCATCATCATCATCATTGGTAGGAGCTACTTGAGCTCTGACCTGCTGCACTTTCCTCTTTAGAGCTTTGTGAGTGTCACTTCCTGTTAGAGACAGTCTATCCAGATCACCTCCCATCCTGATCAATTTGACCTCTTCTGCTGTGGTCAAGGTCTGCTCTTCATCACGTATTTGAGAGCCCATGTCTGACTTCTTTAGCTTCCTCCTGATTGCCATAATGTCCATGGGCGTGATGGTCCCCAGGCCTGGTTCAGCAGGCATGGAGGGCTCTTTGACATTATTCTTCTTTTGAGCCATTGTGACTTTGACAGGTTGTGCTGGCGGACTTACTGCTGGTGGAGGGGGCGGGGGAGCAGGAGGTGGGGGCAGAGGTGGAGCTGATGGTGGGAGTGGTGGTGGCTGAGTTGGGTGGGGCAGCAGTGAAGGACTACCATGTGCTGAAGGCTGCATTTGTACAGCTAAACTACTCAACAGCTTCATAAGATCAGGCATCAAAGTCTGGTCTGGTCTGAGGGTTTGATCTGACGGGAGGTGAGTTGAGTGAGAAGACACATTTCCGGATGAGGGCTGCTTCCTTGGTTTGATGCTACTCTTAACATTGACTTCCGCAACCCGGGATGCTGATGAAGGGACTTTCCCTTTTGCACCCTCTTTTCCCTTGCTAGTGTTGGCAGGTTTGGTCATTGGTCTCTTCCACGGAGGTACATAATCCTTTGGGACGGGCTTCTTTGGAGTGCTAGTCTGTGGAACATTATGTAGTGTGACATATGGGAATTTAACACTTGTGGTTTTTGTTATCAGCAATTGGATAAGTGGATTGTATGGGATAGGTGGAGTGTATGGGATAGGTGGAGTGTATGGGATAGGTGGCAAACCTGTTTGTATTGCTTCACTCTCTGCACTGCCATCTGTCTTGACATCCTCATCTCCTGTTTCTGAGCTGCTTGCTTTTTCTTCATAAAAGATTCTTTCTACATACAGAGGAGGTAGCAAAACAGGACACAATATAAACCAAAAGTTTATCAGATGCAGATGAACGTTCAAGGGATGAGAATAGTCTTAATTGGCCGTCTTCAAGGAATATTCATGTTAAATCTATATTATGTTTGATTGCTAAAGATTTCAGTAGAGAGTAACTTTGACTCAAGCTCTACAGAACTCACTATTTTTGCTGCCATGGGAGCTGCATAGCTACCTTCAATATTAATGTCTGCGGGACCCTTCTTCATCGAGTGCTTACACTTGTCCTCCAAATCCCTCTGAAACACAAGAGAGATGTGAAACAACATTACACATTCTTACCAGCTAGAACAGACTTGAAAGTACAGTGATTGAAAGATATCAAAGTTTTAAGACATATCCTTAAAATAATATTTGGTGGAACAAAGTTCCCCTCCCTCACCCCCTAGGGCTATTTTAGCCATATACTAACATACTAATTCTGCCATATCCCAATTGCAAAGACATGCATACATTAGCAAGTGAAACATGTCAAAAGTGCGTTATTACAAACAAACCTTAATAGACCTGTATTTAGCTGATCTTCTGCGAAGTTTTAAAATCTTTTCTTCAAAAGTCTTTTTCTTTTGCAGATCATCCAAATACTGCAACTGAAACTGCAGCTTCACTTCTTCCTCTTTAAACAGCCTCAGCTGAACATCCAAATATTTTATGTGAATGTTGTACACTCTGTCCTCACATTCCAAGATTTCCGTTTCCATATTTGGGCCTTCCTCAATCTTTGCCATTGCCACTAAAGCCAGTTCTCTTTGACCAGCTAAAAACTCCAGTTTGCCCTCCAGGTAACGCACAATGCTTCGGTTCTCTTCATCTTTGATTGCTTCTAATCTTCCCCATGCCTTCTTGTCAAAGTGCTCTCCAAGATTGTCACGATCTTCCTCCATCCTTCTCAGCTTCAGCTCGGCTCGCTCTGCCTCCCTCTGATACCGTTCCAGTAGAAGTTCGTCCACCTTCTCTTTGGCCTCCATGTACTCCTCGTGGTACAGCTTCTCCTCGCGGGCGGTAGTCAGTTGGACCTGCTCATCCCTGTTCAGTGACACACGCTGGGCAGCCTCATTTCTGCGACTCAATGCAATCTCGCAGAGATCTTCAAATGGCTTTGATTGGTAAATGTAATACAAATTCTCAGCTTTCTTCAAGAAGAATTCGGCTTCATCTTCTTCAACATAATAGTCATGAAGTTGTTCAATGGACACAAATATGCGATCTGATTTTGAGGCGAGAATATCTTCGTATTCTTTTAAAGCTTTATCTTTCTTGTCTGAATAGTGTTTTCGATGCATTTCGCTCCACTTTTCCTCGTAATCTACTTCAGAAGGCAACCCGTCTTCCATAAATAGCCCAAGTACTATCTGCAGCCCACAGATTCGTGAGATGTTCTCAAAATACTTTGCCAGGTTGAGATTGAGACCCTCCGGAATGGAAATCTTGCTCCATCCGATATACCTCCATATGCCACTGGGAGAACGCGGCAAGGAAGGTAAGTCTTCCTTCTTAATCGTCGTCGGGAACAGTTCCATAAGTCTCTGGTGGAGAACGGTGAGTTTATCAAAACTTATATCAGCAGGAGCGCTTTGGAAAACATTGGAGACTCCGTATGCTGATATCTTGACCTGTGAGGGAGTACAGCCTTCTTGGACATCAAAGCGACACTCAAGTTCGCCATTTTCAGAAGAATTGATTGCAAAAAAGTCTACTTTTACGGGAACGAATTCACTCTCATCCAAACTAGTTTCTCGCTCCATTTGAAAGCATCAAATCGTTGACCTCTGTAATTGCAAGAACATGAACAACTAGATCGGCCTAAAAATACGAGTGACGTAATGTCGTAAGGTTGTCACGAGGTTTGCAATATGCAAACGAGTGTCGAAGGACAACAATACATTATTTACTTGATTACAGAAATAAAATGAGGAAAATGGTAGTTATTTGGGATTCAGTTGTATTAAAAGAAAATTGTCACCATTTTATGTCTCGGTAAAGTACATGTATAATTGAGGGAGAGATTAGGAATGGAATGCCATAAAGCCGGATTAAAATACAGTTCCAATATTTGGGATTCTCATGTGAATCTGATTGGTTGAATTGTTGGTCATCACTCCTCCCATGGAATGAGATGTGTGTCACTGTTGCTACAACTGCCTCCTGACTCTTGTCTTGCCAGCTCAAATTGACCAGCTCCCTCCTGCCTGTCTGAGCTAGCATCTCGCTCAACAATGAGGTGCTCTTGCACATTATTGCCAGGTTGTTGCGCAATAGTGGGAAACCCTTGCGCAATGCCAAGATTCTGTGACACAATAGTGCTATGAGGTACTTCCTGCACTATTGGTGGATTAGTCTAAGAAAAGTACAAATGACAACTGAATGGACAGACTTATGGAATATATTTAAGTGTTAGATTATTCATGTGTTTTGAAATGAAAAGGGTTGTGCATCATGAAAAGTATCTTAGCACTGTATTGAACCTCAGCACAATTGTATTCACAAATTGAGATTTAGACCCAGAGGTCTTCATCAGTATGTGTCAGTTTTATTGTTCATAAGAGTGTCTCAGTTACTGTTGTGCATGTAGTTGCATGACGTAGGTACTAACTTGGTCAAGAGCAGGTCCAGTCTGATAAAGTCCATTCCAGTGATTGTCCAAATCCTCTGGTGCAGAAAAGACTGGCTGAATGGTAGTAAATCTCCCTCCACTGTGGTTGGGGGCAGGGTCTCCTTCTGGTTGGCTGGAGGCACATCTCACTGGCTGATGAGATTCCTGTAAAGGGTGCTCGTCTCCGATGAGAGCACTATCCAAAAAGGGCTGTCTGCCTAGAATGGTCCCTGGGGGGAAGAGTGACACGGCGTGGCTACCAAGTGTGCCATTGTTCCCTTCACACATGTAAACACTCTGTGACTCCAAGAGATGCCAAAACTCCTCATTCTCCAGTTCCACCGATTTGTTGTACTCCTTCTGCCTGGCTGGAAAAGGTTTGCTGCCAGAAGTAGGGATCCACTCATCTGCTGGGTACCGCCCACCCTGCTGAAGCACCGGAGAGCGGGGCACAGTCTGAGGGTCCTGCTTACAGGGCTCTTCAGCAATGTGAGGATGACTGTACTCAATTGACTGTCCAGACTCATCCACTGTCCTGAAATATTATGCATATAAAGTATGAAATAATACGATTCAATCAGATTCACTGAAGTACTTACATAGCAAAATGTATTTATAACATAGAAATAATGTAAATTGGTAGGTAGTTTGGTTAAAATTGATCTCTCCTTATTAAAGAAGAGAATATTTTAGATGAAATATAACTTGATGCAAATATTAACAAAATGACATATTAAAACGGCATCTTAAAATACAAATTTAATACCTTTCAATATAATACTTTGCTACACTTTTATACAATGTAGTGTGCACAGAATGGAGGTACTCACTTATTGGAGTGATGACCTTTCTGCTTCCTCTTGAGCTGAGAGAGGTGTTCTAGGATCATAGGAGTGTCTAATTTTCTCTTGCGAGTACTGCTCTTTGTCATTCTAAACAACCAATCAAAATGTATTCAAACATGTTCCCCAAGTTCAGAAATTAGTGTATTCAGAACAATTAATTTTAAGGTTTTATAACTGCATTACATAACTATAGTATCTTCAATATCTTCAACTATCTCTTCATGTGTAAATTATAAATTTTTACATTAAATGTAGCAGCTAGTGCATTCTTCAAATATTAGAAATGAAAATATTGGCGTTCTTTGTACTACTCAGGACACAGTGAACCATTTGCGTACAATATAATATACCTGTCTCAGGCTCGCTGCCTATGATAACACACATATCAACGAATGCATAAGCTCTCCGTTACCTCGTCTTCAACTGAGATGGCTTCGGTAGAATGTCAATAACATTCTTGGGACGGTTGGTAAATTTAGCCTTTGATGGAACAGTCTCTCTCCGTACGCACACTCCGACACTCCACGGAGCCTAAGGAGGCAAAACCACGTCAACTAACTCCTTACACCTCTTGTCCGTCATAATGTAAACATTTGTGAAGGGAGGGAGGAGGGTTCCCGGGAGGAGGGTAGACATTATATTTTAAGGCTTAATTGGCCTACCTGCGAATTGGTTTGTGCTCCGACCAGGCGAGCACTGCCCTTCGCCTCCCTCCTCTCTGGTAGAACAGCGGGGTCTTGACCGCTACGGGTCACCGTATGGGACGACCTACAAAATGTGTCAAACTTGAGGTTCTCTCTTTAAACAAGTAAAACTACATTTAACAAACTTAAAGCTAAAAAAATCTGTGATTCTGGTCTCAAAAGCTTACCGAATAAAGGGAAGGGCATAGAGATCCATCGCGCGTCCCGTTGCCACCCACGCAACTAAGCCAGGAAGATTTAAATAAAAAATGGCTGCCGTTATCCAGACGCTTGCATTTGGACGGAATTGTTTTCGATTTCTAGTAAGGAATAACTTTCCAAGACTTTTACCTAACGTTCACCGATATTAATTAATCAGGCATTTTAGATACTTTAACTGAGTTGAATCTTTTACACATTTCTCAGTCAAAAGCAGTCAACTTGCACCAGCTTCGACTGGCATCTACACTAGTAGTGGGAGAACACAGCGGAGGGAAGCTGACTCCTATCACCTTGAACACCATCTCGGCGGCCAGTCAGCTCGGAGGTGACGTTACCGTGTTGCTAGCGGGGGGAGACGTGGCGAGTGCGGCCACAGAGGTGGCGGCTGTAAAAGGAGTCAGTAAAGTTCTAACGGCTCAAAAGGACATCTATGTAGGCCTTCTTCCCGGTAAGGGCGCCTCTAAAGTGTAACATTTTGTTAGTGTCATATATTGTGTAGGATTAATATCATTAATATTACCCATTCATTATCCATACCTATGTAATATCCAAAAGATATTTATTGATTTTTTTTCTTTTTTTCTGTTCATTTCTGTGGATGTTTAGAACGACTCTGTCCTTTAATTTTGGATGTTCAGAAAAAGTTCAATTTCACCCACATCATGTCAGGAGCGTCTGCCTTTGGAAAGGTACAGTTTACAGACCACACTCCCTATGCATTGTCCTGTGTTAATAACTTATGATGCTCACACTAGAAATGCACATTCATTTTATATAATAATTTTAACACATAACCTCTATTGACATGGCCTTATATATAGCACATTAATACATATCCCCACCAAGTCCTTATATAGAGCACATTAATACATATCCCCACCAAGTCCTATATAGAGTACATTAATACATATCCCACCAAGTCCTATATAGAACACATTAATACATATCCTCCTTTACCTCTCTTCTTCCTTCAGAGTCTAGTTCCCAGGGTGGCTGCCAAGTTGGATGTGGCTCCCATATCAGACATCACTGGGGTGGAGTCGGAGGACACCTTTGTAAGGACCATATATGCCGGGAATGCTGTCACTAAGGTTCGGACAAAGGATACAGTGAAACTGCTGACAGTGCGAGGGACTGCCTTCCCTCCAGCCCCTGGTGGGGGAAGTGGGGCAGTAGAAGAGGGTATGCATGGACATATAAACAAGTGATGTACTAATTGACTCAAATTTGTAATGCCTCTCGGTTAACCACATGCAAGTTCCAAATCAACTGAATACCAGACTAATATGATTAAAGCAACTGCTTATTATTATTATTAAATTGAAAGGGTTATCCCCTTATAATTGATAAGTCTTGTTAACTTGTATATAATGCACTACCAGTTGTGTAACCAGTTTCCTTATGTGTGCTCCTCTTGCAGCTCCAGATATCTCACCTCCGACTGACCAATCTGTCTTTGTTGGACAAGAACTCACTAAGAGTGATCGTCCAGAACTCAGCAGTGCTACAAGGGTTGTGTCAGGTGGGCGTGGTCTGAAGAGCGGGGAGAACTTTAAGATCCTTTATGACCTCGCTGACAAGCTAGGAGCTGGAGGTGAGCTTATGTTGTTCTGCACAGCTAATATGTGTATGTAGTCTACACATACAACTACGTATAGTGGAATTAGCAGTGTTTGTGTGACATTCATTGTTGCAGTTGGAGCGTCAAGAGCTGCAGTGGATGCAGGTTATGTACCCAACGACATGCAAGTTGGGCAGACAGGGAAGATTGTAGCTCCTGTATGCGCATGACACCATCCATCTACCTATCCATCTACGTACCTATCCATCCATCTACCTATCCATCTACATACCTATCCATCCATCTACCTATCCATCCATCTACCACTCATCCATCTACCTATCCATCCATCCATCCATCCACCAATCCACCCATCCATCCATCCATCCATCCACCCATCCATCCATCCACCCATCCATCCATCCACCCATCCATCCACCCATCCACCCATCCACCCATCCACCCATCCACCCATCCACCCATCCACCCATCCATCCACCCATCCACCCATCCATCCATCCATCCATCCATCCACCCATCCACCCATCCATCCACCCATCCATCCATCCATCCACCCACCCATCCATCCATCCATCCATCCATTTGAATACTGCAGGAACTCTATATTGCAGTTGGTATATCTGGTGCTATTCAACATTTAGCTGGTATGAAGGATAGCAAAGTAAGTCCCAGGTCATCCAGAGAGAAGGAGGGAGACTAATGTGATGACGGATGGCAGAGCTACATAGATATACTAACAAATGTTTAATATGGTGTTGTACTTTATATATCACACTTTAGGTCATTGTGGCCATCAACAAAGATCCAGATGCTCCCATATTCCATGGTACACATTGTTATGGTATTCATTTAATACTCATTAGTGTTCTCTGTTCTCTTCTTTCTAGTCTCTGACTATGGACTAGTTGCTGATCTGTTTGATGTAAGTAAATTAAATAACAAATTAAAGCAGTAGTTAAATTGGTTGTAGTATAAATTTTTTATTAATTATATTTACAGGCTGTTCCAGAAATGACAAAGAAATTGTAATGTTGTTAAATATATTGAGAACTGTTTAGCAATATTCTGAACATGTAACAGAAATATTTGACAATGTAATTTATCATAACAATTAGGGTTAGGGTTAGGGGAAGTAGCCATTTAAAATTTTCTCTATATTTTATGACTGAAAAACTTGCAATGATCATCGTACCTACCCTCAGCAACATTAAATTTTATTTGTGGACGTGGACACGTGACTTAACATGGCTGCCTAATTGATGAGACATCACGTCCACACGTAATGGAGGTCTGAGTTACCGAAATGGCTGCTTTTGCTGGAAGTGCTCCCTATTCACGAGCTCCAGCAAAGCTTATACGGGTAAACTTTATTAACGTATCGCATGTGGAGATTAAGGTTTACTGCACGTTTGTCCTCTTTGATCCAATTTAGAGAAGGCCTACATTAATATTCTCATTCTGCAGGTCAATGAAGATGGGTCCTTTTGGTGTTGGTATTTGTCGGGCAATGAGGATGTCCCTGCAATATTGTGTTCTCTGGAGGACAGACTGGCAGATTACTTTGCTGTTAAATCAAGGGACACTGGAGAGCAGCATCCCTTGAGTGAAGGCGTGGCGTGCTTGGTGGAGAGACAGCCAGGCTCGTGGGCGAGAGGGCACATTAATAAGAGGCTGAGAGGTGCCAGCTGTTACTATAACGAGTGAGTTTTAATGTATGTCCTTGTCACAGAGGTGGTCAATATGTACTATGTATATATACGTATGTACTTGAATAGTCCGTGACTAAGTAAGAGATGTTAACTGGTCCGGTATCTCTTGTATCTCTTGTGTAGAGTGGTTCTGTACGACTATGGGCTAACAGTGACAGTGAGCCGAGAGGAAAGGTGCGTGCACATTATTACAAAAGTGTAGACTTATATTTCACACTTATCAAATCTCTTTCTACAGTATTCTTCCACTGCCTGAAGAGTTTAAAGATTATCCGCCTCCAGTAGCAACCCAGTTCAGGTTCTCAAACATCATTCCAAGGACAGAGAACACCAGAAGGTGGAGCTGAAGAGAGTGCTAAAGTTTAATGTATCAAGTACATACTACTGCTTCATGATCTCTTTAGATTGAAGTGGTGCTTGGATGTGATGGATCTCGTTAAGGAACTGTCAGCCAACCAGAGAGTGTTAATTAGGAGGCTAGTAACAGACCAGATTGTTGACAAGGTCGAGGAAGTGCAAGTGTACAGTGCTGCAGGACCTCAAGTGAGCTATTGCTGTGTCAGCAGTTTTGAACTATTGTCCCAAACATAATTGCATGTTATGCCTAAAATGAGCAGTTAGTGTACATATGACACTCGTTATTGTTACTATGTGTATAGTACTGTATAAATGATGTACTGGTGGAGCGGGGAATGGCAACTATAATGAGCCCCACCCACCCACCAGTAGGGGGCGTGTCACCTTCCAGGGACTCAACCTCCCCTCAGCACACCGTCAAGGTCCCAACTCATCCTTCCCAGCCAAGTCAAGGAAGAGAGGTATCTAACATTCAGTGCACTACCGAATTGTAACTTTACTGTTTCTGTCTTGTTCATCAGATGCCAGTTTCCACTGAAGAGCGCGATCCTTCTCTAGTCATAGAGTCATCTCATCCGCTGTCTCCTATCACATCTTTAGCAGAACTGAGCCTTCCCAGACATATGACATCAGTGAGTTGTCTTACACCACCCATAGGTACACGGGCAGCACCACCCATAGGTCACGAGCAGCACCACCCATAGGTACACAGGCAGCACCACCCATAGGTACACAGGCAGCACCACCCATAGGTCACGAGCAGCACCACCCATAGGTACACAGGCAGCACCACTCATAGGTACATGGGCAGCACCACTCATAGGTACACGAGCAGCACCACCCATAGGTACACGAGCAGCACCACCCATAGGTACACGGGCAGCACCACCCATAGGTACACGGGCAGCACCACCCATAGGTACACGGGCAGCACCACCCATAGGTACACGAGCAGCACCACCCATAGGTACACAGGCAGCACCACCCACAGTGGCATGGTGTTCATGTTGACTGTTGCCTTGTTCTTCAGAAGCTCGCTGAGGTTGTAGAACTGTCTCCGTTCTTCAGACACATCAGCTCCTACATGCTCGAAGGTGAAGCTACTGTTGTAATGTTACTCTCTTTGAAGTCAGTAGCTGCATATGTCTGCTTACTGTAGAGTGGGATGTGCTGGCTGTTGGAGACTCAAGTTTGGGATATAATCTGTTACCACTGATATCACGTTTGATGAAAACTGCAACAAATAGTAAAACATCCACTGCTAGAGTAGATGGAGTTAGTTCAACCTTCCCTTGCATGACTCCACCCATCCACCCTCCCATCATTCCCCCATCCACCCTGTACCATATACTGCCTCCATTTATTTCTGCTATCCCTCCGACTGTGATCATGCAGCCTCCAATGATTGTTCTCTGTTGGAACAGCAATCGAGTGAATCAGATTCACAATTTCATTTCTGAGCTGATGGGCTCCTGTTTGGCTCACGAGAGACTAAAGTCAGTCTGTTGCTATGGCGGCCTGGAGGCAGAGATTCCCATTCTGCTGCTCAATGGGTGTGACGTGCTAGTAGCCACTCCCCCATCACTCCAGAGAGTACTCACTAAGAGACAGAGCACTTTGCTCAATTTGAGTCTACTGGTGAGCCTATCATGTGACATACATGTGACCTGCATATGATTATTATGTGACATACATGTGACCTGCATATGATTATCATGTGACATACATGTGACCTGCATATGATTATTATGTGACATACATGTGACCGGCACATGATTATCATGTGACATACATGTGACCTGCATATGATTATTATGTGACATACATGTGACCGGCACATGATTATCATGTGATTCACATTGGTAGTGTGATATTTTTTAGGTGTTTGATGATGCAAGCACTCTTGTTGAGAAGTGTTCAACTGAGGTATCACTCATTCTGGAATGTGCCGCACTTTAATTACTGCTACATCTATTTGCTTCTCGTAGATAAAGATGATAATGAGACATTATGCAGAGTCTATGAAATGGGACAAACCCCTGCTGCAGATTGTTGCCATGACAACACAATGTACTCCAGACGTCCTCTCGTTGATGGAGACCTATTCCAAGACTGACTTCAAGTCCTACAACACTGTCATCTCATGCGGACTGGAGAGCATGATCTGGCAGAAGACAGCACTGGTACATGCAAGTTGGACTAGCTTTGACATTCATGTTATCAATAATGCACTTGGAACTCGTGTCCATCCAAAGCTCTGTACATATATACATACATACGTACATATATATGTGCAGGCTTCATGTGTACATGTCTACCAATGATCATGTAAAGCTCAGCATGTATGATAGGGAGTTCTTTTAACTGCGCCAAGCTTATCTTTGAGATGGTTCATCTTTTGAGTGTCTAGAGGTACAGTTGGTTCTTATAGGATTCAGACTTTTTGACCCTGGGGGTCTTCTTCAGTGACTGATAGTGACCGCTGGAGCAGGGTCGAAACGTCTGAACCCTCAAAGAACCAACTGTCTCTAGACACTCAAAAGACTAAAGATGGACCATCTCTGTATGAAAGTATGTGCATGTGTTCAGGAAGTTTCTAATGTCTGTGGATCCGGTTCCAAGTTGGAAGAGATTAAACAGTTGGCACTGAATCAGTCACCTGATACAGTAATGGTCACATGTGTGTCATGTGACAGTGAGCTGCTGGACGTGAAGAGGGTATGTTGTATATTCACATATCTGTGATGATGTCTTAAGGTTGGCCATCCTGTCCCTACCCCCACCCCTTAGTACTGTCAGCGATACAGTATTCCAGTGTTCTGCATAGCAGACGACAAGGATGTCACCACTTGTAAATCCATTCAGTCAAACTTTCAACACTTTGGTAATGCTACTGACTGAGACATCAAGGAACATGTCAGCCATTTTGTTTGTTTGTATAGTTGTATTGGATAACGTTCAGCATCAGAATGTAATTAACTTCCGAGTGATCCACTGTCTAATACACTTTTCACTTCCTCCTACCATGACTGCCTTCAAGAGGCGTCTTGCCTTGCTTCACCCAACATATCAAATGGTTAGATCGCTGTACTGAGACTAGACAACCACTTTATATACACAAATTGGTGACAGAAATGTATTTCAATGTATTTGCAGGAGGTCAAGCCAATTGTCAAAGTGTATTTAGATGGAAGCACATTACAACAAAGAAATTCAATTCGAAAAATCTTAAGCAGACTTGGCCAATCAGTGCCTGACTTTCTCAATGTGAATACACAAGAGGTACAGACATGTACATACGTATATAATATATCTGTGGAGTGGAGTAACGTTTTAAAGCTTCGATTTTGTTTCTTACTAGTTTGACAAAACAAAATCAAATGACTGTCAACATTATGATCTTTGTTACTTTTTCTGTGCTTTTGGAGAATGCAAGTAAGTGACCACCTCTCTAGTGCGACCACCTCTCTAGTGCGACCACCTCTCTAGTGCGACCACCTCTCTAGTGCGACTGCCTCTCTAGTGTGACCGCCTCTCTAGTGTGACTGCCTCCCTAGTGTTACCGCCTCTCTAGTATGACCGCCTCTCTAGTATGACCACCTCTCTAATGTGACCATCTCTCTAGTGTGACCACCTCTCTAGTGTGACCACCTCTCTAGTATGACCGCCTCTCTAGTATGACCACCTCTCTAGTGTGACCACCTCTCTAGTGTGACCGCCTCTCTAGTGTGACCGCCTCTCTAGTGTGATGACTTAATTTCTCTAGGGCCAAGTCATGCAGAAATGTTCATTCCTTGAATAAATTGGTCTCTGTGGAAGGTCAAATCCCATTTTATCCACTTCCGGACTCTGGAACTATAAAGGTTGGTTTGAACAATGTAATGTACCAATAGCTGTTACTTGTCCTGTCCACATTTCTAGTTTAAGGTTTGTCACATTGGAAATGGGAACAGAATGTGGATACGTATTCTTCAACACAAACCACAGAACAGAGGGGACTCTCCCTTTATTCCCCCTCAAACAGATGACATCATCACTCTAACTAGTGAACTAACCCAGTACTTTCCAACAGCAACTGAGCAGAGTCATCTTAGTGAGTCAGAGTACAGAGTACAAAGTTCAAAGGTGACCTTACATACTTTATTATCATAGAGCGTCCAAAGCCCGGAGACTACTGTGTTTATATTGACATTGATGGAGCATATCACAGGTACAAAGGTATTTTATATAGATAGCATGTCATTGGAAATGATAGTAATTTTCTATTCTTGTATAATGGTTGATGTACGAAGAGCTCAGATATACAGTTTTGACAGAGAAACAAACGAATACTTTCACCACATCGAAAGGGCAATGGTACGTACATCCCATACCGGATGAGAACACACATAACATACATGGGTGTGTACGTAATTGAGTTCAACTTCTGTAACTTTAGGTTCGTCTGCTTGACAGAGGTCAGAGTGTGATTGTTGATGTTAATCAACTGTTTGAACTTCCGCCATGTTTCAAGTCATACCCGCGTCAGGTAGTGGAGAGCTACGTGTGTAAAGTGAAGCCAAACGACCAGGATACAGACTTCAGTCCACAAGTACATTATTGAGGGAACACCTTCTTCAGTGGCAGATTAGGGGGCGGGGCGGGGCAGGGTGCTTGAGTACCACCTCTGAGATTAACATTGTACTAGCCAGTGATTTCTGGGAGGTCTTAGCACTTATTTTATTCTTTCAATTATATTCTGACTTAACACCTCCTTTACAAATTTCTAGATGTGACCCTGTCTTATCTCAGCAAACTGACAACTTGTGGTTGACCATTCTCTTTCTCTGTTGCAGGCACTTGCTTTCATTCAAGAGAAGTACGAGGGGGCAGAGTTGTGGGGGCGGGTTGCATTGGCCCACTCGGGTGTTCTGTGGTTGGAGTCAGTAGAGGAGAGAGTCTTCTTGAAAGACCTAAGGCTTCACACTTCCCTTAGCAACTGGAGGAAGCAGTTTCTGACTCATAAGCTTGGGGAGGATAACCCTGATGTCAGTGCCCAATTAAGTGAGGAGGTGTGGTTCTCTTTAGAGTGAAATATTTTTAATGTCTTGTAGCATCTGAAGAAGTTGATGGCTACTTTGGAGTCAAGCTCAGCCGCATCCCTCGCTCCTCAGTATCCGGAGTACGTGTCTATTCCAAACTGCATGTGTACAGTGTGTATGTATATGGACTGTTCTACATACCTTACATATATGTACATAGTACCTCAGACCTGATCTACCTCACGTATGTACCTCAGACCTGATCTCCCTCACGTATGTACCTCAGACCTGATCTACCTCACGTATGTACCTCAGACCTGATCTCCCTCACGTATGTACCTCAGACCTGATCTCCCTCACGTATGTACCTCAGACCTGATCTCCCTCACGTATGTACCTCAGACCTGATCTCCCTCACGTATGTACCTCAGACCTGATCTACCTCACGTATGTACCTCAGACCTGATCTACCTCACGTATGTACCTCAGACCTGATCTACCTCACGTATGTACCTCAGACCTGATCTCCCTCACGTATGTACCTCAGACCTGATCTACCTCACGTATGTACCTCAGACCTGATCTCCCTCACGTACGTACCTCAGACCTGATCTACCTCACGTATGTACCTCAGACCTGATCTCCCTCACGTATGTACCTCAGACCTGATCTACCTCACGTATGTACCTCAGACCTGATCTCCCTCACGTATGTACCTCAGACCTGATCTCCCTCACGTATGTACCTCAGACCTGATCTCCCTCACGTATGTACCTCAGACCTGATCTCCCTCACGTATGTACCTCAGACCTGATCTACCTCACGTATGTACCTCAGACCTGATCTACCTCACGTATGTACCTCAGACCTGATCTACCTCACGTATGTACCTCAGACCTGATCTCCCTCACGTATGTACCTCAGACCTGATCTCCCTCACGTATGTACCTCAGACCTGATCTACCTCACGTATGTACCTCAGACCTGATCTACCTCACGTATGTACCTCAGACCTGATCTACCTCACGTACGTACCTCAGACCTGATCTACCTCACGTATGTACCTCAGACCTGATCTACCTCACGTATGTACCTCAGACCTGATCTACCTCACGTATGTACCTCAGACCTGATCTACCTCACGTATGTACCTCAGACCTGATCTACCTCACGTATGTACCTCAGACCTGATCTCCCTCACGTATGTACCTCAGACCTGATCTCCCTCACGTATGTACCTCAGACCTGATCTACCTCACGTATGTACCTCAGACCTGATCTACCTCACGTATGTACCTCAGACCTGATCTACCTCACGTATGTACCTCAGACCTGATCTCCCTCACGTATGTACCTCAGACCTGATCTACCTCACGTATGTACCTCAGACCTGATCTACCTCACGTATGTACCTCAGACCTGATCTACCTCACGTATGTACCTCAGACCTGATCTCCCTCACGTATGTACCTCAGACCTGATCTCCCTCACGTATGTACCTCAGACCTGATCTACCTCACGTACGTACCTCAGACCTGATCTACCTCACGTATGTACCTCAGACCTGATCTACCTCACGTATGTACCTCAGACCTGATCTACCTCACGTATGTACCTCAGACCTGATCTACCTCACGTATGTACCTCAGACCTGATCTCCCTCACGTGTGTACCTCAGACCTGATCTACCTCACGTATGTACCTCAGACCTGATCTACCTCACGTATGTACCTCAGACCTGATCTACCTCACGTATGTACCTCAGACCTGATCTACCTCACGTACGTACCTCAGACCTGATCTACCTCACGTATATACCTCAGACCTGATCTACCTCACGTACGTACCTCAGACCTGATCTACCTCACGTATGTACCTCAGACCTGATCTACCTCACGTATGTACCTCAGACCTGATCTACCTCACGTATGTACCTCAGACCTGATCTCCCTCACGTATGTACCTCAGACCTGATCTCCCTCACGTATGTACCTCAGACCTGATCTCCCTCACGTATGTACCTCAGACCTGATCTACCTCACGTATGTACCTCAGACCTGATCTACCTCACGTATGTACCTCAGACCTGATCTACCTCACGTATGTACCTCAGACCTGATCTACCTCACGTATGTACCTCAGACCTGATCTACCTCACGTACGTACCTCAGACCTGATCTACCTCACGTACGTACCTCAGACCTGATCTACCTCACGTATGTACCTCAGACCTGATCTACCTCACGTATGTACCTCAGAACTGATCTACCTCACGTATGTACCTCAGACCTGATCTACCTCACGTATGTACCTCAGACCTGATCTACCTCACGTATGTACCTCAGACCTGATCTACCTCACGTATGTACCTCAGACCTGATCTACCTCACGTATGTACCTCAGACCTGATCTACCTCACGTATGTACCTCAGACCTGATCTACCTCACGTACGTACCTCAGACCTGATCTACCTCACGTATGTACCTCAGACCTGATCTACCTCACGTATGTACCTCAGACCTGATCTCCCTCACGTATATACCTCAGACCTGATCTACCTCACGTATGTACCTCAGACCTGATCTACCTCACGTATGTACCTCAGACCTGATCTCCCTCACGTATGTACCTCAGACCTGATCTACCTCACGTATGTACCTCAGACCTGATCTACCTCACGTATGTACCTCAGACCTGATCTACCTCACGTGTGTACCTCAGACCTGATCTACCTCACGTGTGTACCTCAGACCTGATCTCCCTCACGTATGTACCTCAGACCTGATCTCCCTCACGTATGAACCTCAGACCTGATCTACCTCACGTACGTACCTCAGACCTGATCTACCTCACGTACGTACCTCAGACCTGATCTACCTCACGTACGTACCTCAGACCTGATCTACCTCACGTACGTACCTCAGACCTGATCTACCTCACGTATGTACCTCAGACCTGATCTCCCTCACGTATGTACCTCAGACCTGATCTACCTCACGTATGTACCTCAGACCTGATCTACCTCACGTATGTACCTCAGACCTGATCTACCTCACTTATGTACCTCAGACCTGATCTCCCTCACGTATGTACCTCAGACCTGATCTACCTCACGTATGTACCTCAGACCTGATCTACCTCACTTATGTACCTCAGACCTGATCTCCCTCACGTATGTACCTCAGACCTGATCTACCTCACGTATGTACCTCAGACCTGATCTCCCTCACGTATGTACCTCAGACCTGATCTCCCTCACGTACGTACCTCAGACCTGATCTACCTCACGTACGTACCTCAGACCTGATCTACCTCACGTACGTACCTCAGACCTGATCTACCTCACGTACGTACCTCAGACCTGATCTACCTCACGTATGTACCTCAGACCTGATCTACCTCACACCTGATCTACCTCACGTATGTACCTCAGACCTGATCTACCTCACGTATGTACCTCAGACCTGATCTCCCTCACGTATGTACCTCAGACCTGATCTCCCTCACGTATGTACCTCAGACCTGATCTACCTCACGTGTGTACCTCAGACCTGATCTACCTCACGTATGTACCTCAGACCTGATCTACCTCACGTATGTACCTCAGACCTGATCTACCTCACGTGTGTACCTCAGACCTGATCTACCTCACGTATGTACCTCAGACCTGATCTACCTCACGTATGTACCTCAGACCTGATCTCCCTCACGTATGTACCTCAGACCTGATCTACCTCACGTATGTACCTCAGACCTGATCTACCTCACGTACGTACCTCAGACCTGATCTACCTCACGTATGTACCTCAGACCTGATCTCCCTCACGTATGTACCTCAGACCTGATCTACCTCACGTATGTACCTCAGACCTGATCTCCCTCACGTATGTACCTCAGACCTGATCTACCTCACGTATGTACCTCAGACCTGATCTACCTCACGTACGTACCTCAGACCTGATCTACCTCACGTATGTACCTCAGACCTGATCTCCCTCACGTATGTACCTCAGACCTGATCTCCCTCACGTATGTACCTCAGACCTGATCTACCTCACGTATGTACCTCAGACCTGATCTACCTCACGTACGTACCTCAGACCTGATCTACCTCACGTATGTACCTCAGACCTGATCTCCCTCACGTATGTACCTCAGACCTGATCTACCTCACGTATGTACCTCAGACCTGATCTACCTCACGTATGTACCTCAGACCTGATCTACCTCACGTATGTACCTCAGACCTGATCTCCCTCACGTATGTACCTCAGACCTGATCTACCTCACGTATGTACCTCAGACCTGATCTACCTCACGTATGTACCTCAGACCTGATCTACCTCACGTATGTACCTCAGACCTGATCTACCTCACGTATGTACCTCAGACCTGATCTCCCTCACGTACGTATGTGTCATACATACGTCGTTCGTGTCTACTCAGTAGGTACGTGACACTGGAAGGTGAAGTAGAGTATGAAGTGTTGCTGGGAGGTGTTAGTGACACTGAAATGTTTCATGTACATCTCCTAACCTCTCAGAACCTGTGAGTCTCAACTTGACACACTTTACATACCAAACATTGACTACATCCATAATTACATTTGAGAACGTTAAGAATTGTGCATAGTTTAACACTGTTCAGTTTACAGTGCTAAATGTACTTACTACCATGCCATCTTGTATATATCCAACTGAACTATATGTGAAGATGTCAGTGTTCAAATAGCCCTAACTCTAGGTTGGACACCATTTTTGATATGTTGAACGACAAAGACCAATTAGTTGGGTCATTTGGTTCTTTAAAAGTTAAAGTTGGAGACCTCGTGGCAGCCGTCTTCCCCAAGGATAATTAGTAAGGTCTCAGTCACGTGACTATTGCGTAATAGTGCTGATGAGGATTATACATTCTTGTGTAGCTGGTATAGAGGGAAGGTTGTACAGACTGGCTCCAGTGGTCGGCAGTGTCTTGTGTACTTTGTGGACTTTGGGGAGGAGGAGTGGATTAATGAAGCCATGGTGCAGCCCCTCAGTCCAGACCTGTGGGAAATTCCCTTTCAAGCAATTTGCTGTTCACTGGACAACCTTTACTTGAGTCAGTGTATATACTGCATGTTGTAATGAGTGAATAGGTGTGGTGAGCAGTGGCTATGACTGTCCTCCAGCTCCAGTGTTGGCTGAGGAAGGAGGCAGAAAGTTGGAAGAACTGGCCGAATTTACACATTTTACACTTAAAGTGAGTATCACTAATAAGTTGCTAGAGCTTTCTACCAAATTAATTAAATGAGTTCTGATAATAATTTAATGAATTTAGTGGTTTTTATCTAACATTTAAAGGTCGTCAGCTGTCACTTTACAGATGATAAGCAACCTATGTACAAAGTGAAGCTTTACGATCATTATGGTCGAGACTTTGCTGAGCTGTTAAAGAAAGACAGCCATTTTGATATTGGAGGCATTACGATGGAGACAGTGGAAATGCCATTTCCAGATGGTGGAAGTGTTTTATGTAGTGCACTTCAAGATAAAGTCAATATACTACAACTATTATCTGTTCACACTAAAATTGTGGCAGAAAAATCCCAATTTCAAGTTTCAGAAATGGAATTGGAATGGGTGATTAGCAGTATTCATCGCTTTCCAATTGATGTCATACATTTTGTCATGAATATCATTACTACACTAGTCTATACCAATCATGCTAGTATTAGCTGTTTGACAAGGAACCCATCTCTGGAAGCATTGCAGAGGTTGATTCAGGTACAGGGTCAAAGGTCGCAATATATGACCCTGTATCATATATCACATCTTGTTTTTGCAGTCCGGAAGAGAAGAGCTCAATATCATCATAATCTCACTTGTCTATCATTTGGTGTCAGATGAGTTGAGGTACATTTTAGAATGACATTTTGGAGTCTGAACTAGCTACTTATTGTATATGAATAATCTAATACACCATTTTCCTACATGCTATGCCTACTCTGTAAAAAGCCTATAGGGAACTAAACCTTGGGATGTGGATACAGGAGTCTTCTCTTTCTTCTTCTTTCTCCATTGGGCCAGACAACTGTTTTAGGGAATTCCACCCTTCATCAGTGACCCTGGGAATCTTTGTCTTTTCTTGGTCTTTTGTGAATCCTATGTGCAATACATTTGTACTCATTTAAGTGTATTTCTAATGTTAAACAAGGAATCCCTCACCTCCTCATACAGGATATCATATTATGTCCATGTACATGAGATAGTCTTAATTTAATGTCTACGTATATCATTTGATCCCTTTCAGTTGCTGTATTGCCAATCTCTTCAGCTCCAGGTGTCTCTTCAGTAGTAGTTGGGTAAAGACTCTTTCTCATCTGCTTGCGTCCTCATCCTCCTCTGTACAACTGCTCAATCCTGTCCTCTCTCTCCTGTCCCTGATAGTCAGGGGTGACCCCACCCTCATACCCTGTGTCATCTCGGGAGGCTGCGTGGTGGCTGGGACGGCACTCTTAACTACTCTACCAGATAAAGATGTGCAATTCACAGCTCTACACTTCCTTTACAGTATTCTAGAGTCTGAAATGTAAGTAATGTTCACTGCTACTCCACACCACAGTGACACTGTCCATCCAACTGAAGTACATCTACTCTTCCTCTTCCAGGGGCTCAGATCTTGCAGCTAGTACTGCTGTTACCAAAGCTGTCACTGTTACCATGGCAACCAGTAAGGATACTGCCACTCTACTCTTGGCACTAACAGTTGCTAAGAGACTTCTTGAAATGAAAAACCATCACATCAGAGCTTTGCTGTTTGATGAATTGGTCAAGTAAGAGTCTATTCTCTACCACTCCCTCCACCCCTTACCACTCCCCCTCTCCATCTCCCTCCACCCCTTACCACTCCCCCTCTCCATCTCCCTCCACCCCTTACCACTCCCCCTCTCCATCTCCCTCCACCCCTTACCACTCCCCCTCTCCATCTCCCTCCACCCCTTACCACTCCCCCTCTCCATCTCCCTCCACCCCTTACCACTTCCCCTCTCCATCTCCCTCCACCCCTTACCACTCCCCCTCTCCATCTCCCTCCACCCCTTACCACTCCCCCTCTCCATCTCCCTCCACCCCTTACCACTCCCCCTCTCCTTTATAGTCTCTCAACATTTGATGATCAAATCAAAATGGCTGCTAGGAGCCTAATGGAAGAGATGGAGGAGTTGAGAGGAGATTTATCAGAGTCTAGTCCCATTCCCATTCCAAAGCCAGTGCCAGTTTGCAACTCTGATTCCAGTGTCAAAACAGAGTAAATTAAACAATGCATCAGAAAAAGAAGTTATTTAATTAGTACCACTCCTACATAATACAAGTCCTACATTATCCCTATCCCTTCGTGCGGTCACTCCTGCATACGTACGTATATATTACTAGTCCCATTTCTCACTACAGGGTACATCCATATGTGCTTTGGAGTCAAACTAGTACACACTTGAGTCTAAAGCTTCAGATAACAAGTTGCTCAGAGATTAGAATATTCTACAACATTAATTCTGTCCAATTTAGGTGAAGAGATTGTCTACATAAGACTACATTTATATTATATCCATGCATAGGTATATGTGTATTTATATTGCGCATATGTAGTGGTGTCTCGAGGGAAGTGACTTATACAATGGAACTAGTCCTTCAAGACCACATTGTTCCTGAGGTATATCCCAATTGTACACTCTGTATTAGATCCTACCTATGTATGAGATTATACAGTAACACTGTATTTCATGTGTTCTGTAGAAATGTCACCATAGAGTCAGTGACAGACAAGTGCATATTGAACTGAAGAAGAGGGTAAAATCCAGGTGGCCTCGTGCAGTGTCTTTGGAACACAAGGTAAGGAAGGACCTTAAAGACTCTTTTGGTCTGGGCCTGGTGTGTGTGTTGAAGACATTTGTAAACTACGTATCTGCCAAATTGTTGTAAACTATATAGCTAGTGAAAGACAGTGTGACGAGGGTAATCCCCTCCCCTCACAATCATAACAGTACGTAACAGTGGACCATTAAACCTCTTTTCTCTGTAGGTGACATTTGTGCGTCCTGACTTTGACCAGCTGAACCTCTCTGACGAGACAAGCGATAGTGACCAGGGGGAAGGGGACTTGCCACCAAGTGAAAGTGAATCTTTCAATGTTGCCAACATCAAAGGCAGTCCAAGACCAGCCCCCATCTATGATCACCATAGCAACCACTCATCAGACACAGACAGTAGTACTAGCAGTGTGTATGACTGTGACTTGTGTTGGAGTGACAATGAAGAGGATATTATATGAATCACCATTTTTTTAACATTGGAAAAAATGTGAATTGTGAAATACTTATTTTAAAATATACCGAATACACACTTGCTCGTGTGCGTTATGATTATAGTAGATTTAATTTGTGCACATATACATATACGTATGTGATCTAAAACTTGCAGGAAAATATTAATTTTATTAACTGAAGAAGTACTCATTGCAAAATCATCACGGCTCTGAATAAATTTCAATAGGTCTTTTAAATATTAATCAGTTCAGGAGCTCTTCCACTGACACTCTCTATTCTCCTTCCATTCAGCATTTCCTTCAGAGTAAACCTCCTAGGTCACATGACAAGGAGGTAGGTCACATGACAAGGAGGTAGGTCACATGACAAGGAAGTAGGCCACATGACAAGGAGGTACGTAGGTCACATGACAAGGAGGTACGTAGGTCACATGACAAGGAAGTAGGCCACATGACAAGGAGGTACGTAGGTCACATGACAAGGAGGTACGTAGGTCACATGACAAGGAGGTACGTAGGTCACATGACAAGGAAGTAGGCCACATGACAAGGAGGTACGTAGGTCACATGACAAGGAAGTAGGCCACATGACAAGGAGGTACGTAGGTCACATGACAAGGAAGTAGGCCACATGACAAGGAGGTACGTAGGTCACATGACAAGGAAGTAGGCCACATGACAAGGAGGTACGTAGGTCACATGACAAGGAAGTAGGCCACATGACAAGGAAGTAGGCCACATGACAAGGAGGTACGTAGGTCACATGACAAGGAAGTAGGCCACATGACAAGGAGGTACGTAGGTCACATGACAAGGAAGTAGGTCACATGACAAGGAGGTACGTAGGTCACATGACAAGGAGGTACGTAGGTCACATGACAAGGAGGTAGGTCACATGACAAGGAGGTAGGTCACATGACAAGGAGGTAGGTCACATGACAAGGAGGTATGTCCCTGAACAGGGTACTATTACACCAACTTGATGAGTTACCTTCTTCCAAATTGGAACATTTGCTTTAAGCGTATCAATGGCAAAGTGAACTGCCTCCAAGGACTCCTTTCTGTGCTGTGAGGATATCCCTATAATTACACTAGCCTCTCCAATTGGCACCATCCTAAAGGAAGCATGTTTCTATATATATACATATATTAACTCAGTATATGGTACACATATACAATCAAGGGGTCTCACCCTAATCTGTGGTGCATGGCTATCTTGGAGACCCTCCATTTTGAGCGAATCAGAGAACATATCTTGTTCATTTCCTTTACAGCCATTTCCTTGTAACACTCATATTCCAAATGACACACTCTCCTACCTTTAACAATAGGAAAATCAATGAACTATAATAGCTACCTCTCTAATGTGACCACCTGTATATAGTAGCTACCTCTCTAATGTGACCACCTGTATATAGTAGCTACCTCTCTAATGTGACCACCTGTATATAGTAGCTACCTCTCTAATGTGATCACCTGTATATAGTAGCTACCTCTCTAATGTGACCACCTGTATATAGTAGCTACCTCTCTAATGTGACCACCTGTATATAGTAGCTACCTCTCTAATGTGATCACCTGTATATAGTAGCTACCTCTCTAATGTGACCACCTGTATATAGTAGCTACCTCTCTAATGTGACCACCTGTATATAGTAGCTACCTCTCTAATGTGACCACCTGTATATAATAGCTACCTCTCTAATGTGACCACCTGTATATAGTAGCTACCTCACTAATGTGACCATCATTCCGTCCACATACCTTCAAAGTTATCTCGGGTAGTACCTTGAAATGTTGGAGAACAAACACTATAATACACCTCACATGAGATTCCACAGAGACTGACCAATGAAAAGTGAAATAGCTCCAGCTGTATTGTGTTGTACTTTGGACACAACAACTTCTGTTGAGAGGTTGTCATGTGTTAAGTAGACCATATCATCTTCCAATCCATTTGAAGCCATTTGGAATGGAAATGGAATCACAGAGCTATCCTTAACCTCCGCTTAATGGAGGAATCACAGCAATTTCATCACCCGTGTCCAGATGGACCTCCTCAGTTGGAGAGATGTAGACCTGCTTCACAGCTAACACTAACGAGTCCTTTATCAACTCTAAACTGCAAATGGCCACGGAGAAGATTGTAAATCTTGATATATTGAAGAACTTACAAAAGGATTTTTACTATTGTTACTCTGTACTGCACTACAAACAATGCTGCATGCTTTATTAAGAGATAACCCCTTTTAAGGACCACGCCCCCAAGGCATCATGGTCTTTCATTGTACAATCAATCAAAACACAAAATGTAAATGTATATTATATGTAAATATTTATGTCACGTGATATTATAGACGTGAGTGTCTTTCCTAAGGATAACCTTGGATAAGCTTTGATGATCTCCTGTAGTAGCTGATGTCCAGTTAGTGTTTGGTGATTCAGAATGAAATCAACTTCACTTTGGCCGACAAGTTCTCTGCTTTTGGCAAAAAGTAGCAGTTTTACCTTCAGATGGAAGTAAAGACAGACATTATAAATTTAAACAAAAGCTAACAATCCGAAAAAACTAACAGATATCATAGAGCTTGACAGTCGCTGCAGGCGTTTAATTAAGAGGTTATAGACTAACGCAATCACAGTTGCGCAATAACTACTTCGAAGAACAGGCAAGGCAAACTCTTCAACTAGATCAGGATATCCCACATAAAATGGATTCTCACAGAGGCGAACCTCACTTTTCCATATCTGCCGAGTTTGTGTTTACAAATTCTTCCGAAAGTGATTCAAATGAAAGTTACAGACAGTCAGAGGGAAGAAGGAGGCGTTTTTTCTGCCATCACTGCAATGACTACTTCCACTCGCGTAGAGACAGTTCAGATACTGTGAGTACATGTATTTGAGTAGTAACGACCTATAAACTTGTGTATTAAGGACTTTCATAGATTCAAATGATTCTTGACCAAGTGTCAAGGCATGGATATTTATCTATGGTCAAAGTAACGCGAGAAAGTAGAATCTATTATGAAAAATACTAAAAGTCACATTTAGTCTTCATTTAATGAGATGTGATTCACGTAATGTGGTTCTGTGGTAACCTAACTACGTATGTAAATAGGTCAAGAGTTAGAATTAGTTAAATATATTCATAGGCAATAAGAAGGGAATTCACTTTGGGATTCTAGGAATACATATCAATATTTAAATGTACTGTAATGTAATGTCTAGCCACTGTATTCACACTGCAAAGTTACATATATGCAACAGGATCAGTGTGTACATGAAAAATCTAAGATACCATTTTCCTACATGCTATGCCTATTCTGTAAAAGAGCCTATAGGGGAACTAAACCTGAAGAGAGCTTCAGGTCATCAGAGAGAAACTAGAAACATTAAAAATTTTCTACAAAAATAGTGAAGTGATGTAGGGATGGCACAAAAAGTACAGAAACAAGAAAGGATGTTACACAGTGAAGCATCAGTGTGTTATAAATTTGGCCACATTCACATTTGAAATGTAAAGTTGATTTGGCATTGTTTTTCCAGCTATTTAGAACCAATGGCTTCCTTACAATCTGGAAATTATTACACAAATTTCTGACTCGTTGTTTTTACAATCTCATTCAACAAGTCACTATACACAATAGTAGATACTACATACGTACTATCTTTAATGTTGACATGTGTACTAAATACGTATGTTGCTATGGTTACTCTATATTACTGTTGCCATGGATACCATGTGTTACAGTTGCCATGGATATCTCTGTAGGATGAGGAGGAATGTCCTCGATGTCACGACACATTTGTTGAGAGGTCTTCAGACTCACCTATCAACCAGCCCCCAACTCCTTCCCGGTCCACCAACCCTCCACCTCCTCATCATCGTGAGGGCTATCACAGCTCAGACTCTGATGTAGACGTGGAGGGTGTGGAGGAGGCAAGTCCTCGCAGACAGAGAGAGCACTTATTTGAGAGGGAAATGGACCGGGACAGAAGCAGAAGTCAGGAGAGGAGACAAGCATTTATGGAGTCACACAGGAGGAGAAGGGTGAGTGATTGATTGGTAGCTGTATTGAGGAGGAGAAGGGTGAGTGATTGGTTGATAGCTGTATTGAGGAGGAGAAGGGTGAGTGATTGATTGGTAGCTGTATTGAGGAGGAGAAGGGTGAGTGATTGATTGGTAGCTGTATTGAGGAGGAGAAGGGTGAGTGATTGGTTGATAGCTGTATTGAGGAGGAGAAGGGTGAGTGATTGATTGGTAGCTGTATTGAGGAGGAGAAGGGTGAGTGATTGGTTGATAGCTGTATTGAGGAGGAGAAGGGTGAGTGATTGATTGGTAGCTGTATTGAGGAGGAGAAGTGTGAGTGATTGATTGGTAGCTGTATTGAGGAGGAGAAGGGTGAGTGATTGATTGGTAGCTGTATTGAGGAGGAGAAGTGTGAGTGATTGATTGATAGCTGTATTGAGGAGGAGAAGGGTGAGTGATTGATTGGTAGCTGTATTGAGGAGGAGAAGGGTGAGTGATTGATTGGTAGCTGTATTGAGGAGGAGAACGGTGAGTGATTGATTGGTAGCTGTATTGAGGAGGAGAAGGGTGAGTGATTGATTGGTAGCTGTATTGAGGAGGAGAAGGGTGAGTGATTGGTTGATAGCTGTATTGAGGAGGAGAAGGGTGAGTGATTGATTGGTAGCTGTATTGAGGAGGAGAAGGGTGAGTGATTGGTTGATAGCTGTATTGAGGAGGAGAAGGGTGAGTGATTGATTGGTAGCTGTATTGAGGAGGAGAAGTGTGAGTGATTGATTGGTAGCTGTATTGAGGAGGAGAAGGGTGAGTGATTGATTGGTAGCTGTATTGAGGAGGAGAAGGGTGAGTGATTGGTTGGTAGCTGTATTGTGCATGATGCATAACCGTCCTGTTCTATATGTACATGTACGTAGGATCAACCATTTTCAAGGTTTCATGATCACCATATGAGGAGAATGAGATCTGAACGGGAGAGTGAAGGTCCTCAGATGATCATCAGAATGACCAGAGATAATGGATCCACAATTCAAAGTACGCACTTATGGTAGCAATTGTAATCAAGAGTAAACAAGCTTTAAGATCTAAAAGCTGGTCCTAAAGGTTTGAGCTTGAAATGCTGATGATTTTTAAACTTGATTGTGTGTTCTGTAGTAATTAGCCATGGGCGGGGCAGGGAGGGTGGTCCCAGTGGAAGGGACCAACCTGGGGGAGGTGAGGAGGGGAGAGATGGGGATAGGAGAGCACCAGAGGGGCCTCCCCATGGCGGAGGACTAATGGATATGTAAGTGCACTAGTCAATCACTTTATTATGACATTGAGTAGAGCACTTTATGCACAAACATGTGTACAATACATACGTAGCTTATTCTATTGGTATAGAGTTCTATTGGTTTCCCAATCTTATACATACGTCTAAGAAAACAGTCTATTTTAACTATTTTTCCTTAGTTTTCCTTTTTCCTTTTTTTCCTTCAACCAAACTGGTATGTTACCTTTCTGGTAGCTAGTCTGCTGTAATTGGAATGTTATATTTTGTGTCCGCAGGATCCTGAGGACAATACTCGGCGGCAACAGTGCTATTCCCCTGGGTATTGGCATAGGGTGAGTGAACTGCACGCAATGTACTTGAGGAGCAGCTAGTTGCTTCCCATTGCAGCTACGTACCTTAATACAGTACTTGAGGAGCAGCTAGATGCTTCCCATTGCAGCTACGTACCTTAATACAGTACTTGAGGAGCAGCTAGATGCTTCCCATTACAGCTACGTACCTTAATACAGTACTTGAGGAGCAGCTAGATGCTTCCCATTACAGCTACGTACCTTAATACAGTACTTGAGGAGCAGCTAGATGCTTCCCATTACAGCTACGTACCTTAATACAGTACTTGAGGAGCAGCTAGATGCTTCCCATTACAGCTACGTACCTTAATACAGTACTTGAGGAGCAGCTAGATGCTTCCCATTACAGCTACGTACCTTAATACAGTACTTGAGGAGCAGCTAGATGCTTCCCATTACAGCTACGTACCTTAATACAGTACTCACATGTATACGCATAGGTATTTACTTGTAAGTAGATGTAGCATGTTGAAATTGTGTTGGAGAATTCATTAATGTAATGCTTTGTGTTTATTGCACTTTGTACTCAGGGGGGCGGGGCTGGCTAGTAACCCCAGGGACTATGCCTGGGGACCCAACGGCATGGACAATATCATATCATTTGTAAGTCTTGGTTCATTGCTCTGTATGCAACTTGGTAGGTGAATCTAGGAAGCCATGGAAAAGGGTCTGGCTTTGCAGGACTAGCTTAGGACGTACTAACCGGAATTAGCAAAGCAATTAGTTATTCACAAGTGTCCCTGCAGTTGAGGGACACCAGAAAGGTGCCATTATAGCCCAGATCCTCTTCCCGCTTCCAGTTAGGGAAAAAGGTCTGGCTACGCGGGACTAGTCATAAGCTGTATGTGTAGCTCTCTTCTGTTTTCTGTTTAATTTTGTTTCTCCTCTGAAGATGCTGGGTCAATTGGGAGACGAAGGACCTCCACCAGCTGACAAGGACAAAGTTCAACTGTTGAAGAGAAGAATTGCTGAAGGATCCGAAATTGGTTAGTATCTTAATTGTCCTTTTGTGCTGTCATAATTGCTTTGTTGCTTCTTAAAACAATAGCATCTGGTCCATTATTCTTATTCTATTAATAGCATTTCATCTTTTTTTTCTTTTTTTCCTTTTTCTGATTCTCAGGTACTGATTGTTCAATCTGTCAAGAGACATATTCTAGCGCTACTGAAGTGGTATTTCTTCCCTGTGGGCACTACTTTCATCCCGACTGTATACTTCCTTGGTTTAATCTGGTCAGTAATGGTAGCTGCATACAACATCACGAAATAAAGATTTCTACTGACTGTACCAAATGTACATATGTATGTATCTTTTAGATTGTTCATTTTGTTATCTCTTTGGTCTCTTAACTACTATCCTAAAAATGCAAATAATGTGAATTGGAATGCCCTGTTAATTCTTTTTTTCATTCATATATTGTTTTTTATTTGAATGCTTACAAGTTTCAGTATCAATCACATGCACTGATGAAAGGTATAATGCCTTTATACTAATTTTAGCAATACAATAATCACAAAATGTCCTCACAAATAGAATGGCTGCTAAAGTTAGTACATAACATAAGACGTATTTCTTTGTCCCACTGATGCCATTTGAAACATCTGTCTCTATTACTTTTTCGTTGTGCTTGACTAAATTAATGCATGTAGTAACCATAAAATGGCAAATTGTAAAAATCAGTACTCGCCCAGACTATTCAAATAGCTAGAATTTAAAAATAATAACCTTTAAAGTTAGGTAATCTCTGTATAGTGTTGTATTAGCGTATGGTTCTCACCTTTCTGTACTTGCAGCACGATACCTGCCCAACTTGTCGGTTCAGTATAAACAATGGAAAGAAGCCATATCAGACTGGTCCGGGACCTTCTGATCCCGACAGTGGGCAGACGGAAGTACACTAAAGTGTGTACACATGAGAAATAAATGACTAATATGTAATATATATGCATGTTTTAATTTTTAGAAGTTACCCCTAAATGCCTTTAACTAAGTTTGCACTGCACGTTTCCATACGAAAATTGTGTACATTGATCTTAATTTGTCACTTTCGTTTAAGGCGAGTTTTCTCTCTATCTGTATCGTTGCTATATTGTCAGCTAAAAATGGCTGCCAGGTGTTGAGGTGTGAATGTATGGTAGCGAGAACACGCCTAAAACTGAAATGAACGACATGTCTAGTGACTCCTCGTGTAGCGAAGTTCAGAAAAGAGATACAAGGAACATTAAAGGCCTGCCCCCCGGTTGGAGAAGAGAAGTAGTAACGAGAAAAACAGGTCAATCCGCGGGAAAATTCGACGTCTACTATTACAGGTGCGTGTGTGCGAGTGCGTAATTAAGTCTTTACTCACCACAATAACGTATTGTGTAGGAAGCTGTATGGTGTATGTGTTGTAATTATTGGACATTTATTTTTGAATGAACATTATTAAAAAGTAACATGTTTTCACGATAGCCAATGCCTTAATAGTATTAAGAGTTTAATTAAGAATAAATATGAATCTTTTGCTTTAAAATTTCAAACATCATTCCTTGCTTGATTAGTTGATGTAGCAATTACAATTTAAATTGCCATCATTATGCCGAATATTGTTCAAATATTGTATCTCCAATTAAGTAAAGCAGTAATTTTCAAATGTACATACGTATGTTGGTGACACAGTGTGTTACGTCAATAGTAATCTTGTATAGAGTAATATATTTGGTACCAAGCTTCACCACACTGGATATCAGTGATAAACTGAAAGACACTCTCACATACTTTAGGGCTGATATGTACGTACGTATGTATGTACACATATGAGGAAACATGTGAGAATAATGTCTTATTGAGCGTCAGCAACATGAAATTACTAATTCTGGACGTTTCAATCCGGAGGTCTTCATCAGCAATATATATGTTGCTGATGCTCAATAAGACTTTATTCTCATAATGATCGCAGCAAGCACTCCTTATACCTTCAAGGGATGGTATGTATGTACAAATAGAATATATTGTTTTCTGGACTTGTGACTTATATAGGCCAAAGATATAGAGCTTTGGATGAACTTGTAGTTTTTTTCTTTTTTTCTTTTCTTTCAACTGTCTACCTTTCACTTCTCTGCCAACATCGTAAGCCGCAACTTCACTTAACAAACATGCACTGAGTTGTAAGACACTGAACTTTAGTCCGCTTTAGCTCATCAGAAATATACACACATCTCTGTATATACTATAAGTGGTTCATTTAAGATAAGCTTGCATGCAGTAATGTACATAGTTTCAGGTATTCATGTCATAAACCTTGGCCATGTAATATACAATACAGTCGGCTCTGATTAATAATAATACGTATATACATAGGTACGTACACATCAATATACTATCGTTTATAGCTGAATTGAGGGACAAATTTCAGACGTTTCATTTCACTGAAGACAGTCCTGACTTAGGTCGAAATGTCTGACGACCCTCTGGATTAGGTTGAAATGTCTGTAGTTTGTGTCTCAATTCGGTTAGTGTGGTGATCAAATTAGCACATAGACGTACGTATATGTATGTAGGTACGTACGTATGTACGTATATGCAGTCATTAATTGATTCATACAGTGCGTTCTGTATGTGTATGTATAGGTGGGTATAGTCTTCCCATGTAGTATCATAATGCAGAGGGTGTGGATGCAATGGTTGATACGGGAGATGCTTCCTTAATTAGACAGTTTTTGTTGACACCAGAACAGAAGGTTGGCGTCGCAATACCATATCAAGTATATCCTCTAATACTTGTGGTCACCGATCGTAGACACTCCCAGACTGGTAATTTGGACTTTGTTAGAAACAATGGCAATATTTTGCTTTTGAGCTAATTTGACCGTAATCCTTATTGAATCAGAAAGTCTACTTAGAATTCAGATAGGCGTCTTTAATTGTATCTTATTAATATCAATAGATGTCAAATAATTTTTACTACTGCATCCATTTAAATTATTAATTTGTTTGTTTAAGATCATCTTATAGCATTTGATTGCGTAAGCCACTTCTGATTAATTGGTCCACTTGTAACACCTTTCATACATATCTATAGGAGTCATGTGTTGCATTACACTAATCTTGCTCTCTGCGGTTGTACTGGTTTGTGCCCATTAGAGGACACTAGTTGGAGCTAAATCAAAAGATTGAAATACGTAATCAGTGAAAAATCTAAGAACCATTTTCCTACATGCTATGCCTATTCTGTAAAAGAGCCTATAGGGGAACTAAACCTGAAGAGAGCTTTGGATGAAGATACAGGAGTCTTTTCTTCCTTCTTTCATCTTTTTCTCCACTGGGTCAGACAGCCGTTTCTGGGAATTCCACCCTTCATCAGTGATCCTGGGAGTCTTTGTCTTTTTCTTTATCTTGATCTTCTGTGAATCCTGACATTCCGACTGGTTTTACCCCCAGGACTGCCTTATATGGACACAAAGGTCTGATGATGGCACAGATGAATGCTTATAGTACTCTTAAAGATAGCAGCCTTATTGAGGAAGTATGGAGCATGACCATATTTGGAGACATGTTTTCTGAATATTGTATCTTGTCTAGGTTTCAAGTGTAAGCCCAGATGAAGTTGTAGAAACGTGCTCTTATACAGTAACATACATATGTGGTAGGTACATACTTATACATGAAATTATGGAATGACAAATATGAGAAATGGTATGCATCCCTTACCAAATATGGCATCTTATTACCGCAGCAGCTGATATGCATCCCTTACCAAATATGGCATCTTGTTACCGCAGCAGCTGGTAGTGTTGTTTCATACAAGCTCGACTACTATAAGTCTGTTAAGTGTACCCAACCATCTGTAGCACTGAAGGCAACAGGTGGCGGGATGTGACATAAATTTCAATTTTTTGTTGTCTAGCAACATGATAAAGAGGTGGTGAGAATTAGGGCCAGTTAAGTGCTGATTGAGGGAAGTGGATACAAGTGGCCTCCTGCATCAGACATTATGCCCATACAACCAATGAATCCTTTATTACACATTTATATGAATATGGGATTTGATATTCTTGTTGATAGCAGTGATATGCCTATATATGTACATAGCTGTTTTCCTGTTGCTTAGCAACCAATCTATTTAAACTGCCCTAAATATGTTTCAGATTAGCTGTTGCTAGGAGGCAATTGTGCATGTATATTCACTGTATGAATAACTCTAACACAGGCATGACTGTCTCCAGGATGAGACAATCATTAAAGTACATGAGTTGCTAGGGAACATGAATGGCTGTTTTGAGAGACTGGCGTTGCCATGGATACCTGACCATCTTTCACCCTGTACAGTTGCTAGGTATGGAGAAAAGAATCATTTATTTAATTAAAATATCTTCTTCAGTGATGTAATATATTGGCATGCACATTGAATATTTATGGGAGACCACTGCCAGTTAATTTGTGTTTCCCCACATGTTCTCCATAAGCTGCGACTAATGGAATGAGCACATTACAGGCCTCATGTACTCACTTATGAGGAATCCAGTATAACTGCCCACAATTGGAAAGCATCTGCTAAACTGAAGTGAAATTGGTAACTGAATCACTCCCTGGTGACCAGATAGAAGGGTGGTTTGGATAAGAATAGCTTGTCGGACCTTGTTTCAACAGTTTCTGTTGACATGTGTGATTGTAGTCATTTCCATCAAATCTACAGAGCTCTTCCATCCAGGTTGTGTGTTTTATGACTTCTACCTGTCAAAGCTCCTTTGTTAGCAAGTGTAATTGATAATCTATTGCCACTTGACCTTCTAATTGTTGAAGGGCTGCCCTACGACATCTTACTGCTTGTCAAATGCACCATTTGCACTTTTGCCTCCTTCACTCTAGAATTCGATGCTCAACTGACCTTCATCAGTGATCCTGGGAGTCTTTATCTTGATCTTCTGTGAATCCTTGTACATTAATTTTATAGTAAGCATATTTGCTACATCAATATCTGCTGAGTCAGCTTAGTTGACTGGTTATAATTACCCAATCAGTATTAATTAACACAACCCAATGTTAACTGTCCAGGGCTTAGGGGTCAGCCTTCAATTTAGGAATGAATTGATGAAGTGTACTGTGATGATGAAAGCTGCACCCTGAAATGAAGAATTACACTTACCTCTGGAATTGGACCTTTAATCTGTTGATATTTATCAATTAAAATGATTTGAGCGGTGAAGACTTACAAATGAAGATGTTCAACAGCTTAATTTAAAGAATTGGTCCAATCCATAAAATGCAACTGGAACCAGACCTTAACATTAAAACATTAATTAGTTGTTATTTGTAAGGTTTCGCAAGCCAATTAATGAATACCTAGTTACCGCAAGGATATAAGACATCAAAAGTGAGAGGTCTAAAGAAGACCCATTTTGAGTAGGAAAGGCTGATTGGGAAACCTGTAGAGCATTGGGAGAAGATATAGATTGTTCTTATATATGGTGTATATACACTCTGAACAAGTGACACTTCCTGATGTGCTATAATTAGAATACTATCCTGTGGTTTGTAAATAGATTTCTAAAAATAGCAACATTAATGCCTAAATATAGTCAATCTATTCATAGTTTCCTGGAAGTCAACTCATGTGATGTCATAAGGAATGTACTATATATATATATATTGCAATGATGTATGTGTAGGTGGGCGTACTTCCTTTTGTAGTGTAAACAGTTAGGATCACGTGTTAATTTACATGGCTTCACTTTTAGATTGGAATTTTCACTTCCAAAAATTGGTTACATGTCAAACTTGTGCAACGATTTAGGTACTTTGAGAGGTTAAGGTGATATCACTGACACTTGTGTTGTTATAGATTATATATACATAACATTACTGTTGTGACATTAATAATTAGTATTCTAATCCCAATTATCAACCTTTGTATCATTGAGGGTATATTGTTATGTAAATTTCTTGAAAATACATAATATATGTGAGTGCCGCCAGTAGAAATCACAGAAATGGCCTCCAACAGAAATTGACTTTTTCCTAGCAAATGTCTTTATAGCCCTTAGAGAACGTTTGTACCAAGTTTGAACGAAATCTCTTTTTTACGAAGGAGATACGTATGGTCGATTAAAAGTATCCATTTTTACCTACATACGCATGTGACGGCCATTTTTCCATAAATACCTGTAACCATTTTCTGCGATTTCCACTGGTCTTTTTGTCACTCATCATCATTTAGCTGAAGAAGACCTACGGGTCAAAACGTTCTATTAATTGAATTTTTGCTGCTGATTGCTCAACTGAAGATTAATCTCTACTATATGAACGCAACTGGAAATACTCCATACCACAATATATAAACCTACGTAGTAGGATTGGAACGTTTAGACCTTTAGGTCTACCAGCACCAATAAGGATAATTAATAGAGGAAATGACCTCCTGCATACGAATATATACCTTATGGTATTGATTGATTAAAACAGCTGAGATCTGAAAGGAAATGTAATAAATAGATAATAAGTAGATAGAAGAGAATTAATAAAGACAATATTAATAATAACAGTACACTATAATATAAAAAATTATTACTGTATATCAGTGACTATGTATATATAAATACACATGTCATTGGGAATAGGTTACGTCAAAGACAATTGTAACAGTGAAGATATATAATATTATAAATATGCCAAACAGTGCATTCATTGCTGAGGAATGTTGAATTGGAAGTTACTACAATTTGGTACTTTTCTGTCCCTATTGTGTGTCAGTGAGTGCTAGGGCTTCCAGACATTGCACCATTATTGGTTGGTTTCCTCTTGTCATGTGATAAGGTGGAAATGTCCCTCATTCCTGTAATATTTATTGCACTTCTGATGCTCAAATTGTACCTCCTACACGTATAAGTATGTACCTAGGGAGGCATGCAAGCCTGACCTATCTATATAGTGAGAAGCTTGTGTTTATAAAAGCCTCCTTTTTTGGACAAATAATTGTGAGATCAGTTGACGAAAGGTTAATTAAAACATTGCTAATTTGTGGTGAAAGTTTATTTAATAAGAACATCATATGACATCCGCTAGCTTTGCCCTTGCCATGAATATTATCATACTGCTATCTGAATGTGTGTACAGTTGTATATACATACGTACGTGTATATATATCCCTACGCATGTATGTAGATTAATATATATCATGTTGTACAAACTGTAGATATAGGAATTATGCACTTGGTATCCTATAATGACTGGGTAATGAATATTATTAAGATGGCAGACAGTAGAATATAATAATATAATAATGATCCTGTACATGTATGTATGCGCATTGTGTTTGCAAAAATCTTTAAAATTACCACTGATGTAATATTGATCTTTTTAGTTCTATATTCTATATTAAGAAAAAAAATTATTTGGTCTTGACCTTTAAATGACCTTTAAATGACCTTTGTAATGATATAATACTCCTTTTGTTCTTACCACTGAGGTTATGATGTGCTAATTGCTTTAATATTCTGTTCTCTATCAGAAGAGATAAAATCCATCCATCCATGCATCCACCCTTCAATCCATCCATCCATCCATCCATCCATCCATCCATCCATCCATCCATCCATCCATCCATCCATCCACCCTTCAATCCATCCATCCACCCTTCAATCCATCCATCCACCATTCAATCCATCCATCCACCCTTCAATCCACCCACCCACCCATCCATCCATCCACCCACTCATCCATCCATCCACCATCCATCCATCCACCCATCCACCCACTCATCCATCCATCCACCATCCATCCATCCATCCATCCATCCATCCACCCACCCATCCATCCACCCATCCATCCATCCACCCACCCATCCACCCTTCAATCCATCCATCCATCCATCCACCCATCCATCCATCCACCCACCCATCCACCCTTCAATCCTTCCATCCATCCATCCACCCACCCATCCATCCATCCATCCTCCTTGCAGCAATGCTGAGTTGTTAGTAAAAGCTGTTACTCTCTCTCCTAATATTACTAAAGTATTTGTGTAGATGTGAATAGTCATTAACTGGTGATCACCATCAGACTATGTGGGTCACATTGACCTTTTATCCTCTACACTTAATTTCATTTTGTTTTATAGGCTAGACATTTCAGTAAAGGTGTACTTTGATCTTGCACAGCTAATGTGACCTTGTTTACTCTGGAGCTAATATGATCTTCTTTTTGTCTGTCCAACAGTTCATTGTACATTTGTAAATTATAGATCAGCCATTCCAGAAAGGCATTTCCCTAACTAACTTGGCATCCCATGTAGTAGGAGGCTAACAAATACGGTAATCACATAATTTGCTTGAATTCAAGTATAAAGTGATTACCTATAGGCTTAAACTCGCTTAGCTTAGATTTTTATAACCTATAGGCTTAAACTCGCTCATAAGATTTTTATGGTGCAAGGAATTCATAGGCCTGGTGTGTTCACTGACCCACCAAGAATTTAGATGATATACATATACGTAGGCACCTGAGTTACTTTTAGAAGGTATGCATGTGCATATTTGAGTCGTATTACAAATGACTCAAATATATTCCTTTCCACTGGTACAATGAAATCTCAATAGTTAAATTGGATCATGCAATTGTAGCCTTTACATGATAATACAAGGTGTTAATAACAGTTTGATCAATGTGGTTAATTATATCAACAAACGTTTTATGCATGTACCACTACCTTTGATGTGGAACTCTGTGACCTGTAGACTTTCCATTGTAGGCCAGTTTATTCAAAGGTTTAATGGTTGCCAGGCGTTGAGTACAGGTATTGTAATTGTATTGTCTTTGAAGGATGCGATCATTTTATTTTGTGAGCGTTCAGTTCAGCGCTTGTTTTTCCCAATTCTGTGTTGTTGTCCTAGCGATGGTGCAAGTGTGGCTGGTGGGAAGCTTAAGCGTCAAAGCAATCAGTGCTCGCCCTCTGTTCATTTTACTTGAGTGAGCATTGTGGTGATGGCAAAAGAGAAAATAAATATAGAATGTCAAATTTAATTAGAATATGTATGTACATACAATAATGTGAAAATTACCAGATTGTAAATCATTTAGAAACTCTTGTTGTGTTGGCTAACAAGGCAATTCAATTAATTATGTCACTGGGATGATAAGCCTTACATATTGTTCTGTGATGTATTTCCAATTCCAGTTGTTAAGTCAGGTGTGAAAAACAGATATACGTATCAAATTCTGGCATGTCATAGGCCAGTTTACAAAAAAACTTGTAACTTAATAATTCAGGTTCGTATGGTATCATTCCCACAAAATTGAGGAAAATGGAACTCGAGTTCATACCATACATGTTAAGTGTGGTTAGCGTTTTGGGTGTGCGTACCTCTCTCATTAGACAAACAGTGTAAATAGAATCCATTACCTGGAAATCTAATAGGTAGCAATGGTTGCTTTGGGTTTCGCAATGCCCTCAAAGCGCCAGTTTGTAACTTGGCTATACTAGACACCTAGTTAATTAAAGAGTGGTACTGTCTGATATAGAGACTATAGTGTTTAATGCTGGCACCTCGATGTCTGCCCCATGTAGTAACTACCCTCTGGCACTCTGTCTATAGCAGTGCTGTCTCCACCTCTTTATGCATTTATGACACTGGAGTAATGGAGTAATGTGAGGTTCTTAAGAGTGATGAAGTGGCTTTCCTTAACACATATAATTGTCGTATGTAAATACGTATATAGAGTATGCATCCATAACGACACCTCTATTCTGGGAAATTCTGAATTCCTAGCAATACAGCTATTTAAGTACTGTAATAAGAATTTACCATTAAATCGAAAGGTAGTGCACAATATTGTCATTTCTTTTTCAGACTGATTAGTCTGGCAATAGTTGTCTGGATCCTGGATCCATTTAATTACACTGGGCGGTGCATCCTATAATATTTGTTGGAAAATTACTCTGTCTATCCTTTGTAGAATTAGTTAGTGAATAGACAATCGCTTATTAAACAAATTAACTTGAGATTTAATTGATAGCGCCCTTACCTCAGGAAGGGCTTTCAGTATTTTACTCTGTCTATCTCTTGCATACCTTTGTGTATAATCTGTGTACTCTTATTTAGTATGGCTAATATGCCAACCAAACCCCAAATGTCGTTTCACTCCTCCCCTCGTCCACCAACTTGCTATGCAAGTGGTGTAGTAGTTAATAGTAGTGTCTTAAAAAGTGTGACAGTTTTCCGATGAGATGGACTCTCCGGACTGTACCATATAATCATATTACACAAGGTAATACTGTTAATTGGAAGCTGTTTTGACAAGCAAGTACATTCGAATTATCTGTAAATTTGAATTAACTAATTCAATAATGTATACAAACAACACGCTGGCAATGGTTCAAGAACGTTTTATAATGATGGACTAGAAATAATGTAATTAGTTTTACACACATACGTACATATATGTATGACTAAACCACTATGGGATACTTGTACATACATATATGCATACGTACGTATATATATAAGTCACAGGTTGATGTTATACAATTACGTACGTAAATTTGTAGGTTATGTCAAATATGTATGATGTGATGACTAGATGATAGCATGTATCTTGTATATACATCTATGTCTTTGTAATTATATTGTCATTTTTGGGTTTGCATATGTAAGTATGCAGTTTGTAATATTCCTAATATGGTTAAAAGTTAAAATCTATCTTTGTTTGTTTCTGTGTGAAGCTGAGATGACCTTGTTTAAGTGTTCAATATGTGTCTCTACACTTGGATGGGTTCCTGAAGACTTGGTTTGCCAGCGCTACCAGTCTACTGCCTCATTACTTGAGGTTACACCTTTTGAATTGATTGAGGTGTGCCCTTTGACCTCCATACTGCAAATCAAAACACAAGCTTGTATACACTTGGGTGTTTAGAATATTTTGTATTAACATTCTCTTGTGAGAATTACAGTGACCTTTACAATTGATCTTGCCCTTTGTGATTGTCTCTCCAGTCAATAAACACAAACCTCTATGGGATACCCAGTATATATTTGTATATACTGTATATGTCAAACCTATTACAAACACTCCCACTCTGGCACCCACTTCCACAACCACACCCACTTCCACAACCACACCCATTTCTGTCGGAATATTGTCCTTGATCCTCATCAGTCTCTCCTTCACAGTGTATTCCATGGGGTATGTGGGAGTGTGCTCCTCCAAACATATTATGACTGGAGATTGTACGTATAATCAACTTCTGAAATCATAAATTTTTTTAAATTACTTAATTGACATGACAGTAATATGGTTAGAATCTGTGGCGCCTCGCTGATGTTTTGCTACATATCAACTCTTGTAACACCTGTTCTATATATCTCATGTAGCCCAGACGGCAAGAAATTTAGATCCAAACCTCAAATTATTCGCTACCTTGGAAACTCAGTAGACCTTGCATTGTTTGACTTTAGCAGTCGGGATGGCACTTCTGGAGAAGCCACAAAAAGGAGAACAGCTCGGGAAAGATCTGTAAAGACTAAAGTCTACACTCCTCGTTATGGCCCGTCTGAGGAACGACCGTTCACAAACCACCCTCTCAGGTCTTCTGGCCCCATTAGGAGGACTTGTGGGGTAATTAAACTACCAGTTGTATGGATTCCTCCTAAAAAGGACGAACACCCAACCCCACCCAATGGGAGCGGGGACCAAGACACGCCCCTTGGTGCCATTGTTCAGCGACTGTGGGAGCGCCGTCTTGTTCTGCCTGTTGTCACTTTTAATAACTTTTCTACCAAGGAACATCAAGTTTTGGCATCAGACGAAACTGGAAAACAGGTCGTGCAACTTATAAATGGTTCACTTATGACAGTAGACCCCATCCTTGCTACTTCCCCTGACCCCTCCACTGACCTTGAAGAAGAAATGAATGCAAAGAATCCTTCTCCATTGTGACACCAATACATTATTTTTCCAGCTCTAAATCATACACCATATCACTAACCTTATAATGTAACTTGTATTTGTTATTTGTTTGTGCACTGATGGATCAATATCAATATAAGTTTGAGTGAAACAGTGTTATATATGAAAATACAGTTAATCCAGCATGCATAACATATATAAAGAGTTGAGGATGATTAGAAAGATTGATGTCAGTGAATGAACTAAATTAATTATCATAATATATATATAATGTCTGTTAGTGTATGTATATGGTTGTATATGGTGTAAATATTCTCGAGTACCACGCAGATGACTCATTGTGTACATTAATAATGTGGAAAATACGTGACCTTTCAATTGACCAATGACTCGCCAGTCATTTCCGTTATATGGTTTCAATCGTTTCCTATCGTCGCACTATATAAAGGGCTCGATCGAGGCTGTGAATGAACGAGTTTGGTGCTCGCTTTGACAGCAGAACGTTAGGATAATATTGAATTTTTGTTGTTAAGAACTTCATGACATTCAATCTGCAAAACCCTGGTACGTCGGTCTTGCCGCAAAAGTCGACAGTAAAGAATGGATTCGTCATGCGGACATTCAAGTCCTTAATCCATGCAGACGAATTTGATATTCCGCCAGGTTTACCAGAAGGATGGAGGAGACGATGCGTCATGCGAAAAAGCGGGGCTTCAGCAGGACAGTACGACGTTTATTACTATAGGTGAGTATACGTATAGCAATTTCACTGTTGCTGTCGTACGAATATAGTCGATTTCAATCTCATGACTATCAGATGGTGTACATGCAATACTTATATCTCGGCTTCTAATAGCTACGAATTTATTTATGAATTATTCTTAGCTTAACAGTAGATGTGTGGATCAATAGCCTCTCCGAGGACACAATGATGGTTAATATATATCTATATAATATATATCTATATGGCTTGACTCTATCAATTTAATAAGTCCTAGACTCCTAGTTCTATTTGAAATATGTCTGCTATCCATTTGGTAAATTGGTACCTACCTGGCCGCATAGACAGAATGCTTCCTTTTTTAAATTTACTACCTCCAATTACTTTAGTGAGGGAATTCCCAAATCGATTATTCTTGGAATTTGCAAATAAAATAAAACATGGAAGGTATTTCCAAGAATGCGTAATTCTCTTTGTTAACTTTCAATTGCTGATTAATCCCTCATGTGCATCCTTACTACTAATGTAACAGCTGTTGTATTGAAATGGAGACATTCCCAAATATTAAATCTAATAATGAAACAGATTGGTTGAACTGTTGGAATTAAATTAAACGCATCCCATATAACCTTAGACCCACCAGTTTTTTACATGACAGCTTTCATTAATTATTATGTAATCATTAGGTCAACATCTGTTGTAAAGTAACAATCTTTTACAAAGTGACTATCTATTGCCAAGTGACCATCTTTTACAAAGTGACTGTCTGTTGTAAAGTGACCATATGTTGCTAAGTGACCATATGTTGCTAAGTGACCATATGTTGCTTAGGTGACCATATGTTGCTTAGGTGACCATCTGTGGTTCTCACTGGCCACTAGTCAAGTAGTCTATAGCAATTGATTATTCAGAGTAATAAACACTTAACTAAAATAATTAGATATGCATTGCTAATTATGTCTTTTGAATCCCTATTTTATTAAAGTGTTGAAGATTAAAGATTCCTAGTATATTTTCATATACCCAGATCTTATGAATTACGTGTAACTGAATGAAGCTTTGCAATAAAAATTAAGTTGAGGGCTGTTGTAAGCAACTGCTGTATGCCCTCATTATCTAGGATTACATGAGCCCAGCCTGACTGACTCGCATGTTGCTAATAATGCATCATTCTCATTCTGAGAGAGTTTCAGTACAATTGATCATGTAATCTATCTTAATTTGCCGCAAGCCACTAGTTAGCACCTGCAAGAGTGTAAAGTATAATTGATAGTTCATTGGAGCAGACCCTATGTCTATGATTGTTGAAATCTTTTTTATGTATAAATTTATTGCATTTCCCTCATTGAAGTTGTATGATACTGAAGATGTATGAGGTCACCAAGGGATTACCCCAGCTTCTAAATATAGTACAGACCTCCTATATATATATACTCTGTAATGTATTTGGCAGGGAATATATAATCACCCTGTAAAATCATAATCGCCAATGGTGATGATGATTGTTCAATTGTGATACTTTATGATTAGCTTGAATGATGAATCCTGCATATATAAAAGTTTAACACAAACCACCCACTTCCCATTTGTTAATTCTGCTTGCTGTGGCTTCTTAAAAGCAAAAGGTGCTATTGAAAATTTTAAAAGGCAACTGTTATTCTGTTTTTGTTGAATATTTTTAAGACTTGGATAGTTTCATGTGATCAGTGAAGTGCTGATATCATCAACAAATATGGTAAATATTAAATAACAGGGTTTAATGGAAGGCCTTTATTAAGTTGAACCAGCTTCTGAGGTAATATCAGATACCCACTTTAAGGGAGGTATGTCACTGAACTAATTCCACCATGATAACAGTTGCTATCTGAACTTTCATTGTTCAGAGTGCATCAGCAATGACACAAGTGCACACTGTCAGGCACTATTACTATATTTTAAAATACATTTATGATCGCTTTCTTCATCTAGAACTTGAAGTATGCAGATTATATACATCTTAGCAGTTAGTAATGAATGAGTCCTTAAATTATTTAGGTTTGGTTGTCCTATATAAAAGTGCCATTTAACAATGTTCTGTCTGAATAATCAAGTGATAATCTGACCACAACTGTTTAATCAATAAACATCCTTTTGTAAAGAAAAAAGTAATTTTTTTCAATTTCAATAAATTTGTAAAGGAATGTGACAAATGAGCCAAAACAATCCATTTCCTAGAATACTGTAGATGTTTTCCTAGTATGTCAGATGAACAGCTGAATCTGTAACTGGTACCTGTGGTACATATGATATCATTTAATACTGTTTTCAATACAGTGTAGGGTTTATTATTGCTGCTAAGTCATATGTATATATAACCATTAACTGGAGAAATTATATTTTGAGGTTACAATAATGTCAGACATCTTTTAATGGATAAGTTTGTCTGTTTTCATAAACAAACTGTTTTGTTTGAAGTGTAAAAATAATAATAAGGAATTGTGGCTCTTCTTGATTGATATTATTTAATAATTTTTGTAGTCCTGATGGTCGGAGGTTCAGATCAAAACCAGAAATATTAAAATTTATGGAAAAAGTTGGACAATCAGTTGATATCAGTGTGTTTGATTTCCGCAAAAAGAAGCTTAGAGACCGCCCACTTTCTCGGATGGCCACGCCCCTAAAGAGTAGTACTGTGAGATCACCAACTGAATATAGTCACTCCAAGTATACAATAACAAACGAGTTACAATTGCCACCAAAGTCCCAGGCCTCTCCAGTGGTCATAAATGTAGCTAGGAGTTGTAGCAGTATAAAGCTGCCTGTGGTTTACAGTTGTGATAGAAATGCTTCCAATAACAATGGACTGAGTACTAAAATGTCAACAGAAGCTATAGCACAAAGCACCAATTCTCCATCTATAGACAAAGTTGTGCAGAAACTTTGGAAACAAAAAACCCCACAAAATCAATTCAACACATTTAGAAAGGCAGGGTCCTTAAGTCCAACAGTTAAACACTCTTTTGGAGTACCCCAATCTACCGGATCAGTTACCTCCAGTCTACCCACATCTCCAGTGCTGAGTTCTGTTGCTAATCCTTCACTGAACACATCCCCTTCAAGATTAGTGCCACTATCCAAGGCACCACTCAAGCTACCCACACCAGTGGTCCTTCCCTCATCCTCTGCAGTATTCAGCCCTCAGAATTCACCTTTATTCTTCAACAGCCAGTTGTATTCTCCTACTGCCATATTGTCAGGTGCTGGGGTGACCACCTCATTAGGGAGTTTGGCACCTTCAAAGATTTTCTTCTCCATCAATCCTTTTGGTATGTCAGTGCCAGTCATTGTTGGACAAAATACTATTTTTGCACTTCCTCCCTCTCCGCCTTCAAGTGCTATTAAGCCAATCAGCATTCTGCAAAAGTAACATTTTTATTGTTTTTTTTTTATAATATCTTGTATGATTGTAAAGTTGTTGATTTTCATTCCTAAACAGGCACTGTTCATTTACAATTAGCACAATTAATCGTCAGGTCATTCTGGTCGTTTATGCGGGGGGACACGATTTTAACGATATTCATGGAGTCATATGATTGAAAATGGTGCAGTTCTTTGTGCTGTGTTTCTTACTCTTCTGTCAAGGATCTATCGGTTTTGTGAAAGTCAATGTAACCTCAAAGCAGTTTGTAGATGTACTGGGTCGTTCGCGTCTCTTTCATGGCGTTAATGTGGTATGTTGCTTGCGTGCGTTGTACGCAATCGTCATATAATTGCGTTATGGGCTGCTTGTAATTATTATGAAATCATGTCTGCGCAATCTGCTGTTACTATGGGTAAACACAATTCAGCGCATGATGAGTTGGCCTTTGTCGCTATGCATTAGCCGAATTGCTGAATGTTCAGCAAACCACGTCACGTTGGTTGTGCAAATTGCGCAGTTTAGTTTGCTAAATCAATTACAATTGTAGTTGTAGGACTTCTGTCCAAATATGGTGTGGCTTGCAGGAATACACAATTGCACCACTTGTATATGAAATCTTAAAGGTGGAGTAGTAGCTGTAAACTGGATACTCTCCATTAAATCATAATCACCTATGCATGCCATTGTAACTTGTTCCCAATAATAAATGATAATTTTGGGATGTGATGTCACATCTCTGATGTCATGCATATGAATTATGAAAATGATCTTCCCAAATCATAATAATATAATGACCCTGTAGATTCCACAGACAAGGATGATGTCATAACTAGTGAAACTAGTCACGCTGGCTCTAGACCTGTTACTTGAATACCTTCCACTCTCTCCTGATTGGAAAGAAATTGAAAGATTACTACACCTAATGCAGCGATGGCATATTCTGTCAGGAATTTCATATTGCTGATGAAGCAAATGTTAATTTGCTGATAAAGGGAATGTTAATTTGCTGATTGAGAGGGCATTCTGCATTTGTACAATATCTTATAATGTGTTAATAGTTACCATAGTAACCAGAGACTGCCATCTTCATCTTGTAAGCATCTATATGCAATAAATGCATAGTACACTCCCCCAGAGGGTTGACAGGCCAGCCCCTCCCCCAGTGGCCCCTCCCCAGAGCCAGCCCCTCCGCCAGCCCCTCCCCCAGAGGGTAGCCTAATACATTATAAAAGCAGTCTACTCTATTTTATGTAAATATGCTGAGCTTGTTGCAATGAGCCTCATTTGAACACGTGTTAGTATTCTCAACCTTTGTCATTTTCACTTGACCCTCTTCCTGTCAGGCAGGTCAGATGTCTGAAGACAGTGAATTAGCAGTTTCACCTTTCACTCCATCATGTGTACTTCCTCCCACATATCCAAAATTATTATATATATACCTATATTGTATGTGGATGAAGTGTTTGCATAAAAATGGTCATATGTATACATATATACATACACATTATTATATAGACATCTAGTTGATACTGATCCATTGTTCTTCCTTGGTAGGTATACAAGCATTCTCCATATTATCCTCCAAACGGTTCCTTTGATCCGCAATACTCATTCAATGATGATGATATCAAGTTTTTAGTTGACAACGGTTTTAGTATGGTTCGTCTCTATGTGGCTTGGCCAGGAGTTGAACGGACGAGAGGAAACTACAATACAACCTACCTTGATGTAAGCTGTCTAATGTGACTACCTGTATATAATAGCTACCTCTCTAATGTGACCACCTGTATATAATAGCTACCTCTCTAATGTGACAACCTGTATATAGTAGCTACCTCTCTAATGTGACCACCTGTATATAGTAGCTACCTCTCTAATGTGACCACCTGTATATAGTAGCTACCTCTCTAATGTGACCACCTGTATATAGTAGCTACCTCTCTAATGTGACCACCTGTATATAGTAGCTACCTCTCTAATGTGACCACCTGTATATAGTAGCTACCTCTCTAATGTGACTACCTGTACTGCTGTTCATTTGTAATTCAGGTACTAGAAAGTATTGTTAATCGTCTTGCTAAATATGAGATCCATACACTCCTGGATTGCCATCAAGACTTGTTTTCCCCCAAGTTCTGCGGTGAAGGAGCACCCGACTTTGCAGCTCTGTACAAGAATGCTTCTCACAAGCCGCTGGACTTCCCAGTGCCCGTGACACTGACTCCTTATCAAGTGGACCCAAAGACTGGATATCCACTGCCAGGGGAATGCCAGAAACACTCCTTCTTTACATACTACTTTTCTGATGCATGTGGACAGAGTTGGTGAGTGCAATGAAGTGCTGCAACCTTTGAATAGAGTATGTACATACGTATAAATGATATTCCAATACATGACCTGTATATCATTATATAAGTGTAAGTAAGCTTAGAAGGACATCTGAATGGGTGTTAAAGATTAGATGTCATTAGATGTCCAATCTTCTGAGAAATAAAGTGCATGTATGAAGTTTGGCCAAAGTTTACAAAATAATATACATTTGGGGCTGAATCTGTGGTAAATCTAAAGATATGAAGCTGTAGCTTGCCCTTTGCCTCCCTTTGCTATAAGAAAACAAGTTGATAAACACTTAATGACCTCATATTAATCTATAAAAGTCTTAATCATGTGACTTTTATTTTGGGAAGAGTGTGGACAAGTTGTCATGTGACAGTGATTAATATATATTAAATATGACCCTCCCTCATTAGGAAATCATGTGATCATGATTGAGTTTCATAAAAGTAAAGTATTGTCTTCTCATATTACATGCGACATATATATTGCCCTAATAAGACAAAAGCTTCGGCAATGTAAATGGAATCCTAATAGCATTGCTGTTGACATCAACTAAGAGCACGCCATAGGATCTACCCTAATTGCAGGAAATGACCCAAATGGAGTTAGAACATGACCATCTCTAATGACATCATATCAAAGACCTCTATTCCTTTATCTACCTATATATGTACATTTATGAGACATTATATATATACATATATCCTTAAAAGGTCCCCTAATATTTCTACCTATGATATAATTGAGTCCAGAAAGTACATACATTACAGTTAATACAGTCTGACCCTTACTGGTGATGTATATGTATTATCTGTTTGACCTGACCACCTAATAACTGAATAACCACAGTTATGTAAGTGAATGTGCTGGTATGTAATAGATGATGTCATTAGGAAATGCCACAGCTCATTAGCATCCTGATATTACATTTACAACAGGAGACCACTAATTATCATTTTGAAATCACCAACCAACCTTTACAAATAGTTAATTACTGTATGTAAACCCTACCATATATGGCATATACTGGCGAGAAACATGAAACTTGATATAGTCAATATACTAAGTATTAAAGGGAACAGGTATATCTAGTCATGGAGTGTAAGTGTGTAATTGTGTTATTGTATTTTAAAGGGAATGTTATGGGGTGCCATATGTATCATTTCCCGTCTATTTAGCTACACGCAACCAATTTAGTATATCGACTGATTTAGTAAATCAGACTGCCGATTTAGTTTTAAATATTGCAGTTTCACTGTTTTAATTTTATCTCTTGAATACAGGGAGAGCTTCTATCAAAACGAGCAAGGAGTGCAAGATGCATTTCTCAAGTTTTGGGAGGTTGTTGCTGACAGGTTCAAGAGCAATCCATATGTGTTGGGTTATGAACTGATAAACGAACCCTGGGCAGGCAATGTGTACAGACATCCTGAACTGCTAGAACCAAGTAAGGCTATTCTGTTAATTTGAGGATGGAGCATGAAAGGACCACGCTGATAACCCCTTCACATGCCCCACCTCCTCACCTTCACATGCCCCACCCTCACCTTCACATGCCCCACCCTCATCTTCACATGCCCCACCCTCCCTTCACATGCCCCACCCTCACCTTCACATGCCCCACCCTCACCTTCACATGCCCCACCCCCTCACCTTCACATGCCCCACCCTCACCTTCACATGCCCCACCCTCACCTTCACATGCCCCACCCTCACCTTCACATGCCCCACCCTCACCTTCACATGCCCCACCCTCACCTTCACATGCCCCACCCCCTTACCTTCACATGCCCCACCCCCTCACCTTCACATACCCCACCCTCATCTTCACATGCCCCACCCCCTCACCTTCACATACCCCACCCTCACCTTCACATGCCCCACCCCCTCACCTTCACATACCCCACCCTCATCTTCACATGCCCCACCCCCTCACCTTCACATACCCCACCCTCACCTTCACATGCCCCACCCCTTACCTTAACATGCCCCACCCCCTTACCTTACATTGTATATCTTACTGCTCTACTTAATGGTTGCAGAGAAATCCGACATAACCAATTTGGCTCCCTTGTATCAGAAACTACACAAAGCCATTCGAACAGTTGACAATGATCACATCATCTTCTTTGAGCCAACAGTAATCATAAGTCAGGTTAGCTGTTGTTTAAGCCACACCCCTCACATCAGTATCTCTGCTGCCACACCCACTCACTCTCAGATGCACACATGTAGACACTGTAGCTCACTATGAGACAACTACATATACTGATCTACTGATCTACTGATCTACAGGACTACTGATCTACAGATCTACTGATCTACTGATCTAATGATCTACAGATCTATGGTATCATTTCCTACAGTAAAGATAGTATGGGTTTAGAGTATAGATCTGATTATATAGCTACTTGTTACATGGAACCTCAGTTAGATCACTTTTTGTAAACTGGACCTGTGAACCAGAAATAGGAAAGGTAATAAATATTACCAAGAAATGTACTAATAATGGATTTTATTAAAATCTGTGGTTGTTCACTTCCTTGTTTTCTTTCCTTGACAATTTCTGCTTTCAAATGAATTCTAAACTTTCTGTGAAGTGTGTTATGTTTATTTATTTGATTATCTGCTGTAGCTCCCGTTTAGTTCCACTGGACTGACGGAAGGTCCAGGCGGTCCTGCCTACAACGATAGGTGAATTTAGCTATCATTACCAATATTGTCTTACAGTCTGTATAAATGTACTCTTCTATTGACCCTACAAGTGGTTGTTTACGTATAATAGCTCAAGTACAAAATGTAATGAGATGCAATGTTTATAATAGGACTTAAAATTGTTTTGACAACACCACAATTGCTCCATACTATGTTTTGGTTTTTCTTGCCCTTATAAGGGCCCTTATAAGGGGTGTATTTAGTTTATATACATTGAGGTATATCTGCTGCTCACTTCCTTATTAGGCAAGTGTACTCGTTTCATGTCTACTGTATTCTTCAGGGCAAAGTGAGTTGATACATACACAACTTGAATCCCAATTTTAGTGTACAATTCTCTCTCCCTCTCCCTCTCCCTCTCCTCTCCCTCTCCCTCTCCCTCTCCCTCTCCCTCTCCCTCTCCCTCTCCCTCTCCCTCTCCCTCTCCCTCTCCTTCACCCTCTCCCTCTCCCTCTCCCTCTCCTTCACCCTCTCCCTCTCCCACTCCCTCTCCCTCCTCACCCTCTCCTTAAAGCCACTTGACTCTCGATTGTGTGATGATTATGAAGTTGAAAATTACAATGTTTGCATGGAGGATCTTAAGAAACTTGGTACAGCTGGTTTTATGACAGAATGGGGAGCTTATTCTGAAATGTTACCAAATTCAAAAGAATATTTTGATGCCATTAACATATTGGTACATAATAGTTAATTATAAATTTTATAGTAATTAATGTGTTATTGGATAATGTTAGTTCTTTTAAATTCTTCTTGCTTCTTCTTTTTCCATCTTGGGTGATCCCCAGTTTCCATTTAAAAGGATTTCAGTCTCTTAACCAAGATTAGATTTCAGCAGTCACTTGGCTGTATTGATTACTAACTTCCAGTAATTATTCACTTATGACTAATTATTTTAATTAGTTCTACCAAATCTTTTTTATTTGCAAGTGCCAACATTCTCTTGATTCTGTGATTTCAAATACTTTATATAGGATGAAGCAGAGAGTCACTTGATGTCCTGGAGTTACTGGCAGTACAAAGGGTTCGGTGACTTTACAACACAGAGTGGTGACTCAGAAGGGTTGTATTACAAAAATGGATCCGTCCAGATAGTCAAACTGAGAGTCCTTTCACGAACATATGCTCAAGTACCCATATACCTTAATATATATATGTATTTGCATGCTAGGGTATAGTACACATATAAACTGAGGTTTTTGTATACTTTTATATATAAAGTATACTAAGGTATATATATATATATATATCTATTTGTACCAGTTCAGTAGAGATAGAAGGGTTTACCAGCCAATCTGTCTGAGTAGAAGGGTGAAGAATAAATGAAAAAAAATCATTTCTTGCTTAATTACAGGCTGTAGCTGGTAGAATTGTGAAGGAATCATTCGATACACAAACTGGCAACTTTACCCTCCAATTTCATGCTAACACAACCATCACTGCTGCCACCATCATATACCTCAATGAGAAACTGTATTACATTACAGGATATGCCATCAGGTATTTATATATCTCCCACCTCCCCACCTCTCTGTCCACCTCCCCACCTCTCTGTCCACCTCCCTACGTCTCTGTCCACCTCCTCACCTCCCTGTCCACCTCCTCACCTCTCTGTCCATCTTCCCACCTCTCTGTCCACCTCCTCACCTCTCTGTCCACCTCCTCACCTCTCTGTCCACCTCCCCACCTCCCTGTCCACCTCCCCACCTCTCTGTCCACCTCCCCACCTCTCTGTCCACCTCCCCACCTCTCTGTCCACCTCCCCACCTCTCTGTCCACCTCCTCACCTCTCTGTCCACCTCCCCACCTCTCTGTCCACCTCCCCACCTCTCTGTCCACCTCCCCACCTCTCTGTCCACCTCCTCACCCCTCTGTCCACCTCCCCACCTCTCTGTCCACCTCCTCACCTCTCTGTCCATCTTCCCACCTCTCTGTCCACCTCCTCACCTCTCTGTCCACCTCCTCACCTCTCTGTCCACCTCCTCACCTCTCTGTCCACCTATTTCATCACCTCCCTGTCCACCTCCTCACCTCTCTGTCCACCTCCTCACCTCCCTGTCCACCTCCTCACCTCTCTGTCCACCTCCTCACCTCTCTGTCCACCTATTTCATCACCCCTCTGACCATCTTATCTTTCCTCTAGTGTGATTCCATCTGACGTTGTCAAGGTAACAAAAACTACCAACATTGTAAAGCTAACCTATACAAACAAAGCAGTCACAGGACAAGTGAGTCAATTGCTAGTTCTAAATGTCACATCTAATCCTCAAGACAATAGTCACAGTTAAGTATGTATTTCACTTTATTCCTCCTCAGACTATCACTGTTGATATTAAAAAGATCTGAAAGCAGCAGTAGACATTTGTTACACGTGTCAACTTGAGTGGTCAAACTGTTTTGTATATAGGATAACCTACATTTGTTACAATACATAAGCAAATGGACAGAAAATATGTATATATGTACAATTAATATTATAGTATGCAAATGTATGTATATATATTCATAGAAATTTATATTTCAAGATAATGCTAAAAATTTTCCTTTTTTTTCTTTTTTCCTTTCTTCCCACGTAATTCTTATGACTTCTTTTTTTTCTTTTTTTCTTATTGTTAATCCAATGCCCTTTGTATTGTACTTGTTATGCTATAATTTACAAGAGTATACAGAATGTTGATACATTTGTGATATTATGATTCTGGACCCTTGCATATCCTCGTAATAGAAAAGAATGGTAGAGAAAATCAAACAAACTTAGTTAACTGACCTGCAAAGCAAATCTTGTGCATGTTACACAAAATATAGTAATCCAAAATAATAAATAATGTAAGGCAAGACAATGAAAGGTTTTGGTGCAAAGGTTTTAGAAACAGTAAGACTTAAATTAAGAGAATTTTAAGAGTTTTAATAGGTTTCCATGCGTATATCACCTTTTTCTTTTTTTGTTTTCTTTATTTTTTTATTTTTTTCTTACGTAATTCCTCATACAACTATTGAGTATTACATAGTTAAGTGTAAATTGACTCCTAGCTATAGGATAACTGCAATCATGCAAGTTAAACATTAGTGCAGCCTTTAGTCACTAGGGATGGCGGTTACACACAAAATGAAGTGTAAGTATATATGGAGTTTATATATGTAATATTTTACAAGAGTATACTGAATGCTTACATATAGATTGATTCATTTTCATAAGCATCAAAGGAGACAAGCAAAAATTCTATATGTACAGCATCTTTCTTTTTCCTTTTTTTTCCTTTTCGGTTTACTTTTATTCTTTTTTCTTTTTTTCATATTTTCTTTAACTTTTTTCTTTTTCTTTTTTTCCTTCTCACGATGTTGCCGCAATCTGAGGGATACGAGCCAGTCTTTGTATTATAATATACAATAATTTACAAGAGTATACTGAATGCTTATATGTAGATGCATTTGTGATGAGCATACGTTATACTTTGTTATAGCTTTATGCATTTTCTTATTCTAATGTATTTTTCAAAATTGTGAAACAAATTGATCATTATTCAATCTATACAATCCCAATTGGTGATAATGATTTGAATGAGATTGCATATACAGTCATTTTTACAAAGGAAAAATGTTCAAACAATAAAGGTTTTTAAAATTTAGTTCTTTGCGGACAATTTTTCCAGCTTTGTTTCTTCTCCTTTTGAGTGTTACTGGATCTTTGCTGCAGTACTTCTTTTCGCATCACTTTACTGAATGTAAAGGTGACCCCAGGGCACACCACGTGGAGGTAGAAGTACTTCGTGCCCCAAAAAATATTTTCAACTCTGTTTGACACTTCCACTACTGGCGTCGTAAGAGAAGTTGCTCGGGAACGGTCCGGCGTACCTGACCGACCTGTGACCAGTTACTAGCCTTGCCCTGCCTCACGCTACGGACAGAACAAGCCCGACCCTGGCGGACCACAAACTCCCACCAATGAGAATCATCATGTGCACACAACGCAGCTTGGGAACACTGTACACAGACTTTAGCTCATTGGGATCGGCCAGGCGCTTTAGAGTAGGGACCCATCAGTTCACTGAACTATAAGAAAAGAATTGAAAATACATGATATAAAATGAAATACTGCATTGATGCATGGATACGAAAACTGCATACAAATTGAAATGCAAATGCCTTCCAAACCAACCTGAAGCTGCAGCCTACAACAGGGGTTCCTGACCGACTACGTAGTGGCACTGGACCCACGCTCCTCCAGGTACGGGTCGTATAGCAAGAATCCGCAAGTGCCAATTTAACACACAAGCAGGATTAATAGTGAGATACATCTCCAGGCACTAACCCATGATAGAGAGACCACCCCACTATACGAACACCGATGACCCTTTGTCGCATGGTACCATGGTCGTGCTCCTACCACGGTTTTCGCATCGATCTATGCAAGCATAGACCTCCAGAGTTGATGGCCCGTAGGCCGATGAACTGAAAATTTCCTTGGTATTTTAAAGGAAATTTGGCGGTACAGTCGGACCTCAGTGTGCTATCATTCGAAATGACGTCATTTTTGTCTTATCCTATCCAGCTCTCGCAGAAGCAGTTTGTTATAATCCAGTAAAGCATGGTACATATATCAGTATCAACATGCCAATTGCATGGTACATGCACCTCTTAACTGCTGCATATATGTGCCAATATGGTATATAGTTAATTAACTTAAACTTACTACTTGTGCATACTCCAAACTCTTTAAATTATAGAACTTGTATAGTAAAGTTATCCATTTTATAAACAATCCATATATCTAAGTAAAGTCATCATAGTCTGTATGTAAAACCAACTACTGCATAAATAAAATCTACTAGTTTGGTATTGAAAAATCAGTATGTCTTGTGCAATTGTCAGAGTGACAAAGCTTTTTGGAAAATAAAAGTTGCATGTGAATTAACCCTGCTATACTATTGTTCTGAAATGAAGTCGATTTTAATTCTTAGCCTATATAGTGAGGCCCCAAGCTCATGAGCAGTTGTAAATTCATGTCAGCGTGTCCTTGCACCTTGAACTAACTGTGAATTCTGATATTCTACTTCTGCTGAACTACTGAACTTCATCGATCTTTAACCCTTGATCTCTTTAAGGTTTTAATACATAGTGGAGGCATGCAGAGGCATCTTATAGCATATTCTCATAGTACCTATTCATGTACAAACCAATGAATTCTAGTTTAACAAGGAATCTGTTTCAATTTTATTATTATGACACTGGATTTAACTTTGTGAATTTTGGTACATAGAAACAGCTATCTAGCCCAATTGAGAATTCAAACTGTAATCCTCATATACAAAGCTCTATAGGTTTTACCCTAGAGTCATTAGTCTAAGCTAGGCATGATAAACCATATTTTTGGAATATGGCATTTAATTAGGTAACTTGTGGAAATGGCAAAAATGTCTTAACTCGTTATAAAATATTTTGTAAATATGTACTTTATAAAGTTTTAAGACACTGTATGTGCTAATATAGACAATGCACATCTATTATTGATATAATAGCTAGATTACAGCTGTTGCTATGACAATGTTGTTATTTGGGGTTGTCATGGTACTTTGTAAATTTAATGTTCTTGAATGATCAGATAATATTCCTCTGACTAATATCGTTCTTGAAATGATCTAAATCAGTCTATATATATAGGTCAATGAAAAGTATACATTTCAGCCATATTCCTAGGTTCATGCTATTGTTAGCTTAAGTTTCTTTCTATAGAAGTTGTTAACTTCTTGAACCCTAAAGGAAGGTTAATTGGTTTAATATATAGGTTAATTGGTGAAAGAAGGTTAACCAAAAGAAGAATGATTAAACTTGTATTTCTTAAAGTTCTATAGCTCTCAGCTAATGTTCTTTGCCAAACCAAAAGTCAATGTGACTCCTGTTAAGTGTAGTCATTGGCTGTAATACATTATCTGCAGTGAATAAGTGCTTCATCTGCAGTGTTTCAAGTTCTAAATGATAGGAGTTAACAATGTATGAATGTCCTAGACAATTAGACACTACAGTCCAAGACAGTTACAGGAATGTATCCAAGTTGATGTATGCAATCTGTACAACTACATATCTGTACAATAGTGACAATATATAGTATTCATGTTATCTAACTTTGTCATGAGCAACTCTAGAATGAAATTAAAGGTTACTGACTGTATTACATACATTAATTAATGTCTTCTCTATCATTCAGCAGTTCCAATTGTTATAGTTCATAGTATATAACATGTCAGTTTGCATTTTTTGTGTGATATCATTTCAGATATTATTAGTGATTTCCCATTAATTAGACAACTTAATAGTTAGAATGTTCTAGCTGAAATTGTTGTTATGAATGGTTATGTGTTATGAGGCAATAACAAAGAACAATAGCAGGGTCACGTTCTATGACAGGGATTGATATTTGTTACAATAGCAACAGCTCAATAACAGAATAAAAGCCAATTAATTGCCATAGGAACATATCAATCATTGGCCAAATGCCCATTGACATCAGATTAGGTTGAGAAAAGTTCTTTATAATAAGATGTACATACATACTTGCCAGTTGTGTGTTGGTTAGCATGCAATAATATTCACTGCACTCAAGGGATCTCTGCTAATATACAGTATATTGATGTACCTCAAGAGGTTGCAATGAATCATTCAGTCACATCAGAGAGAGGAGAAGGACGAGTACAGATATAAAGACTTTTTAAATGTGAATGCCTGCACTGCACACTCCACAGGAAGATCCATAAAGAACCTCATGCTGCATGTCTAAACAAAACCTGTGGTACTACTGACCTAGGTATATCCAAAAATTAAAACTGATATTATTTTGAAGTGAGGGCTTCTCCGCTGGCGCAGTCATCAAAAAAGGGTTAGGTTCTCTAATACCAGCGTTAAAAAGACAAAAAAGAACAAGTTTGTCTTGCCGACGCCAGTGCTGACCTCTCCAGTGCTGCCTTCTGACATGCATCTCTGTGCTCCTTCACTCTGGTCTCCAGTCTTCTCACTGTCTCTCCGATGTAGACCTCGCCACAGCACGCATGGAAGAACCACCATCCAATCAAGTGGGAGGAAGTCTCCGTGGTTGACCGGGCCAGGACCGCCAAGGAGCTACTAATAAAGGAGGCCATCCACATTGGACTGAATCACCCATCCCTCAACAGGGAAGGAGGTCTGGAGCTGCCTAGATGCTGGATGGCCGCATTGAAGAACACAAGCTGTGGATCCAACCAAAGATCTGGGGCACCAACTGACAATCCCAGTGACAGCACTTGATGGGATGCAAGGCTATATAATGACAAATACTCGCACTAGCTTCATCTTCGCCCTGAAGAAGGCCAGAGTACCCTGACCGAAACGTCGGCAAGACAAACTTGTTCTTTTTTGTCTTTTTAACGCTGGTATTAGAGAACCTAACCCTTTTTTGATATTATTTTGACTGTAACAATAGTTATAAGAATGATCTGCAGTTTATATTATTAGTTTAAAAATCATATGTAGGCTATCCTATATACAAAACAGTTTGACCACTCAAGTGGGCATTTGTAACTGCTGCTTTCAGATCTTTTTAATATCAACAGTGATAGTCTGAGGAGGAGTAAAGTGAAATACATACTTAACTGTGACTATTGTCTTGAGGATTAGATGTGACATTAAGAACTAGCAATTGACTCACTTGTCCTGTGACTGCTTTGTTTGTATAGGTTAGCTTTACAATGTTGGTAGTTTTTGTTACCTTGACAACATCAGATGGAATCACACTAGAGGAAAGATAAGATGGTCAGAGGGGTGATGAAATAGGTGGACAGAGAGGTGAGGAGGTGGACAGAGAGGTGAGGAGGTGGACAGAGAGGTGAGGAGGTGGACAGAGGGGTGAGGAGGTGGACAGGGAGGTGAGGAGGTGGACAGAGAGGTGGGGAGGTGGACAGAGAGGTGAGGAGGTGGACAGAGAGGTGAGGAGGTGGACAGAGAGGTGGGGAGGTGGACAGAGAGGTGGGGAGGTGGACAGAGAGGTGGGAAGATGGACAGAGAGGTGGGGAGGTGGACAGAGAGGTGGGGAGGTGGACAGAGAGGTGGGGAGGTGGACAGAGAGGTGAGGAGGTGGACAGAGAGGTGAGGAGGTGGACAGAGAGGTGAGGAGGTGGACAGAGAGGTGGGGAGGTGGACAGAGAGGTGGGGAGGTGGACAGAGAGGTGAGGAGGTGGACAGAGAGGTGGGGAGGTGGACAGAGAGGTGGGGAGGTGGACAGAGAGGTGGGAAGATGGACAGAGAGGTGGGGAGGTGGACAGAGAGGTGGGGAGGTGGACAGAGAGGTGGGGAGGTGGACAGAGAGGTGGGGAGGTGGACAGAGAGGTGGGGAGGTGGACAGAGAGGTGAGGAGGTGGACAGAGAGGTGAGGAGGTGGACAGAGAGGTGGGGAGGTGGACAGAGAGGTGGGGAGGTGGGAGATATATAAATACCTGATGGCGTATCCTGTACTGTAATACAGTTTCTCATTGAGGTATATGATGGTGGCAGCAGTGATGGTTGTGTTAGCATGAAATTGGAGGGTAAAGTTGCCAGTTTGTGTATCAAATGATTCCTTCACAATTCTACCAGCTACAGCCTGTAATTAAGTGAGGAATTGGGTTTCTACACTAATGTAATGGCTACACAATTGTATTGTATTACTAAAAATGACATATGTATCGAAAAGAAGTTTAATACATGTATATATGCCATACATTACATATATAATATATACTTTAGTAGTATACTATGTACTCAGGTACATATACGTATATCCAGGTGTATGGTCACTGACAAATGTAATCTATTCCTAATCTATACTGTCTATATATACTCATGTAAGGCAATGATCTTGAGCCATATGTATATATATGTATATAAATGTATTTGAGGGTACCTGAGCATACGTTCTGGAGATTAACATCAATTTGGTGACCTGAACTGAACCATTTTTGTAATAAAATCCTTGACCTGTTAAGTGATTAAAGTTCTTGTACTCCCAGTAGCTCCAAGACATCAGATGATCGTCTGCTAAATCCTATATAAAAGATGTCAGTGAATTGCAAGAAAAATGTCTATTTATGAAATGGAAAGGAAAATAGTTAAAAGGAAAAGATTTAATACATTATAATTAATTGTGCTCCATTAACACACACAGTAACTGTAAAAAAATTATTATTACTATTACTAACATTAACATTACTCCAATAACACATTAATTACTATAAAATTTATAATTAACTATTATGTACCAATATGTTAATGGCATCAAAATATTCTTTTGAATTTGGTAATATTTCAGAATAAGCTCCCCATTCTGTCATAAAACCAGCTGTGCCAAGTTTCTTAAGGTCCTCCATGTGAATATTGTAATTTTCAACTTCATAATCATCACACAATCGAGTATCAAGTGGCTTTAAGGAGAGGGAGAGGGAGAGGGAGAGGGAGAGGGAGAGGGAGAGGGAGAGGGAGAGGGAGAGGAGGGAGAGGGAGAGAATTGTATACTAAAATTGGGATTCAAGTTGTGCATGTATCAACTCACTTCACCTTTGTTCTGAAGAATACAGTAGACATGAAACGAGTACACTTGCCTAATAAGGAATAAGTTCCATTTGTAATTCTAATAGAAGAGTACAATTGTACAGACTTTGGGATAATATAGGTAGTTACAGCTAAATTCACCTATCGTTGTAGGCAGGACCGCCTGGACCTTCTGTCAGTCCAGTGGAACTAAACGGGAGCTACAGCAGATAATCAAACACACTTTACAGAAAGTATATTTGGAATTCATTTGAAAGCAGAAAGTGTCAAGGAAAGAAAACAAGAAAGTATGTGTGTGCATCTGAGAGTGAGAGGGTGTGGCAGCAGAGATACTGATGTGAGAGGGTGTGGCAGCAGAGATACTGATGTGAGAGGGTGTGGCAGCAGAGATACTGATGTGAGAGGGTGTGGCAGCAGAGATACTGATGTGAGAGGGTGTGGCAGCAGAGATACTGATGTGAGAGGGTGTGGCAGCAGAGATACTGATGTGAGGGGTGTGGCAGCAGAGATACTGATGTGAGAGGGTGTGGCAGCAGAGATACTGATGTGAGAGGGTGTGGCAGCAGAGATACTGATGTGAGAGGGTGTGGCAGCAGAGATACTGATGTGAGAGGGTGTGGCAGCAGAGATACTGATGTGAGAGGGTGTGGCAGCAGAGATACTGATGTGAGAGGGTGTGGCAGCAGAGATACTGATGTGAGAGGGTGTGGCAGCAGAGATACTGATGTGAGAGGGTGTGGCAGCAGAGACTTAACTAACAGCTGCTGTGATTGTAGTTGGCTCAAAGAAGATGATGTGATCATTGTCAACTGTTCGAATGGCTTTGTGTAGTTTCTGATACAAGGGAGCCAAATTGGTTATGTCAGATTTCTCTGCAACCATTAAGTAGAGCAGTAAGATATATAATGTAAGGTAAGGGGGTGGGGTATGTGAAGGTGAGGGTGGGGCATGTGAAGGGGTTATCAGCGTGGTCCTTTCATGCTCCATCCTCACCTTAACAGAATAGCCTTACTTGGTTCTAGCAGTTCAGGATGCCTGTACACGTTGCCTGCCCAGGGTTCGTTTATCAGTTCATAACCCAACACATATGGATTGCTCTTGAACCTGTCAGCAACAACTTCCCAAAACTTGAGAAATGCATCTTGCACTCCTTGCTCGTTTTGATAGAAGCTCTCCCTGTATTCAAGAGATAACATTAAAACAGTGAAACTGCAATATTTACATAATCCACATCATTTTTATACTCTTTTCAAAGTAGGATTGTTTAAATTTTATATGGGTCATGTATTGGAATATCAGTTATACGTATGTACATACTCTATTCAAAGGTTGCAGCACTTCATTGCACTCACCAACTCTGTCCACAGGCATCAGAAAAGTAGTATGTAAAGATTAAGTGTTTCTGGCATTCCTCTGGCAGTGGATATCCAGTCTTTGGGTCCACCTGATAAGGAGTCAGTGTCACGGGCACTGGGAAGTCCAGCGGCTTGTGAGAAGCATTCTTGTACAGAGCTGCAAAGTCGGGTGCTCCTTCACCACAGAATTTGGGGGAAAACAGGTCTTGATGGCAATCCAGGAGTGTATGAATCTCATATTTAGCAAGACGATTAACAATACTTTCTAGTACCTGAATTACAAATGAACAGCAGTACAGGTGGTCACATTAGAGAGGTAGCTACTATATACAGGTGGTCACATTAGAGAGGTAGCTACTATATACAGGTTGTCACATTAGAGAGGTAGCTACTATATACAGGTTGTCACATTAGAGAGGTAGCTACTATATACAGGTAGTCACATTAGACAGCTTACATCAAGGTAGGTTGTATTGTAGTTTCCTCTCGTCCGTTCAACTCCTGGCCAAGCCACATAGAGACGAACCATACTAAAACCGTTGTCAACTAAAAACTTGATATCATCATCATTGAATGAGTATTGCGGATCAAAGGAACCGTTTGGAGGATAATATGGAGAATGCTTGTATACCTACCAAGGAAGAAGAATGGATCAGTGTCAACTAGATGTAGTTATACAACGCACGCAAGCAACATACCACATTAACGCCATGAAAGAGACGCGAACGACCCAGTACATCTACAAACTGCTTTGAGGTTACATTGACTTTCACAAAACCGATAGATCCTTGACAGAAGAGCAAGAAACACAGCACAAAGAGCTGCAGGCAGTGTAACGCCATTTGCAATCATCCACGAAATCGTTACAGGTCCTTTCCCACAAGGCACCCGTCCTTCCATTAGAGGTACGTATGGCTCTAATCACTCAGACTCACTGATGACTGTTTCGCGTGATCCTTATTTCCAGCCACACAATGACACAAGTTCTATATAGCTCTGCAGGTTGGTAAGGTATGCATTGATTCATGTTACTATAATGGACACGAACTACTTGTGTCATCATTTAAGCAACTTCCATATGGATAGTTAATGAAATGTCATACATAAACATACATCATGTACACATATTATATGATTGTAATTATAATAAAATGCATTGCAATTCTTTAAATATAAATTCAAGTGTACTGGCAGCTACACATCCTAGACCAGTAATTTGGTGCTGGCTTGGATGGCAAACTCAAGCACCCTCCAGGCAGTCCTTGGATCGTAGATCTCCTGATCTCTACAGAGTGCCCACACGTAATGCACATTCTCCAAATTATCCTGAAAATAAACAAACAAACAAACAAACAATAACTACAGTATTATATTTAGGTGATAATTCATATTGAATAATATTAAATCCTTTGTACAATCATCTGCATATTTAACTATCATTTTCAAAATACAGTACAATTGTACAATAATAATAATATGAAGTATTTGAGGAACTATCAATTGCAAGAACTAATACTACAGAATACTAAGATGAAGTAGACTCATAATATTTATACCATCTTCCTCACTTCTCCTTCTTCAATAATTTCTCCTTTTGAATTTCTTAATCTTATCCACTGCTGAGCAGCAAAAGTTAAGATCAGTATAGGACCTTGCTCTAAGACCTTTGCCATAACAATCTGTGCCAGTAGGGGGTAGAGTGAAGGAGACAAGGGTGAGGGTGGGAGGGAAGAGAGAGGAAGAGGGTGGGGAGGGTGAGGGAGGAAGAGGGAGGGGAGGGTAGAGTGAAGGAGACAAGGGTGAGGGTGGGGAGGGTGAGTGAGGAAGAGGGAGGGGAGGGTGAGTGAAGGAGACAAGGGTGAGGGTGGGGAGGGAAGAGAGAGGAAGAGGGTGGGGAGGGTGAGTGAGGAAGAGGGAGGGGAGGGTAGAGTGAAGGAGACAAGGGTGAGGGTGGGGAGGGTGAGTGAGGAAGAGGGAGGGGAGGGTGAGTGAGGAAGAGGGAGGGGAGGGTGAGTGAGGAAGAGGGAGGGGAGGGTAGAGTGAAGGAGACAAGGGTGAGGGTGGGGAGGGTGAGTGAGGAAGAGGGAGGGGAGGGTGAGTGAGGAAGAGGGTGGGGAGGGAAGAGTGAAGGAGACAAGGGTGAGGGTGGGGAGGGAAGAGTGAAGGAGACAAGGGTGAGGGTGGGGAGGGTGAGTGAAGGAGACAAGGGTGAGGGTGAGGGTGGGGAGGGTAGAATGGGGACAGTAAGAGAGGCGAGGATGAGGGTGTGGAGAGTGAGGGCTAAGGGTGGAAATGGACAATGGTGGGGAGAGGTGTGGCCCATAATGGCTTCTGACTTACATCAACATCTCTCACGTCTAGAACTTTACACTCTATTTTATGGCCCTCTCTCATATTATGTTCAATTTGAGCTGAAAGTACATTAAATGCCTAAAAAGTACATTTTACATGATGTCTGCATTCATCTACATGAGTATACATAACTGATACCAAACTCACAGCCTCATGACACCAATCTTTTAAAACATCTTTGTTTCCCTGTAAAAATGCCTATGTAGAATATAGAAGTAGTGTAATATTCAACCAAACCAATTACTTGATAGATGACAGGAGGGTTGAACTGTTGACATACGTAGCACAAAATGGAATACATACGTATGTAACAGAAATTTTAACATACTTTAATACACCTAGTGTGTATACGAGTCTTTACTTTACAGCATTTCACAACTCTCATTACATGGACATACATACGTACCTCCAGTACAGTTGGGATAATATCAACTTCACATTCTCTAATGAATGCTTCCTTATTAAAAGATGGATCAACCTTATGGATTTCCGATAATGCCTTGGCCATATCCGATTGCGTAAAGACATTACCTAATAAGAAAGTGTTAACAAATGAAAGTGGAACAATTCAAAGTGTATGTATATAGAACGCACTCAGTAAGTTACTAATGAACAATTTAATACAATTCTCCATAAAAGGAAAGAAAGCCAATTAATAGTAATACATTTAAGATGTACTTGAAACTACACAATATCCGTATGGTAGTGTCCTCTCAATCCTAAAGGTCCCGGTATGAAGGCATCACTTACCTACACCGTCACCCACTTTATCAGTTACTACTCGTGTAGCTCTGACGGCCAAATTATCACTTTCATCGTACTTCATCTTTACTGAATAAAACACTACAAAACAGACCATAATATCCTGCAGATGAGATTAGGAGACAATTTGAGGGGCAAGTCTCTGACAGACTATTTGCAAAGATAGATCCATTCAGCTCATTGGTATACATTTAATATGATCATCTAAATATGATAACCATTATATAGCCGCTCTGTCCAGGTGATGGACATTGTACATAAAGACTTCATATTAATATACTGAGGTGGCAACAAAACGTTGGGAATGCTTGCAAGTTATATTAGCTCAACTGCAGTTACAGCAAACTGCTTGTAACAAGGACCCCGATGGAGAGGGATAATGACTGACCACTTGAGATTGGATTGTTTTCTCTCAACTTGTTCCACCACGAGGACAGCTTTGACTGCTTTGTTACAACTACTCCCTTCTCCTCTCTGTACATGCATACAAATGTAATACTCTGTGATTGTCATTAAAACTAATATAAAAAGACATACAGTCATTATATTGTATAGTTCATAATGGTTAGAGATACAAGATTTTTACAATCAATACGCACCATCTGAATCATGAGACTAGACAATAATAAATGGCCAGACGTGTGCATATACATACATGTTCAGTTAAATTTGAGCAAGTTATGGCTTTCAGGCAGCCATTTTTATCTGACTTACTCGTTTGGTTCAATGGCTGCTTGCTGGTGAGACTGTGTTGCACTACTGAAGGAGCTAGCTCTGGAAGGATCAGTGCGCTTTTTTAACTCTTCTACAAACCACAACCATTTCTTTGAATGCAACTATATATAGCTACTACAAATGACATCCCACCTGGTGATATGTAAGGCTTTGATCGCTGAATGACATCATCCAACAGTTCTTCCTTTACCACTTTTGCACCCTAGCCACAGGAAATGTATAAATACAATATAAAATAAAATTCCTGAATATCATATGATTTTAGTGAATTCTGTGAGTTGGCACAATTTTGAAAAGAAAAGTAATGTCTCAATAGTAATAAGAATTGAAATCTCAATAAAATGAAGTCAAATTATGATGTTCAACATTTCAGAGGTCAAGATACGTAAAGTAGTAGAGAAGTCAGTAACATCGTAGAAGTTATTTACTGAGAAATGGAGACACTAAAGTTGGTTCTACTCTTCTCTATGTTTGCTCACTCAACCAGTGGAAACACTTACAATGGTAATATGGCAATGGCTTACTAGTGTATCTGTATCGTGTCAGTGTATTACGTATATAACTCATGTAAAGTACTTGGAAAACACTAGTTTAGCCTTGCAATGTTAGGAGTACTTGTACTGTAGACATACATTATTGTAGCTATTAGATTTGTTCTTTGCTATAGCTATTTAAATTGTAGACTTCCTTCTTGTCCACCATATTTGTTTTTTTGTTATACTCTGATGAAGGCCACAGTATGTGGCTGAAACGTTTGTAATGATCTATTGTGAATCATTTGGTTGGAATCGAGTGAATTATATTTACATTATTGTAGCTGTCAAAGTTTGTAATCTTGAATTAGATTATAACAAATTTATATGACTAAGGTTTCTGTGAAGATAAATGAGTGCCAACTGCCTTCACTGAATGGCTATCTGTGTCTGCTAGATTCATGTATTGAGGGAGTGGACAGAAGTATTCCATATATACCAAGTCCTCACACAAAATTCCTACTTGATGGTGAATACATTTTCCCCAAAATAAAATTCAACTGCCAAGGAGAAATTACACAGGTTACCATAGCAACAACAGAAACTCCTCCTCTAATAGATATATATCTCTGGACAGTTCAAAATGACATGTTTGTAAGGAAGCAGGTACCCATGAGTGTCTCCAATGTCACCTATAGTCAATGTGTACTGGGTATACTAGAGCGGACTTATAACTGTTCACAAATCACGGGTACACTGCAGGTAAACAGTGGAGATATACTGGGAATGGAACTGAGACAAAGTGCTAGAGTTGTACTGAGAGAAACTGATAAAGATTATTACATTATTCCATCTCCTGAGAGCTGCTATACTAGTAAAGGATTTGTAAAGTGTTACCATACTCATTCAGGTGATCCCATTCTCCAAGTCAGTTATCTCCCAGCAACCAAGTTAAGAGGTGAATGGACACTCACATCAAACCATTTCATGAATAATCTAACACACCATTTTTCTTACATGCTACATCTACTTTAGAGTAAAAGGCCTATAGGGAACTAAATCTAGTGAGAGCATTGGATGAGGATACAAGAGTTTTCTCCTTCTCATGCAATAGTGCATCAGTTGGCTACTATTGAGCAAGCAATTTATTAATGAGCCATCCCCTTTATGTATGCAGATCCATCTGCAGCACCAGAGAGCAGTTTCCAAGGCAACTACAGACTTGTTGTGGCAGCTGCCTCCATTTTGGGGGGGTGTCTGGGCGTGGCACTGATAGTGATATGCGGTCTGACGATCTGTGTAGCGAATGCCTACAAACGCAAAGGGAAGGCGGGAGGGCACCATGAGGAGGAACTAGTGCCACCAACAGCTGGAGAATACATTTACAGTATGTATTGATACATATGTCCTCCTTACAAGCTACAATACTCTTGTGTCTCTTTTCTGATATCAATTTAGTGAAACCCTCAATTAACAAGCCAAGAAGGAACTAAGTAATTTATATGTGTGATATGCCTATGGTAATACAGACTGTGACATATAAATATACACCTTAGTACAGTAATTATACACACAGCAATGTTTTATATTCACACTTTAAACAATTTTGTACATATAATAACTCACAGTTCTACATACCAATTGCATATTTGCATTGCATTTCAGTTCTTTGTGTGGCATGTCACAATAATAAACAATTATTATTTTTATTACGTATATCCAAGTAACATTCTTCACATCAAATAATAAGCATGTAAATACGTATGTGGCAATAGAGCATAGCAGTGGATATAGCTGATATCTCGGCTGGAATAGTTAACTATATAGGAATACTGAGGAGGTCTACTGAGGAATACAGAGATTTATTGAGAAATATTGAGGAATTCACGAATATACTGAGAAGCAATGAGGAATACTGAGAAATACTGAGAAATACTATAGAATACAGAGAAATTCTAGAGAACCCTGAGATCATCTTAATGACGGCTCACCTCTGCCACCTTCTGAAAAGCTTGTGTCCCTCCGAGGTGTGTGCTGGCTGTGGAAGAAACCTTTTTGACCGTATCCTCTGCTGATGTGGACACCTGGATGTACACAAACAAATAAATATTGATAAACAACAACAAGACATGAATATGATTAACAGCTCACCCGAGAAGCTATATCCCCAGTGGTCTTTCCAAATGCAGTTTTCCTGACTTTCCTGTATGCCTGTATACATAATAGTTGTGTGTATGTACATATATAAGTTGTATTGGATTTGTAATTAATAAATAGAAGATAGCTAGAGAATTCCTTATCCTGAATTTTCATAAGTTGTTGAGGAAAGGTTATTTGTTTCTAATTGTATATTTTCGACTTACACTAGTCATGTACTCCCACGACTTGGTCCATCCGCTCCTAACAGCTGTCACACTCACAGAAGTGTAGTGCACCACATATTCCTTAGCACAATAATAAAACAGTCTAATGTATTGCACCATATACAGTAATAGTGCAGTATGTATATACATAATTAAAGAGCTAGATATACTCTATATACCAGCAATATAATTATATTTAAATGCCATACTTTAGCCTTAATGGTGCCCTCTTTAAATCTCTCTGTTATTTGAGAGACTCCTATTCTTGATGTCTCTTCTTGAATCCCCTTCAGACTTGCCTAATATGGTCATATGGGAATACAATGCGTAACTACATATACATTAACTACACATACTTACACTGTAGAACTGTATGAATTGTATATAATAATGTACAACTATACACTTACACTGTAGAACTGTATGAATTGTATATAATAATGTACAACTATACACTTACACTGTAGAACTGTATGAATTATATATAACAATGTACAACTATATATACGTATACATATCATAAATATATAGTGAACTTCTAAATTCTACTTGTATATTATAATCCTTTCTTTACTGATTCCTCTGTATGGAACGTCTGAATAATTAATAGTCATCACTATTACTGTATATCAACTAGTTCTAAATGATGAGCACCTCCAATTCTTTGTTACTTTCTAAATCTTTCCGTAGGTTCTCAAAGAAGCTGCCAAATATTCCTCCTCCTCTCCCTCCAGAACGTCTCTGCGAGTACATCCTTGTCTGACGGTAGACTAGTCTCGTCTAAAGGTACACAAACAAGCGATCAGCTAATGAGATTCCGAAACACGTATGAATAATCTAGCACACCATGCTACATCTACTATAGAGTAAAAGGCCTACATGAAACCTAGTAAGAGCTCTGTACGCCACACTCAACTTGAAAGAATTACGAACTGGATCGCTACCTTTTACTGTGACTTACGTTTTCTAGATGATACTGAATGTTCGTCCTCGCTGGGAGGCCTCTAGGAGGTAGTAAAGATCCGGATCGTAGTATAGAGGGACGAACACATGTAACGGCGGCCATTTTCTCAATTTTACGGCGATGATGCAATCACATTAGGGGAACTCCCAAAAATGCACACCTTGTCTGTCCTCTTCCATTCTTGTTTCAGAAATGTGTATCTGTAGCTTACAGCTGGCTTACAATTAATGCAATTAGATTATACACCAAGCAGAGATGTACAGTGTAAAAAGGTAGACATTAATTGAAATGAGTAATCAGATCATGAGTACAAATATTACTCTGATGTCCTGAGAATCATCACACAGCTGTACTAATAGTACAATACCTCTTTATATACAGAATTTACATATTTATGTAGCATGTCATGTGATGGTGTGTATGTCACCACTGATTAAGAATGTACACCAAATATTAGTTGTAGTTAGCTTAAGAGGGAGAGCATGAGGGGGGCATTGCTGTGGCAGTTGTAGCTCAGTGGCAGAGCAACTGGTGGTCATAACCAGCTGTCCTGGGTTCAATTCCCAGCAATTGCTTCTTTCATGTTTTTCCCTCTTTATGATGTTTGATTGATTATTACTTGTGGTTTGATTATCACATCGATTATTCATGTACAATATCTCCAATACTGGGATCCTTTCCTTAGAGTATCAACAATCTTCATTAATAGGAAATGTTGCTATATATATATTGGTAGTCATGTGAAATTGCATGGTTAATTATATGTCACTACCTACAAAGTTGATATACACAAATTGTATGCATATGTAGCTTTACTTTTCTAAGTATTTTAAGCTCTCTCTATAGTGGAATTGTAAATTCTACAAGTCTTTTAATACTTCAACAGCAATAATGTATGACATATAGGATATAAATGTTATTTAGTATCAATGTAAGTTCACTGTTTATTGATCGAAGAGTGAATTGCCAGTCAAAATGACAATTGCAGTTATAACAGTTGCTAAGATAATCATTTGTTCTGGCCTCTTTAGGACTCCAGTGTTGCAACAGGTGCTTTCACCACAGCATTCTGGAGTGCACTCATCAACAGCACCACACGTGACATTGTTAATTATGGGACAACAATCTAGTGGACATGTCAATACAGACTCGTCAGAACCGCAAACACCATCACCACACATAGAACCTCCAGCTTGTCGCTTTCCCCTGGCTGATGATCTGCAATTTTTTTGAAAACACTCTGCCCATTTCCAACAACGAACAGGACGATCATAACGTGAACATGCTGAAACTGCATTGGACTGGCTACGACAATCGGTGCACTGAAACGAGTGTTTGAAAGTATGAGATGAGTATGCAGTATTACCACAAGTACTGCAGTAAGAATTCCTGCTTCCTCCTTGGTAAGTTATTCCATCGCAAGTTCTATCAGTATCTGGACAGTTATTGCAGCAAACATATCGATGAACTTCATATCCAAAAGCTGTACTTGTTCCACCCATGTACTCTCTGCATTTTGCACTGGTGGAGGTGTTGACAAAACTGCTGGCAAGGAAATATAGCAACACAAGCTTTGGATTAGCTGCACCAAGAATGAATGTTGCCATCTTTAATGGAAAGAGAACAGTTTATAGACAAACCTTCTGAAAAACACGCTTCTGTGCTTTGTGACTGATTGCCGGTAAAATATATTTCAGTGGTTCACACTGCATTTAATACATTAAAATAATAAAGTTGCTTGAATATGATTGGTCATTTATCTCACGTGAATGGAGAAGGAAGTCAGTGATTGGTTGTCTATATAAGGTCATGGAAGAGGTTGGTCACTATATCCTGCAGGGGGTACAGACAGGTTGCTTCTATGAATTTCATTTATTATAAGTTTCAGTAGGGTCATGGAAGAGGTTGGTCACTATATCCTGCAGGGGGTACAGACAGGTTGCTTCTATGAATTTCATTTATTACAGTAGGGGCAGGTATGCATGGTATGAATGGAACTTTGCTGTGTCAATTGTAGCAGAGGCAGAGCACTGATGGTCAGAACCAGCTGCATGTCCTGGATTGATTCACAGCAATTATTGAGTCTTTCCTCTTCATGAAAAATCTAAGATACCATTTTCCTACATGCTATATGCCTATTCTGTAAAAGAGCCTATAGGGGAACTAAACTTGAAGAGAACTTCAAGACAAGTATGCTCAAGGACAAGACAGTCCTTAAGCATACTAGCTACTTTTTGCTTATACTTGATTCTAACTAGAGGCTGCCGGGATAGGAAGGTTTGAAAGGTTGATTTTAGCTTAAAGTATTTGTAACCCTACTTAATAAGTCCACTGCATAACTGCAAACTCTTAGCCTGAAAACTGGAGAAGTCACTACATATTCTGGAATACCTAATTAGTTGTGAAGCATAAGTAGAGGTACTACCTAGTTCTTCATTAATGATGTTTGAGAATGATTACACTTGTGGTTTCATTATATGCAAACTAGCCCCTCACTAGTTAGAAAGTGTAGCAATAAGCGGTGTAAAACATGTCCCTCTTTAGTTACTGGCCCTACTTTTAAGAGTTCAGTTACTGGCAGGACCTATCAAGTCCGTAGCCCTTGTGGTCCCCTAGGATGCCAGAGTAGGAATGTTGTGTATCTTATTACTTGTAAACGATGTGATGTACAGTATGTAGGAGAAACCTCTCAAATGCTTAGGAGTAGAATGAACAACCATAGGTCTAGTACCAAAGGTTTTAAGCCACTGTATCTCTACAACCACTTTAATTCTGATAACCATAGTTTTGATGATGCCTTGATTATACCCATAGAACAGATACCTGAGACACCTAATTCTACTAGCCTCAGACTACTGAGAGAAGCGTTCTGGTACAAGGAACTCTGCTCTATTTACCCATATGGACTTAACGATAACATTAAAGGCGTTGGCAATATTTCAAAACCTAAAAAAGTATTGTTACGTATTGTTAGAAAAGTTAATTGGACCTACATTCCTTTCATAAAATTAAATGTCATCATGTGTCTTAGTTAACACCTTATATTTAACTTTTGGCGCCAAAATAGTGTATATAAGGCCCCTAGATTTAGCATAGAGAGCCAAGGATTCACAGAAGATCAAGATAAAGAAAAGACAAAGACTCCTGATGAAGGGTGGAATTCCCAGAAACGGCTGTCTGACCCAGTGGAGAAGAAGATGAAAGAAGGGAAAAGAAGGAAGAAAAGACTCCTGTATCCTCATCCAAAAGCTCTCTTCAGGTTTAGTTCCCCTATAGGCTCTTTTACAGAATAGGCATATAGCATGTAGGAAAATGGTATCTTAGATTTTTCATGTGGCAATGTGTCAAATTGCTGCTTTAACAACACTATGCTGTTGCCTGACCCTACAAGTGACACTGCACAAAATGTCCAAATATACAGTTTGGATACTTATGACGTATACAATGAGTATATATATCCAAAAAAAACAGTGTATCCAGGTATACCGCACTGGTGTTATAATTATGAATAATATTATGCAGAAGTGAGAAGCCTAGTATTCATGATTGTGGACAGTCACACGTGAATGTGGTGTAATTATAAAATGGCTAATTAAACAAAATAATATTGTGTTAGGGACCTATTTCTTATTTTGACCATGAACTACAAGTCCATAGGATTGCTTATGTTTTACAGAGAGGAAGAAGGTTAGGGTTAGTCTCTATCCAAAAAGTCAGTCATTTTGGATAGGCCGGATTTGTTGCCTACTAAAACTGGTAGTGAAATAAACAGCTTCGTGGTTAGATCCTGGTAGATTTGCAGTTATTTTTTATAATGTCAGGTTTGTTTGATAGAACCACGTCAAGGATATTCTGCTGGTGAGTAGGAGCAAGGACTACAGTTGCATTTGTTTAAGACAGAAGTCATTTACCACATCACAAAGTAGTGTAACATCTTTGGAGGTGCATGGTAATAGGATGTGGATTAACCATGCCCCAATTAACTCTAGATCAGTTAAAATCACCAGTCAATAAGATAGGAAAGAATTTAGGTAGAGTGGCTAGTGAGTCTTTGAGGTTCAAGATGGGGTTACAGCCAGAACTTGGAGGATCATAGTATAGAGAGACGACCACTTGTACGTAACGGCGGCCAGTTTCTCAGTTTTACGGTTATTATGCAATCACATTAGGGGAACTCCAAAATTTATAATACACGCACTTGTGGGTAGTCTTGTACCCAGACTCCGCCCACCCACATGATAAATGTAGGTAGGGAACCGTGTATGTATTTGGTCTAGTGATGTACATTGCAAGATATTGTAACCCTTGACTAAATATGTAACTTGACTCAATTACATTACGTGCAGATGTAGTGAATGATATCTAGCATTATATATATTGGACACATTCCTGTAGCATGCACAACACACTTATGAACTGTTTAGGTAGAAGAACATTAAACTTTAGATAATTGGCTGTTATGCATTTGAAATTTTAAGAGCACCCAAAGTTTCCATATACACACGTAGTAATTCTTAAATGATCTCTTTCAAGTAAAAATACAGCAAGCTATAAAGATAATTTTACTTGCAAAAGTGACTCAATTTAGTTAATGGTACCTGGTATATAAGCTATATTACTTTCAAGTTTAATAGTCACTAATGAAATCTTTATGTATTAAAATATTCCCTTGATAAAGGCAATAGAACTTGCTGATCTGGCAGATAGGTGAAATGCATATACTTATATACAAAGTAAGAATGAATTAGCCATAAGCATCTATGCGTAGACAATTAAATCACTTTCTGTACTAGCACTAGTACTTATACTATTACTATACAAAGAAATCTAAAGTTTAACTCTATGTATGTGTACAAAACCTTATATATTACACTATACAATATATTCTTTCAAATTGGCTGTCTTTAAATTTATATATATAATTAAAGCTTGGTCTCATCTTCAAAGTGACTGAAAGAGAATGTAAACTACCCTGTTGCATGGGCTATAGACATTTTATCTGTCTATGATATATAATGTACTACACATTGTGCCTCATGCAACCCCCTTGCCACTCATGTAACCATAGACCATGGACACTTGTCAGTAGTGCAACATGCATTAGCTGTTCATCGTGCTCTATAGGAATTAAGAAAGAAGCTATATCTTTCCTGAGATAGAATGACTAAAATCTACTATAAAGAGAGCCAGCAATTCTATAAAATTACAACTTCAAGTATAAAACATAGATTTCACCAATATTATTATTATAGCAAACAATTTGTTTCTTTAATTACTTTCATAAACTTTGTGACATATACATCTGTGTATGCATAAAGCAATAATAATCTTTTAATTTTACAATAATACGTATAATGATAATAATGCAATAGAATTAACTACTTATATTGACTTATATGTTACTGTATATATGCAGTATCAATGTAAGTTTGTTGTATATGTTCACTGAAAGAGCAAATTGCCAGTCAAAATGACAATTGCAGTTATAACGGTTGCTAAGATAATCATTTGTTCTGGCCTCTTCAGGACTCCACTGTCAGTACTAGTACTGTTGCAACAGGTTGGCTCTCCACAGCATTCTGGAGTGCACTTGTAAGTATTACCACACGTGGCATTATTAATTAAAGGACAACAATCCATCGGACACTCCAGTGCAGACTCGTCAGAACCGCAAACACCATCACCACACATAGAACCTCCAGCCTCTCGCTTTCTCCTGGCCGATGACCTGCAATTACGTTTAAAACAGTCTGCCCATTTCCAACAACCACCACCATAATCATAATCTGAACATGCTGAAACTGCATAGGACTGGCTACGACAATTGGTGCACTGAAACGAGCGTCTGAAAGCATGAGATGAGTATGCAGTATTACCACAAGTACTGCAGTAAGAATTCCTGCTTCCTCCTTGGTAAGTTATTCTATCACAAGTTCTATCAGTATCTGGACAGTTATTGCAGCAAACATATCGATGAACTTCATATCCAAAAATTGTACTTGTTCCACCCCTGTACTCTTTGCATGTTGCACTGGTGGAGGTGTTGACAAAACTGCTGGCAAGGAGATATAGCAACACAAGCTTTGGATTAGCTACACCAAGAATGAATGTTGCCATCTTTAATGGAAAGAGAACAGTTTAAGTTCCTTATAGACAAACTTTCTGAAATACACACTTCTCTGCTTTGTGACTGATTGCCAGTAAAATATATTTCAGTAGTTTACACTGCATTTAATACATTAAAATAATATAATTGCTTGAAAATGATTGGTCAGTCAGTGATTGGTTGTCTATATAAGGTTAATATGGAACAAACCAGCTACAGGTTAGTGTCTGTGTCTGTACAGCTTTAGGTATACAATTAGATTTAAGGGTTCCACCCCAAAGAGTCAGAACCATACGTACATTGCCATAAAACAATGAATATCATTAGCTTCTGCACACTGAGATACTCTCAACAGTCTACTCACAGTGGGTATGTATGTATGGAGTATACTGAAGACTCAAGGTAGTATCCTGATGGATTCACAAATAATGCAGAAATCCTGGTAGCTAGCTCCTGTGGTATGAATAATAATTGTTGTTGTGTTCCTCAATATCGCACCCCCTTCAATATTCCTTTTCACTATTGAAAGTTCGCTTGCAATTGTAGCCATAGCAATATATTATTACAGTACATAGTTTGTGTACTACTACATAAAGAGTCAGTTCCTTTAACAAGTCAGTATCTGAAACCTATGGTACACTTGAGTGATGTCAGAGTAGAGGTCTCCAATAAAGACCTGACCTTCCAGTTCATTCATATAGTGATACACTTCATGGGAATACTACATGAGGAATTAAAGTGATAAGCAAACCACAAGTGTAATAAAAGTCAATAAACATTGCAATGAGGAGAAAAAATGAAAGACAAATTACTGGGAATTGAACCCAATGCAGGACAGCTGGTTATGACCACCAGCTCTCAGCCAATGAGCCACACCAATGCTCCGTTCATTTTCCCTCTTTGTACATCAAACACAAAATTGTATGAACACTGTAATGAACAAAAAGTTTCTCTTTTTTCAAGTAAAAAATTGGTCTCCTTAGAATCAGATGAAATAACCAATAACTTGTCTCATTAGGCACCAAATATTCAAAACAATTTTCTATAACTCATGTGAATCAACCGACCAAACTATTTAGAAGTACAGGGTATTTCCCTTACTCTACCGTATATCCCTAATGTTTGTTGTGATTCAGTACTGTATACAGTATACCTTTAGCAGTATATGCTGTAGTCCAGCTAACACACAGAGGTACCATTGAGTCCTAGCATCTTGCTTCCTCTCTTGACAACCACTCAAATGCTGACTCAGTACTGACACAAAACTCTACAACAAATAGGTCTTGGTTTTATTTTGCTACCATGGTAACAGTGTCCCAGGGACACAACTGAAGGTGGTACAGATTGTAAAACACACAAACCTGACAGAGGACAAGAAAGGTGTTGCCAAGCAACTGGTCTGCATCCTCCACTTTCCTCTCAAACTCTTCCATCTCCTTCTCCAATACTTCCTTGCGATCTTCTTCATTATGAGTCAACTGTTCCAGGTCCTTGGCAATAATGTACAGTGTATCTATTAATAGTAACAATTACTGTTGATACTATATTTAGGAACACATACCGAATAACTGGTAAGCTCATCCTTTTGCTGTTTTAACTCTTTACATGCCTGTAGGTATAATATAAAGGAATATATTACAGTACACTATTATATGGAGTTGTTTATATATAATACCTTTATGTACATGCCATGGCCTATGTGGATAACAGAATCAATTATCTCCCAAACAAAACTCCTAAATCGGAATGAAGAAAAGTGTGGTGAAGTCTTTCTGAACATGAAATGAACTAACAATTGAGTTTACAGGTTACAGGGAGAAAAGTAATGAAATGTCATCTTACGTATATGCAGTTTACCTTGTTAGTATACTGACTACATTTGGGAGGAATATCCAAGAGATTACTGATGCTGGATCCACTACCTGCATGCGAACTAGTTTATTGATGACTAGCTGCATCCATTGAGGCTTTGATTGCAGGAATTCCCCCACTGCTTTCACACATACAATCTTACACTCAGGGCTCTTTACAATGCTCAACAATAAGGGGCGGTACCTTGCAGGGTAATGAGAGGAAAGTCCTCACTCAAAGAATTACAGCTACCTACATAGATCAAACTAATTTCTCACTTGAACAATGCAGAGAAGCAGTGAGTTAGACTCTTGTTACCAAAGTATAGCAAACTCTGTGTAAATATCTCTATCTTTGCATTCTGAAGGTCTACATGGATGGATGGGTGGTCAGGTAAGTGATGGGTGGATAGATGGATGGGGGGCAGAGAGGTGGTGGATGGGTGGATGGGGGGCAGAGAGGTGGTGGATGGGTGGATGGGGGGGCAGAGAGGTGGTGGATGGGTGGATGGGGGGGCAGAGAGGTGGTGGATGGGTGGATGGGTGGATAGATGGATGGGTGGTCAGGTGAGTGATGGGTGGATGGGTGGATGGGTGGTCAGGTGAGTGATGGGTGGATGGGGGGGCAGAGAGGTGGTGGATGGGTGGATGGGTGGATAGATGGATGGGTGGTCAGGTGAGTGATGGGTGGATGGGTGGATGGGTGGTCAGGTGAGTGATGGGTGGATAGATGGATGGGTGGTCAGGTGAGTGATGGGTGGATAGATGGATGGGTGGTCAGGTGAGTGATGGGTGGATAGATGGATGGGGGGGCAGAGAGGTGGTAGATGGGTAGATGAGTGGGTGGATGAGTGGATGGGTGGGTGGATGGGTGGTGGATGGATGGTGGATGGGTGGTGGATGTCACCTTTAGGAGCTGCGGCTGGACAAAGGTTATCAAGTTTGTCCAAAGTCCCAAGCAGGTCAGCTGGTGGGCACTTCTCATTGAAATCTGTCAACAGTAAATTGGCTACTGTCACCTCTGGTCTACTTTCTGGAGAGAGAAATAGTGAGAGAAGGTTTAGAATGGAGGAGCTGGGACACACTCCTATTATACCAAATATGCCTCTCCTCTCCATTCTACTGTTTTGTATTCTATTATACATACTGTATATACGTCCTCCAAATGGAGTAGAAACACTTAGTACCTCCTTCTCTCTGTTCATAGCTGAAGGTGTCTGTGGGTTGTGGAGGGAGCAGAGCGTGAAACTGGACTGGAATGTTGTCCTGCACATGCTCAAAATAGGAGAGTCTACAAAAACACAAAGATGAAAGTAATATAGTATTTAATAGTCAGAATATAGAGGCAGCGAATTAATGAGGAACCGGTATTGGACGTATTGGTCAGAGTTAAGTGTAGCATTTGATGGTGTAGCTGCGAATGCTGAAATAGATACTTGTACCTAAGACATTTTGCTAGCACTTCTCTGATGAATCTGACTTTGGGGTGATCTTGAGCAAGCTGGAGGACCATGGACCAGAGGTTCCACTCCCACTCAAACTTCCAGTTGCCAAGGTGATAGCCAAACCATTGGGCAAGCCTATCCGGCACAGAAACTTTATCATGTACATATCTGACATACATAGATATATCTAATGTATATGGATATATCTGACATACATAGATATATCTAATGTATATGGATATATCTGACATACATAGACATATCTAATGTATATGAATATATCTGACATACATAGATATATCTAATGTATATGAATATATCTGACATACATAGATATATCTAATGTATATGGATATATCTGACATACATAGATATATCCGATATACGTATATAAAAACGTCTATCTGATATGCAGTGTACTGTATACAGGCATGAGATGTAAAATAAAGAACATTAACCAGGATACTGGCATCAGTCTAGTCTAAGAAATGTAAGTCTATCCATTCCTTAGCTTCATAGACATGATCATCATAATTTTTGGAATATTGTGTTCAACATCACTGCTGTATACCAGTAATAGAACATCACTGCTGTATACCAGTAATAGAACATCACTGCTGTATACCAGTAATAGAACATCACTGCTGTATACCAGTAATAGAACATCACTGCTGTATACCAGTAATAGAACATCACTGCTGTATACCAGTAATAGAACATCACTGCTGTATACCAGTAATAGAACATCACTGCTGTATACCAGTAATAGAACATCACTGCTATATACCAGTAATAGAACATCACTGCTGTATACCAGTAATAGAACATCACTGCTGTATACCAGTAATAGAACATCACTGCTGTATACCAGTAATAGAACATCACTGCTGTATACCAGTAATAGAACATCACTGCTGTATACCAGTAATAGAACATCACTGCTGTATACCAGTAATAGAACATCACTGCTGTATACCAGTAATAGAACATCACTGCTGTATACCAGTAATAGAGCATCACTGCTGTATACCAGTAATAGAACATCACTGCTATATACCAGTAATAGAGCATCACTGCTGTATACCAGTAATAGAGCATCACTGCTGTATACCAGTAATAGAGCATCACTGCTGTATACCAGTAATAGAGCATCACTGCTGTATACCAGTAATAGAACATCACTGCTGTATACCAGTAATAGAGCATCACTGCTGTATACCAGTAATAGAACATCACTGCTATATACCAGTAATAGAACATCACTGCTGTATACCAGTAATAGAGCATCACTGCTGCAGGATGACTAGTTAGCAGAGCCTGTTAAACGTAACTCAACCTCAATGGTGAAAGATCTCACCTGTTGACGCAGACAGGGTTCATTGAAGTGACTTGCTGAAAGAGAAAATGGACTACCCTGTTGAGCTACAACATTAGCTGAGGAATGACAGATTGTTCAACACAGAATATTTTCAAATAACAAACTGACACAATTTACTACAAAACTACAAACAACTTTAGCACTGTACAAATATCATTCATAACCTCTATAGGTTTAGTACAGTTGCTATAGCCATACATGCAGTATAAATAAGGATACAATGACAGGCACTACAGTTGGTTTCTGCTTGCAGAGTCCACTGATGACGGCTCCGTAGAAGGCGGGAATGTTTGGTGCGCTGGGGAGCTGGAGGACATGGCCCATTAGGACCTCCACGGCAATGTGAGCCATGGAGAAGGACTCCACTCTCTCAATCTGTTGGATAAGCGTGAAGACGGTGTCCTTGCGGTCGTTGCAGTGCATTAGGAGGACCATCCTCACCGCATCCTCGGCAAGATGTCGCTCAATGGAGTGAGAAGGAGGCAGACTGTGCAGGGACTAGACGTACAGGGAACAATAACCCTTAACACAATACCCACTGGATGCACCCAATACCCACTGCATGCACCCAATACCCACTGGATGCACCCAATACCCACTGCATGCACCCAATACCCACGGGATGCACCCAATACCCACTGCATGCACCCAATACCCACTGGATGCACCCAATACCCACTGCATGCAACCAATACCCACTGGATGCAACTCAATACCCACTGCATGCAACCAATACCCACTGGATGCAACTCAATACCCACTGCATGCAACTCAATACCCACTATATGCACCTCAATACCCACTATATGCACCTCAATACCCACTATATGCACCTCAATACCCACTATATGCACCTCAATACCCACTATATGCACCTCAATACCCACTATATGCACCTCAATACCCACTGCATGCACCTCAATACCTATTCTATTACTTTCAAAAGAATGTGAACACTGAGACAGATCTAGGAAAACATTACTGAGTTTACAATTAGTAGGGACAACATTCTGTTTCACCTACCTACAATAGCAACTACTCAAAAAATGCAAAGAATCCTAGAATGTTATGACACTCCTATGTAGAGGTAGGAGGGAGATAGACCGCAACACAACTGAACTACATGTCTGATCTGATTGAGTCCAGAACGCCCGTGCTGAGATGACCAAATCATTACTCATCAGCTAGTGTGCTTATAGTGTGAGCACAGGACAGTTCAAAAGTAACATAAGATAGGACTTCATTTGGGGAGGGGCCCCTTGAAAATATTCTCCCCTCCCTACTTGAAGAAAATTACCAATTTTTACTAGCAAACAAAACTATTGAACTACATAGGTAGGCTGGCCCTCAGAATGTTTCTTGTGATATTTTCAACTCTGACATAAGGCGACGTGCAGTAATGTAGTGCACATTGTACAACTGCTGCTTGGTCTGTGAAGGCTGGACTCACTTCCTCTTCCTCTGTGAAGATCTTCATCGGGATGAAGGGAGTGGGATAGAACCACTCCTCGCTGTGCTTGGGGACCGAGAGCTCTGGAAACTTATGCTGCAACAGTTGGAGTGAGGGGGTGTGGTGAATGTGGGAGTGGCTTGGGGTAAAGGAAAGATTTTCTCCCGGTTTAACTTACCGTTTTTCCTTCGCTGAGATATCTACTAAATTGTGCATACGGCCTCAAGAGTAGTGATTCCTAAACACACACAAACATATACTACTACATTCATATACGTAACACCGCATACAATATATGAGAACAAGATTACAAAATATCTGAATGTTTAGTACCTTCCATCCTCTAGCATTTAGTGACTTCAGCTGATTCATCAAAACATCTAAATACTATGATACATAGAAGAGTACATCAAATGCGCCATTCCAATGTACGTACATATAAAAAGCATATTGAACTCATGAAGTTGGCTTTAAATTCCCCATTGCCATGACAACCCATCTGCTGATTTCATAAACATATTTAATGTTATTTAATATGCGTAGTGTACATGAATATGAGGAGGACTCACGTCATGCTCTTGTTCAGAGAATACCACTTGAACAGCAGGAATGTAGCTCTTATCTCTCTTACTGCATCAAACACATGTACACAGACAATAACACCAATACACCATCTTTCTTACATGCTACATCTACTTTAGAGTAAGGCCTATTAACTGATCTATCAAATGATTCCATCAATTGACACAGTCGTATGAATTATTCAGTCTCACTTAATGTACTCTTCAATGGCCCCCATCACCCTGTCCAGGTTCTCCCTATTCTTATCAAACAGTTCGAACCCCACCCAAGGCAGGGCAGACATGACACAGTAGATGAACCAATCAGATCTTGTCTAGAAATATAAGAGAAATGTATATAAAACTACTGCAGTCAATATCTCTCTACTGAGCCTCTCAGAGACAACTATTATGAGTCATTATTACCTTAAAAGAAGAAGAATTAACCTCAGAGCACCCACATTAAAGGTATTAATTTCAATTGATGTAGACAACACAATAAAATATAAAAATATATTTATATTGCAAAAAGAAGGGTCTGAGAGGTATGGATATTAAGGAGAATTCAAAACGGATTAGATTACAGGACCCAATTAAGGGCTGTATCATTCTATGTAGACTGGTTAAAGTGATTTCAATTCATTATTATAACCAACAGTGCCAGTGATATCCTTCATATTGTAATCATATGATAAGCAGCTGCTAGCACTATTTGAATTAGACTTCAATCTACATATCTGTCATTCCATAGAAGTATATATTAAATGTTTGGCTGTATAGGGCTTAATATACGTTCTAAAATTGAAAACTCTCTTTCCAAAAATGCACAACTATTCCAAATAGTCAAATGTAAACTTGACACAAGTGAATTACAGTACATTTACCTATTTCAACATTATAAAAATGGCTGACTCACTTGAGGAATGTTTAGTTCAAACTTGACAGCCAATAGAGTGTCAAACACTTCAATAATTGAGTCTACATCTACAACATGAGTGTTTACCAGGTCGGCAAGGAAACGAACCAGCAGCTGTACCTTGTTAAAGTTCTGAGAGCTAAGAGCACTTTTTATTTCTTCAATCAGTACATCCAGCACCTATTAAGGAGTGGATGGGTGGATGGGTGCGATGTGCAATGGATGGATCACATTTTTACTCAAAGCATTTAGTAAAATTTCTTAACAGATATGTGCTTCTCATTACATAGTTCCCCTTGAAGAGTATAACAGAGAACAATCTCACACTTATATATTGTTGTGTCTATTTGTGGTTAGGACATAATACAAACCTCCTCTCCTATTTATATTGTTTCTATGTGTGGCTATTAATACAAACCTCCACTCCTATTTATATTGTTCCTATATGTGGTTACTAATACAAACCTCCTCTCCTATTTATATTGTTTCTATGTGTGGTTACCAATACAAACCTCCTCTCCTATTTATATTGTTTCTATGTGTGGTTACCAATACAAACCTCCTCTCCTATTTATATTGTTTCTATGTGTGGTTACCAATACAAACCTCCTCTCCTATTTATATTGTTTCTATGTGTGGTTACCAATACAAACCTCCTCTCCTATTTTGCTTTGCTTGGTATTCAAGAGTCCTGCCAATGTACTGTACACAGAGACCTTCTCTGGCTTCTCATAAACACTAAACAGAATAGAGAAAATGAAGTTGTTCAAAGAATGTAAAATGACTCCCTATTCATACTACATACATTCATATTTGTACTACATATGTACAATAGGTACATTGTTATGTCTCTAGTTTATTCTTAATCACTACTGACTACTTTAAGAATGTACATCCATATAAGTAAAATGTGACTAACGATTGCAAAATGGTCTTCAAAATGTTATCTCTGAAGCTAGGGTATTCGTCCTTCAAGACTTCTGATAGACTGTTAATGTGCGTCTCCAGCTGTTGGTACTGCAGAGGAGTGGAAACCATTACATTCTGCTGACTGCATGCAATAATGGCCCAGGGCTCTTACTTGATCACCTAGCTTAGAAATCAAAGAACTTAAGCGCTCTTCTTCGCTTTGATGTGGTGCATCTGCTCCACTTCGCCTCCTCTTAATGGGACCTAACAACCAAAATTCAAGATCGATCCAAATCGCTTGGAATGATAACATGTTCCGTAACAACTATTTGTCCTATTGTCTCTGTTTGATAGACTTACTATCTCCTTCATCCACAAAACGCCTCTCACCAAATCGTCTTTTTCCAGTAGCCATTTTTAAGAGATGGACACTGATCAGAGTTCCGAATTAGATTTCCAAAATGAACATAGAGAATGTAATAACAAAACCCAGACTCCTAAATATAGATTATCGACCCCAAGGAAATTCAATCAAGGGCCATGAATGAGTTTATGTGGGCATGAATATCATTTATATCGTCTCGTTTGTAATTATCTATGAATTCCATTGCAAGTAGTTTGCATATGTGGTAAGGTACGTAGTAATGTTGCTATTCTGAAAACTACACATCCTACTACTGTCAGAACGTTGATGGCGCTAAGGTCGCGGAGAGAAAATTTTCCCCTGAGTCTCCTTTGTTAAGTCTCGCAGTAGCTGAACCGCTTACATTCTGCAGTTGTAGCTAGCGGCTACCGAATGGTTGTAGCATGGTAAGCTTTATAAATGTATGATCCTAGAATCATGTTATTGCCAGCAAGTTGCCGTGCGCTCTCCGTAGGCGTTCCTCTGTTTTGTTGTAGTTATGTACACTCGACATTAGAGGCTGGAATTGCTTAGTATGTTTACTAAGTGTACAATGAAATGCCTTTGTAGTTAAGTAGTTATATGTAGTACTAATAAGCCTGATCTACGAGATCCAGAGTTTGTCTGGACAGGCGCTTGACAGATGGAACATGCAAAATTAGCTGCGACCTTTCAGAAGAATAAAAGTCCGTCGACTCAAGCTCTTCTTTCCAATTCCGATCTTTCTTCTGACGAAAGCAACTATTTAGCCTATTACAATGACAGTGGAAGCGAAAGCGACGAATTTGATGATTTTACAAGTGACAGTGCTAGTACTAGTAGTGCAGACGAAAGAGGCTATGGGGATTTGGAAGATTTGAGAATTGCAGGTGTAACTGATGGAATTCATCTTTTTCCACAGACTTTAGAGGGGCAGGACCTAGCAAAGGATATCCTCAAGGCTGTAGATGAAGGGAACGTCGCTGAAGTGAAGGGACTCCTCCAACAGCCTGGAATCGTAGTGAATGGAACCAACAAGGTTTGAAATATATATGTATACGCATGTCTTGGTTTAATAAGCCTGTATCTATAGTGGTTACCTCCCTATATTTGTCACCTATGGAGTGAGACTAGGTAGTCTTTATACAGGCAACCTCTCTATATATATAGTGGCCACCTATGGGAGTGAGACTAGGTAGTCTTTATAACAGTCAACCTCTCTATAGCGGTGACCTATGGGAGTGAGACTAGGTAGTCTTTATATAATCAATCTCTCTATAGTTTTGACTTATTTTTCTCCAAATAAATATAATGTAATATGATATTATTAATAAGTAGTGTTAGATTAATATATCTTTATCATCATATTACAGTGTTTTATCTGATAGGTAATCAATGATTGATCTCATTTCTTTCCAAATTGGCAATTCAACAAATGCATTCCCACAATATGTCTTGTGTAAAACTTAATAACATTTAGGAAATAACTTGCTACATTAAAGTAAAGAACTAGACATTGTGCAATCCATCTCTTATATTTCACGCAACTCTAACTAGAATGAGATCAGTCTGCATTTTAATATTACTCAACTAACTCTGTGACAGTATTCTAATATATCGTGTGTAACAGTTAATTTACTATAAGTGTCTCAAAATTATACTTTCAAATACAATAAAAAATACAACCTAAAGGTTGAGCTGTGCTTTGCAGACGTGAGTGTAACTACTCCATAGGAGGGTTGTCCTACCAGTTGTATGCTTTGAAATGTGTGCTGGGATCTTTCATACCAATAATTTATGTAGTTTTTCCTCTTAGCTCTATAGTCTTCACTTTTACTTTTACTATCATATTTGTAATCCTTCTTTTTCCTCCTGTTTATGTATAGTACCTTGACTACATATGTATTGCACACTAGCTGTAGTGTAAATGTAGTTAAAAATATTGAAAATACTGAAAATATTTGAATGAACCTATGTAAGTGTTAATGTGTTGTGTTACAGTACATTAATTATTATTTTGATGACGAGAACTAATATGTAGTAATAAAGTAACAATTGTTCACTTAAATAGAGCATAATGTAGGAGGTTTGAGTATAGGGATATTTTGGGATATTGAAAATTGGAATCTTTGACTGTTACAAAATTGCTGTGTTACGAATAATAAACATCCACTTGGAAAATGTTTTCTTGTGTGAGCGTAATGTGTATGTGGTGATTCACTTTCATGTGCACAGCATGGGGAGAGTCCATTACACATTGCCACCGGATATGGATACATGCACATCACAAGAATGCTACTGGACAATGGGGCACACATTGACCTCAAAGATAAGGTGTGATCCATCCATCCATCCATCCAACCATCCATCCATCCATCCATCCATCCATCCATCCATCCATCCATCCATCCATCCATCCATCCATCCATCCATCCATCCATCCATCCATCCATCCATCCATCCATCCATCCATCCATCCATCCATCCATCCATCCATCCATCCATCCATCCATCCATCCATCCATCCATCCATCCATCCTTTCATCCATCCATCCATCCATCCATCCATCCATCCATCCATCCATCCATCCATCCATCCATCCATCCATCCATCCATCCATCCATCCATCCATCCATCCATCCATCCATCCATCCATCCATCCATCCATCCATCCATCCATCCATCCACCTACTCACCAATCCACCCATCCAACTTGTAGCATGGAGACACTCCCCTCTACTGGGCAGCAAGGCATGGCCATGCAGACATGGTACAGTTCTTACTGACAAAAGGAGCTGTGCTGGACACACAAGACAAGGTAACCTATCAATTGCAGTGTCAGCTCAAAACCACAAGTCTTTTAGCAGCACACTATCTCTCGTGTAATGACTAGTCCAATCTGACACTTTTGTTACCAACTGTGTCAATGTACAGACTATATTTGTATCTCTCCTTTAGAGTGGTGAGACTGCCCTTCATGTTTCCTGTCGCTATGGTTACTCAGATGTGGTTAGCTGTTTATGCCAAGCTCAAGCATCGCTAGACGTACAGGATAAGGTACACACATACTACAGTGATCTTTGTCCCCTCTTTGGTACTGCTAGTAAACATAACTGATTGATAGTCAAGTAAGAGACCACTCCCTCTATATTGTGGATGGTACAGCCATGGACACACCCTTCTATCATGACATCCCTTTTGTATGAAGTGAATACTGTATCGTTCATATACTACTAATGATGTATCTATATTGAGGTTGTTATATGTATATGTTTATAGGATGGTGAGACAGCACTGCATTGTGCAACATGGCATGGGTTTCAAACCATTGTGGAGTGCCTGGTAAGGGCTGGCTGTTCCCTCCTTCTCCAAAACAATGACTACGAGACTCCTCTGCACATAGCAGCTGTCAGGGGCTATTACAACATCGTGAGGTTCCTCTGCCAGTCAAATGCTGACATCAACAAACAGGACAAGGTGAGACTCTGAGAATCTCACCATCTCTGACAATCTCACCATCTCTGACAATCTCACCATCTCTGACAATCTCACCATCTCTGACAATCTCACCATCTCTGAGAACTTACTTGTCATATTCTCTTGTACACATCTCCACCACCTTATACGTACATATCAGAGCTTCTATTGGGAGTGAATTTGCCCCCTCCCCCCCCCTCGAAGAAATGAAAGCAAATACAGTTGAACCTGCTTAAGATGAAATTTGGGTTATAATGAAATTTTTTCACAGTCCCGATTTTACCGTATACATTCCTAAAAGAAACCCTGACATAGCACTATTGTATATACACATGATGTCCACAATCTATTGTACAGATGTCCACACTGTACACAACCGTTTTGTTTTATTGTACCTACCGCTATATCTCATGTTCTGTGAATATACCTATCATTTCCTAACATATCATTTCCTAATCCATGACACAGGGTAGACGTGTCTCCATTAGATGAGCCTCACAAGTATAAGGGTATCACTAGAATAGCACTTCACTGTTGTAACATATTAGGGCATTGCCTTAGTTGATATCCCTGACATGCTTAAGTCATTGTTACTGCTCTTGTTATTGATGTAAGCCAATTTACTGCATGAATAGTTATTCAACTTATTTCTCATTTACTTTAGTTTCATTGCTCATACAGTTGAGTTACAATTTTATTTTCATGTCTTGTAATCCTACTATAGATTAGGAGTGGTACCATGTATTGGTATGGCCTATACAGCTTGAATAGGATTGTAATACTGTAGTTACTGATATTCAATCTGACTTGTATTCAACTAGATATTTGATCTTCATTCTCTGAATATATCAAATATGCAGGTATCCCTTGCAGCTGTTAGTGTTACTATAGTGATGACATTTCTTAATAATAGTGGCCAATTGATGTCCTTGTGATGATGATCAGTTCCTTCTATTGTTCTTGTAGAATGGCTGTCCTCCAGTACACCTGGCGACTCGACGAAATCATCTTGATATTGTGCAATACCTCTGTGAGCTGAAATGTGACGTGGACATCAAGGACAAGTTAGGGGAAACCCCTGTACATGATGCTTGTAGGGATGGCAACCTGTCCTTGGTGCAGACCTTATATGCTGCGGGCTGTGACCTCGATATTGCCAATAAAGTAAGCTGTAGTCCTCAATAGCCAGACCTTTTCTTCAATATGGCTGCTTCTTGTTTGTATTACTGTATATATTCTCACTCAGAAAAACAAGGCAACACCTCTTCATCTTGCTGCCAAATATGGTCATACTGAGATAGTGAGATGTCTCTGTGCAGCTGGATGTGACTTGACCATGACCACAGAAGTGAGACATACTGTACACATATTATACACATATTATACACATATTATACACATATTATACACATATTATACACATATTATACACATATTATACACATATTATACACATATTATACACATACTATACGTATGTATTTAATATTTGTGTGTGTCACATGAAGTGGTATTCAGTGTGTATCTCCTCCCAACTCTCCCCTGTAGCAAGGGCACTTTGCTGATGAGGTGGCAGCTGGTGCAGGACACAGCACTACTGCAGAAGTGCTGCACAACCTCAGAATGGTTAGTCCTTACACACTCCCAATATAAACTCAAGGAAGCAACTATTTTGTAGTACATAATATGCACTACAAAGGCATAGCAATGTAAACAGCAATTTGTCCTAAATTTAACTCTATCAACATTGTTTACATGATTATGTAGACATGAAGGCTTATCTATTCAGTAGGTTATCAAAACACCTTTATTGACAAACCTTTGTGTAGTGTGCATTTATTAGTAGTTTAGACTAGTGCTAATGGTGCATGAACAATATCACTGTAAATTAGATGCTCTACAAATGAGGATAATCACTTATTACACCAAACCACCTAGGCACCAAGGTCTCATCCTGGCTGGGGACCAAGTCCCATTAAAAATGGCACCGAATGATTGCTTTCCAGTCATCCAAAGATGGAAACTTAAATGTGTGTTTCTATGCTCTAATTTAGAATGCCCAGAGAGACCATTACATCACCGAGCTAGCACCAGCCACTACATCCATCTCCAAGGTGAAACTCCTGGTCTGCGGAGGAGCTGGAGTTGGGAAAACAGAATTGATCTCCTCACTCAAGTGCTCAAGATTCAAAAGCCTCTTCCGACGGAGGTCAGCCTCCGATCTCGCTCACATGGTGGCTAATCGGACCTATGGGTTCAACGTCACCCAGACAACCATCCCGAATGCGGGAGACTTCAGCATATGGGACTTCTCGGGACGGAAGGACTACTACATTGGTCATGAGAGTTTCCTTCAAGAAAGAAATGCTATTTTTCTTATAGTTTTCAGTCTCAAGGATCCAGTGGACAGACAGCTTATGCAAGTTCAGCATTGGCTGGCAATGATCAAAGCAAAACAGTCTACCGCAAAATATGTCAGCTACCGAAGGCACAGCACCACCAAGCCTTTTGTTGTGTTGGTTGGGAGTTTTGCAGATCAACAACCACCTCTTCTGGAGTCAGTGCCCAGTGAATCTGGGAATGGACAAGCTTTTGCTGTTCCTTCAGCAGCCAGTGTCCTGAATGCCAAAATGGACAACGGGAAAAGTGTCTTTGGGAAGGTCGTCAGTCAGTACAGCCCATACTTTGTGTTCCCAGACATTGTTTACACTCTGGATTGCAGACTGTCGCAGACACAGGAGTCAAAGGCACTGAGAAGTCTACTAGGGCATCTGAGACAAGAATTGATTAAAGTATGTCAGCTGCATCTCTGTTCCTTCTTCATTAATCATTTGATAACACTCTTGTCTAATACTGTACCCTGTCCATTAGCTCTATCTCAACCATATACCACCACCCTCCCCTATAGTGTGCAATCAATGCTTAAGAGGGAAGACATTTTATCAAACTTATTACATTTCACAACTCTTATATATTATAGAAACACACTTATGTTCCCCGCCTTACCAAGACCATCTCAGATGTATTGGAGTTATGGCGCATGGAGCACCAAAATCTACCTGTACTTACCTGGGAGGGATATCATGAAAAGGTTAGGTCACATGTCAACCCTTTGGTGTCACATGACCAACTTCGACCAATCACACTGAACCTACATGAGATGGGAGAAGTAAGTGAAAGAACACAAATACTTTTATACATGTAACTATAGCGGTGTGTTAATATTTTTCTTCTGTTACAAAGGTGTTCTCAGTTGAAGAGGGTCCACTAAAGAATGTTGTCATTTTGGATCCTGGATGGCTTGGCACGAGGATACTTGGACCTGCACTTTCACCTGAAAATTCTGTTATTCCTCAATTAAAATCAGTGACCGGAAGAGTCAGCCTACAAGAAATTAAGCGAGTGTTTCCGCAATGGAATGCTCTCTCTATTGTCAATCTTTTTCAACATTTTGAGCTCTGCTATCCCAAGGAAAGAGACGAAGACATCTACGTCTTTCCGTGTCTGGTAAAAATGCAGTCAGTATTCGGGCTGTGGGAGAAAGATCCCGCAATGATAGTCTATGCAGGAATACGCTTGGTAACAGCCAATGAAGTCGACATTTTGACCCCCAGTGTCTTCCCGCTGATCCAATGTAGATTGAGGAAGATCTTCAAGGATGATTTTGATGATCAGGAATTAACTATATGGTCCGATGGCCTCAAGTGCTGCAGAGGAGAGGTGGAAATACTAGTGTCGCTGGAGGAGCAGGAGAGTGCTGTGGTCATCAAAGTAAGAGGCTCCAAGGACTCTCAGAGGGAGTGCTATTCGCTGTTGCACCAGTTTTACTCTGTAGTTCAGTTAGCTCTGTCGGATGCAATACCAGGAGCTGATGTGATTACAGAAATTTTGAGTTCAAAGTACCTTTCTGAACACAAGCCCAATTTCTCTTACAGCCCCCAGTTCATCTTTAAGGCAGAGCGTTCCAACGGCCTTGTAATACATCCAGACAACCCATCATTGAAGGAGCACATTGTAGACCTGCTCTGCTGTGGCTGTCAGGAACTACTATTGGCTGCAAAGTCAGTTCCTTACATGTCTTCCTCTACCTTACCACAGAAGACCAGATACAAGTTATGTCAGTTGCTTGACCCCCCTCACCCTCTTGGAATGGACTGGTGCATCCTGGCCCTAACTCTGGGCCTCATTGACGAACTGCCTACTATTGATAAAAGCACTGAAGGAGGGAGCCCAACTCAGCGCATCCTCAGTTGTTGGGAGAACAGCAGTCAGTCCTCTTTGGCCAAATTACTTGATTCGCTCAACCACATTGGTCGTCATGACGCTGTTCAGGTCCTTTTGGAGGGAATTTCTCTTTTCCCAAGCAGTAATAATACTGTGGTTCTGAATTTACCAGGAATTGAGGCCACAGCCTATGTCTGTTAGTGTTTAATGGACGTACACTGTACAACAATGTCACTTATGATTCACTTTTATAAGCTACATGTATCATACCAAAGTTATTTGTATGAAAACAGGTATTCCCATTTTGATTTTTATGTACCTCTTTTTACATGTAAACAGCTATTGATCTCAAAATTTGCCTTTCAATACCGTACTCTCCTGCAAGCTATTCTCTCGCGGAGGTGTGTCTTTCTCATCTTTGGGGGAGTGGCTGTCACGGTCGCTGGGGGTTGCACTGGGCGTGGTTTGTAAACACAAACTACAGTTGCGTACTATAAATTGGTCGTGTGATGAATGCTGTCAGTTCTGTAACTTTATACATTATTCGATTATGGCCAGTCCGAAGCAAAGTACTCTAGAGGAAGAAGTTGAGTTAGGAGAAAGGCTAGGACGGTTAGTGGTCGGTGTCCATATAACACTCGTAATATAAAAGCAATATCAAAGACTACTTGGCGAACATGTATTTATATTCCTAGCTTGCTTCCTACAGTGGTCGCTTTGGAGAAGTCTTTAAAGGCGTCTGGAAGGAAGCACAGCAAAGTTGTGCTGTAAAGGTGCTCAAAAAGCGAGGATCATCGGACAAGAAGAGCATTGCGCGAGAAGTCGACATTCTGAGGAAGGTCAAAGGTCATCCCAATGTGTTGGGCCTACTAGACTGGTTTGAGACCCCAAAGGAGTACATTATTATCACAGAACTGTAAGGTTTATGGATACGTGGTATCATTTCAATCTAAGTTGAGCTATAAGATACTCAGAAGATACCACCTGACCCATATAAGTGCTGCATTGTCAAGTTTAACGTGATAATTAATGATACGTAAACGTGAATATGGTTGGACATATAACGCTAAAGAAGACAGCTTTCCTATATATTTTAACAGTGGTTCGACTTTCGATATTTATACAGTTTTATTTTTTCAGATGTTAGTCAGGAAATTGCAAATACCTTTAAAGTTTATTAATTCTTATCCTCTGAGAACCCATTGGCTAGTGTAATGCGGCCCAATTCCATCAATGAAACACAAAAGCTGATAATTAGTCATTTTGCATTTTCATGGGATCCAGCAGAGAGGGAATTAAGTCTGATTGTAACCTCATCAAGAGCACTATGGACTTACCCTATTAGAAGTTTAGGAAACTTGTGTGTTATGTAATTTAATGGTGTTTCCTCAGCTTCATATTTATTAGTCTAGGAAATTGGTGTTTAGATCATTTTTGTGTAGTTATTTGCATAATTCAACATGTTATATATGGTAAGTCAAATAGGTTAATTATGAGCTTGTTTTAATGGGTATTGTCTGAGATTTGACAGAAAATTGAGCTACAGTGTTATAATACAAACAGGCAGTCTCACAAGACAGTTAATGTTGAGTTTATTAATTCCCCCTCTTGTGTGGGTGCTAAAAGGTGCTGTACATGTTAACATAGCAGGAATGTATTGGCAGTGTTTATGAATTGGCTTCAAACCACATGTGTACATATTATGTTCCCAGAGGTGGTGTCAGCTACAATCCATCTAATTGCACAGACCATGAATCTCATTATCTGCTGCATAGTATGATCCTCTACAACACTGATATCTTATAGGATACCAGGTGGTGAGCTCTTTGACTACCTCATTGAGAAGGATTACTTGTCTGAGAGAGATGCAGCAAGTTATGTGCATGAAATGTTGAAAGGTCTAAATCATTTGCATCAAGGAAAGATATGCCACTTGGATCTAAAGGTGAGCACGGACATGGATCACTATAGGGATAATTAAAACAGAGGTAGTCTTTGTTGAGCATTATGACAGTACCTAATTACTGAGCTACAAGTTCCACAGCATTGCATCTCTTACTGTTACAATATGTAGATACCACAAATGTATATCTAAAAGTGGTAGACTGTGTCAAGTCAATTTCATCCTAAGATACTTCTATGGACTGAATACTGTGTGTGCATAGCAGTAGCAGTGGGCCAGCAATTGTATTTCCTTATATATACCTTTGAAGGAAGTAGGTCTTCTTAGACTGATCAGATCAAATGACAAATATTCATTATATTGAAATCTGAGTGATTGATTGTTGTTGAGTATAGAGATCAAGTTGCTGTCCCCTTCATGTTCTCTATTTTGAGGACTACATGTAATTTTATTACAGGTGAATCTTTTTATTAGAGCAGATTTAACAACATTCTGTCAGAATACAGTTAATATATATGATTACGGCTAGTCAGTCTATAATATGCATCTAAAGAGCATAGGTACTGTATTAGTAGAAATGTAGGAAACATCTATTGTCTGAAGATGTAGGAAAATTAATAAATTTAAATGAGATGCATTCCTTAAGCCATTCCCAACATATGTCATATTGAGTGCTGTGACAAACGTACAATACAAGTGGTTTGGTCAAGTTCTAGACAATGTTTCTATATATTCTGTATGTAAATCATCAGGTGTAATGTACCTAAGTCAACAAAGTAATTGTGTCACAGTTACAGTTATCAGTAAAGCCTATACAGGTGTTAACAAACACATCATTAATTAAACTGAAATGCGTATTAGTTTAATGATGCGTTTTGTCAAGGACACAAATACTCCTCATGATCGTGTACTAAACCACTTGGGGCAGCACCTGTACACACTCACAGTCAATGCCAGGGCTACATGATTCTGTACCCTGATGGTGTTTAATGTCCCATTTAGCCTGAAAACATAATGTTAATGGATGCAGAGCATCACAGAATCAAGCTTGTAGACTTTGGCTGTGCCAGGGATCTTGAGTGTGAAGGAGAGGTTTCAGTGATGGGCGGTACTGCAGAGTTTGTAGGTACGCACGCATGCTATTATTACATAACATATGATGAGTTTGGCTGTATACATTATACATGCAAGTAATCAACATGTACGTACATGTATATGCATGCAGAAGTTAGGTTGTTATCCATTGACTTTCTATAGCCCCTGAGGTTATCAATTACGATCCGGTATCTCTTTCTGCAGACATGTGGTAAGGCCATCTTGATATTCAACTAGTCCCAACCAGGTCCATGCAATACACACTTTATGAATCACTGATATATGATATATAGTACAATGATGGCCTTTGAATATAGCAATCAGGCTTTACAAGTATTTATTGATAGCAGCTTTGTTGCTAGATAAAGCGGCATATATCATTGATATATGGTACATTGTATATCTACTGCATATTATATGTAATGTATATGTATGATATACATGTGTTGTACGTAGCTTCATCACAAGATTATCTGTACAAATATAGTTATCTACATATGTACATATGTGTACTTCTTATTCATTTGTATATTGTACATATGATATACTGTATATATTGTATATATGATATATTATATTGTGTGTATTGTATATTGTACATATGATATACTGTGTGTTATTGTATTAATTGTATGTTGTGTGTATTGTAGGGGTATTGGAGTCATAACATATGTAATGTGAGTTACCAAATATTTTCCATACATCATCATATATACTGCTTATATGTTGGTACAGTCACTGAGTATACGTATGTATATGGAATGTTTGCTTCATTGTTGATATAAAATACCCATTGGAAATATGTACATATGTATGTACGTACATGCTTGGAAAGTTAACTTTCCTACAAGTGTAGTGAATGAATAAAATTCCTAACTTGTTTACATGTGAACAGCTTATGTATTTATCTATGTAGTTGTTTGTGGCTGTAGGTTGAGTGGGATTTCCCCTTTCCTTGGGGATACCGATCAAGAGACATACTGTAATGTGATCAGTGCAGAATACGAGTATGATGAAGAGTTTCCTCAAGTGTCTCAGAGTGCAAAGGACTTTATTGATGCTCTATTACAAGCACCTCCTAAGTAAGATGCAGCTGAAACTGGTTTGATGTAACCTAACAACTCTCTTCTTAAGACTAGTAACCATTCTCTTATTTAGAAAGAGGCTAACTGTAGAGAAATCTCTAGATCATGCGTGGTTACAGGTATGCTATAGTACATACATACGTACATATGTAGGCCAGTATTAGTGGGCAGAATGTATACACCACTGTACTGGAACGTGTAATATACATATGTAGATGTCTGATTCTGATAATGTTATTAAAACGGACAAACTAAAGTCATTTAGAGCAAGAAGAAAGTTGAAGGTATTTGTAAACATATTAATAGTCTGCATGTACAGGTAAATGTTGAAGTCTCCCTCAACTGGTAGTGTATTCTTCCCTCTCCTTTCCTGTTCTTGTAGGCAGCTCTACATACAGTTAGAGTGTCTTGTTCTATGGCCAAACTGATAGCCTCTAGAAGCCAATGCAAGCTCTCTTTGCAAGAGGATCCCGTACTGGATAACACTCACTGAACAGACACACTTTATTAAACATGAATTGCACTCTAAACACTATAACTCTGTTTTACTGTACAGGAGGGTTATCTGTGACTATCTTTTAGCTCATTGTAAGTACATGTTTTATACGTGATTGTGAAAGTGGATCTAATGCTTGGTTTAGGATATGTATGATGCAGAGTCTCAATCTCTATGAATGTCATAACCAGAGTTTTGGCATCCTTAATTACACTTGTTGCTATGGAACACTGGTTGCTATGGAGATTCTACTTTTGGTTTGTTAGAGATTAAACTGTGGAAAGAGAAAACAAAATGTACACTTTTACAAATATATAGTTATACTCTGCATTTACATAAAGCTTAAAAGACAAACATATATATACGTACAATCAAAAATTTAGTTATTCACTTAAGACAAACTTAGATGAATTAATACAGATCTATTTCACAGTGTGCACATCAATTAAACTACTCCAGTTTGATCTTTAAGTATTTTAAGATTTCCCTAACTCATACTTAAACTAAAACATTATTTATATACTTGTAACATTAACAATGTCTACATGCCGAGATGGTAAAGTGGTCAGGAGAAATGTTCAAGTATAAAAGACAAATTGATCATGGCTATATCAGACACATATCTACTGATTGTCAGAAATATATATAGTGAAATATATACCTAATTTACCATCAAACTTTAGATAATCCTTTACCATTTTTCCTAATTTAGTAATAGGCTGTTACTATGGCGATAGTTGAGTAAATTGTTTTTGCAAGTGATGTCTTAAAAACCCATAACTCTAAAGCTGTAATTATTATAAGTTGACAGCCATAGAGAGGAATCAGATAATAGGCTACATGAACCCATTTATAATACAAAACGTAAGCTAAACAATAACAATAACATCACACATGTACATGAAGAGGAATATCCTCCTAAAGTCAGTTGCTATGAGTAACATGAAATGAACAGATACACAGTCACAGAAATTACATTATCCATTTACACAATATTAAGAAGATACAGAATACCTGTTTAAGGCCATTGCATATTTGTACATCACAAAAATTGAACAATTTGAAACATGCAGGATTATGGTGAAACAATTGCAAACTCTCTAATTTCTTTTTTTTTCTATAAACAACATCAGCCTATATAGGGCTAAAAGCACACTTTCTATATTGCCCTGCATATATATAATATATTCAAATAAGGATCTTTGAACATTCTTGACTTGATGGAGAATATATGGCCATTTATCTAAACTCAGTATATTCATACTGCCTTACAAATTACCATGGCAACACCAAAGAATCACCATAGTAACAGCTATAATCAATTTAAGACTAGTTTTTAACAGTTAGAGTGTTAACTTAGCAGGTAATCAAAGCTTGGTAATTCCACCAGCTGGGCAGGACTTGTCATATACACAAAATATACAGAGACAATTAGAAATTCAAATGATACTAGACCCAAATTCCATGTGTTAAATTTAGTACATATAATTCCATAGAATGTATATATTAAATTAAGACATTAGCTGCCATATTCCATATAAAATTCCAAAACTCACACTCAAAGCCGAGCTATATGTATTCACATCATCTTCTTGATTAAACAAACATGATCCATCCACATAAATGTCTACAGCTAGGGCATTCTGAAAAGTGCAAAAAGGAAACACCTTTTATGTATATTATATAATTATCCAAATATAAACGTTGTCAATAAAACTAAAAGACAAATACAAGTGGAAATACAAGTGGCGAGTGTGAGAGAAGTAGAAGGAAATGAAATAATTTGATAAAGCTTCTTCGATTCGCAAACAATTTTACCTGACGGCTGCCATTTTAATCAGTCACATAAACGATATACAGTATAGCGCATATAATCTGTCTATGTCTATTTACATGTATATATGATCTTGAACATGTATAAATTTGTATAAATTGTACAAGACTGATTCTACTATACGTACATCAAACTAGATTCTATTTATAGTTTGTTTTATACATGACTTTGCTAAGATGGACAATGAATATCTTTACTACACAAGTATATTTAATTGTCTTGAGCTTTTAAATATGCATGAGCAGTAGATTTATATTGGTATACATAAGCAGCAGTTAAGAGGTGCATGTGCCTGTTTGACAATGATATAATTTATAGAAGCACAGTGCATGCATGCTTTACTGCTTCTGCGAGAGCTGGATAGGATAAGACAAATATGACGTCATTTCGAATGATAACACACTGAGGTCCGACTGTACCGCCAAATTTCCTTTAAAATACCAAGGAAATTCTCAGTTCATCGGCCCACGGGCCATCAACTCTGGAGGTCTATGCTTGCATAGATCGATGCGAAAACCGTGGTAGGAGCACGACCATGGTACCATGCGACAAAGGGTCATCGGTGTTCGTATAGTGGGGTGGTCTCTCTATCATGGGTTAGTGCCTGGAGATGTATCTCACTATTAATCCTGCTTGTGTGTTAAATTGGCACTTGCGGATTCTTGCTATACGACCCGTACCTGGAGGAGCGTGGGTCCAGTGCCACTACGTAGTCGGTCAGGAACCCCTGTTGTAGGCTGCAGCTTCAGGTTGGTTTGGAAGGCATTTGCATTTCAATTTGTATGCAGTTTTCGTATCCATGCATCAATGCAGTATTTCATTTTATATCATGTATTTTCAATTCTTTTCTTATAGTTCAGTGAACTGATGGGTCCCTACTCTAAAGCGCCTGGCCGATCCCAATGAGCTAAAGTCTGTGTACAGTGTTCCCAAGCTGCGTTGTGTGCACATGATGATTCTCATTGGTGGGAGTTTGTGGTCCGCCAGGGTCGGGCTTGTTCTGTCCGTAGCGTGAGGCAGGGCAAGGCTAGTAACTGGTCACAGGTCGGTCAGGTACGCCGGACCGTTCCCGAGCAACTTCTCTTACGACGCCAGTAGTGGAAGTGTCAAACAGAGTTGAAAACATTTTTTGGGGCACGAAGTACTTCTACCTCCTCGTGGTGTGCCCTGGGGTCACCTTTACATTCAGTAAAGTGATGCGAAAAGAAGTACTGCAGCAAAGATACTGCAGCAAAGATCCAACAACACTCAAAAGGAGAAGAAAGAAAGCTGAAAAATTCTCTTCACAACCATGAAGAAACTATTATATTTATTGTTTGAACATTTTTTCTTTTTTAAAATTTGTATATGTAAATTTCAAAAATTGTCAGCCAAAAATGATCATTATTCAATGGTTCTCTATACAATTGCAATTGCATGGTGATAAATGATATAAATTCATAAAGAGATTGATATAAAAATTACAAAGATCTATAATAAAGTATCAACATTCTGTATACTCTTGTAAATTATAAGTATACAAATATGAAAAAAGAAAGAAAAGAAATGAATAGAAAAAAAGGAAAAAAGATGATAACAGGCGTATATCCTCCTAGAGTGCAGTGAGTCAATGCAGCCACCCATCTACATACATTCACTATACATTAATCCCCTCATAGCTGCAAGGCATGTTTGAAATTCAATTCATCCATCGGGGGTGGTCACAGGGTACAATGTATTATACATTATCTACTGAATACTGTATATGAAGCTGGTTCGTGATGTATCGAATTTCTGCAGAATATCAATAAATTCATGACCAGAATATTTTTTCAAAATACAAGTGAGAGGTACATTAATAATTGGCTTAGGATGGAAAATGTCTACAAATTAAATCCACCACCTCTATTTAAATATTTTGGTTCAAAATTGATCTTAACCACAATAATAACAATATCCTATACAGAACATTTAAGCAAGCAACTTGTTTATTGCAGCATTTAGGTCTCCGCCAGTATCCATTAGAGCTGCAGGGTAGAGAAAAGAATATACTGTATATAAGTTCAGAGTAGTAGTATTGATAGTCATGATTTTGGCTTATATGGTCAGAGACAGAATAACTGAAACATTATAGAATAAGGATTTCTTCCAACTGCGTTAAACTTATCTTTTAGGTGGTACATCTTTCGACTATCACAGTTGCTGTTGAAGACCCCCAGGGTCAAAATGTTTGACTAAAAGATTTACCAAGCCAAACTGTGTTTTTAGACACTCAAAGAGTCGAAAGATGTACCATCTAAAAGATAACAACTGAAACGCTGCTGAGGAAAGAAAGTAACTCTACACAATCAAGTTGAGTAGAATGTTACTTCATAGGATGGTTAAACGGTATAAGAAATGATATACGCATCAGTGTAAAGATACTCAATCGGGTACATAAACATGTACATACCATATTTAGCTAAATAGGAACTACTCAATTGGACAACTAATTGCAAGACCTAAACTTTAACAATGGGTGATATAACAAAGAGATGATGATGGTAATTGGGAAGGCAGATTATTAATAAGTAAAACAAGTTGTTTCACTTTTCATGTTCTATAAGGGTACCTACCTTGTAAGTTGGCTTGTCTGTCAAAGAAGCCCATTGCTTGCAGTTCCTCTAACTGCCTCTGGTACATTTGTTCAGCTGCTTGCAGCTGTTGCTGTTCTAGGGTCACCTATACAGTTACCATGACAACAGGGAGTACAAACTTCATAATACAATTAAAGTTAGTTAAATACTTCCGCCTGACATCAGGTCCAACTATAACACATACTAAACTAGATTTATCTACTCTAAAAATGTCGGTCAAAAAGCAAATCTACTCATAGTTGATGCTATTGCTATTAGGAGGATGCATTGACAGTTACCTGGGGAGCTGGGAACAAGGGGTTAAACCCTGTTGATGTGCCTCCTGATTGGGAGGGAGGAGTTGGCTGCTGCTGCTGCTGCTGTTGTTGTTGCTGCTGCTGTTGTTGTTGCTGTGAAAAACCTTGCAATAAGGACTGCAAGAGTTGGGCTTGCTGCAGCTGTGAGGTGGGAGGGGCTGTGGGTGGGGTTGAAGTGGAAGTAGAAGTTGGCACACTATTACTACTTCCTGTTGAAGGCTGAGTGCTCCCTGAGGTTGTTCCACTTCCTGTACTAGGATTACTTCCTGTGCTAGTTGGTGGTACCATACCAAATAAGCTACAGGAAGAAAAGTAAACATTTAGACAAACAGAGGCCTAAAAGTAAAGATGGCTTACCCAGGTCCGGGGCTGCCAGCCCCTACACCCGGGCCTAAACCCAATCGTTGTAGGTCTTGCATATTGGTTGATATGTTAGCCATGGCTTGATGCACTTCTGGGTTCATCATCATGCGTCTAAAATCCTCATTCTGCATCTACACATGACAAGGCGTTGCACATCAAATGAGCTACACCCCCAGCCACTTAACAAACTCACCATCTGCATAGTCTGACGAATCTATAATCAATAAAAAAATAAATCAATTGAAACAGAGTAGTATACTCCTTACATATACATGAAGCATACCATTCACTATTTTCATACTTACACATATGTATGAATGTACCTATAAAGATATGCATATATAGTTTTGTAATTTTATTCTCACGGTACTTTTTCTATTACACATTTTAATCCACACTGTCATTTAAGAAGTATTTAGGTAGGCAAGACTACTCGTTAATCTAACAGGTCTTTTATAACAACAATATCAAATGTAGCTATGTTCCAGTCAAGTGTTGACTTACCCTCTCACGAGCATTAGGATCATTAGCAAACATTGGATGACTCAGCATCATCTACAAATTAACAAGAAATCCGGTTCATCAGACACATCATAATACAGCATGGCCAAATGCGGGTATAGCAATGCAGTGACCTAGCGACCACAGACCTGTTCCATGAGCTGCGGGTTGGAGAACATGCCGTCCATCATCTGACGATACATTGGGTTCTGCAAGAGTTGGCCAATCATATTGTGCTGCTGGCTGGGATCTAGTAGAGTGTGAAGAGAGTAATTCAGGGCAGAGAAGGTGAGGTGAGGTGAAGAGGAAGTGTTGGACAGACTAACCTAAGTTCATGGGGTTTTGACCAAACAGTGAAGGCAGCCTACAGGAGAAGTAGTTTGTAAATGTACAAATATACACTTTACTACACTATATACATAACTACACACAGATATATGTATAAATTCAACCATATCTACTGATATGTATACATACGTATACACTTTACTACACACATTATATACATAACTACACACATATATATGTATAAATTGAACCATGTCTACTGACCCTCCTAAGCCAGCACTGGAGGGAGTGCTAGTGGTCTGGGTGGAGGAGGGGGAGGTGGTACTGGGAGGAGAGGGAGCCCAAGGGTTGGGGAGGGGATTGGTGTTGGGAGCACCTTGGGGAGTAGTTGGGCCTGAAGGTGTTGAACCTATGTATGTAGATGTATGGAGAACATGTGGTTAATCACATGACAAACATGTGACAATTACAAATGGGTGCATACCTCCAGATCCACCAAATAAGGCAGCAAAAGGATTCTGCTGTTCCAGCTACACAAGAAGACAAGACAATGAGCATAGTTCAGGACACAGATGAGAAGGGCAAGATCACTTAGGAATGTGTAAGAGGAAGAGGAAGATGAGACAGCTGCACAGGCACTGACTGTCTGCGTGAAAGAGGTGAGATGAAAGAGGTGGAGCTGGAAGGGGTGGAGCTGGGAAGGGGTGGAGCTGGAAGGGGTGGAGCTGGGAAGGGGTGGAGCACGGAAGGGGTGGAGCTGGGAAGGGGTGTGGCTGGAAGGGGTGGAGCTGGAAGGGGTGGAACTGGGAAGGGGTGGAGCTGGAAGGGGTGGAGCTGGGAAGGGGTGGAGCTGGAAGGGGATAAGAATTTAAACAGAGAAGGAATGAACAGAGAGGAGGGAAGCCATTAGAAGGTGCTTACAGTTTCCTGTGCTGCGTCCATCATTGGTTCTTGTATTTCTGTGTACATCCTTGCCAGAGCATTGAATCCTCCCGGCATACTCTATCATTGCAAGATAAGCAGGTGTGTAAAGGTACGTATATCTCTATATACAGTACATACAAAATTGAATGAGATATTCTCTTCCGATATACAGCTGATATATCTCTGTATAAGCACTCAAAGGTATAGGGACAGACAATATAGATATTGACATATGTAACTTACATTTCTCTACTACAACACTACATACGTACGTATGTGTATGCATGTATGTACATGGTAACAACGTGAGTCATCTCTGCTCAGCTATGGTATATATCAGAAAAAATGGCTACCATTATATGTGGCCATCCCTACCTCAATGTTGCTGAGCTGACGGTCATGTGACCTTAGCATTTCTTGGAACATTGCAGGATTTCTCATCATCTCCATGGCCTGTCTCATCACCTCTGGATTGTTGAGGATATGGTTCAGCTCCGGATTGCGCTGTGCAACAGGACAAAGCAACTACTATCACACTACTATCACACTACTATCACACTACTATCACACTATTATCACACTACTATCACACTACTATCACACTACTATCACACTACTATCACACTACTATCACACTACTATCACACTACTATCACACTACTATCACACTACTATCACACTACTATCACACTACTATCACACTATTATCACACTACTATCACACTACTATCACACTACTATCACACTACTATCACACTACTATCACACTACTATCACACTACTATCACACTACTATCACACTACTATCACACTACTATCACACTAGTACAGTAGAAAATCTTTACTTCTACGTCTACTGGAATACATAAAGCATTCAGAAACGTGCAGTCACATGCAGGAATCACTCATTGCATTACCATTTTTTTACTACTCAATAACTACATACATAGATCAAACATGTTGCATGCATATATACAGGTATGTGTGTATGCATTTACATATAAATTGGAAGCTACTGACCTCCAAAAGTTGCCTCATTTGTGGGTTGGCTTGCAACATGTTAGAGAGCATGTCGGGACTGTTCATCATACTCTGCATGAGAGGGTTGTTCATGAGCTGGGAGAACATCTCCGGATTGTTCCTCATCTGCTGCAGGAGAGGGGCTCCTTGTGCAAAAGGGAGGTTAGGAACTGACGGCTGAGACTGTGTGGCACCAGACTACATAATGGAGTGGTCACATGATCATCACATGACCAGAACAAATGAAAGTTTAATAATATAGATGGTCCTTTCCAATTGAAAAAAATTCTTCTAAACACATTGTATAACCTCTTTTCTTTTTTAAATCTGACTTAGTTAGCGTTCTATATTTGACACTTCTCTTAGAGTAGCAGATACATAAATGTATTCCAACTATGGGCCTATCTGCTATTTGTAGCATGAATAGACCAAATCCACTATTAAATGCTATCAGACTTTTGAAAGAGTTGCTACTCACAGTTGTGGTTGGTGGTTGTGTTCCAGTTTGGTTTGATGATGTAACCGGTGTCTGACTGCTTGTGGTAGAGGAGGCCGCCTTCGGCTGTCTGATCACTAGATGGACGGAGCAACCGTCACGAATACCTAAAGAATATAAACACAAAAAAGGAACACTCTAATTCAACAATACCAACTAAAAATGATGAATCCATCGCTCGAAATTGCGCAATCAAGGATTACTAGCTAAATCATTATCATCACTTGGTAGCTTTGACGTTACTCACCATGTTGCTGTAAAGTCTCTTCGTCTTTTAGAATTTTCCCAGAGAAAATGAGACAAAGATAAGAGATTTCAATGTTTTCGAAATGGTTTAGGGCAACCTCTTTTAACTACACAGAGTAAAAGTGATGAAAATACTTTTTACAAACTTGTGAATTTTCGAATACTCACCTCTTTTACGGTTGCATCTTGTTTTATCTTGAGGTCAATCTTTTTCTTCGCTGTCTTTAAAGTAACATTAATTTCTACTGGTGAGGACGCCATTTTACTACGTAGTCTAACCTTACGTCATCACTTTATCAGCAACGAGGGATCAAAATGGCTGCCCAGTTGTGCCTTTCCGACTTGTTCCAGAATAGCAGACGTTTCATTTTGAATTGCTCCGTAAAAGGTGAAAATAACGTTTTAAGTCGAATTAGAACTGTATAATTATTAAAATCGTAAATATTTCCTATATAGCATGTTTACACGTACAAAGACCTGTTTCTCATGTTTCACGTATTCTCGCAGTCCGAGGTTTGTTACGTGAACAGAAGAGATGTTATGCTCCGAATCCTTTAGAGAGAAGTACGTGAGAATGAATTGATTGAGTCTCTTAGATGCTGTAGTCAATATATTCACTTTTGTCTGCTAGGGAGTATTGAAGCTTTGATGGCTTCAGTGTCTGGAGGAAGATTCAAGGGGAGAAAGAAGGGAGGAAAGAGAAAGTTTCGGAGAGAGACCTTTGTGAACCTCGGACAGGGTACGTGGTAGTAATGGATGGATGGGTGGATGTGTGGATGGGTGGATGGGTGGATGAATGGATGTGTGGATGGGTGGATGAATGGATGTGTGGATGGGTGGATGAATGGGTTGATAATAATAGCATATGTACGTATAATAACAGTCAGTTCCTCTGCGGTAGGTTTGAGAGGTGAGAGATGGCCTGGTTTGAGTGCACCAATACCAACAACTACTTATGGACCTAATTGGATTAAAGAGAAGGAGTTGGAAATGAGAGTAGTCAAAGGAGATGAGAAGGAATGGGAAGAATCTAGAGTTCTAAATATTCTACCAGGTCAGTGGATAACACATTATACAGTCAACCTCTCTCTATAGTGGTGACCTATGGGAGTGAGACTAGGTAGTCTTTATACAGTCAACCTCTCTATAGTGGTGACCTATGGGAGTGAGACTAGGTAGTCTTTATACAGTCAACCTCTCTATAGTGGTGACCTATGGGAGTGAGACTAGGTAGTCTTTATACAGTCAACCTCTCTATAGTGGTGACCTATGGGAGTGAGACTAGGTAGTCTTTATACAGTCAACCTCTCTCTATAGTGGTGACCTATGGGAGTGAGACTAGGTAGGAAGTCATAAACCTTGTTTTTCATACAGGAGAAAGAAGGTCGGAGAGGAGGTTATCAGAAATGAACTGGAGCCCAAGGGGCTGGACAGGACGGAGCTGGGGAGGGAGACATGTAGGCTGTCCAGAGCTACCTAATGGAGGTGTGTATCTATTGTACATAGGAAGTCTATATCTGAACACATTAAGACCTTTATTGTACTCCTATACAGATCCAATTCCAGAATTCGACTCAGTTGTTATAGAGGTCAGTCAGGACTATATTACAATATAAAAATAATATAAATTTTCAGGTGAAATGATTTGTGTGGATATACTGTCCTTTTTAGGTGAGGAGAGTTGCGCAACAGACTACTGGTGGAAAGAGGAGATCCCTGAGGACATTGGTTGTTGTTGGTAATGGGAATGGTGCCATTGGTAAGTGTGTGTTTATACCAGAGTAACCATGGCAACATCTTCTGTGGGTAGTATTATTGAAAATGAATACATTCCCAGTACATTCAGTAAACACATTGTTTATTCACATACATATCGGTGGCAATAGTAGTAGTATACATACATACGTACGTACATACAATGACTGTGCACCTGTCGTGGCCTTAGCTTGACCAATGTTGAGCCATCTTGTGGTAAGTGATGAATACAGTGTGTATATGCTTCCAGTTTATGTTGCTATTCAGTTTGCTGTTTATGATGTGTAGGGTTTGCCATCGGAAAGGATGCTTCTGATACTAGAAGTTCCATCAGAAAGGTATTAAAATCTCTTGTATATTGTACACACCTTATACTAGTGTATACTAGATTTAGCATAGAGAGCCAAGGATTCACAGAAGATCAAGATAAAGAAAAAGACAAAGACTCCCAGGATCACTGATGAAGGGTGGAATTCCCAGAAACGGCTGTCTGACCCAGTGGAGAAGAAGATGAAAGAAGGGAAAAGAAGGAAGAAAAGACTCCTGTATCTTCATCCAAAGCTCTCTTCAGGTTTAGTTCCCTTATAGGCTCTTTTACAGAATAGGCATAGCATGTAGGAAAATGGTATCTTAGATTTTTCATGCATGTGTGTGTATGTGTGTGTGTATGTGTGTGTGTGTGGGTGTGTGTGTGTGGGTGGGTGTGTGTGTGGGTGTGTGGGTGTGTGTGGGTGTGTGTGTGTATGTGTGTGTGTGTGTGGGTGTGTGGGTGTGGGTGGGTGGGTGGGTGGAGGTAAGCGTGCTGCTCTTGTGTGTGTAGGCAAAGAACAAGGCGATAATGCATCTTCACTTTGTCCCAAAATGTGACAACCACACAAGTTAGTAGCTTCAGAACATTCACTGACAGTCATTGAGAGATAATTTGGTGTATCAATGCTGTTTTGTGTGCAGTATATCATCACTTGGAGGCTAAATTCAAGAGAACGAGGGTCATCATGGAGCGCAAGGTTCCTGGTATGTGTTGCTTAGGGTGATGTGCTATACTGTATGTGAAGTAGGAGGGGTATCTCTCTTATTGAAGGGTATGGACTTGTATGCCATCGTGCAATAGCTGTCATATGTAAATTGGTTGGTATCAAGGATATTTATGCTAAAGTACTTGGCTCTACTAACCCCATGAATGTTGTACAGGCTGCAGTAAAAGCCTTGGAGAGTCAGGTGAGCCAGCCCAATATTTCCACCATTTTTTATACTAACGAAAGAATGGTATCTCTCACTACTAGACTACTCATGAAGAATTAGCTCAACAAAGTGGACTCCATGTTGTTGAGATGAGAAGAGAGTGTGACTACAGACCTGTTGTAGTTGCTTCACCTGAAAACAGTGAAAAGGCCACTTTAGAAGCTGCCAAACAATTCAACTTGCAAACATTATGAAATATTTGTTGTTCTGTTATGTATTCTGTATTAGTTTTTGAAAATTGGAAATATTTAAGCCAAAAAGTGGATTAAGCACCAGGAGGCCTACAGGAGCTGGATGGTGCCATTCTGAGCCACCTAGCTACTGTTGCGTTTTACATACGATGCAGGTCCAAAGGTCGTTAGAAGTCTGTTGATTTGTCTTCCTCCCGTCTGCAGGACTGTGGACTGCTTCTATCAAATTATGATGGCTCTCTCCGCCAATGGCTATATACCATCACTACACTTACAACTTCATTTTTATATTACTTGTACGTTACAGTTCCAGGATTTTGGAATGTAAATGCAGTGAAAAGGGCCACTTTAGCAGCATTTCAACTCATAAACTTTGCTATATGTTATAATTACAATTAGTTGTACATTTTGTGTTGGTATTGTATTAATTTCTCTGATATATATATTTAAATTAATGGAAAAGGATATGTATAAAGCAGCAAGACAAGTGAGATGTAATTAACTGTACAAAACAATATATAAAGATTTGTCTCTTTTCAAAATATGTCAACATCTTGTAAATCTTCAGACTGGGGTTCACTGACTGCTTGTGAATCTTCAGATTGAACATTTCCTTTCATTATTCTCAGCTCATCTGGATCAATAGTATCTGGGTCAACCGGACAATATCGAGTTGGGAAAAATGTTCTGAGGTGAATCTAAAGTGTTTAACCAAAAACACACAAAGATAATTATACGGAGATATCACTATAGCAACTATCACTATAGCAACTATCACTGTCTTTTTCGCACCATGGATGGCGGTACCTCCAACTAAGTATACATGCCAACTATAAATAGAGCAGTTAAAAATGATGATCTCCAATGTTTATCCTGTGTTTATTCTGTGTTTCTTACTTGTAGATGTAGATTAACTTCATCACTCCTGGAGAGGTAGGGGAAGTTCCCTCCATTCTTCAAATGAGCCCTCTTTGCACTCGGATACAGCTTTATCAGCTCGTCCTTCACTTTGTTAGTGAGGACACTGTTGTCGTTGACCTATATCACGGCACACTTGTGGTTAGGTATGCTTTGAGGGATAGGAAAGTGCACAAGGGTCGTGACACGTAACAAAGATAATTACAGTGCAACCTCACTTATCCGAACCCCTGTGGTCAATTGAATTGAAACAAGTGTTCGGATAATTGAAAAGTTCGGATAACTGAAGTGAAACAGAACTTGTTCTACCATAATATAAATATGTCTATGTATTACATGTAAAGCACAAATAAGGATTAATATTGTGCTCTTTTATCCGCAATTACCGTCAATGAATACTTTTCTAACATCTTAATACAGTGGGCCCTGGTTTAACCGACCTTGAGTTAACCGACAACCTTATTTAACCGAACAAAATTGACTGAAACCAATCTAAATTGTATTCCCCGTAATACTTTAGGCCCTCGTATATCCAACCTTGGTTTATCCGTATCTGTATACACTAAAATGGCAGATGCACTGGGTTCATTCAGATAAACGAGGGTTCGGATAAACGAGGGTTCGGATAAACGAGGTTCAGATAAACAAGGTTCGGATAAACGAGGTTCGGATAATCGAGGTTCGGATAATCGAGGTTGCACTGTAATTTACAAAACAATTTTATGAGTTGAATGTCATTAACCTGACCAGCTGAAGGGATAGTTTTTACAAATAAAATGTGAAATCATTTTTTGAAAGGTTGCATTCACTTACATCCATGATGGTTGTGTAGACATCTTTCACTTTAGATGGATCAATGAAGTTACCAGTACAGTTCATGGTGAGTCTTGAGGCTAACTGCGATCGGTCCAAACCATCCAACTGAAGGGGGGGAGAGGGAGAAGGAGAGGGAGAGGGAGAGGGAGAAGGGGAGAGAGGGATAGGGAGAGGAAGAGGGGGAGAGAGAGAGGGGGAAAGGGAGTGGTAGGAGATGCTAAACTCCAGGAAGCTGCAGATGATACTGAATGTGGTCAACTCACTCTCTCAACCATAAAATCAATAGAATCTGCAATTCTGCTCTCCACCTTATCACTAGGTAGATTGATCAAAATTTGGCGTTTCAATAGGAAGGCTGGTTGAAACTTGAGACTGAAGCAGAGAAGAGACAAAAATACACATTTCTTTACGCACAAAGTGTACAAGTAAGTGTCTTTAGTGTACAATTCCCTTCAACCTACTACTTGGCAGTGCTGCTTTGATTAAAGACTGTCGTGTCACAAAATGAGTTGCAGAGGAACTGGGAACAGACACGATGATTCTTGTAACATTTCTCAACAAACTTTTGAGCTAGAAACCCTCCCAATGAGGCACCAAAGAGATGCACCTGTAGATACAAGACACCACCACACTCATAGCACTTACCACATTAACATAGAGGTACAAACATACATACATGTATGCAGCATAAAGCGCTACATACACATATATGTATGAAATAGTGTTCATAAGGAATATGGAAGGTATGTATCAGTAACACTTTAAATAAAGAACGTTTCAACCCTCCTTCCCTCAGGCCTTCTTCAGCAATATAGATACGTTTTAAAAGGTAAATCTGGTGTATAATGTCAACTATATGTACAGAAATTATTGATCCATCATCAATGATATAATTGGTAGAGTAGCTACATATCTAAGTCATCTAACACTGAAAATTTAGACACACTTCATGAGAGGAGACATTAGAGTTTACCTGATCTAGTTTCAGTTCATTCAGTAACTTCTCAAATCCGACGCAGAATGCCTCAGCGCTCCAAAATATGGGATAGTCCACCTACGGATACAGCAGAGTACAATCACATTAAGAGATGAGTAGGCTGTCATAAGAATGGACCATATTCTACTGAAAATAGTTTTCCAATCACATATCAGAATCTGCTGACTACATATATCAAGGTGAATATAATTTACACACAGTCTGCAGGCCATAAATATAGTTAACACATACACTCAACCGATATATATGGCTTGAAACGTGAATAATTTCCCTGAGCTAATAGCTGCTGTCCATGGCGCTATAAAAGTTCACATTTTAATGCATGCGACAGGGAGCACTAATCTAGACTCACGGATATCACTCTGTAGCCTTTGGCGGAGAGAGCCATCATGATTTGATAGAAGCAGTCCGCAGTCCCGCAGACGGGCGGAAGACAAATCAACGGACTCTTAACGACCTTCGGACCTGCATCGTATATAGTCCACACTTCCTGGTCGCTTCGATCAAGCGATATCTATGCATACAAAGAGTAGATACAAATGCAAAACCTACTTGAAATACTAGACTGCAAAGAGTAAGAATTTAGAAAAAAGGAGAAATATTTTCTTTATTACAATTACGTCCTACCGTCTTCTTGGAGATTGAACTTCCGAATCTCAAATATAACGAAGAAGAACTCAGCGGATCAAGTTCCGTTGCAGTCGCCATTGAAATTAAAGTCACGTGCCTTAGTAGGCTCAAAATGGCGTCCAGGATTGTGAGAATATCTACTTTGAGAACCTTTCAAAGGACTCTTAGACCCAGCTTAGGAAAATGTTTCTCCCAAGATACTTCAAATAACAACAAGCAAGCTTTAGAAAATATATCTGTAGACGAAATTGTAAGTTGAATATTGTCGTTTCTCCACCTGAATATTGTGGAACGAATGATATGTCGTTTAACTAAATTTGTACGTGACTTGCAGACACCAATCAATACTATTACTGGTTTGCCTGAAGAGCAATTTGGACGAAAAGTTCGCATTTTTGTTCCTGCGAAGCATGCAATGCAAAGTGGCACTTTCAATGCCAAAAAGTGGACCATTGAATTTGAAACTAAGGAGAGATGGGAAAACCCCTTAATGGGATGGGCCTCAAGGTGAGTTCACAAGGTGTCTTAAACTGAAGACTGGTCTGCTCTTCCTTTTAATTATCACTCAGAAATACTTGTGGTTTAAGATTCCATTAGATATTGCACCATTAGTAGTATGGGATATCATTGCTCTTAAAGTTTGACTTCTCTTGTTCTCACAGTGGCGACCCTCTGTCCAACATGCAAGTGTCCTTTGACTCTAAGGAGGAGGCCATTGCATTTGCAGCAAAGAATGGTAGGAATATGCTACATGCACCAACTGTTGTTAGATGCAGTCTTTTGAGATTTTTATTCAGTCATTCACACTTTATTGTTTTAACAGGGATTAAGTGTTCTAGGGAATTTCCCAATTTTGTGATTTTTGTGCCAGTTGTATTTAAAACACAAATTATTGCTTAATTTTTGAGGCCTGACTTAATTGTGACTCAGTTGCTATATAATGATGATTAACTACTGACATTTATGCATAGGCTGGGCTTACGAGGTGGCAGAACCGCAAGTTTCCAATCTCAGATCAAAGACATACGGAGAAAACTTTTCATGGAATAAAAGAACAAGAGTTACTTCAAAATAGCTCAAATTACTTGTTTACATAGACAGACGTACTCTATTATATATAAACTCACACTCACTTGCTGGAGACATTTGTGGTCGTATTAATATACTCCCTTCATTAATAAACTCGTGGCTTGATATTGTTATTTGGATGAGAGTTTGACATGCTCCTTTAATTACTTTGCTGGGAAAATTAGTCACTCTCCTTGTGTACTTATAAATATGTTTATTCATTCATCACCATTCCATTCAGCAGTCTATAGTCAACTATAATAGAGGGGACACAGGTCACTACTGAATAACTCTGTATGTATGTCCAAGGAGAACTGGAGAAAGAAAGGAAGAAAATCTTTACTGTATTCTCATCCAAAGCTCTATTGGCTTGTCCAAACATTATATTCTATTGATGTTTTATGCTTCATAACTATATATATAGGAAAATGGTGATTTATTCATGCATATGTACATATATACATGTGTTTCTGACATAGTTACCACACACAATTACATTTCAAAAACAGTTAAAGGACAAAAGGTTGCAATTGGCTTTCAAAAATGTGTGCTGTCAAATTGCAAGAGTCATTTATATGTCTTTAGTATGCACTGTAAAGTATTAATGGCACGAAGACCAAAACAGTCTGTTCTGTGGCACTGCACACATGTAGATGGCCGTGCGACAGAACCCACTGAAGGTGCTCAGGCCCAGTGCACTTGACCGAGCCATCATCAGCAGCTCCGCACCGGCTCTCTCCTCACTCTCTCTTATCTGGGAGACACTGTGCACTTTATCAATGTGCACACTCTCTCCTTCTGTCACAAGAACTCTTCCCTGGTAAAGCTCCTTAGCCCAGTCTTTGACAATATTTGAGTCTGTAATGAGAAGCACTGGTGTGCTTCCACTTCTAAGACTCTCAGCTTTCCTTATTCCACACTCCACCAGAACCTTCCAAGCATTCTGATGTGTAAATTTATCAAACACTCTCCTGGACTCATTTAGTGTGCCCAGAAAACCAGTCCTTATGTGTACAGTTATGTAAGGAGATGCTAGTAGTCCTATCTTCTTCATTAAACTGTCGGCTAACATTTCCACTTTTGGATTCACCCTGAAGAGATATCTTTGCATGATCCCATGGAGATGGGGAGTCTTGTTCTTCAACCACAAGGAGGCAGAAGCTATTGACAAACTCTTTTGACTGAAGGAATATTTCACATTCTCGCTCAACTGTGATAAGCCCCCTCCATATACAGTCCATTTCATGTTAGATTTCACAGAAACATGAGTTACAGAGTCATTAAACACTATGTGGTTAATTGCATACAGAAATGTCGTCCATTTGCCAGTCGACATAATACTTGCATGTTTCCAAATTGTGCCTTTTCTTCTATAGTTGGGAATATCCCAGTTAATGATGGCTGCGTTGAACAAACTGTGCTGGAGTTCGGGGTGAAATGGCATGGTCCACTGTATCAAAAAGAGGCGATTTGACATAATGGCAGTGAAGAGAGTGAAAAAGATACCGCGTAGTCTGTCCCCTATACCTCCACATATGTGGTTGCAGAACCAGGTCAACGTGGGGACCTGTTGCCCTTCGGTGAGCGCTTTTCTCATTCTCTTGTGCCAGATAGCGTAGTCTGCTAAGAGACGCAAAAGGTAGCCAACCTCAGGACGCGTCGCGACCTCCGCTAGTTCCGATCGGGTATCGACGCAGAGAGGATCGCTGGGATACAGAACTTGGGACATATTGATAGCAAACTGCTGCTGCAGTATTTGGGTCTCGTTCTGCAAATCGTCTATCCATTTGTTACCAAAGATGGGCGTCGGAGTAAGGCCGTGTGGGTTCGGCAGAATGGGGTCTAGCCTAGCCGCTGACGTGACACGTAGCGTTGTCTCCGTAAAGCGAAACTCTGCCGAGTCAAAAAGAAGTAGAATTAGGAGACTGAGACAAAGTAAAGTTGCTCCGAGTATAATGGTCTTCCTACGGATGAGCATTGCTTTCCACCGCACAGATTTCAACGAGCTTCCCAGAGAAAATATGGCGGAACAAGTAGACTAGACGGACAAGTCTATGGATTTCTAAGAGGGCCCATGCAGATGCTTCTTTACAGCTCAATATGTGTAGCTCTGACAAATTCATGGTCTAAGCAACAGTTGACTATAAAGTATGACAAGCCCTAAACTATATCATAGCCTTGTCAAAAACATCCAAATACATAGTCATAAGTTATGTACAAACAACAAACATCAACACAAAAACAAGTATCAGTTTAGCTATATTGAATAGAAAAGAGTTCAATTGTCTCCTAAACTAAGAAAATGATTGCTTGGTTCTATTCAGCTTAATACTTCCTTTATTTCCTTCATCAAAATTGAGTGAATGTTCATCTTCTCACAGTTGACTATTAAAGTCAACTGACCATCTTTTATCTTCCCAGTAACAAGAACTGGACTTTGAGATGAAAATGTCACTGCAGCTAAACGAATCACTCCAGCACCAACACATACAACAGGGCCAAGATTAGCCACTTTGAGCATGGACTTGCTAATTTTGTCTAGATCGCTATCCTCCAGTCCAATTTTACATTTGCTCTCACAAAGTCCACTCAGTCGTTCTAAAAGGAAATGGACTCAAGTTTGAACCTACTAAATCTTGCTACTTTATATACGTATCTCTAATCTACCTGCATAACTACGTGCTACTGTATGTACGTAACTATTTTATGGGACTCACCCTGAGTGTAAAGGAATGATTCTTCACTCATGTTTACTGCATGCAAGAGCTCTCCAACGTGAGGGTCTATCTGAACTGGATACTTCCTTCCTCCCGATACACTATAGGGACAACATGCATTAAAAGCAGTCAGACAACATGATCGAGTGCTTGCACAATATCTAGACATGGTAAACTGCTTGATCACAGGTACTGAGTGTATGCATACGTATGGGACCTGCAAACCAGGAAATATGGAAAGGAATGGGAATCATGTTTATGAGTGTAATTCAGTAAATGTACATGTACATTTGTTGATTTTGGCTAAATCTAATTGCCTTTATCAAATTTATCGACTGAAAACATAACTTGTTTACAATCTTCCTGACCTTTCTCTGTATGTAATTAGAGCTCTCCAACCCCACACACACGGAGGACACTGTTAGTAGCAGTAGAACAGTTTAGTCACTTACCAAATGTCAAACTTTGCAGGCTGCAGAGTGTCGTTAAAATCGATTGCTATGGTGGCAGAAAGGGAACCCCCCTGGGCTAGCTGTGGTATCTCTGCCATCTCCTTGATTGACATTCCTCCCTGCAGCCTCTTTGCTCCGATGGAGATGCCATTGATTGTCGTATCAGTGGTGTTGGTAAACTCCAGTTCTATGGCCAACATCTTCTTGGAGTAGATGTGCGACCGTCTGGTGAACTTGTGGTGGATCTGCAAGCCTTGTCCAGAGATCCTATTTAACAGTTCATACTTCTTGGATGGAATGACAACTGGATATATAATATCCTGTAGACGTACATACAAGCACATAATAACTGTGTATAGGTATGTACATAATACAGACAATGTAGAGAAACAAGCAATCTATCACCTGCCTACAAAGAGTACTTGTACAGGGTACGCATGTACACACAGCACAGTGCAGTTAATTGTGAACACGTACGTACGTACATAGATACTTGGGGTAGGGATTTCTAGATACATAGATACTTACAAAAGAAGACTTCTTGCCAGCAGATGGTGACTCAGTTCCTGCAGCCACAGGTTTGAGCATGTCTCCTCCACCGGTTGGTAAGGTGGGTGTGGCCTCTCCGCCAGTGAAAGGGTCATCTAGAAGCAGTAAGAGATCGTTCTCCTGGCCTTTCTTAGGCTTGGCATTGGACTGGTGCTGCTTCTACAGAAAATGGAAACATTTAAATCAAGAGTGCTACAGCATACATTACCGTCAATCTGTGAAGAAATGATGTATGACTTGCACACAATAAGTCTGATTTGCTTCTCACCTTTGGGATAGGCTTTTTAGGCACCTCCTCTTCACTTTCTTCTTCACTAGTTTCTTCTTCAGACTCTTCTTCGCTCTCTTCTTCACTATCCTCCTCACTGTCTTCCTCCTCACTTTCTTCAGTCGGTCTTTTAAAGGTCTTACGTAAGTTCTTTAGCACGTCCTGAGCATCATCAGAAGATTCATCTTCTTCTTCCTCTTCATCTTCCTCTTCAGATTCATCTTCTTCAGACTCCTCCTCCTCACTCCCAGATTCTATAACGTAAGAAGAGATTTTACACACATCTCCCATTTTAGGGCAGCCATTTTGTAAGTGCGTACCTTCACTGTCTTCAGAGTAGAAGTCATCACTTTTTGACTCTTCCTCAGAATCTTCTTCTGAGCTGTAAAAATCTTGCTTTGATTCAGTTTTGCTGCCATAGAAGGTCTGATATTCCTCCTGTACAAAACATAATAGCAACTACATCCTTAGAGTAAAACCCTCAATTATATAATTACTATTACTAATTAATGGCTTTAATTAACTTGTCAAAAAATCAAGAGTCTTGTAAATCACAAACTGTTGAAACTGCAGTCCAGTGATCAAGGGATAGTGGAACATACACATTCACTATCACCAAACGGATGATACTGTCTGCAAACACCCAAACTCACATCAACCTCTCTAACTGATGGATCTGGAGGTTCATCGGGGAAGTCAGGAAGGGGGATATAGCCATTGGCCTCCGTGTTCAGATAGTGCGAGAGAGATCCCAACTGCCAATGATCCCGTGCTGCAGAGAAGGTAACATCACATCTATCAGAGTATGCCAGTTAAGGTTACATGGAACTGGTTACGTACCTTTATAGATGGACTCAAGGACTGGAGCTGGCTTGGTGGACAGCAATATCTTTTTAGCATACTTTGAAAGTGCTGATACTTCCTGAGATTCATAGTGAGGAACTGGAGATATTAACCTCACCCTATAATTCACACCCCTCCCACAGTCAGTGCCACACCCTCCCACAGTCAGTGCCACACCCTCCCACAGCCAGTGCCACACCCTCCCACAGCCAGTGCCACACCCTCCCACAGTCAGTGCCACACCCACCCACAGTCAGTGCCACACCCCACCCACAGTCAGTGCCACACCCTCCCACAGTCAGTACCACACCCTCCCACAGTCAGTGCCACACCTTCCCACAGTCAGTGCCACACCCCTCCCACAGTCAGTGCCACACCTTCCCACAGTCAGTGCCACACCCTCTCACAGTCAGTGCCACACCCTCTCACAGTCAGTGCCACACCCTCCCACAGTCAGTGCCATACCATAGATCAGGGCACTAAGGAGGCTGAACTCACCTCATCAGCGTTGTTCTCAGTTGTTATGAGCTGTCTGAGGAAGCGAGCCCTGTCCCGTACATCATAGTTCACATCATACCTAGCCATGTTCATGACGTACTGGCTCAGCAACCTCGTCTGCTTGGGGTTGGTGACAACCAACTTGGCGGCCAAGTTAACAATCTGCAGTTTCACAATGTCATCCTAGAAAGCAAAGTAGTACAAGATGAGGTAGAACATCTACCAGTATGTATGTACATGTATGTATGTACCGTGTGTTCATCAGATTATTATGATTATTACGTATAAGATACCTGATATGTACATACTAATATTGATATAGATTATTAACACATACGTACTTCATTAGGGAAGCTCTTTGCCGACTTCCTCAGAATGTCTGGAGCTATTTTTGGTATGAAGTTACAGTACTCTCCTATCATCCACAGGATGCTAGCTTTAGCCATGGGCACAGTCAGGTTGTCCACCATCTTGGCAACACGCACGATGAGGTCCTTGTGGTCCTTGGGAGCCAACTGTAGCAGCTTCTTTATCACAACCACACTCTCTCCAACAATATTCTCTGAAAATGAAAACGGGATAATGTTACTAGTATCATAAATTATTGAAGCTACTAACACAAGTACTAACATAACAACATCAAAACAAAGTCTACAAGTTTGCCAAGACCGCTTTCTTCTCAACTCATAAAATGCCAGTCCTAGTGACCTCCGAACCCTAGCTACTAGCTCCATGGAAACACTCACCATCTTTGTTGGACAGCAGGCTCATTAGCCCATGGAGACACGTTTCAGTTACTTCACTAATGGACACAGCCACTCGACCTATGGCCTGTACAGTGCTGGCAGCAAACTTGCGATCAGAGAAGTTGACATATGCCTGGCAGAGGAATTAGCAACCTTAACACTTGGGGAATGATCAGGAGTGGTTGGATGGTATGATAGTCAGATGACAAGATGGTTAAACGACAAGATGGTTAAATGATAATATGGCTAAATGACAAGATGGTTAAACGACAAGATGGCTGACTTACTCTGAACTCCCTCAGCAGAGAATGCACATTAGCTTCATTTGCTATGTTTGTCATTATCTCCAGTTTCAGTAGTTTGATGTGAGTTGGGTCAGTGGCACGCACATAGAAGTTCTTCAGGTGCTGCTCAAACAGAGACTGTAAGAGGTAGGGAGGGGTGGAGTTACGTGGGGAGGGGGTCAGTTAAAGAGGTGGGGAGGGGTGGAGTTACGTGGGGAGGGGGTCAGTTAAAGAGGTGGGGAGGGGGTCAGTTAAAGAGGTGGGGAGGGGGTCAGTTAAAGAGGTGGGGAGGGGTGGAGTTACGTGGGGAGGGGGTCAGTTAAAGAGGTGGGGAGGGGGTCAGTTAAAGAGGTGGGGAGGGGGTCAGTTAAAGAGGTGGGGAGGGGGTCAGTTAAAGAGGTGGGGAGGGGTGGAGTTACGTGGGGAGGGGGTCAGTTAAAGAGGTGGGGAGGGGGTCAGTTACGTGGGGAGGGGGTCAGTTAAAGAGGTGGGGAGGGGGTCAGTTAAAGAGGTGGGGAGGGGGTCAGTTAAAGAGGTAGGGAGGGGTGGAGTTACGTGGGGAGGGGGTCAGTTACGTGGGGAGGGGGTGGAGTTAAAGATACTTACAGGTCTCTCCACTGACATGGTTGCAATACTGGTCAGAACAACAGACTCCACTTCTCTGAATTGAAGCAAAATGTAGACACATACAAGTCACACCCGCACACACGCCCCCACACCCACACGTACCTCCTGCCCCTCAGTAATCTGATGAGTGGTTTCCCAATGAGCTGCTGCTCTTCCTTTGGTGCTAAGTGATAATAGAGTTGCGCAACTGCCATCACAACCTACAGAGGGACAATTGAATATAAAGAAGAGCTATGACTGCTAACCACAACCATTTAAATAAGAGATAAAAACAATTACCACCAAAAGGTTACAAACACATAAATATACATACGTAAGTCTACTAGCACCTCTAAGGAAAATAAATTTGGTACCAGATTAGAGAACACTTTAGAACACTAACTGAAGCATTTCTGCTCTGCAATAAAGATTTTACACTCCTCAACAGTAGTCTGTGGTCTGGATCCATTTTGTATTCAACTTTCTTTTTCCTTTTCTTCTTAGATTTTGCCTTCTCTTCATCGCTTCCACTTTCTTCCTCAGAATCCTCTTCTGACTCAGTTTCTGTGTAAAACTGTTCATTCTCTTCAGTTGCCTACACGGTCAAAAGGAATAAGTAACAGGCAATCCAGCAGAGAACACAATTCATTCAGTTGCCCAATCTATATGTAAAATCCACTACTGAAGACTTCAGATACTAGTCCTGTCATATCACACTTCAATACTGCATGGTACAACAAGCCACACAATAGACGTGTAGCAAGAATATATTACTATACATCCAACCGGAACGATGCTGCTGGCAGGAACACTGCAGCACCGTGAACTTGGATGATCACATGATGATCACATGATGGTCACATGTGAAGGAAGGGAAGATTTACCCATCCTAAAAGTAAATTGAAACTAAATAGCCTCAATCACTTTACAAGTGGCTTAATACAGCTCCCTTCCGGTTTAAGTGTCTGGAGATTTTAATTGTAATAACTACGTATACTATTGTCTTATGCCATTCAAATCAACTAAAAGGCATAATTATCTTCCAGAGCCGGCTCCTTTCAGCTTGTGTCTTCAGTATTGCATAATAGTAATGGTTTCTGCGTTCAAAGAAGGTGACTGACTTACCAGTTCAAACTTTGCTGGGTCAAGGAACTGCGTTCTGGCATATCTCGTCAGCATGTTGATAATAATCACTTGACCCCACTCGTCAACATCTGCCAACAGGTTTACCAGCTTCCGGTAGTTCTTGTGAATCAAGTCTATTCTATCCGGACAGACCTTCTCAAATGCCATTACCACACTACCAGCGACCAGCTGAGGAGAAGAAAAGAAATATACTTTCACTTCAACTATACGTACTTAAAGAGTACGACAGTTCAGGGCAGTAGAATCTCCTGAACCGCTAACAAATACTCAAGTACAGTTGTCATATCTGTAGATGTAACATTAACAGTGAACTCTACCACTACTACCCTTGTCTGCCTTGCTGTGTGTATGGTAAGACTGTATAGAGGGCATACTCATTAGGACACCTTATATCACTTAATGAATCTAATGAACCTCTAATTACATTCCTGCTTCTTCAAAGGATCCACGACCTCATATTCCACAAAACAGACATTCACACCATTTTATTACTTATGTAATACAGGCTGCCCCACCCCTCCTCAGACAGGCTGCCCCACCCCTCCTCAGACAGGCTGCCCCACCCCTCCTCAGACAGGCCCACCCTACCCCTCCTCAGACAGGCTGCCCCACCCCTCAAGAGAACAAGCCTTTCCCAAACAGCCCCGCCTCTTTATATCCTCACTGTGGTCTTATCCTTCAGTAGCTTCTCAATGATCTCCATGAGGCCTTCCTTCATTTCCGGGTCCAAGCTGCACAGCTTGGGAATGGCATGCGCAGCAGCCTTCCGGACCAGGGGAGACATGTCTGTGGACGATTCCTTGATGGACAGCATGAGGACGGGAGCTATGATGGGTACTCGTATACTGGAGAGGACTCTAAGAGCACTTGCTCGGATGAGCTGGTTGGGGTCCTTCAGTGCCTTCTGGAAGCTGCTGATGGAGAGAAGAGCCACGTCCTGCTGCTCCTCCGCATACCTCTCCAAGTACATGTACACCAACTTCTTTATCTACACATTTACAACATGTAGAAATGAATAGACGTTCCAAGAGTGGCCCCATGGGACGCCCCTGAGGTAGTCTTAGAATTACATATAGTGTAACGGTGATAGTTTCCATATTCTGTCACATTCCACAGATGTATTTACCAACTATTAGTTAAGTGCACTTGTGCATGATAGCTAATTGATACAATGAATGAGAGGAAGTGGTGACTAGCTTGAATTAGCTGACTTTCCTACATTTGTACGTACCTCCGGATTCTTGGCAACTACATTCTTCACAACAGCCGGAAACAAATCAGATGCCTCCTTTCCTTTTGCTATCATCTGCACCAACAGAACAGATACATTCTTTGCAACACAATACTTGACAGCTGATAAGTACTATACAATCAGTCCTATTAGGTTGCTAAGGATACTATTTAAGCATTGGAGCAGAGTAAATATCACAACCAGTTTTCAATATATATCAATACATTATAATACAATATCACACAGTTAAAGTTTCAAATTGCAGATATTTCAGTTTCACACCAACCACCATTTAGTCTTTGGGAAAACAGACTTACTCCAATCAAAATCTTCATGGCTTCAAGTTTGAGGTTATCTTTGCTGCTGTCCAACATATTTTTTATCTCGTCGTGTCTGCAGTTACGTAACGCACACGAGAAGAGATGCGCATTGCGCCATTCGCACAAGAAGGGGAAGTGCAACTTACTTCTTGTAATCTCCTCCAAATATGGGTATACTGCCCACTCCGCCTTCCTCCTTTTCTGTTGTGGAGAAGGACTCGGACCTAGAAGCGTACGAGCTGCCGCCTCCTGTGGCTCCAGGCGAGTTGTAGCCACCAGACATACCTGCTGAAAAATGGCGGTTCTTTGTAAATCGAGGCAGGAGTTTTAGGGTAACATCAATAGTACTTATCTTTAAAGAGTTAGTAATTTCTCAACTAACCTTTTCTTTATAGTGGAGATTTATTCAAGCAGAACGGCCGGACTTTTCTTCCACTGCTGCCTTGCAACACGTGACTTCCTCCGTGTAGTTCCGTATTCAGATGTTCTAATTCTCCGTATTCAGATGTTCTAATTCTCCGTATTCCTATGATATTCTTGCTTTTATGATTGTATTTGTTTGTAAAGGAAGTCGAGGTGATGTTCAGCCTTTGGCTTGTGTAGCAGCGAGTTTAAAGTGAGCGGATAGGCGAAGGATCACACATAGACACAGCAAAATAGATGACAGACAAAAACAAATGTATAGATCTAGTAGGTCCTGGTGTAGTACTGGCCAGTGAGTGAAGGGGCTACATACTGTCGATAGATTAGATAGCTAGAGGAGGACATTGTTTAATTGATCCTTCAACAGCTGCAACCTCGAATGCCAAACATTAGCAGCTATGGAGTTTGTGTAGTTAAACTAACTACACTGCTTCCTACCACAAGTTTGTGTAGCCCCAGGCCATAGGGGTGCGCAGTTTGGCATCACGACTTTAGCAGTGTCACTCTTCACTTCTTGTGTCCATTGTTGGGTAGATTTCTGTATAGAAGGTACCATTGAATACTAATTGTACATCAATACCCTTAACACCCAATTAACCACTAATACAATAACAAACTGCTGACTTTCTGTGCACAATGTAATATGCTATTACTGAAATGTAAATAATCACTGGAAATTATTATGCTGATAATTTGCAGTAATTATAGCCTTTGCAAAGGCACTCTCTTTTTGAATTATTGATAAAGATGCACTGATTGAACACTAATTGTATATCAATGCCCTTAGAGAAAGATGCAAGGTTGAGGTGTCCTTTGCTTATGACTTCCAGTGTCCAAGTGATGTTGGTGAATACCTGATAAGCCATGGGTTGAATGTGTTAGCATTGCCTTCTCCTGCAACATGTCTGCCAGGCAGTGTTCTGGAGGATGGAGACATACGCTCCCCATTGCAGCTCGATGATGATGCAAAATTATTGCTACTTACAGCAGAGTTGAAAGAAATAGTAAAATTTTGTAGCAAAGCTGATGGGATAGTATTTAATCTGTTTGCATATGAGGTTTGGTTGGTTGCCCAGCAACTAGGCATCCCTTCCATAGCCCTCTCTACGTTCTTTATATCAAGGTAAGTGTATTGATAGACTTCCAGCAATCACATATTGTAAGAAATAAAAGCTGTTGTATTGTATACATACATATGTACATACATGACTGGGATCAGAGATACAATCTGACATTGCTCTTTGAAATAGAACTCCTGTCCAAGGATTTGAAAGAAAGTTTAAATCCACTTTTCCTAAACTTTATCATCTATTGAAATCCTCAACTAAAGGTTTGCAATTGCATATATACACCCAGAAAGACCATGATTGATTTCAGTAACCCACCCTTTCACAGTAACCCACCCATTTACAGTGGCCACACCCATTCACAGTAGCCACACCCCATCACAGTAGCCACACCCCATCACAGTAGCCACACCCTTCACACCAGCCGCATCCCATCACACCAGCCGCATCCCATCACACCAGCCGCACCCCTTCACAATATAAGCCTCTTGGACCCTGTCAGGTGAAATGTCCTATGGAGAGGTTGATCACTGGATGTGGAGACTCTTCTTGGATGACATCGGAGCAGCTGCTGATCAGTGTGGTCTTGTCTCTGTCCCCTTTTCCTCAGCTAATGGTACCTTTCCAAAATGTCTGCCCCCTCCCACTCCACTGGTCTATGGTATCAGTCCTCACATCATTCAGAGACAACCTTATTGGCCGGAAAGGTTGGTGATTACAGCAATCGTGGTTTGAGAAGTATATCACTTAATGGTTAATAATTATACATTTAATCATTAAATCATATATATGTTCCATGACAGTACTAGTGGTTTACTGAAGCAGATACATTAGATCCATATAGAGTGTAAAATTCTACTTGTTATGTAGTGTCCAATTTTCTGGTACCTGGAATTTAGACTCATTTCCTTATAAAGGTGTTTCTCCAGTAGTCAAGCAGCTAGTGGAGCAAGAAGCTCTTTATCCTCTGATATATGTTGGATTTGGCTCAATGGAGAAGGTGTTTGGAAAAGAAATTAATTGGAAGCAATTCCTTGAAATTCTCACAACTGGTTTGTGTGACCATATACTGAGTAAAAACATTTAAATGTCAATCTTGTTCTCTCTAGTTCTACATAAGCAGAAAATGAGAGCTATTCTACAAAGCAATGTAGACCATAAAGAATTGGATCCATCAGTTATAACTCTGTTCAGTGGAACAGTCAGCCACCGGTGGCTCTTCTCAAAATGCTCTCTAGTCCTCTGTCATGGAGGATATGGAACCATTTCGACAGCTCTCAGAGTTGGGGTACCTCTGATAGTGTGTCCGTTTGGGTTTGATCAGAGCTTTTGGTCTGATCAGTTGGAATGGCTAGGTGTTGCCAAGGGCTGCCCACACATTAATAGGCTCAAAGAGCCAGACCTTACTGCAGCCATTTTGGCTGCATTATCAGACAATACCAAAAGCAAAATACAAGAAATTTCTAAATTATTGAATCAAGAAGATGGACTTGAAAATGTTTTAAAGACAGTCATGCAGACATTTAACTTGCAATCATAGTTTATCATGTTATGGATTATACTGAACAACTATATATAAATATATATGTATATATCATGTATATATATAAATATTAGGAATCAAACAATATTTGTACAACATAACAGATATTGTTCAATACTAAATATCTGGACACCTCAAGTTAAAGCTCTTCTCTACATTGCTTAATCTAGGAAATTAGGAAGGAGTGAGCAAAAACACACTGCAGACTATCTAGTGTAGCCTATAATGTGAGAGTATGTCGGGGCTGTCCGTACACAAGATTACGTCATTTTTTGCCAATCACCTTTGTTATCGTGTACACAACCTGGCACACGTGGTTGCTTATAAAGTGTGCAAGATCTCGATTGGCGTGCGGAGTCAAAGATGAAGTTTCTAGTGTTTGCGGTCCTCGTTAGCTTACTTGTAGCAGTACAAGCAAAGAAAGCTGATCTCAGGACAGTCACTGATGTAGTAAGTGAATAATTCTAGACGATGATAGCATCTCAATGCTGCTAATTGTGTGATTGATTGATGTACGTACGTACGTAGGTGTATTTCGATATTACTATCGGAGGGGAGGAGGCGGGGAGAATTGAAATTGGACTCTTTGGTAACACAGTTCCAAAGACAGCGGAGAACTTCAAACAGTTAGCAATGGGCGGCGTAAGTGTTGCACTTGAATACTGTTAGGTTTCTAGTACCCAATATTCTATCCCATAACTGATCAAAAGAATTGACATGACCATCACAAACCACTGAATATGAGCTCCATTTGAAGCATCTTTAAATTTGTTAAAAATAGTGTTCATGAAGCTCATCTGTTATTGTATGACTGCTATTTGCCTCTCTTATGAAATGTTATTATGACATACAAATAGTATAATATAGAGATGCGTGCTTCAATGAGAATGCTTTATTTCATGATAGTCTGGTGGCCTCGGTTACCAAGGGAGTAAGTTCCACAGAGTCATAAAGGACTTTATGATTCAAGGTGAGCTTGGGGGTGTTCAATGGAATAAAGTTAATTAATTAGGTCTAATCACTATTCCAACTATAGAAATCTAGCCCATACAAATGAATTTGTAGCATTTTATAGAAATCAGTGGTTTCATTTAATTTGATCCACTGGTAATGGTTGTGGTTAGGAAGTAGGAGATAATGAGGATAATAGTGAAGCCTTACAACACAATGGTCCAATGTAAGTATCTAAGCTACCCTGGTATTGTAAGATACCTTAAAAGGGAGCTGGGAGGTTGGGCTTGTCCTGGGATGCAGGTAACTGGGTGACTGATGTAATGCAGTATGCAATTGTTATCTTGACTTCTAACCGGCAACATCTGTTTCCCCCCCGTTTGTGTTCCTACAGGTGGAGACTTTACAAGGGGTGATGGAACTGGAGGTACGTATGTCCATCTTGGCGTCACTGAGGACGACATGCACTCACTAGGACATTGTACATCTGATTGGACATGTTGTATCTTAGCTCCAACCAATAAATTGGCTGAGTGAAATATCTTTATGTTTAATGATGAATATTAAGATAATTTGGTCATGTCTAGATGGACGAGCATAGTAGAGTGCACTTGCTAGATGCATTTTAATTTAGTGGTGACTTGATGTATTCCAGCTTCAAATTCAGATTTCTATTTACTCAGGTAAAAGTATCTATGGAGAAAAGTTTCCTGACGAGAACTTCAAGTTGCAGCACTATGGCAGTGGTTGGCTGAGCATGGCCAACTCGGGCAAGGACACCAATGGATCTCAGTTCTTTATCACAACCGTAAAGACTCAATGGTTGGATGGGAGACACGTCGTATTTGGAAAAGTCATCAATGGAATGGTGAGTGGGCTTTATATAGAATATTTCAACCAATGTCCAATACCATAATACTATATCTCATGTAATAACACTATTTATTGTGAAATTGAATTAGATGTATTTACAAGTATCCATGGTATCTGCTTTGTTTTCAATATGTACTGTACATACATATATAGTATGTACATACACAGGGATATTCCGGTCTCATTAACTACTTTAAAAACAGATCTAATGCCATGAAGAAATAGTAATGTAAGTATTGTGTGGTTATGATGATAAGCAATAATCACCGAAAACATTACATCAAACCAGCCAAGTGACCCAGTCTAATCTTGTTGGTGGACCCAAAATGGCAACTAGTGATTGCCTCCCAGTCATTCAAGATGGAAAACATTTAATAGGACTTCTGTGTGATTAGACTGTAGTCACTTGGCTGGTTTGGTATAATACCTTTCCAGTGATTATTACTTATCATCATAGCCTCTGCACAGCTCAGTGCAACTAACTGTAGCTACTTTTTGAGACAAAACTGAAAATGGTTTATTTATGTTAGACAAGTATTAATTCATTTGTAATTTGAATAGTAATACATGTTTCAAATTTTGATTTGAACACATGCCAAGGAGTACCTCCTGATTAGGTTCAAAATGGCCGAAATAACACCAACTGTGATTCTCTAGTCTGAATTTGATAATAACTTATAATTAGTTACTATTGCTTAATAAATGTTATTGTGTGAATTGCTGTAGAACGTAGTGAGGAAGATTGAAAATACCAAAACTGGTGCCATGGACAGACCCGAGAAGGACGTGGTTATTGCTGGGTGCGGAGTTCTTCCTCTTGAGGAACCATTTGTAGTTGAAGACAAAAATGCAGATGAATAGACACTAGTCCATACAATTTAATTAAATTTAATCTAGTTTTATGTATTTTTGACTTCCAAGAATTAAAAATTAAACATAATATTACAGTGTGACTAGCACCACAAAAGTACAATAGAACAAGATATACATGGCTTTCCGTTGTAAAATAAAAATATAGAAAATGAAAATAAAGACAAGATCCGATATTGATATGGGTACAATTATATAGACAGGTCATAAGGCTACAGGTTGTGATTTGTAAGGATCCTGTTTACAAATATCAGTAAAATGTCGTTCAACTCTGATGTGGTGTCCATGCTGCACACTTTAACCAACACACTCTTCCCACTAGATGATAATAACTTTTCAACATTCTCCAGCAGTACCTAGTAATATAAAACAAAAAATGTGTTGCTCTTTTAATGATGCTTTGAAGTGAATGCTTGTGGTTTATCACTTTGATTAGGATTTAGCAGGGCAGAATAATGGTAAGAGAAGGCATTACAGTGTCAACCTCCTGGTCTCTCTTACTTGAGTATTATCTACAGTACATCCTTTTGTGTTCAGTAGGGCCAAATGAGGAAGCCCCTTTAATCTGTTATCATCAAGATATTCCAGGAGGGCTCTACAGTTAACATCTACCTCTTGCCCAGGACTTGCATCTAACACAACAATCTACAAAAAGAGGTGGAAAGTTGCAGTTGTTACTGTTGAAATGCATACAGCTTCAAGAATATCCTATTATTAAATGTAATCTCTAGCCATAATCAGATACTGTTCAATTATGGTTTCCATGACAACTAAACTGTACTCACCACTCCTTGTTGATTATCGTAGTACTTGTTCCAGTATTTGCAAAGTCTGTCACTACCTTGAGGGACAGCAGCAAGTGATTGCAATAGAGAGAAATGAACATTCCACTAACCTCCAATCTCCTTGACATTTAAAATGGCTGAAGGAGTCATAATTGCCTTGATGGAGAATCCTGTAGACATGCACAAGATATGATACAAAATGGCCGATAAGTAAGTGATCTGGCTTGCCAGACCTCACACAGTACCATGTGTTTGTCAGCAGACCTGAAGTCGGTTCCACATTTGTGCTCTCCTCTCCAGCAGCTGCTGACAATAGGGTGGACTTGCCTGATCCGCTAAACCCCAAACAAAGAACATCTAATTTTGGTAAAGCTTTGTCCTTCTCTTTACATCCACAACAACACTACATATTAAAAACAAGACATTTCTTCCCTCCCAAGAATAAGCTGTATTGTATTGCATGCCAGTCTATAAGACTTCACTTTCAGTACAGGGGACTACCCCTAACAAAATGATTGAAGCCAGGTTATAAATTCCACCACACATACATTACACACTACATGTCATCACTTTCCATAACAACAATCACATGACTGGAAATAAACAAGCCCAAAAAGGAGTGGTAGGCTGCTCACAAGCCACGCCCACCCATTGACACAATGAGGTACAAGAGATCACCATCTGACATCATTTGGGCACAACTCCCAAATTCCATTTTATTAGAGGTTCAAGTTGTAGAAATAACATTTCATTAGTAGAGACACGACACTAATCTTAAGAACTGAACTCAAAATAATTTCAATCAGGGGCTAACCCATTTAAGCACGTTAAATACGTTTCACTTTCTTTGTTCAATTTGCGCAGTGGCAATGAACATTGACGCAAAGGGTAAAAATGAAATTGATACTTACAAGCGAGCCATGGCTCAAATGGAAAGTCAAGGATATCGTCTTGCTCCAGTGTGACACCAGTTAACTCACTTTATAGCAGAGGATCCGCAATGCTCCAAAGCCGAGATAGCAGACAGAGCACCTCACCGCCATCTATGACCTTGATTCTACTTACGTCATCGCTTTCCATAACAACAACCACATGACCGGAAATAAACAAGCCCAAAAAGGAGTGGTACGGTTGCAATTTATACGGATATATTGGCTGTATTTCGATACTATTGTTTCAGTGAGCTAGGAGAGTCGATAGATGATTTCGGAACATTTCTTACAGCAAGAAGATTGAAGCGATGACTGTTCCCAACCCGGTGAGTTGTTAGAAGGTTGACAAACGAGAGTGTTTCTGTTACGAAACCTTTAGTTACGAGAGTTGCCTGAAACGATCATGATCCGTGTACCACAGTCTAGCCTGTAGTTCGTATTTTCTTTATGTTTTGGTTACAAGTGTATGGTGACCGAACGCTATCGCAACGTGTTTAGTAAAGTTCCTTTGTCTGACTGTTCCTAACCTCTTATGATCCGCCGCGCTTAAACGTGTGTATAATGGGTCGAATGGAGTGTCAGTTTGTACAGTGCGAACTCTTTTCAATACCGCAATTAGAAGGAGGGTATCTGGATTGCGAGGCGTATTTAGAGCGCTGTGAGTAGATATAGCCATTTTTGCGAAACTCGCAATTTACAGTTTTGCTTTGTACTTTTTGTCCAAACTACAGTCGCGTGATCGCGACGTGCCAAAGAGAACAGCTTGTCTAATTACATTACGATCCACAGTCTGACCTACATAGGTTGTCTCGAGTGATACGTGCGTGTTGTCAATACTAAGTGGTCTCTAATACCATTTACTGGTCAACTGAGGAGTCAAGGGTGCTTATATTAAGTGTCTGTATACATCAGTAGCTTCGTTGAAAAGATTATCAAAATGATACATTGGATACGGCCACCATTAAGTGTCCGTATACATCAGTAGCTTCATTGAAAAGATTATCAAAATGATACATTGGATACGGCCACCATTAAGTGTCCGTATACATCAGTAGGTTTAAAAGGTTATCAAAATGATGTTAACAGAGCTTTATGTAAACTAGTCATTTAATATTCTTTTCATGTTTCCTTTGAAGTGTGTACATATATATGTTCATCTATAACAGGTTAATCCGACATTTAATAATAATCATTTGCCTTAAATATTGCATTGACTACAAGTTTCTGTGTTTATAGCTATTTATTGAAGACTTCCTTGAATGTACTCACAGACTGAGTTTAAAGACATTGTTCTTAATAAGGTCATTAAAAAGTCATGTGATTTACAAAGCTACAAATTCATCAACTGTGAATAGATTGATATCCTAGCTTTAACCTATCCGTTAATTGAAAGGAAGCCCTTTAATGCTGCTGTAGTAAAATAAATCAGCACTTGTTTCTCTGCTTTCCAACTACATCCTCGCAAAGTGTTGGTAGACAGGAAATGGGTTTCCATAGCTGATTTATTTTATGGTAGCAAAACACACACACGGAAAGGATTTGCATTGTGTGTAGAGACTGACTGAATGACAGTCATTGGCACCTTCAATACTTAATCATTTGTCCATACTTTTAAGATATGTAGTATTATTGTTGTACGTATTTATGTGTATTTTTCCATTTCATTTTGTTTTATTTTGCAATAATACATTTTTGTGTATTGATTCACAAAACACTATATGTACATACCTTTAACTACAAAACAAGAATGTACATATTTTAATAGGATATTCATTAGTCCCAATTGAAGCTAAACATTGTTTACTTGTAAAATACAGTGATAGGAGGATAGGTACCCGTAGATATGTGGACACTTTGCTGTTCTAGTTATTGTATTGTTAATGCAGTGAGTCACTTAGATACAGATGGGAGGTGCTGTCATTACAAGTTGCAGGTAACATAATAGTTTGCAGGTTCTTTCAGTGCTCCAGTTGTGTGGTATCTGATAGGTGTCTGCTATCTAGTGTTTCCAAATGTATGTCATCTCAATTGGGATACATGTAGTTCTGCCAGCTGTGAGCACCCTTGTCCTATAGCTAATCTGATAAAAGACACTTCAAAGTGGGAATAGGAAAGACTTGTATGTCTTCATCACCTCTGTATAGGAAAGTATTCAGCACTTTCCTGTTATGGTTCCAAGGCCCTTGTGAAGGAAAGTAGCCATTTTTTTAAATTGCGTAATAACCCATACAAATGGGGAGATGTACGTACATATGTACGTAGCCTGTTAAGTGAATGTACGTATGTTAAATGATCTCCAAATTGTTCACCATGTGACCACCTCTCTAGTGTGACCGCCTCTCTAGTGTGACCGCCTCTCTAGTGTGACCGCCTCTCTAGTGTGACCGCCTCTCTAGTGTGACCGCCTCTCTAGTGTGACCGCCTCTCTAGTGTGACCGCCTCTCTAGTGTGACCGCCTCTCTAGTGTGACCGCCTCTCTAGTGTGACCGCCTCTCTAGTGTGACCGCCTCTCTAGTGTGACCGCCTCTCTAGTTTGACCGCCTCTCTAGTGTGACCGCCTCTCTAGTGTGACCGCCTCTCTAGTGTGACCGCCTCTCTAGTGTGACCGCCTCTCTAGTGTGACCGCCTCTCTAGTGTGACCGCCTCTCTAGTGTGACCGCCTCTCTAGTGTGACCGCCTCTCTAGTGTGACCGCCTCTCTAGTGTGACCGCCTCTCTAGTGTGACCGCCTCTCTAGTGTGACCGCCTCTCTAGTGTGACCGCCTCTCTAGTGTGACCGCCTCTCTAGTGTGACCGCCTCTCTAGTGTGACCGCCTCTCTAGTGTGACCGCCTCTCTAGTGTGACCGCCTCTCTAGTGTGACCGCCTCTCTAGTGTGACCGCCTCTCTAGTGTGACCGCCTCTCTAGTGTGACCGCCTCTCTAGTGTGACCGCCTCTCTAGTGTGACCGCCTCTCTAGTGTGACCGCCTCCCTAATAAGTACACTTTACTGCCCTAATCACTGTCCTAATTGCACTTATGTGTTATAGTTAGTCCAGTGACTGTTGTGTTACTTGGAGACACTGAAATGTGATCAAAGATGTTCATATAACACAGTGACCCCAATTAGTGGTAGGTTGTGTTACTATGTTGTGATTCGCTTCCCTCTTCCTGTAGTGTCCGCTGCATGTCTATTTGTACGGAGCTGAAAAGTTATCTAAAAAAGACTTGTTTGGAATATGGTATGAATTAGATCAGTGATGAATCATTCACCACATTTGTCTATTGATGTATAGCAGTTGAACAGTAGACAGTTTCTGATAATCAAATTGATAATATTTTTAGATTAGATAACTTTGGCTGCCTCATTCATGTAAGGTCTACTCTATATACACCCATATGTACATACGTATGTATGTACGTATTCCAGAACATTAAAACTTTAGAATTAACTATTAATAATCTTAAATACAAAATATATCCTCCAATTGATATTATAACTATATTCATTGTTATAGTGATCCCTATGTTCAAATTACACTTGGCTCTCGTCAGCAGCAAGATTTAGTGCATCGGAGTAAGGCAGTCAGGAAGGTAAGGTAGCAGTAAAATGGAGCTAGGATCATCTATGTACGTATTAGGAGCTACGTACATGCATACGTACGCATGTCATTAGTGCTTAACTAGACATGTTTGTTTATAAACAGTTACTTAAATTACATGTGTAATGACACAAGGGTTTAGACTCAACACAAGTTGATTTATAGGTATCCTAATCCAGCACTTCAAATATAGACAAAATAAATTCTTGTTTACCCTGAAGGCTAATGTCTTATTATGTATACTACTGATGTACAATCTTATACAGTATACTACATTCTATTTTCCATTCCCAGTCCCTAAATCCAATTTGGAAGGAGAAATTTGAATTCCCATCTGTAAATCCTAGAGATCAGTACATAATATTTGAAGTGTTTGACGAGCACAGAGTTAGCAAGGACAACTGTATTGGCGGTATCAAAGTGAAGCTGGCAGACCACAAGATACAGGTACACTTAGTGTGGGAGGAGGGGAGGAGTGGGCATGGTAGGAGGGAGGGTAGAGTGGGCGTGGTAGGTGGGAGGGTAGAGTGTGTGGTAGGAGGGAAGGTAGAGTGGGCGTGGTAGGTGGGAGGGTAGAGTGTGTGGTAGGAGGGAAGGTAGAGTGGGTGTGGTAGGAGGGAAGGTAGAGTGGGCGTGGTAGGAGGGAAGGTAGAGTGGGCGTGGTAGGTGGGAGGGTAGAGTGGGCGTGGTAGGAGGGAAGGTAGAGTGGGCGGGGTAGAAGGGAAGGTAGAGTGTGTGGTGAATAGATTTAATGTTATAACATATCTATGTACCGTACATGAAGGAAGTGTCCATGAATCTTAACAAGTCTTGGTAATTATAGATACGTAAATTCCATATAACTTGAGCACAAAGTATTGTCGTGTATATATCTCTGTAATAATTCTAATTTTCCTGTGGTACACACAGTGTAAGAAGTGTAACATAGTGACTGAAGTAAGTCAGATGATTACTGCTCCGCTTCACAAGAGAAATGGAGGGTAAGACTTGTTATGGGAATACTACGTAGATGTAATGTGTTATGGGAATACATACGTACGTAGACTTCAGTAATGTGTTTATTTAGCTAAATAACTTATGCTATATTTGGCTACCTTTATCATTCCTTTCAGTTCAAAATCAAAGCTGCAAGGCTTTTTACAGTTCAAGTTACTGTACTACTGTAATCCAGTATCAACTCAACCCAGACAACTTGACTTAGGTATGTGCATAGTTCCTAACTTCATGCCTTCTATACATACCTGTGACCTCTGACCTCTGACCTCTGACCTCTAATATGGCCGTTAACCCTTGCAGGCAGCTTGGTGGTAGGAGCCAACACTAGAGATAATAACTCTCCCTCACTGAGGCAGACCAGTAGCAGTACCAGTCTCACCAGCGGCAGTAGCATGTCCACGAGACCCTCCAACTCTAGGAGAGAGTCAAACACGGAAGGGGCTGTATCCGTACAGAGAAGAGTGTCTGACAGCACTGCACTCAGCTCCTCACCGAGCTCCAGGCAAAGCCAACTGCCCAGACAAAACTCTCAGAGTAATAATGGAGTAAGTGAAGCCAACCTAATTAGTGACACTTTATGCATTTCAATCGTGTGAATAGCTCTGTGACTAGTATACAGCATAGGAATATGGGAGGTACGTATATACGTATATGACATCAGCAACACTTCGAAAAACAGTTACTATCACTGATTCTCAAATACGTATACGTATATATACGTATGTATGTACCTCCTATATTCATTATAACCAATCCACCTATTACTATGTACGTATGTGTGTACATATGTGTGTTACCATTGTGTAGCAAAATGAGTGGGTGTTGCTTGAGGAGCCCGCACCCCTACCCCCTGGGTGGGAGGAGCGACAGGATGCACAGGGGAGAATGTTCTACATTGACCACATTAATAGGAGGACCCAGTGGCAGCGACCCGAACACAGTGCTGCCTCGGACACTGAGGTTGTTCAGAGACAGCATGAAATGGAACACAGACACTTTACAATGCGGAGACACTTTGGAGAAAGAACAGTGAGCCTTATTGCTGCCACACCCACCCCTCACAGTACCACACCCCTTTCACGTGATTTTGTCTTATCTACAATATGTTAAGGACTGTTGACAGGGTTTCTTTTGCCCCCCCCCCCTCCCCCTTGAAAATGACAAATGTTATGCTATATATGTACGTATGTGCCAGAATGAACATTTGTGCACTAAATATGTTTGCCCCCCCCTTGCTAAATACTCTGAAAGAAGCACTGGTTGACATCCTGTAACTGAGTCTGATTGTTATGAGTACGTACGTACGTACATATGTATATCTGTTTGTATGTAGATGTCTGTGGTGGACCTTCAAGTACAAAATGGGACCACAGCTGCGCTCACTCTGTCCAACTCTCTGTCTGCTTCCCAAGAGAGCCCAACTGCCAACAGGGAAAGGAGAGCATCACAGAGAGTAAGACCCTATTATTATTACATTGACATCTTAGCAATTATAGTTGGCTAATTACCTACGTAGATGTGTCTCAAAACCTTCTCCTAAAACAAAAATCTCCCTCTATGGCTTCCTATCTCCTCCCTCTATCACTGCTGATGTATTTGTACTTTGACCTCTTGTAGGAGGAAGCAGCAAGACCTCAACTAGAGTCACCTTCACCTGTTTCAGTTGAAGAAGATTTACCTCCTGGTTGGGAGAAGAGAACAGCAGAGAATGGTCGAGTCTTTTTCATTGACCACAACACCAAAAAGACCCAGTGGGTAAGTCCCTTTCATTATACATCAGCACCATACCAAATATACTGTGCAGAATATTCAAGTGTTGTATTTCCGTCTCTCAGGACCACCCAACTAAGAACACAAAGTCAACAAAGAAAACTGCATCTATCAAGCTACCAAAAAGTCAAGAAGAAATTGAAAAGCAGCTGGGACCACTACCTGTAGGTGACACCCTCAGATTGATTGGCGACTGTATAAATCTGTTGTACTTAGAATGTATTGTATGTGTGTATACTCTTCTCTGATAATAGCCCGGCTGGGAGAAGAGAACCAATGAGTCTGGTAAAAACTTCTTCATCGATCATAGTACGTGTATCTCTCAGTCATTAAGGAAGAGCTTGCAATATGTAATCCCATTTCTTTACCTCCAACAGACACTCGATCGACGCAGTGGGAAGACCCTAGAATAGTAAAACTTAAGAATGCACAAATTGCAGTAAGGCAATGCCCGCTTGCATAATCTATGTACTTGTGTGCATGCATCATTAGCCATCCTTTGAACCGTTGACCTTTCTGCTACCTCTCGTAACCTTTGCACTCTATAGGCCGTTCCTTACTCAAGAGATTATAAGAGGAAGTATGAGCATTTCAAACTCAATCTTCCCAAACCTCCAGAGCAACCAAAGCAGTTTGAGATTCCCGTCAGAAGGGACCACATCTTTGAGGACAGTCACAGGGCCCTGATGAGCGTCAAGAACAAAGATCTCTTCCACTGCAGAATGTGGGTCAAGTTTGACAAGGAGAAGGGTCTGGACTATGGAGGGGTTGCTAGGGAATGGTTCTTTTTGCTGTCACATGACATGTTTAATCCTTACTTTGGCCTCTTTGAGTACAACCAAAGGTAGGTACACATACGTACATGACACACCTTATTTAACTTTTGGCGCCAAAATAGTGTATATTAGGCCCCTAGATTTAGCATAGAGAGCCAAGGATTCGCAGAAGATCAAGATAAAGAAAAAGAAAAAGACAAAGACTCCCAGGATCACTGATGAAGGGTGGAATTCCCAGAAACGGATGTCTGACCCAGTGGAGAAGAAGATGAAAAAAGGAAAAGAAGGAAGAAAGACTCCTGTATCTTCATCCAAAGCTCTCTTCAGGTTTAGTTCCCCTATAGGCTCTTTTACAGAATAGGCATATAGCATGTAGGAAAATGGTATCTTAGATTTTTCATGAGTTGTGATGTATTGAGCCATACGTACTGTGTGTATTTCTTCTGGCATCTCATTGTGAGTTTCGGACCTTATCCTACAGCGACAACTACATATTACAGATCAACCCAGATTCTGGAAGATGCAATGAGGATCACTTGAATTACTTCAAGTTTATAGGTCGAGTCTGCGGATTGGCAGTTTATCATAAGAAACTGATTGATGGTGAGTCCCCTCTCGGCTGAATATGTACATACATATATGATATACGTACATATGTATGTACCTAATAGATTTATAGCTACGTATACCAATATATGTACATACTGTATATATAATATATGCTTATGAACAAATGCTTGCTTGTTTGTGTTGTAGCATTTTTTGTGAGGCCTTTCTATAAGGTGTTGCTGAACAAGAAGATTGTTTTACAAGACATTGAAGCCTGCGATGTGGAGTTTTACAACAGCACCAAGTACATCCTGGAGAACGATCCAGAACCTCTTTGCCTCAACTTCAGTGTCACTCGAGAGTGGTTAGGGCAGGTAAGCAGTTTGTTCATATTTGTGCAATTGCTAAGTTCATTGTCTATTAATATACTCCTGTTTTCAGGTTACTGAAATTGACCTCAAGCCTGGAGGTCAAGATATTGAAGTTACCAACCGGAACAAAAAGGAATATGTTGAGTAAGTGTTTTGCTTTAACTTTGCACAATTATGTGTAGCTGTCATCAATTCTGATCATATGGTCAATAGTTGTGGTTAGTCCTTATCAAGACCAGTTGTTGTTACCCACAGTATAGAATACATGAATTATGTATGTGATCCCCAACTTTCATTCCAGATTGATGTTGAAATATCAGTTTGAGACTAGATTCAAAGAGCAGATGGAAGCCTTCAAAAGAGTTAGCTAACACAGGCAGTATATGCATAGTCTTCCAATATGTATATTCAGTCATATGTTAATTAATTAGCACTTCTGTTTCTATGTACGTATTAAAGGGTTTCAATGACGTGATTCCTCTGCAAATGTTGAAAATCTTTGATGAAAGAGAAGTAGAGGTAAGTTCTGCCAGAATATCTCCCCTCTCTCCCTCTCATATCCATGCTGCCATTTCCTCTCTCAGTACCTCTTGTGTGGTCTGTCTGAGATCAATGTGGAAGACTGGAGGAAGAACACTGTATATGTCGGCTACAAGGAGACTGATGACATCATCCTCTGGTTTTGGAAGGTTCATTTGAAATGCATTGCAGTTTCTAAAAATCTTTACCCATCCATCCATCCAACAATCCATTCAATCAATCCATCCATCCATCCATCCATCCATCCATCCATCCATCTACCCATCCATCCATCCATCCATCCATCCATCCATCCATCCATCCATCCATCCATCTACCCATCCATCCATCCATCCATCCATCCATCCATCCATCCATCCATCCATCTACCCATCCATCCATCCATCCATCCATCCATCCATCCATCCATCTACCCATCCATCCATTCATCAATCCGCCCACCCACCCATCCATCTACCCATCCATCCATTCATCAATCCGCCCACCCACCCATCCATCCAATACATGTACTAAGTCTGTCTGTCTCTCCTCCCACTTGACTGATTCTGGTGTAGGCAGTGGAAAACTTTGACATTGAAATGAGAGCTAGGTTACTTCAATTTGCAACTGGGACCTCTCGCGTGCCAATGAATGGCTTCTCTGAACTGCATGGTGAGTCTCAGTCTTTAGAAATGGGGTTATGGAACTGTTTAACTCTTCCTTTTCCCTCAAGGGAGCAATGGCCCTCAGAGATTCTGCCTGAAGAAGCTTGGTGAACCTGGATCACTACCTCGCTCACACACTTGGTAAGATAGAGAGGCACAAAGTTGTTCAATAAATACGTATTTGTGCTTGTTTAATGGTTGCTTTTTCTGGTGTAGTTTCAATCGAATAGACTTGCCCCCATATAACAGCTATCATGATTTGAAGGAGAAACTGCGTTTAGCTGTTGAGAATTGTGAAGGATTTGAAGGAGTTGATTAATTGTTTTTGAAGTTTTACATTTCTAACTGCTATGGATAAATTAATCACAATTACGTAAATGTATTGTATATGTTTGTGTATTTAAATGGATCACAATTGGAGAGTTTTATTAGTTGGTGGATCATAATTTACAATTGCTAAAGTAGAGATGGTTGTGGCAGCAATTCTGAGACTGGGTCGAGTTTACACTAACACACTTTGTATGATACTTTTTTGTTGAATTTTGGGGTAATGCAAAGGAAGTATTACTAGTGTAATCTACTTTCTCTGTCATCTATTAAGTGTTTTTATTTAACTTATACGAACGCACATCCGAGGGAGCGATAGAAGAAAGGCGAGGAAATGAAGTTTATTTACTGCATAATGCAAGTATTAGAAATATATTATACAGCCGAAGCTTCCGGCGGAAGCGAAACATTCGACTTCCTTATACGGAAGTATATCTGCCTGCCCCGCCCTGTAGATCACGAGACTCTTTTCATAAACGTTTAAGGGACAAAGAACGGATACGGTAGAGGACACTGCCCATCTCCATTTTTGAGACATTTCCTCAAGAAAGGACTTACAAAATGAGCTACATAAAGAAACAGTACAATAAGGCGTCTCAAGTGAGTTTGTCCGCTATTGTCACTCGAAAAAGGGTTTAAAATCACTTTGCGTCTTGTTATAGTACATGAGCGAAAAGCTTGGCAAAGATGAGGGAACGAAACTCGACGAACAGTACAAAGAACTGGAAAGGGTGGGTTGCTTGAAGATAGTGAACGTTTAATAATTTTACCTCTCTGTTCATATATTGGAAAGTTGTGCTTTACTATCGTGTCGATACGCTTTAGTCTAGAGGGCCTGACACCTTTTCTATGCCACAACTTTAAGGCAGAGTATGTATAGGAAATGTATATTTTGAATTACTGAACCTATTATGCTAAAATGATGAAATAGATTTGTAGCTAACCTGAAAATAGCCATTGTAATCACATGTGTAGCTAGTTAGGATGTTTAACTGACTGATTGTTACTATTGTAAGTTTAACAAGATCTTAATTGTGTCTGAACAGTTGAATGATGAGAGGATTTAGTAAATACATTTGAATGTAGAGTACCTTTCACTGACTGACTGTTTTGGGTATGAGACAGAACCACTAGTAATACCAGTGTATGAGATAATAAATCTGATGCAACTAATGGATATGATATCTATTGCAACCATTTTGATTGTCAATATCTCAATACCTCTGAATTATGTAGATAAATTTTCAGAACAATAACATTATTATCTAAGATACCATCTTCTCTAACCTAACCAGGTACATAGATATAGCTATACAGATTTGAGTAAATATTAAGAGTTAAGTTTTTATTTTCTTTCTTTCTCCCTTGGTGTTTTTGGGAATTCCACCCTTTATAAATATCCTGTAGGAGTCTAATTTGAATATTTTAATGTACAGAAATCAAAGTGATATTTTGCATTTTCTGTGCATTGAAAATTTAGTCATTTCATAGATCCTGTAAATGATAAGTACTGCTCCGTGTGTACTTCCCCATTAGGAGTCCATTCACGTCATTATAAGCAGGTGGGTGCCTGTTGGGCGAATAATGAGCCTTCCTTAGCACGTATATAACGTACATGGTGAATGGAATTGAAGTAATTTGTTGCATGTTGTATGTAGCAGAGGTCAGTGAAAGAGGAACTAGTGCCCAAAGTCAGTGGCACTCGAGCCATTCACAGTATTTCATAGCAACATGGCTACAATTGATGATGTCAATATTTTCTTGACATGAAACAATATTGAATAGATTTGTATCACACAATTTTCAGCACGGCAGTCCCTCTGTGTTGCATGCTTCTCGTTTCCTTTTAGTCATTGTTTTGCTACTCACTGAAATGTGTGCTGCACTTCAGTTTCCCAAAGTCTGTGGTTTAAAGTTATAGCACATTTTTAGGACAGTATTGTCAATAGTACAAAGTGTCATGTTGACACAATTCCTGGCATGATGTTATATATCCATGAAAACCAGCCCCAATCAAAGTGACTAAGAGGTGTTACCTGTAGTTCACCCACTGCTTGATACAGGTTGCTAGGTGATAGTTGTGTGAGAGGGCGGTCCCTCCTAGCATGTGTGAATGTAGCACCACTCCCAGTGAAAACTGACATACAACCTGACAAACAACATACAATTCAGCATGTAAAAATGACGTTAGAAATTATTCAAAAACAAGACAGTGTCAGGTAAATGCGTAGTAAATGCGTCTCAAGTTTTGGTGTGATTTGACGCAACCTTTGAAGGAACATAGTAGTACGTAGAATGGAAGGAATATGTTACTGTTAAAGCTACGTATTAAAGATGATTTATTGATACGGTTACCAGTTCTTTTTGTTGCTTGTCCTATTGTAGTTGACTGATGTTACTGTAAAGTCAATCTCCGAGGTCATCAGCAAGACCCAGGAACTGCTCCACCCGAATCCAGCCACTCGAGTGAAGCTTGCTGCCTCTCAGTCTCTCTACAAGATCAGGGGACAAACTACGAGCAAGAAATATCCCCACCCCGAGAGCCACATGTCAGACACCATGTTGAAATGTGGAGATGACTTCGGGGGAGAAGATTGCGAGTCGGGCTTTGGACAAGCTCTAATAGACTTTGGAAAGACTATGAGAGAACTATCTGACGTAAAGGACAACCTTGTAAGCCTCATTTACACCACCGCATCACTTTTTAGTCTTCAGTGAAGCCTGCTATGACGGACACCAAACAATTTAGGATTAGGACACACAAAAGTTCAAGTACAATATAATCTTAAATTTATATAGTTAGGTATGGCTATGTTTGCAATATAGTGTGGTCACCTTGGGTGGGACATGCATGAGGGGACCGAATGATGGGGAAAACCCCGAGTCATTTGATGTTGCTGGAAGTGACCTAGATTATGGTCCTTTTGTAGTAAATAATATAAATAATTTGAGAATTCCAACGGAATGGTGTTATAATTATAATATTTCTGAGGCTATACACACGTACTTGATAAACAGACTTTTGAATAGCAATGCAATTGCTATTAATATTTTTAAAATTGGTTATGAAAATGAACTGTTTTGCAGGAATTTCAATGTTTTTACTGTTAAGCTCTTTCACTTTGGCCAACCCTTTATAAGGCTGCAGTTTGTACATTACTGTCATAGCAACCTTTTGTGTTGGGAAATACTTACTACCTCCCTCTACATGTAAACATAATACAGAGTATCATAGCGCTTTATTGAGCCTCATCACAATTGTATTCACAAGTCAAATGTTTCAAGCCAGAGGTCTTCATCAGCTCAATAAAGTTAGGATATTTATCATAAACACAAGAAACATCCCATATCAGTTCAGGTATTGTTTATGTATGTATACTATACTATTTATGAGTGTCCATCTTCTGAATAGGATGATAATGTGAAGGACAATTTTCTGGATCCCCTGCAGCTGCTGGTAGCAAAGGACATCAAAGAGATTGACGTAAGGGCAGTGTACCCGACATTTCATGACCCGTTGACAGCAGAAAATATTTACATAAACATAGAGAATATTTTACTAACTTTAGAAAGTTTAAATACTCAATACTACGATTGTATAGAACATTTGATACGTGTCATGTTAGCTTTCTGATAACTAAACCTTTAAACATTAGCTTTTGACAAAGTACAATATATAATTATGTAACAATCACATCTGGTAAATGTGTTACCATAGAAACAAGTTTGAATGTCATGCCACGCTACTGACATAGTTCCTAAACTTCTCAAATTAGCATGCTAAGAGATCTCTTCTAAATGGATCGTGTTTCTGTCTCCTTTCTCACAGCATCACCGTAAGAAGGTCAACAGTAGAAGGCTGGATTTTGACGGGAAGAAGAGGAGACAAGCCAATGGAGCCAAGATCACTGATGATGAGATTGTAATAGCAGGTACCAAATTTGAGGAATCCCTTGAGCTGGCTTCCACTGGAATGGCCAATCTCTTGGACAGTGATGTAAGCCAACAGAGGTCATGTGATTATTTATATCTGGTCATGTGATTGATGATGTAATTGGTCATGTGACTAGTCCTTGTTACTATATATGTATGTGTCAACATATCTATTTATATTAAGTAAGTACCAGATTGGTGCTATTTCAAGTTGCATACCTACGTACATAACAGATTGCCTGTAAACACAGATAGACAGTTAAAATGGACTCCTCTTAATGTATTCCCCTTTGAGGTACGTAACTTTCCCATTAAGAAATCTGTTATCTTTATCTCATTGGCAATTTTGTTGTAGTAATTTCAGACTGTCCATTAAAACCATTAGATTTCCTTTGGCATTATTATGCATATGCCATTTTCATGAATAATCTAATACACCATTTTCCTACATGCCATACCTACTCTGTAAAAAAGGGCTATAGGGGACTAAACCTGGAGAGAGCTTTGGATGAAGATACAGGAATCTTCTTATTCTTCTTCTGCTCCACTGTGCCATTTATATCATGTATATTTCACTGTATATGTCTGTTTGTAGTTAAACATTGGGTAAAGGATGCTGAAGGTAATAAGATCTATACAATTAGTCAAGGAAATGAGATACTTATTTGTAAAACTAAGCCTGATCTTGTGTCCACCATATGCATGTATGTATTACATAACCAGGCCTGCTGTATTTCCATAGTGATAGTTACACAGTACCACTATACTGTATGCTAATCTAAGGAATGCACAGCTCAGCTCTGCCTGTGGAGGTAGATCAATCTAACCTTATCTGTGGTACTCATCTAAATTTGGTGTCCCATTATTATGCAATGACTGTTGTTACTAAATATAGAGTGTTTTGTAGGTGAGACTTACAGTCCAATAGCTCTGTTGTTACAGTTACAAAGTGGGTAGGCCAATACTATCTGATTTCACATTGAATTCCATTCTGTACTTGGTGAAATGTTGCCAGTTTATCGTGATTTTTAAGGAAAAGTAGAAGTTTCTTTTTTGGCTTTAAAAGTGTAACCTGAGTTAAATCAGTGGCCACTATGCAGTATTACAAGTGTGTGGTAGTTGGAGATGGTTCTATAGGGAAGACTTGTATGATTATCAGTTATAGCACAGACACATTCCCTGATGAATATATCCCCACTGTAGTCGATAATCACACTGTCAATGTGGTAGCAGATGATTTTGCTGCCCAGCTAATAGTCTGGGATACTGCTGGGCAGGAGGATTATGACAGATTGAGACCTCTCTCTTACCCTCAGACAGATGTCTTTCTCCTCTGTTTCTCGACAGTAGACCGACAGTCTCTGGATAATGTTAAGGAGAGATGGTATCCTGAACTGGTCCATCACTGTCCCACAGCACCCATAGTCCTTGTGGGAACTAAGAAGGACCTCAGGGACGACCCAGGCAGTGGCCATATTCCCAATTATGGCATCAGCTATGAACAGGGCCTTGTGATTATGAGAGAAATAGGAGCAGTTGAGTATTTAGAATGTTCTGCCAAGACGCGCCAGGGACTTAATGAAGTGTTTGTAGCAGCCCTGAAGGCCATTATTACTCCTAAAAAGACATCCAAAAGGCGACGCTGCAACCTATTATGAGATATATAGGGTACTTTTTATCAACCCGATATCAGTTAGTTTACTTTAGTACTTTTGGTTTTCTGTTGTATTAACAGTATAAATTGATTTGTTACTAATGTTCTGTTCTGTGTGGTTTGACTGCTATACATTGGCCCCAAGTTCTAATGAATTTGAAAAGGAGACCATTAGATGTGCATCCAATCTTACAACTGCAATCTCATCTCTTTTCACTTGGTATCTCCTCCAACTCTTCTCCCGGGGGCTTCCTCCAACTCTTCTCCCAGGGGCCTCCTCCAACTCTTCTCCCAGGGGCCTCCTCCAACTCTTCTCCCAGGGGCCTCCTCCAACTCTTCTCCCGGGGGCCTCCTCCAACTCTTCTCCCGGGGGCCTCCTCCAACTCTTCTCCCGGGGGCCTCCTCCAACTCTTCTCCCGGGGGCCTCCTCCAACTCTTCTCCCGGGGGCCTCCTCCAACTCTTCTCCCGGGGGCCTCCTCCAACTCTTCTCCCGGGGGCCTCCTCCAACTCTTCTCCCGGGGGCCTCCTCCAACTCTTCTCCCGGGGGCCTCCTCCAACTCTTCTCCCGGGGGCCTCCTCCAACTCTTCTCCCGGGGGCCTCCTCCAACTCTTCTCCCGGGGGCCTCCTCCAACTCTTCTCCCGGGGGCCTCCTCCAACTCTTCTCCCGGGGGCCTCCTCCAACTCTTCTCCCGGGGGCCTCCTCCAACTCTTCTCCCGGGGGCCTCCTCCAACTCTTCTCCCGGGGGCCTCCTCCAACTCTTCTCCCAGGGGCCAGAAAGCACAGATATATAGGACTGAATCCACTTGATAGATGGTGCTATTTCTCCCACTGCCCAGGGTCGTGACCTACGTAGATGTTGATTCAACTCTTTCCAACCACATGAATTAATAATCTAACACACCATTTTTCAAAATGCTACATCTACTTTAGAATAAAAGGCCTATACGGAACTCACCTAGTAAAAAAATAAAAAATTAAGCATTTAGAGATTACAATATTTTTGAGGTAGTTAATGAACCTCTTTACCCTACCTATGTGGACATCATCAGTTACACTACAGGAACACTTTTGTGTCAGTGTTCTAACTGTGAATTGTATCATTACCAGTCATTGTAGAGTCACTGCCTCCTCCATATTTTATATGATCAAAGAATACTTTTAAGTTTGTTACAGTAATGAGAAGGAGCTGTTGCATACATTTCTCTGTTATTTTCAATTTCTGGACTTCAATTTTGTTTGAGTGAATGCCTCTTTAATCATGATTGTTTATAAATTTTATCACTGTAGATTGTTTGTGCTATGTACGTGTATTGTATATTGAGTAGAGGTTGTGCCTTGTGTGTGTTGTCTGTAGGTGGAACAGGTCAGCCAGCTGGCCTCCTTTGTTGATGCTCTAGTGGAATACCACAGTAGGTGTACTGAGATTCTTGAGACGCTTCAGACTACCTTGGCACAGAATATTGAAGAAACGCAGCGAAGACCAAAAAGGGACCTCTCCATTTCCTTTGTGAAATCTACCTCCAACTCCCTCAAATACAACAGTACACCTGAAGACACAGAGGTAGGAATGTCTTCCTATAATCCTCCTCCAACATACCAGTCCGAGCCGGATCCATCTCCACCAGCTCCTGCCAACCAGTCCCCTGCTTCTGCTAAGGCTCTGTACGACTTTGATGCTGAGAATGAGGGAGAACTTGACTTCAATGAAGGAGACATTATCAAACTGACAAGTAGGATTGATGAAAATTGGTTGGAAGGGGAAGTCAGTGGCAGAAAGGGGTTCTTCCCGGATAACTATGTGGAAATTATTGTCCCTCTCTAAACTGCAAATTTGTAATATCTCTGCTTTGGACACGTATTATGATAAGATTTTTTGCTGTAGTTTCAAAAAGCTATTATCATTATTATTTCATATAACAAATATAATGGAACTATTGTCAACTATGTAAGTATTGGAAGCATAATGATGCATGTACATATACTTACGTATGTACATATTATATGCATGCTGTGTATCAGAGAATCGATTATTGTCAATGAGTTTCGTTAATTCCCTAATATCATTTAATGTACCACTACAATTGTACAGTTGTGCCATGCAATAGTGTCTTGCATGCAGAAACTAATTATAGACTATAGCTAAAGTATATATCAAAAAGTCTTATATAACATGGATTTAGAGGCAAAGTCTCCAATCTGTTACAGAGTCACTGATAAAGGGTGGAGTTCACAGAAACAGCTCTCAGTCCCAATAGAAAAAGAAAGAAAACTTAATTTGTATGAAAGACACTGTACATATATAAAGCAGTCTATTCTAAGTACTTTCCTTAATTAGCCTCACGTTATGCATATTGATGAGTCAGCCATGTCTACATGATTAAAGACCTCATTGTTTTGATCTGCTCGAGTGTTGGTTATTGGGAATATGCTTGGACAATCCTTCAGTATACATATTTAAAAGTGAAAGCATTACAGGTAATGTAAATATATACATACAGCATCCCATATGGCCGTATGTAATGATAACAAGCGTAGATCACCCATTACTTATAGTACAACGTTTAGGAGTGTCAAATGTGTTGTAGATATGATAAATTCTGTTGAAGACTTCATTGGGCCCATTAAAGTCTTTTGGATGTTATGCATGCACTGTAGTGAATTTCCCAAAACAGCTGTCTGGCTCACTGGTGCAGAAGAGAAGGAAAAGAACTTTATCCTCATCAAAATTATGGCTTCTTTAGGAAAAACAACCTCTTCTAGTTGTATGCATATTACATACTGTATATATATGAACTTGGGGCATTGATATAGCAGCTCTACAGTAATACAAGAGATATGATCAGTCTCTGTTATACTTATATAGCAGTAGCTGTGAGCTTGTCCTTTTTGAATTATATATACGTACGTATATCTGCTATTTATATGAACAATCTAAAGGTTATATCGTGCCTATGAAGTTAAGGAAGCATATAGAGGATAGAATTAAACAACAATTTTTTAGACAGTCCATAGTTACTAACTAAAGAGCCTTGGATGAGCATATCCTTGAGCTAGACACTTCAATGCACTTGACTTAATGTGCATATTTCACATTTCAAGTAGACGCATCTTTAATTTCTTCTTTTCTTCTTGTAGGTTGTCTAAAGTGGAAAATATTGTTTTCCGCCACCTTAAGACCCTCTCTGCCTTTTATGTTACAAAATTAATCAATTAGTTTCATTTTTCTCTCACTTATTTGATCCATTCACAATATATACATATACCTAGAGTCATATGTACTTATATAGATGATTAATTAATTACAAAATTACCAATGATGTAATGCTGTGGTTTAACTAAGCTCTGGAATCCCTAAAAGTGTTCCATTATATACTGCAGTGAACTAGTTAGTGTTTCAGTTCAGTATATAGCTTGAAAGTGAATTCAATAACCTATTCAATAAGTGAGTTACTAGGAACTTATAACTTTTGGGAAATCCTAAGGCTGGTGTATAAGTGAGGTTTTAAAGATTTAGCCTACGACTTTAGTAATACTATGGACAGAGCTCTAATTTGTGGAAAGTTTGTTCAGAAGATAGATGAGCTGTATGAAGTGGATAAGAAGGGGGTTCTTGGAAAGTGAGTCTCCCTTGCAATGTCTTTTTGCACACACAATAATTGAACACACACAGTGCAACAGGTCCTCATATATATAAATGTGAAATGAGACAGCTATAAATAAACTGTGTAACATTACAGAGAAGGATATTCCTTTGATGGAGCTGTTATGTATAGTTGATAAGGTTGATGGTTTGATTTTCACTGTAATTATAGAGAAATTAAGACTATATTAACAGAATTACCTATTCCAGGTATGTATCATAATAGTCTTGTAACTTTATTGCCTTCTGGAGTGATTTCTGTTTAAATGTAATAGGTTTTTGAAACACTCTTTAGCCATTAGGAATAGTTCCAAAGAGGTAATTTCCTATGTTAGCCTCCATCTATAGTGGATAGACAGACATCAGAACAATTCAGATTATCTTCAATTACCGGAGCTTAAAATTGTCCACCTCAAATTTATAAACAACCCACACAGAACAGCTGCTCTGCTAAGCTCTCCCCCAGATTATGACTTCACCTATTGAGTGCCACTATAAGAAAGAATATATTCTCTGTGTACTATAGACCATAACTCAGCACCTCTATGTAATCGATCGCGAGGGTCTGATCGAAACTGCTTTATACCAGTGTCTTGACCACCAAATACGTATACGCATATATGTACACTGGCCTATAAATGTATTTACATGTGCAAATGTATATATTGTACGTATATATAAAGTTTTAATTTGTGCTTTATTCCTATGCGTCTCATTCAGAGGAGCTATTCATTGGATAAACTTAAAATTCAATATTGTTTCCTAATGATTGCCGTCATTTGATTTCTGCTTCCCCATCCCAGAGGGAAGTTTGGTACAGTGTACAAGGGAAGGTGTAAGATCACTGGCAGAGAGTGTGCAGTAAAAGTAATCCGAAAGATCCGACAAGACAGAAATGATGTCAAAAGAGAAATGAATATTTTCAAAAGGATTTCTGAAAACCCTCACAAGAACATTGCCTGTCTGTTGGACTGGTTTGAGACGAGAAGAGAATATGTCATTGCAACAGAGCTGTAAGTTGTAGAATGCTCTTGCTAGAAGCGCTTACACTGTACATTGCAAGGAACAGAGATAGATCCTTTTCTTGAATTCACTATTTAAGTACATATTGAATACAACTGCCCTATTCCTTACACAAAAAGTACACTAATTAATTTTTAGTTTGTAGTAGTCGTATTGTAGCCACATATGATGACTATATGTACTTTTACAAGGTTTTGTTAAATTGATTTAACTTGGAGAGTATAGGGTCGATTTTAAATTGCCACCTATCTCTTATATCAGAAATCACTAGACATCTATTATTATGTATTAACATGTCGTGATTGGATTATAACGTAACTCAATACCTCAGGAGGCCCTTAATATGCAGAGAAGTACTAACAATGATTAGAGTGTGGAATTAATATGTAAAGTATTTCAATATAGTGATAGTCGTCTAATTGTAATCTGCTTTATAATCCATGTGCAACTCATTATACCTATATACCAGCTATAGATACAATGACTAAAATATTAAGCTATACTTTGTAGTTAATTTTGCTATAATTATTGCGATTCCAGGAACTAATTGTTGTAACATTTCCTAATCTTCCTCCATTGCCTTCCATTGTGCAACTCTGTGATCATCGTTTACTCTATCTTATACCTTCTTCCTGCTTGTGGTCGGATGATGTCACACAATTGCAAGGCTCTTTCAATAAGTGGGTGTTGTCATCCCTGTAATGCTCCACTAATGCTCCTCTCAATATAAGGTGATACTCTAATGTCTAATGTACAGCCAATTAAGACAATGCCAAACTGGTGCTTTCCAAGCAAGCCAAATCCTCTCCCTTTCTTTTATATGAACGGGCTATATATAGCTAGTTAGTAAGTATACAGTAAGGGAATGGTTCTGTCTTACGTAAGTATAGGATTGTGGGACAAATATCCATCAGCTCTTTATTAGCATTAACTGATTGCATTGGTGAAGATGTATAAGCTATCTTTAACAGCCAAAGTGACTGCACTGTGAAGACTGTATTATGCTGTAAACTTTAAACTTATAAAAATAAATGGGCTCTTCTTGTATTGATTCTGTGGTTACTGAAGTCACATTAGTACATCGCATCATGAGGTGGACATGCATGCATGTTTATGTAACAGTTAAATTTGCATAATTGTCATAATGATTGTGTTGTGTCAAATATATATATTGAATTTTTAACTTCATTCATAAAGGAACTTCAATCAGTGAATATATATTAGTCCATAAAATTCATTTTATTGTTGACAATACTTACACATATGTCATCAACTTTCAATTTTTGTGTCAAATTATGAGAATTTCAACTACGTACAACCATGTTTATGGTATATATGTGTTTTCATTTTAATATCAAAGTTGACCAAACACTCCCTTCCTTTAACTTGCAGTCTGAAAGGGGGGGAACTGTTTTATTTTCTGGAAGAGAAAGGTTTTCTCTGTGAAGCAGATGCTGTCATTTATGTTAGACAGATTGCCCAGGCTCTTCAACATTTGAAAGGGTTGAATATTTGCCATCTGGATCTAAAGGTAATTTTATATATATTGTTCAAGCAACATACTATAGATTGTACAATGTATATTTTATGCTGTTCCTATATGTATTTACTTTTGGACTTTGAGTATGTCCCTGTAATAATAATTTAAATTTCATGGTAATTAGGGCCATCTCTACTCGCGGTTAAATGATTACTAATGCAGTTTTAGGTATAATAAGCGTAGCTAGGTAACGGAGAGAAAGATATTTTGCACTTTGACTCTTGGACACTCTCCCTTGTCTCCCAACTTGTAAAATGTTTTTAATTTCATGTTACATCCTTGTACTAATTTGTAGATTGTGGTTTAAGGTAACACATTAATTAGCAAATGTGGTATGTGTGCACATGTGTATATATGCTTTGCTTGCTATCGATACATATAATAATGTGTCATTATTGTCCTACTCTGTGACAAACTGACCTAATTGGCTTCTTTTGTTTGATAAATGTTTACTCCAATGAGTGCTTGTTGTTCCAAACATGGTGCTTTTCCTAAAGATTTCCTCGGTAGTTCTTCCAAGCAGGTCTTCACTTAATGAAATTAGTGCAACTCTAAAAGTGCTGTTACCCTTACAGTATGTTATACACAGTAGTGCACTACGTAAGGTCACTTTTGCACAACACAGCACTAGGACCTTGGAAGTCCCAACTGTTCTCAGCTTATGAGGCATATTATATCAACTACTGGCTACTGGGTGTGGGTTGACTTCTTTTATGAAAGGAAAAGTGCTTAATAAATGTCTAATTGAAGCCAGACGTTTCAATCGCTTCAGCACTTATTTTAGTCATGAGGATGTGATACTGTGACTGTGCACAGATTGTAAAAGTCTGTCAACTTAGAATGTTTTTGATGTTTAATGTATTCAGTTATACGTCAGTTTAGTATCAGCAAATAGTTAAGTGTTCTTTGCCATGATGGACAGTTTTTGCTGAATGATGATTGCTATACTGATGATTGTGTTACTGATTATGTTTTTACAATTACTAGCCTGAAAACCTTGTTCTTCTTGATGAGGCAAGTCAGATTATAAAGCTAGTTGATTTTGGTGCAGCCAGGGATCTCAGTGGAGAGAAAGGAGAAACAAGGACATTAGTTGGGACACCTGAATTTGTTGGTATGTATATATGTGTATATATGTACATATGTATGTGTGTGTATATATGTATAAAATACTTTCCCAACAATATATGCATATTGAATTAGTTTCTGTAGCTATTATTTATTTCTCCACTTTCATCGTTTTCATTTTATTCCCACTTGTGAATGCATACAGTTGTACCTATATTAGAACAAGGAGGGGGTTGTCTATATACTTGAAAGCAATTTAATTTCTAGGAGATTCAAGATTCTCTACTTGATAATATTCTGTATAGATGTATCTATGTACATGTATACTGTACATATAGTATATGGAATGTACCCTGCATAGCTATAGTCAGCAATTTACCCATAATTGGGAATGTCTTAATCATCTGTATATGGGGGTCTTTCTTGTGAATTTCCCATGTCATGAAATAATAAATGTGATAAGATTATGCAAGCTTGCTTATACCAACTTCCTGTCTCATGCATACATGTACTACCAGTATGTAGTATTAGGTCATTGGAAAGGGTAGAGGAAGACATTGTTACAAAAATATGTATGTTCACATGTAATGTTTTTGTTCTAATTTTAGCCCCTGAAGTCTTGGCTTATAACCCAATATCGCAGGCAGCTGACATGTGGTTAGTGTATATATTAGTTATACGTACGTATGTATATACACCCATATCTATATATATCTCTAATCTACCTACTGAATATATATAGGCAGTAAGTATTTGATAAAAAATATATTATTTTCTCATATATAGGGGTCTGGGTGTGATCACTTATGTCATGTGAGTTACTACACTATAATAGTGATTGACCTATACCTGTTCTTATCATACACATTTTGCCTCATCAAAGAGATATGGCTCAAAATATTGTATATAAGCTGTATGCACAGATACTATCATATATAGTATTGGCTTATTATTACCTATCTATAATACATATCTATATTATGTACGTGTTATGTATATGTATAGTAGCTATAGCGACTATTTCATACATAATTAGCCAGTTAAGTCATAATCTTATCTTTTACTACTTACTGCTATCTAAATGGGATGCAGCTCTAATAACACTGTATATATAAGTGCTTGTGAGGGTTTGTACGTATACATATATGTACATATAGATGTATTTTCAATTAGCTGCCAACACAGTATTGTGTCAAACTGTTCATTGTTTTTAAATACTTGACTACAACTGCACTCTTATGTGAATTAGACTAATTGCTGAGTGAAGAGAAAGGAGATTCATATATATACATAAAACTATATAATATACCAAAATCGAATGCTATATATAATTGATGTATATCACATGACCATAGATTAATCTGTATATTAGCTGTTCTGTCATATGCGTATATAGGTTGAGTGGTCTGTCACCGTTTCTTGGAGACTCCGATTCAGAGACCTTAGCTAATGTTACAAGAGCTGATTTCTACTTTCCTGAAGATGATTTTCCTCCAGTATCAGAAGATGCCAGGAACTTCATTTGTCAACTGCTGATAAAAAATCCCAGGTACAGTAATTATCACTGGACTGTTTGATTGTTCCTCAATTGTATTTACATACAGTATATTTACATACGTATATATACTTGTACATGTTGTTGACAAAATACAAACAAATATTTAATGAGTTGAAAATGCACCTAATGACTTGCTAAATACACAACTTCTACAGAAAATGCTATTACTTCATTTAGGAAACGAATGACAGCTGAGCAAGCATTACAGCATCCTTGGTTACAGGTTTGTATAAAGGATTTACTGTACATACGACATGCTGGTTATATGTAGCTATTGTATGTGTATATGTGTGCATGTATAGTGTGTATGTTCCTTTCAATGCCTGTTCTCCACAATACATGAGTTACCACAGACGTGTAATCCTTTGATACATTTAGAAATCCTCAAATTTTCCCCATAGCCTGGGAACAAAAGGATTTCTCAGTTTCTAATATCAACCGAAAAGCTTAAATCTTTTAATGGGAGACAGAAAATTATGGTGAGGAAACATATTCTATCCTTAGAGTCATGCATCATTACTAAATGTGTTAATTAGCAAAGAAAAATATGTAAGATATTAAGATAAGATAATCATACTGATTTAAATGGAATGTAAATAAAGTAAATTCAAATTAAAATGTCCTGTACATATGATTTACCTGCAATCTTTACTTTTTGTATTCATGTAGGTTACCTTTTACGTTGTACATTTTGCCATTAAGTTAATGTCATTACGCAATAAACAGCTGAAGCAGTTACATCATGACAAAGACTCATGCAAATCCATGCCTAACTCCAATCCACTTTCACCAACACACAACCACCCAACCTTCATTGCCGATGATGTTGATGACTACCAAACACTCGTCAGATATAGCCTTGATACTTGCACGGCATCAACGGAAAATGGGTCAGCTGGTAGTCAGACTCCTTCCAGTGACATCCTACCAGTTGGAGGCCTTGAGAATAGCACCGAATCAGAAGTCAGTGTCAAACTGGTACATGCACAAGAACACATGGACACAAATAATGTAAATTGTCCAGAAACATCTCCCTGCAGTAGCCCCTTCTTGAATGCACCTAGTAACCATGGAAATGTAGAGATACAAGATGGAGAGATATCCAGTAACCATGGAAACACAGAGACATCTGTTAACGTTGGAGATGGAGAGATATCCAGTAACCATGGAAACACAGAGACATCTGTTAATGTTGGAGATGGAGAGATATCCAGTAACCACGGAAATGGAGAGATCCCTAGATCTAGTAATGGAAACATAGAGTTGCCTGACTGTAACAACCATTCAAACTTGAGTAACCAAGTGACAAGATTTCCAAACAGTGATTTCCTAACTGTTGATTCCAAGAATATTAGCAACAGAAGTGGTACTGAAACTGACACAATTGTAAGCCAACAAGTTTTACATAAACAACTGGACCCTGTGATATTTGATGATAACTTTGGAGCTAACGATACTGTTACGGAACTCAAGGTTGACTATCTCTAACCACATACTTAATCATTAACTAAAACATGACTGTGTTATATATAATTATGTGTACATATATACCTACTAACTTTGTGATTGTACGTAATATACATATATTAATAAACTGTCACTCAATTAGGGCAATTGCAAATGTAAGTAAAAATTTCTAAAATTCATAAACATGTCTATATATATGTATATAAATGATGACAGCAAGTTTCAGCTTCATTTAAACACTAAATGTACATTTAGTACTGATGTATGAAGTTACGTAATAAGTATGGGGAGAGAAAGGGCAAATGTTAAAATTTGCACTCTTTGGATATGTTTTAGGAATGTCTGTGAATGCCGACACAAAGTTTAAGTTTATAACTTTCAAGTAGACAGCAGGAAATGTTAATAAAACTGTTACACCATATTAATGTGTTTGGTGAATTTGCACAATTGACTTTTGTGTGCAGTTGTGAAAATGTCAGTGTTTTGTCATACATGCTACAGCTTATTACATGCCACTAACGGATAACCACAGTGAGAACTGATTTAAATAATATACAAGTTACAGTATATCATGATTTATAAATTTCTTTAAAATAAGTTTCAAATCATCAGCAGAACCAGTCCCTACATACGTACATAAGATAAGAATGCTATATGTACATAGTGAGCATATATACATTAACAATCTGTATAATAGACTACCTACCCGGGAGGGGTGGGAGAGATTTGTAAAACTGCTTTATTTGCGAGGGAAACTTGCTATTTGTGATGCAATCAGAAAAGTGACAATCCTTCTGACAAATACTTTCCATCTCTGAAATTGAAAAGAAAAGGATTATAATCAAAGCCAGCACACAATCCCTTATCATTTACATGGCTAAAACACAACTATTGTGTTTCACCTTGTAATATAAGGAGACTTATTTCTGAGACCTCTTGCCACTCCTTGTCACTAGAAAATAACTTGAGAGACTCCAAAATCACATTCACAACTCTATCTACAAATATCTCACATTTGCTGATGGCAACTGATGAGAATGAACCTGTAGTGTAAGATATGAATAGTGATGGCTAACAACCGTACATGAATTGTGGTTGGCATGGCATCATTACCTTTCCTTCGTATGATTAGCAAGGCCAGAAACACAAAATTACAATATTGATACAAATGGAATTCTACACAGCAACGGAAAGAAAGGAGAAAATGATGGATTGGTCAAGTGGATGGACAGAGGGAGAGATGGATGGATTAATGGATGGATGGATGGATTAATGGATGGACGGATGGGTGTGTGGGTGGATGGGTGTGTGGGTGGATGTGTGGGTGGATGGGTGTGTGGGTGGATGAGTGGGTGGATGTGTGGGTGGATGGGTGTGTGGGTGGCTGACCTACTTTTGCAGTGTAAACAAGATATGACAGTTTCCAGAATTAGAAGGAAAGTGTCGTCTTTGCTTACAAGATCTGGTTCACACACACATATGTTCTGATACACGCTAACACACATGGACAACTGACCAATTAGATCCGAACTGCAGAAGGAGAATTGACAAAACCTTAAAAACATTGTGTGAAGGTTACCCAATCAAGCTCTTTCTTATTATTGAAGTAAAGCAAGGGAATTGTAGTTTAGTTGTGCATTAGACTCTTCATAAAATCAACTGTGACTTCAACTTCAGTTTAGTCATGTTCCTTACTCTGTTCCTGACTGGTGTCTCTCATAAAGGTCTGAAAAGTGATGCTGAAGAATTTTGGGGAGGTTATTTTGCAGTAGAATGGCTCTTGGTTTGTCCTCAGCAGTAAGATGGCAGAGACCAGGCAATAGAAACTTGATTACATCTCCTCCGGACCACAGACCACCATCTTGCTGTGACCTCTACGTGTCAGAGAACACAATGGGGGCTAAGTATGTACATTCTTCAACATTAAATAAAAATACATATTGTATACGTATAAATGTGAAATGCTAAGAAATATTTGCTGCAATTATTGCAGTTTAGATAATTATTATGAGCATCAGCGACGGTTGCTGAACTAGTTTAGAGCCCAGAGGTCTTCATCAGCAATTACTGATGAAGACCTCTAGGTATGTACCTATCCATGCTGATTAACAGTATAAATTAAATTAATCAGTAAACTAATTCTGCAGACAATATGTATCGAGTTAATGTTCCTCACTTCACTGATGTGCACTTCATTGATGTGAGTGACTGATAGAGTTAGCAAAAATGGAAGCACTCCATAAATGTCTTCTGAAAGGGCTATTGACTCCTCTGCTAGCCACGCCCCCAGTACCCTAATTGCTCCCAACACCAGGGGCTTCCTCATCTAAAACAACAGATGCAAGTACAGTACAACACCATAAGGCAAGAGTATACTACACAAAACTCTTACTAATTGAGCTGGAGCTTCTTCCTTGATCCTGTAAAGGAACTGAAGAATATACTTCATGGCTTCCATGAGAGAGGAATGCAGAGAGAGAAGAAGCTCACCTGTTGAAGGGAAGTAAAGTAGCTTAAGTGGAGTTAGTTTGAATCGTTAGGACTCAAAGAATTACTTAAAGATGGTTCAGCTGTGTCTGCTAGTGAAGAGGAGAACACCACACAAGACTCCATCAAGGAGAAGCAACATGACAGCAGTTCACTCCTGGACAGGACCTGACAGAGAAAGACAATTGGATGAGGAGACGGTGAGGGGATGGTGAGGGGACGGTGAGGGGATGGTTAGGGGACGGTGAGGGGACGGTGAGGGGATGGTGAAGGGACGGTGAGGGGACGGTGAGGGGATGGTGAGGGGATGGTGAGGGGATGGTTAGGGGATGGTGAGGGGACGGTGAGGGGACGGTGAGGGGACGGTGAGGGGATGGTGAGGGGATGGTGAGGGGATGGTGAGGGGATGGTGAGGGGATGGTGAGGGGATGGTGAGGGGACGGTGAGGGGATGGTGAGGGGATGGTGAGGGGATGGTTAGGGGATGGTGAGGGGACGGTGAGGGGACGGTGAGGGGATGGTGAGGGGATGGTGAGGGGATGGTGAGGGGATGGTGAGGGGACGGTGAGGGGACGGTGAGGGGACGGTGAGGGGATGGTGAGGGGACGGTGAGGGGATGGTGAGGGGACGGTGAGGGGATGGTTAGGGGATGGTGAGGGGATGGTGAGGGGATGGTGAGGGGATGGTGAGGGGATGGTGAGGGGATGGTGAGGGGACGGTGAGGGGATGGTTAGGGGACGGTGAGGGGATGGTGAGGGGACGGTGAGGGGATGGTTAGGGGATGGTTAGGGGATGGTTAGGGGATAGTGAGGGGATGGTGAGGGGATGGTGAGGGGATGGTGAGGGGATGGTTAGGGGATGGTGAGGGGATGGTGAGGGGATGGTGAGGGGATGGTGAGGGGATGGTTAGGGGACAGTGAGGAGAGATGTATCAATTACATAGGGAATAATGGCTATATATATAATCATGTGTTACCTTCTGCAAATCTTCTTCATCCAAACCAAGATGGACTTCCTAGTGAACAGAAGAAAGATTCATTGGAAGACACCTCAACATGCAGGCAGATGTGTTTGCAAGTGATGAACATACCACTGACACCAGCTCTGCTAGAAGTGACAACAGTGATACTCTACAGGGGAAGAAGAGACCAGAGATCTTTGATAGGTAATAAGAGGGTTTTACCACTGGTGGTTCTGGGACTTACTGTTTCCCATGTGTCATCACTTCCACTGTCCAATTCAATCCAAATTGCTGAGCCAGCAGAGAAGCAAGCTTAAAGGCAGTGTTCCTATCCTCAGTTCTAACTTTACTTTGAAGAACATCTCGCAGGCCTTGTGCAATGTCATTCAGCCATATCTGGGGGCTGGATGGGAAGGACTGGAAATGGAGGAAATGACTACTACGTATAATTATTAGATCCTCAAGCTTCCTGTAAATCTTCAACTTACACAAGTCACATTAGAAAATAAACAGGAAATGGAGTCCTGAACTTTGAACTTTAGAGCATCCTAAAGGACCAGACATTGACCAGAATTAATAAAAAGACTTAGTGTTAAATATGACATGCGCATTGTGTCCAAAGGAAGATTCATGTAATCTTTATTATACAAGCAATCACCTGTTGTGATTTGTAGACTGCAGATAGCATGTTCACTGCAGCATTAAAGTGCTCCCAAAAGAGGTCCCTACTCTCCTCTGACCACTCCAAGGAAGATACTTGCGCCAGTAAGGAAACACACCTTGTGGACCCTGATTGCAGAGTGGATATTTATAATGACCAGAATTACAGTATAAACACAGTATTGACATTATTACAGTGTTAGTTTTATATACACAGCATTGACATTATTACAGTGTTAGTTTTATATACACAGCATTGACATTATTACAGTATTAGTTGTATAAACACAGCATTGACATTATTACAGTATTAGTTGTATAAACACAGCATTGACATTATTACAGTATTAGTTGTATATACAGATTATTGACATTATAAAGGTTTACCTGTTAACTGTTTGACACACCGTTCAGCTAGTACTTCCATGGCACTATGTTTAAGCAGTTCTTCTTTGTTAGTAGTACCACCCAGTTGAGCTGTTAGACAGTCCAATGCATCATCCACCTCACCTTCTGATGCACCTCTGCACACACACACACATTTATATATGTTTTGTATTGTATTGTATTGTATTGTATTGTATTGTATGGTATTGTATTGTATTGTATTGTATTGTATTGTATTGTATAGCATAGCATTGTATTGTATTGTATGGTATTGTATTGTATTGTATTGTATGGTATTGTATTGTATTGTATAGCATAGCATAGCATTGTATTGTATTCTAAATGTAGCCTCTGTTATAAATATAGTTTAAACCACTTCCCTTAGTAGGTAGTCTTTATTGTACATTGACCTGAGAATTGAACTGTCACCTACGTATATCATATGTGAAGTGAAGTCCAACACTTAATTTAAAACATAACTTCCTCCTCTATGTGCATGACTAGATCCATAACCCTCTCCACATGCACAGTTATAAATAGTTGCATACCCGTCTGATATTACCCTAATGAAGAAAGGAAGCTTGTTACAGAGCTGGGGATGGTCCACTAAGTTCTGATCAGTACTGAAACAGGCCAACAGCGTCAGAGCTAAGGAACGATATATATTGTGTTCACAGCCTTCGGGCAAAGTGTCCGTCTGGATCAGCCGGTTGATGAAATTGAATCCAACAGCATCAAACACTTTCCTTCTATCATCTTTATCAAGATTTTCTGACTTTATACATTTGGCAATCTACAATGATAATATGTAGGATAGTTGCATACACTGAACATCATACATATATATGATATGAATGTACATTGTAGTACAGCTTGACCAATCACTGTGAGTGACTGCACGACTGTTGCGTAATACATGTTTGGCTTGTGATTGACAATGCTATTGTTGATAAATAAAATTACAGATCCAGACTTCAGATCCAGTTTAGTTTATAATACATAGACCTTATGCTTCGGGGAAATCCCTCGCGTTATCCTTGGTTATTTTAAAGACACTTACTAGTAGAAGAGCTGCGAAGGTTTCGTTATCGGATTTCGACGATTTCAGAAGCTTGAAGCATTTCTCCATATTGATTCCAATTACCTCATCGCCCAGGCTTCTGAAGGGGAAAACCCATAGATTGGCACATCCAAAATAGCTGGGTTTTTATTCGCTAAATGAAAGAATGCGTCTTTAGAGCGAGCCATTAAAGATAATCAGATCGGACTTGAGTTATTTGGTCCGACAGATAAAACGGAACAACAGTTAACTCATTCAATGTAACACTCATAATTAGTCTGACGAACATTAAAAATATAGCTAAAATGGACAAGTTATTTATTGGCAATTCAACCAAGAGTTGATAACCATGATCGACTCTGCTAACTTCAGTTCAGCTTGATCCAATCTACATATCAGCAGAACAGAAGATTCACAGTTAAACAACTTTTGTAAATACTCTTCAACTTACTTTGCAATCACTTTATGCAGTCTCTCCACCGTCTTCCTCTCATCTGGTGTGAAAGTCTCCTCCAGCTCTTGTAGTTCCTCCTGACCTGCCCCTTGCTGCTCCAGAAGCATCTTCTGCTTCTCATAAGAGGCCTGTCTGTCCAGTAGCCTCCTACAACATTAAACTGTAGCATAACAATGTCTCCTAGCAACACACTGTAGCATAACAATGTCTCCTAGCAACACACTGTAGCATAACAATGTCTCCTAGCAACACACTGTAGTATATTATTGTCTCCTAGCAACTCACTGTAACATATTATTGTCTCCTAGCAACTCACTGTAACATATTATTGTCTCCTAGCAACTCACTGTAACATATTAATGTCTCCTAGCAACACACTGTACTGACCTATTCTGGTCCTGGTTGGTCTTGCGCAATATCATCAGATTGGCCATCCCCTTGTAGCACCTCTCCATCACCATACTGGCTACTTGCTGCTGGTTGTAGGTGAAGAAGTAGAAGGTTCTTGCAGGCGCATAGTCCTGACTCCTGGGAATCTCCTGAATAGTGACAAAGTGCTCGGCTAGGAGTGTGTACAACATCTCTTTAGCCTCCTTCTGAGGAACCATTGCCATGTCTGAGATCTATGTAGAAAATAGTACGCTGGTAGAGTTGATTACATCAGATGCCTTGATACAGGATGGTTGGCTGAGAATGGCAATATGAATACCAAACACTGTACATATGTACATATACCTTAGGAGGTGTGCCTTTCCATTGGAATATGAGAATATACGTAAGTCTATAATAAGTCTTATTAGGTGGGAGCACTTGAGCTATTCAAGCACATACACACAGACTAGACACACTACATAGTACCTGCTTCTGGTCCAAATATTTCTTTAGTATAATCAAGCGGAATATTCTGTGGTGTTTATTACCAAATCTATAGAACATACACCAATGTAACAAGATTGCTTCTGAGATGTGAGCAGAGAGCTGCTTGTACTACTTGTCTCTGCGTCATATAAATGAACGTTTTAACTGTCACTACTCGCCTCTCTCTGATTCACTCACCTCTCTCTGGTTCACTCACCTCTCTCTGGGTTCACTCACCTCTCTCTGGTTCACTCACCTCTCTCTGGTTCACTCACCTCTCTCTGGTTCACTCACCTCTCTCTGGTTCACTCACCTCTCTCTGGTTCACTCACCTCTCTCTGGTTCACTCACCTCTCTCTGGTTCACTCACCTCTCTCTGGTTCACTCGCCTCTCTCTGGTTCACTCGCCTCTCTCTGGTTTACTCACCTCTCTCTGGTTCACTCACCTCTCTCTGGTTTACTCACCTCTCTCTGGTTCACTCACCTCTCTCTGGTTTACTCACCTCTCTCTGGTTCACTCACCTCTCTCTAACGAGAGCTTCAAGGGCACTTTGACAAAGCATATGATTAATACGTTTTGTTTCTGATAGATTTTGTTAAAGACTTGTAATATTATTATACTAAGGCATACAAATTGAGTACTACGTATGTATATATGGAATGGTGACGATATAATAAAACAAATTCATGAAAGATATTTCAGGATACCAATGTTATATGTACCTCCACCGCCATCACCAGTTCTCTTGAGTAACTATATAGACAGAAGTGTGATAGTGCGGGTGGAGGGGAGAGGGACAGGAAGAGGGAGAGGGAGAAATAGGGAGGGAGAGGGAGGGAGGAACAGGGAGAGGAAGGGAGAAATAGGGAGGGAGAGGGAGGGAGGAACAGGGAGAGGGAGGGAGAAATAGGGAGGGAGAGGAAGGGAGAAATAGGAAGGGGGAGGGAGGGAGGAACAGGGAGAGGGAGGGAGGAACAGGGAGAGGAAGGGAGAAATAGGAAGGGGGAGGGAGAGGGAGATGAAGGTGAGGGAGAGGGTAGGGTATGGGAGAGATAGGGAGGGGGAGGGGGAAAGGATAGAATAGGACAAAAAGGACACTTTGGAAAGAAGGGAAGTTTAAGGAGACAGAAGCAGATTAAACCACCTTCCAGTGCGCATACATTTTCCTCACAGAGTATCTTCATATACTGCTCAACCTGCTCCTCGGAGAGATGCACCTTACGACTCTCTTGGAGCTGTTTTAGGACATCAGTAAAGTATACTTCCTTAAATGGAATGTGGTGAAGGGCACACTGGAACACTGCCTCTAAGATATTACCCGCTACCTAACATACATAATATATATAATATATACAATAATAGATATTATTTACTGAAATAGAGTACATCTTCTATGGAATGTTAGACTTGACTTACGGCATCAACTTTTCTACTCGCAGCAGAGACTGCCATTTTACTCTTAAGCTCTTCGGTCAGTCGAGTTGTATTGATCTTCCAATACATACCAGCATCAACTGGATCCTTCAGATTTAGATCATGTGACCATCACATGATAATCACATGTAAGTCATGGTGTACTGTAATACTATTAGAGTATATGTTTGCTAGAGAGCAACTCACTAATTCATTTGTCTTTGTCTTTTTTGCTTCACTTTGTTCATCTTCCACGTCTTCCTCTCTTCCTCTCTTCCGGTAGGTAATACCTACCAAAATTTTCAATATATAGTACACTAGCCAATAACACCCACCAGCCAATAGTAGCACACCAGTCATATAGTGGCCCACCATCCAATAGTAGCACACCAGTCATATAGTGGCCCACCATCCAATAGTAGCACACCAGTCATATAGTGGCCCACCATCCAATAGTAGCCCACCAGTCATATAGTGGCCCACCAGTCATATAGTGGCCCATTAGTCAAACCAGGAAGTCAAGCCAGAGGAAGATAACTTCCACATCATCACTTCACAATCTAATCTGCAGAGCAACACTAAACTGTACGTACCTTGTAACTGACTAGCTGACAGAAAAGGTATCGAAGCCTCAACACTGGAAGTTGTCGCAATGACCTGTGATGGAGATTGCTCGGAGGGGCTCTTCTCCTTTGGGACAAGAGTGATGTAGCTGGACTGAACCAGCTTCTGAAACCCTGCCTTGATCATCTCACATAACACTACAAATAAAACCATTACATAAGATACGGAGTCTGAAAAACATTCACTGAAGTAGTTACCAGGTATATGGAAAGAAAAGTTAACTGATGATGAAGTTCAATGTCTGCATGCTATCACATGACTGTCATGTGACTTTCATGTGGTCCTACCTTCAGGTGTCTTGTCAGTTAAGCCATTCTGTTCCAAGCGTTGCGCAACATTCTGTACAACTTGACTCATCAAACTTTGTCCACTCTTCAGCAATTCTTCAAAAATCAACTCTTCTACTTCACTGTAGTTAACCTATAAAGCAGATGAACCAGCACACGTGACACAATTAGTACATTTAGTTGTGTCAGTAAAACTGAACTGAACTGAGAAGAATGCAAAGGTGAATATTAGTTATACAATTGGGACCAACTCCTGGAAATGCAGTAATGCAACCTCATTCAGACAACTCAAATTAAGTACATATCTGTCATCTTTGGGTCACCCCATAAACTAGAATGCCCCACCCACTACCCCGCCCCTTCTCTCATAATATTTATAAGGAATCACTAACCTTCACTAGAGCTACAAACTTGGGGTAACACAACCACGCTAGAATCTTCTGGAAATCAAGTCTGTACGCATCACCTGCAGTGGGAGGACCATCCACAATACCATGCTGGATCAGTACGACCAAGCTCTTCTGCACCTGGGAACGAGAGAGAAAGCTGCGTGTTATAAAACAAGAGATAGCTGTGATGAAGCATACGTTAGCTTTACTGAGCTTTAACCGGCTCGTAATATCCTTAAGATTCCTGCTGCCATTTTTGAGTAGAAAGACACCAATTTTGGCGACAATGTCTCCAAAATGTTCTTTAAGTATCAGTTCCGCTAGTCTTTGACTCTGTACTGACATCCTCGATCATGCTATGCTGGAGTCCGCAGATAGTCTGACGCCATTTTCATACTGGATTACAAATGGCTGTCGTGTCGTTGTGTTTGCAGAATTGCAAGAGGTGGCCCTTTTTCCAAAGAGCCTTCTTCACTTTAGGGAGCACTCCTATTTTCGGAACCAGATCAAATATTTCTACTTGCAACACTAGCACCATTTCAAGGTAAGTCGATCAAGTAGTAGGCGCACTTTCCTTCTCTACAGCAATGACAGACAAGACGCAATAGATATGACTCCCCCAAGCACTGGACTAATATACTGAATAGAATTACATCCGAATAGAGAGTGTCCATATGTTAAGATATAGATAAACACATCCAGTACCCATATGTTAAGATATAGATAAACACGTCCAGTATCCTTATGTTAAGATATAGATAAACACATCCAGTATCCATATGTTAAGATATAGATAAACACGTCCAGTATCCTTATGTTAAGATATAGATAAACACGTCATAGCATAGAAAGGCTGGTATATGTGTACAGTGAGGATTGACTTTTAATTATAAATTAAATTGTATAATTCTAACCTATATGAATTTAAACTTACTGACCATCCCGGAATGTCTTTATGTCTTGACATCACCATCACATTTGTACAGGTTGCAATGTAGTCCTATGCAATCTCCACTGTGGTCATCTTGCGTGTTTGGACTGAAGATGCTCCATCCACTAGTCACACCAACTAGGGACTATGCTCGTAGAGGAATGGAGTACCAGCCGAGCAACGTTAGGAGGAAGAGAAGACACGGCTTCCGCAAGAGAATGAGTACTAAGGCAGGAAGGAAGATTATAGCCAGAAGAAGAAAGAAAGGAAGAAAATTTCTGTCCCATTAAGTCGACATTTTAATATCTATTATGATTGCAAGCAATGACCCAGTTTCTTGTAATGAATGATCATTTTTATTTAAAACTGATATATTCAACATTACATACATGTTAATGTTTAATAATTTCAACTGTTACTCAATCCTAGACTTGATGGTTGCTAATCTTGCTGATCGCCTGACAGTCACATGATTGGCAGTTTGATTGATAGACTTTGATCTTTTAGAGAGAGGGGCTAGCAAAATCTCTTTCTTTACTTCTCTCTTCTTTGGAAATTGTAAATCAGAAGCTTCCAGTGAAGTTGGGTCTTCATATTCTACCTTCACCTGCACAGGAATACCTTTGAGTGGATATGTACATGAGTGGATGGATGGATGGATGGATGGATGGATGGATGGATGGATGGATGGAACGAGGATACTTACAGTAGATTTCTTTTGTTTTCTTTTCAATCTCTTTGGAGGTTTCTTGTCATCTGAAGAGGCTGACTTGAACCTAGTCTTTCCATTTTTGGGAGCTAGTGGACCTGGATCCCCAGAGAACCAGATGGTTCGTCCATTGTGGTCAACGAGGTTCCTCATCGTAGGAACAGTATAGCACTGAAGCCACTTTGAGAAAGTCAACTCTCCCTCTCCCTCTCCCTGACCTTCATTCATGTACCTTGTGGCATTCAGCTTCACTACCTCCAGAGGAACATTATGGCAAAGTTGCAGAAAATCTGGAGATTGACCTGAACTTTTGGACGAGTTCACGTTCCTCTCAACTGCATCTCTAGCACTGATAAAAGGTGGTATTCCGGCACGATACAGTATCTCTGCCCTTAGGTAATTGCCTACTCCATTGAAATACTTCTGATTAAGCATTACCTCACAGATCGGTTTAGCAAAGACTGAATCTTTCATAAAATTGTCCAGAATGTGTTTCCTAAATACTGCATATTCCCACATGGGGTCAGCCCCCCTATCCTCCCCCCACCCATCAGATACTCGCCATGACCCGAATCTCCGTGCGTCTACAAAACTCAATACCATCTTTGGCTCTCCTTGCGCAAAGAAGCTCAAGTGTGCATGTTTGTGCTTCTGGTCCACTGGCTCAAATTTGAACTGGCCAGACATACCAAATCTGAAGAGCAACCTTACAGTCTTGTCTCTGTCCTTTTGACATTGTAAGAAAAGCGCGATTTCTTTACCTCTTGACTCGCTGCTAATCGTAAAAGATGGAGAACTAAAGTCCACTTCTTGACATTTGCTGACAGCCGATTTAACAACCTTTCCACAAAATAATCGTCCTTTCGATACTTTGTTTACAAAGTTACTGTTTAGATGCAGCTCTGGTCCTTCCGGCATTTTCTTAATCTAAAAATTGCGCAATTGCAATAAGCTTAATTTATGAGATTAGCATTTCAGCTACCTCTGAATGTGGATGGCGAAAAACAGCTGCTACATTCATTTGTCGAACCTGATAGTGATCATATTGATGATTGATCATACATTATTTTATAATTCTGTTCATGACTTTGGAATTGATGACCAGATTCATTAATTAACAAGCTACATGTAATAAAAATATATGCAGCGATATATACATACATAGGTTCAAACACTTGTCCCTTCTTTGGAATTCTGTTTTTCATCAATCCTGATCACGTCACAGGACCCATCTCCCCTACTATGATAACTTATCTATATATAGTAGAGAAAAGACAGATTGCTGACTTTGGAAGTTAATAAGCTGACTTACATGTAGAACACATACAAAAAATATTCTTTCTGACACATATATTTATAAATCTCAAGGGATCATCATATCATTTTATAATAGTTTAGGACAACTGAGGTTTAGTTATATTATTCACAATAAGTTCAAATTTGAGGAAAAATGGATTCCTCCATTCAATTTACATTTGGTACATGAACAGATATATGATTGAAGAGAAACCGTTGTCACTTCATACATATCTACAGTACCCTATATATAAGTCACTTCATGTAATCATATTGCATGTATGGAAAATACATACTTGCACATCTTCTATTTCAGGAATGTGATACCAAAGTGATTGCCTCAATGAGGCATGATGGCTGATATCATCACACTCTAGCGTATACTGATCATTACATTCACTAAAAGAAGCAAACCGACTGTGAGTTTTACATAAGAAATTTTCCTGTCTGAAGCCTGCTTCTTTAGCAATTTGAAGAATAGCCTTGCAGTCAGCATGTAATTTCTTCAATTCAAAATCCAGACCATTTCTCCCAAATTTGTTTTGTACATCCAATCTTTCCAGAGTGATCTGTATCTTTCCATCTACAAGCTGTAAGTAGATATGTGTACCAACTGAAAAGCGATACTTGACACACTTCGAGCTCAAAGGCATGAGTTTATTATTTCCAGAAACATTGTATTCTTTATTTGGCATTTTCATCTTACCCACTAGCTTCCAAAAGCTTTTATTTGATACAAAGTCACTGCTATCTTTTGAAATAAAAAGAGGTTCAACTGTGTCTATGCTTTGTGGATTACAGTCATCTGGTAGTGTCAAAGGAATGACAAATTTCTCACCATCAATGCTAAAAGCCAGACCTAGCTCAGAAAGAAATAATTCAAACCATTTCTTATTAACTTCAGCTGTGCTGCACAATTTTCTGTTGAGAAAGCCACATGGATCCATTTTTCTTTTTTCCTTTGAAATGTCAATCAAGGTATCATACAGCACCTTTGGTTGTATAAAAATGGCGGTATCCTTTTTACCTACTCCATTAGGGTATTCACCCGGGAAATCCCAATAAAAAATGACACTAAAACGATGGAGAACATCAAGCATTTTAGACATATCAATGTGACAGTCACTTATATTCACACATCTTTCTTGCAGTGTATCATAGCTAACTGCTACATCCTTTGCCTCTTTGATTAGTTGGACCAAGCTTGTCTCCAGTGTCAGGCATTCTTGTTTTTTACTATGAGGTGAGTGCCGATCTTTATAAAAAGATGACAAAATTTGATCATCTGCTAAATCCTTGTATTCTAGTGTCATATAACGAGAACAATTTAAATCTTCAGCTTCATTATCTAACCAGTGCTCTTCATTAAAAATAACTCTAGGTTGTAGAACTCTCTCACCGCTAGTAGGGCTAACAGGAGTGAAAGTAGTAGGGCTTGGAGTAGCAAAGGTGGGGCTATTAGGGGTGGGGCTGGCAGGGGAGGAGGGGCTATGAGGGGTGGGGCTGGCAGGGGAGGAGGGGCTATGAGGGGTGGGGCTGGTAGGGGAGGAGGGGCTATGAGGGGTGGGGCTGGCAGGGGAGGAGCCAGGAAAGGTGGAGCTTGCAAGAGTGGGGTTGGCAGATGGAAGGCTAGGAGGGGTGGACCTGACAGATATGGGATATTCGGGTTGCTTTTCAAGTTCTTTTGACTGTTCCCTGATGTGTTGAAGAATTTCACAAACATCCCTCTTATCAGAGCTCTCATCTGTTAGTATAATATATGTACAGGATGGATCTGTTAATAGAAAACAATTTAGACGACTATCATGTGCCTTTGGATGAATATAGAAGCATCCATGTTCAACTGAAGGGTCACAGAATGGAATACTCCAGCACTTGAAGGGTTCAATCTCATCAGTGTCATGGTTGATTTTTGGATAGCATAGAGGCCATTTGGACTCCTTATTTTGTTGTCCCTTACGAAGGTCAAAAACTACACATTTTGCTAGAGCCTTTTCTAAATGTCAAGCAATAAAAAATGTTAACACTAGACTGTGTAGACTGTGTAGACTGTGTAAAGTATAGGCACTAATAAATCTACTTACTTGAATTTTGTAGTTTAGTAGATTTATGAACAATGTTACTGACAGTATCTATCCTTGCTAAATTGGGTTGACTTTGTGCTTCAGTGTCACTAGTACTGTTACAATCTTGTTGTGAAGACACTACATATGTAGAAATATGGTACCAGAAATACATATCAATATTCATATCGTATATACAGCATGCCATTTCAAGAAAATATTGACATTAAAATTTAGGCCAAGGCTCACCCCAGTGGGTCCTTCTAGTATATTAGTATAGTCTGCTAATAGTATACGCGTAATCGAAGCCTACCTTGGTTTTGTGCTATACTGGGGCTGGACTTCAGGGCATCTAGCAGTACTTTTGCTAATTTACTGTATTTAGGGCGACCGTATTCGGAGCACTCAATGAGCAGTTCAGCGAAGCTTTGTATACTCTGTTCAGTCCCATTGTCCCATAAGAAATTAACCAATATTTTATTCGCTGCAAGTGGTCCTTTTGCATTATACTTAGCCGTTATTTCTTCCTTGCACGCTTCGTCGATTAAATTACGTGATATGAGCCTTCCTAAAAGGAAATGGGCATCGATAGTGTCCACTGTTGATTGGAAATATGGATTTAAAACACGTTTAACGCCAAGATGCTCAACTCCCTTATTGGCCATAGCAACAGGTTTTCTCCTAAAACTAGAAGAACTAAGCAGTACGTGTAAGTCGTATTGTATTTATATACCGTATATATGTCCGTATAGAAGCCGGGCTCAAATAGAGGCCGGGGGTGCTGAGGCCAATTCTTTAATAGAGGCCGGGTCTCGAATAGTGGCCGGGTCTCGAATAGTGGCTGGGTTCGCCGGATCGATACGCAAGGCCTCTCGATCGACACGGTTTGTGCTCCGTGTGCAACTGTGAGGTGTGACAACCGCTACGCGTGAGCTTCTTGCTGCAAGCGAACGATGTCTAAGAGGAAGTCGTACGATGTCGTGGTCTCTAACAACGCCCTCTTCCACGACAGAAGTAGGCGCTCAAAAATTCAGGTAATTTTATAGAAGCCGGGCTCCAATAGAGACCGGGTCAAAACTCCCTGGAAAGAAATAGAGGCCGGGCCTCTATTAGGACTATACGGTACGACATTAGGGGGCGTATCACAATATCACATAAAATAAAAGCCGGATCGGCGTATATCTGGTTCTTGTTTCAGTCTCAGACTTCAAAACAACACAACATTATGAATATCATTGGAGAATATCTTTACACAGTCAAATGCTATCACACTATAAGCTATTTATTATGCTGGATGAGCTCCTAGTTAATAGATAACTATAGGCTAAGGACCAAGTTAAAATGTAAGAAATAATTTTTCTTGCAGGGAATTAGTGCTTAGGAGGACCCCATTGGGCCAAGAGAAATTTAATGAAAGACAGGCTGAATCCACTCATGGATATCATTTAGCTGATCATGACTTGCAAGGGTGCTACTCAAACAGTGACCTAAAGCCTTAAGTACATTCATACTTCATGATATTTGTCCAGCTCTGTATATATAGAATGTAAGACCATTCCCCTTTTGGCTATATTTAGACATAATGAATACTTGCCAAAGACAATATTATTGCAAGGAGGCAGCATTCCTGGGGGCAATCCATGAATATAATTATACCATTAGACCACCAGCATATGTCTCTGAGCTCTAGATCTGGAGCTCTTTACCTAACAACTTCATAAGTTTAATCACAGACTATAACAATTAGAAACAATATACCTATATTAAAAAAAAACTAATAAATATTTACCAGAATAAGTCAGTATTTTCTGTGTTTACATATATGCACATTACAGTAGAATGTACTGGTTTAATTAATTTGTAATCCATGCAAGCTGTCTTGGTAAGACTGTCTGGACAAAGAAGCTGTCTGCCTCAGTACATTGAGCACAGTAGCACATTTCATCTTCCATAAACTCAGCTACATGAAACTGAGGGACTGTCAGAAGACTTGGAGTCAATCTTGATTGACTTTGACATCGACATAGAAATCCAAATCTTAGACCCTTCTTGCAAATGCCAAGACTTTTGTGGCTTAAACTAAGATCTTCATAGAGTCTATTCCATGTCTCCTCTAGTCTCTCATAGACCATTTGGTAGATGTGGTACTGTAGTTGGGTATCCGTCTTTTCCTCAGAGGAGCATGTGACCTCAATGAATGAATTCCTTTCGTAAATACCAATTTTGCAGTCTTCAGCAGCAGAAAAGAGTACATAGTTGCGATAGAATTCTATTAGTCTCCAAGATTTTGCATTCCTGGTGAGGTCTGAAATGAGAGCACAGTAGAGACCACTGGGGATAAATGAAGCAGATTCTGTTGAAGATGAAATGAGTGTAAACAGTAGAGAATCTTCCGATGGATTTGCATGTGGCTTTGGTGAGGTAGGCAAGGCAGCTGGCACTATCCAGGATGGAGAGCTAGCTCCTCCTTCACCATGAATAACTGCTATTAGGTTGAGATCTTCCAACAAAGCAACAAACCATTTAGGGTTGATTAAATCTTCCCCAAAGTTATCCAGATCATTTAACGTTTGGAAAATATCTATTGGGACCATGCAGGGAAGAACTGATTTGTCAGATTCTGATTGCAAAGTTTTCTGAACCTCAAGAAGGAGACTTGAGGTAGTCTTATACAGCACGTTAGGGTCTGTAAAAATGATGCTGTCTTCAGTAGTGTAGCCATGGGGCACTTTAAAGTAGAAAAAACCAAGTACATGGAAGAGATGCACCATTGTCTTGAAGTGTTCCTTACTTTTGACAAAGTCCCTTGATAACGAGAACTTCTCGAGTTCCTTGTACGTAAAGTAGCCTCTTTTGCAGGCATTCGTAAGATGCTCCAGGAGGTACCATGTGAGAGGTAGCTTCATCTGTATGTCGGTAGACTTCTCCTGTATTCTCTTTCGAAGGCTGTTGTAGTATTCCTGATTATCAGATAGTCCAGCTTGCGTATTGTCTACAGCCCAAAATGCCATGCCCTGTGTATCATAATGGACAAAGTTGGAATATGGCTGATTTAGAAGTTTGGCGTCAATTTCTTTATGCAAAGTGTGCAAGAAATCCTGACGCTTATCGGGGCTGTCTGGATGAATCAAATCTAGATGTGTGCCAACTATAAATATTTTTGGATATTTAGGATGAAAAGCCAAGAATTCACTGTTTGCCTGTGGCTGCTTATTTCCCAGTGAATGAATGCTACGTAGGGCACAAAGAAGTAGATTGTCACTCATGAAATCAGTACAGGGTTGTTCTTGGATATCCTTCAAGCTGAATACCACCAGGTAGACACTGGGCGTCGTGATGAGGACAGGATGAACATCATGATAGATTCCTTGTCCCCCTGTATCTATAAAGTTGATCACCTTCTCATGATGTGAGCGTGAGCCTGATTGGTTGGTATGTTGGAGTTTATCTAGAAACTCCTCTTTCTTGTCTGAATAAACATCTTCTAAAACCTTTCTTTCATTGGTTATTGAAATATTTGGCACTGACTCAGAAGATTCTACAATAACTGTTGTAGTGACAGGACTTTCCAAAGACATGCCTTGGGGGTCTTTATTGTCACAAAATGGCTGTTGATCACTTAGCCTTTGTTGAGGGACGGACGCAGCAGTTGCAGTAGTGTTGTAAAGTCTCCTTTTGACAACTTGCAGTGTATCTAATTCTCTTTCATTACGAGAATACACTTTCCATATGCTACTATGTCTCTCACTGCTGAAGCACTCCACCCACTCTGGGGCTTCCATGACTACAGTGCTTTTCGTGGTTTCCTTAATGTCCCATTCCTGGTCTGTTAGGAGGTACTTTAAACAGGTTTTTCCCTTTCGAGGGGGTCCTATCGTAGTACACTTTGTGATATGTAAGGTGATGGCACCTTCTGATTTGAGGAGGTAGTTAAATTCTGGACTGTCCAATTGGCTCAATGGACCTAAACAAGTATAAAAGGATGTATATAATAGACAATATGTAACTATTGCAAGCTTATATGTATATACGTATACATAATATGAATGTGTGTGTCAAGCATGCTCACTGCAGGTTATATAGCTACTAGATTAATGTGTACATACCTTGGAGCGGAATGAAATATCTTTCCTTTTGAGAATGCTTAGGTCCATTAGAAGAAATTTCTTCATGTGGTACTACAAGCAATATGTGAAGAAGATGCTAGATCACTTATAATGAAATGGAAATGTGTATATATTGGCGTACAATTTGGATTGTGCATGTAATAGTCAAATTGTAGGAAGTACATGTAGCAATAAAATTAATCATCCCATGCTTACCATTTGCTGTGTTTTGCTCAAGTCGGAGTTTCAACTCTGTTCTTATGACATCATTTGAAGCTAAATCTAGCGGGGTTTTATCCCACCAATCTGGTTCTTCTATTTTACATCCTGCATCTAGCAACAGCCTTACACATTCAATATGGCCATTTTTACAGGCAACATGAAGAGGGCCGCGTCGATTTGTTCTTGTCATGCGCACATCTGCTTCATTTTTTAGTAGCTCCGACACAATTTCACTATGTCCATAGGAGGCAGCAAGAATTAAAGGAGTGCTGTTGTCCAAATTTCCTTGATTGACGTCGCATTTATGCTTCAGGAGGAGTTTCACAATGCTAAGATGACCTGAAGCACTGGCACAGCCTAAACACGTCATATTTAGAACCGGGTCTTGGTCATGAACATTGGCTCCAGCTTTGATTAGCTCTTGTACCATTTCATAGTGCCCTTCAGCAGAAGCGATTTGCAGAGGAGTACACTGTGCCATAGATAACCTGCGACTTGTCCATTTTGGATGATTGTATACAACCTTTTCTTCCAGACTGTGACCTTCTTTGATAAGTTGTTTCACTTTGACGAAGTCTCCTTGTCTGCAGGCTTGACAAAGCACATTCTTCTCATAAGTCTTAAGCCAATCTTTAGTTTCAATTACTTCTCCATAGGTTTCTTCACTTTGGTGTACTATGCTTAGTATGGTATCGGTTACACTTCCTCTTGAAACAGCCAAATAAACTGGGGAATGTCCATGTTTGTCTCTTGCAAAGACATTAGCTCCTCTTTGAAGGAGTGCTGTAGCAATATCTTTATGCCCATGGAAAACAGCATGATGCAATGGTGTGAAACCGTCGTATTCGTCTGCATCATTCGGTCTGGCACCTCCGACATCTAGTAACAATTTAACACATTTGGAGTTACCTGCTTTGCAAGCAATATGAAGGGGATTATGACCATGTAGCCTGGTCGTTAGATGAACATTTGCTCCCTTTTTAAGAAGCTCCAATACAATTTGTTCGTACCCATTGCAAACTGCTAAATGTAGCGGCGTGTCACCATCATTGCCATCTTGGTCATCCAATGGACTTCCAGAGTCTAAGAGAAGTCGTACTACTGGGAGATGGCCACCGGCACTCGCAAAGTGTAGAGCGCTCCTTCCTTGAAGGGAATCTTTGCTGTATACGCTTGCTCCAGCCCTTAGAAGTGTTTGTACAACATCGACATGTCCTTCGGAGGATGCGATAATGAGAGGAGTGCGTTTACCCTTGAAATCGTCTGTGTATCCGCAATGCAGCAATACCTGTATATCAACTCCTTCTCTGATTAGTCGTTTCACTTCGTTTATATCTCCCTCTTTTGAGGCTTTACCAAGAAGATTCTCCATTCGTGAGATTATAAATAGTTAATAACTCTTTTTTTTTATTAAACTGAAACGGAAAACACAGCATTTAGAATCTATAACGCACATGCATCTTCTCTAGCGAACTGGCAAGCTATTTGCATGTGCAGATTTAAATTCGCTATATATGAATATGGTTAAGCTGAAAACTCCCCCTCATGATGTATAGGTTCTGAATGCTACTACTTACATACATGTATATAATTACATATATTGTGAAAAAATATTTTTGAAGAAAAAGTTACAGATATAAATAGCATATGCATATGATTAAGTCATGAATCTTGTTTCATCCAAGTGTCCATAATATTCCAAGTGCAAAGTCGGGATTCAATGTGGTAAAAGTACTTTCTTCCGTCAGATAACTCAACAATCTTCCAGCCTCTACCAGGTGGCTACAGACAGAAATTAATAGCCAAACAAAATGTCAAAACTGTACTTACACCCACATGTGTACATCGCATTGCTTTATCAATACTCACCAAAGTATTGACAGTGGCTAACTGTAAGACCTCTTTCCATTTTTGGGAGCCAGTGGACCTGGATCCCCAGAGAACCAGATGGTTCGTCCATTGTGGTCAACGAGGTTCCTCATCATAGGAACAGTATAGCACTGAAGCCACTTTGAGAAAGTCAACTCTCCCTCTCCCTCTCCCTGACCTTCATTCATGTACCTTGTGGCATTCAGCTTCACTACCTCCAGAGGAACATTATGGCAAAGTTGCAGAAAATCTGGAGGTTGACCTGAACTTTTGGACGAGTTCACGTTCCTCTCAACTGCATCTCTAGCACTGATAAAAGGTGGTATTCCGGCACGATACAGTATCTCTGCCCTTAGGTAATTGCCTACTCCATTGAAATACTTCTGATTAAGCATTACCTCACAGATCGGTTTAGCAAAGACTGAATCTTTCATAAAATTGTCCAGAATGTGTTTCCTAAATACTGCATATTCCCACATGGGGTCAGCCCCCCTATCCTCCCCCCACCCATCAGATACTCGCCATGACCCGAATCTCCGTGCGTCTACAAAACTCAATACCATCTTTGGCTCTCCTTGCGCAAAGAAGCTCAAGTGTGCATGTTTGTGCTTCTGGTCCACTGGCTCAAATTTGAACTGGCCAGACATACCAAATCTGAAGAGCAATCTTACAGTCTTGTCTCTGTCCTTTTGACATTGCAAGATAAGCGCGATTTCTTTACCTCTTGACTCGCTGCTAATCGTAAAAGACGGAGAACTGAAGTCCACTTCTTGACATTTGCTGACAGCCGATTTAACAACCTTTCCACAAAATAATCGTCCTTTCGATACTTTGTTTACAAAGTTACTGTTTAGATGCAGCTCTGGTCCTTCCGGCATTTTCTTAATCTAAAAATTGCGCAATTGCAATAAGCTTAATTTATGAGATCGGCATTTCAGCTACCTCGAGTGCGGATACATTCATTTGTCGAACCTGATAGTGATCATATTGATGATTTATCATACATTATTTTATAATTCTGTTCATCACTTTGGAATTGATAGACCAGGATTCATTAACATGTAATAAAATATATGCAGCGATATATACATACATAGGTTCAAACACTTGTCCCTTCTTTGGAATTCTGTTTTTCATCAATCCTGATCACGTCACAGGACCCATCTCCCCTACTATGATAACTTATCTATATATAGTAGAGAATGACAGATTACTGACTTTGGAAGTTAAAAAGCTGGCTCACTTGTAGGACACATACAAAAAATATTCTTTCCGACATATATATTTATAAATGCATAGTGTACATGTGTTAGACTACATTCTACCTGACAGTGTTGTTTAGCCATATTTACTTGTATGTAATGTACATGCTTAAGTTTATCATTGCTTAGTATGTATGATTTCCTTTCTATTCTTTTAGTGGTCCCTTTCTCACATGAAGGCAGGTCTGATTTGAGGTAAAGTGATGCACTGTTCTCGGTGCTACGCCGGTGTGTCATGATTCTCAATGAAGAAGGTTTGATGTCCGCCAGGGTCGGGCTATTGGTACAAGTAGCATTTGTACCTTGGTCTAGTAACTGGTCAATGGGCGCTAGGTGAACCGAGCCGTTCCGGCGCATCTTCCTCCCCTCCTAGCTGATAACGTGGGGCATCACTGGGCGGAGTGGGAGGTATGATGTACTCCCACCTCTGCGTGGTGTGTCCCGGATTCAACTTTTCCATGCACTCCATTTGATAGAGTGACAGCCCTCAATGTACATTAATTTCTGGTCTACAAAGTTAATGTATGGTGAGAGATAGGGCAAATTTTAAGTTTCATCAAAATTTCAAAAACACATTGGACATATTCTATAGATGTCTGTAAATGCTGACACAAAGATTTAGCTTCATATCTCTCCATTTGATAGAGTGACAGCCCTCAATGTACATTAAATTCTGGTATACACAGTTAATGTATGGTGAGAGATAGGGCAAATTTTAAGTTTCATCAAAATTTCAAAAACACATTGGACATGCTCTATAGATGTCTGCCAATGCTGACACAAAGATTTAGCTTCATATCTCTCCATTTGATAGAATGACAGCCCTCAATGTACATTAAATTCTGGTATACAAAGTTAATGTATAGTGAGAGATAGGGCAAATTTTAAGTTTCATCAAAATTTTAAAAACCCATTGGACATCTTCTATAGATGTCTGTGAAAGTTGACACAAAGATTTAGCTTCATGTCACTCCATTTGATAGAGTGACAGCCCTCAATGTACATTAAATTCTGGTATACAAAGTTAATGTATGATGAGAGATAGGGCAAATTTTAAGTTTCATCAAAATTTCAAAAACACATTGGACATGCTCTATAGATGTCTGTAAATGCTGACAGAAAGATTTAGCTTCATATCTCTCCATTTGTTAGAGTGACAGCTCTCAATGTACATTATATTTAATTTCTGGTAGATTTACAAAGTTAGTGTATGGTGAGAGATAGGGCAAATTTTAAGTTTCATCAAAATTTCAAAAACACATTGGACATATTCTATAGATGTCTGTAAATGCTGACACAAAGATTTAGCTTCATATCTCTCCATTTGATAGAGTGACAGCCCTCAATGTACATTAAATTCTGGTATACAAAGTTAATGTATGGTGAGAGATAGGGTAAATTTTGAGTTTCTAAAAATTTCAAAACCCCATTGGACTTTTCTATAGATGTCTGTGAATGCTCACACAAAGATTTAGCTTCATATCTCTCCATTTGATAGAGTGACAGCCCACTATGTACATTAAATTCTGGTATACAAAGTTAATGTATGGTGAGAGATAGGGCAAATTCTAAGTTTAATCAAAATTTCAAAAACACATTGGACATGTTCTATAGATGTCTGTGAATGCTCACACAAAGATTTAGCTTCATATCTCTCCATTTGATAGAGTGACAGCCCTCAATGTACATTAAATTCTGGTCTACAAAGTTAATGTATGGTGAGAGATAGGGCAAATTTTAAGTTTCATCAAAATTTTAAAAACCCATTGGACATCTTCTATAGATGTCTGTGAATGGTGACACAAAGATTTAGCTTCATATCTCTCCATTTGATAGAGTGACAGCCCTCAATGTACATTAAATTCTGGTCTACAAAGTTAATGTATGGTGAGAGATAGGGTAAATTTTGAGTTTCATCAAAATTTCAAAACCCCATTGGACTTTTCTATAGATGTCTGTGAATGCTCACACCAAGATTTAGCTTCATATCTCTCCATTTGATAGAGTGACAGCCCTCAATGTACATTAAATTCTGGTATACAAAGTTAATGTATGGGTGAGAGATAGGGCAAATTCTAAGTTTAATCAAAATTTCAAAAACCCATTGGACATGCTCTATAGATGTCTGTAAATGCTGACAGAAAGATTTAGCTTCATATCTCTCCATTTGATAGAGTGACAGCCCTCAATGTACATTAAATTCTGGTCTACAAAGTTAATGTATGGTGAGAGATAGGGCAAATTTTAAGTTTCATCAAAATTTTAAAAACCCATTGGACATGTTCTATAGATGTCTGTAAATGCTGACAGAAAGATTTAGCTTCATATCTCTCCATTTGATAGAGTGACAGCCCTCAATGTACATTAAATTCTGGTATACAAAGTTAATGTATGGTGAGAGATAGGGCAAATTCTAAGTTTAATCAAAATTTCAAAAACCCATTGGATATGCTCTATAGATGTCTGTAAATGCTGACAGAAAGATTTAGCTTCATATCTCTCCATTTGTTAGAGTGACAGCTCTCAATGTACATTATATTTAATTTCTGGTAGATTTACAAATTTAGTGTATGGTGAGAGATAGGGCAAATTTTAAGTTTCATCAAAATTTCAAAAACACATTGGACATATTCTATAGATGTCTGTAAATGCTGACACAAAGATTTAGCTTCATATCTCTCCATTTGATAGAGTGACAGCCCTCAATGTACATTAAATTCTGGTATACACAGTTAATGTATGGTGAGAGATAGGGCAAATTTTAAGTTTCATCAAAATTTCAAAAACACATTGGACATGCTCTATAGATGTCTGTAAATGCTGACACGAAGATTTAGCTTCATATCTCTCCATTTGATAGAGTGACAGCCCTCAATGTACATTAAATTCTGGCATACAAAGTTAATGTATGGTGAGAGATAGGGTAAATTTTGAGTTTCATCAAAATTTCAAAACCCCATTGGACTTTTCTATAGATGTCTGTGAATGCTCACACCAAGATTTAGCTTCATATCTCTCCATTTGATAGAGTGACAGCCCTCAATGTACATTAAATTCTGGTATACAAAGTTAATGTATGGGTGAGAGATAGGGCAAATTCTAAGTTTAATCAAAATTTCAAAAACCCATTGGACATGCTCTATAGATGTCTGTAAATGCTGACAGAAAGATTTAGCTTCATATCTCTCCATTTGATAGAGTGACAGCCCTCAATGTACATTAAATTCTGGTCTACAAAGTTAATGTATGGTGAGAGATAGGGCAAATTTTAAGTTTCATCAAAATTTTAAAAACCCATTGGACATGTTCTATAGATGTCTGTAAATGCTGACAGAAAGATTTAGCTTCATATCTCTCCATTTGATAGAGTGACAGCCCTCAATGTACATTAAATTCTGGTATACAAAGTTAATGTATGGTGAGAGATAGGGCAAATTCTAAGTTTAATCAAAATTTCAAAAACCCATTGGATATGCTCTATAGATGTCTGTAAATGCTGACAGAAAGATTTAGCTTCATATCTCTCCATTTGTTAGAGTGACAGCTCTCAATGTACATTATATTTAATTTCTGGTAGATTTACAAATTTAGTGTATGGTTAGAGATAGGGCAAATTTTAAGTTTCATCAAAATTTCAAAAACACATTGGACATATTCTATAGATGTCTGTAAATGCTGACACAAAGATTTAGCTTCATATCTCTCCATTTGATAGAGTGACAGCCCTCAATGTACATTAAATTCTGGTATACACAGTTAATGTATGGTGAGAGATAGGGCAAATTTTAAGTTTCATCAAAATTTCAAAAACACATTGGACATGCTCTATAGATGTCTGTAAATGCTGACACGAAGATTTAGCTTCATATCTCTCCATTTGATAGAGTGACAGCCCTCAATGTACATTAAATTCTGGCATACAAAGTTAATGTATGGTGAGAGATAGGGTAAATTTTGAGTTTCATCAAAATTTCAAAACCCCATTGGACTTTTCTATAGATGTCTGTGAATGCTCACACAAAGATTTAGCTTCATATCTCTCCATTTGATAGAGTGACAGCCCACTATGTACATTAAATTCTGGTATACAAAGTTAATGTATGGGTGAGAGATAGGGCAAATTCTAAGTTTAATCAAAATTTCAAAAACACATTGGACATGTTCTATAGATGTCTGTGAATGCTCACACAAAGATTTAGCTTCATATCTCTCCATTTGATAGAGTGACAGCCCTCAATGTACATTAAATTCTGGTCTACAAAGTTAATGTATGGTGAGAGATAGGGCAAATTTTAAGTTTCATCAAAATTTTAAAAACCCATTGGACATCTTCTATAGATGTCTGTGAATGGTGACACAAAGATTTAGCTTCATATCTCTCCATTTGATAGAGTGACAGCCCTCAATGTACATTAAATTCTGGTCTACAAAGTTAATGTATGGTGAGAGATAGGGTAAATTTTGAGTTTCATCAAAATTTCAAAACCCCATTGGACTTTTCTATAGATGTCTGTGAATGCTCACACCAAGATTTAGCTTCATATCTCTCCATTTGATAGAGTGACAGCCCTCAATGTACATTAAATTCTGGTATACAAAGTTAATGTATGGGTGAGAGATAGGGCAAATTCTAAGTTTAATCAAAATTTCAAAAACACATTGGACATGTTCTATAGATGTCTGTGAATGCTCACACAAAGATTTAGCTTCATATCTCTCCATTTGATAGAGTGACAGCCCTCAATGTACATTAAATTCTGGTCTACAAAGTTAATGTATGGTGAGAGATAGGGCAAATTTTAAGTTTCATCAAAATTTTAAAAACCCATTGGACATCTTCTATAGATGTCTGTGAATGGTGACACAAAGATTTAGCTTCATATCTCTCCATTTGATAGAGTGACAGCCCTCAATGTACATTAAATTCTGGTCTACAAAGTTAATGTATGGTGAGAGATAGGGTAAATTTTGAGTTTCATCAAAATTTCAAAACCCCATTGGACTTTTCTATAGATGTCTGTGAATGCTCACACCAAGATTTAGCTTCATATCTCTCCATTTGATAGAGTGACAGCCCTCAATGTACATTAAATTCTGGTATACAAAGTTAATGTATGGGTGAGAGATAGGGCAAATTCTAAGTTTAATCAAAATTTCAAAAACCCATTGGACATGCTCTATAGATGTCTGTAAATGCTGACAGAAAGATTTAGCTTCATATCTCTCCATTTGATAGAGTGACAGCCCTCAATGTACATTAAATTCTGGTCTACAAAGTTAATGTATGGTGAGAGATAGGGCAAATTCTAAGTTTAATCAAAATTTCAAAAACACATTGGACATGTTCTATAGATGTCTGTGAATGCTCACACAAAGATTTAGCTTCATATCTCTCCATTTGATAGAGTGACAGCCCTCAATGTACATTAAATTCTGGTCTACAAAGTTAATGTATGGTGAGAGATAGGGCAAATTTTAAGTTTCATCAAAATTTTAAAAACCCATTGGACATCTTCTATAGATGTCTGTGAATGGTGACACAAAGATTTAGCTTCATATCTCTCCATTTGATAGAGTGACAGCCCTCAATGTACATTAAATTCTGGTCTACAAAGTTAATGTATGGTGAGAGATAGGGCAAATTTTAAGTTTCATCAAAATTTTAAAAACCCATTGGACATCTTCTATAGATGTCTGTGAATGGTGACACAAAGATTTAGCTTCATATCTCTCCATTTGATAGAGTGACAGCCCTCAATGTACATTAAATTCTGGTCTACAAAGTTAATGTATGGTGAGAGATAGGGTAAATTTTGAGTTTCATCAAAATTTCAAAACCCCATTGGACTTTTCTATAGATGTCTGTGAATGCTCACACCAAGATTTAGCTTCATATCTCTCCATTTGATAGAGTGACAGCCCTCAATGTACATTAAATTCTGGTATACAAAGTTAATGTATGGGTGAGAGATAGGGCAAATTCTAAGTTTAATCAAAATTTCAAAAACACATTGGACATGTTCTATAGATGTCTGTGAATGCTCACACAAAGATTTAGCTTCATATCTCTCCATTTGATAGAGTGACAGCCCTCAATGTACATTAAATTCTGGTCTACAAAGTTAATGTATGGTGAGAGATAGGGCAAATTTTAAGTTTCATCAAAATTTTAAAAACCCATTGGACATCTTCTATAGATGTCTGTGAATGGTGACACAAAGATTTAGCTTCATATCTCTCCATTTGATAGAGTGACAGCCCTCAATGTACATTAAATTCTGGTCTACAAAGTTAATGTATGGTGAGAGATAGGGTAAATTTTGAGTTTCATCAAAATTTCAAAACCCCATTGGACTTTTCTATAGATGTCTGTGAATGCTCACACCAAGATTTAGCTTCATATCTCTCCATTTGATAGAGTGACAGCCCTCAATGTACATTAAATTCTGGTATACAAAGTTAATGTATGGGTGAGAGATAGGGCAAATTCTAAGTTTAATCAAAATTTCAAAAACCCATTGGACATGCTCTATAGATGTCTGTAAATGCTGACAGAAAGATTTAGCTTCATATCTCTCCATTTGATAGAGTGACAGCCCTCAATGTACATTAAATTCTGGTCTACAAAGTTAATGTATGGTGAGAGATAGGGCAAATTCTAAGTTTAATCAAAATTTCAAAAACACATTGGACATGTTCTATAGATGTCTGTGAATGCTCACACAAAGATTTAGCTTCATATCTCTCCATTTGATAGAGTGACAGCCCTCAATGTACATTAAATTCTGGTCTACAAAGTTAATGTATGGTGAGAGATAGGGCAAATTTTAAGTTTCATCAAAATTTTAAAAACCCATTGGACATCTTCTATAGATGTCTGTGAATGGTGACACAAAGATTTAGCTTCATATCTCTCCATTTGATAGAGTGACAGCCCTCAATGTACATTAAATTCTGGTCTACAAAGTTAATGTATGGTGAGAGATAGGGTAAATTTTGAGTTTCATCAAAATTTCAAAACCCCATTGGACTTTTCTATAGATGTCTGTGAATGCTCACACCAAGATTTAGCTTCATATCTCTCCATTTGATAGAGTGACAGCCCTCAATGTACATTAAATTCTGGTATACAAAGTTAATGTATGGGTGAGAGATAGGGCAAATTCTAAGTTTAATCAAAATTTCAAAAACCCATTGGACATGCTCTATAGATGTCTGTAAATGCTGACAGAAAGATTTAGCTTCATATCTCTCCATTTGATAGAGTGACAGCCCTCAATGTACATTAAATTCTGGTATACAAAGTTAATGTATGATGAGAGATAGGGCAAATTCTAAGTTTAATCAAAATTTCAAAAACCCATTGGATATGCTCTATAGATGTCTGTAAATGCTGACAGAAAGATTTAGCTTCATATCTCTCCATTTGTTAGAGTGACAGCTCTCAATGTACATTATATTTAATTTCTGGTAGATTTACAAATTTAGTGCATGGTGAGAGATAGGGCAAATTTTAAGTTTCATCAAAATTTCAAAAACACATTGGACATATTCTATAGATGTCTGTAAATGCTGACACAAAGATTTAGCTTCATATCTCTCCATTTGATAGAGTGACAGCCCTCAATGTACATTAAATTCTGGTCTACAAAGTTAATGTATGGTGAGAGATAGGGCAAATTTTAAGTTTCATCAAAATTTTAAAAACACATTGGACATCTTCTATAGATGTCTGTGAATGGTGACACAAAGATTTAGCTTCATATCTCTCCATTTGATAGAGTGACAGCCCTCAATGTACATTAAATTCTGGTCTACAAAGTTAATGTATGGTGAGAGATAGGGCAAATTTTAAGTTTCATCAAAATTTTAAAAACCCATTGGACATGTTCTATAGATGTCTGTAAATGCTGACAGAAAGATTTAGCTTCATATCTCTCCATTTGATAGAGTGACAGCCCTCAATGTACATTAAATTCTGGTCTACAAAGTTAATGTATGGTGAGAGATAGGGCAAATTTTAAGTTTCATCAAAATTTTAAAAACCCATTGGACATGTTCTATAGATGTCTGTAAATGCTCACACAAAGATTTAGCTTCATATCTCTCCATTTGATAGAGTGACAGCCCTCAATGTACATTAAATTCTGGTATACAAAGTTAATGTATGGGTGAGAGATAGGGCAAATTCTAAGTTTAATCAAAATTTCAAAAACCCATTGGATATGCTCTATAGATGTCTGTAAATGCTGACAGAAAGATTTAGCTTCATATCTCTCCATTTGTTAGAGTGACAGCTCTCAATGTACATTATATTTAATTTCTGGTAGATTTACAAATTTAGTGTATGGTGAGAGATAGGGCAAATTTTAAGTTTCATCAAAATTTCAAAAACACATTGGACATGTTCTATAGATATCTGTAAATGCTGACACAAAGATTTAGCTTCATATCTCTCCATTTGATAGAGTGACAGCCCTCAATGTACATTAAATTCTGGTCTACAAAGTTAATGTATGGTGAGAGATAGGGTAAATTTTGAGTTTCATCAAAATTTCAAAACCCCATTGGACTTTTCTATAGATGTCTGTGAATGCTCACACCAAGATTTAGCTTCATATCTCTCCATTTGATAGAGTGACAGCCCTCAATGTACATTAAATTCTGGTATACAAAGTTAATGTATGGGTGAGAGATAGGGCAAATTCTAAGTTTAATCAAAATTTCAAAAACCCATTGGACATGCTCTATAGATGTCTGTAAATGCTGACAGAAAGATTTAGCTTCATATCTCTCCATTTGATAGAGTGACAGCCCTCAATGTACATTAAATTCTGGTCTACAAAGTTAATGTATGGTGAGAGATAGGGCAAATTTTAAGTTTCATCAAAATTTTAAAAACCCATTGGACATGTTCTATAGATGTCTGTAAATGCTGACAGAAAGATTTAGCTTCATATCTCTCCATTTGATAGAGTGACAGCCCTCAATGTACATTAAATTCTGGTATACAAAGTTAATGTATGGTGAGAGATAGGGCAAATTCTAAGTTTAATCAAAATTTCAAAAACCCATTGGATATGCTCTATAGATGTCTGTAAATGCTGACAGAAAGATTTAGCTTCATATCTCTCCATTTGTTAGAGTGACAGCTCTCAATGTACATTATATTTAATTTCTGGTAGATTTACAAATTTAGTGCATGGTGAGAGATAGGGCAAATTTTAAGTTTCATCAAAATTTCAAAAACACATTGGACATATTCTATAGATGTCTGTAAATGCTGACACAAAGATTTAGCTTCATATCTCTCCATTTGATAGAGTGACAGCCCTCAATGTACATTAAATTCTGGTCTACAAAGTTAATGTATGGTGAGAGATAGGGCAAATTTTAAGTTTCATCAAAATTTTAAAAACACATTGGACATCTTCTATAGATGTCTGTGAATGGTGACACAAAGATTTAGCTTCATATCTCTCCATTTGATAGAGTGACAGCCCTCAATGTACATTAAATTCTGGTCTACAAAGTTAATGTATGGTGAGAGATAGGGCAAATTTTAAGTTTCATCAAAATTTTAAAAACCCATTGGACATGTTCTATAGATGTCTGTAAATGCTCACACAAAGATTTAGCTTCATATCTCTCCATTTGATAGAGTGACAGCCCTCAATGTACATTAAATTCTGGTATACAAAGTTAATGTATGGTGAGAGATAGGGCAAATTCTAAGTTTAATCAAAATTTCAAAAACCCATTGGATATGCTCTATAGATGTCTGTAAATGCTGACAGAAAGATTTAGCTTCATATCTCTCCATTTGTTAGAGTGACAGCTCTCAATGTACATTATATTTAATTTCTGGTAGATTTACAAATTTAGTGTATGGTGAGAGATAGGGCAAATTTTAAGTTTCATCAAAATTTCAAAAACACATTGGACATGTTCTATAGATATCTGTAAATGCTGACACAAAGATTTAGCTTCATATCTCTCCATTTGATAGAGTGACAGCCCTCAATGTACATTAAATTCTGGTCTACAAAGTTTATGTATGGTGAGAGATAGGGCAAATTTTAAGTTTCATCAAAATTTCAAAAACCCATTGGACATGTTCTATAGATGTCTGTGAATGCTCATACAAAGATTTAGCTTCATATCTCTCCATTTGATAGAGTGACAGCCCTCAATGTACATTAAATTCTGGTCTACAAAGTTAATGTATGGTGAGAGATAGGGCAAATTTTAAGTTTCATCAAAATTTCAAAAACCCATTGGACATGTTCTATAGATGTCTGTAAATGCTGACACAAAGATTTAGCTTCATATCTCGCCATTTGATAGAGTTACAGAACTACAGTTAATGTACTGCTTTGTTAGAGAAAATTGCGTAATACTATATATGGCCGACCGTTAGAAGGTATATTATAATAAAAACAAAAATTCCATGCTATATCTGAAAATCTAGAATACTTTCCAATTTTTTATACATAGGGATATGCACTCTGTAGTACTTGATTGTTATTGAAGTACTATCTATCCATATATTTTATATGGATCTCGTTAAAGTGAAATTTCGTCAATCGACAGCCAACGAAACTCCAAAGAAAAAAAGTTGGACCATACCGAACGCTACCATCCACGACGCTCATAGGCCGGGATCGGTGGTAACGCTCTGCCGAGTTGAGCTTTGGGTGTCACTTGCGTGAGAAGAACCAGTTCTTCTCGATATGGCCGACTCATATGAATCCTAAGATATCAGATGCCAATCCCACATTACGTGGAACCCCCCCGAAATCCGGATTATTGGTGAGCACGTCTCTATGGCACCAACCGATTAGGAGACAGCTTCAGAGTCTAAGCGCTACCAACCTCTATGGGAACCGCAACCACCATAGAGATGTGTCCAGGTAGGCCTACTATATAAGGTTTTTCGCTTCTATTTATATGAAGTTTTGTCCAAAGAAAACGGTTGTGGTTGGGACCTTTTTTAATATATTTCTCGTTATTTCCAGATCAGTGAATTGTTTCAAGCAAGTTTAAAGACATAGGCAGTATTAGTGGTTCACCTGAAAACTGGGAAAAGCGAAAAAAATCCTCTAAGTGTCTTGATGGGCCGAGGAGAACGACTTTTCTGATCCCAATTATTTTCGAGAAATCGTCAATTTATTCCACTTTAATTCCAGACCAGTGAATCGTTCCAAGCAATTTTACACACATACGTAGTATTTCCAATACATCTCAAAACTGTGGCAAATGGATAAAAGCCTGTATGTGTCTTGGTGGAGGGAGGAGAGCGACTTTTCATGATACAGAAAACTAGAGATAATGAGAGGTCCGATATTTATCGCCTGTACGATATTATTGTGTATAAGATCGATATTTCAACTAGGCCGGTTTTATTAGATGTCTGTGAATGCTGACACAAAGATTTAGCTTCGTATCTCTCCATTTGATAGAGTGACAGCCTTAAATTCTGGTATACAAAGTTAATGTATGGTGAGAGATAGGGCAAATTTTGAGTTTCATCAAAATTTCAAAAACCCATTGGACATGTTCTATAGATGTCTGTGAATGCTCACACAAAGATTTAGCTTCATATCTCTCCATTTGATAGAGTGACAGCCCTCAATGTTCATTAAATTCTGGTATACAAAGTTAATGTATGGTGAGAGATAGGGCAAATTTTAAGTTTAATCAAAATTTCAAAAACCCATTGGACATGTTCTATAGATGTCTGTGAATGCTCACACAAAGATTTAGCTTCATATCTCTCCATTTGATAGAGTGACAGCCCTCAATGTACATTAAATTCTGGTCTACAAAGTTAATGTATGGTGAGAGATAGGGCAAATTTTAAGTTTCATCAAAATTTCAAAAACCCATTGGACATGTTCTATAGATGTCTGTGAATGCTCACACAAAGATTTAGCTTCATATCTCTCCATTTGATAGAGTGACAGCCCTCAATGTACATTAAATTCTGGTCTACAAAGTTAATGTATGGTGAGAGATAGGGCAAATTTTAAGTTTCATCAAAATTTTAAAAACCCATTGGACATCTTCTATAGATGTCTGTGAATGCTCACACAAAGATTTAGCTTCATATCTCTCCATTTGATAGAGTGACAGCCCTCAATGTACATTAAATTCTGGTCTACAAAGTTAATGTATGGTGAGAGATAGGGCAAATTTTGAGTTTCATCAAAATTTCAAAAACCCATTGGACATGTTCTATAGATGTCTGTGAATGCTCACACAAAGATTTAGCTTCATATCTCTCCATTTGATAGAGTGACAGCCCTCAATGTACATTTAATTCTGGTCTACAAAGTTAATGTATGGTGAGAGATAGGGCAAATTTTGAGTTTCATCAAAATTTCAAAAACCCATTGGACATGTTCTATAGATGTCTGTGAATGCTCACACAAAGATTTAGCTTCATATCTCTCCATTTGATAGAGTGACAGCCCTCAATGTACATTAAATTCTGGTATACAAAGTTAATGTATGGTGAGAGATAGGGCAAATTCTAAGTTTAATCAAAATTTCAAAAACCCATTGGACATGCTCTATAGATGTCTGTAAATGCTGACAGAAAGATTTAGCTTCATATCTCTCCATTTGATAGAGTGACAGCCCTCAATGTACATTAAATTCTGGTCTACAAAGTTAATGTATGGTGAGAGATAGGGCAAATTTTAAGTTTCATCAAAATTTTAAAAACCCATTGGACATGTTCTATAGATGTCTGTAAATGCTGACAGAAAGATTTAGCTTCATATCTCTCCATTTGATAGAGTGACAGCCCTCAATGTACATTAAATTCTGGTCTACAAAGTTAATGTATGGTGGGAGATAGGGCAAATTCTAAGTTTAATCAAAATTTCAAAAACCCATTGGATATGCTCTATAGATGTCTGTAAATGCTGACAGAAAGATTTAGCTTCATATCTCTCCATTTGTTAGAGTGACAGCTCTCAATGTACATTATATTTAATTTCTGGTAGATTTACAAATTTAGTGCATGGTGAGAGATAGGGCAAACTTTAAGTTTCATCAAAATTTCAAAAACACATTGGACATATTCTATAGATGTCTGTAAATGCTGACACAAAGATTTAGCTTCATATCTCTCCATTTGATAGAGTGACAGCCCTCAATGTACATTAAATTCTGGTCTACAAAGTTAATGTATGGTGAGAGATAGGGCAAATTTTAAGTTTCATCAAAATTTTAAAAACACATTGGACATCTTCTATAGATGTCTGTGAATGGTGACACAAAGATTTAGCTTCATATCTCTCCATTTGATAGAGTGACAGCCCTCAATGTACATTAAATTCTGGTCTACAAAGTTAATGTATGGTGAGAGATAGGGCAAATTTTAAGTTTCATCAAAATTTTAAAAACCCATTGGACATGTTCTATAGATGTCTGTAAATGCTGACAGAAAGATTTAGCTTCATATCTCTCCATTTGATAGAGTGACAGCCCTCAATGTACATTAAATTCTGGTCTACAAAGTTAATGTATGGTGAGAGATAGGGCAAATTTTAAGTTTCATCAAAATTTTAAAAACCCATTGGACATGTTCTATAGATGTCTGTAAATGCTCACACAAAGATTTAGCTTCATATCTCTCCATTTGATAGAGTGACAGCCCTCAATGTACATTAAATTCTGGTATACAAAGTTAATGTATGGTGAGAGATAGGGCAAATTCTAAGTTTAATCAAAATTTCAAAAACCCATTGGATATGCTCTATAGATGTCTGTAAATGCTGACAGAAAGATTTAGCTTCATATCTCTCCATTTGTTAGAGTGACAGCTCTCAATGTACATTATATTTAATTTCTGGTAGATTTACAAATTTAGTGTATGGTGAGAGATAGGGCAAATTTTAAGTTTCATCAAAATTTCAAAAACACATTGGACATATTCTATAGATGTCTGTAAAGGCTGACACAAAGATTTAGCTTCATATCTCTCCATTTGATAGAGTGACAGCCCTCAATGTACATTAAATTCTGGTCTACAAAGTTTATGTATGGTGAGAGATAGGGCAAATTTTAAGTTTCATCAAAATTTCAAAAACCCATTGGACATGTTCTATAGATGTCTGTGAATGCTCATACAAAGATTTAGCTTCATATCTCTCCATTTGATAGAGTGACAGCCCTCAATGTACATTAAATTCTGGTCTACAAAGTTAATGTATGGTGAGAGATAGGGCAAATTTTAAGTTTCATCAAAATTTCAAAAACCCATTGGACATGTTCTATAGATGTCTGTAAATGCTGACACAAAGATTTAGCTTCATATCTCGCCATTTGATAGAGTTACAGAACTACAGTTAATGTACTGCTTTGTTAGAGAAAATTGCGTAATACTATATATGGCCGACCGTTAGAAGGTATATTATAATAAAAACAAAAATTCCATGCTATATCTGAAAATCTAGAATACTTTCCAATTTTTTATACATAGGGATATGCACTCTGTAGTACTTGATTGTTATTGAAGTACTATCTATCCATATATTTTATATGGATCTCGTTAAAGTGAAATTTCGTCAATCGACAGCCAACGAAACTCCAAAGAAAAAAAGTTGGACCATACCGAACGCTACCATCCACGACGCTCATAGGCCGGGATCGGTGGTAACGCTCTGCCGAGTTGAGCTTTGGGTGTCACTTGCGTGAGAAGAACCAGTTCTTCTCGATATGGCCGACTCATATGAATCCTAAGATATCAGATGCCAATCCCACATTACGTGGAACCCCCCCGAAATCCGGATTATTGGTGAGCACGTCTCTATGGCACCAACCGATTAGGAGACAGCTTCAGAGTCTAAGCGCTACCAACCTCTATGGGAACCGCAACCACCATAGAGATGTGTCCAGGTAGGCCTACTATATAAGGTTTTTCGCTTCTATTTATATGAAGTTTTGTCCAAAGAAAACGGTTGTGGTTGGGACCTTTTTTAATATATTTCTCGTTATTTCCAGATCAGTGAATTGTTTCAAGCAAGTTTAAAGACATAGGCAGTATTAGTGGTTCACCTGAAAACTGGGAAAAGCGAAAAAAATCCTCTAAGTGTCTTGATGGGCCGAGGAGAACGACTTTTCTGATCCCAATTATTTTCGAGAAATCGTCAATTTATTCCACTTTAATTCCAGACCAGTGAATCGTTCCAAGCAATTTTACACACATACGTAGTATTTCCAATACATCTCAAAACTGTGGCAAATGGATAAAAGCCTGTATGTGTCTTGGTGGAGGGAGGAGAGCGACTTTTCATGATACAGAAAACTAGAGATAATGAGAGGTCCGATATTTATCGCCTGTACGATATTATTGTGTATAAGATCGATATTTCAACTAGGCCGGTTTTATTAGATGTCTGTGAATGCTGACACAAAGATTTAGCTTCGTATCTCTCCATTTGATAGAGTGACAGCCTTAAATTCTGGTATACAAAGTTAATGTATGGTGAGAGATAGGGCAAATTTTGAGTTTCATCAAAATTTCAAAAACCCATTGGACATGTTCTATAGATGTCTGTGAATGCTCACACAAAGATTTAGCTTCATATCTCTCCATTTGATAGAGTGACAGCCCTCAATGTTCATTAAATTCTGGTATACAAAGTTAATGTATGGTGAGAGATAGGGCAAATTTTAAGTTTAATCAAAATTTCAAAAACCCATTGGACATGTTCTATAGATGTCTGTGAATGCTCACACAAAGATTTAGCTTCATATCTCTCCATTTGATAGAGTGACAGCCCTCAATGTACATTAAATTCTGGTCTAAAAAGTTAATGTATGGTGAGAGATAGGGCAAATTTTAAGTTTCATCAAAATTTCAAAAACCCATTGGACATGTTCTATAGATGTCTGTGAATGCTCACACAAAGATTTAGCTTCATATCTCTCCATTTGATAGAGTGACAGCCCTCAATGTACATTAAATTCTGGTCTACAAAGTTAATGTATGGTGAGAGATAGGGCAAATTTTAAGTTTCATCAAAATTTTAAAAACCCATTGGACATCTTCTATAGATGTCTGTGAATGCTCACACAAAGATTTAGCTTCATATCTCTCCATTTGATAGAGTGACAGCCCTCAATGTACATTAAATTCTGGTCTACAAAGTTAATGTATGGTGAGAGATAGGGCAAATTTTGAGTTTCATCAAAATTTCAAAAACCCATTGGACATGTTCTATAGATGTCTGTGAATGCTCACACAAAGATTTAGCTTCATATCTCTCCATTTGATAGAGTGACAGCCCTCAATGTACATTAAATTCTGGTATACAAAGTTAATGTATGGTGAGAGATAGGGCAATTTTTAAGTTTCATCAAAATTTCAAAAACCCATTGGACATGTTCTATAGATGTCTGTGAATGCTCACACAAAGATTTAGCTTCATATCTCTCCATTTGATAGAGTGACAGCCCTCAATGTACATTAAATTCTGGTCTACAAAGTTAATGTATGGTGAGAGATAGGGCAAATTTTAAGTTTCATCAAAATTTTAAAAACCCATTGGACATCTTCTATAGATGTCTGTGAATGCTCACACAAAGATTTAGCTTCATATCTCTCCATTTGATAGAGTGACAGCCCTCAATGTACATTAAATTCTGGTCTACAAAGTTAATGTATGGTGAGAGATAGGGCAAATTTTAAGTTTCATCAAAATTTCAAAAACCCATTGGACATGTTCTATAGATGTCTGTGAATGCTCACACAAAGATTTAGCTTCATATCTCTCCATTTGATAGAGTGACAGCCCTCAATGTACATTAAATTCTGGTCTACAAAGTTAATGTATGGTGAGAGATAGGGCAAATTTTAAGTTTCATCAAAATTTCAAAAACCCATTGGACATGTTCTATAGATGTCTGTGAATGCTCACACAAAGATTTAGCTTCATATCTTTCCATTTGATAAAGTGACAGCCCTCAATGTACATTAAATTCTGGTCTACAAAGTTAATGTATGGTGAGAGATAGGGCAAATTTTAAGTTTCATCAAAATTTCAAAAACCCATTGGACATGTTCTATAGATGTCTGTGAATGCTCACACAAAGATTTAGCTTCATATCTCTCCATTTGATAGAGTGACAGCCCTCAATGTACATTAAATTCTGGTCTACAAAGTTAATGTATGGTGAGAGATAGGGCAAATTTTAAGTTTCATCAAAATTTCAAAAACCCATTGGACATGTTCTATAGATGTCTGTGAATGCTCACACAAAGATTTAGCTTCATATCTCTCCATTTGATAGAGTGACAGCCCTCAATGTACATTAAATTCTGGTCTACAAAGTTAATGTATGGTGAGAGATAGGGCAAATTTTAAGTTTCATCAAAATTTCAAAAACCCATTGGACATGTTCTATAGATGTCTGTGAATGCTCACACAAAGATTTAGCTTCATATCTTTCCATTTGATAAAGTGACAGCCCTCAATGTACATTAAATTCTGGTCTACAAAGTTAATGTATGGTGAGAGATAGGGCAAATTTTAAGTTTCATCAAAATTTCAAAAACCCATTGGACATGTTCTATAGATGTCTGTGAATGCTCACACAAAGATTTAGCTTCATATCTCTCCATTTGATAGAGTGACAGCCCTCAATGTACATTAAATTCTGGTCTACAAAGTTAATGTATGGTGAGAGATAGGGCAAATTTTAAGTTTCATCAAAATTTCAAAAACCCATTGGACATGTTCTATAGATGTCTGTGAATGCTCACACAAAGATTTAGCTTCATATCTTTCCATTTGATAAAGTGACAGCCCTCAATGTACATTAAATTCTGGTCTACAAAGTTAATGTATGGTGAGAGATAGGGCAAATTTTAAGTTTCATCAAAATTTCAAAAACCCATTGGACATGTTCTATAGATGTCTGTGAATGCTCACACAAAGATTTAGCTTCATATCTCTCCATTTGATAGAGTGACAGCCCTCAATGTACATTAAATTCTGGTCTACAAAGTTAATGTATGGTGAGAGATAGGGCAAATTTTGAGTTTCATCAAAATTTCAAAAACCCATTGGACATGTTCTATAGATGTCTGTGAATGCTCACACAAAGATTTAGCTTCATATCTCTCCATTTGATAGAGTGACACACTGTAAAAACGAATCATCTTTACATTCTGTAAAGACAGTAAAGATGAGCTTAAAGATGGACAGGTCCATCTTTAAGTCATGTTTAAAGATGATCAAGATGTCTTTAAGCTTTCCACCATCTTTAAGTTTAAATTAAAGATGATCAAGATGTCTTTAATACCTTTACGTTCTGTGTAAAGATGATAAAGATGTCTTTAAGCTCTCCATATATCTTTAAGTTCAAGGTAAAGATGATCAAGATGACTTTAAGCTGACATTTTGCCATTTAAATATAGGCTATATAGCGGGACCCATTTTATCTGAAGCCATGGTTATATTTCCAACAATAATAGCAGCTGTATACATGCATATAGTGTTGCATGATACATGTATTCATGGTCATAGTCATTCAGGTACCAGTACACAATTTCTCCTGGTATATACTTTTTAATTATATATGCAGTGCTTTTATATACACTTCTTAATTTAAAAAATTAAAGACAACATGCAATCACTGGTGCACACAGGGTCAGGGCTAAGCATGCTACTTATATATACATGCATCATACATGTCAATACTGATCACCTTCGGCATCTATACATATATTCATATATATATATATATATATTTACATTTTAGTCAATGGATAGTTTACTATATGTGTATTAGGATATCACAAAAAAATCAACAGCCAAGACAAAGCAGCTCATTTCAAGGAAAGTTAGAGATGAGCTCCATATATCAAGGAGAAAAAGACCAAGAGATTGGCTTGATTTTACTTGGGCTATTAGAATTAAGTCCAACAGAGGAAGCAATTGATGTCAGTCTTTTAACTCCGCCTGACCCAAATGATGATGCTATCCACAGTGAGACAAGACAGGAGTAGGGTCTCAAGAAAACATACTAACGTAAACTCAAACTATTAACCTAACCTACAAATCCCACTTTAAGTTTAATTACACATGCCTATGCATAATTATTAATGTTGAATTTCATCATATTTGCTCTGTCTAACCTCTGAAACAAATGCTGCAATGTCCTTTGCCGTTTACACTAGTCTCGAACCCAGCCCCAACTTCCGCGGTGTCAGCCATTTTTGCGAAAGTTGGGGCTGGGTACGAGACTACGTTTACACAAGGCGGCCATTGTTTTTGACACATGTGACCAATATATTGCGCAATTTTTAGTTTTTGAATAAAGCGAGGAGAGAAGTTAGTTATCTAAGAAAGGTAAGTTATTTATGCTTCAAGTTGACTTAATTCATTTCGCATCCCACTGTGATCCCTTCCAACTGCAGGTATTCGTACACAGACCATCTCTGAAAGAAGTAAGCCTTTATGATCATGTTTAGTTATTATTTGTAAGATTCAGCTTTACTGTCTAAATGTTTTTTCAAAATATGCAGGTTTAACAGCTTCAAAGAAATTTAAAGTAAGTTTAAACTGTCATATTGCTACGTAATCTATCACTGTTTAGCCTACCTTTGTAGCGCATTTCATTTTGTTTAATTCTTTGCGTGCAGGTACTCAAAACATTCGAAATATCATGGTAAGTGTTTATATGTCCTATATAGATAAAATACCTTGTTCACTATTATTTCTTTCTTCTTTAGAAAAACAGCTCAAAAGTGAACGAAAACTAACGATTTTTTTACTAACTGAACGTTTTTACTTGTTTTTATTGTAAAGAAATTTAAGTTTTATTTAAAAAACTGAAGTCGAAATTTAATAACTTTACAAACGGATTAAAGACACCTTTACTAGCCGTAAAGATATCGATCATCTTTACGGTCTTTAATGACACCTTTACGGACTTCGTAAAGTGGTGCTTTAAGCTCTTTACTGTATAACGTAAAGTTGACTTAAAGATTAAAGATGTTGCACCTTTAAGCGCCAACTTAAAGGTGACGTAAAGATGTCTTTACAGTACCTTTACGTTATCTTTACACATACGTAAAGACGAATACAAATTACAGTGACAGCCCTCAATGTACATTTAATTCTGGTATACAAAGTTAATGTATGGGTGAGAGATAGTGCAAATTCTAAGTTTAATCAAAATTTCAAAAACCCATTGGACATGCTCTATAGATGTCTGTAAATGCTGACAGAAAGATTTAGCTTCATATCTCTCCATTAGATAGAGTGACAGCCCTCAATGTACATTAAATTCTGGTATACAAAGTTAATGTATGGTGAGAGATAGGGCAAATTTTAAGTTTCATCAAAATTTCAAAAACCCATTGGACATGTTCTATAGATGTCTGTGAATGCTCACACAAAGATTTAGCTTCATATCTCTCCATTTGATAGAGTGACAGCCCTCAATGTACATTAAATTCTGGTCTACAAAGTTAATGTATGGTGAGAGATAGGGCAAATTTTAAGTTGTATCAAAATTTCAAAAACCCATTGGACATGTTCTATAGATGTCTGTGAATGCTCACACAAAGATTTAGCTTCATATCTTTCCATTTGATAAAGTGACAGCCCTCAATGTACATTAAATTCTGGTCTACAAAGTTAATGTATGGTGAGAGATAGGGCAAATTTTAAGTTTCATCAAAATTTCAAAAACCCATTGGACATGTTCTATAGATGTCTGTGAATGGTGACACAAAGATTTAGCTTCATATCTCTCCATTTGATAGAGTGACAGCCCTCAATGTTCATTAAATTCTGGTCTACAAAGTTAATGTATGGTGAGAGATAGGGCAAATTTTAAGTTTCATCAAAATTTCAAAAACCCATTGGACATGTTCTATAGATGTCTGTGAATGCTCACACAAAGATTTAGCTTCATATCTCTCCATTTGATAGAGTGACAGCCCTCAATGTACATTAAATTCTGGTCTACAAAGTTAATGTATGGTGAGAGATAGGGCAAATTTTGAGTTTCATCAAAATTTCAAAAACCCATTGGACATGTTCTATAGATGTCTGTGAATGCTCACACAAAGATTTAGCTTCATATCTCTCCATTTGATAGAGTGACAGCCCTCAATGTACATTTAATTCTGGTATACAAAGTTAATGTATGGGTGAGAGATAGTGCAAATTCTAAGTTTAATCAAAATTTCAAAAACCCATTGGACATGCTCTATAGATGTCTGTAAATGCTGACAGAAAGATTTAGCTTCATATCTCTCCATTAGATAGAGTGACAGCCCTCAATGTACATTAAATTCTGGTATACAAAGTTAATGTATGGTGAGAGATAGGGCAAATTTTAAGTTTCATCAAAATTTCAAAAACCCATTGGACATGTTCTATAGATGTCTGTGAATGCTCACACAAAGATTTAGCTTCATATCTCGATCTCCATTTGATAGAGTGACAGCCCTCAATGTACATTAAATTCTGGTCTACAAAGTTAATGTATGGTGAGAGATAGGGCAAATTTTGAGTTTCATCAAAATTTCAAAAACCCATTGGACATGTTCTATAGATGTCTGTGAATGGTGACACAAAGATTTAGCTTCATATCTCTCCATTTGATAGAGTGACAGCCCTCAATGTTCATTAAATTCTGGTCTACAAAGTTAATGTATGGTGAGAGATAGGGCAAATTTTAAGTTTCATCAAAATTTCAAAAACCCATTGGACATGTTCTATAGATGTCTGTGAATGCTCACACAAAGATTTAGCTTCATATCTCTCCATTTGATAGAGTGACAGCCCTCAATGTACATTAAATTCTGGTCTACAAAGTTAATGTATGGTGAGAGATAGGGCAAATTTTGAGTTTCATCAAAATTTCAAAAACCCATTGGACATGTTCTATAGATGTCTGTGAATGCTCACACAAAGATTTAGCTTCATATCTCTCCATTTGATAGAGTGACAGCCCTCAATGTACATTTAATTCTGGTATACAAAGTTAATGTATGGGTGAGAGATAGTGCAAATTCTAAGTTTAATCAAAATTTCAAAAACCCATTGGACATGCTCTATAGATGTCTGTAAATGCTGACAGAAAGATTTAGCTTCATATCTCTCCATTAGATAGAGTGACAGCCCTCAATGTACATTAAATTCTGGTATACAAAGTTAATGTATGGTGAGAGATAGGGCAAATTTTAAGTTTCATCAAAATTTCAAAAACCCATTGGACATGTTCTATAGATGTCTGTGAATGCTCACACAAAGATTTAGCTTCATATCTCTCCATTTGATAGAGTGACAGCCCTCAATGTTCATTAAATTCTGGTCTACAAAGTTAATGTATGGTGAGAGATAGGGCAAATTTTAAGTTTCATCAAAATTTCAAAAACCCATTGGACATGTTCTATAGATGTCTGTGAATGCTCACACAAAGATTTAGCTTCATATCTTTCCATTTGATAAAGTGACAGCCCTCAATGTACATTAAATTCTGGTCTACAAAGTTAATGTATGGTGAGAGATAGGGCAAATTTTAAGTTTCATCAAAATTTCAAAAACCCATTGGACATGTTCTATAGATGTCTGTGAATGGTGACACAAAGATTTAGCTTCATATCTCTCCATTTGATAGAGTGACAGCCCTCAATGTACATTAAATTCTGGTCTACAAAGTTAATGTATGGTGAGAGATAGGGCAAATTTTGAGTTTCATCAAAATTTCAAAAACCCATTGGACATGTTCTATAGATGTCTGTGAATGCTCACACAAAGATTTAGCTTCATATCTCTCCATTTGATAGAGTGACAGCCCTCAATGTTCATTAAATTCTGGTCTACAAAGTTAATGTATGGTGAGAGATAGGGCAAATTTTAAGTTTCATCAAAATTTCAAAAACCCATTGGACATGTTCTATAGATGTCTGTGAATGCTCACACAAAGATTTAGCTTCATATCTCTCCATTTGATAGAGTGACAGCCCTCAATGTACATTAAATTCTGGTCTACAAAGTTAATGTATGGTGAGAGATAGGGCAAATTTTGAGTTTCATCAAAATTTCAAAAACCCATTGGACATGTTCTATAGATGTCTGTGAATGCTCACACAAAGATTTAGCTTCATATCTCTCCATTTGATAGAGTGACAGCCCTCAATGTACATTTAATTCTGGTATACAAAGTTAATGTATGGGTGAGAGATAGTGCAAATTCTAAGTTTAATCAAAATTTCAAAAACCCATTGGACATGCTCTATAGATGTCTGTAAATGCTGACAGAAAGATTTAGCTTCATATCTCTCCATTAGATAGAGTGACAGCCCTCAATGTACATTAAATTCTGGTATACAAAGTTAATGTATGGTGAGAGATAGGGCAAATTTTAAGTTTCATCAAAATTTCAAAAACCCATTGGACATGTTCTATAGATGTCTGTGAATGCTCACACAAAGATTTAGCTTCATATCTCTCCATTTGATAGAGTGACAGCCCTCAATGTACATTAAATTCTGGTCTACAAAGTTAATGTATGGTGAGAGATAGGGCAAATTTTAAGTTTCATCAAAATTTCAAAAACCCATTGGACATGTTCTATAGATGTCTGTGAATGCTCACACAAAGATTTAGCTTCATATCTCTCCATTTGATAGAGTGACAGCCCTCAATGTACATTAAATTCTGGTCTACAAAGTTAATGTATGGTGAGAGATAGGGCAAATTTTAAGTTTCATCAAAATTTCAAAAACCCATTGGACATGTTCTATAGATGTCTGTGAATGCTCACACAAAGATTTAGCTTCATATCTCTCCATTTGATAGAGTGACAGCCCTCAATGTACATTAAATTCTGGTCTACAAAGTTAATGTATGGTGAGAGATAGGGCAAATTTTAAGTTTCATCAAAATTTCAAGAACCCATTGGACATGTTCTATAGATGTCTGTAAATGCTGACACAAAGATTTAGCTTCATATCTCGCCATTTGATAGAGTTACAGAACTACAGTTAATGTACTACTTTGTTAGAGAAAATTGCGTAATACTATATATGGCCGACCGTTAGAAGGTATAATATTATAATAAAAACAAAAATTCCATGCTATATCTGAAAATCTAGAATACTTTCCAATTTTTTATACATAGGGATATGCACTCTGTAGTACTTGATTGTTATTGAAGTACTATCTATCCATATATTTTATATGGATCTCGTTAAAGTGAAATTCCGTCAATCGACAGCCAACGAAACTCCAAAGAAAAAAAGTTGGACCATACCGAACGCTACCATCCACGACGCTCATAGGCCGGGATCGGTGGTAACGCTCTGCCGAGTTGAGCTTTGGGTGTCACTTGCGTGAGAAGAACCAGTTCTTCTCGATATGGCCGACTCATATGAATCCTAAGATATCAGATGCCAATCCCACATTACGTGGAACCCCCCCGAAATCCGGATTATTGGTGAGCACGTCTCTATGGCACCAACCGATTAGGAGACAGCTTCAGAGTCTAAGCGCTACCAACCTCTATGGGAACCGCAACCACCATAGAGATGTGTCCAGGTAGGCCTACTATATAAGGTTTTTCGCTTCTATTTATATGAAGTTTTGTCCAAAGAAAACGGTTGTGGTTGGGACCTTTTTTAATATATTTCTCGTTATTTCCAGATCAGTGAATTGTTTCAAGCAAGTTTAAAGACATAGGCAGTATTAGTGGTTCACCTGAAAACTGGGAAAAGCGAAAAAAATCCTCTAAGTGTCTTGATGGGCCGAGGAGAACGACTTTTCTGATCCCAATTATTTTCGAGAAATCGTCAATTTATTCCACTTTAATTCCAGACCAGTGAATCGTTCCAAGCAATTTTACACACATACGTAGTATTTCCAATACATCTCAAAACTGTGGCAAATGGATAAAAGCCTGTATGTGTCTTGGTGGAGGGAGGAGAGCGACTTTTCATGATACAGAAAACTAGAGATAATGAGAGGTCCGATATTTATCGCCTGTACGATATTATTGTGTATAAGATCGATATTTCAACTAGGCCGGTTTTATTAGATGTCTGTGAATGCTGACACAAAGATTTAGCTTCGTATCTCTCCATTTGATAGAGTGACAGCCTTAAATTCTGGTATAAAAAGTTAATGTATGGTGAGAGATAGGGCAAATTTTGAGTTTCATCAAAATTTCAAAAACCCATTGGACATGTTCTATAGATGTCTGTGAATGCTCACACAAAGATTTAGCTTCATATCTCTCCATTTGATAGAGTGACAGCCCTCAATGTTCATTAAATTCTGGTATACAAAGTTAATGTATGGTGAGAGATAGGGCAAATTTTAAGTTTAATCAAAATTTCAAAAACCCATTGGACATGTTCTATAGATGTCTGTGAATGCTCACACAAAGATTTAGCTTCATATCTCTCCATTTGATAGAGTGACAGCCCTCAATGTTCATTAAATTCTGGTCTACAAAGTTAATGTATGGGTGAGAGATAGGGCAAATTTTAAGTTTCATCAAAATTTCAAAAACCCATTGGACATGTTCTATAGATGTCTGTGAATGCTCACACAAAGATTTAGCTTCATATCTCTCCATTTGATAGAGTGACAGCCCTCAATGTACATTAAATTCTGGTCTACAAAGTTAATGTATGGTGAGAGATAGGGCAAATTTTAAGTTTCATCAAAATTTCAAAAACCCATTGGACATCTTCTATAGATGTCTGTGAATGCTCACACAAAGATTTAGCTTCATATCTCTCCATTTGATAGAGTGACAGCCCTCAATGTACATTAAATTCTGGTCTACAAAGTTAATGTATGGTGAGAGATAGGGCAAATTTTAAGTTGTATCAAAATTTCAAAAACCCATTGGACATGTTCTATAGATGTCTGTGAATGCTCACACAAAGATTTAGCTTCATATCTCTCCATTTGATAGAGTGACAGCCCTCAATGTACATTAAATTCTGGTCTACAAAGTTAATGTATGGTGAGAGATAGGGCAAATTTTAAGTTTCATCAAAATTTCAAAAACCCATTGGACATGTTCTATAGATGTCTGTGAATGCTCACACAAAGATTTAGCTTCATATCTCTCCATTTGATAGAGTGACAGCCCTCAATGTACATTAAATTCTGGTCTACAAAGTTAATGTATGGTGAGAGATAGGGCAAATTTTAAGTTTCATCAAAATTTTAAAAACCCATTGGACATCTTCTATAGATGTCTGTGAATGCTCACACAAAGATTTAGCTTCATATCTCTCCATTTGATAGAGTGACAGCCCTCAATGTACATTAAATTCTGGTCTACAAAGTTAATGTATGGTGAGAGATAGGGCAAATTTTAAGTTGTATCAAAATTTCAAAAACCCATTGGACATGTTCTATAGATGTCTGTGAATGCTCACACAAAGATTTAGCTTCATATCTCTCCATTTGATAGAGTGACAGCCCTCAATGTACATTAAATTCTGGTCTACAAAGTTAATGTATGGTGAGAGATAGGGCAAATTTTAAGTTTCATCAAAATTTCAAAAACCCATTGGACATGTTCTATAGATGTCTGTGAATGCTCACACAAAGATTTAGCTTCATATCTCTCCATTTGATAGAGTGACAGCCCTCAATGTACATTAAATTCTGGTCTACAAAGTTAATGCATGGGTGAGAGATAGGGCAAATTTTAAGTTTCATCAAAATTTTAAAAACCCATTGGACATCTTCTATAGATGTCTGTGAATGCTCACACAAAGATTTAGCTTCATATCTCTCCATTTGATAGAGTGACAGCCCTCAATGTACATTAAATTCTGGTCTACAAAGTTAATGTATGGTGAGAGATAGGGCAAATTTTAAGTTTCATCAAAATTTCAAAAACCCATTGGACATGTTCTATAGATGTCTGTGAATGCTCACACAAAGATTTAGCTTCATATCTCTCCATTTGATAGAGTGACAGCCCTCAATGTACATTAAATTCTGGTCTACAAAGTTAATGTATGGTGAGAGATAGGGCAAATTTTAAGTTTCATCAAAATTTCAAAAACCCATTGGACATGTTCTATAGATGTCTGTGAATGCTCACACAAAGATTTAGCTTCATATCTCTCCATTTGATAGAGTGACAGCCCTCAATGTACATTAAATTCTGGTCTACAAAGTTAATGTATGGTGAGAGATAGGGCAAATTTTAAGTTTCATCAAAATTTTAAAAACCCATTGGACATGTTCTATAGATGTCTGTGAATGCTCACACAAAGATTTAGCTTCATATCTCTCCATTTGATAGAGTGACAGCCCTCAATGTACATTAAATTCTGGTCTACAAAGTTAATGTATGGTGAGAGATAGGGCAAATTTTAAGTTGTATCAAAATTTCAAAAACCCATTGGACATGTTCTATAGATGTCTGTGAATGCTCACACAAAGATTTAGCTTCATATCTCTCCATTTGATAGAGTGACAGCCCTCAATGTACATTAAATTCTGGTCTACAAAGTTAATGTATGGGTGAGAGATAGGGCAAATTTTAAGTTTCATCAAAATTTCAAAAACCCATTGGACATGTTCTATAGATGTCTGTGAATGCTCACACAAAGATTTAGCTTCATATCTCTCCATTTGATAGAGTGACAGCCCTCAATGTACATTAAATTCTGGTCTACAAAGTTAATGCATGGGTGAGAGATAGGGCAAATTTTAAGTTTCATCAAAATTTTAAAAACCCATTGGACATCTTCTATAGATGTCTGTGAATGCTCACACAAAGATTTAGCTTCATATCTCTCCATTTGATAGAGTGACAGCCCTCAATGTACATTAAATTCTGGTCTACAAAGTTAATGTATGGTGAGAGATAGGGCAAATTTTAAGTTTCATCAAAATTTCAAAAACCCATTGGACATGTTCTATAGATGTCTGTGAATGCTCACACAAAGATTTAGCTTCATATCTCTCCATTTGATAGAGTGACAGCCCTCAATGTACATTAAATTCTGGTCTACAAAGTTAATGTATGGTGAGAGATAGGGCAAATTTTGAGTTTCATCAAAATTTCAAAAACCCATTGGACATGTTCTATAGATGTCTGTGAATGCTCACACAAAGATTTAGCTTCATATCTCTCCATTTGATAGAGTGACAGCCCTCAATGTTCATTAAATTCTGGTCTACAAAGTTAATGTATGGGTGAGAGATAGGGCAAATTTTAAGTTTCATCAAAATTTCAAAAACCCATTGGACATGTTCTATAGATGTCTGTGAATGCTCACACAAAGATTTAGCTTCATATCTCTCCATTTGATAGAGTGACAGCCCTCAATGTACATTAAATTCTGGTCTACAAAGTTAATGTATGGGTGAGAGATAGGGCAAATTTTAAGTTTCATCAAAATTTCAAAAACCCATTGGACATGTTCTATAGATGTCTGTGAATGCTCACACAAAGATTTAGCTTCATATCTCTCCATTTGATAGAGTGACAGCCCTCAATGTACATTAAATTCTGGTCTACAAAGTTAATGTATGGTGAGAGATAGGGTAAATTTTGAGTTTAATCAAAATTTTAAAACCCCATTGGACATTTTCTATAGATGTCTGTGAATGCTCACACAAAGATTTAGCTTCATATCTCTCCATTTGATAGAGTGACAGCCCTCAATGTACATTTAATTCTGGTATACAAAGTTAATGTATGGGTGAGAGATAGTGCAAATTCTAAGTTTAATCAAAATTTCAAAAACCCATTGGACATGCTCTATAGATGTCTGTAAATGCTGACAGAAAGATTTAGCTTCATATCTCTCCATTAGATAGAGTGACAGCCCTCAATGTACATTAAATTCTGGTATACAAAGTTAATGTATGGTGAGAGATAGGGCAAATTTTAAGTTTCATCAAAATTTCAAAAACCCATTGGACATGTTCTATAGATGTCTGTGAATGCTCACACAAAGATTTAGCTTCATATCTCTCCATTTGATAGAGTGACAGCCCTCAATGTACATTAAATTCTGGTCTACAAAGTTAATGTATGGTGAGAGATAGGGCAAATTTTAAGTTTCATCAAAATTTCAAAAACCCATTGGACATGTTCTATAGATGTCTGTGAATGCTCACACAAAGATTTAGCTTCATATCTCTCCATTTGATAGAGTGACAGCCCTCAATGTACATTAAATTCTGGTCTACAAAGTTAATGTATGGTGAGAGATAGGGCAAATTTTAAGTTTCATCAAAATTTCAAAAACCCATTGGACATGTTCTATAGATGTCTGTAAATGCTGACACAAAGATTTAGCTTCATATCTCGCCATTTGATAGAGTTACAGAACTACAGTTAATGTACTACTTTGTTAGAGAAAATTGCGTAATACTATATATGGCCGACCGTTAGAAGGTATAATATTATAATAAAAACAAAAATTCCATGCTATATCTGAAAATCTAGAATACTTTCCAATTTTTTATACATAGGGATATGCACTCTGTAGTACTTGATTGTTATTGAAGTACTATCTATCCATATATTTTATATGGATCTCGTTAAAGTGAAATTCCGTCAATCGACAGCCAACGAAACTCCAAAGAAAAAAAGTTGGACCATACCGAACGCTACCATCCACGACGCTCATAGGCCGGGATCGGTGGTAACGCTCTGCCGAGTTGAGCTTTGGGTGTCACTTGCGTGAGAAGAACCAGTTCTTCTCGATATGGCCGACTCATATGAATCCTAAGATATCAGATGCCAATCCCACATTACGTGGAACCCCCCCGAAATCCGGATTATTGGTGAGCACGTCTCTATGGCACCAACCGATTAGGAGACAGCTTCAGAGTCTAAGCGCTACCAACCTCTATGGGAACCGCAACCACCATAGAGATGTGTCCAGGTAGGCCTACTATATAAGGTTTTTCGCTTCTATTTATATGAAGTTTTGTCCAAAGAAAACGGTTGTGGTTGGGACCTTTTTTAATATATTTCTCGTTATTTCCAGATCAGTGAATTGTTTCAAGCAAGTTTAAAGACATAGGCAGTATTAGTGGTTCACCTGAAAACTGGGAAAAGCGAAAAAAATCCTCTAAGTGTCTTGATGGGCCGAGGAGAACGACTTTTCTGATCCCAATTATTTTCGAGAAATCGTCAATTTATTCCACTTTAATTCCAGACCAGTGAATCGTTCCAAGCAATTTTACACACATACGTAGTATTTCCAATACATCTCAAAACTGTGGCAAATGGATAAAAGCCTGTATGTGTCTTGGTGGAGGGAGGAGAGCGACTTTTCATGATACAGAAAACTAGAGATAATGAGAGGTCCGATATTTATCGCCTGTACGATATTAATGTCTATGATCGATATTTCAACTAGGCCGGTTTTATTAGATGTCTGTGAATGCTGACACAAAGATTTAGCTTCATATCTCTCCATTTGATAGAGTGACAGCCCTCAATGTACATTAAATTCTGGTATACAAAGTTAATGTATGGTGAGAGATAGGGCAAATTTTAAGTTTCATCAAAATTTTAAAAACCCATTGGGCATGTTCTATAGATGTCTGTAAATGCTGACAGAAAGATTTAGCTTCATATCTCTCCATTTGATAGAGTGACAGCCCTCAATGTACATTAAATTCTGGTATACAAAGTTAATGTATAGTGAGAGATAGGGCAAATTTTAAGTTTCATCAAAATTTCAAAAACTCATTGGACATGCTCTATAGATGTCTGCGCATCTTCCTCCCCTCCTAGCTGGGAACGTGGAACATCACTGGGCGGAGTGGGGGGCACAATGTACTCCCACCTCCGCGTGGTGTGCCCCGGGTTCAACTTTTCCATGGTTGGAGTTGATGCAAAGAGGAGTACACAGTAAAATACACTACTCTCATTCTCAAAGTGAGTTCAGATCCAGATTTGTGAATTTTTATGATCCTGATATTTTTGTAAGCATGTTTAATTTCTCTCTTACTGCAGTTGATCAAAAAGTCCATTCTTAAAGGCTGCTATGTATGGACTGATATCTCAACCAAAGGTGCTAATTGAAACTAGCTCAGTTCATGATCAGCTGCATAGCAATGCACCAAACAAGTGGAGAGATATATATAGTCTCTTTTCTAGTCTTTAGTTCTAGTATATATAGTCTCAGACGACTTCTTTGTCAACTTACTACAAGTTGACAAAGAAATTGTCTGCAAAAAATTTGATTTTTGATATTTTTATAATGTGGCAGCCTCCATGTATACAAGTTTGAATTTAACTGTCTATGTATTCAAACCTATGAGGCCTAACATTGTTCTGACTTGTCTTTTAAGCTGCCATTCCTCTGTTCTGCAATGCTTATTTATTGCAATGCTTATTTATTAGACGTGATGGTTATATATACGTATATGACATTTACGTAGTTTGCTATGAATGTACAGTAACTACGTTTATTATTCTATTCTGTGCAGGATTGATTTCAAAGTTGCTACTGATTCTGGTTTCAGGTTAACTTGATGAAGATATTGGATTGTGTTTTCAAGTTTTATAAACACTAGTACTGTGAATTAATTTTGAACATAACCTTCCTTATATATTCTCATTTTATTATATCAAATAGCTGCCTTGTTTTTCCACTATTTCATGTGTCTTTAATTACATAAGTGTAACAGTATATTTCATATATGGTCATGTATACAGTGCAAGTTACAATATACTATATATACACGTATATTCTGATTGTACAAAACTTGCACATAAAAGGCTGAGGCTTTTATATATATACCATACGATGTCCCTAATGTGCAAGTTGTAATATATATGGTGAGCTATATTTGCATGTGCAGATTTAAATTCAAACATTAACGACTTTGCTATAAGCTAAAAACATTATACTCTAATGGTGGGCGGTGTATGGGTGAGTTTCTTAACTTATGCGAACACTGCATTTACAATATACTGTAGCTGGTAGCATACATGTATATAATTACATATATTGTGAAAAAATATTTTTGAAGAAAAAGTTACAGATATAAATAGCATATGCATATGATTAAGTCATGAATCTTGTTTCATCCAAGTGTCCATAATATTCCAAGTGCAAAGTCGGGATTCAATGTGGTAAAAGTACTTTCTTCCGTCAGATAACTCAACAATCTTCCAGCCTCTACCAGGTGGCTACAGACAGAAATTAATAGCCAAACAAAATGTCAAAACTGTACTTACACCCACATGTGTGCATCGCATTGCTTTATCAATACTCACCAAAGTATTGACAGTGGCTAACTGTAAGACCTCTTTCCTGTTCCAAGTGTTCTTTCCTGTATCTGGATTGTAGTAATACAAGCGACCGGATGCCTCATCTACAGTTTCCTTCCAACCTGGGGGCAGGTCCTATTGCACAGACAAGTATATACATCATGATGAGTATGTATGTTTAATCAATACACATATACTGTGCTATTTTAAATTTGATCTTATGTGACAATACAAGATTATACTGACCTGATTGATAGGGTTATCCTCTTGTGTTTGGCTATCGTTGTGTTGAGGTTGGCTGCTGGTGAATGGAGAAGCACGGCAATGCCTTTCTTGGCTATTCTGCTTGGTCTGCTGTTCCTTCTGGGATGAGGCTGACAAAGATCTCATTCCTTTGTGAATCTCTTCAATATTCCTTTGGGTAAGTGGGTTGTGAGACACTGAAGCTATGCTGCAATGTGGCAGACTGTGAGTGTGTCTCAGGGTGGTTGTTGAAACCTCCTTCTCCTCCTCGCGATAGTGACAGGTACTGAAGGACCTGGTCAGATTGGAGTGGCTTTTGCTGTTTAACTTTGAACTCTGTCTACCTAAAGACAGAGAAGAGGACAGAGGCAGATGCAGTCCCTCCTTCTTGTGACTTTCGAATTCCTTCATGATGGATAGGTTCTGAATGCTACTGCTTCTTGGTATATCAGACATCTCATCTGGGAAGAAATGCCTCAGTAATGGTCTTGGCTTTACATTGCCCTGGACCCCTCCACGCTTGTGTATCAATAAAGTTGAAGAACTTTCTGCTAATTTGGTATTGCTTGCATTGTTGCCTTTTTGAACACTCTCTGCACATGAGCTGTAGGAAGGTTCCTTTTTTCTTCTTGTGCGAGGACTCCCTGAGCCCAATCCTATCATGCCATCTAGATCAAATACCTGGGCTGTTTTGTAGACATTTAGCACTTTGCGTTCCTTATCTACTGGCTCTTGATCTGTCCGGGTATTGGGATGAATGATATTACCTAAGAGATGTTTCAGGTTTTTCCTGAATGACCCCTTTCTTGTTGGAAGACTGGAATCCTCTGAGCTTTGCACAAAATTTCCCACTACGGATGCGGAAACATTGGTAGGCAGACTTCGAGTCTTTAAGGATGAATCATGAGAACTGGCTCCTTTGCTCTTGTAGTTTCTAGGTGGCAGAGGAGGAGGCGGCTCTCTTGGTGCTTCGGCTAAGGGCTGTTTGCTGGAGGACTCTTCGGGCACTGTGAGATTGCCTTGGCTTTGTGAGAATGAGAATTCAAAGTGTTCTTTAGCAGGACTAGTTGTAGCGGTAATGTCCTCTCTTGATTTGAGACATGCAGACTGCATGGGGATATAGTCATCATCAGTGACTAAGCTCCTTCTGGTGTAGGGAACAGCAGTGCTTGAAAGGGATCTAGTTATTCTTCCTCTTTGAATTAACATCTGATCGCTGTCACTTTTTGTGTCACTTGTGGCATTCTCTTCTAGGCTGTGAACACTAGTGCACCGTTTCCTATCCTTGATGGTTGCCAGCTCTACGTAGGACTGAGGAAGGTCACCAACCAATGGAAACTTGTCCGGTGTACTTTCAGAGTCAGATTGACTGGATTCTGTTCCATCTGAAGAGGTAGAGTGACAAAGAATATTCTTTACTTTATCAAAATCCGTTTCCTTGCTTTCTTCAAGCTCCATTGGACACTCCTCTGGGCATAAAGCCAGTGTTTGAGTGAAGTCTGAGATGGAGGCATAAACATGTGAAGAATGGCGGGGGCTATTGATATCACAGTATATGCTTGATTCTGAATGGGTGGGGCTATTAGGACAGACATCCAAAGGTGGGAGTACAACCTTTTTCCTCAAAATGGCATTGCTTCGTCGAACAGCAGCCTCAGGTGCCAAAATTTCTAAATAATCACTCTCCCTTCTGTCTGCAACTACTCCACTGTCAACCGAAGATGCCCCACTTCCCCTGTGCTGAGATTTAGGGGCTTCCCCAAGGGAATCTTCTGTATCAGAATCAAAAGCCTCATCTGGTTCGACATAGTAGGTACTATGCAGATTAATGCTGTTCCTTCTGAACATGGCACGCGCAGAAACACTCATTTCCTTCGGCTTGCTAGCAAAGAAATCTGGTCTCACTGGAGTGAGAGAATTTGTGATGCAGCTGCTGAGATCATTTTTTATCAGAATGCTTTTAATTGCATTCACCCATCTACAATGATCGGCCAAGCTTTCTGGATTAATAATGAATCTTGAGGGAGGAACACACAGCTCAATCGTATGACCCAAAACTGAAACAGATTCAAAATCGCTGAAAGCTACAGAGGAAACCTCCAAAAGGTTGATCCATTCCTCCGGCTGAAGCATTTCCTTACTTTCAGAGCCACTCCCATTTTCTAGGTAGATGCGTTCAAGTATTCCAGTGTTTCTCAGAGCTATCCATACACTCCCCTCTTCAACGGCTCCTCTGTCAGCACTCTTCTCTCTCTGCTGGTGACACTGAATCTTGAAGAGCACTTCTGGTTTTGTCTTCTTCACATCCAGGTACTGCTGAAACTGAAGACTGCCTGCATGGATAATCTCTCCCCCAGCCGAATCTCGGGTCAGTGGTGATGCTGAAAGATGTCTTCCTGTACTAACAGCTTCAATCCAGTCAATGATTTCAACCTTAAAGTGGAAATATACAATTTTGAGTGATTATTTGCAGTGATTCTTCTTACTACGTAAGTATATATTCCATCTCTCACTTTTCAACTCTTTCTTTCTCTCTCTCTTCATGCCTCTCTCAATCTCACTCTCTCTCTCTCTCCATCTCTCTCCTGTCTCTCTTCATATCCTTCGATCTCTCTCTTCATCTCTCTCTCTCAGTCAATATAGATAAGATACAGAACATACTTCATTGGTGACTACGGTTGAGAAGGTAAACTCATGTCCGGAAGAAAGGAAAAGTGCAAAACCGGCAATCTTCTTCTTTGTCTCATAGATCATCTCAATTCTGCAGTCAAAGAGTGGCAGTTGCTTCCAATATCCTCCCAACAATTCATCCTGCATAAGCAGACATTAGCATACAAACAACTTTAATTCACCTTGCACACATGCACATACGTATACATGCACCTCTGAGTGTATATACGTAGTCAGTTCCTAGCTACACTCATTATACTACATTTATATGAAGTAGAGATATGCCCAAAACGTATACCAAAATAACCTATATTGGATAATATGTCTTTTATACATGTATACATATGATAATATTTATATACATACGTATGTCAATGTAAGTGTATATTACATAAGATATTGACCTCCTTATTCTTGTATAGGAACATGGTGCCATGATGGATTACACACCAGAGCTTCTTCCAACCACAGATTACCTGGCGATTTCCTAATTCAAAATCTACCTCCTCGTTTAAAATCAGGTAACCATGGACACGTCGGTCAAACATGGCTGATAGAGAAGACTACAATGTATGAAATAACAAAGGTATAGGTGTAACAACAGAAAACTGTAATATACACAAAAAGTAGAAAATATGACTCTCTCTCAATTAGTAAGCTAAAATACTGGATGGATATCAGCTAATTTTGAGTCCAAACGCTTTCAAAGGCCATTTGCTTACATTTGTCTTTGCCTCAAGAACAGCTGCAATGATTGCGACATCAGATGGAGGAGAAGTGCCGCAGATGTAGAGGATGAACTGGTACTCAATTCCCAACTTCTTCATTGCCGTGAGACAAGAGTCTTCAGCTTTCAAAATATGAGCAGCTTTCTTGACTGGATTGCTGAATGCCATAGCAACTAACCTGCAACTGTTGAATAGTACAAAAGCATTAAATGATTAAATGAAGATTTCTGTTTCATGAAGCACTAAATATAAAATGACATTGGAATGCATATTCTGTAACAAATTTGATTTAAACTGAGAATGATTAGCATTTTAGCACAGGACAATAACAAAAATGCTTTGACATTAACAAATCAATTCCCAGAAACCACTTCCTTTTTATTTCAGTGATTCCCATTTCACCTTCTCCCATCTCTTCCTATAGGTCTATCATTGAAGCCATACTATATAACTGACTGACAATGCATGCAAGGTGTAATCTGAACTACTGTCTCACTTTTTAGCTTCAATAGCATCTCTTTTCCCACACTCTGTTAAGACAGTCTCAATGACCTCGTGTACTGTAGTTTTGGGTAAGCAACCAATCACAATGGTGTGCTTGGAGTGGGACAGGAGACCGGTGTACACTCTCAAGAGATTGCCACTCTAAAGGAAGAAGAAGAAGAAGAATTGCAACAGCATCTTCACTCATCCTAATATGTGACTTAATAGCTAAAGCCAATTAAGTGTACATAGTTTCTCTTTTTAGGTTTAGTTCCCTATAGCCCTTTCACTGTAGATTAGATGTATTCTGTAGGAAAATGGTGCATGTATATGTAATACTCACTAGAGTGGATGGATGTGTACTCCTTACCTTGTTGAGAATGGTGTTCAAAGAAGCCCCCTTTCCTTTCTTTGATTTCTTTGTTGGCTTTGGTGAACTAGGTATATTACATGATATGACTGATGAAATATCAAACTTGGACAGTGAAATCACAAGACCTTCCAATATACAAACATTTCAATACTCTATCAGCTTACAACTACAAGTCTGGTGGTTAATCAGCTTGTTTATCATCCTTCCTAGTTGTGCAGATGAATCGTGTAGAAGGTTTAGCTTTGTGTACTTCCTAGTTTGCATTGGATTGTTTAGGTGTATGTACAGTGTACAGTATATATTTCCTAGTATGTATGAAGAAGGTTAGGACACTCACTTTGTGAAATTTTGTTCTTCTACAGCACAGGTTGTTGAAGAGTTCTTCCTTGACGTAATGGGACTTTCACTGATTTGATCCAGTGATTTAAAATTCATCTCGGAAAGATCATTAAATGACGGTCTCTCATCAGGTTTACTGGACCAGCATTCCTTAATGAGACTATAAAAGGACTCTTTGCAGTACTGTGGACAGGGTAGCTGGTAACCATTGGCAACCATCTCTGCCACCTGCTCATTAGTGTAGTTGCCATATGGAAGTGATCCATTAGTTATGAACTCATAAAAGACAACACCAAAACTCCTGGAAGAAGAGAAAGGGTTGCCAGTTGTCATTTAATTGCATTACTTGAACTATTGACACTTGCAAGTGCACATTAGCATTGTCTTATAATTAGAGATGTGAAAAGTTATTGTAACATGTCATCACTGTTTATGGTAAAGGTTATGAGAGTTATGTCTCCAAAAGTTGAAAGGTAATTAAATGTAAGGAATGTTCACTAAAAATTAATTTCATGGTGTAACTATGTACGTATGTGAGGATTTACCACACGTCAGCCATTTTTGACCACTTTTGTTGAGAGATGACCTCTGGGGCCTTCCACCTAATGTTAAAGTCAACAGCTGTTTTGGTTAGACTAACAGAGATGGATTCTAGATCCTTCTCTCTTTTACTCTCTGAAAAGTTGGCAATCTTGACAGTATCATAGGAATCCAGATGAAGGTGCAATTGAGTTAAGGAGAATGTTTAAATACAGCTCACACAAATATCAGTCTGGATATTTACTATATACACTACATATGTATGCATATAGGGCAATATTTAGATCAATTACTGAATTACCCTTCACCACAATACTAAAATATAAGTAATTCTAATATAATATGTCACACTTAGTCAAATCAAATTACATTATATACACAATCCTATAGTTCGTACACTTGCTTACATCCCATTGTATAGTTTAATAAAATTCAGCATTTGAAAATTATTTAAAGAATGGATATATTTTGAGCTCTCAAGTTGGAGTGGATGATTCCCTTCTCGTGAATGTATGCCATTCCTGTGACCACCTGCTTAAGATAACTCAACGACTTCGAGGCAGGCAGCTGCTGAGAGTGCAGCAAATTCAACAAATTCTCAGAAATACCATCCTGAATAAAATGAGGAATTGAAGGATGTATGGAGTGATGCATGGAGGGATGGTTGGAGGGATGGTCGGAGGGATGCATGGAGGGATGTATGATATCTTGAGAATGTAAATAAGTATATATATGTCTACTAATCGTGTAGATTGTTCATAGTGAAACTTACCAACACCATTGAAGGTGGTTCAGCTGTTATTATAATACCCAGGAGTTCAACTACATTGGAATGTTTCAACTCTCTATATTGAAATAAAACAGAAAACTAGTCATATATACCATCTCATACATTTTATATAGTCCAACATATTTCAGTATGTTATTAGTATTACAATATCATAATAACTAGTAAACTTCAATTTCAATATTTAAATATTCTACAGAAATACAGCTCAGCAAATTTTCAAGAAAATGAAAATGGAGAAATGGCTGACAAACTATGGGAAACAAACCTTTAAAATTAGCAGGACATTTAAGTACATGCACATACTGTATATACGTACGTATGTATATGTTAATATAGATATTAATAATGTATAAAACATCTCTCAAACAGAAAACTGTCAATATATACATATATATTGTTTATATCCCATAACTAGTAGTTATACATTAGCCAAAAAACACTATACAGCACAAAATGATGAACACCTGTATATCTCCTGTTGCTAGGATACAAGTGGTTGTTTACTAACATTTCTTACAGTAAAAGCCTTACTAATTTAACAGAGACACACATACGTAATTCCTTGTTAATGAGCTGTTACTCACTAGAGAAACACTCAAGTGTACTGCCTAAATCCGTTTGTGTGAGACCTTTAAACGTTTTATGGTCAGAAATGGTTGCAACTTACAACAAACATTTTTTATGTGTACTACCTGTTTATGAAGATACAGTTAATATCTTAGCATACTAGCAGGGTTATGATACAGTCAATACCTGAGTTTATTAGGTTATTGACAAAATTAGCTATATAGCTAAAAGAGGTGAAAATGCTTAAGTCTGCAGATCTGGTATACAAGAGAGTAACTTGATTACAGGATTGTTGTCAAGTATATGCTAATCAATGGCTTCTTCATATTTGTGACTTCACACTATAGGTCAACAAATGTTTAAAATGTTTTTTAGTTTGGGTATGACAAAGGCTCCTGAATCCTTCAAATCTCATTAGCACACTATAGCAAGTCTAGTCCTTGCTTGACTAGTGCATTGAAATCCTGAGAAAACAACCATATCATGTTAGGAAGTCTTTGAGCTAGTACCAATACCCAGAATACATACGTACATATCAAATAATACTGTCTTTGAACTATAATTGAGAGTCAATTAATTGATTCACTCAGCTACCAATAACAACCAAGTCAGCAATATACAGTAACTAAAAACTTGACTTGTAATTTGACATTTAAAAGTTTTATAATTTTACTATGAGTACATATATACGTATATGTAACTTGTCACTTGGGGTTCTTAAATATACTTCCATAATTGACACCGCAATTAGTTAAAAAAACATCTTAATCCTCTTAATGTGTTCTCCTATAAACAGTTATTGGATATATAATTCAATAGTATAGTAAAGATCACCCATGCATATATAAAATTAACATTATACGTACACATAATATTAGCAGCAGATGTAGTCAACTGTAGATTTGGTGGTTTTAGTAAATCAGACTCGGTAGACCTTAGAGGGGTTGACTGTTAAGGTACACTGCAGTCCAGTGAAGGCAGAACTCATAGTTCATAAACCTTTTCTAGATGATTAAGCCGCCACAAATAGGAAAATGGACATTAAGCAAATTAATATTATAATGTGACTACTTGAGGAAAATGTGTTCTTAATGAACAATTAATCTTCAAAGTACAAGCATTGTATATATTGTACATATAGGACTAATTATATCCTATTACATGTATGTATTAAATTATATGAAGAGATTGCATTGTAAATTATATTGTGTTTTGACTGAATCTTTAGTAATTTTCTCACATGTGACATTAAGTTTGTGGTTGTTGTTGTCTAACATAATTGTTAGTATATTTACATGACAAAGTGATTACCTCAACATGTCTATTTCTGCCACAAACTGTTCTCTTAACTTTTGATCTTCAATCTTGTGCAGTACCTTTATAGTGACATCTTTGCTGTCTAATATTCCATTGAAGACCTCCCCGCTCTCAGTGACACCTGTCATTGCTCTGATGTGTAAGCTATTCTCTGGGATCTCCCATGCCATTCTTAGGCCAGTTCTTCGTCTTGTTGCTAAAATTTCATCTTTGCAGGACTGTAAATATAAGCGCAAATCCTTGGATTGTACAAATTCCTTGGAAAGTGCAAACTGCCCACATAGGTGCTCCTGTATAGACAGAAAAACAAGCAGAATGCTTCACATAAATGAGTATATGCACTTGGAGCTTTGCATGAAGTCTAATATCTCTAAGCCCCTGAATTTCCCAGTAGTAAGCACTGCAAGTGAACAGTAATTGTAAGATAACTAGAATAGTTCAAAGGCATATCTCTGGTGACGTCAGGAGCTACTTCCTGAATACTGAGCAGTGTCAGGTTTCTGGTGAGCTCATCTGATACAAAGGTATATACCTTCAAGAGCTATACTCACAGTATACCACTTTTGAGACATTGTACAACCTAAGGGAGATGTGCCACCAGGATAAGTGAACAATAGATTTATTGTAAGAGATACAAAACCAGGAAAACCTTTTAAAGAGGGTCATTTACACATTCAATACCAAGAAAAATCCCAACATATCTTTTCCTCAACACGACTTCATTAACTGCTTTCTACTGCATCCTACTACGGATAAAAGTTACTACGTATGTAGGTACGTATATATACAGTAGACTAAAAGTATTCCTGGCTTGCTATTTATATTAGCACAATCCTAGCATAACTGTACTTTTGGTCACTATATGATTTCTGAATCCATTAATGATATTCATAACTAAACAGCTGCTTATGGGAAATCAAAGTTATGTAACATCTGGTTGCTAAGCAACAAAACATTACATAAAAACCAAAGAAGCACATTAGTGTTTCATGTCAGTATGTCATGTATAAGATCAGTTGGCATCTGGTTTGGTTGATTATTTCAGAGAATGAGAATGAAAAATATTCAACTGTTACAATGCAATTCTCTTCAATTTTAAAAGATCGTATATTTGCCATATAATTTAGAGGGAGACCTCAGACTGCTGTTCTCACAACAGAAGAATTCCTCTTTCAGTGGTTATAAAGACGAGGTCCAATATAATGAGAAGTGAAGCAATACATTAAGGGTTTCTATTAATGGGAATCATTTAGTAAGAGTAGTGTATAAGCAAAAAGAACAGTATAAGCAAAAAGAATAATTAGATTCATAGAACTTAACAGCACATTCAGGATTATAGTTGTATGGCTTTCCTGGCATCTATAGCATTGAGTATGTTCACTGAGAATGTGTTTTATTTTCAAGTCTAAACCTGTTGTAATATTTTTCAAATGCTTTTAATGGACAAATTTCATTGAAAATGTTAAATAGTACAAAAAATGGAATATGACATTGTATTTAATTTATCCATATAAATTTTCCCACAGTTTCACAATTAATTATATTATTTATTATTGAAAGATTTTTATAACAGCAAGTATGAATACAATGAGAAGCTTGGGAAAGTAGTGTCTTCTTGAGAAAAAATAATGGGAGAAGGTGCTTAATGTATTAATTGCCATTTGAGTGCTAATACTTTTTGATCTCGTGTAGATAAAATTAAGTGGAATAGGTTATACGTTAGTACACCGGTACAAGCCATTACTTGCGCCTCAAGTTACATCTATCAAAGGTTGTAGCACATTATAAAATAACCACATGTACTTAGAGGATGAGCTGTTGAACTACAACAGGTGCAGCGTTCCTACTTGCTATCTCCATAATTGTTCCCACACACGAATTATATAGTGCTAACACTGCTACTGGTCAGAAGTCGTGAGTGAAAACATCTCCCGTTATTTTATTCCCAATAGTGCAATTCACACGGCTCTTGTAATATCTCATCCATTCATGTGTAAATGTCTGACCATACCTCAAAATGAAACCCGATGACCTCCAGGATCTCCTTCACGCCAGGGTGTTTCAGAACCTACAAATGAACCGCACATTGATAATAGCAGTTATACAGTACTACAGCACTAATAGAGTTTAAAAAGGCAGTTCCTTGCAGCTATATATAGCCGTGAAAAAACTACGAAGCATTAAATTTTACATAAAGTATTTGCAAATGGGTATAGATCTTTGCTAGAAAGATGCATTTTGGTGCATTTAGTGCATTATACACATGCAGTTGCATATGCAGCATGCTTTACTCTGCTACTATTATTAATACGCATATTTACGAGCTATGTTTTATAACTTACTGGTGCATCACTCCGAATCATTCTGTAGCGATCAGCTTTTGGATATTCTAGTATATTCTGTATGAGTCTTAGACTAGCCAAGGATGCGTTCAGAAAATGGTCCAAATTTTCATCTCGTAGGATCGCCAACTTTGTCTTTAAAGCCATTGTAAATCACAAATGGGTTGAAAAGCAATACGACAGCTTTGAAAGCTAGTGCGGTCATTTATAAAGGCTTGCATTAATTAATTTCCGGTATTACGCTGGAATGACGTCACAATAAAGGTCAGTTCCAATAAAATTTCAAATCAAATTATAGTTTTCAACAACAGGTTCTCTTTAAGTACTGGAGCGGGTGGCCATTCCAGATCTGTGACTAAAAGGAAAAGATCAAAGTCTTAATGCCATGTTAAAGGTTATCTTATAAACAGGTTCGACACATTTGTTATGGTATATGATCAAAGCTCCTTATCCTACCTTCATCTAAACCTTTTAATAGAGGCTCTCTAGTGGCACTGGCTTCAATAATACTGTTGACAGTTGCAAGTGGACCAAATCCCTTAGGAATGGAATAGAAAACACAAAAGTAGCTCAATTTGAACAAGATCTGATAACGTTCAGTAAATTTATAAAAGATCTCAATGTTGAGTGAATATGTACGTAGCTTAGTTTCAAAGTAATTGATAAATACTATATACACACATAGAACAGACAATTTTCAGTACCTTCATCTACCATAATTCTACTTCAACTATATATGGATGACCCCACCCACAGGAAATGGGTGGGGTACCGGTGTAAGCTAACTCAGACAAAACTAATCACACCAATTAAAATGAGTAACAATTTTGACCAGCTATAGCAAACATGTAAGAAGCAACTACGGCCTAATAATAATTCTGTAGCCTCATTACTCAGGGTTGGGCTCAATTCTCTGTAATTGTTTCTTTTGTTTTACTTCTTAATGATGCTAGTCAAAGTGTAGTCTACTTAAAATTATCCTTATATCACAACATAGCCTTTGTACAAGCATTGTGCTATCCATTCTAATATTATAGTCCAGTTGTGCCTATAGTTCACCTGGACTATTCATATATATAGTTCACTACAACAGCTACACTTGGCTTACTTGTGGAGGAGTGATTGTATTTTCTGCCATCTTTGAGGAAGGCGGCCAGATGACATTAATCAGTTCTTTAGCTCTGCTGTGAAGCTGGTTATACAGGTCTTTCAACTGCTTTACTGGTTCATCTTCTCCAAAGAGAACAAATTGCAGCACCAAATTAGCAATATCATCTACAAACACGTGATAAAATAGTTGAAAACAGTACATGCAACAAGAATAGTCTTAACCAATACAAGTGGTTGTATTCGAAAGTAAAATTCTCGTAATAATGTATATGATGACTATTTTGTTGATTTATTGTAGTTATCAAGAAACAAAGAATTTAAATAAATATGTTATATCATAAAATAATCACTACCCAGATAGACAACAAGTCATTTCAGTATATACAGAAACATAAAATAAACTGAGACCTTTCAGTACCAGAGAGCCATATGTATATATTTCCTTTCAGTATATATAGAAACATATAAAATAAACTAAGACCTTTGTACTTGGAGAGACAATACATCTATAGTGGAATATTAAAGTACACAATAAAATGATTCCAGTTTCACCACTTGTGATTACTAGTCACATAAAATAAAACAAAAATGAAACAATTTTTTTTAATCATGAACTTCAATTACATTTGGTTAGGAAAACAATAACAGTATTTTAATGGAATACTTATAAAAGGCATTTAATTTAATAATGGGAAAATAGATTTACGACATACTGCACATACGTACGTATATAAGCTCCACGAATGAACAACACATATAGTATAGTATACTAGGATAGAGGTATATTATTCTCCATTGTACCTATGGGTTAATGTATGAGAAATAGGGGACTTTAAGATCTGAAGTTGATCTTAAAGCTTTGGAACTTCTACACGTGATATTCAGTGCATTTTGCTGAGGCAATTAAGCATGTCTTATTAAATTAACAACCACAAGTGATTCCAAGAAATTGCAAAAATATTACAGGTGAATGGCCAGTATACAGAAAAAGAAGTGAAGATATTGAGGAATTGTAGCTAACAAAGTTATGAAACAACAGCAAACAGTTTTGGGGAATATTTAATAAAAACTTTTCACTCCGATCCACATGGCTTTGTACATTTTACATGACCAGTCTGTACAACTACACGTACAGACTGTCAGTCAAAAGTACTCAGAAAGTGACAATAAACAATTAATATAAGACAGAGTTGTGCACGTGCACTCATGTACTAGTGGTATTGTTTAAACAGTTACTATGGCAACTAAACTTGCCAAGTTTTCATATAAATAACTCTCAATTTTAAAGAGAATTTTCCCATAAGATATTCAAAGGTTTCTATTATCCATTTGTCAAGTAAGCAAACCTGATGAATTAGCCAGTATGTGCAATTGTTGCACATTAAAAGTAGATCACTTATGGGATGGCTGCACATTATGACACACACTTAATAATCTGCTGTGTTAGCGGCATGGTCATGCCTAGAAAGGCAGCAATGAGTGGAAGCTTTGTTCTGAGGCTGAAGGTACAGATGGCATTGATCAAAAATAGTGTTGCTGTTCACATGGAAGTGCAAGAAAGACGTTTATAAAGACACAACACACAAGGCACACTGCTAATATTGCTAATACAAAGGAAATATAGGGCCAGAATATGATCAGTTAACACACAAGCTATTAAAATACTCCCACAAATATGGAACTAACCTTAAACACACACCTGACAACTATCAAGCATAACTCAATAATCCTCAGGTACCATCCCCACTTGTACATATACAGCAATAATACATATTACCATACCAGTGAAACTAATATGTATATGGACCTAGGGATTAAATGAATTAAATTAAATGTACCCAACCCATTTATGAACTATCATGGATAAAAACTAATTGTAGTTATACTAAAGTGATACTTTAACCTTTAATCTTGTTCAATTTTAACATTAATGTATTCCAATTGTAGGAAACAGTTTGCAGCTGTGAACTAAAGAGATTATGAATCTCCAATAAGAGCATCTGTTATATAAGAACACCTCTCCAATAAGAGCAATTGTTATATAAGAATACCTCTCCAATAAGAACACCTCTAACATCTCCAATAAGGGCACCTCTCATTTAAGAACACTTCCCAACAGGATTACCTCTCCAAAAAGGCATTGGATCAAAGGAGGGAAAAACTATCTGTGGTTCTTTGATGATTTTCTCCATCTTGGATGACCGGGAGGCAATCAGCGGTTGCCATTTTAATAGGACATAAGTCCCCCAACCAAGATAACCTTTGTCACTTGCATGGCTGGTTGGTATAATATCTTCCAATAATTACACGTTTTTCAACATAGTGCGTGAGAATAAATTGAGCATCAGCAACATAGTTTAGGACCTTTTGACCCGGAGGTCTTCATCAGCAATACTGTTGCTGATGCTCAATAAGGCTTTATTCTCATAATGATTGCAATAAGCACTCCCAATTCTTCATATATGTATATTAGTCTTTGTTTTCAATACATTCATATATATGTACATATATGTGTGTATAACTATTATAACTTAGGCATGAAACAGTGCATGAACTACTCCCGGAGAGAATGCAGTCCACTGATTAAATATAGTTATCCAATAAGGATTAATTTAAGACAATTATACCAGGCTCTTGATGTTAACAACTCGATACCAAAAATGAAACTTCTATCTTGCTAAGGTACATGTTACATTCTGACTAAATGGCTATATAGGAAAATTGTATTAAAATATCAGATAAAGATAATCTGAAAACTGACAATACCCATTAGATCAAGAATTAGTAATGTACACATTGCAACATATCACATTATAACATACAGTACATTTACTTAATTGAAAAATATAAAAATATTTCAATGACCATATTAGGAATCTGGGAAAGGTTCTTGGTGCCTTATTGATTCTATTTTTGGTAAAATTAAATACCCATTCAATATCTTTTCTGTAATACTTAAATCTTCAAATTACTTCATTACATGTTCTATAAAGCAACAAATTGTTCATTAAGAGTAATAAATTATACCAAATTATCCACAACGACTTAGGAATGTTTACTGATTACCGAAGATGTCATTGCTTAATATTCCAAATTGAAGAGAAACAGAAATGTGACAGACTCAATATAGCAAGTACATGTCAAACAGTAATTATTAAACAAAATTAAGTGATATGTAAACACAAGTGTATCAAACCTCACTAAGAGGTAAAACAAAAGCCCTGGGAAGAGAATGCAGTGATAATGACTTTAGTCACCAGTTCCTTGTACTTATGAGCTGTTTACACAGTCCTCTGAAACCTAACCATGCATAGATAATGATGAGTAATTGAGTGAAACACCTGTGAATATCCTATTTCAAACAGGAGGAGAATGCAGCAAAACGGCAAATAACAGTAATGTTTATTAAATCATCATTTCACACTGTATTTCCTATCGTATAACCCATAATAGCTGCTAATCAGTCTCAAACCTCATCTAAATCAGCCTATGATTTAGATGAAGTTTGAGATAAGCATGTCTCCACTTTTAGCACATTTGAATTGATGTGAAAGGAGGCTTTACATGAGCAGACAATCACAAAATTCATTTTAACAACTCTGTCAAATTCTCTCTCATATTATCACTACAATAGAAGGAATAAGCACAAACCAACGGCATTCCAGGACAGGCCGTCAACACTACCCAATCAATTTCATAACAAGGTCATTCACACTAGGTCATCTCAAAAGTGGAAAACAAAAATTATGTACATCAATATGGCATTGAGCATAGACGTTGTTAAGGTTCAGTCATCATCCCTACATACATTATACATACACATACTTATGTAGGTGAAATGACAAGTATTGAATACTATAGTGCTTATCATCCCTTACCCCAGCACCTCCAAGCATCCCCTACCCCAGCACCTCCAAGCATCCCCTACCCCAGCACCTCCAAGCATCCCCTACCCCAGCACCTCCAAGCATCCCTTACCTTAGTACCTCCCAGCATCCCTTTCCCCAGCACCTCCAAGCATCCCTTACCCCAGCACCTCCAAGCATCCCTTACCCCAGCACCTCCCAGCATCCCTTACCCCAACACCTCCAAGCATCCCTTACCCCAACACCTCCAAGCATCCCCTACCCCAGCACCTCCAAGCATCCCTTACCCCAGCACCTCCAAGCATCCCTTACCCCAGCACCTCCAAGCATCCCTTTCCCCAACACCTCCAAGCATCCCTTACCCCAGCACCTCCAAGCATCCCTTACCTTAGTACCTCCCAGCATCCCTTTCCCCAGCACCTCCAAGCATCCCTTACCCCAGCACCTCCAAGCATCCCTTACCCCAGCACCTCCAAGCATCCCTTTCCCCAACACCTCCAAGCATCCCCTACCCCAGCACCTCCAAGCATCCCTTACCCCAGCACCTCCAAGCATTCCTTACCCCAGCACCTCCAAGCATCCCTTACCCCAGCACCTCCAAGCATCCCTTTCCCCAACACCTCCAAGCATCCCTTACCCCAGCACCTCCAAGCATCCCTTTCCCCAACACCTCCAAGCATCCCTTACCCCAGCACCTCCAAGCATCCCTTACCCCAGCACCTCCAAGCATCCCTTTCCCCAACACCTCCAAGCATCCCTTACCCCAGCACCTCCAAGCATCCCTTACCCCAGCACCTCCAAGCATCCCTTACCCCAGCACCTCCCAGCATCCCTTACCCCAGCACCTCCAAGCATCCCTTTCCCCAACACCTCCAAGCATCCCTTACCCCAGCACCTCCAAGCATCCCTTACCCCAGCACCTCCAAGCATCCCTTACCCCAGCACCTCCCAGCATCCCTTACCCCAGCACCTCCCAGCATCCCTTACCCCAGCACCTCCAAGCATCCCTTACCCCAGCACCTCCCAGCATCCCTTACCCCAGCACCTCCAAGCATCCCTTACCCCAACACCTTAAAGCACCTCCCAGTAGCCTTTATGATTTTGAATTTGAATTCTTAAGATAATTGGTAGTTCCATTTTTAGGAAATATGTCAAAATATTAAAAGAGTGAACTAACTATTTACAGTATATGTAATTTCCATGAATTGTAAATTTAAACAATGCATTATTGAAGTGACATCACATCAATCATGATATCATGCATAAGATTACAATAGTGAGCAGGTCACACACTCCACCTCTGCTATACCTACCAGGTGGTCTGCAGTAAGATTCTTGGAAATGTAGTTACCATGTACAACACACTACTACAATCTCCATATCAACAGATTGAACAAATGACACCTCCTGCTTCAAACTTAATTTTAAAATGAATTTTATCTTTTTGAGACTGCTATATCTTTTGTTATATTCTTTTATAACTTTATAAGAATTGTGTATTTCCACATCAATATATGTAATTACTTAATTAATAGTAAACAATAGAGACACCTTTAGAATCAAACTAAAAATATCCCTAAGATTATAATTACATTCCATTCCTTATTGTTAAAATAGTATGTAATTTGCTTAAATTAAAGATATCATTAGTACATTTCTATTTAGTTGCTAGGCAGCAATTTTGATGGATAGCACTTTTTGGGTGTACATAAACTAAGTGAACATACAATAGAACTTTAGATATGGAAAAGAATAAATGTATATACGCGTACGTATACTGTAGTTAATTGTCAGTCGAATTTTATCCAATCACATAATAGAATAAGGATTTCTTTCATTCAATCCAAAATTACACAAGACATTTCCCAAAAATCGTTTTTTCCTAAACCTATATAGTATGGCCTCCTTTTACACAAATAATAACAACCACAAACCACAAGCATACAAATTTGTAATGCATATACGTACGTACGTATGTACATGTAGATATTGTACTAAACATTGCCTTATGGTTATGTATAAGATATAGAAAAGTCATTATACTTGTCAAGTGTGAATGTACTTATATTATGGTATTGTACTTCAAAAATATATGGTTGGTATTGTACTGTATGAGGACCCATTTTCAAAAACAATGGCTTCTTCATCCTAATTGAGGATCCACTGAAAATACATTAAATAATACCATTTAGAACATTCATAAAAAACTTTTGGGAGGAATGGGAAGACAAATAAAAGATTCATATATACTCATATCCCATTCAAAGATCATTATCAAAAATTAAGAATGGTGAATGAATTAGATTACCACAGTGCAGCCATGCAGGGACACACCCACAGAGAAGCTAAGGACACACCCACAGCTAGGAACATACTGTACATAATTTATCGTCATTATTTTCTCAATCATGTGTACATCAAAGTTACCACTTATTTCATTTTGTAAGGCTACCATTTGACTGGTCGGATTTAGTACATATGAAACATCCAGTAATGATTGCTTTGTGCATAACAACCAAACAACCTTGATACTTGTCAATAGAAGTAATGGCTTCTGCCAACGCTTGCATCAGACCGAGGTCTTCATATCGACTGCCTTCCTTAATGCTAAACTTCTTGCGATCCAACTTCTTTCTGCTTTTAGCAGTTCTCCTGTGGATAAGAAGAAGAAGAAGTGAAGTGTGTCATCCTTTAGACATGGATGACAGCTTACGATGAAGAAGTTGATTTGTAGCTTCTTGCTGACTGTCCAGTGACACTACTAGTCTCAGAGAAGAGATCCGCATCCTTCTCATCTGCCGCACCATATACACCTTCTACATTCAACCATATGTAAAGTGATAACAACCACAACTATTTTATTAACTATTTAAGCTACACATATGTAGTATGAAGCAGCTATTCTTGTACAAGGTCATGTTTATTATTATAATAAACTTTTGTGAAGCTGTTAATATTTACTTCCTGTTTCACTACAGAAGTTGCTAATTTACTTCCTGTTTCTTGTTGGTACATACAGGATGTACAAGGAAAAAATCAAAGCTTAAAGTTAAATTCAAGAAATAACATATATACGTGTACAATATACACAGCTGGCTTCTAACTCTCAGTACACACACCACTGTCATAATGGAATAAGATTACAGTTGGCCAATAACATAACAATGGCCCTTACCGAGACATCTCTCCTTCCACTTGTCCTTATTCTCCCTTACAATGACCAGTCTACTGGTCTGTTGTTCCAGCTGCTCATCCAAAGCATTCAGTGTTTCAATCAGTTTAGTCTTTGCCTCATGAAGACAAGGTGTGAAGTGGGAATCAATCAGATCTGTTCTTTGGCATAAATGTATCAGTCTCATAGCCTCTGCCCACTGCCACGCCTCCAACAGCACAACAATGGCCTCCTCATGGTCTCCAGCATAGTCCAAAAGTATTCTAGCAGCTTCAGCACTTTTGTTCTTTGCTTTTAGTTTGTCTGAGAGAGAGGTGGATAACAGTGCCTTAATTGTCCCAGACTGTGCAGCTGTGCTAATATCACAACCAGACTACACTAACACACATTCAGTCAGTCTCCTACTATTGACAAGTGGTCACATGACAGTCACATGTCTTACACCTGCCCCATACCAGCTAGCCTCCTGGCAGTCTCCATAACACTGGCCTGTGAGCACTTCAGTCTTGACATGACCATAAAGACATTTTGCCAGTCCAAGCTTCTCTCAAAAGAATCTTTGGCTTCAGTCAAGTTGTCAGCTTTCATGTACACTGAAATGTAGGAGGGGATGTAGGTAGGTGGGGATGTAGGTAGGTGGGGATGTAGGCAGGTGGGGATGTAGGTAGGTGGGGATGTAGGTAGGTGGGGATGTAGGTAGGGATGTAGGTAGGTGGGGATGTAGGTGGGTGGGGATGTAGGTAGGTGGGGATGTAGGTAGGTGGGGATGTAGGTAGGTGGGGATGTAGGTAGGGATGTAGGTAGGTGGGGATGTAGGTGGGTGGGGATGTAGGTAGGTGGGGATGTAGGTAGGTGGGGATGTAGGTAGGTGGGGATTTAGGTAGGGATGTAGGTAGGTAGGGATGTAGGTAGGGATGTAGGTAGGGATGTAGGTAGGGATGTAGGTAGGTAGGGATGTAGGTAGGTAGGGATGTAGGTAGGGATGTAGGTAGGTGGGGATGTAGGTAGGTAGGGATGTAGGTAGGTGGGGATGTAGGTAGGGATGTAGGTAGGTGGGGATGTAGGTAGGTAGGGATGTAGGTAGGTGGGGATGTAGGTAGGTAGGGATGTAGGTAGGTAGGGATGTAGGTAGGTAGGGATGTAGGTAGGGATGTAGGTAGGTGGGGATGTAGGTAGGTGGGGATGTAGGTAGGGATGTAGGTAGGTGGGGATGTAGGTAGGTAGGGATGTAGGTAGGTGGGGATGAATACCAATTGAATATACAGAACAGTTGTAATATTTACAGGAAAATGGATAGGGTCTTCCCAGTTCCCACACTGATAAGCTGTAGCAGCGATAACTGGTACACATACAGTACAATGCTGCATATAAAACACTTTCACAATGTGTTACACAAACATTGTTACTCACTTAGAGCAGCATCTCGGAAAGACTTGCTGGAAGTTAGGTAATCCCCAAATGACCTTGCTACTGCCTACAGACACACAGTACATATTATACGCATAGCCACACATAGAAATACTGTATCAATATAAGAGCAACAATACATAGTATATTACACTTGTGTGTGCCTTACTTTATATGAGTCAGAGCCTGTGTGGAGCTCTGATAATCCTTCAGAGTACAAGTTGTGTTTTTGAATGAAATTTAGACATTCTGGAAACTTCTCAGAACCTGTAACACAAGGAACAGAAACAAGAGGGCTCTCTGTCTCTTAGAAAATTGAAGATAATTATATTCCATTCATAAAAACCTCAATACATTTACTAGACATTTTAGTGGAAAAGCAAGTTAAAATTACTCAAGAGAGACAGGCACTCAAGAGATACAGGCACTCATGAGATACAGGCACACAAGAGATACAGGCACACAAGAGATACAGGCACTCAAGAGATACAGGCACTCAAGAGATACAGGCACTCAAGAGATACAGGCACACAAGAGATACAGGCACACAAGAGATACAGGCACACAAGAGATACAGGCACTCAAGAGATACAGGCACTCAAGAGATACAGGCACTCATGAGATACAGGCACTCAAGAGATACAGGCACTCAAGAGATACAGGCACTCAAGAGATACAGGCACTCAAGAGATACAGGCACACAAGAGATACAGGCACTCAAGAGATACAGGCACTCAAAAGATACAGGCACTCAAGAGATACAGGCACTCAAGAGATACAGGCACTCAAGAGATACAGGCACTCAAGAGATACAGGCACTGTGTTGCTTACCGCACTGAATAATGTGGTGTAGAGCCTTTTGATGCCTTCCAAGCCTGCAGTCTATAGTGAAGAACCTGTAATTGGCTTCCATCTTACGCAAGCTATTTAATAGAGGAAGATATTCCTTAGGATCCTATATAAATACAAGATGATTTATTTTATAAAACCATTCCAAGTAAATGGGGAAATTACAGAAATAGGTGAATCCAAGGACTGCAGATTTGGTCATCTTTAATTCGTTTAATTGAAAATTCATGTAAAAATTGTACAATCTTGTTTCTGGAGTTGTCTTATTAGAAGCTGCAACGGAGGGGAGGCAGAGGGGAGGCAGAGGGGGGCAGAGGGGAGGTAGAGGGGGGCAGAAGCGGCAACAGAGGGGAGGCAGAGGGGAGGTAGAGGGGGCAGAGGGGGGCAGAGGGAGGCAGAGGGGAGGTAGAGGGGGCAGAGGGGGGCAGAGGGAGGCAGAGGGGGCCAGAGGGGGGCAGAGGGAGGTAGAGGGGGGCAGAGGGGGGCAGAGGGGGGCAGAGGGAGGTAGAGGGGGCAGAGGGAGGTAGAGGGGGCAGAGGGAGGTAGAGGGGGCAGAGGGAGGTAGAGGGGGCAGAGGGAGGTAGAGGGGGCAGAGGGGGGCAGAGGGAGGCAGAGGGGGGCAGAGGGAGGTAGAGGGGGCAGAGGGGGGCAGAGGGAGGTAGAGGGGGCCAGAGGGGAGGTAGAGGGGGGCAGAGGGGAGGCAGAGGGAGGCAGAGGGGGCCAGAGGGGGGCAGAGGGAGGCAGAGGGGAGGCAGAGGGGGCAGAGGGGGCAGAGGGAGGCAGAGGGGGCCAGAGGGGAGGCAGAGGGGAGGCAGAGGGGAGGCAGAGCCATTCTGAAGCTTAGTCTAGGCTCACACTAATGAATTTTCAACAAATTCTCCCTTCCACTTTTTAGGAGCTGCCGCCAACCATACTTTTATAAGCCAAAAACTACACAAACATTTTGTTTACACTGGTCCTACTTGCTAGAGTGGGAGACTAGGGTACTGTAGAAATAACATTCTTAAACATTAAACTTACCCAATACAGAATGCTTAACACTCCACACTGTACGTATGTACTACAGACACCACTCTGTATCATTACAACATGTACATATGTACTAGAGGTTGTAACACCACCAATTGCTTAGCTACGTACAAATACACAAGTGTGCGTTGTGTTCCAAGTCACACCTACATACTACACATTCCCTCAAAAAAGCTTTGAAGACAATGAAGATGCATCTTTCCCAGCAAACAAAGTAATCATTTACACCAAAGAACAGAAGTGATTGGCTCCCACTCACAAAGTGACACACAAAGTGACTGATAAACATTTCACACTGTAGGTACGTATTTGCCGACCTTTTGTGATTTCTCTGCTACCATGACAACCAGATCAAAGTCATAGGTCCCCAGGGCAACATTGAAAAGGTCATTGACATCCACAAGATAGAGCATATAGCGTAGTGCCTCGTCAGCAGTCACACCGTCGACTGGATGATCTGCAAACAGAGGGAGGAGAGAGAAGGGACAGAGAAGGGACATGGTCAATTATTTTGGCTAACTACTGAAGAAGATAAATCCCCATCGTCATGCTTTATTCAATCAAGTGACACTTCAGTACTTGAGAAAAAGTAAAATTTCAAAGCTTATAAACCAGCGATGACTACATCATTGACAGTCAACTAAAACTGTTACTATAAATACACATGGCTCATCTACAGTATATAGAAAAATTACACACCTCGAACTTGCTTAATTGTTTTCAAAGCAACTTCTAGCTCGGGAATAGTTTTTCTCACGTGGGCTGTTATGATGGAAAGTAGGAATCTACAAAGTACATGATACATCTTTCACTTAAAAATCTTTCCGACAGCCAACTTGGCATTAATTTTATTAATGTTATCAAAGTGTCCAACGTACCTATTTTCGTGTAGCTCTGTCATCCTCTGGATCATTGCATTACAGACCTTGTCCACCTTCCCAGGATTGACTCCTTTGACAGGTTCACTAGCTCCATCTCTGGACTGCCTGTATCCAGACTGGGCAATACCTCTGTACATGGTCAGTGTGACGTCCTCATCTCTACCGGGAACCAGAACAGAGAGATTCACAGACATGTTTCTGACTACTGCAAAGCAGCAAGACTGCAGACATGGTCTCAGTCACATCATCTCACGGAACATATGGACCAGAATATCCAAAAACAAACAGATAAACCATAGCAGAGTTAAGCTATCTTACTTATACAAACACTCATTTTCCACATGACTTTACAAGCTAATGCAATAACTTAATTGTGTTATTATGTAAAACTAACTATATAATGTGACATTCCCAGGAATAAATTCAGCAATTTTCTGGATAACAAATTATACCAGTGTATATACTACAGACACTCAATTGTGTTCTCAGTCACTGAAGTATGCATGACTAATTAATGCAACAGTCAGTAACAGACTAGTTAGCCTGAAGAGGTTAACCGATCGACTCACCTAATTAGCTTATCATTAATTATGTTAAGGTATACTATTATTCACAAAGTACAAAGAGGATTGAGCAGATGAGAAAACAGTTGTAAGTGGCCACAGGTGAGAGACAAGAACAAACATTTGTGGCCACAGGTGAGAGATCTGTTTCATTGGAGGAGACAGTTAAGCAAATATTAGGCAGAACAGGAGGTAGCAGTATTGTAGGAATAGCAGCTTACCTAAGTTCAGTTAGAAAAAGATTAATATTGTTTGCATCCTGTAGCTGATGTATAAAATCATCAATGTGCTCAAAGAAGGACTATAAATATAAAAGAAAGTACTGTATATAAGATATCCAGAGATGCCGAGAACACCATTTTCCTAAATCTATGACCCATGACCTACATGAGTAGCCTATAGGATTAGCCTAGAGCACTTTGGATGAGGATACAAGTCTTCTCTTTGTTCTACCACTCCATATACGTATACAAATCTTACTTATATAAGATATACATATACCTATATCTATACCTATACCTGTACCTATACCTATATCTATACCTATACCTATACCTGTACCTATATCTATACCTATACCTATACCTGTACACACCTGAGGATTGTGATCAACGATGATGTTCATATTGATTCTGTGTTTCCTCATTGTCGTGAAGGCAAACTTGTACCTCAACCTTCCAATGGATACACAAAACAGAGAGAATGAGACGGACAGCAATGGTATCAATGCTGTTCTAGAGATAGGTAACATGGGAAGGGGATCTGTTCCCAGACTGACTTCTCAGAATGGATCACTTGCAGTATCCAAATGGGAATTGGACCGACTGATTGACTGAGGTCTGATTGGTCGAGTTCACTTTGCACAAAGGCCTACTAGGAAGCTAGTGACAGAGTTGTACAGCTACGTAGGTGGACACTGAAAACAACGGCATGTCACCCAGGAGAGAATGGCTAATTGAAGATAACCATTTTCACACAGCAGCTCCTGTATTTTATGAACACTTTACACAAACCTCAGCCAATCAACACAGTCTCATGTGGATAACACAAGGTATATTCTATCCTGGGCAGGGCAGGGCGGGGCGGGGTGGGGTGGGGCACACAAGTACACAAGTACACAAGTACACAATGCTTCAAATACAGTTGTACAGTACTTCACTATTATAGGGGCTTGATGATGGGACAGAATGAAATTTCATACATTACATGCATGTCTGGGAATGTCAGGTGATGATAAATCATGGCATGTACTTACTCATCAAGGGCCCCTCTGACAGAGGACAAGAGAAGGGCCCTCGGAGTGACAGTCTCGAGGTTTCCTCTTGGCATTTGTAACACAAGTTTTGTATCACTGGGAACAACTGTCACAATTCTGGAACCTCTTTCCACTCTCCTAACATTCTCATCAAAGGCCTGCTCACTTTCACTTGACATGAAGGAAATGTCTACATACATTATATATTTATATAATATTATACAGTACATACTGGAAGATTCACAGAAGATCAAGATAAAGAAAAAGACAAAGACTCCCAGGATCACTGATGAAGGGTGGAATTCCCAGATACGGCTGTCTGACCCAGGGGAGAAGGAAGAAAAGACTCCTGTATCCTCATCCAAAGCTCTCTTCAGGTTTAGTTCCCCTATAGGATCTTTTACAGAATAGGCATATAGCATGTAGGAAAATGCTATCTTAGATTTTTCAAACCATCATACACATATAAAATATATCACATGTACGTACTACTCATACCTTTTAGATTGCTCTGTAGACTAACAAATCTACAAGTATGGGAGTGAGTGGTAAAGACAAAGAAATCATTGTGGAAGATGAAAGATGTACAGTTTGAAGCAACCTGCAAGAGAAAAATAAAAATAAAATGGCTGCTTATACTCCCTTAATCTAATCATGCCCAGTTTTTAAGAATATCTTATGAAAGGACTGATTCTCCTCAAAACACAACTATTGTTGTCACAGGACATTGCTAAGCACATTATAAGTGCAGTGTATTTCAGAGAGGATTAAACTTGGAAATTTGAAGTAGAAGTTCTTAAGATATTCACCAATTAAGACTTATCTTCTTAAGTTCAGGGATTATTCTGAGAATACTTATAAAAATTTAGGAACACTGAGCAATGTACGTATATAATTAATTTAAGATTTCTGAGAATATCTTATTTCATGGGATTGTAGGAATTTGTAAGAGTTTATTAGGAAGTACAGTGTTATTAAGAATTCTGAAAATATATATAAAATATGTACGTATATAATTAATTTAAGATTTCTGAGAATATCTTATTTCATGGGATTGTAGGAATTTGTAAGAGTTTATTAGGAAGTACAGTGTTATTAAGAATTCTGAAAATACTTTATTTCATTTAGTTAATGAATTTATAAGGTTGTCTAGGCAGAGTGTCGCTAAGATTTCTGAGAATTTGGTTTCTAGGAAGAATAGGTAACCTAGAGTAGGTATCTTCCTTGTCTTATGAACAGAATTTTATATAGGACATATATGATACTAATGTATAGTAATTTTATATAGGACATACATCTATGATACTTTATATAGGACATATATGATATTTAGGGCATCCTAAATTAAGACCTGAGGTCTGAGGCAAAACTGGACATCCTCACAGAAATTAAACAGACACTTATACGTAGATATTTAAATGTCCTTTCAAATGCTCCTATAGAATCTCATAATAAAGGACAGACAGTACCGTATATATATACTTCCACAGCACAGTACATATCTACATACTCAGCCAAAGCTCTCACCTCTCTACCACTAAAGTACAGTTTACTGTTCTTGGATAGTCCAACTACAACTTCCTCTTTGTCAAACACTCCTAGCTCCACTTGCGGGCAGCACTGAGGTAGCACCAGATCTCCAGCACCCTCTACCTGCCAGCGGACTGGACCAGCAGGCTCCTTGTACCTCCACACACTCCCATCATCCATCTCCATAGCAACAGAACCAGTGTTAGGATTGCAGGTGAGCGCAATGATTGGCTTTTCACATTTGAAATGACTTCTACAGTAAACATCACACATCTCAACACATCTCAACACATCTCAACACTAAACGTATATCAGCATGCAGTTACTGATCTTCATTTCACTTGCTACTTACTTTGTTGTGAATATAAGTTCCTTCTCGTTCACTGTAAGCTCTACTGCTATCAGATAATCTGATTGGGTAGTTGGATCCCAAATGACAGCTAGGAGCATAGTCTCCTTCCACCATGTGAGGTGGCGGAGTAACCATGGATACAGGATGAGAGGGGAAGACCCTTCTATTTCTACCACTGACAGTATACTGTATAGGAAAAAGTCACTTGCGTCATGTTGTGAGGAATCAATTACAAAGTCACGTATTACCAACCTTCCAGTAGCAGAGAGCACAGGATCCTGAACTATTCTCCTAAACCCTTGTGTGTCCTTCTCATTTCCTTCAGCTAGACTGCCCTTCTTGTATGAATAAAGCAGGACATTCCCATTAGATTGGTACACAATAAAGTCATCGGGACACTCTTTGGGACCAAAGGCAACTTGCAAGACCGATGCTTCCAGTTTAAGGGTCACTGCTGCCATTGGAGGAGGCACTATTGTGTGCTTGTACGGAGTTAGTAAGAGTTGACCTTTGACACGAGAATAATACACACATAACATGACTGTAATGAAGACAAATTAGTAAAGTAACTGAAAGGGACACATCACATGTCCTACCTCCATCACACACTGCCACTATAGCTGAACTGTCGGCTGATGAGCTCCAGCTCCTAAACACTGTATGTCTTAAGTCAACACACCAGTACTTACCATCTGTGGAAATGAGGAAAAGTGGACAACCGTCTCTGAGATACAAACTAAAAAGTTAGACTTCTTTATTTTGCTTCAGCAAATCAAATAACCATTATTGGTTTTAAACATAACAGAAAGAGAAAACTTACTTTTAGTTAAGATATGTAAAGTGCTTGGTTTAATGGTGTCCCATAAAAGTTGGGCAATGTAACAAGGGGAGGACCCTTCATTATCAAATCTAAGCTCCTGCTTCAAGTACCAGTGGTAATTACCCATTGTCCACAGTTGAACTGCAAATAGAAAATCAAGTCATTTACAGGTACATGTCTACATGAATATTCTCTAACTTATTGATTTTGTCTTCACTGCATCTGCAATGGGAGCTGGTTTTACACTGCTTGGTGACTTTTGATGCTGTTCATTGTGACATTTCAATTCTTCCAATGTCAAGTTCTCCAACGACACAGCAAGGATGGATGAATCACTGTTCCACATCAATTCCCTAACCTACACAGAGAAAGGTTGAATGGAGAGATGGATGGATGGATGGATGGATGGATGGATAGGTGGGTGGATGGGTGGGTGGATGGGTGGGTGGATGGGTGGGTGGATGGGTGGATGGGTGGGTGGATGGATGGGTGGATGGGTGGATGGGTGGATGGATGGGTGGATGGATGGGTGGATGGATGGATGGGTGGATGGATGGGTGGATGGATGGGTGGATTGGTGGAAGGGTGGATGGGTAACAAATAGATGAATGAAGGAGCACCTTCATTTCCAGTCTTTCAAAAGGAAGAGTAAATTCTCCATGCTTAAGACCATTAGGCTCAAAGAACACAATGTCATGGCGATGTGGCTTTCTCTGACTGGTAGCTATCAAGTTGCCCAAAGGTCTACACAACCATAGACAGTGGATCACATTTAAACACTAAAAAGGAGAAGGAACGCTGAACAAAGTACCTCCAAGTAAGTGACTGTTCAATGCCATTGATATCCTCATTGGTGGAAAATAAACATCCATCACGGCTCCACACTCGCAACTGTCTTGCTCCTATAGCAAAGGTACTGCATATAAGTGGAAGGCTACAGTAGACTCCACCAGTTGGATAGCTTTGGGACCGAAGGAAATTATGTAATTTACATGATTACACAATTACTATAAACTTTCCTCTGTATATGAAATGTCCTCATTATACACAAATATTTGGATTATACATTTAAGTGTTATGAAATTATGTGGAGTCCACTGAATGAACTACAAATTGAAGGATTTTACAATACAGGCACAGAAGTACTACACTTCAGAGAGTACATCTTATGGAGCTAAAACTCTTGAATCCTCATCTAAAGCTCTCACTATGTATAGATTTAGTTCTCTGTAGATCTTTACTCTTAATTAGGTGGGGCATGTTGGAAAATGGTGTATTAGATTATGCATGTCCTCTAAAAGTAAGACAGGAGGTGTAGTAATGTACCAGTTTGAGGAGAGACACAAGTGCATACAAAATACTGTCCATCTCCCTTCCAGCTTATTCTCACAGATCTGTCATCCCATGCAAAACAGGGGGAAAGTGCCTACGCAGAGAATCAAGATATAGGGAATGGTATTCAGATTAATATGTATTGATTGGTGATGTAGTCAGGTTAACGTTTTTGGATTTGAACATTGAAGGCGATAACATATTACGCAATATATTGTTTTACAACAGGGTTCGTCTATAATCTGATTGGCTAAAAGGTATCCTTAAGCGTGGGCGTATAGCCGTTTCATTTTGATATAAATACAATCGCCGTCGCATTGCTCACATCAAATTATTTGAATCTTTTCAATAATCTAAAGATATCGTTCTCAAAATCAACAAGATGCCAGGAAAAGTCGCTGCTAGCAAGAAAGGAGAAAAGAAGGCCGCCGTCAAAGCACCAAAGGCCCCAGGAGAAAAGAAGAAGAGAAGAAAGACCCGTAAAGAGACATACTCCGTGTACATCTACAAAGTGTTGAAGCAAGTCCATCCGGAGACTGGTATCTCCAGCAAGGCCATGAGCATCATGAACTCCTTTGTGAATGATCTCTTTGAAAGAATCGCAACCGAATCCTCCAGACTCGCCCACTACAACAAAAAGTCCACCATTACTAGCCGGGAAATTCAAACCGCAGTGAGGCTAATCCTTCCGGGAGAGCTCGCCAAACACGCGGTCAGCGAGGGCACTAAGGCTGTCGGCAAGTACACCAGCAGCAAGTAAACTCTTTAACTCTTTCAAACGGCTTTTCTAAAAGCCATCACTCTACAAAAGAACTAACCTCCCTCTGTTTTGTAGCCGTATCTTTTCCAAGTTTTCCGTGAAATTGTGTTTCTTTTTTACCCCAGCCAACTGTTACAGGCATGGCTGCACAGACACAACTTATTTAAATTGCAATTGATTTTGTGTACCTTAATTTATCACAAATGTCCATAAAAGTGCATAAGTAAAGTAAAGTAGAAGTAGAACATTATTATGAATGAAAAAAATAAAAATACTGATAGTGTATAGGTAAAGTAGAAGTAAAAGATTAGAGTAGCAAACCTTCTCCAAAAGTGTCTGGATGCATGCTGGTCTCCAAGATGGGAGTGAATTCCTTATTCATAATTACTAATTTGTCTGTACCAGTTGCAAACACTACCAGCTCCAAGTCAGGACTCCATGACATGCAACTTAGGCCACCATCAAATGTGCCTGAGCAGTCAAACTGTACAGGGTCGACAAGTGGTGTACATTTATTGTATAATATATTTATGAGGTTTCACTTTGTTTAGCTATTGAAATGATCTTTTACAGTAAAGTGACTTTTGGAATCCATAGGCACGGCTCACCTCCTGAGTGACGGTATTGAATGTGAGCACTTCTCCCGTAGAGGCTGCTACGCACACCACCTCAGTGTCTGGAATGTGTTCTAAGCCAATCACGGTAGCATCTGGGTGCAGCAGGCCTGTGTCACTTGCGGAGGCCGCAGGCTCGATCTATCAATCAGGCAGACACGTATCACAGCTTGCAATTTTCGAGGAGGATCTGTAGAACTAACTTTTTGATCGGATACGGTAAAGAGTCCATTTTTATCAATCAACCAGATCGTTCCAGTATCAACATCAACTGTGAGATACGATGCTCCTTCCAAGTAGCGACATTCTGAAATAATGATAGTCTTTGATAGTTGCAGATTTCTCATCCTCAAGTCAGTTGCTCTTGTCTACGGTCATAGACCAGTTGATCGCCATTTACACGATTGCGTAATAGCTAGAGGAGGAGATAATAGGCAACCAGGAAATTATTTTCAAAGCTGCAGTTCCTACTTCTTCGCGATGTCTCCGAGGATCGTGCGAGCGACCACTCAAGCAGGTTTTCCTCGGTTTGTACTTATTCGAGAGGTTTCTGGAGTTTGGTTAAACATACCAAGTAAGTCTAGGTAAATATTGTAAGTGTATAATGATAATGGGTAACAAGCTATTCCGCTTTGTGGATTCTAAGATAGTTAACACTTAAAATTTTAAATTTTTAGAAGTTATACAAGTCTACATATCGCAGAATATCCCTGTAGTACCCTGATACATCATCCGGATTATGCATACCTTTCTGTATATTATATTTAGCAAAATATCTACACCTAATATAGGTATTTCACCATGTGTATAGGGACGTTTATATACATTTTTTCAGGTAGTCCATACAGAATCAGAGACGCATTGAAGTTCAGTCTGCATGAAGCCACGTAATAAATTTGCCCATCACGAATGGTTACTATTGAAAGTGGAGAGTTAGTCTGCTTAAATTACAGCAATTTAACTGACCTACCAAAAGAAGTATTAGAAGAATATTTATTTCGGGAGAACTTAGAAAAGCTGTATCTAAAGCAAAATTTAATTACAGACCTGGTAAATTCTTTTACTTGTTACTTGATGTAGTACTACATGTATTTGTTTCGTGTAAATAGAACCCAAGAATTGGCATATTTAAGGCTCTGAAGGAATTGTAAGTGCATGCGCATCCATTTAACTTTTGGAATTGTACTTTTACTAACTATTTTACTCGCTAGATATCTCCATTCTAATTGCCTTACAACTCTCCCTGATGAAATAGGAGAATTGAAAAACTTGGAACAGTTAAATGTTGATCAAAACAATCTTACCTCACTCTCCCCAGCGGTAGGGAAGCTAATAAAATTAAAGAGTATCAGTTTCAATGGAAACAGAATTAAGTCAATACCTAATGGTAAGTCAAAAGATAAATAACATAGCCATAACAAGATAAACATTTTGATACAGATTCATTGCTACATTGGGTCTATGACAAGTGAGATTAGTGAGCTTTCCGTAGCCGATCGAAACAATCAAATATTTCTGGACGTTTTGGTCCGTAGACCTTTTTCAGCTGATAAAACACTGATTGTTTCAATCGGCTACGGAAATCTCACTAATCTTACTTGTCATAAACATTTTGAGTTTACAGCAAATAATATATACATTGAATACTATATAGGGCGTGCAGTTTTGTTATTGCAGTATTGCCTGATATTGTAGCACATTCTTCTAATGCATTCTGTGAGGTTATCTGTTCAATCTTTCAGCTATTTGGAATTGTAGCAGTCTGTTGGTAGTAAGTGGAAGTTGCAATGAGATAGACCATTTGGATGGTGACATTGTGAAATGCCTGAACCTACAGAGATTGAATTTGGATTGTAACAAACTGACCACCCTACCACCTCAGTTGGCTGGATTAGAGAATCTTAATGAACTTTCATTCAGTGGCAACAATTTGGAGTATATTCCAATTGGTTTGTACATTTGCCATAGTATATGTAATTGCAATAGACATATTCAGCTTCACATATATACCATAACCATATGTGGCTGGCATTTTATATGCCATGAAATAATAAAATATTAATAATATACATATTTATCTGTATTCTGCAAAGCATTTGAGAGGCTACCGAAGTTAAGATCACTGCTGCTTGATTCCAATCCAAGACTGTGTCACATTCCTGGGAGCATATTCAGAGCAAAATTGTCCACCTTGGGAATAGTAAAGTAAATATATATAATGATAAGCAAAAATAATCACTGGAAAAGTATTACACCAAACCAGCCAAGTGACCATAGTCTAATTTGGCTGGCAATTATACATACCAGGATTTTTTGTTGACTAAAATCAGCTGATAAATAGGATAGGACATTTTTAATGAATATATCTTTATGTTACATCAGATGTGGTACTGAGTCTGACGAGGGTCAATGGGAACCAGATCTCGTAACAGATAAGTTTGAAGTCCAACTGAAGAAAAGTAGTCTTATAGCCAGATTACAAGAACTGACTGCAAGACAGATCAGTGCCACTCTTCAGAAAAGTATCTAAGTACTTACTACTACATTTATAATGCCTATAATGCATTCCTTTTCCATATTTCAGATTTTGATGTTAAATGGATTTGGCAGGCAAAGACAATTGCAGATAAACTCCCACTTCCAGTTTCCATTTCAGAATCATTAATTCCAAGTGGATATTGTACATGTGGTTACCCTCTGATGTCCACAACAGATGGCATTGCGATCCATATGAAATGCAAAGATCTTTCTAGCTTTCAAACAGTCTCTAGCATTCAAGGCAATTTAGGGACATTCCTCAAACCGCCTCTTCAAGTTTATGAAGAAAGCCTTCAAATTATTTCATTCGAATTTGTATTTTGTAGTACCTCTTGCTTGGCCACATTTGTATACTCACTAAGCAAGTACTAGCTACATATTCAACTTCTTATATAAAAGATGTACATACAGTTTAACGCCCAGGCGTCTACTGTCGAAGTAAAGATGGTGGATAGTGTAAACCAAATTAAGGAACGAATATATCTGCGCTCTTTAGATAATGACTGTTTTTAACATTAGCACGCAATAAAGATAGATACAGAAACGTTAATTGTGTATGTGCTATCTCGTATCCGGTTGTAAACTTGGAATTCTATATATGATTGGATAATTGTTATATGGAAGGGGGTGACTTGGTCAACTTGAACTACAACAACTTGACAGACATTCCAAACAAATTATATACATTTTTTCAGGTAGTCCGTACAGAATCAGAGACGCATTGAAGTTCAGTCTGCATGAAGCCGCGTAATAAATTTGCCCGTCACGAATGGTTACTATGGAAAGTGGAGAGTTAGTCTGCTTAAATTACAGCAATTTAACTGACCTACCAAAAGAAGTATTAGAAGAATATTTATTTCGGGAAAACTTAGAAAAGCTGTATCTAAAGCAAAATTTAATTACAGACCTGGTAATTATAAATTCTTTAAAAATTGCATATTACTTATTACTTGATGTAGTACTACATGTATTTGTTTCATGTAAATAGAATCCAAGAATTTCCATATTTAAGGCTCTGAAGGAATTGTAAGTGCATGCGCATCAATTTAACTTTTGGAATTGTACTTTTACTAACTATTTTACTCGCTAGATATCTCCATTCTAATTGCCTTACAACTCTCCCTGATGAAATAGGAGAATTGAAAAACTTGGAACAGTTAAATGTTGATCAAAACAATCTTACCTCACTCTCCCCAGCGGTAGGGAAGCTAATAAAATTAAAGAGTATCAGTTTCAATGGAAACAGAATTAAGTCAATACCTAATGGTAAGTCAAAAGATAAATAACATAGCCATAACAAGATAAACATTTTGATACAGATTCATTGCTACATTGGGTCTATGACAAGTGAGATTAGTGAGCTTTCCGTAGCCGATCGAAACAATCAAATATTTCTGGACGTTTTGGTCCGTAGACCTTTTTCAGCTGATAAAACACTGATTGTTTCAATCGGCTACGGAAATCTCACTAATCTTACTTGTCATAAACATTTTGAGTTTACAGCAAATAATATATACATTGAATACTATATAGGGCGTGCAGTTTTGTTATTGCAGTATTGCCTGATATTGTAGCACATTCTTCTAATGCATTCTGTGAGGTTATCTGTTCAATCTTTCAGCTATTTGGAATTGTAGCAGTCTGTTGGTAGTAAGTGGAAGTTGCAATGAGATAGACCATTTGGATGGAGGCATTGTGAAATGCCTGAACCTACAGAGATTGAATTTGGATTGTAACAAACTGACCACCCTACCACCTCAGTTGGCTGGATTAGAGAATGTTAATGAACTCTCATTCAGTGGCAACAATTTGGAGTATATTCCAATTGGTGTGTACATTTGCCATAGTATATGTAATTGCAATAGACATATTCAGCTTCACATATATACCACAACCATATGTGGCTGGCATTTTATATGCCATGAAATAATAAAATATTAATAATATACATATTTATCTGTATTCTGCAAAGCATTTGAGAGGCTACTGAAGTTAAGATCACTACTGCTTGATTCCAATCCAAGACTGTGTCGCATTCCTGGGAGCATATTCAGAGCAAAATTGTCCACCTTGGGAATAGTAAAGTAAATATATATAATGATAAGCAAAAATTAATCACTGGAAAAGTATTACACCAAACCAGCCAGAATATATCCTTATGTTACATCAGATGTGGTACTGAGTCTGACAAGGGTCAATGGGAACCAGATCTTGTAACAGACAAGTTTGAAGTCCAACTGAAGAAAAGTAGTCTTATAGCTAGATTACAAGAACTGACTGCGAGACAGATCAGTGCCACTCTTCAGAAAAGTATCTAAGTACTTACTACTACATTTATAATGCCTATAATGCATTCCTTTTCCATATTTCAGATTTTGATGTTAAATGGATTTGGCAGGCAAAGACAATTGCAGATAAACTCCCACTTCCAGTTTCCATTTCAGAATCATTAATTCCAAGTGGATATTGTACATGTGGTTACCCTCTGATGTCCACAACAGATGGCATTGCGATCCATATGAAATGTAAAGATCTTTCTAGCTTTCAAACAGTCTCTAGCATTCAAGGCAATTTAGGGACATTCCTCAAACCGCCTCTTCAAGTTTATGAAGAAAGCCTTCAAATTATTTCATTCGAATTTGTATTTTGTAGTACCTCTTGCTTGGCCACATTTGTATACTCACTAAGCAAGTACTAGCTACATATTCAACTTCTTATATAAAAGATGTACATACAGTTTAACGCCCAGGCGTCTACTGTCGAAGTAAAGATGGTGGATGGTGTAAACCAAATTAAGGAACGAATATATCTGCGCTCTTTAGATAATGACTGTTTTTAACATTAGCACGCAATAAAGATAGATACAGAAACGTTAATTGTGTATGTGCTATCTCGTATCCGGTTGTACACTTGGAATTCTATATATGATTGGATGACTGTTATATGGAAGGGGGTGAATTGGTCAACTTGAACTACAACAACTTGACAGACATTCCAAACAAGTTATTAGAAGAAAATTTGTTTCGGAAAAAGTTAGAAAAGTTGTATTTAAAGCAAAATTTAATAGTACAATTGGTAAGTCCATTAGGAACATTACAGCTTTCTGCTTATAAGTAGATCTTGTTTTTAACGTGTCCATGTGAGTAGAATCCAAGGGTTGCTGCTTTTAAAGCTTTGAAGGAATTGTGAGTGTTGCTATTGCTATATTGTTTCATTCCCCTTTACAAGTACAGGTATTTACTCTACAGATATCTCCACTCCAATCGCCTGACTACAATCCCTGACGAGATCGGAGAACTGGAGAGCTTGGAACAGTTAAATGTTGATCAGAATAGCCTCACTTCACTCAACCCAGCCGTAGGGAAGCTAGTAAAGTTAAGGATTATAAGCTTCAGCAGAAATAATATAAAGTCAATACCAAACAGTATGTGTTACATAAGAGCAGTGTTTATGAGGTGGTAGTCATCTAATTGTGTTTGCTTGTGAAGGTATTTGGAGTTGTGGCAGTTTAGAGAGTATCGATGGAAGCTGTAACCAGATCGAGCATTTGGATGCTGATATTGGCATGTCTGCCAACCTCCAGAGACTCAATTTGGATTGTAACAAACTGACAACTCTACCTCCTCAACTAGCTGGACTGGAGAATGTCAAAGAGCTCTCCTTCAGTGGTAACAACTTGGAGAGCATACCAGTTGGTATGTGAGAGAGGGTGTGACGTAGGTGTACGAGAGAGGGTGTGTCATTAAGTGTATGAGAGAGGGTGTGGCAGTAGGTGTATGAGAGAGGATGTGTCATTAAGTGTATGAGAGAGGGTGTGTCATTAAGTGTATGAGAGAGGGTGTGGTAGTAGGTGTATGAGAGAGGGTGTGGCAGTAGGTGTATGAGAGAGGGTGTGGTAGTAGGTGTATGAGAGAGGGTGTGGCAGTAGGTGTATGAGAGAGGGTGTGGTAGTAGGTGTATGAGAGAGGGTGTGGCAGTAGGTGTATGAGAGAGGGTGTGGCAGTAGGTGTATGAGAGAGGGTGTGACAGTAGGTGTATGAGAGAGGGTGTGACAGTAGGTGTATGAGAGAGGGTGAGTATGAATGTATAATTATAGAAAGTGGTACAGGGTGTGTGAAATGGGTCTGGTTCAGTTGTGTAGTTGTATGACTGTCACCAGGGATGTGTTACAAGTACATACAACACTTGAGTGGTGTGTACTTTACTATCCTTTTCCATTACTATACATACGTATGTGATATTCTGCTAAGTTGGTGCATGCTATGGTATAATTATCTGTAGCATTTGAAAGACTGGCACATTTGAAGTCTCTTTTGCTCGACTCCAATCCGAGACTGTCTCACATCCCGGGGAACATCCTCTCATCCAAATCCTTGGCGTACTTGGGAATAGTAAAGTAATGCGTGTATTACTCACTTGTATATTCTGTGCATTTCAAGAATTTAGTGACTATATATAAATAAGTAAAAGTACATTTATATACCAAACTGAGCTGTGAGTATGTAAAACTCTCTTAGTTTGTCACACATTGATACCTTATATAGATGTGGGACTAATGTGAGCAATATGAATCAGTTTCATGAACTTATTCCTAATTTTGAATTTCACATAAGAACGTCAGTACCTCCGTTACAAGAGTTAGCTGCAAGACTGATTGCCCAAAGAAGTGAGTTATAATCATATAGGCAAGTCTATTATTCAAAGTATTGTATTTGCTATCAATATTATATGTCCGTATTTGTTTTTTACCGATAACATTGATTATATAGTAACAATAGGCTTGTCTTCTGTATAAACATTTCCAAATGCTGATGGATATTATGTGTAACACGTTGGTATAGAATATATATCTAGCTAAGTACAAATTGACAACCTCTTTGATACTTGGGTGAGAAGTTCTTCTCCTTAAATCCCTAATATAAAGCTCCTTGTTCTCCTGACCCTTAATTACAGACTGTGACATTGTATCTTTAAGTTAATCAATCTATTCATATGTAAGTACAAGAAGTTGACTGTTAAAGGATGCATTTACATGTGGAACAGAAGAAGAAGGAAAAGAAAAGAGAAGACTCCTGTATCTTCATCCAAACTCCAAGTTCCCTATAGCCTTTTTTACAGAGTAGGCATAGCATGTAGGAAAATGGTGTATAAGATTTTTCATGTATACGTTTTGACAATGAATTCCTTTTCTAGTTTTAATCTTCAATGGTAAATACGTCTGGCAGACTAAAACAATTGCAGACAGGCTTCCAATTCCAATTTCAGTTTCAAATTTATTAAGTCCAAGTGGGTTCTGTACCTGTGGATATCCTGTCATGGAGCTGAGAGAAGGCTGTGTGGTCCATCTGAAGGGAAGATACGGTCTCACAATGAACAGACTACCAGAAAGGACCTACCTGAAACCTCTTGAAGTAAATGGAGAAAATGACCCAGGTGTCATATTGTCCTATACTTTCTGTAGTTCCTCTTGCTTGAGTACATTTTTCATTAATTATACAATTTGGACGTATCATAACAGTTCAATTTTATAATAAAACAGTTAATCCTGTGGTATTCTTTTAAGTATATTCATTTGTAATTGGATACTTATTTGTTTAGCGGTATTTACTAATTGTCGATTCAGCAATAATGACGTGACAAGCGCTTGTGGTTGACCGCGGGTAACGCCCAGGCGTGTATAATTTGAGGGAGGAGTCGTTTTTAGAAAAGATGACTGAAGAGGGCAAAGATAAACCTGAAACGAAGTCAGAGGAGGAAGATGTAAGTTACTATTAATTAAAAATCTATCAAAATAGTGTAGATGGATGTTCCTAGGAGATACGTAACCTTTTAATTAACTAACATTGACATGTTTGATATACTCGCTATGTCTGTAGCCAATTGCTAAATCTAACGCCGAATTTACCAGGAAATACGGCGGACTAGGGAAGAAACCTCCAACCATGGTTCACGTACAGAGAAGACTATCAAAGGTAGTGACCACTTGTCCAACATTTGTACAGAGATCATTTTCATATCACTTTCAAGCTTTGTTCATATTGAGGAACCTTTTGACGTGGTTGCTTTATATAGCAGCAAGCAAAGCAAGACCTGAAATTTGAAAACTATAGTTATCCACATGTAGCATATAGTATGGTACATAACAATGTTTAGCACTTTCTAAGATGATTGTGATAAAGTTGTTTCAGACTGCTAAATGTGGATTGTCAGGCAACTTTGACAATTTTGAATGTTGGAATTTTGACCTTAAGAGATTTTTTAGTCAATTTACAAGGGTATCTTTGACTCAATAAATTGTTAATGGCCACATATTGTATATATCCTCAAGATCTTCTAGGTGCATTCATGTATAAAAATGGAAATCACATGATAAGCAAAATGATGTATATTTGTATCTGGATACACTAGATACTGTAATTGTTTGTTTTGTAGTACTTCTAAATATAGTACTTCCAAATATAGTATGATGTTAACATTTATATATATATATATATTATAGTGAAGATGTTGTAATATCAAACATGTAGTCATGTAATCTGCAACTGATATTTGTAACAATATTAGGAGCAATCAGTGTTAGACAGTAATTGGGCAATATGTTGCAATAATAGACACATATTGCACAATATGTAGATCCTTTGAATGTATGTAAGCTGTTGTTGTGTGTAGCAAGGAGGTCAGAAGTACTTTGATTCTGGTGAGTATGCCAAGTCACACACAAACACAGAGAAGAAGGAGATAGCCTCACTGCCTCACATGATGCTGAGAGACAAGCAAGTCAAGAAGGTTCCTCAACGACCCAGTGGTCTGGCCAGTCCTACTGCAGACTAGTTGTGTGACCGGAGTAGAGTGTCTTGTGACGAGTTTTAAGACTTTGAAATTGAGAAAATTGTTTGCACACATTCATGCTTAAACGCATTCATAATCGTGCATTGACCAAATGAACAAGCTCTTTATCGTCTTATTTATGAGTAGAATCTTTGAAATGGTTATGTGGTATAGTTCTAAAGTAATTATTTGTTTAGTATCCATCTTAAACGGTGCTTTTTAACAATCATTTGTATGCAATATAGGCTATATACATATACATACGAATTTGTGAACACTCGCGTGATGACGATAATATATCTCGCCTCCATATATTATTATGACGATGCATCACGCGAGTGACGGGGGGAATAAGATGTCTCTTGGTAAAGCTTCTGCTAAAGGAGACTTCGATAAGGTAACAAAACTTATTAAAGAAGGACGCAACATTGAAAAACAAGTAAAGTATTCGCATCGCAAGTGGAAGGTAACTGATAAACCTGTACGGAAATGTACTCCTCTTATTATCGCGTCCTCCGAAGGACACCTCGATGTAGCGCGTCAGCTTATTAGCGCTGGAGCGAACGTACATGCGAAAGACGGTTGCTCGGGAAGTCGTAAGACCGCTCTGCATTATGCGTCCGAACATGGTCATCGTGGCGTAGTTCTGATCTTACTGAATAACGGTAGTAGATCGAATGAACCAGACGATTGTACAATGCATACTCCGTTAATGCGTGCTATTATCAGTGGGCATGAAGACATTGCGTTAGAACTCATTTCCAGACTGCATGGAGATGATTTGGGTGTAAAGGACGGCGAAGGCCATTCAGCTCTTTATTACGCCCATAGAAAAACCTTTAGTAAATGTACTGAATTATTACTAAGCAAGATGGCTGAAGGTGATGGAGGAAATAAAGAAGTGAGTGATGCTAGAGCTTGGCTCAAGGATTACAAGGAGAAAGCCCTTTGTAGAGCCTGCAAAGAAGGAAATTTGGACGAAGTGAAGCTACTTATTAAAAATGGCTACAATATAGAAGAACAGGTAGAGTATGTTCATCACGGAGACACCTTGTCAAAATGTACTTCTACAGACACCTTGTCAAAGTGTACTCCTCTTATAATAGCATCCTCTGAAGGACATGTTGATATTGTGACAGAGCTTCTTAGAGCTGGAGCTGACATACACAATAAAGATTCAGTGCTAGGGAGGACTGCTCTACACTATGCATGTAATAGTGGTCACATTCTAGTGGTTCAACTTCTGTTAGATAGGGGAAGTCCCCTTAATGAACCAGATGATTATGACAATCAGACTCCATTAATCCTTGCTGCTTACTTTGGACATGAAGAGGTTGCATCAGAACTTCTTCAAAGAGGAGCAGATATCCATGTAAAGAGTAAGAAACTTCGTCGCACTGCTCTTCACATTGCTTGTTTAAAGGGACACCTGAAATGTGCTCAGGTGTTACTAGATGCTGGAAGTAGACTGAATGAACCAGATGATTATGACAACTGGACTCCATTAATCATTGCTGCTTGCTTTGGACATGAAGAGGTTGCATCAGAACTTCTTCAAAGAGGAGCAGATATCCATGTAAAGAGTAAGAAATTTGGTCGCACTGCTCTTCACATTGCTTGTTTAAAGGGACACCTGAAATGTGCTCAGGTGTTACTAGATGCTGGAAGTAGACTGAATGAACCAGATGATTATGACAACTGGACTCCATTAATCCTTGATGCTTCCTTTGGACATGAAGAGGTTGCATCAGAACTTCTTCAAAGAGGAGCAGATATCCATGTAAAGAGTAAGAAACATGGTCGCACTGCTCTTCACATTGCTTGTTTAAAGGGACACCTGAAATGTGCTCAGTTGTTACTAGATGCTGGAAGTAGACTGACTGAACCAGATGACTATGACAATCAGACTCCATTAATCCTTGCTGCTTCTTTTGGACATGAAGAGGTTGCATCAGAACTTCTTCAAAGAGGAGCAGATATCCATGTAAAGAGTAAGAAACTTGGTCGCACTGCTCTTCACCATGCTTGTGTAAAGGGACACCTGAAATGTGCTCAGTTGTTACTAGATGCTGGAAGTAGACTGAATGAACCAGATGATTATGACAATCAGACTCCATTAATCCTTGCTGCTTACTTTGGACATGAAGAGGTTGCATCAGAACTTCTTCAAAGAGGAGCAGATATCCATGTAAAGAGTAAGAAACTTCGTCGCACTGCTCTTCACATTGCTTGTTTAAAGGGACACCTGAAATGTGCTCAGGTGTTACTAGATGCTGGAAGTAGACTGAATGAACCAGATGATTATGACAACTGGACTCCATTAATCATTGCTGCTTCTTTTGGACATGAAGAGGTTGCATCAGAACTTCTTCAAAGAGGAGCAGATATCCATGTAAAGAGTAAGAAACTTGGTCGCACTGCTCTTCACCATGCTTGTGTAAAGGGACACCTGAAATGTGCTCAGTTGTTACTAGATGCTGGAAGTAGACTGAATGAACCAGATGATTATGACAATCAGACTCCATTAATCCTTGCTGCTTACTTTGGACATGAAGAGGTTGCATCAGAACTTCTTCAAAGAGGAGCAGATATCCATGTAAAGAGTAAGAAACTTGGTCGCACTGCTCTTCACCATGCTTGTGTAAAGGGACACCTGAAATGTGCTCAGTTGTTACTAGATGCTGGAAGTAGACTGAATGAACCAGATGATTATGACAATCAGACTCCATTAATCCTTGCTGCTTACTTTGGACATGAAGAGGTTGCATCAGAACTTCTTCAAAGAGGAGCAGATATCCATGTAAAGAGTAAGAAACTTCGTCGCACTGCTCTTCACATTGCTTGTTTAAAGGGACACCTGAAATGTGCTCAGGTGTTACTAGATGCTGGAAGTAGACTGACTGAACCAGATGATTATGACAACTGGACTCCATTAATCATTGCTGCTTGCTTTGGACATGAAGAGGTTGCATCAGAACTTCTTCAAAGAGGAGCAGATATCCATGTAAAGAGTAAGAAACTTGGTCGCACTGCTCTTCACATTGCTTGTTTAAAGGGACACCTGAAATGTGCTCAGTTGTTACTAGATGCTGGAAGTAGACTGACTGAACCAGATGACTATGACAATCAGACTCCATTAATCCTTGCTGCTTCTTTTGGACATGAAGAGGTTGCATCAGAACTTCTTCAAAGAGGAGCAGATATCCATGTAAAGAGTAAGAAACTTGGTCGCACTGCTCTTCACCATGCTTGTGTAAAGGGACACCTGAAATGTGCTCAGTTGTTACTAGATGCTGGAAGTAGACTGAATGAACCAGATGATTATGACAATCAGACTCCATTAATCCTTGCTGCTCTCTTTGGACATGAAGAGGTTGCATCAGAACTTCTTCAAAGAGGAGCAGATATCCATGTAAAGAGTAAGAAACATGGTCGCACTGCTCTTCACATTGCTTGTGAACAGGGACACCTGAAATGTGCTCAGTTGTTACTAGATGCTGGAAGTAGACTGAATGAACCAGATGATTGTGACAACTGGACTCCATTAATCCTTGCTGCTTACTTTGGACATGAAGAGGTTGCATCAGAACTTCTTCAAAGAGGAGCAGATATCCATGTAAAGAGTAAGAAACTTGGTCGCACTGCTCTTCACATTGCTTGTGAACAGGGACACCTGAAATGTGCTCAGGTGTTACTAGATGCTGGAAGTAGACTGAATGAACCAGATGATCATGACAACTGGACTCCATTAATCATTGCTGCTTGCTTTGGACATGAAGAGGTTGTATCAGAACTTCTTCAAAGAGGAGCAGATATCCATGTAAAGAGTAAGAAACTTCGTCGCACTGCTCTTCACATTGCTTGTTTAAAGGGACACCTGAAATGTGCTCAGGTGTTACTAGATGCTGGAAGTAGACTGAATGAACCAGATGATCATGACAACTGGACTCCATTAATCATTGCTGCTTACTTTGGACATGAAGAGGTTGCATCAGAACTTCTTCAAAGAGGAGCAGATATCCATGTAAAGAGTAAGAAAGATGGTGGCACTGCTCTTCACATTGCTTGTGCAGAGGGACACCTGAAATGTGCTCAGGTGTTACTAGATGCTGGAAGTAGACTGAATGAACCAGATGATTATGACAATCAGACTCCATTATTCATTGCTGCCTACTTTGGACATGAAGTAATTGTATCCGAACTTCTTCAAAGAGGAGCAGATATCCATGTAAAGAGTAAGAAACGTGGTCGCACTGCTCTTCACATTGCTTGTGAACAGGGACACCTGAAATGTGCTCAGGTGTTACTAGATGCTGGAAGTAGACTGAATGAACCAGATGATTATGACAATCAGACTCCATTAATCCTTGCTGCTCTCTTTGGACATGAAGAGGTTGCATCAGAACTTCTTCAAAGAGGAGCAGATATCCATGTAAAGAGTAAGAAACTTGGTCGCACTGCTCTTCACATTGCTTGTGTAGAGGCACACCTGAAATGTGCTCAGTTGTTACTAGATGCTGGAAGTAGACTGAATGAACCAGATGATTATGACAATCAGACTCCATTAATCCTTGCTGCTCTCTTTGGACATGAAGAGGTTGCATCAGAACTTCTTCAAAGAGGAGCAGATATCCATGTAAAGAGTAAGAAACTTGGTCGCACTGCTCTTCACATTGCTTGTGTAGAGGCACACCTGAAATGTGCTCAGTTGTTACTAGATGCTGGAAGTAGACTGAATGAACCAGATGATAACGGTAACACACCACTGCACCTTTCTGTGAAGCAACCTAAAGTAATGCAATGGTTAATTGAAAGAGGATGTAATGTTTTAGTAAAGAATAAGAAAGGACTTACTGCTATGGACTTGGTTGTTATAGTTATACTACCCCAGTGGTTCAATGAATCAACCCTCCCTCAAATTGGCCTCCTTGCTGAAGCTGGCTGCAAACTGACAATTCAGGGTGAGCAAGATTCAAGTTTATATCCTAAAAAGGTTATATGTGTAATTGGCAATACTCGAAGCGGAAAGAGTACATTAATAGCTGCATTGAGGAATGAAGGTACATCAACCATTGGAAAAATATTGAAGAGATTACAAAAAGTTGATAATATAACGGAAAGAACAGCTGGAATAGAACCAGTTTCATTTAGAAGTCAAAAGTATGGAGAAGTGGTGTTCTATGACTTTGCAGGTCAACATGAATACCATGGACCGCACCAGACCTTCCTTGAAACTCTGGTAAAGAGACCTGGCACCACTTTGACTGTCCTGCTCCTCATGAAGGCAACAGAAAAAGAAGAAGTTATATTACAACAGTTGACACGATGGCTCCAACCACTTTCATGGATCACCTCATCTTTTATTCAGGTGACTGTAGTTGGGAGCTTTGCTGATCAAGTTAAGGACTTGCAAGAGGCCAAACAAAAGATTGAAAGATGCTGTCAGTCACTGCAGCTACTGAAAAGAGATATTCTAAATATTCAATATATTATCTTCACTGATTCAGTACTCCTTGATTGTCGTTGGATTCACTCTGATGGTATTGAGAAAATATGCAGGCTTATTAACCAGTCGCGACCTCCTGCTAACTTACATTTACTTTCAGAGAACAAGCCATACAATGTTCACTACGTTTTACATCACTTAAGAAGGGTAAAACAATTGGTTTTATCAATTGACCGATTTTCTGATTGGCTAGAGTTAAGGAAAATGCATATTCATCTTACAAAGGAGGAAGTTTTCATGTTATGCAAAGACCTCTCATCCACAGGACATGTGCTGTTAATTGAAAACAAGCAAGATCTAAGAAAGAGTTGGTTAGTTCTCCATTTGGATAAGATCCTTCACAGAATGTATGGAGCTCTCTTTACAAAAATAGCTCCAGAGACAAGTAACAAGTTTGGACTTGTACATGTAGACCTGATAACAAAACTACTTCCAGAGTTTGACCAAGATCTCATTGTGTCACTCTTAACTAGTATGGACTTCTGTCATGAGGTTGATCCTCTCTTATTCCAAAGTGGAGTACTCCCTCCTGACCAGGAAGAAGGCTGGCTATTCTTTCCATGTTTGGTCACTGCTAAACCGACCACTTACCTCCCACAAGAAGACTCCAGTTCAGAGTACAAATATCTCTGCTGGCAAGTCAATACTCCAAAGACAAAATTCTTTTCTCCTCGTCTCCTTCAGACAATCCTCCTTCGTCTCACCACCCATCAAACTGTCTTCAAACGTGACAAGCCCTCAAGAAGTGAGGAGGTGTCATTGCAAGTGAAAGAGCACGTCTGTAATCTGTGGTGGAACGGCATTACCTGGCAGACAATAAGTGGTGTTGATGTAGTAGTCCAGTTCTTTGACAACACCATTGCTCAAGTCATAGTCCGAATACCACATGAGGTAGATCCATCTGTTCTAGTGAATTTTGTGTCCTCAATAACAACTGATATCCTTAAAACTGTCAATCAACTGTATCCAGACCTGATGCCTCATTTAGAAGCTTACATTATTGACTGTACAGACTATATGGAACTTTGTACTAATCCAAGATGTCCTAACCTAAATGAGAAGTTTCTAGTATCAGACATTATAAACATTCTGTCTAGCCCAGAGAAGGAAAACCAATTTTGCCTATCACTAGCAAATGAAAGTGAACTCCCAAGAAAAAGGTTAATTAGGGACCTCTTTTGTGGATACATCCCTTCACTGGACAGTGTCCTTCAGATGAATTCTCATAGGACAGGCGGTTTAATGGAGTCTAGTATAAATCCCAGTCTAGGACCATTACACTCAGAAGAACTTTCAAAGTTTGACAAGACTTTTGATGATAAAGGTTTGTGATATTATATTATGACCAAATGAACAATTATTGACATAAAACTGTTGTCAAACAGAGTATATTTCTCAATTAGATTATAGGTCAGTTAAACCAGACCCAACTCAACTGTTATATGTTGCCGAATCAGAGGCTGTTACTAAGTGGGAGTCCATCTGTACTCATTTGGGAGTACCTCGTTCTGTGGTGGTACATGCTGAACAGACCTATCCACTGAACACAGAAGGTGCTCCAGCTAACAGGTTCCATTCTGCCCTGATGTACTGGTACAGAGAAAACTGTACTACTACTGATGGTAGACCAGTTCCTGTGACTTGTGAAGTACTTTGTAAAGCATTAGAAGAATGTAGATATCAAAATTTATCTAAAGAACTGAGGAAACGTAAGTGAAATTGATTTGGAATACCATTATTGTGTCATTATTTAAATGTATACAGCAAATAACATATAGAAGGACTGACTTGACCGTGTTCATTGTACGTTTAATTGTTTTCTAAAGCCCATAAATATAAAGAAAGAAAATATCTTATTATTATGGTTTTATATCGCATCCCTTTAATTTATTTAGGTGTCACATCAGAATGCCCACTCAAGAGTCTAAAACATCCACTATCTGCTGAGAGACCTTTGGAGACTTCCAATACTACAGCTGGTCAGTCACCAAGGAAACAATATTCAGATGATGGATCATGTCAAGTTACTAGCTCCTCATTAGATCCTCAGGAGGTCACTCCTCATTCCTCAGCTGCAGTACCTCAGGAGGTCACGCCTCATTCCTCAGCTGCAGTACCGCAGGAGGTCACTCCTCATTCCTCAGCTGCAGTACCTCAGGAGGTCATTCCTCATTCCTCTGCTGTTGTACCGGATCCAGTCCTAGACACAAATGAGAATTTCAATACTGAAGCAGTTACTCAAGAGAGAGTTGCATCTTTCATTTCTTCTCCAATCTTCCATGACTTTCTCCATGATCAGTGTGATGTGAGAAGAATAGCTACTAAACTGCACTCCCTTGGAGCTATTAGTAGAGATGAACTGGACAATATGGGACCTCTACGTAAAGCTAACTCAGGTCTGTACCTTTCACTAGCAAAAGATTCAAATGTTATCCGACTTCAACTTGTTTCAAAAGCATTGCAATTTGATGCCCTACATGAGAATCACCAAATGTTAGCAAAGAGAATAAACAAGTTTGTTAAAGGTATGTACATATTTCAAAAGTAATGCTTATAATTTATAAAATACGCTTTTAGCTTATTATTTGAGGAGTGAACCTCTAATTATGATCTTTGTTCTATATAAACAGATTGCCTAACAGAAGATGGGAAAGACATTATCCACAGCAGTGAAAGAGACCTGCTAAGGAGTGGTGTGTTGAGTGGTTCAATGGTCACTTCAGTTCCACATCACATTTTAAGAACAGATTCAGATCAGAGAAATGTCACTCCATCAGTAGACACATCAGCTGATGGTGCATGTTCTAAAACATGGGAAGAAACTGATTTAGAAGATTGACCAACTCAGAAGATGAATACAAGTTTATTTCTAATTCTTTGGTTGCTCAAGTAAAGGCAACAACTTGTCAGACTAGGTTTTATATAATATATGGATTTATTAAGTATTAAGTGTGTGTAGATTCTTGTTTTTGATTTCTTTCCATTAGATCTTATATCTGTATTGACAATTAATTTTGTGTGACTTAATTAAGGTATTAAATCGTTATGTTTAGAAACTGTAACTTTTCTTTTTTTTCTAAACTTTGCATTGTAATTTACTTCTTAACATTAACTTTATTTTTGTATACCTGGAAAATTTATAGGCTTATGATTACTATATAGAATATTTATAAAAAGACTTTTGGCAGTCTTTTCAAACTACATCTAACTATTCAAGGTTCAAGCTGTAACAGCCATATATGTGGTAAGTGATCATGAAGCAATAATTAAAAATGGCTGACCAATCTCGTCTACATGTACGTTTGAAATCAATGACGCTACCCGAATTAAAGCAGTCTCTACTACAGCAGCAACAATTCTTAACTAACAGGTACTATAGGCCCTATATAGCTAGTATATATATAGGCAGGAACGTACGAAATACGTTATTTGCACTAAATCTAGTAAAGGATAGAAATCCGTTTTTTGTTTAGTAAGTTTCTGAAGAGGTTGCCTGATACTGGTGAGAAAATCAAAACATACATTCGTCAGTTAGAAGATGAGATTGCAGCTAGAGAAGAAATGAAAACGATGACAGAAGAGCTTGAACATCTTGGATTGGAAGGAAGAAAAGGTCTAGTCTCGTTAAAGTCTTCACAAGTGTATGGTAGCACTCCTGTAATGGACTCTGATGATGAAGATTGTGGACAAGTGTCAACAGATCCGTCTACTCGTGATGGAGAGACAAGAGATGAACTGTTAAATTCTGTTCCCCTTGAACATCAGAAGTTGGAAGCAGTTCGAAAGAAGATCAGTCAGATCTCACCAAAGGTTTACTAGCAGTAGTGATTTATAGTTGTTATACTGACATGGGATTGTGTATTATTAAGTGATGTATTGGGCTAGCAATACTGATTTATATATAGTTATTATACTGACATGGGATTGCATATAAATATATTAGGCTACACAAATTCTGATTGTGTGTTCTGAAGATGTACATTTAATGTCACTGTCGTATGTAGTGTGAGACTGCGAGTGTGTGTGTGTGCTTAGGGGTAAAGTATGAGAAGCAGTTTCAGGGATTAATCCGAGGACAGCGTATTTTGACCGCCAGTGTTCTACCACTGAACAACTATATAAACTAATAACCAATGACTATACTTGTATTGGTGCAATTAAAAAGTCATTTCTCTTCTACAGTGACTGTTTGACTGTGTGTGCTTGTCTTACAGTTGTCCAAGACCATTTCAGTGGATGAATCCGTGAGACTGCAACTTGAGCAGAGTCAGTTGGTAGAAGTGAGTTTAGTCCTTTAGATAGTCTGTCACATCTTGTGTATACTCCTTTAGATAGTCTGTCACATCATGTGTGTACTCCTTTAGATAGTCTGTCACATCATGTGTGTACTCCTTTAGATAGTCTGTCACATCATGTGTGTACTCCTTTAGATAGTCTGTCACATCTTGTGTATACTCCTTTAGATAGTCTGTCACATCATGTGTGTACTCCTTTAGATAGTCTGTCACATCATGTGTGTACTCCTTTAGATAGTCTGTCACATCATGTGTGTACTCCTTTAGATAGTCTGTCACATCATGTGTGTACTCCTTTAGATAGTCTGTCACATCTTGTGTGTACTCCTTTAGATAGTCTGTCACATCTTGTGTGTACTCCTTTAGATAGTCTGTCACATCTTGTGTATACTCCTTTAGATAGTCTGTCACATCATGTGTATACTCCTTTAGATAGTCTGTCACATCTTGTGTATACTCCTTTAGATAGTCTGTCACATCGTGTGTGTACTCCTTTAGATAGTCTGTCACATCGTGTGTGTACTCCTTTAGATAGTCTGTCACATCATGTGTATACTCCTTTAGATAGTCTGTCACATCATGTGTATACTCCTTTAGATAGTCTGTCACATCTTGTGTGTACTCCTTTAGATAGTCTGTCACATCTTGTGTGTACTCCTTTAGATAGTCTGTCACATCTTGTGTGTACTCCTTTAGATAGTCTGTCACATCATGTGTATACTCCTTTAGATAGTCTGTCACATCATGTGTGTACTCCTTTAGATAGTCTGTCACATCTTGTGTGTACTCCTTTAGATAGTCTGTCACATCATGTGTATGCTCCTTTAGATAGTCTGTCACATCATGTGTATGCTCCTTTAGATAGTCTGTCACATCTTGTGTGTACTCCTTTAGATAGTCTGTCACATCATGTGTGTACTCCTTTAGATAGTCTGTCACATCTTGTGTGTACTCCTTTAGATAGTCTGTCACATCTTGTGTGTACTCCTTTAGATAGTCTGTCACATCATGTGTATGCTCCTTTAGATAGTCTGTCACATCATGTGTGTGCTCCTTTAGATAGTCTGTCACATCATGTGTATGCTCCTTTAGATAGTCTGTCACATCTTGTGTGTACTCCTTTAGATAGTCTGTCACATCGTGTGTGTACTCCTTTAGATAGTCTGTCACATCGTGTGTGTGCTCCTTTAGATAGTCTGTCACATCATGTGTATGCTCCTTTAGATAGTCTGTCACATCTTGTGTGTACTCCTTTAGATAGTCTGTCACATCGTGTGTGTACTCCTTTAGATAGTCTGTCACATCGTGTGTGTGCTCCTTTAGATAGTCTGTCACATCTTGTGTGTACTCCTTTAGATAGTCTGTCACATCTTGTGTATGCTCCTTTAGATAGTCTGTCACATCGTGTGTGTACTCCTTTAGATAGTCTGTCACATCTTGAGTATACTCCTTTAGATAGTCTGTCACATCGTGTGTGTACTCCTTTAGATAGTCTGTCACATCATGTGTATACTCCTTTAGATAGTCTGTCACATCTTGAGTATACTCCTTTAGATAGTCTGTCACATCGTGTGTGTACTCCTTTAGATAGTCTGTCACATCGTGTGTGTACTCCTTTAGATAGTCTGTCACATCATGTGTATACTCCTTTAGATAGTCTGTCACATCTTGAGTATACTCCTTTAGATAGTCTGTCACATCGTGTGTGTACTCCTTTAGATAGTCTGTCACATCGTGTGTGTACTCCTTTAGATAGTCTGTCACATCTTGTGTGTACTCCTTTAGATAGTCTGTCACATCATGTGTATACTCCTTTAGATAGTCTGTCACATCATGTGTGTACTCCTTTAGATAGTCTGTCACATCTTGTGTGTACTCCTTTAGATAGTCTGTCACATCTTGTGTGTACTCCTTTAGATAGTCTGTCACATCTTGTGTGTACTCCTTTAGATAGTCTGTCACATCATGTGTATACTCCTTTAGATAGTCTGTCACATCATGTGTGTACTCCTTTAGATAGTCTGTCACATCTTGTGTGTACTCCTTTAGATAGTCTGTCACATCATGTGTATGCTCCTTTAGATAGTCTGTCACATCATGTGTGTACTCCTTTAGATAGTCTGTCACATCTTGTGTGTACTCCTTTAGATAGTCTGTCACATCTTGTGTGTGCTCCTTTAGATAGTCTGTCACATCTTGTGTGTACTCCTTTAGATAGTCTGTCACATCTTGTGTGTACTCCTTTAGATAGTCTGTCACATCTTGTGTGTACTCCTTTAGATAGTCTGTCACATCATGTGTATACTCCTTTAGATAGTCTGTCACATCATGTGTGTACTCCTTTAGATAGTCTGTCACATCTTGTGTGTACTCCTTTAGATAGTCTGTCACATCTTGTGTGTACTCCTTTAGATAGTCTGTCACATCTTGTGTGTACTCCTTTAGATAGTCTGTCACATCTTGTGTGTACTCCTTTAGATAGTCTGTCACATCTTGTGTGTACTCCTTTAGATAGTCTGTCACATCTTGTGTGTACTCCTTTAGATAGTCTGTCACATCTTGTGTGTACTCCTTTAGATAGTCTGTCACATCATGTGTATACTCCTTTAGATAGTCTGTCACATCATGTGTGTACTCCTTTAGATAGTCTGTCACATCTTGTGTGTACTCCTTTAGATAGTCTGTCACATCATATGTGTACTCCTTTAGATAGTCTGTCACATCATGTGTGTACTCCTTTAGATAGTCTGTCACATCATGTGTGTACTCCTTTAGATAGTCTGTCACATCGTGTGTGTACTCCTTTAGATAGTCTGTCACATCATATGTGTACTCCTTTAGATAGTCTGTCACATCATGTGTGTACTCCTTTAGATAGTCTGTCACATCATGTGTGTACTCCTTTAGATAGTCTGTCACATCATGTGTGTACTCCTTTAGATAGTCTGTCACATCTTGTGTGTACTCCTTTAGATAGTCTGTCACATCATGTGTATGCTCCTTTAGATAGTCTGTCACATCATGTGTGTACTCCTTTAGATAGTCTGTCACATCATGTGTGTACTCCTTTAGATAGTCTGTCACATCTTGTGTGTACTCCTTTAGATAGTCTGTCACATCATGTGTATACTCCTTTAGATAGTCTGTCACATCATGTGTGTACTCCTTTAGATAGTCTGTCACATCGTGTGTGTACTCCTTTAGATAGTCTGTCACATCATGTGTATACTCCTTTAGATAGTCTGTCACATCGTGTGTGTACTCCTTTAGATAGTCTGTCACATCTTGTGTGTGCTCCTTTAGATAGTCTGTCACATCGTGTGTATACTCCTTTAGATAGTCTGTCACATCTTGTGTGTACTCCTTTAGATAGTCTGTCACATCATGTGTGTACTCCTTTAGATAGTCTGTCACATCATGTGTGTACTCCTTTAGATAGTCTGTCACATCATGTGTATACTCCTTTAGATAGTCTGTCACATCTTGTGTATACTCCTTTAGATAGTCTGTCACATCATGTGTGTACTCCTTTAGATAGTCTGTCACATCATGTGTGTGCTCCTTTAGATAGTCTGTCACATCTTGTGTGTACTCCTTTAGATAGTCTGTCACATCATGTGTGTACTCCTTTAGATAGTCTGTCACATCTTGTGTGTGCTCCTTTAGATAGTCTGTCACATCTTGTGTGTACTCCTTTAGATAGTCTGTCACATCATGTGTGTGCTCCTTTAGATAGTCTGTCACATCTTGTGTATACTCCTTTAGATAGTCTGTCACATCATGTGTGTACTCCTTTAGATAGTCTGTCACATCATGTGTGTGCTCCTTTAGATAGTCTGTCACATCTTGTGTGTACTCCTTTAGATAGTCTGTCACATCATGTGTGTACTCCTTTAGATAGTCTGTCACATCATGTGTGTGCTCCTTTAGATAGTCTGTCACATCTTGAGTATACTCCTTTAGATAGTCTGTCACATCTTGTGTGTACTCCTTTAGATAGTCTGTCACATCTTGTGTGTACTCCTTTAGATAGTCTGTCACATCTTGTGTGTACTCCTTTAGATAGTCTGTCACATCATGTGTGTACTCCTTTAGATAGTCTGTCACATCATATGTGTACTCCTTTAGATAGTCTGTCACATCATGTGTGTGCTCCTTTAGATAGTCTGTCACATCATGTGTGTGCTCCTTTAGATAGTCTGTCACATCATGTGTGTGCTCCTTTAGATAGTCTGTCACATCATGTGTGTACTCCTTTAGATAGTCTGTCACATCATGTGTGTACTCCTTTGGATAGTCTGTCACATCATGTGTATACTCCTTTAGATAGTCTGTCACATCATGTGTGTGCTCCTTTAGATAGTCTGTCACATCATGTGTGTGCTCCTTTAGATAGTCTGTCACATCATGTGTGTACTCCTTTAGATAGTCTGTCACATCATGTGTGTGCTCCTTTAGATAGTCTGTCACATCTTGTGTGTGCTCCTTTAGATAGTCTGTCACATCATGTGTGTGCTCCTTTAGATAGTCTGTCACATCTTGTGTATACTCCTTTAGATAGTCTGTCACATCATGTGTGTACTCCTTTAGATAGTCTGTCACATCATGTGTGTACTCCTTTAGATAGTCTGTCACATCTTGTGTGTACTCCTTTAGATAGTCTGTCACATCTTGTGTGTGCTCCTTTAGATAGTCTGTCACATCTTGAGTATACTCCTTTAGATAGTCTGTCACATCTTGTGTGTGCTCCTTTAGATAGTCTGTCACATCATGTTTGTGCTCCTTTAGATAGTCTGTTACATCATGTGTGTACTCCTTTAGATAGTCTGTCACATCTTGTGTGTACTCCTTTAGATAGTCTGTCACATCTTGAGTGTACTCCTTTAGATAGTCTGTCACATCATGTGTGTACTCCTTTAGATAGTCTGTCACATCTTGTGTGTGCTCCTTTAGATAGTCTGTCACATCATGTTTGTGCTCCTTTAGATAGTCTGTCACATCATGTGTGTGCTCCTTTAGATAGTCTGTCACATCTTGTGTGTACTCCTTTAGATAGTCTGTCACATCATGTGTGTACTCCTTTAGATAGTCTGTCACATCTTGTGTATACTCCTTTAGATAGTCTGTCACATCATGTGTGTACTCCTTTAGATAGTCTGTCACATCATGTGTGTACTCCTTTAGATAGTCTGTCACATCATGTTTGTGCTCCTTTAGATAGTCTGTTACATCATGTGTGTACTCCTTTAGATAGTCTGTCACATCTTGTGTGTACTCCTTTAGATAGTCTGTCACATCTTGAGTGTACTCCTTTAGATAGTCTGTCACATCATGTGTGTACTCCTTTAGATAGTCTGTCACATCTTGTGTGTGCTCCTTTAGATAGTCTGTCACATCATGTTTGTGCTCCTTTAGATAGTCTGTTACATCATGTGTGTACTCCTTTAGATAGTCTGTCACATCTTGTGTGTACTCCTTTAGATAGTCTGTCACATCATGTGTATACTCCTTTAGATAGTCTGTCACATCTTGTGTATACTCCTTTAGATAGTCTGTCACATCGTGTGTGTACTCCTTTAGATAGTCTGTCACATCATGTGTGTACTCCTTTAGATAGTCTGTCACATCATGTGTGTACTCCTTTAGATAGTCTGTCACATCGTGTGTGTGCTCCTTTAGATAGTCTGTCACATCTTGTGTATACTCCTTTAGATAGTCTGTCACATCGTGTGTGTACTCCTTTAGATAGTCTGTCACATCTTGTGTGTGCTCCTTTAGATAGTCTGTCACATCGTGTGTGTACTCCTTTAGATAGTCTGTCACATCTTGTGTGTGCTCCTTTAGATAGTCTGTCACATCATGTGTGTACTCCTTTAGATAGTCTGTCACATCATGTGTGTACTCCTTTAGATAGTCTGTCACATCTTGTGTGTGCTCCTTTAGATAGTCTGTCACATCATGTGTGTACTCCTTTAGATAGTCTGTCACATCATGTGTGTGCTCCTTTAGATAGTCTGTCACATCTTGTGTGTACTCCTTTAGATAGTCTGTCACATCATGTGTGTGCTCCTTTAGATAGTCTGTCACATCTTGTGTGTACTCCTTTAGATAGTCTGTCACATCATGTGTGTACTCCTTTAGATAGTCTGTCACATCATGTGTACACTCCTTTAGATAGTCTGTCACATCATGTGATTGCTCCATCCTGATGTACAGTTATTTGTGATTTAGGAGTTGCAGGCCACTCAGGAGTCTTCTCGTCTTCTCAAAGCAACTGAGGACAGTTTGGATATTACACTACCAACCTCAACACTACAGTATCCGTCACTCTTTGATATGATATGTCCTTATACAGTCAACCTCTCTATAGTGGTGATCTATGGGAGTGAGACTAGGTAGTCTTTATACAGTCAACCTCTCTATAGTGGTGACCTATGGGAGTGAGACTAGGTAGTCTTTATACAGTCAAGCTCTCCATAGTGGTGACCTATGGGAGTGAGACTAGGTAGTCTTTATACAGTCAACCTCTCTATAGTGGTGACCTATGGGAGTGAGACTAGGTAGTCTTTATACAGTCAACCTCTCTATAGTGGTGACCTATGGGAGTGAGACTAGGTAGTCTTTATACAGTCAACCTCTCTATAGTGGTGACCTATGGGAGTGAGACTAGGTAGTCTTTATACAGTCAACCTCTCTATAGTGGTGACCTATGGGAGTGAGACTAGGTAGTCTTTATACAGTTTAGGTGTCACTAGTTAGATTGTGAATTTATATATCTATACATACGTATGAGGTGCCATATAATTCTTGATCAGTTAAACAAGATACAGAAAGACAGAATTCTCAGACTCTTCTTCCGGTGAAGAGGAACTAAGCAGTGAAGAAGACCTCATTGGAGAGGAAATTAATTGGTAGTCATAAAGAAATTGGTTCATTACTCCTCCAAAGTTAGTTTATTATCAACTGCTGTTCAGTAAATAGTATAGAGTGATATACTTTTAATGTACATACCTCAAACTGTACCTACCTCAAACTGTACCTACCTCAAACTGTACCTACCTCAAACTGTACCTACCTCAAACTGTACCTACCTCAAACTGTACCTACCTCAAACTGTACCTACCTCAAACTGTACCTACCTCAAACTGTACCTACCTCAAACTGTACCTACCTCAAACTGTACCTACCTCAAACTGTACCTAACTCAAACTGTACCTACCTCAAACTGTACCTACCTCAAACTGTACCTACCTCAAACTGTACCTACCTCAAACTGTACATACCTCAAACTGTACCTACCTCAAACTGTACCTACCTCAAACTGTACCTACCTCAAACTGTACCTACCTCAAACTGTACCTACCTCAAACTGTACCTACCTCAAACTGTACCTACCTCAAACTGTACCTACCTCAAACTGTACCTACCTCAAACTGTACCTACCTCAAACTGTACCTACCTCAAGCTGTACCTACTTGGGTAGTCCACTACCAAGGGTGTAGCAACCTATGGGGCTTTGGGGGCTTAAGCCCCCCCCCAGTTTTTTAGCCACAACCTATATTTTCTATTTCTTTAAATACTAACTCATGCCCACTCATGCTGGCCGCCATTATCATCAACTATGTTGCTCCAGTAAACCAGAAATTTCGGTATATAGCTATATGCAATCAGTCCAAAACAATAGTACAAACTATGAAAATATCACTTAAATTGTCCAAACATGCGCATTCTGTTGTCACTGCGGGATACAAAGTCGTTAGCTAAACTAAAATTTTTTTCAAGCCCCCCCACTTGCTCAGCTGTTCCTACGCCCCTGACTACATGTGATGGTATTACTACTTTAGGTATGATGTTACTGTTCCCTTATCAGGTTGCAACAGAGTGTCTCAGAGGTAATGAACTGGAGGACTACTTTGGAAGCTTTTGCTACAGCCAACTGACTGTTCTCTTCATTTAAGCATTTATGGAACTTTGCATTTTTGATTTACTGTAACTTAGTATGTATTTTCGCATGATAATATAACTTCTGTCAGCTGGTGAACGCATCTTTTAGAAAGCAATGGTATACTAGTAATACAGTATATTGCTGTCTGCAAGAGGTCACTCGTAACGGTAACCCTCATTATTGCTACGAGAGGTCACATGACTTGAAATTAAATGGCGGCGTATTCTTGCTTTAGCTATTGTGCAAGTATAGCGTTATTACTTCTACTCTTATTATTATTTGAAGACAGTATCGCCTCCGTAAGTGTGCAGAAGTTATTTCATGGAATGTCTTGAAACAGTCACTGTTAGAAGTTTCTAATTTGTGTTTGTGTTAAGTACGTGAGGCCTGCTATGGGTACACTCTATTACTGATACTGTGTATTTGTTGGTAGCTCATACTGACAAGGGTACTTTTCACTTTAACGTTCTCACACTCTATAGAAATGTCAGAGAAGCTACGAGTGTTATTCCGAGGACTGTTCAGGCGCCTTTCATCACACAAGCGAAGTAGCTGGGAATAGTATTCGGAATTGAAGACTATGCTGAAGGTGTTATAAGAGACAATGAATCTTGTGAAGTGTACCCTAATACTTGCAAAGTGATTAGAGGTGACTACAAAGCCAACTTGGGAGGACTTCTATGAGAAGCTTAGACAACCTGGTCTTGAGATGATTACTTTAATTACTTAGTCTCAAACGTCATAAATCAGTAGTTGAACCATTTGTAGTTCTCATTTTCTGGAAATTCTGGGCCAATTAGTCATGTAATCTAGATCTGCATGTGACTGATATCGTGTGTAAATAGGCAGTCATTGGGCAATATGTTGCAATAATAGACACATATTGCACAATATGTAGATCCTTTGAATGTATGTAAGCTGTTGTTGTGTGTAGCAAGGAGGTCAGAAGTACTTTGATTCTGGTGAGTATGCCAAGTCACACACAAACACAGAGAAGAAGGAGATAGCCTCACTGCCTCACATGATGCTGAGAGACAAGCAAGTCAAGAAGGTTCCTCAACGACCCAGTGGTCTGGCCAGTCCTACTGCAGACTAGTTGTGTGACCGGAGTAGAGTGTCTTGTGACGAGTTTTAAGACTTTGAAATTGAGAATTGCACACATTCATGCTTAAACGCATTCATAATCGTGCATTGACCAAATGAACAAGCTCTTTATCGTCTTATTTATGAGTAGAATCTTTGAAATGGTTATGTGGTATAGTTCTAAAGTAATTATTTGTTTAGTATCCATCTTAAACGGTGCTTTTTAACAATCATTTGTATGCAATATAGTCTATATACATATACATACGAATTTGTGAACACTCGCGTGATGACGATAAAAGAGGTGTGTAGTGTATATATATAGACCGCTTACCACTATATATCTCTCCTCCATATATATTATTATGACGACGCATCACGCTAGTGACGGGGGGAATAAGATGTCTCTTGGTAAAGCTTCTGCTAAAGGAGATTTCGATAAGGTAACAAAACTTATTAAAGAAGGACGCAACATTGAAAAACAAGTAAAGTATTCGCATCGCAAGTGGAAGGTAACTGATAAACCTGTACGGAAATGTACTCCTCTTATTATTGCGTCCTCCGAAGGACACCTCGATATAGCGCGACAGCTTATTAGCGCTGGAGCGAACGTACATGCGAAAGACGGTTGCTCGGGAAGTCGTAAGACCGCTCTACATTATGCGTCCGAACATGGTCATCGTGGCGTAGTTCTGATCTTACTGAATAACGGTAGTAGATCGAATGAACCAGACGATTGCACAATGCATACTCCATTAATGCGTGCTATTATCAGTGGGCATGAAGACATTGCGTTAGAACTCATATCCAGACTGCATGGAGATGATTTTGGTGTAAAGGACGGCGAAGGCCATTCAGCTCTTTATTACGCACATAGAAAAACCTTTAGTAAATGTACTGAATTATTACTAAGCAAGATGGCTGAAGGGGATGGAGGAAATAGAGAAGTGAGTGATGCTAGAGCTTGGCTCAAGGATTACAAGGAGAAAGCCCTTTGTAGAGCCTGCAAAGAAGGAAATTTGGACGAAGTGAAGCTACTTATTAAAAATGGCTACAATATAGAAGAACAGGTAGAGTATGTTCATCACAGAGACACCTTGTCAAAATGTACTTCTACAGACACCTTGTCAAAGTGTACTCCTCTTATAATAGCATCCTCTGAAGGACATGTTGATATTGTGACAGAGCTTCTTAGAGCTGGAGCTGACATACACAATAAAGATTCAGTGCTAGGGAGGACTGCTCTACACTATGCATGTAATAGTGGTCACATTCTAGTGGTTCAACTTCTGTTAGATAGGGGAAGTCCCCTTAATGAATCAGATGATTATGACAATCAGACTCCATTAATCCTTGCTGCTTACTTTGGACATGAAGAGGTTGCATCAGAACTTCTTCAAAGAGGAGCAGATAACCATGTAAAGAGTAAGAAATATGGTCGCACTGCTCTTCACATTGCTTGTGAACAGGGACACCTGAAATGTGCTCAACTGTTACTAGATGCTGGAAGTAGACTGAATGAACCAGATGATTGTGACAACTGGACTCCATTAATCCTTGCTGCTTACTTTGGACACGAAGTATTTGCATCAGAACTTCTTCAAAGAGGAGCAGATATCCATGTGAAGAGTAAGAAACTTGGTCGCACTGCTCTTCACATTGCTTGTGTAGAGGGAGACCTGAAATGTGCTCAGGTGTTACTAGATGCTGGAAGTAGACTGAATGAACCAGATGATTATGACAATCAGACTCCATTAATCCTTGCTGCTTGCTTTGGACATGAAGAGGTTGCATCAGAACTTCTTCAAAGAGGAGCAGATATCCATGTAAAGAGTAAGAAACATGGTCGCACTGCTCTCCACCTTGCTTGTGTAGAGGGACACCTGAAATGTGCTCAGTTGTTACTAGATGCTGGAAGTAGACTGAATGAACCAGATGATCATGACAACTGGACTCCATTAATCCTTGCTGCTGCGTTGGGACATGAAGAGGTTGCATCAGAACTTCTTCAAAGAGGAGCAGATATCCATGTAAAGAGTAAGAAACATGGTCGCACTGCTCTTCACATTGCTTGTGCAGAGGGACACCTGAAATGTGCTCACTTGTTAGTAGATGCTGGAAGTAGACTGAATGAACCAGATGATCATGACAACTGGACTCCATTAATCCTTGCTGCTGCGTTTGGACATGAAGAGGTTGCATCAGAACTTCTTCAAAGAAGAGCAGATATCCATGTAAAGAGTAAGAAACATGGTCGCACTGCTCTTCACATTGCTTGTGTAGAGGGACACCTGAAATGTGCTCAGGTGTTACTAGATGCTGGAAGTAGACTGAATGAACCAGATGATTGTGACAACTGGACTCCATTAATCATTGCTGCTTACTTTGGACATGAAGAGGTTGTATCAGAACTTCTTCAAAGAGGAGCAGATATCCATGTAAAGAGTAAGAAACATGGTTTCACTGCTCTTCACATTGCTTGTGAACAGGGACACCTGAAATGTGCTCAGTTGTTACTAGATGCTGGAAGTAGACTGAATGAACCAGATGATCATGACAACTGGACTCCATTAATCATTGCTGCTTGCTTTGGACATGAAGAGGTTGTATCAGAACTTCTTCAAAGAGGAGCAGATATCCATGTAAAGAGTAAGGAACATGGTCGCACTGCTCTTCACATTGCTTGTATAAAGGGACACCTGAAATGTGCTCAGTTGTTACTAGATGCTGGAAGTAGACTGAATGAACCAAATGATCTTGACAATCAGACTCCATTAATCCTTGCTGCTTCCTTTGGACATGAAGAGGTTGCATCAGAACTTCTTCAAAGAGGAGCAGATATCCATGTAAAGAGTAAGGAACATGGTCGCACTGCTCTTCACATTGCTTGTTTAAAGGGACACCTGAAATGTGCTCAGTTGTTACTAGATGCTGGAAGTAGACTGAATGAACCAGATGACTATGACAACTGGACTCCATTAATCCTTGCTGCTTACTTTGGACATGAAGAGGTTGCATCAGAACTTCTTCAAAGAGGAGCAGATATCCATGTAAAGAGTAAGGAACATGGTCGCACTGCTCTTCACATTGCTTGTATAAAGGGACACCTGAAATGTGCTCAGTTGTTACTAGATGCTGGAAGTAGACTGAATGAAACAAATGATCTTGACAATCAGACTCCATTAATCCTTGCTGCTGCGTTTGGACATGAAGAGGTTGCATCAGAACTTCTTCAAAGAGGAGCAGATATCCATGTAAAGAGTAAGAAACTTGGTCGCACTGCTCTTCACATTGCTTGTGTAGAGGGACACCTGAAATGTGCTCAGGTGTTACTAGATGCTGGAAGTGGACTGAATGAACCAGATGATTGTGACAACTGGACTCCATTAATCCTTGCTGCTTACTTTGGACACGAAGTATTTGCATCAGAACTTCTTCAAAGAGGAGCAGATATCCATGTGAAGAGTAAGAAACTTGGTCGCACTGCTCTTCACATTGCTTGTGTAGAGGGACACCTGAAATGTGCTCAGTTGTTACTAGATGCTGGAAGTAGATTGAATGAACCAGATGATTGTGACAACTGGACTCCATTAATCCTTGCTGCTTACTTTGGACACGAAGTATTTGCATCAGAACTTCTTCAAAGAGGAGCAGATATCCATGTGAAGAGTAAGAAACTTGGTCGCACTGCTCTTCACATTGCTTGTGTAGAGGGACACCTGAAATGTGCTCAGTTGTTACTAGATGCTGGAAGTAGATTGAATGAACCAGATGATTACGGTAACACACCACTGCACCTTTCTGTGAAGCAACCTAAAGTAGTACAATGGTTAATTGAAAGAGGATGTAATGTTTTAGTAAAGAATAAGAAAGGACTTACTGCTATGGACTTGGTTGTTATAGTTATACTACCCCAGTGGTTCAATGAATCAACCCTCCCTCAAATTGGCCTCCTTGCTGAAGCTGGCTGCAAACTGACAATTCAGGGTGAGCAAGATTCAAGTTTATATCCTAAAAAGGTTATATGTGTAATTGGCAATACTCGAAGCGGAAAGAGTACATTAATAGCTGCATTGAGGAATGAAGGTACATCAACCATTGGAAAAATATTGAAGAGATTACAAAAAGTTGATAATATAACGGAAAGAACAGCTGGAATAGAACCAGTTTCATTTAGAAGTCAAAAGTATGGAGAAGTGGTGTTCTATGACTTTGCAGGTCAACATGAATACCATGGACCGCACCAGACCTTCCTTGAAACTCTGGTAAAGAGACCTGGCACCACTTTGACTGTCCTGCTCCTCATGAAGGCAACAGAAAAAGAAGAAGTTATATTACAACAGTTGACACGATGGCTCCAACCACTTTCATGGATCATCTCATCTGAATCTTTTATTCAGGTGACTGTAGTTGGGAGCTTTGCTGATCAAGTTAAGGACTTGCAAGAGGCCAAACAAAAGATTGAAAGATGCTGTCAGTCACTGCAGCTACTGAAAAGAGATATTCTAAATATTGAATATATTATCTTCACTGATTCAGTACTCCTTGATTGTCGTTGGATTCACTCTTATGGTATTGAGAAAATATGCAGGCTTATTAACCAGTCGCGACCTCCTGCTAACTTACATTTACTTTCAGAGAACAAGCCATACAATGTTCACTACGTTTTACATCACTTAAGAAGGGTAAAACAATTGGTTTTATCAATTGACCGATTTTCTGATTGGCTAGAGTTAAGGAAAATGCATATTCATCTTACAAAGGAGGAAGTTTTCATGTTATGCAAAGACCTCTCATCCACAGGACATGTGCTGTTAATTGAAAACAAGCAAGATCTAAGAAAGAGTTGGTTAGTTCTCCATTTGGATAAGATCCTTCACAGAATGTATGGAGCTCTCTTTACAAAAGTAGCTCCAGAGACAAGTAACAAGTTTGGACTTGTACATGTAGACCAGATAACAAAACTACTTCCAGAGTTTGACCAAGATCTCATTGTGTCACTCTTAACTAGTATGGACTTCTGTCACGAGGTTGATCCTTTCTTATTCCAAAGTGGAATACTCCCTCCTGACCAGCAAGAAGGCTGGCTGTTCTTTCCATGTTTGGTCACTGCTAAACCGACCTCTTACCTACCACAAGAAGACTCCAGTTCAGAGTACAAATATCTCTGCTGGCAAGTCAATACTCCAAAGACAAAATTCTTTTCTCCTCGTCTCCTTCAGACAATCCTCCTTCGTCTCACCACCCATCAAACTGTCTTCAAACGTGACAAGCCCTCAAGAAGTGAGGAGGTGTCATTGCAAGTGAAAGAGCACGTCTGTAATCTGTGGTGGAACGGCATTACCTGGCAGACAATAAGTGGTGTTGATGTAGTAGTCCAGTTCTTTGACAACACCATTGCTCAAGTCATAGCCCGAATACCACATGAGGTAGATCCATCTGTTCTAGTGAATTTTGTGTCCTCAATAACAACTGATATCCTTAAAACTGTCAATCAACTGTATCCTGACCTGATGCCTCATTTAGAAGCTTACATTATTGACTGTACAGACTATATGGAACTTTGTACTAATCCAAGATGTCCTAACCTAAATGAGAAGTTTCTAGTATCAGACATTATAAACATTCTGTCTAGCCCAGAGAAGGAAAACCAATTTTGCCTATCACTAGCAAATGAAAGTGAACTCCCAAGAAAAAGGTTAATTAGGGACCTCTTTTGTGGATACATCCCTTCACTGGACAGTGTCCTTCAGATGAATTCTCATAGGACAGGCGGTTTAATGGAGTCTAGTATAAATCCCAGTCTAGGACCATTACACTCAGAAGAACTTTCAAAGTTTGACAAGACTTTTGATGATAAAGGTTTGTGATATTTTATTACATTATGAACAATTATTGACATATATAACTGTTGTAATAAGAGTATATTTCTCAATTAGATTATAGGTCAGTTAAACCAGACCCAACTCAACTGTTATATGTTGCCGAATCAGAGGCTGTTACTAAGTGGGAGTCCATCTGTACTCATTTGGGAGTACCTCGTTCTGTGGTGGTACATGCTGAACAGACCTATCCACTGAACACAGAAGGTGCTCCAGCTAACAGGTTCCATTCTGCCCTGATGTACTGGTACAGAGAAAACTGTACTACTACTGATGGTAGACCAGTTCCTGTGACTTGTGAAGTACTTTGTAAAGCATTAGAAGAATGTAGATATCAAAATTTATCTAAAGAACTGAGGAAACGTAAGTTAAAAATTGATTTGGAATACCATTATTGTGTCATTATTTAAATGTATACAGCAAATAACACATAGAAGGACTGACTTGACCGTGTTCATTGTACGTTTAATTGTTTTCTAAAGCCCATAAATATAAAGAAAGAAAATATCTTATTATTATGGTTTTATATCGCATCCCTTTAATTTATTTAGGTGTCACATCAGAATGTCCACTCAAGGGTCTAAAACATCCACTATCTGCTGAGAGACCTTTGGAGACTTCCAATACTACAGCTGGTCAGTCACCAAGGAAACGTTATTCAGATGATGGATCATGTCAAGTTACTAGCTCCTCATCAGATCCTCAGGAGGTCACTCCTCATTCCTCAACTGCAGTACCTCAGGAGGTCACTCCTCATTCCTCAACTGCAGTACCTCAGGAGGTCACTCCTCTTTCCTCAGCTGCAGTACCCCAGGAGGTCACTCCTCATTCCTCAGCTGCAGTACCCCAGGAGGTCACTCCTCATTCCTCAGCTGCAGTACCTCAGGAGGTCACTCCTCCTTCCTCAGCTGCTGTACCTCAGGAGGTCACTCCTCATTCCTCCACTGCAGTACCTCAGGAGGTCACTCCTCTTTCCTCAGCTGCAGTACCCCAGGAGGTCACTCCTCCTTCCTCAGCTGCAGTACCTCAGGAGGTCACGCCTCATTCCTCAGCTGCAGTACCTCAGGAGGTCACTCCTCATTCCTCAGCTGCAGTACCCCAGGAGGTCACTCCTCATTCCTCAGCTGCAGTACCCCAGGAGGTCACTCCTCATTCCTCAGCTGCAGTACCTCAGGAGGTCACTCCTCCTTCCTCAGCTGCAGTACCTCAGGAGGTCACGCCTCCTTCCTCAGCTGCAGTACCCCAGGAGGTCACTCCTCATTCCTCAACTGCAGTACCTCAGGAGGTCACTCTTCATTCCTCAACTGCAGTACCTCAGGAGGTCACGCCTCATTCCTCAGCTGCAGTACCCCAGGAGGTCACTCCTCATTCCTCAGCTGCAGTACCTCAGGAGGTCACGCCTCATTCCTTAGCTGCAGTACCGCAGGAGGTCACGCCTCATTCCTCAGCTGCAGTACCTCAGGAGGTCATTCCTCATTCCTCTGCTGTCGTACCGGATCCAGTCCTAGACACAAATGAGAATTTCAATACTGAAGCAGTTACTCAAGAGAGAGTTGCATCTTTCATTTCTTCTCCAATCTTCCATGACTTTCTCCATGATCAGTGTGATGTGAGAAGTATAGCTACTAAACTGCACTCCCTTGGAGCTATTAGTAGAGATGAACTGGACAATATGGGACCTCTTGCAGAATTACGTAAAGCTAACTCAAGTCTGTACCTTTCACTAGCAAAAGATTCAAATGTTATCCGACTTCAACTTGTTTCAAAAGCATTGCAATTTGATGCCCTACATGAGAATCACCAAATGTTAGCAAAGAGAATAAACAAGTTTGTAAACAAGTTTGTTAAAGGTATGTACATATTTCAAAAGTAATGCTTATAATTTATAAAATACGCTTTTAGCTTATTATTTGAGGAGTGAACCTCTAATTATGATCTTTGTTCTATATAAACAGATTGCCTAACAGAAGATGGGAAAGACATTATCCACAGCAGTGAAAGAGACCTGCTAAGGAGTGGTGTGTTGAGTGGTTCAATGGTCACTTCAGTTTCACATCACATTTTAAGAACAGATTCAGATCAGAGAAATGTCACTCCATCAGTAGACACATCAGCTGATGGTGCATGTTCTAAAACATGGGAAGAAACTGATTTAGAAGATTGACCAACTCAGAAGATGAATACAAGTTTATTTCTAATTCTTTGGTTGCTCAAGTAAAGGCAACAACTTGTCAGACTAGGTTTTATATAATATATGGATTTATTAAGTATTAAGTGTGTGTAGATTCTTGTTTTTGATTTCTTTCCATTAGATCTTATATCTGTATTGACAATTAATTTTGTGTGACTTAATTAAGGTATTAAATCGTTATGTTTAGAAACTGTAACTTTTCTTTTTTTCTAAACTTTGCATTGTAATTTACTTCTTAACATTAACTTTATTTTTGTATACCTGGAAAATTTATAGGCTTATGATTACTATATAGAATATTTATAAAAAGACTTTTGGCAGTCTTTTCAAACTACATCTAACTATTCAAGGTTCAAGCTGTAACAGCCATATATGTGGTAAGTGATCATGAAGCAATAATTAAAAATGGCTGACCAATCTCGTCTACATGTACGTTTGAAATCAATGACGCTACCCGAATTAAAGCAGTCTCTACTACAGCAGCAGCAATTCTTAACTAACAGGTACTATAGGCCCTATATAGCTAGTATATATATAGGCAGGAACGTACGAAGTACGTTATTTGCACTAAATCTAGTAAAGGATAGAAATCCGTTTTTTGTTTAGTAAGTTTCTGAAGAGGTTGCCTGATACTGGTGAGAAAATCAAAACATACATTCGTCAGTTAGAAGATGAGATTGCAGCTAGAGAAGAAATGAAAACGATGACAGAAGAGCTTGAACATCTTGGATTGGAAGGAAGAAAAGGTCTAGTCTCGTTAAAGTCTTCCCAAGTGTATGGTAGCACTCCTGTAATGGACTCTGATGATGAAGATTGTGGACAAGTGTCAACAGATCCGTCTACTCGTGATGGAGAGACAAGAGATGAACTGTTAAATTCTGTTCCCCTTGAACATCAGAAGTTGGAAGCAGTTCGAAAGAAGATCAGTCAGATCTCACCAAAGGTTTACTAGCAGTAGTGATTTATAGTTGTTATACTGACATGGGATTGTGTATTGTTAAGTGATGTATTGGGCTAGCAATACTGATTTATATATAGTTATTATACTGACATGGGATTGCATATAAATATATTAGGCTACACAAATTCTGATTGTGTGTTCTGAAGATGTACATTTAATGTCACTGTCGTATGTAGTGTGAGACTGCGAGTGTGTGTGTGTGCTTAGGGGTAAAATATGAGAAGCAGTTTCAGGGATTAATCCGAGGACAGCGTATTTTGACCGCCAGTGTTCTACCACTGAACAACTATATAAACTAATAACCAATGACTATACTTGTATTGGTGCAATTAAAAAGTCATTTCTCTTCTACAGTGACTGTTTGACTGTGTGTGCTTGTCTTACAGTTGTCCAAGACCATTTCAGTGGATGAATCCGTGAGACTGCAACTTGAGCAGAGTCAGTTGGTAGAAGTGAGTTTACTCATCTAGATAGTCTGTCACATCTTGTGTATACTCCTTTAGATAGTCTGTCACATCTTGTGTGTACTCCTTTAGATAGTCTGTCACATCTTGTGTATACTCCTTTAGATAGTCTGTCACATCTTGTGTGTACTCCTTTAGATAGTCTGTCACATCTTGTGTATACTCCTTTAGATAGTCTGTCACATCTTGAGTATACTCCTTTAGATATTCCGTCACATCATGTGTGTACTCCTTTAGATAGTCTGTCACATCTTGTGTGTGCTCCTTTAGATAGTCTGTCACATCATGTGTGTACTCCTTTAGATAGTCTGTCACATCGTGTGTGTACTCCTTTAGATAGTCTGTCACATCATGTGTGTACTCCTTTAGATAGTCTGTCACATCTTGTGTATACTCCTTTAGATAGTCTGTCACATCTTGTGTGTACTCCTTTAGATAGTCTGTCACATCTTGTGTGTACTCCTTTAGATAGTCTGTCACATCATGTGTGTACTCCTTTAGATAGTCTGTCACATCTTGTGTATACTCCTTTAGATAGTCTGTCACATCTTGTGTGTGCTCCATCCTGATGTACAGTTATTTGTGATTTAGGAGTTGCAGGCCACTCAGGAGTCTTCTCGTCTTCTCAGAGCAACTGAGGACAGTTTGGATATTACACTACCAACCTCAACACTACAGTATCCGTCACTCTTTGATATGATATGTCCTTATACAGTCAACCTCTCTATAGTGGTGACCTATGGGAGTGAGACTAGGTAGTCTTTATACAGTCAACCTCTCTATAGTGGTGACCTATGGGAGTGAGACTAGGTAGTCTTTATACAGTCAACCTCTCTATAGTGGTGAGCTATGGGAGTGAGACTAGGTAGTCTTTATACAGTCAACCTCTCTATAGTGGTGAGCTATGGGAGTGAGACTAGGTAGTCTTTATACAGTCAACCTCTCTATAGTGGTGACCTATGGGAGTGAGACTAGGTAGTCTTTATACAGTCAACCTCTCTATAGTGGTGACCTATGGGAGTGAGACTAGGTAGTCTTTATACAATCAACCTCTCTATAGTGGTGAGCTATGGGAGTGAGACTAGGTAGTCTTTATACAGTCAACCTCTCTATAGTGGTGACCTATGGGAGTGAGACTAGGTAGTCTTTATACAGTTTAGGTGTCACTAGTTAGATTGTGAATTTATATATCTATACATATGTATGAGGTGCCATATAATTCTTGATCAGTTAAACAAGATACAGAAAGACAGAATTCTCAGACTCTTCTTCCAGTGAAGAGGAACTAAGCAGCGAAGAAGACCTCATTGGAGAGGAAATTAACTGGTAGTCATAAAGGAACTGGTTCATTACTCCTCCAAAGTTAGTGTATTATCAACTGCTGTTCAGTAAATAGTATAGAGTGATATACTTTTAATGTACATACCTCAAACTGTACATACCTCAAACTGTATGTACCTCAAACTGTATGTACCTCAAACTGTACCTACTTGGGTAGTCCACTACATGTGATGGTATTACTACTTCAGATCTGATGTTACTGTCCCCTTATCAGGTTGCAACAGAGTGTCTCAGAGGTAATGAACTGGAGGACTACTTTGGAAGCTTTTGCTACAGCCAACTGACTGTTCCTTTCATTCAAGCATTTGTGGGACTTTGAGTCAAATTACATTTTTGATTTGCTGTAACTTAGTATGTATTTTCGCATGATAATATAACTTCTGTCAGCTGGTGAACGCATCTTTTATAAAGCAATGGTATACTAGTAATACAGTATATTGCTGTCTGCAAGAGGTCACTCGTAACGGTAACCCTCATTATTGCTACAAGAGGTCACATGACTTGAAATTAAATGGCGGCGTATTCTTGCTTTGGCTGTGCAAGTATAGTGTTATTACTTCTACTCTTATTATTATCTGAAGACTGTATCGCTTCCGTAAGTGCGCAGAAGTTATTTCATGGAATGTCTTGAAACAGTCACTGTTAGAAGTTTCTAATTTGTGTTTGTGTTAAGTACGTGTAATGCCTGAGGCCTGCTATGGGTACACGAACCGCTTTATTACTGATACTATGTATTTGTTGGTAGCTCATACTGACAAAGGTACTTTTCACTTTAACGTTCTCACACTCTGTAGAAATGTCAGAGAAGCTACGAGTGTGATGCCAAGGACTGTTCAGGCGCCCCTCATCTGATAAACAGCACTATACTAGTACACGTGGTTGTACTGTCCCCGCCAAACGCGCTCCACTACCTGTGGGGTCTGGTGGGGCACCCCGCCATTTTGGTGGTGGAGACGCCCTCCAACAAGTTGAACTGCACTCAGCATCTGGACCTTCTGGACTTGGATGTACCTTCTTACGTCACCAAGCAGTCGTACCACTCAGTGTCGCTCAAAGGCGTACCTGTAGACAGAGAATATGCACTAGCGCTGCTGTTTCAGAGTCTGGTGGAGTTCACTGTTGCGGATTCAGAGAGTGCCAATAGCTTTGAGCTGGACAAGTTTAATGAATCCTTCTGGTCCTCAGAGTCCTTTGAGTGTAAGACTATCAGAACATGGTTTGAAGATGTAGAGAAGACTGAAGATCAGTCGTACTGTGTGAGACCTTTATCAGATGTTCAATGGCAGCGTTTGCAGTCTGGGAATATTATAACAGGAGAGATATTCTATCAGGGCTGGGACAAGACAGACAGTATTAGATTGCTGGTAAGCATCTGTGAGAGGTGTGTCTGTGAGAGGTGTGTCTGTGAGAGGTGTGTTTAAGAGAAGTGTGTCTGTGAGAGGTGTGTCTGTGAGAGGTGTGTCTGTGAGAGGTGTGTCTGTGAGAGGTGTGTCTGTGAGAGGTGTGTCTGTGAGAGGTGTGTCTGTGAGAGGTGTGTCCATAGGAGGTGTATCTAAGAGGTGTGTCCATAGGAGGTGTGTCTAAGAGGTGTGTCTGTACATATATATATCATACGTATATTACCCCACTACATGTTCGTATTATATAGAGTGGTGCTGAGCAAGTATGACTATATTTCCTATTTAATGTCCATACGCTCCATCAATGCTTAGAGATAGTACATGCCACACCTCATGATGGGGCAAGCCATGCATGTAGTGTGCCATGTAACCCTGTATACCAGTTCTTCCTAATCAGGAACCAGGGGTTATATCCTTTAGCCTGTGCATATTATACAATAAGCTGGCGGAAGGCTGGGGTAGGCAGCAAACTTATACCGCTAAATATTAGGGGGTATAAAGTTGCCTAGCAACTCCCGCAATACGATGTAGATTTTAAGGTGCAGGCAGGGCGAATAGGGAAATTGTAATAATTAAGCCCAGCTTTCTTAAGTCGATGTTTTGGAACCTATATGGTTTATCCACCAAGTTATGAATGACCAACTAATATGACATGGCAACATATCAATTACGAGGTTAGAATTACAAATACCTTAAGGCCAATTGCGACCTATTACCTGGGCTTGACTACATGATAAGTCTGCCTGCACCTTCATACATAAAATGAGTGCTTTGGAAAGATGAGGTACCACCGCATGCTGCCAAGAGGCACGACCCTTACTGAGAGGGGAGAGCCCCCCCAAAGCATGAAGAAATTAAGCTGAATTATCTGTTTATGTCAGCTAAATGATGCTTCCAAACCAGTTTGCATAAATTGCTAAAGACTGGAATTTTAACATGGATAAATAAATAAATAAATAAGTAAATTGCTGACTGTATATATAGTAAATATTACAGTCATGAACAATTATTATAAAGTTGATAAAATGATTGTGCACCTGTCTGAATTATATGGGACTATGTATGTATATAGGATAATAAAATTTTTAATGATCATGATGATAAGCAATTAATGGTTGGGAATTGTGGGGTTAAGTGGCCAGTGCTGAAGAGACTGAAGCCAGTTCTTCCCTCGAAGTACGAATATAAAGTTGGTAGGCTGAGCTCTCCCAGCGTCCCAGCATCTTTATTTTGGAGTCTGAAATGCCAGCCTTGAGGGCCGTGGTGGCAGCACCAATCCGGAAACTATGCCCAGCATATAAGCTATCGTCTATACCTGCAGCTTTTAAAGCCTTTCTCAAGCAAAGGACAAGGCTTACTCTGGTCAAAGGTTTCTTATTTTGGAATAAAAATAGGGGGCCATTATGAGGACCACGAAACTGCAGGTATTTCATTAGGGCAGTGACTGGACATAAGGGTTTTCCCGTTTTTTGCAGGTAAACTGTAACCCCTTTCCCGAAAGGGTCAGTTTTTGATTGTTTTATCTTCACAGCTAATGTGGAGACATTAGATGCAGATGAAATACCTTTGGTGGAGCTAGCTGAAATGTCAGCTATAGACAAGTGCTGTGAACTATTATATGAGGTGTCTGAGGGAATAGTGAACTCGGCACACCTAAGAAAGCCAAAAAAACCTAAGCAGGCAGCAGCCCACAACATGTGATTATCTTGACTGGTGGTGTCCGTGCACCATACTTGCTTGAGCGCCAGTAGGATGGAAGGTGTGATGGGTAGACGACTTTTTTGATTAGAGCCATCAAAAGCCTTTACTCTTTTTATTCCTCTGAGAACTAACTCGACTTTAGGGGTGTGCAGACTAACTAAGGGAAGGCTAAGACTAATCAGTAGATTGCGAATAGCTGATAGGTAAAGTCTAATGGTAGAGATGGCGAGACCATCTGTACCAAGTTGGGATATAAAGAGTAGAATCGTATGTTCAGAAGGCGGATAAGGCAAAAGATTATGAGAACTACAGAAAGATAGAAAGCGTTTTTGGCCTGAAGTGTAACATTTCTTGGTGTTGGAGGCTAGACCTTCTGAATAAAAGTGGAGAAAAGCATCCTCCACCTGCTTGAGGTCCAGTCTGGCCTTTCCTCTATTAGGAGTGCCCAAAGGGAGTCTGGGATAGGGCTTGGATCTTTGAAGATGTTTGAGACCTGGGGGCCGAGATTAGACAGTAAATTTCTTGATATACCATCCGCTACTGTATTATGAATGCCAGCAATATGTCTGGCAGATATTGTGAAGTGATATCGAGCAGCAAAGAATGACAAGCATCTGAGAAGATGCATGGCGATGCCCGAGGGTTCCTTTGAAGACCCTTTCCTGACAATTTCAACCACTGCCATATTGTCAATGTGAAATTGAACATGTTGGCCAGACCAATGTTTACCCCACATTGCGCACGCCAGGACCACCGGTACCAGCTCCTTGGTCATGATGTTTATTGAGAGCCAATTGGCTGGCCACTGGCCTTGTAGCCAGAACCTGCCCCAGACAGCTCCACATCCAAAGTTACCAGAGGCATCGGTGAATACATTTTCCGATGGAATTAGTTGTTGGGTCAGTTGTAGGAATGAAATACCATTCCAGTGATCTACAAAAGTGACCCACCAGGCTAAGTCTGACCGGAATTCGGTATTCAGTCTAATGTGGTGATGTGAAACTTTTGTGACAGATAGGAGGTTTATCATGCGGCGCACAAAGGAACGACCTTGTGGCACCACCTTGCAGGCAAATTGAAGAATGCCGATTAAGTGTTCTAGGTCCTTCCTAATACAGGACTTTCTGCTTTGCCAAATGGTAAGTTCCTGGCGCAGACGAGATAGTTTATCAATAGGCAGTTGAGCTTGGAGCTTCTCAGTGTCAATTTCAATGCCTAGAAAAGTCAGCCTCTTGGATGGACCCTCAATCTTTTCTGTGGCTAATGGGACCCCCAGGTGCCCACACAGAGAAATCATTTTATCAAGGTGAAGCTGGCAATTTGGGGAGTCTGGGGGACCGACCACGAGAAAGTCATCCAAGTAATGGAGGAGATGAGGGATACCATCTTTTCGAAGTATCCACTCTAAGGCATCCGCATAGGCATTGAACAGCATGGGGGCTGACCTCAGGCCAAATGGAAGCTGGTTATCTAAGAATCCTTGATTTTTCCATTTCATACCCAAAAGGTGGCGATCTGAGGGATGAACAGGAATGATCCTGAAGGCAGAAGATATGTCAATTTTTGCCAACAGTGCCGACCTTCCCAGAGAAAGTATGATGCGAGCAGCATCCTCGATAGAGGAATATGCCATACTAGCGTCAGCAGGATCTATTCCATCATTGACGCTATGGCCATCAGGGTAAGAAAGGTCTACAATCAGACGCCATTTACTGGGTTTATTATGCTTAGGGATGACCCCAAAGCGGTTAAACCTGACCGATGGAGGTAAATCTTTGGGGTTAAATGGGCCAGAAATGTTGCCCAACTTTAATTCTTCATCCAGATATTGCTGGACTACATCGGGGTGAGAGGTAGCAGACTGCATATTGGATTTTGCGGACTTGCTCGTAGACTTAGGGTTGAAACCTATCCTAACACCTTCTTTTAGGCCACTTAGTAAATGACTGACCCAGGTCTTGTTGGGGTGATCCTCTAATAAAGCTGACCAAGCCTCCACATGAAGTGGGGTCCTGATCGACAGAGAGGCCTTAGGTAAGGTAGGGGGGCTTACACCTGCTTGCTGAGTACGCTGCAAGTGGAGAAAACGCGATGCCAACATAGGTGCCACCCTCTGAGATGTGGGAATGACAGAATGACCTAGAATGTGGAAAAAATGGCTCTCCTAACCTGACGCTAGCGCAAAGCATCCCTATAAACCATGCTCATATAGTTATTAAATTTAAATGGACTTGCATGTGCATATATGCATGGGAGTGAATAATAGCTTTATATAATATTACTATCATTATTAGAGTGCCCCTGCATATATACAATGAATGTATAAAAGTGAAACAAAAGTGGTTAAGGGGCACATTAGATATACTTGGACAACCTCTATGTGGGTAAAGGCTACTGCTGAAAAGTGCCTACCCTGGCTACTATGGTTAGCAGCATTATATGGTGTTACGCCGGCATTATCTGAACCTTGAACCGCCGCGAGGAGGAGTTTACGTTTACAACCGTAATGCAGATACGAGGGACTTACCGGCCGACTGAGGGACTTGAGACTTCTCCTGTTGCAAGACCGCGACCTGCTGGATTAGCGATGCCTGCGCCTTGCGCTGTTCTTCCAACCCTTCCTTTAGGGATTTGAGGGACTCTAATACTGCTGTGAGGTCGTTCGAGACCGGGGGAGTAGCCATAGTTGTTCAAGACGACGGAAAAAGGAGGACAATTTTTCAACACTTGGAGCTAACGTTACGTTGCTAGGATGAATGACTTAGGTTACTAAGCGAGACCTAGCGGCTGTGCGCCTGCAGAGCTTTTTGAATGCATACATGACCAACGTTTGTAACTATTGTAAATACAACTCATATTGCGCAATCGTAGATAATATGCCTTATGCTATATATGCATATGTCTATACGTATATACATAATCTGTAGATATACAATATACACATTGAGTAATACGCTCTGTTCATTAACTCTGTTTAACTTAAGGTTAAACCTCATATAATCTCTCCAGTTTGACCCAAAGGATTCAACTGGGCACGAGTCCTACTTCCCATCTCCATTTTACACTCCTCAATCAGCTGTGCTGGACATGGTGCTGAGTGGTGTCAACTACAACCTCTCCAAGGATGGATTGGGTGTGGCGCATAGCAGAATGGCCTTCCAGTTCCTCCTAGTCCACGGACCAGCTATGAAGATGGGACACTTTACTGATCCAGTGTTCAACAACGATGATGAATACACTCCCTCGGTCTTCTTCACCCAGCTCTTCAAGGCACAGTGCAATGGAACTGCTGGCTACATGACCTATAAAGGCATCTCCTATGAGAATAGTGACCGAGTGAGCTCCAAGTCCCAGCAGGTGGCTCGCAAGGAGTTTGGTAATAGCAGCACGCAGTCAGTCCCTGGCAGCCTGTGTACTGCCGTGTTTGGTGATAATGTTGGGCCCGTTGAGAGGATATTCCTCGTAGTAGGGACTGAGGGAGATGAGTTTCTAAATACCAAGTACTTTACCTGGTGAGTACATTTACGTACTTCAATGATTACTGTACACTGTCTTCCCTTTAATCTTAATATTAGAATCTTAAACCCTCCCTCTCATCCCATCCCTCCCCTCTCATCCACCCCTCCCCTCTCATCCACCCCTCCCCTCTCATTCACCTCTCCCCTCTCATTCACCCCTCCCCTCTCATCCACCCCTCCCCTCTCATCCCATCCCTCCCCTCTCATTCACCCCTCCCCTCTCATCCACCCCTCCCCTCTCATCCCATCCCTCCCCTCTCATTCACCTCTCCCCTCTCATTCACCTCTCCCCTCTCATTCACCCCTCCCCTCTCATCCACCCCTCCCCTCTCATCCTGCCCCTCCCCTCTCTTCCTAACATAGGACTGCTGTGCTTGGAGTTGGAACTCCGCCTGTTGAGAACATATCATCCGTGGTCCTGATCATCATTATGGTCGGGTTTGGTCTCCCTGTTGCCATGGTGCTGATTGCCGTCATCTATGTGTTTGTAAGCAAGGCCATATGGAAGCCATACAAGAAGTACAAATCAAAGAAGACATCCAGTGGCTACACAACTATTAACGGATAATGACTGAATAATTGTTAATATGTCTGCTTTATGGATGTGATTTATTAATATGTTTGTATGTACTGTACATCAGTCATTGTTATATATATATATATACCCTAAACTTTATGATGATGTGCCCATTTTGTTTCTATGGAGCCATATGAATTATTTAATTATATTATATTATATTATATTATTTATATTAGATTACCTTAGTATATTGTAACTTGCACTGTATATAAAATAACCAAGAGTGATATAAAGTTGCTTCTACCTTCCCTTTAATTGTTGAATGATTTTATATATAAGCATTAGCTTCATAATTATTATAGAGGCTATGTATCCAGAGGTTTCAACTTATGTTTACATTATTTATTTAAAAACTGCAAAGCTCTGTATTATTGCACATACGTATTAAATATGTCATCAAAAATATGGATGTGCTGAATCAGCAAAAAATTGACTATGCTTGAATAAATTATCCAAAAAAGAAAAAAACGATATTTCAATGACTTCTTAGTGTTTCTCGACTTCCCATTCAGCAGCTCCAGGTTTGTATTTCAAATTATAGACTTCTGTTTGCCCATCTTTCAGAGGTACTTCCATATCAAGATAAGGCTCATCATAGTGACCTTGGAAGTACAGTCGTAGCTTGGCAACAGAGCCAGCTGTATGTAGAGAAAGAGCAATTATTAAATACAATGGAGTTGAGCTACATGAGATAAGAGATAAGAGATAAGATATAAGAACAGGGTCTTGATCACTGAAGAATACCCCAGCTTCCAAACTTCTGATTTCTCAAGAAACCAAATTATGTCTTTGGACACTGAAAAGACTAAAGATAATCTATCTGAAAGAACAGAATCTTCCTGCTAAGTTAAGCAAAGTTATTGTGTTCTGTAAAGATTACCCAACACTAGATAAGGATTACCCAACACTAGATAGGGGTACCTTGCTCCTTAAGGTGGAACAGGAAAGGCTCTTTTTCCATTTCAATCCCTTTCCCCACTTCTTGTACACTTGCACAAATTCCCTAAATAATAAGTCATGCATATGTAGTCTTCAATATCTGTTCCAAATTGACTAACAGGCATAGGCATGAATATATAAGGAGGGGGAGGTACCTTAATAAAGGAGTAAGGGGCATCCTCATGAACATCAAGACCAGTTACAACCACCTCAAATGTGCCCTTCTTTATTTCTTTCATGGACACTTTCATTCTTCTGTGCAACTTGAATTCTGGAATTTCAAGGTCCAACTCTTTCATAAGTTTGGTCATAAAGGCATCGCACATTGCATGGACATTGATACTTGCCCTTGAAGACAAAGGTGTTTGCTGCAGGCTGCATCAAGTGGAGGATAAAGTGAAAGAGTTATGATGGGATTTCATGTAAAAAAAGTTAGAAGCTACTACTTGATTGGTAAAAGTAATGTAGCTCAGCCATACTCACTTGCAGATAACAAGTTTTCCACCCTTCTTTGCCACGTCCTCAGGTACATCAGCGGCTGGTGTAACTCTAAGACTGGATCCCAGTACAATGCACATATCAGCCTATAATAACACAGTTAGAACATTGTGATACATACATGATACATGTTCCATATTGCCAACTGAACCTTCTCTGCTCCATCAAAGGCTTTATCAAGTGGCTTGTCCGGAAGATTCTCCCCAAAGTTGATGATAGAGTCGTGAAGCTGACCTCTGCACTTTGGGTCATCACACATTCTTGAGGTGCGATGGTCGGAAACTTTTCTGCCCTCCCGAGTCCTAAAATCTCTCATGTATTCTCGCTTGCACTTCCTGCAGTGCTCCAAGTTTGTGTTTCCGTGGAGCTCAGCCAGCTCTTTAGGATTGAGGTTACTTCTACGATGTAGACCATCTACATTCTGACTTACAGTCAGGTGTACCAGACCAGCCTCATGCAGCTTCAAAATGGCCATGTGAGTGACTGAAGGGAGGGCCTATAGAGGGGAGAATACACAAAGTTAACTATAAAATTTCAGCAACTAGTAAAATTAAAAAGATAAAAAATTGTTAAGCTGACTTTTACTAGGTCCTTTCTTATCTTCTTCTTCAGATCTGTTTTCTGCTTCTCTGTGAGTCCTTGTTTCTTGTCCCTCAGTTCCCACACACCAGGTCCAGTGTCCAGTACAGTGTTCATGCCACTCCTGAAATCTGGGATGCCAGCACTACACAAGAGATGTACTAGTATTGTGCACATACTGAAACACAACCATATTAGGAAAGTAAACAATCTATAATATTAACACACATGGAAAATGTATGCTTATGATATGACAGATATTACCTGGTACTGATTCCAGCTCCAGTGAACATAATTGTATATTTGCTCTCCTTCATCCACTTGGCTACAGTCTTCACATGTGCTTCCAAATCCTCTTCTTTATCAAAGAACTCCTTCTTCTCCTCCTCGTCCTCAATGGCTGGGTTGAAAGGTTTTGGTTTAGGTTTGTCTGTAACTGGCTTCTTTGGAGGACCAGGCCTAGGCTCCCTTGTTGAGGTGCTGGGGGCTTTATTCGTGGCCTTGTTTGGAGCGAGCGGTTTCTTCTTTTTACCAGCTGCCAAAGCAGTGCTCTGCAACTGCAACAATATTAAACTCACGATCAGTCGTAATGTCGACAAGTCGACAGCTATTTAAGATTCCTAATTGCGGAGCTATCATTTTGGGGACGCATACATATCGTTGATAGTATTAGTAATAGCGAAGGTAGTCAAATTATAAATAAATATATGAAGCAGTAGAGAGTATTAGTTGGGATCGAGTGATTTATTTCGATCAGCAATATATTTAACAGATTTGGACGTTTCGACCAGGAGGTGTTCGTCAGCAAATGCTGAACCTATATTATGTTGCTGATGCTCGATAAATCACTGACTGCCTTTATGATCGCAACAAGCACTCCCTATAGTAGTATACTACTACTTATACAACTCTCAGGATTCTTACTTTAGATACAGTCACTTACAAACTCATTTCTTTGTAGGGAGCACTTTTCCAATATTTCTGATAGATCTTCTACTTCGTATTTTGCCATTTCAAGATTTTTTTGCTAGTGGTCCTTGTCGATATAGAGATTGCTCAGTAACACTTTATAATCTATGGTCACTAGGGGAATTCTAAAAACAGTAACACTATGACGTAACCACGATAAGATCTATTATGATGTTTGTATCAAATTCTTCAGACTTTAATAACTGCACTTTTTATATCTTGAAAATGTGCAGTGGAGATATATATTTTTAATTTTGCAGGATTCACCCCTTAGCGATGGACTTGTACCCCTTGCTAACATTGGATGCCTGGGAACATGCATACTACCTCAAGTTTCAAAACAAGAAAGCCAATTTTTGCTTATAAGGCAGTGTGCTATACTAGATCTGATATATGGAGAGTCAATAATCTTCCTTGCTTGTATATACATATATACGTGAACTTTTAGAACATCAGTATTATTAAATTATGCACATAGTTTCATTTATTTTACAACTATATATTTATATTTACGATAAAGCATAAACAAGTCAAAATGCAAAACTTATAATGTTTGGGATCCAATTAAGAATTTAAAAGACTTCTTAGCATTTCTCAACTTCCCATTCAGCAGCTCCAGGTTTGTATTTCAAATTATAGACTTCTGTTTGCCCATCTTTCAGAGGTACTTCCATATCAAGATAAGGCTCACCATAGTGATCTTGGAAGTACAGTCGTAGTTTGGCAACAGAACCAGCTATATGTAGAGAAGAAAATATTTATTTATCAGTTAAATATGTACACATATACACTGTAAGAGAACAGTGAAAAGTATACAACACAATAGTATCATTACGTAATGTAACTGCATAAATATCATACCTTGAGCACTCAGCTGGAATTCAAAAGGCTCCTCTTCCACTTCAGTTACTTTACTCAGTCCTTGACCACTAGCCAAGATGCCCTAAAAAGAGAAAATTGTATCTTCTTCAGTCTCTAAACTAAGCTGTAAGCATTCGATATCACACTGAGTGAGTGAGGCATGAATATATTAGGAGGGGGAGGTACCTTAATAAAGGAGTAAGGGGCATCCTCATGAACATCAAGACCAGTTACAACCACCTCAAATGTGCCCTTCTTCATTTCTTTCATGGACACTTTCATTCTTCTGTGCAACTTGAATTCTGGAATTTCAAGGTCCAACTCTTTCATAAGTTTGGTCATAAAGGCATCGCACATTGCATGGACATTGATACTTGCCCTTGAAGACAAAGGTGTTCGCTGTAGGCTGCATCAAGTGGAGGATAAAGTGAAGGGATATTGACAGTGTGATTGTGTAATTGTTTAGAATTGATAATACAAAAGATGTAAAAAATATCATTTGACTGTTCAGCCATATGGTAGTACTCACTTGCAGATAACAAGTTTTCCACCCTTCCTTGCCACCTCTTTAGGTACATCAGCGGCTGGTGTAACTCTGAGACTGGACCCCAGTACAATGCACAGATCAGCCTATAATAGCACAGTTAGAACATTACATCATATGTACAGTAATTATATGCATGCATTAATGTTGTTACACATCCACAATAGGTATCATGCAGGTCCCACAGGAATAGGTTATGTTACCTTTTTGGATCCATCAAAGGCCTTTCCAAGCTCCTTAGCCGGAAGATTCTCCCCAAAGTTGATGATAGAGTCGTGAAGCTGATCTCTGCACTTTGGGTCATCACACATCCTTGAGGTGCGATGGTCAAATACCCCAAAAGCCTCTCTGGTCTCAAAATCTCTCATGTATTCTCGCTTGCACTTTCTGCAGTGCTCCAAGTTTGTGTTTCCGTGGAGCTCAGCCAGCTCTTTAGGATTGAGGTTACTTCTACGATGCAGACCATCTACATTCTGACTTACAGTCAGGTGTACCAGACCAGCCTCATGCAGCTTCAAAATGGCCATGTGAGTGACTGAAGGGAGGGCCTATAGAGGGGAGAATACACAAAGTCAACTAAAGACGACACCGTTAAGGCTTATATCCTTTGCAAACTGATATTTTACCAAACTTGTAAGATGCATTCTGAAAATGAATATAATAAGTCGTATATGTACGTCTCAGTCAACAGCATTCCAAACTCATGTACGTATACACATATTAATAATCATGTATCTCAGAATAATCATAATGACAATCATTTGAGAAACATTCTAATCTTGTTGCTGGCAGCAAAGTATTTCAAAAGTTGGTACAACGTCATACAAGAGGCAGCTAACCTCCACCAGTCCTTTTCTTATCTTCTTCTTCAGATCTGTTTTCTGCTTCTCTGTGAGTCCTTGTTTCTTGTCCCTCAGTTCCCACACACCAGGTCCAGTGTCCAGTACAGTGTTCATGCCACTCCTGAAATCTGGTATGCCAGCACTATACAAGAGATGTACTAGTATTGTGCACATACTGAAACACAACCATATTTGGAAAATAATGCAGTGATGTTTATCTATAACGTTAACACATACATACTATTACATATGTACTTATGAAGTTGTACCCTTGTAAAATATAGTGCTAATCTGGCTAACAGACTCCACACTTCAAATAAGATGGATTGGATGATAGACATTACCTGGTACTGATTCCAGATCCAGTGAACATAATTGTATATTTGCTCTCCTTCATCCACTTTGCCACAGTCTTCACATGTGTTTCCAAGTCCTCTTCTTTATCAAAGAACTCCTTCTTCTCCTCCTCGTCCTCAATGGCTGGGTTGAAAGGCTTGGGTTTTGGTGGCTGTGGTGATGTTCCAACCACAGGGAGGTGTGTCACATGTGTCTAAGGGGCGGGGCACAGCATATAAAGTGCTGCAATAGGGAGGTGTGTCACATGTGTCTAAGGGGCGGGGCACAGCATATAAAGTGCTGCAATAGGGAGGTGTGTCACATGTGTCTAAGGGGCGGGGCACAGCATATAAAGTGCTGCAATAGGGAGGTGTGTCACATGTGTCTAAGGGGCGGGGCACAGCATATAAAGTGCTGCAATAGGGAGGTGTGTCACATGTGTCTAAGGGGCGGGGCACAGCATATAAAGTGCTGCAATAGGGAGGTGTGTCACATGTGTCTAAGGGGCGGGGCACAGCATATAAAGTGCTGCAATAGGTTTATACAGCTCCTAAATATTCAAATGTTGTTTAAGAACTATAGACTACGTCATAATAGTGTAGAATTACAGAAAGAAAACTACATATATAGATTTAACAGAGAAAATAAATATGATAATAGATTTAAAAGAGAAAATAAATGGAATAATAGATTTAGAAGAGAAAATAAATGGAATAATAGATTTAGAAGAGAAATTAAAACTAGAAATTAAATTAAGAATGAACATGATAACAGATGATTTATGCTTGAAAGTTAAGAGACTTATTATTCACAAACAATATTTTGAAACTGAACAAATTAGAATCACAATTGACAAGTTGCATACGTACCTCTGTGGGCTTTAACAATCCTTTCATGTCTCTCAGCTGGCCAGCTCTGACTATCGAGGCACTGCCACTCTTTGGGGGATTCCTTGGGGGACTAATGACCTTCTTTGGGGGACTAGGGACCTTCTTTGGAGGACTGGTCTTGCTCCTGCCTTCCTTGATGGTGATTATGGAGTTCAAATATGCCTCATATTGCTTGCGAACTGTAAACAAGTAACAAAACAATATCGATCACAAAGATGGAAGTAGCATAGAGGTCACAGTTAAATATCTAGCAACCTGTGTTTCAAATATATTATATTAGTATTTGGACTAATTCAAGTAGCAGTAATCATATCTCATATCATATAGTCTTCAGTTACAGCGATGATGGTAGCAAGGTAAATGCATATATTTGTAACTAAACTTACTAAGCTCTTGCTTTGCGTCTTCCTTCTCCTTCCTACTTGCAGTGGTCGGGTAACCTACCCCCTCTGTGAAGGGAACATGCATGATGCTGTAATACATGTTTACGAAGCATGCATATGGTGCATATAATAAACACATTGGATCATTTTGGACACACTAGCTCTGAAATAGGTTAAATTCGAATAGTGTGTGACCATTTAATTATATTTAGGCATACATAAGTATTGAGAAGAATATGAGTATGTCCCTGGGCATATAATGTTATTCCTAATAACATTATATCCTCTATATAAGCAATAAACCTTGGAAAATAGCATATACATACGTATACTATTCCTTAGTCATATATTGATGTAGTAATATGGTATTTTAACACACTCCACTCCTCACCTCTGATTACTAGCTCCGTAGTCATCTTCCCAGCTACATACTCTGAGAGATACTGACCCTCCACCTCAGGTCCGGGGAGGTCTAGTTTGATGGTCTCCTTATAAGGCGGGTCCAGACACACCTCCACGTTGCTACACTTGACTGTATAGAACGTACCAATCTGAGAACATCAAATAGGTCATAGCATCATAATACATGTATATGTAGGTATATATACAACTGTTTACATATAGATTTGCTATATATGAATACATATTTCATATAATATATACATTTATCATTGTAAAGTAGTTTTATCTATAAATAAAGGGAAATCCCCTACAGCAGCTGATCTACCACTTACTGCTTGTGGTTGGTGGCACTTGATGGTGATGTTCTCGCAGTTGTCTGCTGTGATGGTGGGTAGCTTGTCCTGAGGGTTAATATCAACCTCCACTCCACTACAGTTGATCATTTCCTGTGAGATGGAAACCAGGCAACGTAAAGTTCAGTACATGCAAAATTATTAATTTAATGATTGTTCAGATAGATCTGATGTTAGTGTATGTACATAGAGAGAACATCAATATTCTCCATAAATAAGAGTTGTGTACAATATTTATTGCTGTCTTTAGTTATGTAACAATTTGCATTTGTTACATCATGAGTATCCATTTTCAAGTAATTATGATTCCCATTTAAAGTGTTCACTTACAAACATTCCTGACACAATCTTGTCCTCCAGTTCTACAGTGACATCCTTGCACTTTTCTACGATGATGCAATTAATTTAACGAGTTAACAGAGAGAGGGGGGAGAGAGGGGGAGAGAGGGGAAGAGAGAGGAAGAGAGAGGGAGAGAGAGGAAGAGAGAGGGAAAGAAAGGGAGAAAGAGGAAGAGAGAGGAAGAGAGGGGGAGAGAGAGGAAGAGAGAGGGAGAGAAAGGGAGAAAGAGGAAGAGAGAGGAAGAGAGGGGGAGAGAGAGGAAGAGAGAGGAAGAGAGAGGAAGAGAGAGGGAGAGAGATGAAAAACAGATTATCATTAACAGTTCTAGACAACTTGTACTTATGAGATAGGACCAAACAGAATACAGAACATTGTACTTGCACTGCATACAGATTGCTATCTAGTCTCACAAAGCCAGACCATTTCCCTTGTAGGAGTGAGGGTCTGGCTGTACAAGACCATGTGTGTATCAATCAGCTCCTTACCAAGAATGCACTTTGCTGCCTTTCCTCTCACGTGGACCTTACAAGAGGTACATGATCTCAAGTACATAATGTTGGCTGGTCCTGGGGAACAGGACAACTCCTCCCCCTCACGACCCACCTACATACACAGGACCAGCATCACATGTTGGCATGACAACCACAAGTATGCTTCTATCTGCAAACCTAGTCTGTGTGGACACATATAGTATATTGTCATAGTTTCATGTGTCTACTGTAGATGACTATGTTTATATGTCAATTTTCAAATGAGGTTACCCTAACTACAGAATATGATTACGAGATATATATAATAAATATAAGTATATATGCATATATAAATGCATAAATTGAATAATTTTAACAGTAAATCTGTAATACGTATCTCCATCTCTTTTAGTTGCATACGCGATATATCGATATCTTATATAACTTTCGTACTTATATAATAGGTAGCTGATTACTTACAAATTCATTTTTCTGTTGAAATCGTTTCTGCAATACTGATAAAACATTGTTTCCTTCATTCGATGCCATTTTGTGATACAAAACTATTATACTGAACACTTTGCTTATGTGCACTGTGAAATCCCTTTAGGCTATTTATAGTGAAGAGTTCTTAAAATAGTAACATGACGATCACACATTACATAACAAGAAAAGTAGTCAAATTTAGTAACAGCTGCCAAATTTGGTCACAGTCATCCAGTGATATAGATCTGCAGTGTAGAGAGGTGAGTCAGGGTAAATAGAGAAGTGGGAGGGGCAGAGGAGGGGCACATGAACCATTGACCACACTTCAACCATTATAACAAGCCATTAACAAACCTTGCATGAATCCGATGGAAGAGGTGAAATATCTTCTTCTCCTATGGAAAATGTATGTATTACAATGCAGTTAATACAACATGTATTCCATGTGTACATATAGTATATTTCACTGACCTATAAAGACTACTTGTCCACTGTGTAATACAACAGCGTCTGTAATCTTAATATCATCCTGATCAGGTTTGAATCTGACTATCTTGTTGCCTAGCAATAGCACACTGCAATCTGATTGGACTAAAAGCACGTCTGATTCCAGTACCACTATCTGCTTGACAGGTGAAGTGTTCTCGTTGGTGGGCACTTTTAGAATTCTAAAGAGTGTTCATATTTAAAATTATCAGCAGTTTTTATACCAATTATGTTAGTACTTATTACAATGTATACAAAATGTCTGCAAAATTTATATACATCTACATAGTTAGTAAGTCTGCATATATGCTACTATATACGTATACTATAACTATATGAATAATCGATGTACGTAATAATCAAACCACAAGTAATAATCAATGAAACATCATAAAGAGGGAAAACACGAAAGAAGCAATTGCTGGGAATCGAACCCAGGACAGCTGGTTATATGTATGTGTAGTGGTACATTGTTACACTACAAAGTGAGGGTTATCGCATGCACTGACTTCAAAATGTGGTTGGTAACTCTTTCTACTTCATTTTCACTTCTACTTCCATCCAGTTTAAAGAGGTTGCCCCTGCTATTACCAGCATAGAGGAGTGGATCAGTGTGGGAGTGACCAGAATGAAATGTGAGGCTTGTAATTGGAAATCCAAAACTGACAACAAAAAGCTGATCATAAATATCTGTAAACAAAAGTAAACAAACTCAAGTATGTAGGTAGACACAGCTGCTTTAACAATGTAGAGCAGTTGTACTATATATTCACTCCTTCAATCAGTCCATGAGGATCAAGCTATAATAATTATGGCCTAGTGGAGAAGAAGAAGAAAGTCTCTAGGACCTGTATCTTCACCCAAAGCTCTCACTATGTAGGCTTTTTTACAGAATAGGCATAGCATGTAGAAAAATGGTGTTAGATATAGAGAGGATATGAAGTGTCTAAGATATCTCTACAGTTGACTGTTCACTATTGGTCTCCACAGAACTGACTTGATTTGAGGTCTGTCACAGCAACTACTCCATTCTGCTGTCCAACTGCCAGAAGTCCTCCTTCCTCACTGATAGCTGCACAGGTGATGGGGCTAGCCAGGGGGAATACCCTTTCTAGAACAGGTATCAATTCTATACACATAAACAGAGGACCAGTTGATCTTTAACCTCATTCCATGCACACAAATGTATATATAGTGTACATGCCTAATTACATATATTTAAAGGTCCTTATGCAACTGTTATTCTGATATTGGACACATTTACTGTTGTAAGAGCTTTTTGCAATCAAATTTACATGAATGGAAAGTAGTGATTATACACTTAATTCTAAATCATTAAAATACTTCACAAATGAACATGAGGTAAAAAGTAAAGGATCTAACAGCAAGTAGTGACTACTCTACTCTGCCTTCACTGACAATAATCCTCCTACATATTTCAGATGTCAGGTAGTGAGAGAAGCTTAATATATACGTATATGCTACAGAGACCTGCCTCTTGCTGTAGCCAGTGTACACATACTAGATATGGAAAGTGGTTCATCCAAAACTGATCTACCAGACTGCCTGGTATGGCCATACCTTTAGCTTTAGGGCTGTGGGCTAGAGAGTACTGATGTAGTTTAGCTGTTTCCTTCCACCAAACTAGTACTGACCCTGCCTCAGGTGAATGTGTACCATTCTTGAAGTGCAAAAAGTGGCAATACGGAATGCTAAGTGAAAACAGGAAATACTCATGAACTCATGAATATCATTAATATATGAAAATGTGGGTGTGTCTGTACATAAATACCATTATCAAACTTAGTAGTAACAGTGACAGTATATATTAAGCTTCTCTCACTACCTGACATCTGAAATATGTAGGAGGATTATTGTCAGTGAAGGCAGAGTAGAGTAGTCACTACTTGCTGTTAGATCCTTTACTTTTTACCTCATGTTCATTTGTGAAGTATTTTACTGTTACTGTTACTGTTACTGTTACTGTGCCCCGCCCACCTGAAAGGAGCATCTCCTGTGAATGATAGAGATTCTGTGATGAAGTCTCTTCTCTCATGTAAGAACACCTTTAGTCTGCTATTGAAGTATGTTTCTGTTAAAATGTGTCTGTCTTCATTAGCAATGCAGTGTTTGGACTCTGAGAAGCCACTACAGAATAATGTAACACAATAACAGAGTAACACTCAAATTCCTTGCAGATGTTTTAATAACTATCAGTTATCATATGGAATATGTACAAACAGTGTTCCTGTCCTAGTATCACTTTTGATTAAATCATAATTTATTTAAATGAAAAGGGTTCTACTGACTTCACTAATAACCTATTTCTATTGGTATCTACATACATACATACGTAGGTATCCCTATGGCGTGATAATGTGCAGGTTACCTTGCTAGTGCCACAGAAGGGTCAGTGTCTGCTGATGGAGTGAGAGGAGGAGGAGACAGCAGGGAAAGTACAAGGAATGGTTTGTTCAGTGTCGCTGGGTCAGGTGGATCTACTGGATCGGCCTCTCCTCCCTCAACTGATGCATCCTGTCTTGCGAGGGTTGGTCTCAGCTGGGTACTCCATTGGAGAATGGGAATCTGATACACCTCCAGAACGTGAGATGCTACTAAGAGAACATGTAACAAAGTTATATAGTTATAGTAAGTTATACTGTATATAACATATATATGTACCATAAATTATAGTTAGCATTTAGTTATATAGTTATAGTTAGTTTATATACTAAGATAAGGTGTTCCCTGTAAGTATGATCAACCCTCAAACTACAGGTAATTTTAAGCTAAACCCTGATAGGTCAGATCACATGCTAAGGCCATGAGAATAATAATACATATTATATTCATACATACGTATGTACCTACGTATGTATGTACATATTCATACATATATATGTACATGCAAATCCCAAGTACGTACTGCACATATACATGGAAAGGACTTACATACAGTCAAAAGCTGATTTCAAACTACAGGTACGTAATTTTATATTTATACATGCACATCCCAAGTACTGTACATATATGTACATACATATGGACTTATGTAGGGTCTCATCACTGTACTATACTGTATTGTACATGTATGTATACTCAAGAAATCAATCATCCACCTGGCAAGTACATACTCAACTACATACTAAACTACATACTAAACTACATACTAAACTACATACTAAACTACATACTAAACTACATACTCAACTACATACTAAACTACATACTAAACTACTAATTTATAATTTTCAAATTACATTACCTCTTCCTTTGCAGACGAGAGCTAAGTGTGTAGCTCCCTTGGATAAGACACAATGAACAGGATCTCTCTCTTCACCAGTTTCCACATCCTTCAAATGATAGATATCATTCTTGTGCATCAGATAGAAGTGGACACCTTTAGAAGACAATTCATAACTGTTCTCCGCCGAATGTGGCCAGTGTAGTAAATGCTTTGTATTGATATCATTGATTATAATAGCAGGGTCTAGCAGTTTTTTGTTAAACTCAATCTATGTATAGACCTAACCCCATTAACCATAGTGACCATGAATATCATTAAATGTGACATACACTGAATATCATTAAACTAAGTTTGATTGATTAATGTGAATGGCCAAATAGAGGTGTTGGTCTACTCCCACACCAACGGCTCACACTGACTTCAGCTGGAATTTAATTTGCATATTCAAAACGTCCTTCATAGCAGGACAGCCATATATAAGGAAGCTAGTAGCTAAATATAAGCAGAATAGAGAAGTTGTAAAGAAGAGCAGAGGATGTGTAAATCAGTACTTACTGTACAGAAATTTAAGCTACTACAACTGTTACTAGCTAGTATGTGGAGTTTAGTAATAAATATAGTAGAGTACATCAGATACCAAACAAGTTTTGAAGAAGTAGGACCTACAGACCCTTCAGCACTAGTAGTTGGAACTGTACAGAGAGCTAGCAGGAGGAAGACAGGTGGTCCTTCAGCACTAGTAGTTGGAGCTGTACAACAAAGACCAGTTCCATATGTAAGGTACAGAAGAACTATTATCAATAACAGAGTGTTTGAAGTACCAGACAGTGAACTAGTCATTATGTGAAGAGTAAAATACTGAATGCAGAACCCTTATTATAATTGTTACCCCTTGCTGAGTGTAAGAACTGTTAAACTGTTTGAGTGTGAGAGTCTCTAATTAACTAAGTACAAAATAACCAATTTATCTGTCATTGAATGGAGTGAAAAGGAATGTTTATATTGCTGTTATATTATATACATTTTTGGATTAGAAAATAAGGAAATTTCATACATCTCTAAAATTGATACTTTGCTGATAAATGTAATTCCTTCTCTTACAAATGGATATGCCTATCAAATAATATAAGCCAGTCTTAAGAAGGCCTTAAGGGTTATTCTTTGATATGGCAGGAATAATGGTAGAACTACATAGTTAGACAAGAAACTGCATATCCATATGTGACTTGTGCAAAGGTAAACAAAATTTAGTTAAGTCAACTAATCTAAACTTTATCTAAATATTTATCTAGACATAATTATTAAGTAAATTCATGACATTACCCAATATGGCAAGTTAGAGAGTCATATTCAATTAAAGTATAGGGAAATTACCCATAGTATAGCAATAACCAATCACAATCCAATCTATCTAACTATCTAACTAACTCACTAGCAAACATGACATATACCACACGGTGTCCGGTGTGTCATGACATATACCACCCACATGCAATTAATGCAGTATAGGGAAATTACCCATAGTATAGAGTAGGGTTACATGCTATATAGCTCTAAGCTCTATGTCTAAACCCGCATTAGAGTTCTTAAACTTCTTTCTTAGATTAAAAACAAGGACATTTCATACATACACATATAACACATACTTCTTAACTATAGATTGCAACGTCCTTTCACTAAATGAATAACTCACCTTGCTTTAAAGCAGTGGCCACTACAGTAGTAGTATATTCTGACAGTCTTACTTCAGTACAGTCCATTGCTAGTACTTCCGGTGTGTCAGCACACTCCACCTTCTTCACTTCCGGTGTACCATCAGTAGAGAATGAGAGTATATATAGTCCATCAGTACAACCTGCAATAGCTAGTGTTGCATCAGTACAGGAAGTACTACACAAGATGTTCACTTTGGAGATACTCAACTCTGTTTCAGTTCGAGAAATGGCCACTTTTGGTTTCATTGCTTCCTCCCTTCTGCTAACCTCTCTCTGATTGATACGTTCCCACGTGATTGCGAGCAGACTTTGCAAGACCTCATCAATCATTCGAAACGGCTGCGGTAGTGTGTCCTTCCACAGTTCTGGATTCTGAATATAGTCTTCCGAACATTCCTTCCTCTCTGAAGACGTTGTAGAACTAATTCGATTGCTACTTTTCCTCGTGCTGCGTCGACTGGTCATTTTAGCTGACAAGAACATCGGCCATTTTGAAAAGAGTTGCTAAGTAAATATATTAACCCAATGAATTTAGTTACGTAGACGAAAGGAAAAAATGGCTACGTTTGCGCAAGTTGGGTCTTTCTCTAACAATCAAACTACAAGAGAAGAATTGACCAAAGAAGTCAAGTTGTACAGTAACGCCAGAGAAAGAGAAGAGTACGATAACAGAGCGGAATTGTTTGCTGTGATCCAGACGCTCCAAGCTCTAGAAAAAGCTTATATCAAAGACGCTGTCAAGCCCCAAGATTACACGAGAGAATGTACCAGACTCCTGGCCCAGTACGAGAGCGCCTTTAGACTGGTAAAGGACAAATTTGCCACTGTTGAAGAGTTTATGAAACGATACCTAATGGACTGTCCCGCCGCGCTCCAAAGGATAAAGGAAGGAAAGCCGATCACTCTGAAGGATGACAAGGGAAATATACGAAAGTTCATTGCGGATGCCGTATCTCTCTTTATCACGACTATTGACAGAATTAGGCTGGAGATTCGAGCCGTGGATGAGCTGTACCAAGAGTTGAAGGAATTGCATGAGACCCTCTCCCGTATGAGTAATATGCCATCGGACCACATCTCAAGGGTGAAGGTGAAGGACTGGCTGGACAAACTGACCAGCATGAGAGCCAGTGACGAGCTGACAGACGAACAAGCTCGCCAAATGCAATTTGATCTTGAAACTGCACTTGCTGACTTTCAAAGATTTTTGGATGAAAATTAAATCTTGCTTGAAATTAAAGCAAATAAAACTTTTCTTATTCTTCTTATAATATTATGTTAAAAGAAGTGTTTATGTATATACAAAATAACAGATTTGCTTGTAAATTACTGTAGTTGTATTCATAATGTTATTGGCTGTCTATATGTACGTAGTACAGTGATCGAAGCTATCTAAAGATATAATAGGTACTATTCAATGGACTGAAATCTTCAATACATGCAATAATTTAGAATATTAATTTTCAAATTCATGGAATATATATATATAAAATGTACCCATGATACAACAAAGTATGTACGTATATATGCATGATTTCCACATGTGAAGAATAGCTAACCTTCATTCATTTAAGACCATCAGTACACAAGGATTAGTTTGTTATCTGTTTAATGACAGATGATCCACTCTTGATAGAGGGTCATAGCATTGTACCAGATACCGTCATTATCTCTGTTGATAATGGAATAAATCATTCACTTCACTACTGTTACATCAACTAGTTCCTAGACTCACATTCCTTGCACATTTTTGAGATCATTGCCCAAGTGCTGCTCTTTGGGTTACATACTCTTTGGCTGTAAGTTTATCTATACGTATCCATGTATTTGTCATAAACTTTACAACTGGCAGGGACGTCTAAACATCTTGGTGCTGTCTGTAGCAATACCCATTTTCATTCGTCCCTTTTCCATTTAAGCCACTGGCAACCACGCTCCAGTTTCTGGATCATATCTCTCAACCTAATTGAAAGGAATTGGCACATAATTACTTTCCCCACACAACACACCTGTACAGCTATCCATTGATACAAGCTTGGTTTAGGAAATTAAGGCCAAATAGACTGAATTCCTTTGAATATAACAGGGTGTTCATGAGGTGGGCCTTAAAGTATTAACCTTACTTTACCAGAGTTATGGAATCCCTAATTAGGCTTGTTGCTATGGAATTGGGTTGCTATGGATACTTTTCATTTGGTTTTGGTAGATGAAGCTGGGCTGTGGAAAGAGTTTAAAAACAAAATTACAAATATATGGCTTATTATAGTTATACTCTACATGGGCATAAAGCTTAGAAGACAAATATACATTTAAATAATCAATAATTATTTGCTTAAGATCGACTTGGATGAATTGATACAACTATTTCATCACAGTAAGGCTAAATATGCACATCAATTAACCTATTCCAGTTAGATCTCTAAGTACTTAATGTAGCAATAATTGCATGAACTCATTCTTAATTAAACTAAAACACCATTTACTTGAAACATGAATGGCAAAGCGATCAGGAGACATGTACAAATATAAAAGGCAAATTGCAAATTGATCAACTATATCGTCACAAATTTACTGATTGTCAGAAGTATATATAATGGGTAGATACCCAATTCATCATTTAACTTTAGATAATCCTTCAAATGGCTATTGCTATATAGCCAAATTGATATTGGTATCATACCTAATTTGGTAATAGGCTGTTACTATGGTGATAGATGAGTAAATTGTTTTTTGCAAGTGATCTTAAAAACATCCATAACTCTACAGTTGTAACTATTTTAAGTTGACAGCCATATAGAGGAATTAGATAATAGACTACATGAACCCATTTATAATACAAAACTTAAGCTTAACAATAACAATAACATCACACATGTACATGAAGAGGAATATCCTCCTAAAGTCAGTTGCTATGAGTAACATGAAATGAACAGATACACAGTCACAGAAATTACATTATCCATTTACATAATAATATTAAGAAGATACAGAATATCTGTTTAAGGCCATTGCATATTTGTACATCACAAAAATTGAACAACTAAAATATTGAAACAGGAAACTATTGCAAACTCTATAATTCTTTTTTTTCTATAAACAAAATCAGCCTATATAGGGCTAAAAGCACACTTTCTATATTGCCCTGCATAGATATACATTCCAATAAGGATCATTGAACATTCTTGGAGAATATAATATAAACACTAAACTCTATAAAATCAATACTGCCTCAGAACAAGTTACCATAGCAACACTAAAAATCATCACCATAGTAACAGTTGTACAATCAATTTAATGAACAGTTAGAGTCTTAACTTAGCAGGTAATCTAAGCAGCTGGGCAAGACTTATAATAAACAGAGACAATAGAAATTAAATATGATATTAGACCCTAGTTCAATGTGTTCAATTTAGTACAGATTAATTCCATAAAATGTATTATATTTAATTAAGACATTAGCTGCCATATTCCATATAATCTCCAAAACTCACACTCAAAGCCGAGCTATATGTAGCATATCATATCATCTTCTTGATTAAACCATCAACATAAATGTCTACAGCTAGGGTATTCTTAAAAGATTGCTGTAAGTGCAAAAAGGAAACACCTTTTATGTATGTAATTTTCCAAATATAAACGCTTAAAAGGCAAATACAAGTGGCAAGTGTGAGAGAAGTAAATGAAATAATTTAAAAGAAACGTTATAATAAAGCTTTGTATTCGATTTGTAAACAAACTTTACCCCGACGGCTGCCATTTTAATCAGTCACATAGTCATAGCGTATACGTGTATCTCTCATCGCGTGATGTCTAATCCATGATTCGAGTTTGCAATATCTAATGCATAAATTTAGAGCAGTAGATTTAAGCTAATTAGCTATACACTATATTGCATGGTATATATATGCAGCAGTTTAGAGTTGCATGTAATGCATGTGCATGTTTGACAATGATATAATTTATAGAAGCAACGTGCATGCATGCTTTACTGCTTCTGATCGAGCTGGATAGGATAAGACAAAAATGACGTCATTTCGAATGATAACACACTGAGGTCCGACTGTACCGCCAAATTTCCTTTAAAATGCCAAGGAAAGTTTCAGTCGTCATCGGCCTACGGGCCATCAACTCTGGAGGTCTATGCTTGCGTAGATCGACGCGAAAACCGTGGTAGGAGCACGACCATGGTACCATGCGACAAAGGGTCATCGGTGTTCGTATAGTGGGGTGGTCTCTCTACCTATGGGCTAGTGCCTGGAGATGTATCTCACTATTAATCTTGCTTGTGTGTTAAATTGGCACTTGCGGATTCTCACTATACGACCCGTACCTGGAGGAGCGTGGGTCCAGTGCCACTACGTAGTCGGTCAGGAAGCTATTGTAGGCTGCCACATCAGGTTGGTTTGGAAGACATTCGCAGTTGCAATTGGAATTGTTATATTCAAATGTTATGTATGTTCTATGTACATGCCGTTATAATGTATTCTCTAATTCTTTCTTGTAGTTCATCGATGGGTCCCTACTCTAAAGCAACCTGGCCGATCCCAATGAGCTAAAGTCTGTGTACAGTGCTCTCAAGCTGCGTTGTGTGCACATGATGATTCTCATTGGTGGGAGTTTGTGGTCCGCCAGGGTCGGGCTTGTTCTGTCCGTAGCGTGAGGCAGGGCAAGACTAGTAACTGGTCATAGGACGGTCAGGTACGCCGGATCGCTCCCGTGCAACTTCTCTTACGACGCCAGTAGTGGAAGTGTCAAACAGAGTTGAAAACATTTTTTGGGGCACGAAGTACTTCTACCTCCTCGTGGTGTGCCCTGGGGTCACCTTTACATTCAGTAAAGTGATGCGAAAAGAAGTACTGCAGCAAAGATCCAGTAAAACCATGAAGAACTACTTGTTTATTGTTTAAACATTTTTCCTTTGTAAAAAAGACTGTATATGCAATCTCATCCAAATCATTATCACCAATTGGAATTGTATAGATTGAATAATGATCAATTTGTTTCACAATTTTGAAAAATACATCGGAATAAGAAATTGAAAAAGCTATAACAAAGTATAACGTATGCTCATCACAAATGCGTCTATAAGCATTCAGTATACTCTTGTAAATTATTGTATATTTATAATACAAAGACTGGCCCTCAGATTGCGGCAACATCGTGAGAAGAAAAAAAAAGAAAAAGAAAAAAGTTAAAGAAAATATGAAAAAAAGAAAAAGGATGAAAGTAAACCGAAAAGGAAAAAAAAGGAAAAAGAAAGATGCTGTACATATAGAATTTTTGCTTGTCTCCTTTGATGCTTATGAAAATGAATCAATCTATATGTAAGCATTCAGTATACTCTTGTAAAATATTACATATATAAACTCCATATATACTTGCACTCCATTTTGTGTGTAACCGCCATGCATCCCTAGTGACTAAAGGCTGCACTAATGTTTAACTTGCATGATTACAGTTATCCTATAGCTAGGAGTCATCATTTTGCACTTTATACTGAACTATGTAATACTCAATAGTAGTATGAGGAATTACGTAAGAAAAAAAAGAAAGAATTAAAGAAAACAAAAAAGAAAAAGGTGATATACACATGGAAACCTATTAAAACTCTTAAAATTCTCTTAATTTAAGTCTTATCGTTTCTAAAACCTTTGCACAAAAACTTTCATGGTCTTGCCTTATATTATTTATTATTTTGGATTACTATATTTTGTGTAACATGCACAAGATTTGCTTTGCAGGTCAGTTAACTAAGTTTGTTTGATTTTCTCTACCATTCTTTTCTATTGCAAGGATACTTTTAAGGGTCCAGAATCATCAAGAAAGTTCTAACTCAAAATATTTAGCATACAAAGAAAGTTAAAAAGTTAAGCAGTAGGTATCACAAAAAGATAAGCATCCCTTAATATACACCATATTTTACACTGTTAAAAGTATCCAAAGTTGAATGGTAAAAATATAAGGACCAGAACACTCCACTATTGTTGTGGTTGACTTTGTTGGTGCATGAGAATTGCAGCTGAAACTTGTTCTAGCAATGCTGGATCCTCCTCCAGTTGAGTGAGTACCCATTTCTGTTCCTCATCATGACCCTCCTCGGTTAGGTAGTCCAGACACACTGCCTGCAGTCGGGGGAGGTCCCTTGTATAGCTAAGGGTGAGGAGGTGGAGCACTGTTCTTAAATTAAGGGTTTTCCTCACAAAAGGGATGGCCATTTCAACCAGATGTTGGTTTTGAAAAGACTCAGCTAGTATCAGTATATCAGTTGCATTTACTAAACAACAGAAGAATGCACACATCAGATGATAACCACAGAAAAAAAGAAAAAATATTCTTGTTTTTCGATGCATACATACTTACACACAGCTCCTCAGTTAGTTTATCAGATTAATATGTACAAATAGGAGACTCAGGTATTGTACACTTTTATCACCTTCATTAATCTGTGCCTTTCCGGTGTAGAGATAAGTGATGAATGTCTCTACACTAGCAGCTCTCACTCCATTACAGATCACCACATGTGCAACATGACTTGGGATGGATACCTCAGGTGTTGCCATGGAAACCTGGTGGGAGAGGGATGTGACCATTGAGGAACTCCGAGAGGTGTTTGATGATTGCCTTTGTAAAGATTAAAAATCAAAATGATTAAAATACACTACATGTTGCTAAAAATACACTACATATTGCTAAACTGTCTACTATCCAATCACATATTATACCAAGCCTAGGTCAGAGCTAGATCAAAGAAGAACTTCTGGAAAGACTTCCAGGGTCATTGATGAAGGGTGTTATTCCCAGGCACAGCTGTTTGGCTCAGTGGAGCCGAGAAAATTCTTGTATCCTCATTCAAAGTTCTCACTCAGGCATGGTATGCGAGAAAACGGTTTTACATAATTATGCCATAACAGTGTCACATGACTTACCTCTTCATAGATAGGGTTGGAGTGATGGGCGTGGCACTGTGTTTAGTTGCTAGACACAGTTCTTCCACAGATAGGGCGGGGTTCACCCTCTCTGACACTAGGTACACTACTCCCATCTGGTCAGCAACTCTGTTCTTGCTAACCAGATGTAGAGTTGAGTCTTGTTGGATTCCACAACTCTCCACTGTGTCTTCATCAGAAAGTTCTCTATTTTTAAAGGTCAGCTTAATACAGTCGACTGGCAGGTAGAAACCTTGGTACAAGTGTAGCTTCCATTTTAAGTGTGAAATGTGGTTGCCAGGGGAGACCAACACTGTGTACACAGTGCCCTGCAGTGCCTTTACACTGATAGGAAATGTATCTGAACACACAAGGAAAAAAGGAACATTAATTTACCTTTTATTTTTTGGATTAAATATCAGTTTTACAAGTTAATTGCTGTTCCATGACTGATATACGTAACACATACATGACAGATTCAGTATACACACATTATACAACACATTTAATCTACAGCAATTTGTGTTCAATATTAATTGTTGGCATAATAATGGTCAACCACCTTAAATTGAAAGTTAAGATCTGACAATTGGAGATATAGCATGCTGCTCCTACCTTCATTCCTAAACAAAAGTGACTGCATTCTGGGACAGGCTACTGATAAGAAGCTTCGGGAGGCAAAGCAGGAGCCACCGGTGGGAAAGACAAAGCAGACATCGGAAGACACGTGGGCGCCACTGGTTGAGAGTCTGTACATGGTATCCGCCAACTTAATATCCAACATCTCTCCTGCAGTGTGGTCTTGAGATGGGGGAGGGTATGCTGTGTGGTCTTGAGACGGGGGAGGGTGTGCTGTGTGGTCTTGAGACGGGGGAGGGTGTGCTGTGTGGTCTTGAGACGGGGAAGGGCGTGCTGTGTGGTCTTGAGACGGGGGAGGGTATGCTGTGTGGTCTTGAGACGGGGAAGGGCGTGCTGTGTGGTCTTGAGATGGGGAAGGGTATGCTGTGTGGTCTTGAGATGGGGAAGGGTGTGCTGTGTGGTCTTGAGAGGGAGGAGGGTATGCTGTGTGGTCTTGAGACGGGGGAGGGTGTGCTGTGTGGTCTTGAGATGGGGGAGGGTGTGCTGTGTGGTCTTGAGATGGGGGAGGGTATGCTGTGTGGTCTTGAGATGGGGGAGGGTATGCTGTGTGGTCTTGAGGTGGGGGAGGAATAACATCAACAACTCCAGTATCCAATCCATTTAGATACAAATTGGATAATTGTTCATTTAAACCAGACTCCTGCTCTAGCAATGCATCCTGATTTTCAACTTGTCCCTTTGGTGGCATGTCATCTTCACTGATAGAACCTCTGGAATGCTTATTTGTGCTCAACGTCCCCCCATCTGTCCCATCCCTCTCCACTCTATGAGTGAAAGGATGGTGATGATAAGGAGGAGGAGGAGGAGGAGGAGTGACTGAATAGGGTATGATTGGCTGGACCACATCAGCTCTTCCATTTGCTACAGGTCTCTGAAAGATCTCCTCAATATGGACAGGTGGATAGAATGGGACTTCCCCATTGGAGGCTATGTGTGGCATCACAGGGAGGGGAGGGGTGTGACCAGGGAGGGGAGGGGTGTGGCCAGGGGGAGGAGGGGTGTAGCCAGGGAGGGGAGGGGTGTGGCCAGGGGGAGGAGGGGTGTAGCCAGGGAGGGGAGGGGTGTGGCCAGGGAGGGGAGGGGTGTGGCCAGGGAGGGGAGGGGTGTGGCCAGGGGGAGGAGGGGTGTAGCCAGGGAGGGGAGGGGTGTGGCCAGGGGGAGGAGGGGTGTGGCCAGGGAGAGGGGCAACATTTAGAGTTTCAAGAATTGGCTGACCAAATGCTTGTGTGCTCCCCCAACTGATAATTTGCCGATTTGGGTGCATCTTCTGGTATTTCTTCCTATAAACTTCCCTAGTAGAATCAGTAATAGGACCTATGCCACGCCCCAGACCCGCCCTTAGATCCTCATCAGTTAACTCCATGAAGAGTTTCGTCTTGTGCGGATTAGGTTGAGCGGTGGATGTGACGGGGAATGTTGGTTGTATGGGGAGATTGGTTCTACTTGCTGGTATTGCGATTATCAGACGATCTGTGGTCGTTTGAAGAATTGTTGCAGCCTCCAGACGATTGGATGAGGTGACAGACCAATGAAGCTTTTCTGCTATCTCTCGATCGCTCAAGGAAACAAAAAGTTTCTTCGAAGAATTAGTTGTAGCAAATCCAGCCATACTGAGTCAGTTTATTTGTCATGTGACTGTCACGTGCACCATGTCTATTTAGAGAGCACTTAATACAAATAGGACGATTACGCAAAACTTATTACTCAGAAAATTGTAGTTTATCGAAGCGTTTGGAATACATCAAATAACCACCAGATGGCCAGTGAGTTTATCTTAGTATAGCCTTGTCATTTCTTGTACGTTTGTATTTGTACGTACTTAGAAATATGGCCCCGCTAACATTTTAGTACCGCCCTAGGTTGTTAAGCTTTCCGTTAAGGTCAGTTAAGATTTATTCAAGACTATTTGAGTAAATTGAGAGAAGATTTTTATTTTTTTAAAACTTCCAGCATAGATTCTCGATGAGTGCCAGCAACAATACGTTCTTTAAGAATTCACACTTATCCGCATATTGAGAAACACTTGAACTAGATTATCTCTGATACTTTCCACTTAAAGAGTCAAGCGCTAGAGTAAAGATGTGTGGCTGAATGTCATTTTGACATCTTGATAGTAGTTCTATTTCAGTGTATTTGTCTCGTATTTCTTGTTAAGGAAGTAGCGTATATATTAGATTAGCTCAGTTGGTAATGTAACCTTAAGAAGAAGAAGAGCACTGTATATTGTATACTCTTAGTAGTGTCATCAACTTTACATGAGATACCAACTGATGTGTTGAGCACTAGTTGCATTTGTTCCGTCTTGTGTAAATGTGATGTTTAATTCAATGCTTTTATTTTGTATAGACACTTCACATATATTTGTTAGCACCATGAAATGTGTTTGTTAAAGTGAGATCAGTTGGTTGTCTAAAATGTCAATTTTCTGGGTTTTTTTTACGAGTTATTTATTAATGATTGTGTAATGTTTATAGCTAGTTAGATTTTCAGCATGTTATCCTACCCCACCATGGAGGTGCTGTGTTATCCTACCCCACCATGGAGGTGCTGTGTTATCCTACCCCACCATGGAGGTGCTGTGTGTTATCCTACCCCACCATGGAGGTGCTGTGTTATCCTACCCCACCATGGAGGTGCTGTGTTATCCTACCCCACCATGGAGGTGCTGTGTTATCCTACCCCACCATGGAGGTGTATCTTTACTGTATATACTGTATTGCTTATGTAGACCTATAATATCTGTGAGGAGAAATGTACATGTCATGGTAACAATGATCATGTAAAGAAAGGTATTATAAAAGCAAACAAAGGAAGGAGAATGTGCTCCTACACAATCAACACGGACATCATACAATGGTCTTCCGATGTCTGTATATATATATATATATGTATGTATGTAGGGGCTGGTACAATATACATACGTATCTATGGTGTGTGCACATATTAATCATTATTTTACTTTCTTAGTAACGTTCCCAGACCTGGTATTCATGTACATACAGAATTGATATAATTGATTAAAACACTTCCTTTGTGATATGAAACATTTCAACTTCTTTGCACTGCTGCCATTCAAGGGAAGCTACTTCATGCCATTATTATCTGCTTTAAAGTTATAAAAGTGTATCAAAGCTGTCAATGCTGCTAATTCAGGGAATTATATGGTATTGGAGTCATCTTTGATTAGTAGTTAGCGCTCCATTGGCACATAACCAACCCCCTAATGGACAGAGTTGGCAGTTTTGCTGTTAACTGTTGTAGCACATTAGTAGACACACTTGCCCTAACACTCCATTTATGAACAAATTTTCAAGACCCTTTTAGCAGTGAAGTGAAGATTTCTTTAAAAGGCTCTCTAATGACAAATGGCCTAGTACTTAGTGGTTTAGTGAAGTAGCTCTACTTTGTACTTTAGTTAAATTACCCTGGAAGCCATTTTTTACTTTATTTGTATTCTGTATCTCAATGGATGTTTGTGATTGTCTGAGCAAGCAGCCACTCTGTACCTAGTAAGATTACTCTAATTATATTTCAGTCACGCCTCTCTCCTCCCTTAATTAAACCAGTCACCTGATATGATGTGTCCAGCAGTAATAATAAGAGATGGTATTCTACCCAATTAGTTTAATATGTACATTAATATATGTAGTTCTTTAATGGGAGTTACATATATGTGTGTATGTACGTATTAATGAAAGATTAAAATGATAAAGTAATCATTCTTTAAACATTGAGTATAGAAAAAAACTAGAATGTAGCAAATAGTGCAAATTGAATCCAGGACACTTTGTATAGATGTGTGAGGATTGTATTTGACCAGTTACTTAAGATAGCTCTTTGAAACGATATAGCACTGATTTTTAAATTACAATTGTATAAGGGACCCTAAAGTAATTTAATTAGTATTTTATTCCCAGAAGGTGATAGTGTGGTTATTGAACATCCTCACACTGAAGAAGAATTTCCATTAGAGAGATTGGCTGACAGAATGGGGGTTCTTGGAGAATACGAGGAATTTGTATTCATTTTATTTACTATGGTCTTTCCATTCATAATCATTTTGGTAAACTGGGAAGTACTCAAATTTACTTGTGTTGAAAGACTTGATTAAATTAATGACTGTATATAATTCAATTGTGTGAACTTACGCTGCTTTTGTAGAAAGGACTAATTCGTCCTAATTTCTTGATTTACCAATTATGTATAATAACTCCAATATACTTCTTTTGTGTTACATTCTTAAGTTTTCTAATCCTTTCTATTATATCAAAGTGTTGATTAATTGTTATTCATATCAAACATTATATAGCATTTGTAAATGTGATAAATACAGACGTGAATACTGTAATATTCCATTTATACTGACCATTGTTAATGTCTGGGTCTACTGTGTGTATACTTGAAGCAGCAGAACTGTCCTGAATGCCAATTGTCAGTTTCAATGCCAGACCAGCTATGCATGAAGAACTTCACTGTATTGTTCTATTCAACTGTTGAGGAAATAGTGTCGCAGTGAAATGTTTGTTGGAGAGTGCACATACGTATAAGGTCATGGTCATGAAGCAACAATGTAAGGCTTTCTTTATGTATAATATGGGGTGTCCTGTATGATATGGGGTGTCCTGTATGATATGGGGTGTCCTGTATGATATGGGGTGTCCTGTATGATATGGGGTGTCCTGTATGATATGGGGTGTCCTGTGTGATATGGGGTGTCCTGTATGATATGGGGTGTCCTGTATGATATGGGGTGTCCTGTATGATATGGGGTGTCCTGTGTGATATGGGGTGTCCTGTATGATATGGGGTGTCCTGTGTGATATGGGGTGTCCTGTATGATATGGGGTGTCCTGTGTGATATGGGGTGTCCTGTATGATATGGGGTGTCCTGTGTGATATGGGGTGTCCTGTATGATATGGGGTGTCCTGTGTGATATGGGGTGTCCTGTGTGATATGGGGTGTCCTGTATGATATGGGGTGTCCTGTATGATATGGGGTGTCCTGTATGATATGAGGTGTCCTGTATGATATGGGGTGTCCTGTGTGATATGGGGTGTCCTGTATGATATGGGGTGTCCTGTATGATATGGGGTGTCCTGTATGATATGGGGTGTCCTGTATGATATGGGGTGTCCTGTATGATATGGGGTGTCCTGTGTGATATGGGGTGTCCTGTATGATATGGGGTGTCCTGTGTGATATGGGTTTTGAGGAATAAGGTAGTTGCAGGCAAATACGTATGTCCAAATTAAAGGCAGTTCATTACCATTCAATTTTGTGATCAAGTAACCTTTGAATAAGACATAATGTAAACTAGTCCTAGATAGATCCATTTAGACATTTGATCACATTCAGGAGGTGGTACATATGTAATTGGTACTTTTAGCTTTGTCATTTTGAGGTTGTGAGGCTGTGAGGTTGTGAGGCTGTGAGGCTGTGAGGTTGTGTCGTTCTGAATGTAAAACATTACCTAAATGAAGATGACCACTGCGTCCTTTGTGAAGTGGATTAGCTCGTAGCCATCTCAATGTGAACTAGTTCTCTTTGATTTAATTTGAGACTTAAAAGAGACGGTACTCACTAGAGTTGCCGACCTGTATACATATTTGGAGGTAAACTGAAATTACACTACAACTTGACCTCAAGTCTTGGGAAAATGTGGTGCGGCCATGGCCGCACCGGTGGCGCCGGCCTTGAGGAGGGCCTATTATGTTAATTTTGCTTTGTGTACATACGTATGTGGTAGTTTACGTTAATAGTGTGTGATTGAGTTGCTGGTGCATGTGAGAGGTGTGAGGTAAACTGGGCTAATTAAATGAAATCTGAAGCGACACCATTTACAGTTTAAGGCATTCTTCTGGTTTGTCGACTTAGTCCCGTTTCTCTATATAAGGCTTCGACCTTCTCAGTAGAGACATACGTACGTATGTAGTATGTAGTATATATACGTATTTAAATTGAGATGAAGGTAATGACATTATTTATCAACAACCCAATCTGTTTTAAAGTAGAGCAGCGAGTTCCTCTCCAGTGCCCATAATGGGACAAGGTGTAGAGAAGAAGGCGTTAATTATATTCTTCTATATACAGTATGCATGTATATATATATGTACAAGGATATGTACATATGTACATACATAAGTGTATATGAAAGATAAGTTTATTGGAGCTATCGGCAACAAAATTGAGCTAGATTGAACATTTCGACCCGTAGATCTTCATCAGCAATAATGAGCAATAGGATTACAGAGTTGGTTTAAATAGAAGGAAGGTGACAGGAGTTGAAAAATTGAATAAGATAAAAATAAATAAAAGTAGTAAATTTATTTTTATCTTATTCAGCGTCAGCAACATGAATTTACTTATAATGTATGTACATACATATGTTATTACTAATCTTGGCCTCGGCTGCTTCATTGAAAATGTATTTGCTCCAATTACTAGTTTATTCACTTTCATAATTAGTATGGTGTTTTTTAACTGTTTATCCCTTACCAATCTATGTACAGTATGTCCTCAATTGTGATTGGTCCGTTTTGATTGGTTTATTTAAGAATGTGTTGGCAGTTAATCTGTGTCTATAGGTAAATCTAAGTCATTCACTTAGTATATGTACCTTTTCAATTTAGTTGCATTTATACCGACTGTACACTGTATAAGTTATTCATTGTGTATGTACATGTGTAGCAGCTGCAGTAAAGGTTGTATGTAAATCCCCTTTTAACATGTTTTAATTTCACAAAGTAGACTTAGCAATGTGAATAAGGGTACTGTAAGTGATTGGTTTGAATTTCCAAGATTTCCAATTGAGGGAAGTTCAACTTGTTAGTCAAAAGTTTTATTTAGTCATTAAATAGGTACAAGGCCGAGACAAAGATATGTACGTACGTATACGTACTTATTCAACTTGTCTAGAAATTTGAGCTAATCAAGTTCAGGCGTATAACACTCCACCCATTGTATGCACTAGCAAGTACATGTGTACGTACGTAAAAGTCTATTCTTAGGTCTTCTGTTCTGTGCGCAGTGGTACACTCAACCCTCCCTTATCCATGCACCTTGGGACTGGATACTGCCCGTAACTCAGAACACTCGAGTATAACTGCTTTATATACAAATCTGCATTCATGCTGCCCGATAGTGAGACGTGCCTGTATCTGGGGCGTCCGGATAAGGGAGGATTGAGTGTACATTGGAAGAGTGTGGTTATAGTCAGTAATGGTGAATGAGGTGGCACATTGACGAACCACTCTGAAACTGAAACATTGTGTATTGCATTGTCTAAATAGTGATCCAGTGTATTTGTGTGCATGCATCTTTCACTATAAGTGAATTATTTAAAATTGTGAGTCAATTAAGTATTCCTAGTATGTAATATGGTAAAGTTTTCCACTTCAATCATTATTCGTAAGGTAATGCTTACACCATTCATTTATCACTCTTACACTCAACAACAACAGAGCATTCAATTTCATATTCGTACGCATGCATATGTACAGTACAAGTCAAAAGTTTCTTACAGCTTAGGTAATATGTAGGTAATACATTATTCTACAAGCCTTCCTACTGCAAAGTAGACACAATCACTTTAGAGTACATTGAATGTTTTTTCTTTTTTTCCTTTTCTTACTGATCAAACTGGAGTTGGTCCTGTACCAAACACTGTTTGATTCACTCGGTTTACATTCTACCGAGACAGCTCAAATGTACATATCTGTATAATGGTGCTGACCTTCTCTAGCCTAGCTACCACTCTCCAGCCTAGCTACCACTCTCCAGCCTAGCTACCACTCTCCAGCCTAGCGACCACTCTCCAGCCTAGCTACCACTCTCCAGCCTAGCTACCACTCTCCAGCCTAGCTACCACTCTCCAGCCTAGCTGCCACTCTCCAGCCTAGCTACCACTCTCCAGCCTAGCTACCACTCTCCAGCCTAGCTACCACTCTCCAGCCTAGCTACCACTCTCCAGCCTAGCTACCACTCTCCAGCCTAGCTACCACTCTCCGGCCTAGCTACCACTCTCCAGCCTAGCTACCACTCTCCAGCCTAGCTACCACTCTCCAGCCTAGCTACCACTCTCCAGCCTAGCTGCCACTCTCCAGCCTAGCTGCCACTCTCCAGCCTAGCTACCACTCTCCGGCCTAGCTACCACTCTCCGGCCTAGCTACCACTCTCCGGCCTAGCTACCACTCTCCGGCCTAGCTACCACTCTCCGGCCTAGCTACCACTCTCCGGCCTAGCTACCACTCTCCAGCCTAGCTACCACTCTCCAGCCTAGCTACCACTCTCCGTCCTAGCTACCACTCTCCAGCCTAGCTACCACTCTCCAGCCTAGCTACCACTCTCCGGCCTAGCTACCACTCTCCGGCCTAGCTGCCACTCTCCAGCCTAGCTGCCACTCTCCAGCCTAGCTACCACTCTCCAGCCTAGCTACCACTCTCCGGCCTAGCTACCACTCTCCGGCCTAGCTACCACTCTCCGGCCTAGCTACCACTCTCCAGCCTAGCTACCACTCTCCGGCCTAGCTACCACTCTCCAGCCTAGCTACCACTCTCCGTCCTAGCTACCACTCTCCGGCCTAGCTACCACTCTCCAGCCTAGCTGCTCTTCCTTCTTCTACTACGTACATACATATGTCCCACAACATTTCCAAGATCCACTTCTCCAACCTTGCAACATAATTTAATAATCCTTGTACAACACACACTCACTCACTAACACACGCATGCTTGACTTAGAACACTACACATTATTAAAGTAGACAGACACATACGTACATACATACATACGTACGTATATGACATTGGATGAGGATACAATTTTATGTTTTCCTTCATTCCTGGACCATACCCATTGGTAAATCCAGAGCCAAGTGATGATTGATTGATACACGTATCAGTGTTGCCATGGAAACCTTAGGCTCATTAATAAAAGAATTACCTATTACACTGTATCTGTTGGAGATGTGTGATCACATGTACTGGTTCTATGTACATACCTACGTATGTTAATAGTACGTATGTGGATATTTCTACATCTAAGAGTAACAGGAATGTTGTTGTTTCCAAATTGAGATAAATTTTCTTGCCTTATGTCGTTTGATATTACATAACAGTTTTTAGGAAAGTGTGATAAAAGAATTTTTACAAAATGCTGTGGCTTTATTTCCCACTGCTTAGAGTGTGTACATAATAATGGAGTACTAGCAATGTATGTAATTTCCATGAAATATTAGTGTGTTATTTTAGGAAACCAAAGTCTTAAGTAGGAAATCTAGCTTGAAATTAATTTGCAAACCTAATTCATCAGCAAATGTATAAAAAAATCCCTGTGTAATGTTGTCTGTCTTGATGCAGTTGTACATACGTACACGTGGAATTGATACTAGGGCTATGCAGTATAGCTTTGTGACATTCTATTAAACAAAACAAGTACAAACAATTAGTAATTAGATGTTGTTGTGTGTAGCAATGTACAAGACCCAGTGATGACCACTCCCACATCTTGTTGAAGTGTAGTCAAAAATTTTTCTTTACTTTTGCTTCCTAAAACAGACCTTCATATCATTCTAAGAAGTATAAACACAGTTGTAGATTGTTACAACGTAGGTGTAAATAGTCAAAGTGTGAAACATGTATATCTACCCCTGTTGTGTTGAAGTACATTGGCACTGTGTACAGTACAATAAACAGATGCTATCTCAGAGCTGTAATGCAGCATTTTAATTACATAAAAGAGTGGCCCAGAGGAGAGGGAGGGGAAATCGGTATTAAACTCTAAAGCTTGCCCAAAATCATGAATCTTGGAAAATAGTGTTGTGTTCTTTAGTCTCACATTATGCTGTTATGAAACACAGGAGAAGGTGCTTTAGATTTTGATAAAAAAAATGTTGTAGAACATGTTATACCACTTGAAATGCTTATTATAGTCACCAGCAACTGAGCATACTGTACTTGTGTATTATTCATTTGTATGTATGTGTGTGGATCTTACAGTTACATATGTATGAAATATCTTTTTTACCTTTTTCACTTCTTTACATATACATATTTACAAATTGTACTGTTTCACTGTGAGCTTTTAAATTCCGTAATTTCTAAAAAAATATTTAAAATGATAACAGAATGCTATTTATAGTAACACTGGAATATAGTAGACTTGTAGAAGGTGACATTGAAGGCAAATTCAGAAACTGAAATATTGTGTAACAGTGTTAATGTGAGATGTACATACGTATGTACATATACGTAATACTACAGAATAGCATTTGAATGATGGAAATGTGGGTGTTCCAAATATGTTAAATTGTTAATTACGTATGTATAGTTTTTATTGGTCAACCCTTAATTGTTTCTATTGTTTCTGTTGCATCAGGTGGGTATAGCTCAAAATCCATTGGAGTTGAAATTCAAAAGAAAGTAGCAACCAAATTAGCATCCAAAAAGGTTGTAAGACACATAATTGACGATGACGTGGGACAATTACTGGATAAATTGTACCTAATTGCTTCTAAAGAAATGGATTCAAAACACGCAGATAAACTGGTCCGAGATCTCATAAAGATTATCATCAAGTTGGGTATTCTTTATAGAAACAACAGATTTAACGATGAAGAGTTACTGATTGGAGAAAACATGAGAAAAAGATTAAGAAAGATAGCATTAACAGTTATAAGTTTTCATGAAGTAGACTTCACGTATGATCAAGCTTTTTTATCCAAGGATGTAGTTGATCTTGGTGGAGAACTACACAAGATTGTAGCAAGGCACTTAACGACCAAATCTCATAATAGAATTGATAATTTCATTGGATTTTTCTCAAATGGTGCTATGCTTGATAAAGTCTTTCTACCGGGAGGTCAATATCACGGAGATTTGCAGAATATTAGTCAAAGCTTTAGTTCAGCTGTTGAAAAAGAGTGGTGAAGCAACCGAGAGAGTAACTTATTTGTCTTCTAATTTTCTAACTAATTCTTTTTCATATTTTACTTTGATATTTCTCTCACATGTAATTATATACGTACTAACCTTTATTCAATGCCTTAAGTAGCTATATACCCTCATGTTAACACTCTCACCTACATACGTACATATATACATATGTGTACACCTTTATAAAGCTATATGTTGAACGTTTATCAGTTGTAGCCAAAATTAATGTAAATTTAATTTCACGTCACTAAACTCCTTGTATTATACACGTGCGCATTCATATACGTTTTGGTCAACTGTAATGAAATGTCCAATAAATTAATTAAATATTATACACACGTTTGGTGTTTATGAGCAAGTACACGCACAAACAAATTTACAATGAAGTAAGTAAGGAAGATGAGACAGGGGATTCCCCCTGTACATATATGGTGGTGGAAGTACAACTGATAATATAAATTAAGAATACAAACAAACTAAGAAGACACACAGTGAGAACAATTAATAAAATAAACACACGGAATGCTGTATGCATGTGTGTGTGCGTATATGTATGTACGTATGTACATGCACTTGAAGTCGTTAAGTATGTTACATGAGACTTAATGTTTCTAGTGTACATGTTAACGTAGACCCATCCATGGGGGAGGAGTTGCCCTACTTTTGACTGGAACCATTTCCACTGCTTAATTCAATGTTGGAAGGATTAGCAAAGAGAACACCCTGGAAAATTGTCCCGTTCAAGTCAATAGAGACTACTATTGAGTTCTGTGTGATGTTTGAAATGTTGAGGCCTCCAGCAGCTGTGTTTGACTGTGTACCTGAAATCAGCAGTACAGAAAACAGTAATGCTACACGCACATACATACATATATACTAAAATGTTATGAAGTAAACAGGTACGGATTATGACATTTTTGTCAGGTGAATGGGGAGACTATTAGTGGTAATATACGTATATATGTGACTATATCTATAAAGTGGATATTGTAATTACAGTGTAACAATTGATGTGACTGATTGTGGACACGTAGCGTAAAATGGTGATTGGCTGTAAGGCTAGGTAAGAAATAAGTTTCAGGTGAACTGCTTAATCTGTTGGTTCTCAAAGGAATTAGAGCCATTTTTGTTTATCAAGTGTGTAATTTATTCACAATGTCTCAGCATATTAAATTCACCATCAATAGTCTCATCTCTTAGCAACATATAAGCACATATTAGTACACTATATAAGCACAAACCAGTATAGCCTGTACCATTGTATAAGCAAATGCCAGTACATTATATAAGCACATGTCTGCATCAAATTATAATTGTACATAACACAACAAGCCCGCTTCTCTGGAGCTACAGGAGTGCTTAGCTGTATACGGTAGGTGGCATACACAGGTCATCCCATAATGACTAAACAAATGCAATGTGCAAATACACTATGGGATGCTGGCATTCCGAATGGGTTTGTCACCCTTCAATTAGAGGGCGTGACATTAGGTGGTCTGATAATTGAGTCTTTGATGTCTAGATTGGATTAAATGGTACCCTTGCATCATCCTGTTAATCTGGTACACAAGTAAACACAAATGTGCACATTGACAATGACACAGCAGACATTTGCATTCCACTCATAGTAATGCATCAGATTTGATTACGGACACTTTGCTCTCTTTAAAGCACTTACACAATACACTATCGATACCATGCTTCAGTGTCTCATATTAATGCTATTAATTGGAGGCTAGTATTGCCTATCTGGTAGGATATTGTGATAAAATGTGGTGCAAAGCCTATTGTGGAAAAGTAAAGTGGCAGTGACAAAGTTGTATTTAAAGGCCTGGGACCAGAGGTACATATCCTATTACACACATACAGAGAGAGAGAGAGAGAGAGAGATAGAGAGAGAGAGCAATAGTTAGATTCCTTACCTGGCCTTATTCGGATGCTAGCAAAAGGCATATTGCCCTGTTGTTCGTGTTTGGAGGGACCAGTGGTAGGTCTTTTTTCTGGAGGAGAAATGGGGTCATTGCTGATAGGACTGGAGTGCCTCTTGACAGGTGTCTTCACATATTCCCTCTCTTCAGATTTATCTGCAGTGAGGATTGTCTGACTCGGGACCGGGGAGCTAAATGAGGGTCGCACAATAGGACCCGGGGCCACTACTAATGGTACTGGAGCACCATGGGGGCCAACTGCGATGTGGGGTGTGTGGATAATGCTTCCATTGGGACTGGTGAGGATAATCCCGCTAGAGTAGGGAGACCCGGTTGGCAAGGATACCGGAGGGAGAGATCCTATGGGTGACTGGACCAGATGAACCGCAGGGAGGTGGGGCGGCGTAACCTGCCTAGTGGATACAGCTGGGTTCTCGGTAGTCCTAATTAGTATGGGATGGTGGTCTAATCTTGCTGTAGTTGGAGGAGAGGTAGTGTACTCCTCAATATCAGTGCTAATTCTTCTATCCCGTTTATTTCCTTCGATAGCATCTCTAATTTCTTGAGGTTGCGACAGTTTCTCAATAACACACTCATAGGGATACAAGTATTTCAAGTATCTGAGTAGAGGCAAAAGAGAATGATATAAAACTAATTGGTTTAATATTGGTTACTTGTTAAAGGTACAAAAAACAAAGATAACTCATTTCTGGAATTACAAAATACAACTTTTGTATCTTTGATAACAGACACAATTACAACAAAATTATAACTTATATAACGTATTCAAATGTTTTATTATGTGTATTACAGACATACACATTCCTGTGACACCACAATTGAACTGAGCAAAAGAGAAGTAATTATTCAAAGGTCTGTAATTTGTAGATAAATGATTATCTTTATTCCAACTTCCAACATGAAGGCATTCAGTAGGCAAAAAGGGAAATCTTATATGTGATATATATCAGTTACAGGAGTGAGTTATGTCAGAGAGGAAAACATAAGGGCTTCAAAATGTGCTATTAAAGTAGTATTGTATTAGTTAGCAGTATTGGTACATTAATACATGCAAATTAAGTGTCTTAGGACAGACTATAGTTAATTGAGTTGTATTACACTAGTAATAACAATCTGGTTAGTGGCGCTCCAAAAGATTAGAGACGAGTGCATTAGAACAATTGAGTAAATACTCTATAGCAATACATTCCGCAACATATGAGTAAATACTCTATAGCAATACATTCCGCAACATATGAGTAAATACTCTATAGCAATACATTCCGCAACATATAATCATTGAGCAATTACATCTGTATAATAACCATATATCCACAGGTTTAATCTCTATATAAACGTACAGTATATTACAATAAGTTATTAATATTAATACCAATGTGTATGTAATACAGTAAATAATACATTACAAATACATTCACACATTCACTGTTGCTGTATAGACATCTTGTACCTCTACTCACTGAACATGGATTATTTATTTGGCAATACAAACTCAAAACAGTTGGCAACTATCATGATTGGAGCTGCTAAGGGGGCGGAGCCACATCTGTACAACTCACTGTGTAAGCTAAACATACTGGATTAAATGCACTTGTATAGAAAGGCAACTTGTTCAAACACAAACAGAATTATTGTAAGTAGGTAGGAAGATTTCGGGAGTTGGGGCTTGTATTCACTGCTGTAAAAACACTATCTTTTATTATGTACTAATTCATGTGGGATGAACATAGTTTTACGTTCACATTCTGTGGGTGTATTGAAAGGAGTGACCACTGAATCATGCAGGTATCTGTCCCATTGGAACATCATGGTACAAAATTGGAGACAGATTGACTCTGAGAAACACTGTTACTTGTTCTAAATTTAGATATTAAAACTTGAGATGTTCTCTAAATCAGAGCTGTAATCATCCTTATTAGGAATTTAGGCAGTACAGGGCTGGTTAAAGGGTTTATTACAAGCTTGCTAGTATATACGTATATTATCTATTATCCCAAAGTGATCTTCATACTCTGGCTGTATGTTTCAGTTGTCATAAGATCCCAAACGATAAACAGATTCGCTCAGTGTCTTTTCATGTGTTTCAGAGTTGTGTAATCATGGTGTCAACACAATTTAGATTATTACAAAGTTTGTAGTGATTCACTGGCTAAAGTGTACATAGACATAAATAACATCAACACATATACAACAGGAGGAAGTTTAAATTAACAGCTCAAAGAGGCTGGTAAAATAGTCTTGCAAACATTTAGCTTCTAATTTAATTTCTTTACTACTTTAAGATGCTATATATCCATTACTATGGTATGGTGTACATTTAATAGCATATAAATATTGGTAGAATGGCAAGTGTGTTGTAAAGGAATTACATATAATACACATCATGTACAAGTTACATTCATATCCAGACTAATTGGTCACGTTGGACTACTGATTAATTGCCCAATTAGTGAAAGTAGTATATTAATATTCTAGAACCATTTGACGACTACAATAAAACTGTATTCATATGACACTCCTTACACTCACATGTACACACACACACGCACACAAACTAAGAGGTGAGTACATGTACATGAACATGTATGGCTTCCAACTAATCTTTTATTGAGAGCTACAGATAGCAGAGAAGTGGAAAGGTTTGGGTGTACTTAAACCTGTTTTAGGTTTAGGTGTCTGAAGTTTTAGTTAACTTTTTAATTTTTTTTAAAAACTACAAACATTTTTCTCATTTATTTCTGTCAGGGCTTTACCAACCCTCAAATGGTATCTAATTGGCTGCACTCATAGTAATGAACAAATGTATCATATGCATGAATAACATTCACTTGTAGAGCTGAATGGAATAGAAGACACAGAAATGTCACAACAAAGGCAAACGACTACTTATCCCTTACCACCCACACACACTGAAGCCATTTTGTGTGTTGATATTGGTTAATAATTGTATATTGATAAGTGAATATAAAAGGAATGTTATCATTAGCTTAGCAAACACATCCCTTGTCATAGGCTACCATGATCAGGCCAGCAGTTGATGATTGTGCCTTTTGAGCCAAGCTTAGTCTAACAACTGAGACAGACAGCATCTAATAAGTCCAAAGTAGTTTCATTATCTAAAGAAACCCACTAAATGTGACAATTGGGCATGATGCTGTACTTGTTGAATTCACAGGGAGAGGTTTGCAAATAAGTGCTTCCCATACAGTCAATGCAACTCTAAAAGGTTCTATATATGTATGTACACAGGGAATATCACTGGTAGGGAGTACAATTGTTACATAATATCACAATTGATAACCCCCCACATATTATATTTACATTTATGTACTTTATCAAGTAATAGCACCTCTTCAATATCATTAATGAGTAACAATAGAACACTTTAAAAACAAAACACATTCGATTAACACTGGAATCCAAGAGTCTAAACATGTAAGGTAATACTGTACTATATGAAACCAGTCTCAATATACTGCTGCTGTCATTTTAGGCGGAGAGAATGAGAAGACAATCATACTAATATACTATGTATATTACAACACTCTAGCTACGTATGTATCAATTACACAGTGTTTCTTTCAGAGCAAGGGAGGACAAAATAATGATAATAGAGATGAAGAGGGGGGCAAACATATTTAGTGCACCAATGTTCATTCTGGCACATATATATTGTAGAATCATCTATATAATTTGTCATTTTCAAGGGGAGGCAAAGTTACCCAAGTAACCCTAACCCTGCTCCCCCGCTTCCTGAAAGAAACCCTGATTACATATTATTAACATGTACAATTTAGTGAGAAAATACATACTAAATATGCTGTCTACATCCGAGTATGTTCAGAGATATGTACTGTTCACTGAAGTAAAGAAATGACAAAAATACTACCACACTTTAATGGCTGCCAAGCCCCACCAGTGTGCATTCCTTAAAAACAAAGATATATTCCCATCTCCCATAGTTAATAAATTACTGGTGTAGTTGGAATTCAACTCAGTCTATTAGTCTGAGAGTACAAGTACATATCAATAGCTGCAGATAATCATACTGCAGTATATCTATATGTGAATATGTAATATATCTCTACTTAGAGAGTACAGCATGATACGTGTGTCTACCATGTGTGTATACTACCGAAGTTGTGTTTGTATACAATCAATGCCTATCCACTGAATACATATCTATTGCAATATACAGGTGGTCACATTAGAGAGGTAGCTACTATATACAGGTGGTCACATTAGAGAGGTAGCTACTATATACAGGTGGTCACATTAGAGAGGTAGCTACTATATACAGGTGGTCACATTAGAGAGGTAGCTACTATATACAGGTAGTCACATTAGATAGGTAACTACTATATACACACTATGGAGAGGTAACTATGTAAGTGTATAGAAAAGTTGTACTTTGAAATTGGACACATGAGGAATACTACAGTAGTTTGGTCTTCAACAAGAGCTAATCACTTTCACTTAAGAAATGCTTCTGCTGTATTCAGTTTATGATACATTATTTGAGGTCACCTGGTATATAGCTCCTTTACTATGCCGAAGAGTGTACTATTATAATGCTGTACATTGTATATAAATACACAGAGATTTAATTAAGCTACCACATTCACACACCACCAGACACACAGGTCTAACTACTTACATACTCATATCATATACAAGTATATTGAATATATATACATAGACATACATATCTAAACTATCTATCTGACATACGTACAATGTACACAGAAATCAGATATAACAACAAATAGGATTGAACAATTCTGTTTTAAGTCTCTCTCTTTGGGATGCTTAGCTTCATAGGCATAATACGTATGTACATATATGTATGTATACATACTGTATATAGTGTTGTGGTGGGTGTGTTTAAGGTTCAAATGAGGCATCATCAAGAATGCAGTGCAATCAGGACAGTCCTTATATCTGTTTATACCTCCCTTAGTCTTTGTGACTCTTATCTCAGACAATGGCAAGTCACTACATCAAAGACTTTAGCTGTTTGAAGGGTCACAATTAGAGCAGATAAAGGAGATAATGAAAGACTAATGAGACACTGGAACAGCCTCACCCACAGAGCCAGGTGGTAAAGCTATTAATTAATTATTAGTGACAATTATTAATTAGTGACAATCAGAGTCTTTATGTGACCTCCATTGTTTGATAGAATGTGTGTGTGCTATTCAATGTAATAATTATAACACCATAGACAATCTGGGGCAGAAGGCAATTTTTATTATCACTGTCATATTATTATTATTTAACTTCATTTAGCATACACAGAATTCCAGATGGTCCTATTATAAAATGCTATATAGCATCATTATAAGCATTTAAACATTTACAGTGAGTTGCAATGTGAAACATCCAAATAGATACATTGCAAGTTACTGAAGACTGGCCTACACATGAACCTCATAAAATAGCTATCTATAAGTTATTTTGAACATTATAGAATGATATTCTACTTGACTATTCAATGCTCCATATACCCTATACACACTGTATGCACAGACAGTATCCTGTAGCAGAGACGTTCTACCTCGAGGATGTGAAGTAGTTACACTACACAGCACCACTCCTTTTAACCTGGCTGTATATACCTCACCGTGCACCAGTATGTAGAGAGGCCCTTTAGCATACAGTTAGTCCTCAGCTGCAGGACATGAATAATCTAACACACCATTTTCCAACATGCTACATCTACTTTACAGTAAAGGAAGGAACTACACAAACCTAGTGAGCGCTTTGGATGAGGATACAAGAATTTTCTCCTTATTCTCTCCTCTCCACTGGGCCAGTGAGCTGTACATGTACAGTCGACATAATACTATTTACCATGTACGAGTATGTATGTTAACTGGAATACACAGCAGTTAATGTACGTACAAGCTTGGTGCTGTATGTTAGTTGATTAACACTACATGGATATTCATGAAATGGAATGTAAGGTATCTGATTTGATTAGCAAGGTGGTCCATTAGAAGTTAATTCATCAATATTTAACACCAGCTTGTGGTGAAACTATGAATATCATCAATTTTGAAACAATGGGAATAATCATTTAATTATTCATGACACTATGCCATTAAGTACTTTATAAGGATATCATGCCATGACAAATGTAGTGATGGTCATGCCATGCAAGCTATATTAGAGCACTTCAAAAAAGACGGTTCTATACTTACTGGGTTCGTAAGGTGAACGCCGCACTTGTAATAGACGCTGGTAGATCTAAAGCTTTAGCTATCTCCCTCCATGCTTTCCTTCGAATAACCTTTGCAGAAAAAAACAAACAAACACCTCATGCTCAGTAACGTAATACAAGGAGATGTGGTGATGCTAAAGTCATGAATACTTTTAAGGGTGAATGAAGTACACCTGTAGACAAGGTGCCGGCATCAAGCCTTGTAAATATCAAATTCATTGTCTTCAACAGTTTTCAATTAACTAACCAATATTAATTGTGCTATATAATGGAATAAACTAAAATACTGTATATATACCCTATATAATGTTATATTCTCCTGATCAATAATAGATTCCCTATAACAGTATATGGTTCACATCCCATCAAAAATGAGGAAAAATTGATTCACATAAACCTTAGTAAGTATATATTATTATGACGTTTGGCAACAACATCTGTAGCAAGGCACCATCTGGCTGGGAAATTACAATAAGAACAATCTTTACTACATGTTAATTTATCCTTGCTTTCCCTTTCCCTAACTGACCCACAAAATGGCCGACTCACCTCAAGTAAGCCTCCTCTTTCAACTACAAGTTTGAATAATTTGAACAAGTCTAAAGGCTGTTTAGCCATAATAGGAATTCGAGATATAGGTGTACCTATGTGAAATAGAGATATACGTACGTAGGTGTATATACCATATAGACATCTGATATATATTACCAATGTAGACATATATTTATATGTAAGACATGGTACATCAAATACTGCAAACAAAATGTGGTTTAGTAATAAGTGAGACAACATATGTAATTGATTGGTGAGTTAACCTAAAGACAATAGCATAAAGTTTATTTAGAGTTGCCTGTGGAATGAAGTTAATAGAAAATGGCTTATCTATCAGAACACATAATTGTTTACTAAGAAATGTATATAGTTAAAAAATTTCTGTAATATTTATAAAATAGAATGCTCTAAAGGTATAATCACATAATTGTTCTCTTTTCAATTCACAAGTGACATTTGAACAGTTGGTGTCCACTACATGAGTATGTGTAGCTTCTAATAGGATCAGGAAACCAAATTGAATATCACTTGGTTACATAATACCACTCACACGAGACTAAGATCAGAGCTTCTGTCTTACCAATAATACGTATATGTTTTTTAGGAATTAAAAAGAACAAAGATTCTCAGGGTCACTAATGAAGGGTGGAATTCCCAGAAACAGCTGTCTGGCCCAGTAGAGAAGGAGAAAGATGTATCCTCATCCAAAGTCTATCTCTTAAGATTTGTCCTTTTGTCTATTATATTCGCTACGTTTCTTAGCGCCTCCTCTATGCGTGATAATCATACGGTGACTTAGATTATTCATGAGGTGTACATACAATGCAAGTAGGTATTGTGCAACTCATATAATTCATCCAGATACTATATGTACATACATTTCCTATATTTATCCGATGCAACAATAAGTCATAAGACCCTTTAATAATCTAATAAGAGTGAAATCAGTGGGAAAATTGTGCTCAGAGGAAATCACACGCCAGAACACAACACAACCAACTAATTCAGCCAGATGATCAATGCTGCTGAGATCAATTGTCCTTCGTGTACAAACACTAGTTCTTTGCATATGCACAGAGAGAGCAGTTCCTCCAAACACAGGAATTAATATAAAATCTTTGAATTTAATTGAAATACTATAAATATTCATTTTCATTGTAATTTTCAATAATTACAGACAAGTAACCCTATAATTAACTTGAAATTATTATCAATAATTTTTGTGTAATAAGTTCAGATAGTTTGCAAATTTATTGTAACTTTTATACATAGACTATATCATAACATTCAATATAAAAATCATATTTACTACACAAGGCAATATCACAATTATTGGTTCAATTTTCCACAATTATTACTCGACTATAGGTAATGGTTCACCTCCAGCTACGTAATTACATATATGTAGCTACCTCTCTAATGTGACCACCTGTATACAGTAGCTAAAACATGCATAATTGCACATGGAGCTTAAAAAAGCTAAAAAAAATGAATTTGCTGTTGATTTTGAATAGCCTTTAATACATTGAACGGCCATTTTTTTCATGCCATCCTATCTAGCTGTATACTCTATGATAGGCAGCAGGCTTAAATGTGAATAGGTCAGGTGGATATCAACCACATGGCATGGTACATGCACTGAAAGTTACTTACATGGTAAGTGTCAAGTAATTAATTACATTTGTTATAGCGGACTGTATTTGGTATATGCAAACTAAAAGTACATGCACTCAGCTCCGAGGGTAATATGATTATGAGATGACCAAATATACTACAGTGTAACTAACTGTATCAAAGTTTCAGTAGTTGATCGTAATCTCATAATCTTGTAATCTTTAGATTGTTCAATGAACACAGTACGGTATTTGATACAGCTACACTAATTGTATTATATTAGAGGAATTTGGCACAATAAAATATAATTCTTTGATTTTACTCTTGGATGAACTTATGGTAGAGAAATTAACCACTAAAATATATCTCAATTATAAGAAATGGTCTGATGGTCTAAATTCAGTAGCTACAGGTCTTCGTTTATCATTAATAATTTTCATATTTAATGGCCAACCTTTGTAGAGTCATTACACTAACTAATGAGTTGATAACATTTTATATAGACAATCAATCTACATGAGTTAAGGGACATTAAGTTGGTAATAATTGTTGTATTAAGTGATATAATGATAAAACCCGTTAGGGTATGCCTAAATGTGTTAGCTGATGCTAAACGATGAAACCACGCAAACGTGATAACACTTGGCATTAATTAGTTTTGATATAAGCTTTGTTATTATTACTATTCCCTTTATATAAAATGAATTCTAGTGTGTGCTGCTAACAGATATCTTATTGAAATCTTGACCTCAAATGTAAATGGTAGTTTGTGGTTATGCAACAGAGAAATACTCTATGTAAGCATTACTCATTTTAAGACACCTAAACTTTCAGTTAAATTGATTGACATTTTATGGATGCAGTTTTAATATCAATTCATCCATTTATTCATGGCATAAATTGTGAGAAAAGGACAATAAGTTTAAATATCAGAGTTCATTCAAAATATAAACACACATCCTTTTAAGTGGAAAACTAGAGAACAATGCATACGTACGTACATATTTATTTTCATACACAAAAAAATAAATATAGCACTAATGCTTGGATAGGATCGAGTTGGCAAGGCATATATACAGTAAATATATATTAATCAATACATATAATTAGCGCATGCCAATGTATGATCACAATTTATTCACATAAATCATGTTAACCAATTATATAAATTTAACAAGTGTGCAAAATTAATACAAATCAATCATATTCACAATAGCTGTGAATAGTGGGATATATTAGTTCAGCTGCACTGTATATTATCAAACATCATTAAATAAAATAAGGTAAATTTAGCTTCCTATAGGTCTTTTACTCTAAAGTAGATGTAGCATGTTGGAAAATGTTAGAACGTGCATGTCAGAATATTCAAAGACTCTAGATTGTAAGATGTGTAAGAAGCTATCTAGTCCAGCAAAGAATATACCAAACACAAGCTTTAAGACTAGATATTAATTTCACAGGTTCACCATTACATCAAATCTCAGGAAATAAGTAATGGTATATGTGTTTACATATGTATATAAATATGTATAAAATATCTGCATAAATGCATACCTTTCTGCTGCATAAATATGAAAAGTTTGTCCAAAAACGCTTTACGGTCTGGTTCGTCAGAGAGTGTATACAGCTAATTATAAAGAAGAAAGAATATATCATTAATCTTGTATATGCTATATATATTCATGGAAAGGTCAAAGGTCGAGTGATAATTGCTAGATCATTTTTCAAATTATTGTAGATCTATCTATCATATATTCCCCTAAGTCAGCCGAGCCCCATCGTTTCTATGTGCAGTCACTCCTCCTCCTTCCTTAGGGATAAGATAGGCAATTTTAACCAAGAAACTACAATGAAGCGGTCAACTCTTGACGAATGGTACCTACCTCTAGAACTGTTAGCTCTATGGGCCCAGTGATATGAATCTAAATACTTTTTAAGGCAATTTGCATTAAATATGGACGAGATTAGGAAATAGAAAACAATACACTCACGCAACCATGTGATCGTAGTCTTATAATGTGACAGAAAACTGTCTCGTTTCTCGTTTATACAAGCCCTAGTTCCTTCTCATTTTAAACCAATTTTAACCATACATGGCTTGGAACCAATCGGATAACTCTTAAATGAACCATAACATTGTTCATATGCGAATGGCGGTTCTTAATGGTCTAATTCTCTGCTAACAAAATAAAGTCAGGTGAACATGCAATTTTGGGGTGCCAGAATTAAGTCATTTTATTATATAACAACCACAATCCCTTTTTAATACCTGAACAGGGAAACATTGGAGGCATTCAAGGATTGATGTAACACTATTTCAATAATGTTTAGATGCAAATTCTAGAAGCATTGAAAGATTTCTTCAAAGAAGAATTCGTATCCTATAATTTTATAATCAAATAAAGTGTAATAAAACCCTTTAGGAAAGCATTTACAAGGAATCCAGTCCCACTGCTTTTAAGTAACGTCTGCATTTACAGCTTAAAGAACGCACTCACTATGGAGATATAGAGTACGTATACTATACAATTGTCCTTAATCTAGCTGTACCTATTAATTGTATATTGACTATAGTGGGAGTGAAATACTAAACAACTCACACCACGAGAACTAGCTTTACATGCGATGCGGTATTTAGCTCGAGTACAATTCAAAAAGAACAAAAGTAAATAGAGAAGACAACGAGATACCTGCTTGAATTGTTCCCTGTAGCTCCAAGAAGTTTGACCTGTCTGAGACTCGGAGAGACTGCCCTCGTTACTGCGAATGTCCCCAAGATCCTGTTCGTCGTAAGGTTGCTGTTCGTCGTAAGTTTGCTGTTCGTCGTAAGGTTGCTGTTCGTCGTTCGATTCGTCTTTAGTCGTCCGCTGATTCAAGTCTGCTAAACGACTATCCGAAAAACCTGCTCCCTCCCGTTCATGCTGGTCTTGGAGGTTTGGTAAAAAGACTTGGTGATGTTCAGTAACGTTTAGACTCTGGGAATCTTCACCCGGCGACATGACGCTGTCGACTGTCGAGCTATCGTCACCAGAACTGTAGTCGATCGAATCAACCTGAGTCTCCATCACGAATGATACGGTAGTACTAGCCATAAAGCGAAAAACAATTTAGCACTACAGAAAATGGAGAACATGAGATTTAGCTGTAATTTGCAGCAGGAGGCCTTGGCATTCAAGCTTAAAAAATTGCTACACTGCAGAATAGCAACATAAAAATAAATACGTCAGTGCAAGAAGGTACATGTAGACAAGACAGTTATTCGCTCTACCTCAATTCGCCTCACCTCTTAATCGATCGTTGATTGTACAACGACTTCTTTGAGTTTGGGTTTCTAATTAAGATTTTTCGCTGACAAAGAGCACTGACTTTCGGCGTTATTGTGATGAGCCCAATTCCTGCTGCTTGATATCAGAATCTTTTGTAATGAATATCATTATAGAGGTATGATGATAAGTTGGATGTCAACACACATAACTTCCGGTTTCATTTAATATTATTATTTACAAGCACGGTTCGAGGTCTCTGTATATAACCTTTTCGCCCTTAGCTATGATGTCATCATAAAATGGCGACGAGCAACGTGATAACTTTCAAAAAGCTACTTGTAAGGCAATTACCAAAGGTCGCAGAAGCTCATTGTAACACAGAGGCTAGGTACTGGGGGCGGTATCAGGTATAGATTTAATGTTTTTGATTAATGCAATAAGTCTTTTGTTCCACTCGCATGTACTTTACATGTCCTACAGGTGGCAACCACATTGAAGGAATTATCCACAGTAACATGTATACACTTTTCGCCAGTATCTCCGCACAATTATGCAGTCACATCTGGAGCTCGAGTAAGACAATCTGACAGTTTTCATCTTTGACTCCCTCACGCTCTGACGTATATACTGCATTTATCTTCATTGTCAAAACAATTCAACTGCAACGTGAGACCAAAATATGATTTTCACTTTATTCTAAAATTATCTAGATCCAGGTATATGATTCTGAAACTAGCCAAGTGACCAGATCTCTTTCTAGGTTTGATGGTGAGGCATATAGTGGTCGTTTTAGGCATGATGGAGAGCTCCTGGTCGCAGGTAGTGAGAGGGGCGTCATCAAGGTTAGTTGTCATGGCAACCAACTAACCTCCACTGTATGCCTATCTGGTGGATATAATAATTTTGTGTGAATATCAAATTTGTGACTAATTTGTGTTTTATTGACCCTGTAATATATCTGGGTAATGCATGAGTATTTTTGATAAATGATACATTTAAGGATTTGATTAATTTATGTTTTTAGTTAATTGCTTTAAACTATACATATTTTCATGTGTACTTCTCTCAAGTAGTTTAGTATGAGCTTAATTGTAATTAATGTGGTATTTCCATATTTGGATACTATTTAAACTCTAAAAACTCCGGCATTGCCTTCTTTATTCATTACTTTCGAGTTTAATTTATTTCTGTAGTTAGGCAGTGGTTGCTATGCAACAGTGAGTGCTTTATGTTGCACCATTTTCCTAAATGTGGTTATTTGGTAAATATTACAGATGCTACTTTACTAGATAATCAGTGTCACAAGCTCTTAGTAAATGAGCAATCTTATCGTGAGATAAACGGGTAGAATACTTTCCCATCTCCCTCGCCAGTTAAGCCATCTTCATTTTGATTGGACGTACACAAGCTATTAAGGTTATCTTGCAAATGTTGTATTTTCTGTTTACCCACTCTATTTACAAATAGGATGAGACCAATTGTTTGGATTGACTAAACTTCCCTCATCATCAACTTGTATGAGGCCTTTAAGGAAATCTCTTAAGGTGTAATGTTTGTATATCTTGCTAACACAATCAGTGATTAATGTAAAGCTTTAGGATTAATAGAAGTAGGATTAATGTAAAACTTTAGGATTAATAGAAGTAGGATTAATGTAAACTTATTAAACTTTAGGATTAATATAAAACTTTAGGATTAATGAAAACTTTAGGATTGGGATTAATGAGATAACTCCTCTATATTGGGTGCTTCCTTCAACTGATTTCAAGTTTACTGAGATTGAATTCGTTACAGTACTCTACGCCATCATTTAGTAATCAATTAGATCTTTAATTATCTGAGGACAAGTTTATTATGTGAGTATTTCATGTGTCTGCCATGTGTACTATTAAAAACCTTCACCAAGTGACAAAGTGACATGATAACATGACTTGGTCAACTAAATGTCTAGTACTGGATATTACTTCACTATGTACTATATGAGATAGGTCTGATGTCGTACATATGTATATATCATGTAGTACTATTCATGTATGTCTATAGCACTCAGAGTATGTGGGCATAAAAATAATAAAATGAGTTGACCTGGAACAGAGAGGTGACCTGTGTACAAGGCTATTACTTAGTCTTCTGCAGTCATCTCTTTGCTTTGTTTTTTTTAGTTTAATGCATCAGTTATCCTGTAAATTGTCGCATGCACCGCTACACAGCATCTTAACCCTTATAGAATAATATAATACAGAAGGATGTGATATCACTACTACATGGGAAGAGGGGGTTATATATGCCTGGTTTGGATGGAGGATGGTGAAACCAGGTCAGCTGTTTTGCTAAGTTGACAGTTTACTAAATATATTCCATGTTTCAGGGGAGGGGAGGAATAGAGGGATAAGAGGAGAGGGAGGGGGAGGGGGAGGGGAGGAATAGAGGGATAAGAGGAGAGGGAGGGGGAGGGGAGGAATAGAGGGATAAGAGGAGAGGGAGGGGGAGGGGAGGAATAGAGGGATAAGAGGAGAGGGAGGGGGAGGGGAGGAATAGAGGGATAAGAGGAGAGGGAGGGGGAGGGGAGGAATAGGGGGATAAGAGGAGAGGGAGGGGGAGGGGAGGAATAGAGGGATAAGAGGAGAGGGAGGGGGAGGGGAGGAATAGAGGGATAAGAGGAGAGGGAGGGGGAGGGGAGGAATAGAGGGATAAGAGGAGAGGGAGGGGGAGGGGAGGAATAGGGGGATAAGAGGAGAGGGAGGGGGAGGGGAGGAATAGAGGGATAGGAGAAGAGGGAGGGGGAGGGGGAGGGGAGGAATAGAGGGATAAGAGAAGAGGAGAGGGAGGGGGAGGGGAGGAATAGAGGGAGAAGAGGAGAGGGAGGGGGAGGGGAGGAATAGAGGGATAAGAGGAGAGGAGGAGAAGGGGGAGGGGAGGAATAGAGGGATAGGAGAAGAGGAGGAGAAGGGGGAGGGGAGGAATAGAGGGATAGGAGAAGAGGAGAGGGAGGGGGTGAGAGAAAGATGTTAGTCAAGACCACTCTTGCTACATGTTTATTAGTTAATTTCCAAGCAGTCATAAACCCCTATTGTCTTTTCCATTTGTAATGTTAAGATAAGTTTCAATGGGACAATTGGGATTGTCAAGTACGTTGTAAGGTCAAAGTATACTTGTAACTCTATTGTTGGCAATTGGTTTCATTGGCTGGTGGATCAGTCAGTTAATTGATAGGCAGCTATACAATCCCTTTCAATTTCTCTCTCTCTCTGTGTGTGGGCGTGTGTGTGTGCTGAGGTTATGTATGGAATACATTGCCTGCATGGTGTAGAAGTGTTTTTAAGCATGAACATGGAGGTACTAATTGTTGTCAATGATGAAGCATTGTTCTTGTTAATAATAAAAGTTCTGATTCTTAATCCAGATCTTCTCTCAGTTTGGGCTGTACAGCATCTTTTGTAGTGATTACTTAGTTTAGAAGTTTTAAAGATCAATTGAATGTGTGTGTCTCACTTGATTGTACTAATCAAAACTGAACAACAGATTCCAAAGTCGAATAGAAGCAGATAATGACATTTCTTGTATTATAAGCTTGGAGTTGAATACGTGCTATGTGATGATTGATGTATCAAATTAGTGCATTACTTTGAGAAATGCTGTTAATATGATTGTCAGCTCAAAAATGTTTCTGTTTTAGAATTCATTAATGTGTGGTTTATGTGTCTGATTATTTATCAAATCTAACTCCAATCTCGTAGAGGTGTATTTCATTCTATACTTACTGTAATACTATACTGCTGTATTGGTGCAATTCTTACTACATTTTGTATAACTAAGAGGTTAAGGAGTATATTTAATACCATAAATCTAGTAGGGAGGTATGTGTTAGTATGAGGACATGGACATCTAGTATAGGGGGTGTGTCTAGTAGAGGGAGGTGTATAGTGGAAGGGGTGTGTCTAGTAGAGGGAGGTGTATAGTGGAAGGGGTGTGTCTAGTAGAGGGAGGTGTATAGTGGAAGGGGTGTGTCTAGTAGAGGGAGGTGTATAGTGGAAGGAGGTGTGTCTAGTAGAGGGAGGTGTACAGTGGAAGGAGGTGTGTCTAGTAGAGGGAGGTGTACAGTGGAAGGGGTGTGTCTAGTAGAGGGAGGTGTACAGTGGAAGGGGTGTGTCTAGTAGAGGGAGGTGTACAGTGGAAGGAGGTGTGTCTAGTAGAGGGAGGTGTACAGTGGAAGGGGTGTGTCTAGTAGAGGGAGGTGTACAGTGGAAGGAGGTGTGTCTAGTAGAGGGAGGTGTATAGTGGAAGGAGGTGTGTCTAGTAGAGGGAGGTGTACAGTGGAAGGAGGTGTGTCTAGTAGAGGGAGGTGTACAGTGGAAGGGGTGTGTCTAGTAGAGGGAGGTGTACAGTGGAAGGGGGTGTGTCTACTAGGGAGGTGAATCAGTGGTAGGCTATGATGTGTCTCTCAGTACCACTCCCTTCCTTCCTCAAAGAGAATGTTTGGAAAAACATATTTCGTGGGTTATTTTTACATTTCTGAGGTTTACTAATGTATAGAAAAGATGGAGCATTGAGAGAAGACATCACATTGTTTCAAGTGGACAATCAGTTTCACTTCCCTTCTTCTCGCATTTCCTATTTTATATTATCAGCCAAAATAGGAAGTTTCAATGGTCATTACAGCTATTGAGGTCTATTTGTCTCATTCAGCGTATAAAACTTTAATATAGACCATTTCACACCATCATATGAATAACAATAAGGTTATTAGCACCATTGTCTAATCAATGGCGAATTTGTTATTTCCAACATTTTTTGGAATTTGAAATAATTTGTGTGTTATTATTATATTAGTATTCATGAGATGTTTTGTGTACTTTTTTGCAGGAAATTCTTTGTTTTGTTCTTTTATGAGGTACATCTATGTATGTATGTAAAGTTTTCACTTTAACTACACACCATATTTGGCAGATGTATGCATCAACCAATAAGAAGGAGGGGACTCTATTTATGTTTGCGTTTGGATACTGTTGTATTCAACCTATATACAACCTCGCTCCCTTACACTGATCTACCATTTTATTGTTATTCTGATTGATGTTCTGTCATAAGTAATCAGATACAATACTAAATGTAAAAACAATTTTGCCCACAAAATATTACTTAATTGTTTTTTTTAATTTAGGTCCTACATTCCACTGGTTCATGCACTCATATATAATAGATGTATATTGTTTCTATGGCATATGTATTATACTAATTCTGCATATTGGGAAGGTGTACAAGTAATATGATCTGATCTGCCCAGTCAATATGGTTAACTTTAAGACTATGGTATTTAGTGATACCACATAGTAGCACGGCATGTAACTCTATCTAATATTGAGGATGTTTGCGGGGAATTGTTTTAATAAACACCTTCATTCTAACCCCATTTTCATATTGATACATGTTATTGATGGTACTTGTGTATATATGCCAGTAGCTACACGTTAATCTGTTTATATCTTGTGGTATGTAAACTGTAATTATGTATTTATTGAAAAGCGTGCATTTGAAAATGGTACCAAGTTTCATTGAAGTATGTAGATATACCCAAGAGAAATAATACTCACCTAAGACAGTCTTTATAAACGATGTCACGAAACCAATGTACTGGAGGCCTTTTCGTGGAATACCACCACTCATCATTAGCACTGTGTTTCTGCTAATTTCAGACATTGCTAGGCAACCTCACTATTGCTGGATTGGCTATCTAAGCAAGATCTGAACTTGAGGTATTTGGGTATACGTTCCTCTGAAATGTTGCCCATACGTCTGGCTGCATTTTAATTAATGCCATTTGACCACTACTTCAGGAGAACAGTGGTTTAGTGAATGCTTTTGAGAAACATGAAACTTGGGCAGATGATATATGGTTTCAATGCAGTTATGCTGTGTATGTACGTGTGCAAATGTTCACTTTCACTTGACATTAATGTCTTCTGTTCAAATTCTCTTTGTATGTATTGTATAACAATGATAAAGTGTTGTATTAAATTTTGAACTTGGAATATGTCTTTCTTTTCAGTGCGTTGATATCTGTTTTCAGTGAAACATATATTGTATGTGTACAGTTAAAGGGTGAGCAGCAGGCAGTGTTCAATTTTTGGTTTTGAAGATTTTAATTAGTGAAGAGATTTCTTTCTGTTTGGACATCCTAGCACAAAATTACGTAACAGTTAATTTAGTGTGAATGCAAGAAATGTATTCAGTGGGCGACATACGTATATATGAAGGTTATGTTTGGTTGAAACGGCATTTTCATCTCAACTATTTCAACTATTGCATGCTGCATTCTGCTATAGCAAACAAGTACAGTATGTCAAGTAACATGTGATGAAGGTAATTGAGACATTTTATCTATTAGCATGCCAAGGGTTGAGAAGTGACATAGGGCCTTACAATGCTACCAACGGCTAGAGCATTTCTAAGTATGTCAAGTGAACGTAGCCAGCATACCTACGTATATACATATGCCTCTCATTGAATGCATTTCAATCAGCAAAGAGACTTTTTATTTAACATCAATGAATGTCCTATCCTGATGTGTACGTATTAACTGTGATCCATCTTTTATTTAATTTAATTTAAAGTTCTAGTATTGTAGTTGGTACCTATTGTATGAAGGTACATTGCTGCAGTATCGATTGAGCTCACTTTACATTGCAGTATCCAGTTATAAGAATATCTGGTTTCAATTCTCATCTTTAATGCTACATTCCTCAAGTTCCTCTGTGAGATAGAGATGTCCTATAGTCTTGTTGAATTGATTAGATCTCTGAACAGTAATAGACTCAAATTTTGTATCTTGATATGATGTTCTAGAGCAGTTGTTAATGAGTTGGTTGAAGAAATACCTTCCTGGTTTTATCAAATATTTGGTTAATCTAATTAAAACACCTTTTTGTGTTGGACTACTGTATAAAGACTACCTAGTCTCACTCCCATAGTTCACCACTATAGAGAGGTTGACTGTATAAATCTAGTTTAACCAAATTTGTTACGTTGAAATTATAATAAAGATCAAAGTACCATTATTAATAATATTGTTACCAAAGGTGGCTTCCTATATAAATGATTTGTACTAGGTTGAGATAATTTCCATTTGCCACCTATGAATACTATTAAAATTTTTAGACAATTGGTTATGCATAATTTAATAGTATATACCATGAACAAATTTTAAGGCTCTGTTAATGATATTCATGGAAATGGAAATTCTAAACCCAGCATGTGTTTACCTATAGACATGTTCTAGCAGTCGGTCAAGTTAATATGTTTGTTGACTTGTATCTATACTGACAGTTAACATGTGCAAGTATCTGTATTCTTATCCATTATTGGTGGTCAGTATATATGTACGTTTTTATTGTATGTTTGTTTTGTCATATGAGATGCAATATGTGTAATGATTAATCTATTGCACAGGCAATGAATTTGTAATAACCACAGCATGGGCCATTGATCTCTCAAAGGTATATGTGAGGTTGACACATTTAATAGGTTGTTTGACCTTTGACCCTGAAAACCAGAAACTAATGATAGGGGATGGGAGGGGGATACAGAAGTTAGGGACTCTTAGAAGTAGTTTCAGCAGCTCATTGTCTCCTTCACCAGGGGGTCCCCAAAACTGGGAGTGTAGGAAATAAAGCTAGCCGACTAGACTCACCATTTGTTAGGACATATGGAGTCATTAGGCTCATTTCCTTGCATATTGTGATGTATTATACAGGTGATGTGGCCATAGAGACACAGGTCCAAAATGAAACTGCATTTCATTGGTTTTTTCCTCATTGTAAGTGTTGAAGCCGTCAAAGGGTAATCACAGCTACGTAGTACGTAGGTACCTCCTGCTTCTTCTCCATTCTCAGGAAAGAATCTTTAAAATGAGACAATAATCTGATGCAGTGTTTTGATTTCCTGTTAATGACTTTCATTATCAAACTAGGACAGTATCAAAGCATGTGTTTCAATGCCTGGTTGTCTACTACCAATCAGGATGGTGGACAAGTGTCTCTGGTGATTATACAGTCCCAAAAAATAAATGTTTATTAAATGTCAACTTTGGTTATATCCCAAATTAGAAAGTTCAGCCTTTCTATAATCTTCTCTCTGTAGGGGTCTTTTTAGAATAATGGGATCAATTTTCATTCAAAGTTTCATCTGATGACTATAGATAAGTGGGATCCCAAAAAATGAACAGTTATCATTGTAATGTTCATCATTCTCAGTGATTGTATACTTAAATAGTTAGTTATCAAGCTCAAAATTCCCTCACTTTTCTTTTACATTGGCAACTGTCATATGGAGCATTGTTTGGCTAATATGAAGTGTATCCATAAAATTTCATTCGTAGGGCTTGGAGTCCTGGAATAATCATATTAGTTTAACATTTGTTTTGTAATCAATTAGTTTTATCTTCAATCGTGCCCACTCTTTCACCGCAGGAACACATCATTGCAATGTGAAAGTAGTAAAACTGAGTTAACAGCAAGTTGCTTTATTGTAGGAAAATGGTTGGTTGTATCATTAGATTTGTCTCCATTACTGTATGGCTTTGTGTTGGTTTGGTTATTGAACTCTTTAAGCTTGAATAATTTAAAACACTATTCGCTAGAATAATGGTTAACATGCGTGGAAGGCTAGAGCAACATATCAATTGAATAGAAAATAAAACACTATTTTTCCATACTTAAGACTTGGGGTTAGCTAGCCTATAGAGAATGTGATGTAGTAAGGCATTCTTCCCCATTCCTTTCTTATCTAGTAAGATGATAGGAGTTACATATATTGCTATACTAAATGAAATCACCATGAACACAAATATGCATGAAATACTGTATATTTATAGTTATGCATATCTTCCTTATTTGGGTGTTATGTGTGTGTAACTCCAAATGCTTTCTAACGGTAAAATAAAAGCTTTTATAATTTTGTTTGATTCATCTCATCTTTCAAGGCTGGTGGTAAGGCTTATAGTTACTGTGATCAATAACATTTGGAATGTAAGTATTTAATAAAATCATTTTCCAGGAAGACCAATTTCCTCTATTAATATAAAATTTACAAAAAAGAAAATAATATAACTTCTTATAGGAATATGTGGTATACTTGCATATAACAGAATCCTCAGGAAAAATTATTACAGGCATTGTGGTTAGTGGTTTAATGAGCATCAGCAACGGATTTTATAGGAGGTTTGGGAATTTTTGAACCATAGAACAATAGCAGTGATGAGAAGAAGATACAATTACAATTTAAGTAGGGAAGTGATAAGATTTCTGGATTGGCACGTCTTACCTGTTTGATATTAGTTGCTGATACTTAAACTGTTGACTAATTCGCATTAAAGCTATTCTTAAACTAATATTATTCATTTGGTCAGAATTATGCACCATTGTGATGAAGCAATAGTTTAATTATGCACGCTGTATAATTTTTTGTATATGAAATATATATACTTTAACAAACATTCATGTATATAAACTTTGAAATATGAATCAAATTATGTCAGGTTGAGGTGAAATAATTTGATAAAATCTTTAGTGTTACAATGTTGAGCTTTGTGACCGCAGTGTGTATATGTGAGGGCATCAGTAGCGGGTGTCTCTATCAAGTTAAGTTTCTGCAGTACAAACAGTTAGACATACAAAATCTTGTATTTACACACAGGTCAATATTAGTAAGTTTATGAAAATGGGTTTAGGTTAATCTCATAAAGTGATTATAGGTGTAATTTGTAAGGTTTAATACAGTGAAGGTATGGCCTGGATTTAAGTTCAATTGGTCAATTTTATTGTGCCAATCCATAATCTTATCAACGGGAATAATAAAAATATTATGCATTAATACAGCTAATCTGCACCTATTCGATAGTTATCTCACTTTAACATTGAAAATATTTTTACTGACCCTTTTTATACAGAGTACATGCATATCTAAATCTATAATCTCCTTTAGCCTAACATCAAAGGTATAGTTTTATGCTGAAGCTGGTACTATCTACTTTGTATGTACTAAATGAGTGATTGTTTGTAGCTATTGTTCAATGTGCTATTTTCTAGTCAAATTGGTACAGTATATACGTAGTTAGGAAGGTATAGGAAGAGAGGGAGAGGGAGGGGTAGGGGAGGAGAGGGAGGGGAGGGAGAAGAGAGGGAGGGGAGGGAGAAGAGGGAGAGGGAGGGGTAGGGGAGGAGAGGGAGGGGTAGGGGAGGAGAGGGAGGGGAGGGAGAGAGAGGGAGAGGGAGGGGTAGGGGAGGAGAGGGAGGGGAGGGAGAAGAGAGGGAGGGGAGGGAGAAGAGAGGGAGAGGGAGGGGCAGGGGAGGAGAGGGAGGGGAGGGAGAAGAGAGGGAGGGGAGGGAGAAGAGAGGGAGAGGGAGGGGCAGGGGAGGAGAGGGAGAGGGAGGGGCAGGGGAGGAGAGGGAGAAGAGAGGGAGAGGGAGGGGCAGGGGAGGAGAGGGAGAAGAGAGGGAGAGGGAGGGGCAGGGGAGGAGAGGGAGGGGTAGGGGAGGGGCAGGGGAGGAGAGGGAGGGAGAAGGCTCCTGGACAGACTAGATATTTGTGTATATTGCTTTCTCATCTTTGTATGTCCATATGTAGATTTGTACCCATGGTTTTGTAATCTGTCAATGGCTGTTATACATATGTGCCATAGGAAGTGCTTTCATAAAGTCCAGATACTACTAAAGCCAAAAGTTAGAATGTTAGTACATTGTGTTTAGGAAGTTTCAACAATTGATAGCTGTGAATCTATATTTAGCAATCACTTGCTCTAACTGTTTCTATTCAACAAACATTGGAATGTATTGCCATTCTTTGTGATTATCGATGCGTGCTGTCTTTAAAGAAACTGTCATTAATCAAATTGTAATATTGAATTGCCAGCTTTTGTTAAATGGTTAGGGATCATTGCATTCCAGCTTTGTAACTAGTAATTAAGAGTAATCAGAGGTATTGGTGAGCGGGTGGGGTGTTATGTGGTGAGAATTATCCCATAACACTATCAAGTTCCAAGTGAGCTCATCCAGTTACCAATCAGATGCACTTCTAATGATGGTTATTAAGATAGGACCAAATCACATACCAAGAGAGGGCAAGTTGTACTTTCATGGTGGAGGTCTTAGAAGGAGCATCTAGAACACATCATATTGGTGTAATGTGTACTGATCTTGCACTGGTACTTCTATCACAATGAACAGACTTATGCTGTATGATGTATGTCCATTCAACAATGAGATGTATGTCCATTCAGCAATGAGATGTATGTCCATTCAGCAATGAGATGTATGTCCATTCAGCAATGAGATGTATGTCCATTCAACAATGAGATGTATGTCCATTCAGAATGAGAGACATTGCAGAGAGAACTAGCTTCAGTGACTAGTTAGGATAGAAGTTAAACTGATAAATATTTCAATATGAAAGAGACATTTTTGTCTATACACAATAATTTTCTTGTCTGTATACTATTTAGAATGTTTTCATCTAAACTGTTATTAATATACGCAATTGTTGTACCAGAAGTTTAACACATTCAAATCAAGTGGTTTCAGAGTGCATGTATAGTGAATGTGTTATTTTCATTGTCGTATTTTAGAAGCAAAAATTTCAAGTGTTTATAAATTTGATTTATCTGGGAAAATGATAAACTAGTGGTGTACTAATGAGTAATTTCTTATTGAATATGAAAGTGAGTGTTTCCATTATCCTTTATTACTGTCAGCTAGTGTGTCCTGCAAATCTTATTTTGGATAAGAAAAAGAAATAAGAATTGTCTTTAGAGATCTTTAATAAACTGTGACAGTTATCTTTAGAAAACAATGATATTTGTTTTTATTTCAATATCTTGTAGTATGTACTTTCAATTGTTTTACAGTAAACTGATTGGAGTATTGAAAGTATACAACTTCTATATGTACGTATGAGTCAAATTATGTGTTAATTGGCCCTGTTGTTGCAGCTGTCAATCAGTTTGCTTCTGTTGATGCATTCAATTTTGAAAATGTACTGATTTGTCATAGTTGTTTATCAACGGATGACATTCCAAAATGGGTAGATTGACTTGATTTGAGCGGCTCTCAACAAGTCTTGAACTATTTTGTGTCCATGCAATATCTGTGAATAATTAAAGTGATCATCAAGCCACAAACGGATAAATTTTATGTGTACATCTCTAATTTGAAGGAATTGTGTGTGTTAATATATCTAGATTATATAGTAATACATCACATACAATCATATACGTATACAAGAGATGTATCTATTACGTATATATAAATACCAAAGAAAACAAATATTTTCAACTTTCCCTTTTAAAACATTACACCTTCATATAGGTTCATATGGAAATACTTTACATCTTGAGTGATTTATACTTGAATTTTATTTGAATCATGCTCTATTACACAGCTAATTAGTTATCCAAGTTTACATTTTCTCCTCCTAAGTGTTGTCATGGCTAGTTCCTCTGCAGCCAGAGTGGTTCTATGTATGTAGGGGTATCTGTTATATTTGTAATGAATTGAATCTGCAATTATGCTATTAACTGCCCACGATGAAAAGAATTTCATTTAACATGATTGTAGTACCAGTAGAACAATATTGTTCATCTGGTATGCTGGCCTCTTCGGGGGAGGGGGATGGGGGAATATTCATTGTTACAGTTCAGTTTGTGGGCAATAGACATGATCAATTTGAGCTAGTGCATGTAATGACCCTTAGCCTAGCCTGGTAGTTGAAGTGCTCTTTGTTTCCTCCTTAAGATTTCTACAGTGTTTCATTAATGGCAGCAATCTACTGGATAACTATATTGCCTCCTTCAGTTCTCCCTAATGGAATTAGCTGTTGGGACAACCCTATCAATTAGATAATTTTTAGGTCCAAAGGCACTGGAAAAGGCCAAAATGGAACCTTTAGCAAGGAGGGTCAGTTCAACCAATTACATTATTATATTGTGTGTATTATTAGTTTTTTGACAATAAAGTGTTAGATCTATTGATTTATTCTTTCCTGTGGAGTAGCTTGGAATGGTTGTCTGCTAGTTAGATGCAATATCCTTCACTGGAACAGTACTTCCACGTGTGATTAACTAATTAGCTTTGTAACTAATATTAGGAAATTCCTTAATTTCTCTCCTTTCATTTCTTGTTTTATTGTTTTATAATGAGGTAATACAATTTATAATTGCATCTCTATTGACAAGTTCTGTTATGATATTTGTAATTATGGTTAGTGCATTTTGCCATTAAACAATTGAACTTTTGAAAACTGAAATTTCCCACCCCTGGCTTGTTATTCATACTATGTATGTATATGTAAAGGAAAGGTTTGATAAAAAATATAATTTTACATGTTCAGAATCTTTTATACAATTTATCCAGTGTCTTCAAGGACAATAAAGCTTAGTAGGTAGATTGACTGTAATTGAGCTTATTATTATGTTCTTCATCGGCATCATCACTGTCATTGTTGTCTTGGTCACGTTGTCAATAATAACAAAAACGTTGCTTTACTGTTACTTGTCCATCTTTTTGTCCTTTGTCACCATGACAACAGAAATGTAATAAAAGCATATCTATGCACATCTATGTATATACATACCTAAGATTCTGACCTACATGTAAAGGTAAATTATTCTATGACTTCATTGCTATAACCATTTCTAAGTTATGTATTCTTTGCATTTTGGGATGCCTTTGCCTTGCTGGTATTTCATACACACAGCATTGTAGTGCTTCCTAGTGTAGTATGTATATCTGTCGCTAAGTTGAATGTGTAGAAGATCAATTTACACACTTTTGATTTGTAAGCGTCTTTTTAAATGGACCATGAAAGAAAGTGTTGGCATATCATGTAGTTATATGTATATTACAGGTTTGGATTTTAAGGGCGTATTTAATATTATTTACAATCACTCTTCACTGCTTGATATATCTCACCTTCAATTATCAAGAAAAAGGCATAATGTTTCACAAGGAATGATTAGTATGCAATTTTTAATAAGTTAATTGGACCTTAATTATTAAAGTGTTGTTACGAAGTGAAATGATATAGTATTTGTGTGGTAACAAGCTACCACTGTAATAATCACATTTAAACTGTACAAGTGGTCACATTAGAGAGGTAGCTACTATATACAGGTGGTCACATTAGAGAGGTAGCTACTATATACAGGTGGTCACATTAGAGAGGTAGCTACTATATACAGGTGGTCACATTAGAGAGGTAGCTACTATATACAGGTGGTCACATTAGAGAGGTAGCTACTATATACAGGTGGTCACATTAGAGAGGTAGCTACTATATACAGGTTGTCACATTAGAGAGGTAGCTACTATATACAGGTTGTCACATTAGAGAGGTAGCTACTATATACAGGTGGTCACATTAGAGAGGTAGCTACTATATACAGGTGGTCACATTAGAGAGGTAGCTACTATATACAGGTGGTCACATTAGAGAGGTAGCTACTATATACAGGTGATCACATTAGAGAGGTAGCTACTATACATATATGAGATAGAAAACTATTCCCAGGGTCAACAACAAAGGGTGAAATTTCCAGAAACAGCTGTCTAGCTCAATGGAGTAGAAGATTAAAAGAGAAGATTCTTGTATGCTCATCCAAAGCTCTTACTACCTTTAGTTCCCTAAAGGATTTTTACTCTAAAATAGATGGAGAATGGTTGTGTTAGATTATTTAGTTGGAAGACTTTATGGCATACAGAGCAAAGAGACTATATTGGTGGTAGAAGGGAATATAATCCCACAATATACAGCTGTGAACAGTGGCAAATTTATCATATTCATAGCAACAGTATTCCATGAGAATGTCTGTGCAGTCAATTAGTGGTGGTGTTACTATGGTAATGATACTTATTGCAGAAACCTTAATTTCTGCTATCCCAAGAGGTTACTGTATTGTGAGTTAATCTTTATATCATGCAATGAACTTGAATGACATATAGTCCTGTTAAAATATAATTTAGTTATATGCCATTTTCTCATGCAAGGAATGTTATTGCAATGGTCATGACATCAGCCTGTTTATAAACCACAAAATTAGTTAGACAATAATTTATATGTTTTAATGGTAATTTACTTTACTTTGAATTTAATATTGTATAAATCAGTGAATACTGAAATCACTGGTTTGTGAAAAGATGTCTTTGTAATGGAGGACACACTTTGTGCTCCAAGTCTATCAGGTTGAGAAATACCTCTCTGGTCACCTCTGTAATAAAGATACGTACACACCCATCCGGTGAGGTACATGCGTACCTGTCCCTTCAGTGAGCAGTTGTAGTGTATTATTGTTTCTATCTCATTTCCATGGTAACGTTCCATTGAATCATGTAAGAAAATTATAATTACCATGGTTACTCTAATTGTTCATTTGCAGTCATGGGAACCAGCAATACCAATTATCATAGGTAGCGAATCCAGTATGTATGTGCATATATGAAGATATTATTATTTTAAATGTTCTTTTTCTATCTACTAATGTAATCAGTCATTTGCATTCCAAGAACTGTTATAATCTTGGCAGCTAGACAAAGTTCATACAAATACCTTAATGTTATCATACTATAAATATGCCTGTTAGCATTAATGAAGTGATTATTCCCATGCATATGTTAGTTAGGTTTGTACGTACTATTCCTCCGTTTCCATGCCAAGCCCTTGCCTGCCACTCCTTAACTAGTTTTTGAGAACACCATTTTACAGTAAGACCTATGATCAATAGCCTATTAGATTAATATACGTATTTGGAATGAGGATGCAAGTCTTTTCTTTGACCTTTGGGGAAAGGTCAGTCTTAAAGCTGTAAAACTTCTTGGTGCCTGAAGCCATATTAAGTACACACAGTTTAGCCATATGTAATTCTTGTAGGTCTGGAAAGAGCAATGTAGGTCTGGGTAGAGCAATGTAGGTCTGGAAAGAGCAATGTAGATCTGGGGAGAGCAATGTAGGTCTGGAAAGAGCAATGTAGATCTGGGGAGAGCAATGTAGGTCTGGAAAGAGCAATGTAAATCTGGGGAGAGCAATGTAGATCTGGGGAGAGCAATGTAGATCTGGGGAGAGCAATGTAGATCTGGGGAGAGCAATGTAGATCTGGGGAGAGCAATGTAGATCTGGGGAGAGCAATGTAGATCTGGGGAGAGCAATGTAGATCTGGGGAGAGCAATGTAGGTCTGGGGAGAGCAATGTAGGTCTGGGTAGAGCAATGTAGATCTGGGGAGAGCAATGTAGATCTGGGGAGAGCAATGTAGATCTGGGGAGAGCAATGTAGATCTGGGGAGAGCAATGTAGATCTGGGGAGAGCAATGTAGATCTGGGGAGAGCAATGTAGATCTGGGGAGAGCAATGTAGATCTGGGGAGAGCAATGTAGATCTGGGGAGAGCAATGTAGATCTGGGGAGAGCAATGTAGGTCTGGGGAGAGCAATGTAGGTCTGGGGAGAGCAATGTAGATCTGGGGAGAGCAATGTAGATCTGGGGAGAGCAATGTAGATCTGGGGAGAGCAATGTAGATCTGGGGAGAGCAATGTAGATCTGGGGAGATCAATGTCTTTTTTTCCATTTGTCTTCTCTATAATAATTCTGTGTCTGGTTCTTCTTATTGTATCAGCCTCCTTCTGAAGAGTGACATGTATTGAGAGACACTATCTTGCGTGGTTACCAGATATTGAACACAAATGTACATAGTCTGGTTTCCTACATAAAGTTTACTTATCTGTAGATGTGATAGTCTGCATTTGAATAGTACTTAACAGTGCTATTTAAATGAATGATTTCTCTTCAAGTGGCCATTATCTTGTGAATGTACAATTTGTTAGTGATATAGCATGTATTGTTAGGAACTGAGTGTCTTGTTAATTTTGAATGATATATGATAGATTGATGGAGCCTCTATCATGAATTACTAATTACTTAGACATGTATCTATAGGGTACACTTAGAGCCCTGGGCTCTTATACAACAATATAATTGTGTTCATTAAGGAGGTGTCAAGTTTTCTTCTTTTCTACTTAAGAAATAGTTTTATTAATAATTCTTGTATACTCTACTAAATGTTTTCACAACTGTTGATTGTATATACCCCCTCTGGTGCATTCTTATGTTCATCAATGAGCCATATATGCTTAATATATGCGTGTCTGTATGTGTAGGTGTTTGACAACGGTCGCTCAATTCTTCGGCAGTTCAAGCACCATAGAAAGTACGTACGTATGTGTGCATTCGTATCCAATAAACACTTTGTTGTTATTGGACGTAGGGTTCTTTGCCACACCCACCCACTCTCTATACGTATATGCCACACCCACCCTCTATACGTGTATGCCACACCCACCCTCTATACATGTATGCCACACCCACTCTCTATACATATATGCCACACCCACTCTCTATACATATATGCCACACCCACCCACTCTCTATCGTATATGCCACACCCACCTCTGCCCCAATCCTCAATCCCTCACACTGCCACGCCTCTTCAATCGTCTCTCCTGACAGGCCAGTCTGCACAGTCTCATTCTCAACAGATGGTCTGCAAGTTTTTGGTGGGTCAGACGACTTCACGCTTAGCTACTGGAACTTGGCAGAGGAGAAACTCACTGACACATTCTCTGGTCACACTGACTACATTCGCTGCAGTTCCCCTCTGCCTTCCACCAACAATATATACTGTAGTGGCTCCTTTGATCATAAGCTGCGCCTCTGGGATGTGAGAAGTAGAGAATGCACGGCTGTCTTTGATCATGGGGCACCTGTTGAATGTATCTTACCATTCCCCAATGGAACTGCCGTCATAACTTCAGGTAGGTTTGTCTTGTCCTAACCCATTGGTTGTACAACTGTTTTCTGGTTTTACCAATCAGTTAGTGGCTTCCAGAGTACATTTTAGAGAACTTTAACCAATTTCAAAAAGAATAAAAATCTTCCATAAGTACTTGTAGTCTTTGCATGTTACTGTATGTGCAGCAAATATCTGTTATGTACTACATTAGTGGATGTAAGCCTTCTGTATTCCTGTAATGATCTATCACCTTCATACATAGGCTTATTAACTTGTGTATACGTAGTCCTTTACAATATTCCAATTGTACAATTTGCAGGGGGAAATGTTGTTAAGGTGTGGAATGTGATTGGTAGCTCCAAGCCATTGTTTTCCTTTTCAAATCACCAGAAAACCATTACATCACTTTGCTTTGATGGACAGACCCAGAGACTCTTATCAGCAGGACTGGACAAGTACGTATATATTTATCATCTAAGTCTGCATTGCATTACCTTCTTGTTTAGAAGTGAAATTCACAAAAATATTATGAAAAAACTACCACTAAAAACAACATATAAACAGAGAAAATATAATTATGAATATATTTCCCTCAATTATTTGTATTATACATACTGTGTATGTGATGACACAGAAATATATTTTTCAGACTTTTGTATCTTTCACTTTAATTTGAAGTTTGAATTGTAAATTTTATTAAATCTTTTCACATACAGACAAGTTAAAGTGTACAGTTTGCAGGACTATTCAGTGATATACCACTTGAGCTATCCCGCTCCTGTTTTGTCAATGGCCATATCTGTAAGTACCTTTGTCGCAAGCATCCAATGTACGTATGGAGGAGGCTTCATGGATTATCTCAGTTTTTTCCTCTTTTTCTTTTCAGCCAAATGACAGTCATCTTGTGGTTGGAATGACAGATCAATTGCTTTCAATTCGGCAGAGGAAATCTGATAAAAAAATGGATTTTCTCTCTCACGCACCAGCTTCAAGACGGAGATACTTCTCAAGAGGAAGAAGAGAGAAGCCAACGGAAGAAGAGGTGTTTATCTCCAATCCAAAGAAAAAGAAATTTCAACCCTACGAGAAGTGCCTTCGTTCATTTGAATACAGAAAGGCTTTAGATGCAGCTTTAGCAGTGGGTGTGGTCACATGATACGTGATTCAGTGGGTGTGGTCACATGACATGTGATTCAGTGGATGTGGTCACATTTATATATAATTAATATGTTCTGATTATTTTACTCACATGACTACATCTAGGAAGTTAATTAATAGATGCTCAAATTTTGTTCTATTCATTGCAACTTAGCACAATTCCAATCAGAGAAACCACGTTGTTTGTGGTGTACTTCAGGAGCTGGTGAGACGAGATGGCCTCAAGATTGCCCTCTCTGGGAGGACTGAAGAAGAGTTACTGCCAGTCTTGCAGTTTGTGGTGAGGTATGTTAGTTTTGAAAGACAACTAGTAATTGTAAGTTGGCTACAAACGGTTTCCTCCCCTCTGTATTTCTCTGTTGCCATAGAAACATAGCATCTCCACAGTATAAGGGACTCCTGGTAGATGTTTCTGAAGCGATTCTTGGTAAGATTGGAATACACTTCATTTGTATCTGCCATCCTCTCCCTCCTCTGGTAACTGTAGATGCCTATGTCCTTCAAATTAAGGCTGATAGTGAATCTGAGGTTTTACTAAAAGTTTTAAAGACTAAACTTGAAGTTGAAATTAGACTGCAAAGAGAATTATTAGAAGTAAAAGGAATGCTGGAGACAATTTCATCTTTATCCAAATCTCATACCAAGCATTTTGAACTTTGATGCAATGTATTACAGTATTTTCCATAGATTTTAATCATGTTTCAGGTAATGAATAATGAATTGAAACATAAGATACAGAAATATGGATGACATTTGAGAGAAATAATGTGAGGAATGAAATTTAATTGCAAGCTATGATTATCAAGCAAGAACTTTATACAAAGTGTTCTTACCCTATAACTGCAATCAAGTTAGCTAAATCTTTAGTAGTAACTGCACTGCAATGAGGGGCAACATAAAACCTGACATTGGGACATTGGGATCATCACATATAAAACAGGTCTGATGGCCAATTGGTCAATAATTGGTTTGGTTCCATGGCAATTACTTTGCCTCTATTCAGAAAAGTTGCTAATTGAATTGTTGCTATATATGCATGGTACTTAGGTTGTTATCCAGAAAAGTTGTTATTGTACTGTTGCTATTGTAACAAATATCAATCCCTGTCATAGAACAATTGCTGAATTGGTTTGTACTAGACCTGCCATTGTTCTTTGTTATTCCCCATAATAACAATAATCTGAACTAGAACATTGTAACAAAGTTCTCTAAGTAATAATCAATCACAAATAATTTTAACAAATCTGAAGTGGTTATCACACAAAGAATACAAACTGACATGCCTTACCTTATAAACTAAAAAGATACTTGGCTCTAGGACATAGAGACACTTGAACTATATATAATTGCTGACCTATTAAATGGCTTTTATATACGTACATGTAGCCAAGAAGCTCTCCAGCTGAGCACTGCCACATTTCTAGTTTGACTGGAGAACATTAGCTGAGAGCTATGGACTTAAACCAAACTGTATGAAACACAAGTTTGGGATTCCTTTGGTAAACCTATCATTACCTCAATTCAATTTTTAAGACACAAAAACTTGAAAACTATAGCTACTTCTATAGAAACAAAAACAGTATAAACCTGCATGTGAATAAAAAGATACTTGGTTCTAGGACATAGAGACACTTGAACTATAATTGCTGACCTATTAAATGGCTTTATATACATGTAGCCAAGAAGCTCTCCAGCTGAGCACTACCACATTTCTAGTTTGACTGGAGAACATTAGCTGAGAGCTATGGGACTTAAGCCAAACTGTATGAAACACAAGTTTGGGATTCCTTTGGTAAACCTATCATTACCTCAATTCAATTTTTAAGACACAAAAACTAGCTACTTCTATAGAAACAAAAACAGTATAAACCTGCATGTGAATAAACATGCTAAAAATGTACTTATATTGGCCTGGACTGGTATAGACAAAACTAAAAGCACAATTGTTATCTTTCTAGTCAGACTTGAGGAAAACATGTATAACATTTAAGACCAAAAGTTCATACAACCAAATAACCATTGTTACAATAACAAGATTGCCATGGTAACAACTGCAATCCATTCAAGGCTACAACTGAACAATTAGCTGGTAGTACAATGTCTTATTAAACTATAAAGTTGTCTACAGTAAATATTAAGGGCATGAATGATTCCCTGATTCCCATGTACCAACTTCACAAAGCTGCAACCTCAGAGCTGTGCATGCATGTAGCCTTTCACATCATCTTGTCCATGTATCTGTCACACTTTCTTAGTCAAACGTATCATCAGATTATGTCCAGTGCATTCTGATAAGTCCTAAACAAGTAACAACAAACTTGTAAACAATTAGACAAGACAAACAAACACATACAAAGCTGGTAAATACCTTAATAATTAATCCTAAAAGAAAACGTTTCATTAAAGCTTTGCCTTTAGTAGCAAATAACTTCACTTGACGGCTGTCCAAAAATTTTGCATCCAATGGATCATGTGATCCTGATTGATTCTTTGCACATTTCTCTTCATCTTATATAGATTGTGGATTAGATATATATATATATATTATCATTTGAGCTTGCAATGTCTAATGCATGATCAAATTGCACAAGACTGATTCGAATATACATTATAATTTGTTTTATATATATACATCTACATATTGCATGTGAAAACTTTGCTATAGGATGTACAATGAATGTCTTTACTATACAAGTTCTATTTAGTGAACATGCATGAGCAGTAGATTTAAGTTAATTACTATATACTATATTGGTATATATATGCAGCAGTTTATATAATTAGAGGTGCATGTTTGACAATGATATAATTTATAGAAGCAACGTGCATGCATGCTTTACTGCATCTGATCGAGCTGGATAGGATAAGACAAAAATGACGTCATTTCGAATGATAACACACTGAGGTCCGACTGTACCGCCAAATTTCCTTTAAAATGCCAAGGAAATTTTCAGTTCATCGGCCTACGGGCCATCAACTCTGGAGGTCTATGCTTGCGTAGATCGACGCGAAAACCGTGGTAGGAGCACGACCATGGTACCATGCGACAAAGGGTCATCGGTGTTCGTATAGTGGGGTGGTCTCTCTACCTATGGGCTAGTGCCTGGAGATGTATCTCACTATTAATCTTGCTTGTGTGTTAAATTGGCACTTGCGGATTCTCACTATACGACCCGTACCTGGAGGAGCGTGGGTCCAGTGCCACTACGTAGTCGGTCAGGAAGCTATTGTAGGCTGCCACATCAGGTTGGTTTGGAAGACATTCGCAGTTGCAATTGGAATTGTTATACTCAAATGTTATGTATGTTCTATGTACATGTCGGTTAATGTATTCTCTACTTATTTCTTGTAGTTCATCGATGGGTCCCTACTCTAAAGCAACCTGGCCGATCCCAATGAGCTAAAGTCTGTGTACAGTGCTCTCAAACTGCGTTGTGTGCACATGATGATTCTCATTGGTGGGAGTTTGTGGTCCGCCAGGGTCGGGCTTGTTCTGTCCGTAGTGTGAGGCAGGGCAAGACTAGTAACTGGTCATAGGACGGTCAGGTACGCCGGATCGCTCCCGTGCAACTTCTCTTACGACGCCAGTAGTGGAAGTGTCAAACAGAGTTGAAAACATTTTTTGGGGCACGAAGTACTTCTACCTCCTCGTGGTGTGCCCTGGGGTCACCTTTACATTCAGTAAAGTGATGCGAAAAGAAGTACTGCAGCAAAGATCCAGTAACACTCAAAAGGAGAAGAAACAAAGCTGAAAAAATTGTCCACAAAGAACTAAATTTTAAGAACCTTTATTGTTTGAACATTTTTCTTTGTAAAAATTGACTGTATATGTATGTTTTTTTCAAAATTGTGAAACAAATTGATCATTATTCAATCTATGCAATCCCAATTGGTGATAATGATTTGAATTCATAATGAAATTGGAATAAGAAATTACAAACTATGCTTATCACAAATGCATCTATATACATGTAAGCATTCAGTATACTCTTGTATATTATAATACAGGCAGGCGATTCGTGTGAAGAAAAAAAGTTTAAAAAAGGAAGAAAGTAAGTAAATAAAAAAGGATGAAAGTAAACCGAAAAAGAAAAAAAGAAAAAAGGAAAAAGGATGAGAAGTAAACCGAAAAAGAAAAAAGGAAAAAAGAAAGATGAATCGCAAAGGGCACAACAAATTCATGTATATAAGCCAGCAATGTCACTTAGTTACTGAATGAATTTTTCATTTTTCTATGGATTCTTGTTTTACTGCATGCATATTTAACTTTTATTTTATGGAAACCCTGTAAAGTAGCCTGCACTGGCTAAGTGGTCCCATTATAATTCAATTCAATGTAATAATATGGAGCATATAGCATCATATTCAATCTACATAAATGTATTTCTAATCCTTGATCAATGCATTCTTTGAAGTTTGATAGGCTCTTTGAAGTATCACACTCTTTGTACAGTGACTTGATGATGTATCTCTCTCTGCTGTGTCTGGTCTTGTAAGGTGTGGCTTTGCTCAGTTTGAAGTACATGTGGCTCACTCGTATCCACAGGTATGTTATTAGCTACTACTTGATGGTTGGGAGGGACAAGAGCTTTGGACTAGTCAGCTTGCATTCCTGAAGTCCTTTTCATCCTTTTTCTAGCTTCTCCTCAACAAGGTCTTGAAGATCTCCTTTCTTTTCGCAACCGCATGTTGAACGACAGAAGTATTTCTAAACTGGAAAATGGCTACATACTCTATATAATATCTGCATGTATATGTCCATCTTTACGTGGTTGCTTAGTAACGTAACATTTGTGCCAGGGATCCATTTTATAGAAATTTACAATAAAATAGCTGTATATTCGCATGCAATGTATTGACAAGTGAGAACTGTATATCGATGTAGATGTATAGTTTAAGAACTAAGAGCATCCAATTGTTCCTGAATTGACTCCAACTACAAAGATAGAAGAAAATCTTTAATGAGTGCAAGGATACCATATATGGTTGCTGTAAGTCAATCTCCAAATAGTGTCTTACTTTGGAGTAAAAATCATACAGTTCTTCGTGAGTAAATTCCATGGATAGCTTCTCAGTTTGCTATATACAAACAACAAGAAGAGTGACCATAGTAACAGATCTCACAGGCAAATCACCCTACTGCAGTCCCCACTCCATCTTATATCTTTACCATTAGCTTTTGAGAGATGTCATTGCACACACCACTCAAAACCTAAAGCCTTACGCTCATTTCCTGTGTTACGAAACATAAAAGGTGCTAACCTCCCCTTCGTTGATTGTAAACTGGAATTGTGCATTGGGCTGTTTCAGTTTAGATTGACTGGACTGTGCCATGGAGAGGTTGAGTCTCCAGTTGATGGAGTCCAGCTGCCGGGGATAGAAAGTTCGGCCTCTCAGTCTCTCCACCACAGACCTTCCCTGTGTTGTCCATCCTTGATGGAACAGGGAGCACTGGAGAGGAGGCATATACAGTATTTGAATAATCTAACACAACTACTTTAGAATACAGGCCTTTAGGGAACTAAACCTAGTGAGAGCTTTGGATGAGGATACAAGAGTTTCCTCCTCCTAATTCTCTTCTTCTCCACTAGGCCAGGCAGCAGTTTCTGGGAATTCCACCCTTCATCAGTGACCCTAGGAATCTTTAGTCTTCTTGAATTTTTGGAGTCCTTGGCTATTAAATATAGTACAAGTTACAATGTATAACGGTCATGTAATGCAAACAAGTGGCTGGTAAGAAGAGGTCAAATTAGCTGCATAAACAAATAATACCATGGCAACAGTCGCTTCTATTTTTAAACTCATTTAAGAAAATTTTACAAGCACTCTCAAGATGGGAGGATTCTCATTTTAATGATATCTATCATTATGATCATTCTTATAGTTAAGGGCCCAGGAGGTATTAGGTGATAGATAGTAACCATAGGTTTACATTCTCACATGCAACTGAGGAAAGAGAGCTTGCTAGTCCACACTAACCTTGTCTTCTCGTAGGTTGAGTGCTTTAAGCTGCTGAGAGAGCAGGTCAGGTTTAGCCAAGTGATAGGCAGCCTTTTAAAAATATAATTAAAGGTACTCATAATATTTTAAACACCATTCTCATAGATCTGTGACTAACACAAATATTTGGATAAGGCTATATAGATTAATCACACAAAACACAGATATCCTAGAATTATGACTTAGGGAAGTCTATAAAGCTTTTGATGAGGATATAGTCAGACTATATACATCTGTATATACAGTAAATAGTTTATATACACCATATTACTATACATATATATAATATACTAACTGGTATACACTAAACAGTATTATATACACCATATTACTATACATATATATAATATACTAACTGGTATACACTAAACAGTATTATATACACCATATTACTATACATATATATAATATACTAACTGGTATACACTAAACAGTATTATATACACCATATTACTATACATATATATAATATACTAACTGGTATACACTAAACAGTATTATATATACCATATACAGTATACACTATACATATAACTATATAGTATACACATTATAAACACAATTTATACAGTATATAGCTAACTTGTTCTATAATAAACGTTGTCACTTCAATTAACAGTTGGAGGTCCTTGGCCTCGATACCAAAGACAGACTGCAACTTCGCTTCCTCATCTTCAGAAAATATCCTTTCTTCCTAAAAAAAAGCAATTCAGACAGCTAATATGAAATGTCAGTGATCATCTCTAATGACTAGACTTTGGTCACTGGTTTGGCGCTTGATTGCCACATATACCACATAACTCTTTGTGACGGGTCAACATAAGTACAAGTAATCACTGGAAAGTATTACGCAATTCACATCTCCTTTAAGCCTAACTTGCTATTGGGCCTACCTTAAGATGAATCTTTTGCAACACTCTGGACAGAACTTTTCCATATTTGGCGCTTTCCAGTTGGTTAATGATCTGAATGGCTCTCTTTACACTGTGGTATGATTGACGCAATTGTAATACATGTAAAATTGAGTAGGATTTCTATACCTGGGAGTGGCTTGAAAGAGGGTCGCCATTTTGTTTATCAAGGAAATCCCCCAAAACACGGAAGAATACGGGATCTGTCGGATCTGTCAGCATGTGTAGCGGATGATTAAAGCGTTCCGTAGGATTTCGTCAGTGCTAAGTGCCCACAAGGTAGATCCGATACAGTCTCTAAATCTCAGAAAAGTGAGCATCATGTCACAAAAGAAGGATAAACAGAAGGAAGGCGGGAACATTGAGAAGATGATCAAATCGCAGTATCCATTAGAGGTGAGCTTTACTGTCCAATATTTACTGCTGTGTATTTAACTACATGTATGTAGGTGCAAAGTTTGTCTCATAAGAACTACCAATTTGCTTTGATTTGTAAATTTAAATTAATCATAATTAATCATAATTCCATTGGAAGCAAGCAAGCTGAATAAGTTAAGTTCACATGACCTTTGTAATTATAGTATTGATTTTCTTACGTCTTATCTTACGTAACATTTTTCCTACATGTTATGCCTACTCTGTAAACAGGAAACTAAACCTGGAGAGAGCTTTGCATGAAGATACAGGAGTTTTTTCTTCTGCTCCACTGTGCCTTTATATGCATGTTAATGTATGGAAATAATATTCCTATTTATTCGCTATCTATCAGCTCTAATAACACAAATATAAGTATTTAACCATTTAAATGTATTTGGTCTGCTACACCATAACTGAGTCTCTGAGATACTGCTACAACTGATCGTTTCCTTATTTCTGTGACATACAGATGAATCCTCCACCATCTTACTTGGTGGAGAGGCTGGCCATGTTTGAGCGACTGAAGAAAGAATCAGATGACAAAATTGCTTCATACCAGTCCCAGATAGTCACTGTTACTCTACCAGATGGGAAAATGATGGAGGCGGAGACTTGGAAGACCACCCCCTATGACATAGCAGCACAGATCAGCAAGGGATTGGCAGACAATGCAGTGATAGCTAAAGTGAACGGCGAACTGTGGGACTTGGACAGGCCTTTGGAAGAAGATGCCCAGCTACAGATTCTAAAGTTTGACGATAATGAAGGTATAGCACAGCACAGTTGAAAGACTTGACTCATTATTTTGCATTTGCTGATCAATGAACATCTAACCACAACCGTTTGCATTTATATAAATTGCTCTGCTATGGCTTCTGATTTTATTTGGTAGTCTGTCAATTAGTGAAATATTCGACCCTAATCTTTAAAGAAGTTGTACACATCTGTAGTATCCCTACATTAGATCATGTCTCCAGTCCTCTCTACCACAGTCCCATCTATACACACACACTGACGCTAATCCTCACTCCTTAGGGAAGATGGTGTTTTGGCACTCAAGTGCACACATCCTCGGAGAGGCCATGGAGAAGCACTACGGAGGATGTCTCTGCTATGGGCCTCCTATCGCTGACGGATTCTTCTACGACATGTTTATCAACGATAGACAGGTCTCCTCAAACGACTTTGAGCATCTCAACACCCTCTTCAAGAATGTAGTCAAAGAGAAACAGCCTTTTGAGAGGCTTGAAATGAGCAAGGAGGATCTCCTGGAAATGTTTAAGGTACGTATGTCTCTACAGAACTACAGAGAGTTTGACTGTATAAAGACTACCTAGTCTCACTCCCATAGGTCACCACTATAGAGAGGTTGACTGTATAAAGACTACCTAGTCTCACTCCCATAGGTCACCACTATAGAGAGGTTGACTGTATAAAGACTACCTAGTCTCACTCCCATAGGTCACCACTATAGAGAGGTTGACTGTATAAAGACTACCTAGTCTCACTCCCATAGGTCACCACTATAGAGAGGTTGACTGTATAAAGACTACCTAGTCTCACTCCCATAGGTCACCACTATAGAGAGTTTGACTGTATAAAGACTACCTAGTCTCACTCCCATAGGTCACCACTATAGAGAGTTTGACTGTATAAAGACTACCTAGTCTCACTCCCATAGGTCACCACTATAGAGAGGTTGACTGTATAAAGACTACCTAGTCTCACTCCCATAGGTCACCACTATAGAGAGGTTGACTGTATAAAGACTACCTAGTCTCACTCCCATAGGTCACCACTATAGAGAGGTTGACTGTATAAAGACTACCTAGTCTCACTCCCATAGGTCACCACTATGGAGAGGTTGACTGTATAAAGACTACCTAGTCTCACTCCCACTTAATTCTCTTTGTAGTACAATGAATTTAAGTGTCGTATTATCAAGGAGCGAGTCAAGACGCCCACCACTACAGTCTACAGGTGTGGTCCGCTGATTGATCTCTGTCGAGGGCCTCATGTGAGGCACACAGGAAAGGTCAAAGCGCACAAGGTCACTAAGAACTCCTCCACGTACTGGGAAGGCAAGGCTGAGGCGGAGAGCCTCCAGAGGATATACGGGATCAGCTTCCCAGACACCAAGCAGCTGAAGGAGTGGGAACACTTTCAAGAAGAGGCAGCTAAGAGGGACCACAGGAAACTGGGAAAGGAGCAAGAACTCTTCTTCTTCCACGAGCTCAGTCCCGGGAGCTGCTTCTTCCTTCCTAAAGGAGCTTTCATCTACAACAGACTTGTTGACCTTATTAAGGTGCATGCCTTTTGGATACAGTTTAATGCTGTGTACGCATGGCAGTGTACGTAGGCTACTCTATCTAATATTTATGTTGTAAATATTTGTTTACTAACTTTGTGTTTAGAGTGAATATCGGAAGCGAGGGTTTCACGAGGTAGTATCTCCCAACATATACAACAGCAAGTTGTGGGTTACCTCCGGACACTGGCAACATTACGCTGAAAACATGTTTACTTTTGAAGTTGAAAAGGAGAAATTTGCTCTGAAGCCAATGAACTGCCCTGGACACTGGTTAGTTGAACACAGACCTCACTGTATACCTCAGTATAGTACTATACCTCTGTATATCTCAGTATAGTACTATACCTCTGTATACCTCAGTATACCTCTGTATATCTCTCTATATCTCTGTATATCTTAGTATACCTCGTATACAGACCTCGCTGTTTAGTAGAGTGAGCTTGTTAATTACTGTACCTGCTCTATTGGCTGACACAGCGTACTACAATATTAAATGTGTGAAAATGTTTAACTTTGATGCATTAATGTGAATGTGTTTTGCAACCATACATTGCAATGTAGTCTGATGTTTGACCATCGTCCAAGGTCGTGGCGCGAGTTGCCATTGAGGATGGCAGACTTTGGAGTGCTCCATCGCAACGAGCTCTCTGGTGCCCTGTCTGGTCTCACTCGAGTTAGGAGGTTCCAGCAGGACGATGCTCACATCTTCTGCATGTTTGAACAGGTAAGGGCTATCATATGCTACAGTCACATGATAGTCATGTGATTTCATGTAGAGTATCAATGGAAACATTTTCTTTCCATCATTAGCTATTTCTTTAATCACTTTCTGTACAAGTGTATATTTCAAAGTGTTGCATCAGTTGTATTTTGAACATATATTTTTGTAAGGAGTGGTGGAGACATCTGTGATTAATGTTTGTCTTGTCTAATTAATCATTGATGATTTTAAGTGACTGTCCTCACTGATTTGTTTAGATTGCTGATGAGATGAGAGGGTGTTTGGACTTTCTCAAGTGCATCTACGGCATCTTTGGGTTCACCTTTGACCTTAAGCTCTCCACTCGTCCGGAGAAGTTTATGGGAGATGTTGCAATGTGGGACAAGGCAGAGAAGGTGTGTGTGTGGTACACATACCTCAGTATACCTCAGTATACCTCAGCTTATGTCAATATATCTCAGTATACCTCAGCTTATGTCAATATATCTCAGTATATCTCAGTATACCTCAGCTTATGTCAATATATCTCAGTATATCTCAGTATACCTCAGCTTATGTCAATATATCTCAGTATACCTCAGTATACCTCAGCTTATGTCAATATACCTCAGTATACCTCAGTATACCTCAGCTTATGTCAATATATCTCAGTAATACCTCAGTATATCTCAGTATACCTCAGCTTATGTCAATATATCTCAGTATACCTCAGTATACCTCAGCTTATGTCAATATATCTCAGTAATACCTCAGTATATCTCAGTATACCTCAGCTTATGTCAGTATATCTCAGTATACCTCAGCTTATGTCAGTATACCTCAGTATACCTCAACTTTTTTCAGTCTAGATTATGTTTGCTATTAATTATAATATTTTTACAAAGTTTATATGCACATGAACAGCCTATATACATATGTTGCTTAGCAACTTGAAGAGTCTCTAAAGGAGTTTGGAGAAAAGTGGGAGCTGAATCCTGGAGATGGTGCTTTCTATGGCCCTAAGGTACGTACCTATGTAAACTGGTGACATTCGCATGCACATACATACCTACATAATAAGTGATGCTATTAACCGCGTTAAAGTGTAAACGCCACCCCCCCAGACCACCGATGACCACTTTAATGGCTCGAAAGTAAAAACTGTCTACTCCTACCTTTTAAAGGTCCATTTTCACCTTCAGATATTTTGAAATCCTCTAAACAACCTTTGCTCAGGTTACTAAAGGCAACAATACTGTAGAACTAAAAACCGTTAAGGAAACAAGTCCTCCTTTTAGATGGCCATTTCTAAAATTTGTATAACTCTGAAAATTTTCCATAAACTTTGCGTTTTTCCGTTAACACTTGCATAATCTATATACCTACAATATATATTTGTTTCTTTTATAATACAGTTATACTATGGTTTAAACCTATAATATTTTAGACGAAGATTCTAATGTATAAGCGCTATTGATATATATAAATCTCGAAGTTACCATACGATTTTTTATCATTGCAGCGGTTAAGGGTCTAAAGAATTTCGAGCCAATATAATGGTCATCGGCGGGTAAGGGGTTAATACGTTATATAGTCACCTCAATTTCAATAACTCATAATATTAATACGTCTGCTTGTGTGTGTAGATTGATATTGTGATCAAGGATGCACTGAGGAGACCTCATCAGTGTGCCACCATCCAGCTGGACTTTCAACTGCCAGAGAGATTCAATCTTACCTACATCCAGTAAGCTCAGCCTCTATTAGGTCCATCCATCGCACCCTCCCCCCACCCACTCCTCATTCCATCCATCTTACCCTCCTCCCTCCGCCCACTCCTCATTCTGCCCACTCCTCATTCCATCCACCCATCCATTCACTTTGGAATTCTTTTCTGGGCATCAGGGGGACAGGAGAGGGTCAAGATGAAAGAAAGAGACCAGTAATTATTCACAGAGCAATTTTAGGATCAGTTGAAAGAATGATTGCAATTCTGACTGAAAATTTTGGAGGGAAATGGTGAGAAGATAATCCTCCAATTTGACAATTCTTGTAGCTATGCTCTCGTTGGTATGTTTATCTGTGGTTAGGCCCTTTTGGTTGTCACCTCGTCAAGTAAGGGTTGTCCCCGTGGTGCCCAAGTTTGATGATTATGCAGTCAAGGTTGCTAAGGAAATCCATGCCGCAGGCTTTGAAGCAGAAGCTGACACAGACCCAAGCACTACTATGAACAAGAAGATAAGAAACGCACAGCTGGATCAGTGGAACTACATTCTAGGTCAGTCTTATGTAACTTCATTTTACTGGAACCTTGTAGAGCCTTGAGGACCTGTTATTAGTGAAATAATTGGAATGAGCTTGAATATATCTTTTTTAGTTGCTATTTTATTTTGTCTTTTTCAGTTGTTGGTGAAAAGGAGTCGCAGAACAATACAGTAAATGTGCGTACTCGTGATAATGAGGTTCATGGGGAGAAGACGGTGGAGGCTGTGATCTCACATTGCAAGAAGTTGGCAGAATCAAGATCTAATGAGGACCAAGTGGACTTCTAATTAATCACACAACTTTGAATGATTACTTTGGAATATTCCATTCCATGTAGAACACCACCATTGATTAATTATTTGATATATATATTTGATAAGTGTAGTGGCCAGTGAATCATCAATACAGTGTCAAGGAATAGTCCTTCTAATGTTAAAATTGAAATTACTACGTTTACCTGAAATGTATAACAGATGTACTAAATTTGCTACTGAGCTGTTATTATTCAATTACTTGTAATATAGGTTTGTGGTTTGTTACATCACTATATAATATATGAACGGCTTCTGTTTTCCCTTTAAAAACTATAGATCAACAAATAGCTACCTATTATATATACAGACTCACAGTAAGAGAATTCGCAAGCTTTTCTTCTAAATCGATATCAATATCTGTGGCTGGCAATGCACTTGCTATTTCTTATTTTCCCTTTCTTTCTAGAAGTCACTCCTAATGGTAAGTATCTATATCTATCTATATATCTGTGTCTATCTACGTATTTATCCATGCACCTTCATTTACATATATATCCATCTATTCATCTATCTACATATACATGTATGTAGATGCCTACAGTGTACTGATTGATGGCTACACAACAGAAGGAACTTTGGTTTCAGGAGACACTGTACAGCTTGGAACAAGTATCATTCTTGTCTGTAGAGTAAGCGGTGCTTCTTATGATGTTGAGACCAACTTCAACTGGACCTGCTCCACTGGAGAGTGCAACGTTGGCAATGGAGTTACTCCCAGCTCCAGAGCAGTGGGGAATGTTATGATGATCAACGTGATATTTAGATGCTCGGGTGGATGTCATTACACTTGTACTGTAACAACTACCAGTGGAGCAAGAAATTCAGATACCTTTAGAATTGTTTATATGGGTATGATAGTGATATTGTATATATAACACATGTGCAGTCACAGAATACTTACTAATATAACAATATTTATGATTTCCTGTGAACTGTGACCTAAATTAAGTGTATACTGTATATGTATATAGAACAGTAGTCTATATCATAACATTTACGCATATTATATTTATATATTAATGACATAAAATTCTTATATCTTTCTTACTAACTTATACACAATAAACAGCTGGTAAGGCTCTTTCAAGCCATGGAAATTTTATACTTCCAAACTCAATAATCACTAGTGTTCAAGATTTGCAGCTCAACTGTACAACTACTGTCATAGGAGGTAGAGATCCCATGTTTTACTATCGTAATGGCAGTGATGAACAATTGATAATGAATACTGCACATGGATATCAGTTCAGCCTGTTTGATGAAACTGAAATTGCTGCTTTGGTTATAAATGCCACAAGTCAGCTCTGGAATAATCAGTTCTCCTGTAAAGCAGGTGTAAATAGGCCTAGGAACTCAGATCGGAGGGACATTGCTTTTTACTTGTTTTTAACTTCAATAACAGGTGATATATACGTTAGTTCTCATGCACCGTTATATTTGAAGTATATGCATACATATATAGTCTCTATGCATGTGTGTGCATGTGTATATATATACGTACGTATAGACACACACTTTATATATAATAATATAAGTCTTAAGTAAAATCATTTACAAATATGAAGTAACTGTTAGAAGTAGGGGTGGCAGTGCCTGCTACAGTGACTGTACATGTGCATGGTACATCTTAAAAAGTGTAATGAAACAAGCTTAAGATAGTGCACATTTATATGATAAGCTATAGGCCTATATCGAAGTGGCATAAGCTTTTAATCATGCACATTACTTCTATGTTTGGGTGCATGCATCATGATAGCTGAGGTAAGGATGGTGCACCCAAACACAGAAGTGATTTGTATGGTTAAAATTATATCGAATAGGGGGGGGGGGCATATATACGTATATTTTGTGTCATCGATCCTAATTAGAGAGTATTATAGCTACGTATACCATATATTCTCTAATATGTACTGCCATCATGTCATGACTGTCATTATTGCAGATCCACTAGTGTCTCCTGTCATCACAAGTGTTACTATAAATAATTCAAACAGACTAAATGTAAACCTGGAGGCCTACGAGTTCCCTGAGAACATAGCTTTAAACACCTTGGCCAAGTTTATAGTGAGTTATGAGAGATTTGATTTGAAAGTGCCTGTAATGGTCAGATATCAGAGATACGCTGCCAATGGGACTGCTGAGACGGAGGGACCCCTATCAGTGGCAGGAGCAAAGTACAGAATCAAGGCCTGGGTTATATATGATAAACAGATTAGTCCAATACCATCAGAATTGGAATATTATGTGCCAGAAAGAGGTATCCAATGTAAATATATGTTAAATATGTATCATGCAATACCTTACATGTACCCTATATATAGCTAATTGTAATCATATATATATATCACTGCCACACCCCCTATAATTTATTTCACTCACAAATATTTTCCCTTCCTATCCGGCCACCTCTTTTTGTGTATTAATTCTCCTCATCCCTCTCCCACTGCATAACTTGGAAGTTCATTTTTAGTATTATATGCAATTTTTATGCAACTGACATAACGTATTTCATGTTCATGATAACTAATATGTATAAACTTTTATATGTGTTGCAGCTCCATCAAGTGTGAGACAATTCATCATAACAAACGTGTTTAAGGATGGTATGGAGCTAAACTGGTTGCCTCCTAGTGAACCCAACGGAGATGTCCACTACGTTATACAGTACTGGTCAGATACTTTACTAGCATCTGTCAACACAGCTTGTAACCAGACTCACTACAACATTACAGGAATTAGCAGCGATGGGCTGTTCCACATTAGAGTGATCACTGTGAATGGAGCTGGCAGTACACCTTCTAAATTCATCAACTACACACATGTTCCTGGGACTAATGGTACGTTTGAACCATATTATGTGTAATTCTATATCATGAATGCGGTGAAGTAAAGATTTGGTATACGTACATGCAAAGAAGTATTATATATATAGTAATTGAAACATTAATTGATTTCCTTGATCCTCATATATAGAGTCTACAGAAACAAAGTGCTCCTTTACCAGACATCATGAGATAATTCAGAATGAAACAGGTATATATGGTCATGTGATGTATGTATGCATGTTCCTGGGATAAATGGTAAGTTTGAACCATATTGTGTAATTCCATATAACAGATGTAGTGCATGGAATAAGGAGTTTTCCTAACTATACTTTTAGATAGGATGAATGTGTATGGCAAATATGCACATCCAAAAGGTAAGTTAAGTGGTGAAAAATATTTTTTGATCCTCATAGAGTCTACAGAAACGAATTCGAAATGTTCCATAACCGCGATGCCTCAGAATGAAACAGGTATATATCATATATAGTCATGTGATCATGATGTACTATACTGTAGATCAGTTGTAACGTTTATGCCCTATATAGATACATATAGTGCGACTCATCAAAATGGAAGACAACAGTCTCTGATAACAGCAGTCCTTGTAACTGCATTTCTATCCATAATACTTACAGCTTTCATCACAACCGTCCTTTACATTGTCATATATCACTTCTGTTGCTCAAAGAAATTTCGAATAAAAACATCTAACTCACATGCAAGACAACCAGCTGATCAGTCAGATCTAGCGTTAGGGGATATAACTGACATGAAGACAAAATCGGATCATAATTATGAAGCAATTAATATTGCTGATCTGCAAAGTAATGACTATCAACAAATACAAATCTCAACTTAAACTCAACAATCCAGTAACTTTGAATTCAAACGTACCATTGTGTCAAATGTATTACACATGTATATACAAGTACATATATACATATAGGTGTGTGTGTCTAGCTGTATATATACATTTACCATTCAAGACTGAAGCATTAAATTACATTCATGATCAATCAACTCTTTATTGTTATATTATTATAATATTATGCAATCCTTTTTGAGTAATTTTATGATCATTTATGTGACACTGAATAACTGAATAGCTCACTTACGTAAGAAGTATGTGCATATGGTGTATATATATGTGTGAGATATATAGAAGATTGATGTATTATAGTTATGTATATATATAGTATACAGATATATATCCTGGTACTAAAAAAGTATATACTTGTATTCTTAGGGGGGAGGGGATTTCCATGGCCATGTTGATGTAATTTTATGACCTCATGTCATGATGTTTGTACTGTTAACACAATTAGTAAAATGGAAAAACCCATTTCTTGCTATATATGCTGATCAAGGGGTATAATTTAAACTTCTGTGGGAGGTCATTAAAGAGAAGTTCTATACTGTAACTATATATATACTTCCTTGGCCACATATATACACTTAATATGTCACCCAAATCAATGGGATTCAAACTAAAATGTATATACTACACTCCATGACATCTCCATTTGTGTATAAAATCCTTATTCTGATTTATTTAAAAGGTACAAATTTATAGCTAATAATCGTTTATACCTAAATGAATAGGTATTTCAGTTCCATATAGTCTCTAGACTACTGTAGCTGCATGCATATAGTGATAAGCACATTAATGATTCAATGGAACTGAATGAGATTGAAAGTGTTAGCTCTTAGCATCTGGTTCTTCTTGGTTTCCCGTACCTTTGCAGGCATATCTATCGCAGAGGAGCCATATTGTGTTGGCAAAGACACAACCAAGCTAAACAAAGCAATGTATAAACATGCAATAATAATTATGCATGGTACATGATTATCAATAATTAAGATAACCCATACTGCAAGCTTTAACAGTGTAAACACAGTTATTGACAGTTGGTAGAAATTAACACATAAAAGTATCTTATTTGTATATGAGATAGGTGAAATTGAAATGAATTTCTCTAAAATGTTAATATGGAAATGTTTACAGCTCAATTAACCAATTGAATTACATAGCCCTACCCTGATACTGATGTCAACCAAAAATATATAGCTACATAAAATACACACACATTGGAGATAACTAGAAATTTACTAGGAATAAGTAGGACAACCTTATAAAGACATCCCTTAAAATGGAAAGGAGACAACTCACTGCATTTCCAAAGATAGCATACTGCAGTCCTACCAGAATATTAATCGCCATAAAAGGGTCACTGTTAACATTATAATTCGGTGCTGGAATGAAGCCTGCTGTACTGTTTATCAGAAATTGACCATTCTCATAGTCATCAATTACTCCTCTAACTCTGCTCTGCAGTACAATGGCATTCACCAGCCACCACACAGCCAAGCCAAGAAACACAATAGCCTCAGTCAAGTGCATCCACCGCATCCACTAAAGGAAAATGAAAATTAAGAATTAAGAAAAAACTATTAAACGCAAGTAGAAGATAGAAGGTTACTTGAAGGTAACGGTAAAAAACAATGACATATGACTGTGATCATAATAAGACCCTAGTAGGATTGATTTTGTCCCCCTCCCCTAGACTTTTGGAAAGACAACATACAGATAATAGCTGTAACACTGTAACACTGTCATACCATTGCCCCCCTCCCCTAAATTTTAAAAACTTTCATTTTGCCCCCCCCCCCAACCCGAATTCTGCATGTAGTCCTGCCAATGGAACGTTAAATATCCCTTTGCTAAAAAGTGACCTTCAAGTTGACCTTTTCTAAGAAGTAACCTTCAAGTTGACCTTTGCTAATTTATGCTATTGCATCTGGAACATCAATCACATCTCAAGAATTACTGATAAATAACATTCAGTGGACTTGATGTCTAACTCACAGAAATACTATTCAATGCACACATCACAAAGTCTTTGAAGGTGAATAAAAAAATGATAAACAGACTCGCGATAGTTGCAGCTACTCCACTCAAGCAAGGTTGCAGAACATCGCCACGCTCGAAGCAGACACCGTATTGAACACCACCTGCCGATCCCGTATAATAGAAACCTCCCGAAAGATATCCAGCGTAAACCAACACGACTACCTACGAACGGGAGAACAAGGACAATAATTAGCAGTTTCCTACAATTGTGTTCATCACTCTTACCAGGATAATCCCCTTAGATATGTTATGAGGATTGATGAGGTATAACAAGCAAGCTTTGGGCGGCCTTTGAGGCTTTGAGTCGTCGAGTGTTTCGCCGTGGAATAAGCTCTTCCATCCCATCTTTAATGAATATCTGATAAACTAGTTATCCGAAACTATATATGGTCCAAATAGGTTAGTCTAGCCGTAAATTTATAGGTAGCCAAGGGGTCAAGCCTTTTAAATGATCTCATACAAGAAGCTTTCGATTAACCTGATCGGGCGGGATATCGGAAGCTTTGGAATGTAAACGCATATTGCACCACATGCATATTATGATAATTACAATGAAGTGGTGCAATCATATAGAAGATCTATGGTGCAATGAATCACAGTGTATATACAATACCATATCCATAGACTATGGTTCCGCAATTCTGTACCTACATACCTAATGTGTTAAGTAAGTATCATCCTATGGTGCAAGACTACGTGAGACTACGTGCAGCTGTTTAGGTGAAAATTATGGTGCAAAAAGGAACTTTAGATATCTAATGATATTTTCAAGATATTTCTGAAGCTTCGATGCTCTTGTGGTAATTAATGGTCTACCATGCTCTCAGGAAGCAGAACCTTAATTAACTCGGACGTGGGTCATCCCCTGAAGAATTAGATGGTGCCACAGCAAAGAGGATGAGAATGTGAATATCAGGGTTGATCCAGCTGTAGCTAATGACTTATAATTATTTGGCAGTTGAAAGCCAGGCAATTGCATTTTAAAGTGGCAGACAAGTGTAGTCTGCTTTTCCTTAGGACAAAGAATATGACTGATTACCATGTACTTTCAAATACTTTCAAATATTATTTTTATTATGATTATATGATTATTATAATTATTACTATTATTAGAGTGCTGGCTTATACAATAAATGCCAACCAGTGCTGGTTAAGGGGCATTCACAGGGATACATACCTGGAAATGTATACACAGATGACCTTTTAGGAACTTCATATATATAAGAAAACTGATATTGGTAGTTGGTTTGTTATAGGGTAGTAAACTGTCTACGTATACTTAGTCTAGCAGTTGTCACATCTCAAAATTGTATATATATACAATAAACACGAAATATAGTAGTATACACCAAATTTTATGTAGCAAAAGTTGTAGCTCCTTAAGTATTATTTTGTACCTCTAATATGTCAAAACATTTCTGTAAATAGATTTTTAAATACATGCCAAAACATCCCTATATAACGTTAACCCAAGCTCATTTAATATGCACATATGTCACATAAAGAGTATTTCTATTGTATAATCTTCTATTCCTGAGCATACACCAAAAGGACAAATGCATTATTACAAATTAAAGGTAAAATTAATTCCTTTAAAAGAATTGATAAATTGCAGCCATACATGCAGTTTCAAAGCAAAATTAATGTTTTCATGGAATTGAATTGTTTAGCTCTTAATTTCTTCATGTTCTCTTCTCCTACGACAGACACATCTCTCACAGAACAGCCACATTGCACTTGCAAAGGCGCAACCAAGCTACACAAGAAAGCACTAAATACTGTCACTTCTTGTAATACCTACAGTGTCTGACAGTGTACAAGCATTAATATTGATGATGTAAGACCATGTATTATAATAACAACAAAATGGCTGAATATCATGAGCAGAGTGCTTTATTAAATTTGACTGTTTAATGCAACAAATGTCTTAATGTAATAAATTTGACTGTAACAATATTATATAGCACAGTGCCTAGTCAGTCCTTAAATTAAATGCAGTAGCTATAGGGCTCTCACAATGTTAACCTTTATATCTCATGACATGTATATACTCAATCTATTTATATTACCTATTATGGCTCTATTATGGTAAATTAGGAAAGGTTACCAAATCATAAAGTGTAATGTATTTCCCATTACTCATGCACAAGTTACATTATCCATTACATCAAATACAACTTATTATCAATACTAATGGAGACAATTATATACAGTGCACTGATGCTAATCAACATCATTTATGTGACCTTATAAGGAAAGGAGACAACTCACTGCATTTCCAAAGATAGCATACTGTAGTCCTATTAGAATATTCATCGCCATAAATGGGTCACTGTTAACATTATAATTCGGTGCTGGAATAAAGCCTGCTGTACTGTTTATCAGAAATTGACCATTCTCATAGTCATCAATTACTCCTCTAACTCTGCTCTGCAGTACAATGGCATTCACCAGCCACCACACAGTCAAGCCAAGAAACACAATAGCCTCAGTCAAGTGCATCCAACGCATCCACTAAAGGAAAATGAAAATTAAGGGGAAAAAAACAACTTTGACGTAAATAGAAGGTCAGGGTTGCTAGTTATTAGAGGTCAAACGTGAAAGTACGAGGGGCAAAGCGTAGAGCACAATTACTGTCTAGCATTAGATCATTTTAAAGTAATCAAATCAACAATGTCACTCACAGAAATACTATTCAATGCACACATCACAAAGTCTTTGAAGGTGAATAAAAAAATGATAAACAGACTCGCGATAGTTGCAGCTACTCCACTCAAGCAAGGCTGCAGAACATCGCCACGCTCGAAGCAGACACCGTATTGAACACCACCTGCCGATCCCGTATAATAGAAACCTCCCGAAAGATATCCAGCGTAAACCAACACGACTACCTACGAACGGGAGAACAAGGATAATTATAAGAATTAGCACTTTCCTACAATTATGTTCATCTCTTACCAACATAATCCCCTTTGATATGTTATGAGGATTGATGAGGTACAACCCGCAGGCTTTGGGCGGCCTTTGGGGCTTTGAGTCGTCGAATGAGTCTTCGTCAAATAGTTTGACCATCTTTCAGAAATCGAAGCTCAGGATTACAAAAGTTTACGAATCACCTTTACCATAGATATACGACTCCTATAGACCCTTTTCATAATTACGTCACAATTTCCCGGTTTGTTGGCGCACTTTAACCTGTTGGCAAAACAAATAGGGCGTAAGGTATTCAGATGAAGTTTTTTCGTTTTTAGCAGCTATGCCTGTCAGTTGTTGTGCTGTAAATTGTACAAACCGATTTAGTAAGAACTCTGGGATAGGATTTTTCGTCTTTCCCGCTGATGAAGCAAGAAAGAAACTCTGGTGCCGAGCAATATCCCATGACAAATGGATTCCGAAGAAATTCGATCGCATTTGCGGTGAACATTTTGCTCGAGGAAGACCATCTAAGAACCCCGAAGATGTTGATTTCGTGCCAACAATCTTTAAGGATCGTAAGAGACGAATAATTGGGCCGAAAATTGACGATACAAGAGGAAAGCATTTGGTGAAGCGGACAAGAAGGAAACAAGACCAAGACGAAGTTGAAACCGCAGCTAAAATTTTAATTAACCTATCTTCGACCTCTTTTGAAGATTCAACTGTTTCAAACCCCACATATACAGATGCTGAGGTACAGACTGACCCTACACCTGAGTCAGTGGAATTCAGAAGGCAGGTACAGTTGAAAGTAACTATTCAACAACTTCAGAGTAAACTGTTATCATTAGAAGGTACACTGTTCACCTTATCGCAAAAGCAGAAAATGATGACATTTATTGTTGATAACAACGAAAAAACCAGGTTTCTTACAGGCCTTCCATCCTATGCCTTATTCTGCAGTCTTTTTGATTACATGCAGCCTGTAATAGAAAGGGCACGTAAAACATCAGCTGACCTTGAAGTATCTATGCCCGGAAGGCCAAGGAAATTAACTTGCAAAGAGGAATTTTTAGCAGTATTAATCCGACTGCGTCTGGGATTGCTAGTTGAGGACATTTCTGCAAGGTTTGAGGTCTCTCCCGCCACATTTTCAAGATTCTTTTCACTCTGGATCAAGACATTAGCAGCTGAGATGAAAAATATATTCCCATGGCCCACAAAGGAACAGATTAAATCAAAGACACCAGAAGTCTTCAAAAAGTATCCCAATACCCGCGTCATTATTGATTGCACAGAATTCTTCATACAAAGGCCAACTTCACTTGTGGCACAAGCTTTAACTTTCTCCCACTACAAGCACCACAACACTTTCAAAGTGTTAATAGGGATTAGTCCAGGAGGCGTAATAACATTTGTGTCTCGTCTTTGGGGAGGGAGAATATCTGATATAGCCATCACCGAAAAATCTGGGTTACTAGATTTATTGGAGCCAGGAGATAATGTAATGGCAGACCGAGGCTTTAACATTGGAGAAGTGCTGGAAAACCGAGGTATTACTTTAAATATTCCCCCTTTCCTTGGGCAGAGAAGTCAATTATCTGTTAAACAAGTATTAGAAACAAGAAGGATAGCTTCACTTAGAATCCATGTTGAACGTGCTATTGGAAGACTTAAAAACTATCGCCTGTGCCAATCTACATTTCCACTTAGTTTAGCTGACTTGGCATCAGATATTGTTTTTGTGTGTGCGTATTTGACTAATTTTTTAAAGCCTATTGTACCTCCGGACATTTAAAAATTAATTTATTATTAACATGCATATATTTTTGACAATGTAGAATACAGATATATATGTATATATGGTAATAATATAAAATTACATAATTGTTTGTTGAATTTTACGAGTTAGAATTTCTGGTACTATTATGTTTGTAAAGAAAAGCTTGAGTTTGGGAAGCATAATGTTTATCCATAAGGCTTCATCAAAAAGGATCTGTTCAATAAAAAGGTTATCATTCTCAGCCTCTGTCCAGACCACAAAATGAGCCCATTTACATTTCTTAATAGCCATTTCCCCCTGTACTTGATAGTAGTAGGCACTACTTCTCTTTAATTCCAATTTGCCACTGTCATCATTATATGCAAAAAATGTTTTATAATCTTTTGCTATATCTTCTGGCTTCAGATGGCGAATTGGTGTATTATTGATGGAAAATGGGCACTTAATTTCTAGTACCCCTGGGCTATTATGGTGTCGATGATTCATAATAATACCATCAGCTGAAGCTCCTAGGTAAGAATTGGTTGGCATAAGTGTAAGGCCAGATGGCAAACATTCTAGATGTATATGACCAGAAGATCTCATCTTTTTAAGATAATCTGTTCGCGCTACCGATTCCTTTTCCCTTCCCCACTTTAACTGTGGTAAGGTAGCAAGCCTCTCATCCTTATTATACCCCATCAAACGTTTAGTTATGGCAGTGGGACTGGTGTCGTCTCTACGACTCATGATTTCACCAAAAACAGAACTAGTGATGCGCCCATTATGTAACTCATACCATAAATCGGAATTACTCTGCTGACGAGTGGACTCTTCAATAAAATCAGACAGCTTTTGGTCGATGACTTGCTCACTGACATAATCAAGGCATAATTCTCTAAAATACTCCCCTTCAACGTCAACCAAAGCCAGATCTTGAACTAATGAGGGTAGCTCCCTGTTTTGACTGTCATATATTATTAACTTTCTGGCTAAAAGCATGAGACCTTCTCTGACTTCATGATCATGATCCACCTCAAAAGCCATTTCTTCATCTTCAGTTGCACTTGAAAGTACAGGCTTTTCATTGAGCCAAAAATGACTTAGACCACTAAAAGGGTGTTGCTGCTTTACTTGGTCTACTAGGCGTTTCAAACGAACTGGGTCATCAGGATGAGTCTCAGCTAATGGTTTGCTCTGAGGTAGTGAAAGTTTAATTTCTTTTCCATAAACTGCTTTATGAAAGCTTATTTCATCCAGCGGTTTCGGGATGATATCTCTCCTGGGGGGAATGTTCCACATTTGAAGATGGTCTGTGACGGTTGTATCCCCTGGTAGAAGTCTGGTTGGTTCTGCCTTCCTTTTATGGTCTTCCACAAAAAAAAGCAAAGCAGCAATATGGCTACAGGCTTCTCCCCTCCCAGCAACACATTTACACTGTGCAGCTAAAACGTCACCTGTAGCTTTAAATAGAGCAAAGACAGTGTATGTGGTTTTGGCTTTCAAGGAGGAGAAGCAATGTCCTCTAACAACTATTAAACCATCTTCTGCATTATGAGCCCATACATTCTTAACTAGCCCATCTGCAAAATATTTGTAGGCCTTGAGGGACTTGAAGGCTTCCAAACTCTCACTGGTGAAGGTTTTATCTCTGCTATTAATAAGATACTGGTAAAGTTGCATGAAAGTAAAGCCTTCCAGAAATGATACATCCTTGCTCCATGCCTGAATATCTCTAAAGTTCGAGTTAATTCCGACCTTAGAAATGGTAGTAGGTGACACTCGTTCCTCCTCGTCGTCGCTTTCTGCAGTGAAGAAACGTTTCCAATAGGTCAAAAGGCGCCCTATTACCTCCGCCTTGCTCCCTGACGATTTCAGCAAAACTTCCTTGCAAAGCGTCTTCAAAGACGTCATATTTAGCTTCCTCAGAAGCTCTAGAAAGTACACATCGCTAGCTGCCGTTTCTAGTAGTAAAACCGAACGAGCACGATCCATAAGTCGGCAATAAAAGAGGATTGTACGTATACACGCATATAGGTGCCAACGTTTTTTGCCAACACTTCCGTAATTGCAACATACTTGTGACGTTTTGTGACGTAATTATGAAAGGGGTCTATATATATCTATGCCTTTACAAATAAACATCTCAAACCGGAAACCGGAAGTAGAAATGTAAACAGTGTAAGCCGTTAATGGATTACATCTACTACTACCGTGACTCATCAAACGCTTGGAAACCGTTTGACACTAAGAATGGCTTTCAAGGTCTCAAGGGACGAACAGGGCTCACTAAAGGATCTACGTTTACAATCTTTCGTCCTACAAAGTGACACTATTTGGCCAAAGGAGAACAAACATATTATGGCACAATACGATGACGACAGTATTATAGTGTACCAGGCTTATTGTCCGGAAATAGCAGATTACGCTGTAAAAAATCAGAGGTAAGAAATTTCAACTAAACTGATATTTTTGGCATCTGTTGTATGTAGCGGCTATCTGATAAAGCCCAAAAGAATCTGGTTTACCTGGACACATGTTTGTTGAGACTTTGTGGTGAAATAGTGTGCGTGCATGGTTTTCCTCTAGCTATCGCACCTCTGACCTAATTAATACATTAGCTTCTTCGAAAGGCACACATTGGTACAATATACAATCAGCAAAATAATCATAGAATAAGGATTTCTCGGCATAAAATAGTTTTGAGATAATCCATCTTTTGAACATTTTGAGATTCTAGAGACACAACACAATTTGTTTTTGCTTCAGACATTGACCCTATAGGGATCTTTAGATGTTCAGAAGCTCAAAAGAATGATTATATCAAAGATAAAAAATTATGTTAGTTAAAAATGGAATTAGAAATTAAGTAATAAAGGATCATTGTATATTTGTAGAGTTCATTGTTGTGCTATTGAAAGTATTGGTTCACATTCTAGAGTGACTTAGTTATGTTGCTATGGTTACTTCAGGTTTGGAGGAGATAGGTTCTCATTTAACCGAATGTCTTGGATTAAGACCAACTTCCTTTGGATGATGTACCGATCTGGCTGGGCAAGTAAAAAGGGACAGGAGAGGGTATTGGCTGTGTGGATAAAGATGGAAGGGTTTAAGGAGATACTTAGCAATGCCTTGACAGGTCACGATGAAGAGAAGCTGAATCTCCCACAAAGAACTAAAGTTCGCTTGCAATGGGACCCGGACCACGACCCCCAAGGGGCCAGCCAGCCCCGCAGAGCTATACAACTTGGCCTCAGAGATGAAGTGAGTGTGCATGGATAACAATTTCTGGTAAATTTTAATATAAATGTTTGATCTTTCACATTTCATATCTATGCACTATAAATGAAGGTTCTTCAAAAGTATGCAAATGAATGGATAGTGCAAGTCAAGGATATAACTGACTTTGTGCAGGAGCAGTTTACTCATGTCAAGAACAATTCACTAGAGAACCTTATTGTACCAGAGGAAAGAGTTTTCCCTGTAACTGACTGTGATGTTGCAAAGCAACTTAATTTGATAGAATAGCAATATAATATTTTGTGTAATAATTGCAATAACAAATAAAATGGAGTATATAGGAAGGTAAGGGCTATATACACGAGGAAAAGAAATGGCTATACCTTACCCCAAGCGATTTTCAAAAATCTGTCCAGAAACTTTAAAAATGCATGAGAAGAGAAGAGAAACTGCACGAGTCCATCTAACTACTAAGCAGCTCTACACGTAAATTTATTGTAGCTACTTTGTAATATATATGATTAGCCTTATCACATGATCACTCTCCAGATGTGTGCTATACATAGTCACTCTTACCACTTCATCCATTATTAATAACTATACATAATCAAGGGTCTGATTTATAATTATAGCCTGTAGGAATATAAAGTGATGCCTCTATTATACATAAAAGGCTGTAAGTGTATGAGTACATGTGTATTCTACTTTAGGGATCTTTTTATGCAGTGGAGATGAAAGAGAGGAAAAGAAGAAACTCCTGTATCTTCGTCCAAAACTCTCTCCAGGTTTAGTTCCCTTATTGGCTTTTTTACAGAATAGGCACAGCATGTAGGAAAATGGTGTATTAGATTTTTCACAGACATATATATACAGCTGTATACAAAAAAGAAGAGCTATATACAATATTATACTGAATTTGTGTGTAATGAATTGTATAAAAAGAGTGGGTTATGGACATAGTGGACAGCACTGCACGGTGGATATTGATGCTTGTCATTTTTATAAATTCTCTCTCTATACTCTTGCACCATGGCCAACTTGTTATTGCATATAATATATACACCGTATATGATGGTGCATATTTTGTGCTAACTGCGCATGCTGCATGCACCTAAAAACCACAAATTTCCACTTGTATGCTCACATATGCATATCAGGCCAGGTACCGATCCTACTAACACCAAACACCATGCATAGCACTACTTATATAGACATAGCCATCTGATGATATATATATATATATATATATTGTAACTTGTACTGTATATATATATACTGTTACAATATATAGTATCGAATGTAATTATAATGCACACTATATATATATATACACACATTATAATTATATAAGACTTAGTGATTAAAATATTAATGCTTATAAGTCTGTGTACTACATATATCATCAGCATCATTTGAATTTAGATTTTACCCCACCCACTCATGTCTCTTGCATGATTGATGCTTTTAGTGAGAATATACATTGCTAATATAACCATCTACATGAATGCACATGAATCTCTAATGCATGCATGAATCTCATGAATCTCTAATACACATGATCCATATGCACATCTCAGATCAAATTTGCTACTTGCATGATCGATCTTCTATTATACGTACAGTGCAAGTTACAATATACCATAGTAATCTTATCTAATCTATACCAAAACAACACATTGGAATTACTAACCTCTCCACCATGCACACTAGACAACATAATAGTATCCTAAACCCTGAGACTGAGGCCCTCATATAACATTCCAGACTTAAAATTTCATCTCAGTTTTCTTTTTAGCCCAAACCATCTCTACTAATTATATAAATGGATGTATATAATATATATTTTGTCAGAAGCATGTATTAATGCTAGTATTGCCCTCAAAGTCACTAAAATGTGGAAAAAAACGTATGTCTCCTGGCTAGTGACCCCCATAGCTCCCTTCACTGTTAACATTGCCCTTTCATCCTCTTTCAGTTTTGTTGTCCTTAATATTCTTCTCTTCACTTCTCTTTATCTTTTTCTTTGTGATTTTTCTTTTTTTCTTTTGTGTACTTTGTTTATATATATTTTGTTTGCTGCATGACTATAACACTCATTCATGCACCTTCATCCACATTACTTTGATTTACCTTTCACTCCATGCAGAACTATTGCTTAGCTAACATTTTACTCTCTTGTATGCTGGCCGGGTAGTTGGCCCAGGTGCAGCCCTGTGCCCCTTAACCATATCTGGTTGACATTTTTTATATGCCTTGGGCACATATAAATAATAATATATCAGTGGAAGCATGCAGAGTCCATGCAATGGTTTTATTATGTGCATGGGCGGCAGTGACACAACTACGTTTTACAGCTCTAGCGATATCAACCGATTCTGCCAGTGTCTCCATGGAGGTATTTATATCCTGTATATTCTCAGTGGCATGCAATATAATTACAATAATTTGCCTATATGCAGATCTGCCATGATAATAACAATATATACGCAAAAGCTCATGGGTCAATGCATGTGAAACAGGCCTGATGATCTATGCAGAGCCAGGCACGTTTATGAAATCAATGAATCAACTTAATTTACCTATAAATTTAGATGTGCTGCAGTGCAGCATTCATTTCTATATCTCGCTACTGAAAGTTCACGGCTCGCTTGCTATATCCTGACTCGTATCTGTTCAACTGTTCAAATGGATAACGATTATTTCGAGACTTTGAGCCTTAGTCCACGAGGCCGTGGTAGAGGCGGCCAAACTCCACGAGGCCGAGGCAGAGGCGGCACTTTGAGCCAAAGTCCACGAGGCCGAGGCGGCATTTTGAGCCAAAGTCCACGAGGCAGAGGCGGCACTTTGAGCCAAAGTCCACGAGGCAGAGGCGGCATTTTGAGCCAAAGTCCACGAGGCAGAGGCGGCACTTTGAGCCAAAGTCCACGAGGCCGAGGCAGAGGCGGCACTTTGGGCCAAAATCCACGAGGCCGAGGCAGAGGTGATATTTTCTGAACTGAAGCTGAAAACTGTCTACAACATATCTAGCTTTGAAGTTATTGCTTTGAAACACTTATATTGTAGTTGATCTACCTTACTTAAAGAACTACATAGGACTACATATAGGACTACATATAATTTGCTTTTCTCTTAATTTTAAATGTTGTAGCAGTTTTTCAAACAATTATTATTAAGAATTGGTTCATTAAAACTGCATGTATATATAAATATAGCCCTATAGCTGCAAGGGCAAGCATGTATACATGTTATACAGTGTAAGCTAATACAATATAGGCATAAATCCATGGGTCTATGTATAATTTAGTCAGGCTGCCCAGGAATTAAATTAATTAGTTTACAAGGGGTGGCAATTATTGTAACATGAATTGTAATGACAATTAACATCTTTACAGTACAGGACACTGCACATTAAGTGATTAAAAAATCAATTCATAAACTACTTATTAAGTTTCTCATGTGCACAATTTAGTGATTCTTGTACACACTTTGCTTGTGTGATTTGGCCATTTTGACTTTCTGACTCATTGACAGACTTGACCAACTTTGATTGGGGGCAGCCCTATGACCAGATGTCTGCATTGATTGAATAGGTGGAGGAAGAGCTGAAGATTGGTGCTGTCCAGCAGGTGGTGGGGCATTCCCACTAGTTGGAAGGGGAAACCCGCTTGAGGGAGGATGATAACCACTAGAAATAGGGGGATACCCACTTGTTGGGGGAGGCTGATAAGGGGAATACCCACTTGGTGGAGGCTGGTAAGTGGAATACCCACTTGGTGGAGGCTGATAAGGGGAATACCCACTTGGTGGAGGCTGATAAGGGGAATACCCACTTGGTGGAGGCTGGTAAGGGGAATACCCACTTGGTGGAGGCTGGTAAGTGGAATACCCACCAATTTGCTGTTGATGTCCAGTAGCAAGTGCTTGCTGTGTGGATGGACCACATGGATGTAGAGCTATGGGATGCCTGCTTACCCTTTGATGTCCAGTAGCTCTGTGCTGGTGATAACAGTATTCAACAATGTATTCTGGCAGTGCTCTATAAGGATTGTAGATGACATGTTCCCTCTGTCCGGTTATATTACCCTACAGATGTAATAAATTGAGTAAAGTACACAAAGATTTCCCATCAAACTAGGTATATATGACTAAATTGTAGTGTGTTTGTAAGCCTGTATAACAAGAAGAAAAGAGTGTTATCAAATTAAGATAAGAAATATTTCCTTACTCAAAGCCTAAGATTCATTTTTAGACAACTTGTTTATCTACAGCATTAGCTTTATAGTTTTCATGTGTGATTTAGAAAGATGTACGTACGTACAAAGTACAGTACTTACCATTACAGAGTCAAAACTCTTCTTTTCTCCTGGTCGAGGGTTAAATTTTAGCGGTTCCCTTATCAAAGAAGAATCAGACTGACCTTGATGATATTCCTGAGCAAATACCACAGTTCATCAAATAGATGAAAAAAAAAACAATCATACACCTAATTGATCTTGAGATCTGTCTATATGTACGTGTAGACAACTATCAATTTGATCAATTTGACCCATAGGTCTTCATAAGCAATGACTTTCAGAGGCTGAAATGTTCAAATTGATACATATTGTGTTGCTGAGGCTTAGTTAAATCTCTAGCATGTAAGGTATAGCAGACCAAAAGTTTGTTAACTTTATTTATGCTATGACAAAGTTTATATAGGACACTCCATATACGTAGAAGTTTAATAGTACATGCATGCACTCACGCGCAAACAAACAAACATACCTTTATATCACCTAGCAAAACTCGACACACAAGAATTGAAAAGACAGAATTCTTAGACACTCCATAGCTGTGACACTTTAATGGGTCATCGCTGCAGAGTATAACAAGTAGAATACTAAATATACACCATTTATTGGGAATCAAATGGTCAGTAGATTGCGATATATCCAAATTATAGGTATAAGTAAAACATTGGGGTTAAATGATTGTAAGTGAACCTTACCAGTATTCAGAATTACTGAGGTGTCAAATTAATACATGTCAAAAGATTACAGATGGGGATAAAACTCACAATCTTGCATTCTTTAGACAAACGCATTCACTCACCTAAAGTAGGTTCCTCTGCCAAAGTTGCCCGTTCTGGAGAGCCTTGGGTCAAGACCTTCCTCACAGATGTCTTGTAGGCTGGCTCTCGTGCTGTGAAACAGCCAGGCTTCATTCAATTTGTATCCTTCTGAGGCATCATTCAGAAGCAACTGTTTCTCTGACTTGTAACGCTTCCAAAGATGGTCGTTTTGAATGCGGTACACTTTTCTGACTTCATAACCTGTCCCAAATCTTTGTGTCACTTTGGAAAACTCTGTAGATGAACTGTTTACAGACAGCACATGATATCTTGAGGTACATCTGTTAGTGCATTGCACACATGTGGTCCAGTAAAGGGGAAAACCACTGTAATTATACTGTTCACCCTGTTCTCGGATACCAATTCTGGGATATGATTGAAGCATCTCCAAAGGCGAAGGCTCATGGTAGTAACTCATACTAGTATCTGTTAGATGACCATCTGCCACACCTCCTGAGTACCTCCCTTCACAGCTACCTTTAACACTGCTCTCTGATAGCACCGTATCAATGTGCTGTGGTGAACGTCTTCCCTGCAAAGAAGAGTGTCCACTAACCCTGGTCTTCCCTTTGTTTCTCTGTAGGGAATGTTGTGTCTCTTTGGCTCCGGCTGAATAGCTGGTTATGGCCGCATCCATAGAATCTGCCGGTGATTTAATGACCTCACATGTAATTATAACCTCATCTTTACCTGCGTGGACACTTCTTTGACTGTGTCTCAGTCTTTTGGGAACAGGAGAGCTTTCCAAATCAATAAAATTTGATGAACCAGTTGAATGATTGGAATAAGAACAAGACCTGGAAGGTTTGACTTTGTCCTTAGTATGTTGCTGTGGAGACGCTAGTAAATTGATATACTTGCTACTTCCACTTGAAGATTTCCTACGTGGGACTGATGATATATCAATGACCTCTCTAGACAAATCCATGCTTAAATATGAACTGACAAACACACTCAAAAGCTATTTTGTAGTACCAGCTGCATACAACGAAAAAGAATAAAGTTTTCCATTAAATATGCATAAAGACTTAGTTTTCATGAAAAAAGGTATACACATCACTACAACTGCACATTCATACTCCCGTGGCATCAAAAATATGTACGCGTACGTCTGTCAGAATGTTAATATACTACTAAGTACAACCCAATACATGAAAAACAAGTAGTTTGCCTAGAACATATTAAATACATATGCGCGGGCCTTGTTCCATTTCTTGTCATGACCAGTAGGTCACATATTGGTAAGAGGGTTCTGGTGTGATAGCGGAACTGGGTTGGACAAGGAGGGTACGGTCAAATCAAAACGAGTTGACCGTACTTTGTGTACAATGAAATCTAGATTTATACATTCTATATATTCGTTGGAGAGAAAACGTTTTATAGTATGAAGTCTACGTGGATAACAATCTTCAACATTCTGACTTACTTTTCATGAGAATTCACCTGGGATAAAGGCAAAATGGTGTACTAACTATCCTTTGTCATCTACTAACTTACGTCACAGTCTACACTGACTATGCCAGAAATTTAAACCATTAATGGTCACCGCCATTAGATAGATTACGTAATCATTGGTGGCACATATCGATTATCGTTGTATATCTCATTAATTTTGAAAAGAATCAGGCAAGGGGTGTATGTATGCTTTCCCCATGGTTAGTTTTAGGGGGTGACCACTATGGACAGATTGAAGAATGAAGAAATTAGAGAAAGATTACAGCAGGAAGAAGTGCTTGAAAAGGTGAAGAGAAGGCTAACTATAATAAATGTTGTGGTATATTGATGAGACCTCTTTGGAATTAATTGATTGATTGATCTATAGTGTGATAGGATGAGACTTACAGTTATTCATGTAACCCGTGTTTTCGCTTCCTAAGTTAAGTTAAAATCTATTTACCTTTTACTTTATTTTCATAATAGAGGATACTATATTTAGTAACACCGTTACTATAAATAGTTACACTTCGACTGCGCTAAAAATAGTAACAGCACTTTCGTTAAATTTCGTGAGTATTTATTCAAGTAGGCTTTTTGAGGGTGAATAATTTATCGTTGCTTCCGAGCTTTGCTTCAAATAAGCAAAAAAAGACTTGTCTTCTGTCAAAAGTAGCCTTTCCCGATCGAAATGCCTGGAGGAAACCACGCTCCCGAGATTCACCATCCGCCTCAAGCTCGCTTCCAGAATGGTAATAGGGTTTATAAAGTTGTCCTTCTGGGGGAAGGTGGTGTCGGAAAATCTGGTAAGTTCCATTTCTTACATGGAATCAGATATCGTGTTAGAATTGACAACTTTAGCCTTTAGCGACGAATATGCCCGCACCCGTCTGAGTAGTTGCGAGGGCGCGCAATCAAGGGAACTTCCACTAAATTCAAACCAGGCCGAGCGCCCGTTATCTCAGGGAACCTTGCGAGGCCCAAAGGCACCATGTTCTCTTAACATGTGCCATTTCTGGTTGGCCTTGACTAGTAACAGGGTTTACTGAAAGTATTAAGGAGTACATAGATCTCAAAAGCGTGTACAATGGCTGTTACCACTTGATAGAGTTGATCCTCTTGTAGTTGCTGTAAGACGTACGTATGTAGGTTTGAATGTGAGTAAGTCTGAGAGTGTTTGTGTGTGGAAGAGAGTGAAATTCATTATTATACTTCACCATAATGACTTGGAAGGCTATAGCATACATATGGACTTACGTATGTAGGTGTATATCATTGTATTTCTACATTTGCTATTTGTCTGTAGTTGTTGTTAGTTGGTTAATTTGATGACTGTCAGACATCAGACACGTCCTTTTCAAAGTAATGTTTGTAGTATGTGTATAGTTATTTTTGTTATGTAATGAAACCATTTCGATCTGCATTTCTGGTCATGGGTACGTTAGTACAGCAGAAATGATTTTAACTCACTTCTTACTGTTCTTTCCCAGCTCCAACTTAATTATCTGCTGTAGCTAAATTACCCATAAATTTATCTCAATGTCACCATTCAATATTTCTAAATTCTAAATACAGACAATAATAGAATTACCCACTTTTTATTTAAAATGTATAAACTTAGACAATCCCTCTTCTTCACCATTTAATTATATATAACCTCCCTCCACCCACTTTTGTGACTATAAGCCAATTTGGCTGGTCAGTTTACTGACTGTCACACTAATAATAATTGTTTTTATTTATCAGTACACTTACACTTTTTGTTTTATTTTCATAGTTATTTTGTAGTGTGTACTTACATAATTCTGGTATCGGATGCATACTGTATGTATGATATTATGTGACTGTTGCGTGAATGGCCATTATTATTGAAATTCAAGTCGCCAGATATATTTGAGCTAACTGAACAATGTGTTAGGTGTGACAGTCATGTTATATGTTTACTATTATTATATGTTTATTATTACCATATATATAAGGGAAGTAGGTTTATCTGGTATTGTCATCAGCTTGAATGAGAGTCGCATGTCTGTGTTACATTACTTGTGATGGCTGGTTGGACTAGTGGCGATGACAGATGTTTGTTTTGATGAGCATAGACACACAGAAAAGTCAGTTACTGGTAATGGGAGAGGGGCAAATCTACTGTTTCAGAGCACCAAATGTGACATTACATGTTGATTCCTTGGTAATGTATTTAGTTTACTGGTTTGTGATGCCAGATATTTATCAGTTTCAATATGGATTTCTGCCTGCTTTCACTAGAATGATGTAATGTGTATTCGATTGACGGATTATGTAATGTACACTCCCAAACTATTGAAGTGAAATGTTGTGGAGTTAGTGGATTCTGTATTGCTAAGCAAGACATCATTTCCCATTGCTTAAATTGACAATGGACATCATCACTAAAGCCATATTCTCTATTCCATTGTTAGTTAATAATGTCATAATGTGAGGTCTGCTTGTCTATCAGCACATCTTCCTCTGAAAGTATATAGCAAATATAAAAGTGTAAAAATGTTTTTCCTCATGTGTTTTGGCAAGTCAGTGTTATGGTAGTCTTTGGACCTGCACTTGCTTGCAACTGTTTATAAAGAGACACAGTACTAATTAGTCATTGAGAATGAGAGGGACGAAGTGAGTAGATATAAGGTAGTTTGTTGTACACATTGAGATTAATTAGTACTTGTCCTCAGTAAATACTATTACATGTATTTACATGACCGTATGTATGTATGCAAATATATTGTACCCAGTCCTTGTTGGCCCAATGAAGTTAATGTAGTTCATTAACCTGAAATAGTAGTGATGACCGGATGGCATTGTTGCCATGGCAATAGAGCAGTTGTACAAATATGTTACATTCTGTATGTGTAGAAACACTAATGCAAAGCTCAACGTTGGAGACAGGTCCTTATCTGTTGTCTCTGCTAATGCAAAGCTCAATGTTAGAGACAGGTCCTTATCTGTTGTCTCTGCTAATGCTATTTATGTGACAGTTAGTTTGTTTGCTTTGAACTGTTTATGTGTGCACATAAGTCAACACATGCTAACTGAAGAATGCTAGTGCAGTAATGTTGGCTGTAAGATGCACAATATAAATACTTAATGGTGTTAACAATGTGTATATGTACTGTACATAGTGCAAATGGAATACTTTTATGGATCAGGTCATTTTCAATGGACAGCTACTGACATCATCATCGTGTCTTTGTGGTTCATATGCCCTGTCATAAAGATTTTTGGGAGTATGTATACTTCTTAATGTGCTCCCAAAGTTCTAAATTAAGCCTCATAAAATTTAGCACTATGTTTTGTTTTTAGCGCGAGGGAGACTCTGATTCCCATAAGTGAACTTTGGTTCCCATTAAGTGAACTTTGGTTCTAACCCATTAGCTCATTGTGCTCCTCAGGAGACATGAGTGGGTGGGGTAAATCCAGAGTCAAATGACGAGGATGTGTTGGTGTGGTTAGTATCATTTCTTGTTCTCCTCCCTCCCCCAGCCCTCACTCTCCAGTTTGTCAGTCACATATTTCATGAGGACCACGACCCAACCATTGAGGACGCATACCAGAAGCAGGTAGTTATTGACGGCCACGCTTGTATACTGGATGTCCTGGATACAGCCGGACAGGTAAGGCACTGGAGTACATAGAGTGTTGGATAAACAGATAGGTTTAGCAATCTCAGTGAAACTAATTGAGATGATTGTATCTACAGTCCTTATCTGTTCAAGCTAGCACTAGACTGACAGTAGTACTGTAGTTATGGCTGAGTACCCATTAAAGACTCTGTATTTCTAGTTCTTGTTTAGTCACTTTCAAAATGCCATCTCATTGCATTCTTAAGAACATTCCACCGTCTTGTCTCTCAAAGGACATCTTAGTAACAGGAAGAGCATCAGTCCTGATTGTTCATGCTTTCCTTGAGATCTCAAAGTAGGAATGCCACTTTTAAGGATTAATAGGATATTATCTCATCCACTGACAGGCTTCAGCTGCTGAAGCACTCCAGTTTTAGTTCCAAATGTGTGTGTTGCCACGGTTACCCTGGTGAACATACCTAGTTTCAAAGACTTGGCCCTTTAGACAACAATATTTACATATTTGTGTCCCTATCACAACTCAAGTGAATTTGTGGTATATCCAGACCAGTCAATCATTGGAGAACATGCATATCCACCCCCACCCCAGTCACGCCCCTTCCAGCTCCTCCCCTAAAATAGTATCTATAACCTGTAGCCAGGTGTAGACTGTATTGTAATAGCTGACCGCCCCCATCAGTTATGTAGAAGGTTGGTCACACCTACTTCAGTCAGTACTCTAACCATTTGAGCAATGGCACACCTAAACTAGTCCCACCTACGAGTGGTATTTACACACAGTGAGTTTTGATTGGTTCTTTACAACATCAACATTGAGTTTAATGGACCACTGTAATATTATTATTATTATACCCACATACCTACTATAGTATTATTATTATACACACGCACCTATTGTAGTCTATATATTATACCTGATGTAAGTATTCCGTAAGTCTACAATACTCAAAAAGCTGATTCCTTATGTAATATCAATATGAGATTTACTCTGCTTGTCTATTGTAGGAGGAGTTTACTGCAATGAGGGAGCAGTACATGAGAGGAGGAGAAGGGTTCATTGTGGTATATTCAGTCATTGATAGGAGCAGTTTTGAAAAAATCAGAAAATTTAAGGATATGATTGAGAAAGTTAGGAACTGTGAGATAAAGGATATTCCATTAGTATTGGCAGGAAACAAGAAGGATTTAGGAGACAAGAGAAAAGTGACCAAAGTGGATGGAGAGACTCTGGCACAGGATCTTAGTTGTCCCTTCTTTGAAACATCCGCCGCTATAAGAGACAATGTAGATGAAGTGTTTCAAGAGGTGGTCCGAGTCATAAGAAGAAAGGAGACAGAAATGTACCACAAAATGCAGGGAACATCTTCAAAGTCACGTAAGAGTGGACTCTGTTGTATGTCTTCAAGTGCAGTGGACAACTAGCGGACATCTTGTCACGACCTCTTGAGTTACACAATGTTTTGGTTAATTAACACAGATAAAACCTTTTGTAATATGTTTGTCACGCTTACAGTTCATAATTAAATTCTCCCTTGTATATAATATTCTATTTTTGTCCACATTTTAGTAACAATATTGTTTTTGCTTCATAATATGCCATTGTTACTTATTTTAATATGTTTATCTCCATTTCGATAATCGTAATCATTGGGCGGCTAGTTTAGTTTTCTGACTTTCGACATCGCTGTGCATCATTGCGTAATCATTTTGTATTTGGAAAATGGCGAGAAATTATGAAAAGAATTTTTCGAGATTGAATCGTTATCACTTAGCGAAAAATGAAGATAAAAAGAAAAGGGACAACTCGAGGCCATACCTACGTTCCCTGTCGACTGTTGAAGAGGTCAAGAAATGGATTCCAAGTATTAAAAAGGAAATTGATTATTGTTTGCGGCAAATTGAGTGTGCCACCAGGCGAAATTACTCCGAGCAACAAGTTGAGGAATTTGAAAAGAGGATAAAAACTTTAGAAAGAGAACACGGCTCTTTTGTTCGTAAAGTGTTCCAACTAGACCCGGACACAAAGGGAATACCATGGCAGGGCAGGGAATACAATCCGAAGAGATTAAAGGTTCGCCAGCTGTCACGTGATGCGACACTACAGTCTAAACTACTCACAGAACGACAAGAAAGGAGTCAACAGCTGTCTGAAGAGAGCACTGCCATTCCGTTAGAAAACTCATCTGCAGTTTGTATCTCTAGAACCTTTATAAAACAGGCACCACCTGAGAAGGACCGGAGAGGCAGTAATGTTACTGTAATGTCAATGACCAGTGCTACAGGAAGGAAAGGGGTAGCACTTAGCAGTGCTCATGGTAGTGCTCATTGTCAAGATGGGCCTTCTGGAAATAGGCTGCGTGTTTGTAGCTCAGAAGTTACACAGAAAAGGGAGGGGGCTTTAAACCTTGGATACAGTTCATCTTCCACTGAAGAAAATGGTGACAATGAATAAATTCTTTTGATTTAAATGTAATTTACTGTGATGTGGCTGATTTTTGAATTTGATCTTTTAAACATTTTACAGGACAAAATATTTTATCACTGTTCATTAATTATAATTGCACCATACATTGCCACCATTTTCCAATGCATATGATGCTGATAAGGTTGACACACATATGACGGAAATAATACGGTACATATGACGGAAATATACAGTAAATATGACGGAAATATATACAGTACATATGACGGAAATATATACAGTACATATGATGGAAATATATACGGTACATATGACGGAAATATATACGGTACATATGACGGAAATAATACAGTACATATGACGGAAATCTATACAGTACATATGACGGAAATATATACAGTACATATGACGGAAATATATACAGTACATATGACGGAAATATATACAGTACATATGACGGAAATATATACAGTACATATGATGGAAATATATACAGTACATATGATGGAAATATATACAGTACATATAAATTATTCATTTTTGTCCATTAATAAACTTAATTGTAGTACTAGACATGCTTTATAAATGTCTGCAAATGCATGCTGCATGACACAAAATATAAGGGAAAATCTATATATGCACCACATACATACAATATGTACCTGCATGCGCTATTAGTGAAGCTTTCAAATTCATTTAGTACACACTCTTCTTTGAAAGGTAGAATTTTGAAAATAAATTGTTTTTTTTTTCAATTTAATTGAAAGCAACTGATGAATAGAATATAGCCCACTTGTGAGGTGAAAGTAAATAAATAATTCTATTATGAATATACGTACAACAATTCATTTTCAGGGACTTAAATACATCCAAACTTTTAAACTTTAAAACAGTTTACAATTACACTGGTCACATGGACTTTTCATATTATGTGGATCCAAAAATTAAGCTCACCTCCTGCTGGACTATATATACAAATGATTAAATTAGCTAGCACTGGCACCATCATTTTATTATTATGCACATCAAATGATCATAAATGCATTGCTTTGGAAAATATAATGTATTATCTACCTTCATTAATATAACCATTTTGCTATAGTATATACATGTAATTATTAACTTTCATTTAATTATATACCTAATGGTAGCTGGTGCTTCTAATATATATATATAATAGAGGCAATTGTGTTGCATCACTGAGTATACATATTATATATACACTATTCAATATGTTTCAGTATGTATACAATAACAGTATAATATGTATATGTATCTTCGTTTTCAATATAATTGATTGTATTTATATACTAAAGTGAAGTTTGTGTAGAAGTGATAGCTGTGTGCATGAGCCAAGATGAACAACTCTATCTGTTTGGACTATTCTAACAGAAGTGGATCCAATGATACAGTATACAATATTAATGTTCACAGTGTTGCAGAATTGTTTGTAATACTATTTCCAGGAATATTCCTGAATAGCCTAGTTACTGTTCTAGTAGCAACAGAGAAGAAGCTGGCGAAACCGGTTCGTTTGGTGCTCATCAATATCCTTATAGCCTGTGTCTTCAATGGTGTTGCTGGAGTGATGATAGACATAGCTGATGCCATCATTAGTAGTAACCCTTCTGTTCAGCATGCATTATATTTCTGCCACTATTTTACATGGCACTTACAAACAGGAGGGGGCTGTAGAACTCTGTCCATGGCAACATTTGCTGTCGTGGTGTACAGAATTGTGAGAGGTGGCATAAGGTTAATTAAAACAAAATGGCTAGTACTAGAGCTAGGAACAATATGGATTATAGCTGGCTTGTTTAACATGGCAGTATTTTCAGAGGCTGTTCTTGATGTGAAACTAGTAAAAGGGTTTGCCTGTTCCCTTGGTATACACGATCATGTAATAGCCTATGTATATACCGCTCTTTATTGCTTGCTGTTTGGTCTAATTCCCTACATCATCACAATAGCAATTCCAGTTGTGTCATTCTGTCAGATTAAGCGGAATTCCATCACTGAAGATACACATAATCAGAAAGCTCTTTTGAAATTTTGTCTCTTTTTACTCATTGGAAATACCATGAATTTCATTGGTCAGATTGTGCCCATAATAGTTGTTGTTATAGCACCTAAGGTTGATGCAGGTGAAGTTGTGTTAATATTGGAAGGAACCTTGTTGTATCTATCCTTGCTACCGACACCTCTTATCATCATCATCTACTTCAGAGCTATACGTCAGAAAGTGGTGAGACTTATGAAGTGTAAGAGAAAGGCAAGATCCAACCTGTTTAGACAACAAGAAAGAGCTAACAGGACAATCATGGCCACAAGAGCTGATTTGATAATGACTCTCTGACACTTTTATAAAAACCTTTGATTTGTTCTATATTCGTTTTATTTATATACATATGCATAATTCATTGAATTAAGAATGCCGCATGAAGCTTTACCTATATAGTAGCAGTTACAATCATTTGCCTTCAGGTCGAGAAAGTAGTCTTGATACCAGGGGGCAGGTGTGGCAGGGATGTGAGGTGCATGTGGAGCTATGTAAGTGAAAAAAGATTCCTCTTTCTCCAGAGCAGAAGTGATAAAGCGCTTAGGGAAGCATTCCCTATCAGTGATGTCATGTAAACTGAAATTTAAGTAAATTAACCATATACTTCTGTGTTTGGGCGCACCAAGCTGTTATATGTAATTGCAACTTCCGTATGATTAGCCTTATCATATAATCACTGTCTACTTTTTGCAGATGTACTAGTGAACACTGCCATTCCTACTTCTAACATCATTTTTGTAAATGTTTTTATTTACTTGTCAATATTAAAATCACCAAGTATACAAAAAGTATACAAGCAGTTACAATCATTTGCACATGCAACATGTAGTTGGGTTCATGTGTACTTGGGTGTGTATATACATCAAACATATGTAGTTTAATTCTCCGGACCATCAATTCAAGGGGGACTCATATTACACCTTTCTCAACTCTCTCGACAAGATAAATATGCATTAGCTTACACAAGCCTCGCCCGAAACGCATAATTTACTGAACATAACAAAGTTATACGATCGTAAAGAGTATAGATGGTTTAGTCCCTTGGGTTACCGATCACGCCTGTAATCAATGGCTAATTATATTCCTGTGAACCGGTCCAATTCAGAGAAAGAAGCTATACCAGGATGTAATTGTTCTGGTTCACAACACAGAAACATCCAAGCTGCTAGAGATACACTCCGAAAACTAACTGACACGTTCATTATTCGATGCGAAGCGAATGACATTACACCGGGATTATTCTCCAATTTGATCCTTTCGCAGACAGACCGTAGCACAATCGAGAAGCTGGGCAGTCGAAAGGAACGTGGATTAACACTCGTAGACATGCTACTAAATTGTACCAATGCTGAATGGTTTGACATTTTGTTAAAGAATTTGTCCTGCGAACTAGCATATGGCGATATAACAGAGGCATTGCATACTGGTGAGTAAACATATTATGTGTGGAAGTGTAGCTTTATGATCACTTTTAGTCCACAAATGCAGCTATAAACTACTAGTCCCGAACGCATGGAAACATATAGACTATTAAATAGTGCATTTACTACTGTTAAAACAAAACAAGACTGGGATAATTATTCACATCACTTATATGTTTGGGTGTACCATTACGTATAGCTGACATTAATGGATGCACCCATGGTAAATATATATAGAAGTGACGTGTATGGTAAGTATATTTATTATTATTATTATTATTTAACGTGCCACATGCATAGCACTAGGACACACTGTCCTATGAGGCACACACCAATACATCATGACAAATAAATCAGTTCAACAAAACATTAAGTCATCAATCAAAAGGTCAACTAAATCTAGCAGTCCATATATATACCATTTCTCTATGCCTAACCTTAACACATAATCCCAGTCTTGTTCCAGACGTGCTAGACTAAGTCACCTTGCCAGCACTTCCATCCCTACTTTAGGGCTTGTATACTTCTGGTGGTGAGTTTGGATGACTGCTGCTTAGACTGTAGCCTCTGATTTCACTTATGAAACCACAAGTATTTCATTTGTGTTGACTTATCATCTAAAGGCAGTCATCCAAACTCACCACCAGATCGCGCGTGCGAAGTATAATACCATGTTGATGAGAGCTGGATGGTTCTTATACTAGCTAACTACATACGTATATGCCAATTACTGTAACCATACATTATGTTTTTGTGTATATGCAAATTACTTTTGATGTGCATGTATACATATGGAAGGCTATGTTCAAAGAAGTATACCGACTGATTCAAGTTTCTCAAGTATTCCTCGTGAAAAGATTCCAACAAAGCAAGTAAGTTGATATAAATAATGGTAATGATATTAAGCAAGTATTCATTTAATTAAAGAGAAAATTGTAAATCAAATCAGGATAACTAATGTTTAACATTTTCATTGCATGTTTCTGTTGTTATTTCACTAACCGTATATATGGTGTTACAGAATAACCATACCTGATTAGGTCCCAAATGACCATAATATTTCAATTTTGCTGGAGTTGACTCTAACTATAAGATTGATCTATTGTAGTTAATAGCTGATATTATTAGGTCCATCTTCAAAACTATGTATTTATTTTGCATTGTGTATGTATACTGTATTAAAAGACTAGAAGTGACAATGCTAAGCTATTATCATTTGACTCTGGGTTTTACTGCTAAAAATGGCTGACCAAAAATAAAGGGAATATAGAGCCAATCTTAAAGCTTTGATGTAAATCCAGTCAAATGATGATGACATCAAAGTTTCAAGATATTGACTGTACGTACATAGATCTGAAAGTATCAGTATCTAATTCTGGAATCTGCCTGAAAAAGATATATTAACTTGAAGTGACTTAACTAAAAATGTACTTATGTACGTATATATATTTCTGTGTTCGAAAGTCTTACTATTATGTGTATATCATATATAGATGGTCCGTCGTAAAAAGCAAGCAAGCGTATCAGAAGGTGCCATGGGGAAACGAACTTTTGTTCTAGTTGGAGTTACTGGCTCTGGTAAGAGCACACTAGGTAACTTTCTCATAGGGGAAGATATCTTTGAGGTTGAGGAGGCTTTTGCAAACTCACAGGCAGTCACTAATGAGGTTATCTCCCACGAGTTTGACTTTGGAACTTTTTGTATCAGATTAATTGATATGCCAGGCCTAGAAAACAGCATGAAACCTTATGAATATTCCAAGAAATTTGCGGAAGCACTCATAGAGGCAAAAGAAGGAATTGATGCCATCTTACTCTGCTCAAAGTGCAATGATAGAATTGGTGATCATGAAGAGATATTCACCAAAATCTTTGAAGCCCTTGGTCAAGGTCATAATATATGGGATTACTGCCTGCTAGTGCTCACTGAAGGTCAAAAGGCAGGCAAAATTGAATCACAAAGGATGAAGAAACTGTTCAATCAGGTTGCACAAGGTAAAGTTCATCCATTGCTTAAAGACTGGCTGGAGAAGGTTCAAAATAGGTGTGTTATTGTGGAATCAGTTAATTATCCAGGAGAAGACTATAGAACCAGCAAACTAAGAGAAATCATTGGTATGGTTAATCACATGCGCTTAAATGTTACCAACTCCACTCCTTTGAAAATGGACATTGTTGAACTGGTTCGTGAGATATGCGACAACACGCGCACACACCACAGGCTGATGAATACCTTTGAGCCAGATCTACCCAGTAGCAGCAATTCAGAAAAATCAGAAGAAGAAATCAAGAAGGAATCTGGAGAAATCGTGGCTAAAGCCCTTCAATCTTTGGGAGAAAATATTCCCGAAGATGCTGATACTGGAGAATTGAAATACGACATGGTTCAACAACGAATCCATCATCTCCTTGAAGTAGAGCAAGAGAGTAGAGCTCAAATGAATCAGCTAGCGGAAAAAGAGGCACTTTTGGAACAGAAGCAATCTCGATTGGAAGCCGTAGAAAACCAAAGAGCACAGTTGGAAGAACAATTGCAGAGACAAAAGAAGTTTCTTAAAAGTTGCAGACGCCTAACAAAATCAAAGTTGTACCAGATTTGAAGCCACAAGTAGCTAGACCGAATGATAGTTCTCAAGATTCATTAGTTAATGAGTCTGCAGTTAATTCAACCAATACTCAGCCAAGTAATCGCTTCTGTGTTTTGTTCTAGATCTATAACTCTTCCATGTATGTCACTTTGACTATTATTATAATATCTATCTACATTGAATAATTAAGGTTTTCTTTATGCTAATTCACACATTGTATAGAGTGTTTAATAATTTGTTTTTGTATATGAAAAATGCAAATTATAAAAATATTTTCATCAGGATTGCATAGTATATACTTACAAATTCAAATCGTTCAAAAGTTTGAAAATAAATAATTATTATATAAAATTTACCAATATTACTAGGAATCAAAATAATATACATAATATATATAGCCAAGTATATGCAGAAAGCCCAAAGCTATATATACTAATTATATACATGCAGGAACATGCAATTACATAATTCTTGCATGGCTCCAAGGCATAGTGTACATGCACTGTATATATATAGTGTATACCGTACTTGTCCAAACAGAGGCCTGGCCGGACCACTATATATTTCGTTCCAGTCATTTTGACCCAGCCTCACCTTGATCCCATATGGCCAGTGTACATGTGCATATATAGATTCAAGAGACTCAGCTTCTATTTAGGAATATTAATTTATATAGGAATGGCCCAGCTGACTCCTGGCCTCTAAACAGACCAAGATGGTATATATATGCATGAAATTGAGATCATTAATAGTTATTATTAAAATCATTAATTATAAGTGTGTATTGCATACTGAGTAGTGGGCCTGGTAGCATCGGTGATTGCTTGCTCCCAATCAGCGGGGCTGCAGCTGTGCACCTGGGTGGACGGCCTGGTAGCCTTGCAAGTGGCGATGGCTTATACATGCCCAGGTGCAGCCCCGTGCCCTGTAACCCGCGCCGATATATTGCCCTTGGGCACAGTAATAATAATATAAGCATGTGTAGAGTATAGATATATAATCAATTACGTATATACCATGCACATTTGCGCACACATGGATTCATGTGTATTTTGATTGTGCATGTACATCATACAGTTAGTTTAATTTTCTGCAATCTTCTCCGGAACAGAGAGCTTTGGCATGAATAAATTTGTGCAGCTCTGCAATGAGATCCTTATATGTGCTCTCATTGTACACGTTTTTCAGTTGATAGTAGTCGATGCTCATATCAAACAGCTCAAACTCCACAGGAGGGTGTTCTAGAAAGGTCTTTGGCAGTGTGTTCTGGTAGTACTCAACGTAGAGGAAGTTGTGCGTCTCGTTGCAGAGTCTCACACCTAAATAAGTATTATTAGGGCCGTCAATCAAGTGTTCATATCTTATGACTTCACCCTCATTCCAGTATTCCAGCATTGACTTATCATGTGAAGCAGGGGATTTCCCAAATAATTCCTTCAAAGAGGATCCATCCATTGATTTGGGGGGAACCCCTCCACCAAATTCAATCATGGTTGGTGCCAAATCCACTGTGGAAGCCACATCAGCCAGCACCTTGCCAGCCGGTACACCAGGACCTGCCAAGTGCAGAGGGACCCTGATGTCATGCTCGTAAGGCTGAATCTTGCAACTTGGGAGATTAAACTGACCCAACTGGAACCCATGATCACTGGTCCATATGAAGTAGGTATTGCTTAGCTGACCATTCTTTTCAAGCACAGATACTACTTCTTTCATAATATCGTCAACAGAGAGAAGTGTTCTCCAACGGTTACGGAACAGTTCATCAGACATGCCTGCCACAAGCTCCGTGAGGTGACTCTGTTGCCTGATCACATAGTGGTGGTCCTTACCAGTGTAGTTGTAGTTGGGAGTCCGGGGGGCCTTCAGGTCCAGAAAATAGTCTTGATACCAGGGGGCAGGCGTGGCAGGGACGTGAGGCGCATGTGGAGCTATGTAAGTGAAAAAGGATTCCTCTTTCTCCAGAGCAGAAGTGATAAAGCTTAGGGAAGCATTCCCTATCAGTGACGTCATGTAGTCTTTTGGATCAATGCCAGATCTCCACTGCTTTCCATTAACGACAAAATCGTTTTGAAAGTAATGATTATCATCACACATGGAGAACCACTCATCAAATCCCGGCAAGGCCTCTCCGGCGCAAAACGGGCCCATGCCATCCTCCCCGGGGTTGAAGTACTTACCAAAATGTCCAGTTTTGTAGCCCAAGGCCTTCATATAGACGCCTATTGAGGTGTTGGAAAAGCCCCGGTCGTTTACATTCATGTGCATGCACCCTCTGCCTGTGGTATTGACAAAATTGTGCGGATATCTTCCGCTGATGAGAGTAGCGCGCGAAGGACAACAGATCGGAGTGTTCACGTAAAAGTGATCCAGAAAAGTTCCATATTTCCTAAAGAAGTCCAACGTAAACTTCATGGGAGTTTGCCCTCCTAAATTGATGTCCTGGTCGTCTGTCAGCAAAAGAATAACATTCGGTTTTGTTGCCGACCTGACGAGTCTAAACTGCAAAAGTACGATAAACAAAATCTTCCAATCTGCAGCCATTTTATAACGTTAACCACGCCCTGCTAGAGCACGCTTGTGTCTTCCAGTACTTAGTTTCATCCTACCATAATAGGCTTATGGTAATGCATGAAATATAATGCAGAGTGATCACTGATAGTACAATAATTAATAATCCTGTTTTTTTTTTTTCCCATGAAATCCTATAATCTCCCCCTGCATGTATGGAATGTCAAGTATGATTCTTTCCGGTTTGGTCAGCCTCAATTTATTTGGCTTGAAGCTTTACAAGTGCAATTGGACTTGAATGTTGTTAAGTTAACAGAACGGAAATTCTAAAGACAACTCAGAAGATATCTGTAATCAGTGAATCAAGGACTATATAACAAGAAGCTTATAGTCTACTGTATGGTTTAAATCTTTGAATCGATTAAAATCAGTCAGACATGGCAGAATCACAAAAGTCAGCAATACCAGGACTTCAGTGCATGTGTACTGAGTTTAAGCACGACGATTTACAAGTTGCACAGGAAGCATTTCGACAGCGAGTGACCGATTTTATACAACGATGCGAAGCGAAGGACCTCACGCCATATCTCTTTGCTGATAGTATACTTTCTAAAACGGAACTTGAGGAAATCGATGGATGTTCCATCAAAAGAGATCGGGGCATGAAGCTCGTTCATGCACTCCTAGAATGTAAAAGGTCAGATTGGTTCGATAAGTTGCTTCAGGCGTTATCCAATGAACCAGCGTACGAAGATATAATGAAAGAGCTGCATTTAGGTGAGTTCGTCTGTATGTACATAATAATTATTCGTTGTCTGAGTAAGTTTTTTTATTAAATTTATTTGTTTTCAGGTGTTAGTATATATCCTCATTTTACTAATTTATTGTATTATGCATGTGTATATGTGTATATAATATGTTCTACTTGGCTTAAATACTCTCTTTGTTAAAAATATAGGTTATGTTAATGTTAAAGAAACTAGTCCAGAAGAACTATCTTCCTCTTCTTCCACTGATACCAAAAAGGTTTTGTCATTTTGGCCAAAAACTGAGACTGGAACAGCTAAAAGAATAGCTACTGTAAGTACCACATATGCAAAAGGGAAAATCACAGCGTGCACATGCATATATTACATATACCCTAATGATAATTACAATAGTGAATTGAATTGAATTGAATTGAATTGAATTGAATTGAATTATTAGACTGGAACTCCACTTAGTCCAGGGGACTATTTTTCAGGGAGGCCAGTAACAGTACATACAACATATATATATAAACACACATACAGTAAATCAGTCATTAAAATTGGTCAGTAATCTGTTCAGTGGGCAGTGTTTGTTGTCAGGGGGTGCTTGTCACTGAAAATCACTGAAAATCTGCTGCCACGGCCTGGGCTTGAACTATGGACATCCCATAATCAATGGATCCTGAATCTTGTACCTTAGCTGTAGACCACCAGCACCCCCAAGTGTGACATATAGACTATATACGTATATGCCATATGTACATAAATGTAATGTGCATGTATATAGTTTGCAAATTTAAAGGGACACACATGCAACCAAATAATCCGCACAGTTATATTCAAGTACATGGATCATTTGATTTTATAATCTTGTTGCAGATTAAAAATGCCAGTCGTATTAGAGAGAAGAGATGTTCGGACACAGCTGTCGTTAAAAAAACCATAGTGTTGGCTGGTGTAACAGGCTCCGGCAAAAGCACGCTCGGCAATTTTCTAACCAATAAAAATACCTTTGATGTAGAAGATGCATTTGCTAATTCCAAGTCTGTCACAGAGAGGGCATGTTCCTGTGAATTTTATTATGGGAAATATATTTTGAACATGATTGATATGCCTGGTTTGGATAGCGAATCATCTACAAAAGAGTACTTTGATAATTTTGCAAGAACATTTATGGAAGCAAAAGATGGAATTGATGCGATTTTGCTTTGTTGCAGATGTAGTGAGAGATTTGGAGAGCTTGAAGAGGCATTCACAGAGTTTTTGGAAGCTATCGGGAGGAATTGCTGTATTTGGGATCATTGCATTTTAATGCTGACTGAAGGCTACAAGGCAGGCAAAATTGAATCTGAAAGAAAGAAAATGCTCTTTCAGCAAATTGAAAAGGGCAAAGTTCACCCAACTTTAGTAAGCTGGCTGGAGAAGGTACAGAACAGATGCATCATTGTAGAATCAGTCATTGATATTTCAGAAAAGTACAGATGTCAAAAACTGAATGACTTACTCGGCCTGGTTGGCAAAATGTGTGTAAGATCTAGTGCAGAAGAATCTTACACCCCCTTGAACTTGGATATTTTGAGACTGGCCCGTGAGATATCTAGCCATGAGATATCTAGCAGTGAAACTACCCAATCAAGTTCCGTGGAAATGTTAGCCAATATTCTGCAATCAATAGGAATAGAGTTGTCTGCATCTAAAAGAGAAATGAGGGCTGACTTGCTCCAGCAGCGAATCAAGGACCTGCTTCTTAAAAAGGATAGGGAATTTAAAAGGATAGATGATGAGAAGAAACAGATAACCACACAACTGAAAATGATGGAATTGAATAGTGATGCCAAGGAGAGGGAATACCAGGCTCTTGTAAAGATAAATCAGCATTTGCAGGATGAAAAGAGAGCACAAGTGAAAGAACTTGAAGAGACCAATGAACATTTTAAATCTTTGATAAATGAGAAAGTAGAGCTAAACCTACAGCTAGCTGATCAGCAGCCGAAAGTGAAAGAAATATGTCAAACTAAGACAAAAAGGAATAGTTGTACTTTGATCTAGCCATGGGGCCAGTTAACAAATTAAACCCATAGAATTGTGTGTGAGACTATATAGATCTATATATATTTAGCTAATGAAATGTTTCAAATGATCATGAGTTTTGCAAAATTTTAATTTGATATCTAGCCAAATTTGCCCTATATCTCTCACCATACATTAACTTTGTATATATATAGCAGTAATTTAATGTACATTTAGTGCTGCAACTCTGTCAACTGAAAAGATATGAATCTGAAACTCTGTGCCAGTATTCACAGTCATGTATGAAAGGTTTCCAATGAGTTTTGCAAATTTTGATATCTAGCCAAATTTACCCTATCTCTCACCATACATTAACTTCTTATAGCAGCAATTTAATGTTGCAACCTGCTACATTCCTGATATATATATACAAAGACTGCTTGAGGATGCAGGAAGTCACAGACTATATATATATCTTCATACCATGTGTTGCTGCATCTAGGGGGTTGCTTACTACCATGTGTTGCTACATCTAGGGGGTTGCTTACTACCATGTGTTGCTGCATTTAAGGGGTTGCTTATTACCTTGTAAATTAAGGTTGTAAGACTAACTGCAAATCAGATCATGTGTTTATTAGTCTAAATTAATTTAATTCAAAATTTGTTAATTGACAAATTGCATGCCATGTGTATTACATAAAATGAAGCAAGTTTAAACCAGTAAAACTGCATTAATACAGCCGTCATTTTCAGGATGGTTGGTGACTTGAGCAAACTTTCCTATCATAATGAAGGATAATACAAAATAAGCATGCCTACCTACAAGCAGCTAAGTGTATACAAGGTCATATGAATTTGAGTTGTTAGAACAGACTCACCCCAAATTACCTTCCCTCCTTGCGTCACCAGGCCCAGTTCGCTGATGTTCACTTCAAGGACGGTTCCCTTGGTGATCACCCCCAGCTGGGTGTACAGGGGAGACTGGGGATTCTTCTTGACGCTGATGATGGGCAGATAAAATGTTGCTTTCAACTCTGGGTGAGTCACATGAGCCTTCTTGAAGCGCATACCCTGAATCAGAAATAGACGGTAGGTATGCATGGCTGATAAACCAGATAATCTAACTGCAGTGTTTCATAGATAGAAGAGAAGGCCTTATCAAAATATAATTAATGAAAAATCTAATACACCATTTTCCTATATGCTATGCCTACTCTGTAAACATGTAATGTAATGTAGCTCCAAGCAAAGGTTTAGGGCAAAGTTGTCTTGCTAATTGCATAATAGCTCAAAATAGATATACGTAGAGTATAGTCAGAGTGTGAATAGAACCAATTTCTAGTCATTGATCATGGTAGCATTACTTCAATAGCCAACCCCTGTCTCAGGAATTAATTGCTTGGATACACTGTTGACATATTAGAGGAGCATATTAAGTCAAATCTATAACTACTACATGCTACTCACCATGGGTCGAATGAATCTCTCAAACTTTGGTGGTTTTCGGGTGAACCCTTCGCCAACAAAACAAGCCTTTGTGACCATCCTCTTCCAACCTTTTCCTGACAAACACATACACAATAATAACTGTATGCATATGAGAGAATGTGTGAGATTAAACACTACACCAGCAAATATGTACGTACCACAGAAAGAAAGTGCATCTTCCTCACATAAATATGGAGGCTAATTTACTTATTAGTGTAAAGTATCAATAACAACTATTTCGTGTTACATATCTAGTAATATAAAGGGTGTAGTATATTACTAACTCACTTCTTGTTTTTCCAGTCTTGATAACTTTAAACACTTCATCTTCTCCAACTGCTTTAACTTTGGGAAGTGGTACTGTCCATTTACCCTAAAACAAGTATACATAAATATAATATGCACTGATACGTACGTACGTATGTACAATACATACTATTACGTAAGAGATGAAGGTTTAGTGAGCTTCAGCAACATGAATTGATAAATTCTGAATGTTTCTACCCTGAGGTCTTCATCAGCAATATATGATATATTGTATATATATTGCTGATGAAGACCTCAGGGTCGAAACATTTAGAATTTATCAATTCATGTTGCTAAAGCTCAATAAACCTTCATCTCTTATAATGATCGCAACAAGCACTCCCAATTCCTTCAGACTATTACATATATATGTGTACATAGGTACATACGTACATATGTATACACTTACGGCTTTCTCCTTTCTCTTCTGTTTGACCATATTACTCAATACTTTAGCTCTAGACTGGCCCTCTCTATATGTATTAGTATACACAAATATAAACAAATTGGGCAATAGTTATCTCAGCCTATCAAAACCTTGTATACCCGTATATCTAAGAGGTAGGGAGATATAAGACCTCATGTACTGACCTATCTAAGAGGTAGGGAGATATAAGACCTCATATACTAACCTATCTAAGAGGTAGGGAGATAGAAGACCTCATATACTGACCTATCTAAGAGGTAGGGAGATATAAGACCTCATGTACTGACCTATCTAAGAGGTAGGGAGATATAAGACCTCATATACTGACCTATCTAAGAGGTAGGGAGATATAAGACCTCATATACTGACCTATCTAAGAGGTAGGGAGATAGAAGACCTCATATACTGACCTATCTAAGAGGTAGGGAGATATAAGACCTCATATACTAACCTATCTAAGAGGTAAGCGGGAACTGCTCCCTTTGGCAAAACATCCTCTGCCTTCTTCTTGGTTTGTCTTTCTTCATGTAGTTTCATTCTGGGAGGAGAAACGTTCAAAATAATTCAATCAAAACCTCTCCACGCATACGTATAAAGCTGTCATCTATGCTTGATAATTAAATAGGACATGTAGCCAATAGAAGGGTGCACTCAAAGATCTGACCTCTTAAAACAACAGTAGTATTGTAGAGGGACACCTGATGGATGTCCAGTAAGGTCAAATAAGGAGCAGTGTGCATTTTGTTAGGCCCTTCCATGGATACATCCACACATGTCAAAAAGATACAGGCTGTTCTGAATATATAGATTACAGCTACAGACTTAATTGTTTCCTTCAAATAATCATCATATAAACTTATCACTTTACCTTTTTCTCATTTCAATCTTCTGCTTAAATCTTTGTCTATTGTATAATTTAGCTCTGATATTGTGCAAAAAGAACACAAGTATTTTATGGACACGTGACAGACATTTTCAATGTACTCACTTAAATCCATGAAGTGCCTTTGCCTTCCTACTGAGAGTATGGGGCTCCCGGCCTTCCTTCTTACGTCTGCCACAAGAAGAGACATTAAAGTGGATATCCCAGACATTCAGTATACAGCAGGTACATGTTCCAAACAACCTCGTTATGTGAAAGTGCTCCCCTTGGTAACTCACTTCTTTTCAAAGTGGTCCAGTCGATACCCGCGCCTCTTGCGGGCAAGTTCTATGTATTCGTTTTGCGGCTGTAAAACAATAAAATGTGCTTACATAATAACGCACAACAATAAAGCTAAGGCAAGTTTATAAAATAGAAAAACAACTTGGCTAGCAAAAATCAGCTTTAAGAATCACTAAATTTCATAAAGTCTATAACTTTGCAATTAAAAACTAGACATTTCTATCATAAGCGTCAAGATCTCTTAACGATCAGGTACAGTTAAAAAAATCGACATTTCGTCCACTCACCATCTTTAGTGTCACACGTGGGTTATTGCGCAATGCGATTAATCATAAGAAAAATGGACGCTCGCAGACAATGGAAACAAAGACGGTAAGAGTCGATTGTAAAGTATATCTGTTTGATTTAGCCTTTCCAGCTATAATGCTCTCTCCATGTAGAGATATCTGGTCCAATGGAATGTTCATAGTATCAAAATTACTGTTATTACTCGCCATCTTCCTGTCTTATGATATTTTAGTTCAAGTACCAGTAGTCATATATCTCTTTATTGTCAACACATGGTGAGTATATGATGTGTGCTAGTTCCTGGAGGTACCTCTACTGCATGAATGTGGCCATGTGGGTGTGAGCCATGTGGGTGTGAACCATGTGGGTGTGAGCCATTTGGGTATGAGCCATGTGGTATGATCCATAATATGGTAATTCAATGTATTGGCTGCATATATGTAATTTTCCAACAAAAACCTATGACAACCTTACATGTCAAGATCAACTGCTAATTTCATGAACATGTGCCAAGCAGTTTATAATATATTTTATTATATTTATAAGATACACAACATACTTTAATGTGTCACTGTATAACTTTGTTTCTCCAGTTGTGCTGTAGTTTATGTACTTCTTCATCGACCTGTTACAAGTGGAAAGAAGTTAAATAGCAAAGCTTGGTTTAGAATTAGTCGCCATGCCATCCTCACCATGGTAACCAGTCTATTATGGACATGTGGACTGTCACTTTGTGGTCCCTTAAGGTTTGTATGCACGTCTCCTCTCAATTGAGGTGCACTTCTACATCATTAGGTTGTGGACTGCAAAGCCATAATCAACAGTAACATTCTTGAGTGTAATAATATTCCATAAAAACATTCATCTTTTAAATTATAAATAATCAAGACATTATTTTCCTACATTCCATTATATTCAGTAAAGATATGGTTGTGATTTATATTATTCTTGTGTGTAGGTCTGTATTGTTTTGGGAGCACAGTGCCTTGGCTATATTGTCAGTTGTCAATGTTTTACTGGCTTGTGGTAGTCATCGTAAGGTTAGCACTTTTGATACATCATGTGACTGTCATGTGACAGCATCTCATTGTGACATCCTAATTCTTCAGATTCAAGGAGCTGTACTATTTCTGTGTGGAATGCTGTGTCTGATCGTGTTTGACAATGATCATCTCTCCCATGCAGATCATCGTATCCTCACATTAAGCATCAGCATTCAACGTGTTTCTAATGCAGTGAAGTTTTCTAAATTAGAATCCTTTAGGACAAGCTGATACAAGCTTTGGATTAACCATAGTACTTGAATCAACTATGTAATCAAAACGTATTCAAAATATACAAATGTTCTATATAAGCCTTATATTCAATTTCAAAGTAACAAAATTTCACTGTAGAAATGTGTAAGTAATCCCCATTTAGGGCAGTATTTGTTACATTTCATAAGATGTGTGGAAGTATCTTTACAGGTTGCTATTAATATACGTATTTATTATATTATATTTATATAATTATTATGCTATGCATGCATGTTCAGTGTACTCAGATATTCCTTGACCTTTGACCTCTGCCTAGCTGAAGGTAGTCATGGCAGCATATTGACACATTACATTTATTATTTTATATCAATGCTTGGAGTCCCAGACCACAAGGTATGTGGTACCACAACAGCAATTATGTAGGGTTTTACTCCTTACTGGTTACTCCCCCAGGGTGGTGTAGTACTGTTACTGCTTGGTCTAGCTTTGGTGACGGTTCAGTCTCACCTGTCCAGAACACTAGCTGCTCAAATAGGAGGTACATACACATGTACACTGTAGTGGCAGCCATTTTGTCTTGCTTAATTGCAGTCCCTTATCTATCACACTTGTGAGTTTTCCAACTAATTTATTTCTTTCCAGGACCAAAGAGGTTAAATGCTTTAGTAACTTTTCTAACGGCAGCCATTTTGTCACCATTTGCTGTTATACAAATTATGACTAGTGATGTAAGTATTTGGTGAATTTCCATTTGGAAATAACTGTATTGTGCATCTCTCAAATAAGGCCGTATATGTTAATAGAATAAGGTTAAAGCTCTCAAGCAAAGCTCTCTTTAGGTTTAGTTCCCCTATAGGTGTTTTTACAGAATAGGCATAGCATGTAGGAAATGGTATATTAGATATTTCATATGTTAGGATTTCTTCTAACTTACCTATTGAAAGGATCGTGTATATGTTGTATATATTGCAATCTCCTCTGTACTTAGGTTCTAAATGATGTAATAGCGCAGTTACCATATTTGGTAATAGTGGCCCTCCTTATTGCTGGGCACTATTACATTGAGAATGCAGTTGTCTCTAAATTGGACTCTCACGGAGTAGCAAGACTGGGGTCACTGTCCATGTTTTTTGGAGCACTGTTGCTCACCTTCTTGTGGGTGGCTCCAATAGACCACGGACTGGTCCATCACCTCTCGGCTGGAGTTGGAATGGCAACCATTTTATTCACAGTTGGTGAGGAACAGTTGCACTCTGACCTTACTCAACTCAGACAATCGCACTCTGACCTTACTCAACTCAGACAATTGCACTCTGACCTTATTCAGCTTAGCATGTATGTAGTATATCTCTCATTCTTCTTCTAAATTAAGACCTTTATGTAATATTTGAAAAACTGCTCAATGTGTAAACATATGCACCAATGAGATGTCTAATGTGTTACCTACGTACGTATATACATATACATATGTTGTTTTAACATATATAGCTACCATCATCCTAACAAGGCCATCTGGAGGTAAGGGGAAACCCGATGGACTTCCCCTGTATGCTGATGAGATCCAGACCAGACCTATGGAGAAAATTAGAAATATCATCTCAAAGATCATGTCAAGCCGTGATTCCAGAAACATTTTCTACTTTCTCTGTCTCAACCTCTCATTCACATTTGTTGAATTCCTGTACGGTTTCTGGTCCAACAGCCTGGGGTTGATATCCGATGGTTTTCACATGTTGTTTGACTGTACGGCTCTCCTACTGGGCCTCTATGCAGCTGTAGCCAGCCAATGGAAGTCCAACAAGACATTCTCATATGGGTACATAAGATACAACATGAATAATCTCAAGCACACTATGCTAGTTGAACTGTTATGTGTATAGTGTGTGTACAATTGTTGAAGCACTACTCCTTACGGTATTGTCTCATTTGTTCAGGTATGGAAGAATGGAAGTGCTCTCTGGATTTGTTAACGCCCTCTTTTTGGTTATAATTGCATTCTTTGTACTTGTGGAAGCACTGGACAGGCTATTTGATCCTCCTCATATAAGCAGTGAGCGTCTCCTTGTCGTGTCAGTTGGAGGATTGATAGTGAACCTCTTGGGTATTGTAGCATTCAGTAGTGCTCACGCCCATGCCCATGGTGGGAAGTGCAACCACACCCATGGACACTCCCACAGCCACGCCCACTCTGTTGAGGAAGGACACACCCATTCACATGGGTCACATGACCATCACCACCACAATGCAAACATGCAAGGTACATGTACGTATATATAGTATTATACAAATGAATGGTATATGCTGTATATGTGAACTAGTATTAGTGTATATGCTATATGGTGGTGTATATGTCTGCATACATTATATGTGGCATATAATTATCACTATATATGGTATAAATTATGTATATATATGTAATAGCATGAGAATGTATAATCGCTGCACAATTGTACAGTGTTAAGTGCTACTATTCTGCATTCAAATTTTGTATATTTTTTATTTTCTATAGGAATCTTCTTGCATGTTCTAGCTGACACTCTTGGCAGTGTAGCTGTAATCATTTCATCATTGCTGATCCAGCAATTTGGTTGGTACATCACAGACCCCATCTGCTCCCTCCTATTGGCCGGTCTCATTGGAGTGTCTGTAATACCACTTCTGAGGGACTCTACTGCCGCTCTACTCCTAGCTCCATCTGAACCACAGAAAATACAGCAAAGCATTTCAAAGGTGAGGGAGACTATCCGGCTATCCTTAGATCAATGTTCTTGTAGCAGGAATATGTAGGAGATGGGCTAGTTCTCTGACTGTTAGCTTGTCTAATGAATGCAAATCACCACTAATATTATGAATGGAAGGTAATTACCTAGTTATAAGAGGGTGGTATGAATGGAACATTGTCATGGCAAATTGTAGCTCAGTGGCAGAGCACTGGTGGTCATAACCAGAGTATTTTCTATTATTAAGTCTGGTTGTATTGAGTAAAATATAGTTCCTTATTTAGTATACTACAAAGGTTAAATTTGGTCTTTAATCTCTGTTTATAGTTAAGCCTATTGGAGGGTGTGACAGGCTACAGCCACTCCCACTTTTGGCAGCTCTCTTCCAGTCACTTAGTGGGCACCATTCACATTCAAGTATCTCAGGATGCCAATGAGCAAAAGATCATTCATACCGTGAATGCCATCCTAAAGGAGTGTGGGGCAGGCAGTGTCACCATTCAGGTGGAGAAGGAGCAGTTTGCTAGCAGTTCCCTTGCCCATAGTTTAACACAGCATAATAACACACTGCCTTTGCTAACACCACCTCAAGTGTATGTGGATCACGGTCCTATTGCAAGCGACATAACAGCAATCTAGCACAAGTGTATTTTATGACACTTAAATCTGTGAAAGTATTTATTTATTTTGTTATGTTTGGCATTATTCAATAATTATTTTTGTGTTTGAGAACAATAAATTGTTTCATGCATATGAATAATTAAACCAGATACATGTGCATGTATCAAATGTTTCTATATTCTGGGACCGAAGATTAACTGCATGTAGTTTGCTTTCTCTATGAATTAGATGTATGTACATTAACAATAAGCCACCTAAACAGGCTTTATACCGGCAATGACCTGCTCCCAGTCAGCTGGGGCACCTGGGTGGACGGCCTGGTAGCCTTGCAAGTGGCAGTACAGAAATAATATAATAGTCTTTTAGAATTAAGTCATTAAGGCTGGGGTAGAGTGTGTGTCGCAACAGTGCAAGGAATGATCTATGCCATTGGGGTTGGCAGTGTGGCGTGTTATGACACTCAGATGAAGGAATGGCTTTTTCTATCCTCTTTGAAGAATAACATTGAAATACTTGGATGTACCAGTTGAAAGACTAAGCATATAACTAGTACTAGCTATATAGACTATACAGTATGTCAATCTCTTGTTTTGTATATTTATTGACTCTACAATTTAATTATACAATATGAATGGTACATACTTGAAATGGTAGGAATGTCCAGCAGTGATCAATTACCCACAGATAACATTAGTATTTGATCAATGTCTATCGAAACATTAATCTCCCATTCTAGAAATTTGGAATTAGACTCTTAATTTCACACAAGCTAATGTGTATCCGTCTAGTTGTAAAATTGACTATGTACTAAATTTAAGTGTGATATTTTTAAGGAGTTTGTAAAATATATTAAAGTTGCACTTTACAGGTTAACATTATTCTGTATGGATATAATGATCTTTGCAGGATAACATGCTCAATCAAACTCATCATGCAGACTTCCAATGCAGATAAGTGATTTATGATTGTGTAATATTAAATATTAATGTTGGCAGTGCACACCCTGACTGACCGAGTGCTCACAGTATAATTATATTGTATGTAACTATTATGTGACCACAAAGTGACATCTGTCCAGTGGTCAATACAGCCGATGAATAAGTTAATTTCAAATGTTTTTTTTCTTCATACATATAACTAATTTTTCAGCAATTAAATTAAAGGATCAGTGAATGGCTATATAGCCATAAAACTGCAAAGTTTGTCGCAAACGTGGTTCATAATGTAAACTACCCCTCAACACGCAGGAAGAACAATCTACACTTGAAGCGACCACTAACCAATGCCTATCGTTCAACATTTGAATATCAAGGGGCATATCATTTTAACTGTCTGCCATCTGCTATCAAAGACATTAGAGATGCAAAATCATTCAGAAGAGCCCTAGCCAACTTGAACTGTACAAATGTGAATTAATTCCATGAACTTAATATATATCCATTTAAACTCTTTAAATCTATTTACTATATTTCCTCATTAACATTATGCATTCACTCTCTATCTTTTTGCATTGTACTTGATCCAGGACCTGCATGAAAATCCACCGATGATGTGGATGCAGCACTCCTGATGACAAATAAAAATATCTATCTATCTATCTATAACTTATGTAAGACAACTCATTAAATAGTCAAATTATAAGACTACACAGTAACTTAATTGGCACTGTCAAATGAACAACTTCATGAACACAATGAAGATTCAGGACACAACAGCTCCTCCCTACAGCATTTCCTACAGAATGGAAATACATTAATAAAATGATGCAGTTATATGCTTCATAAGTGACTTAACTTGAGAAAAATAAATCTTGAAACTGGTCGTGTACTTCTCTCAGCACAACTCAAGTAGAGCTGCCCCAGGGCACACCACGAGGAGGTGAAAGTACATCGTGCCCCACCCCACAGCGTTGACACTAACTATTGTGTAACAGAAGCTGTAACTGCGCAGTAATCTGCACTCATGGAGTTACTAGCCATGACATAGGAATCGATCAGCGTTAGCCTCACTTTCAGCCTATGCCAAGTCCGACCCTCCCGAACCGCAAACTGCCCCGATGAGAATCAGTGTGTTGCCACACCTTTAACTCCTCAGGATCGGATGACGTCCTTGAAGTGGGGACTGGCGAAACAACTGCCCAAATCAGGTGTCGACAACCGACTTCAACTTACATAGTTACGTGATCACCTCAATCTCCGTGCCGTCAGACTCCAGCCGAAGCCAGAGCTAGTGAGGACCAATCCCAAGCACCAACCCTCCCACTGAGTTCCTAATCAGATTGCATATCCAACGTGACACCAGGCCGCATTCTTAGCTCGCTGTCGGAGCTAAGGGGAATCCTGGGTCTACTTGTCTAGCGCTCCGAACAGGACTACTCGGGATAAGGAAAGACCACCGTCAGGCACAGAAACTTTAGCAATCTCACGCGTCAAGTAAGCCACTGGGGGTAAACTGAGATTTTTCACACCTCGCCATCTTTTATATGGCTGCATTCCATTTTTCCCGCGCAAACTCCAAATTAGGAAATCACGGTCACGTGTTTAGATGACGTCAGCCTTGATTATAGTTTCTTTGGCTTTCACACTTTCACAATACAAAATGGCTGACGAAGCGCTAATTGTAATTGCTAATTGAAGAGAGGTGCGCGAGCAATATTATTATTTTGCATCGCAGTCCTGGTGAATTTGAGAACTTTAGAAATTTGTGATGAACAAAAGAGTCGTCTGTCGATTTTCTCTCCGAAGCTTTTCTTAATCTCACGCTAACCTAGTCTCGCGTAGCCCTACAGTAAGTCCTTCATTCACAGAGATCTTGCAGCTAGTTAGATGCCAGATACACCTGTAAGATAAAGAAATCCTAATCCATGACAACCGCTGTATGCAGGAATGTGATTAAATACAGCTATAATGTTTTTAGATTAGCGATTTTGGAATGTCCAGAGATCTGGAGAGTAATGATTATTATAAGTCATCTGGAGGTCTAGTGCCAGCTACTCTTCTTATCTACTGTGTTAGGCACTTGCCTACAGGAAGTACACTACTGCAAGTGACGTTTGGAGTTTTGGGTGCCTGTTGTTTGAAATGTGGAGCCTTGGAAACAAACCCCTTTACAATACCAAACTGGAGAATGTAAGTCAATCTTGTGATATTCCTGCACATAATTCACCACTGACTATTAAAGCATATAGAAAGTTTATAAATTTGTGCTTAATAATATATTATGTATGTAGGTGTACCACGAACTAATGAAAGGCTATAGGACCGCTCCTCCACCTGGGTGCCCGAGAACAGTGTACACCATCATGATTGAGTGTTGGTGGGTTTTAGTTATATGAAGTGATGGCAAGGTGTTTGCTGTAATAGTAATAAGGTGGTTGTTTTAAAGTAGAAAATCTCTTGGTTAAAATGTTTAAAACAACTAGCGTTGCTGCTGTTCAACCAAACCACATGCAGTTGCCTTACTATCATGGCTGTATATGTCAGATAGGCACATATTCATTCAAACTACCTCTCCAACAGTAGATTTGGAAACATTTGGTTTTCAATCATTGCTTGTTTCCTTTCTATAGGCATCCAAATCCAGAGAAGAGACCAACTTTTGGCTCACTGTATGTGGTCTTGAACCAAAGAACCATCTGCAACTCTTACTTGACAACGAGAGTCAATCAGCTTTACTTGGAGACCATCTATCAAAAGGAACTTCACTCTTTATTGACTTGCAATCACAATATAAATAACACAGTCATTATAGAATGATGTAAATATATTATGTATATACACTTACGTATCCTGTATTTTGCCAATTTTATAAACACAATGTGGTTATTATTGTAAATTTGTATTTGGATTTAGTGTATATACATTTAGTTCTTCAACTCTCTATATAGATAGATAGATAGATAGATACATCTGCCAATATTTACGAGGGTATGCATGTCATAGACTTGAGAATATCAACATTCTAACTTCATGTTTAACCCTCAGAAATACATTTTGAATTAAGAATTTAAAATCTCCTTTTAATTATTATAATAATATTATGCAAATATGCATCTATAAATGTTTTAACAAATGAATAAGAGTAGCTCGAAGAGCTCTGAAGGACATGCAGGTCTATGGATATAAAGTTGTTTTTAGATCAACTATACTTCATGTGGTTAGCATGACACCTCTCAGGATGGACATAATACACTTCAGTATATACTATACCATATGTATAAAAAGTTAAATAAGAATGAGTTTTCATGTCTTTGGTAGCAACAGGGGCAGCAGGTCTTGAGGTAGGAACTCGATGAGCTGTTCCTTAATGACGGGGTCCACCGTAGCTACAAGACCAGCAAATGCTACCTCTCCATGTGCCGAGTGTGCTGAGTGAAGCTGAACTGAGACATACTGATAGAGTTTGACATTAAAGAGAGGATCATGAGAATCTACATTCTTCCTCCGAACAGCTTCCTCTGTGATCACCTTCTTGTTATCGATGTCCTCTTGGTTGGTTGTATAGAAATTATGACAAACAACACTACACGGGAGAGTGTATATACGTACACTGTTAGTAGACAACACTATCTAAATTATTATCAAAGCAGATTTAAGGAAACAGAGTAATGTCCTAAGATATGAATAACTTGAGAAACAGTACTGTAATTTCAAAGGGACGGACTCACAAAAGATCAAAAAGAAAAGACTCTAGTGTCACTGATGAAGGATGGAACTCCCAGAAACAGCTGTGGCCCAGTGGAGAAAGGAAGAAAAGAATCCTAACTGTATCCTCATCCAAAGCTCTATAGGTTTGCCCTAAGTCATTAGTCTAAGATAATTGTGTTTAGCCTATTCTCTTTATGTTTCCTTGGCTTCATAGACATGATAAGCATAGTTTTTGGAATGTGGTGTTTTTATAATGTAATGTGCTACAATAGGAGAGGGTATGATATATACTTAATGAAGCTTACTCGTAGAAGGTACCAGTATTTTCATCGGTGTCTGTTGTATCATGCAGTACCTCCACACACATGTTGAGTAAGTTTCCAAACCTCTCAATCACACAACTATACACATGGGATATAGCAAGTAATATATCAGTCACACAACTATACATATAGCAAGCAGTAATGTATTGTTCAAGACATTTGAAACATCTCTAATATATGATATATACGTACATTGTAGATTGTATACATGATATGTGGTATGGGTAGTATATACTGTAAGTATAATAAACTCATCTGTGAAAAACATGAAAATGTGTGCCTTGAAAACTTGGTGCCATATGGTATAATATAGGTACGTAGCAGAGGACAATTGATTATGGCTGATGGACCATTTAACTGCATACTTACTCGTCCTTTACTGGAAGGAGAGCAGCTATTGCCAATCCTGTCATCTTGCGCTGTTGCAGATCAACCATAGAGTCCAGTCTCTCACTCCAAATATCAATAAGCATGCCAAACACAGTGACAACCTTCACAAATCAAAATCAAAACTTATACAAGATCACGCTCCACAAAGGCTTGGGTTTAATAAGACATACTGCACATCATAGCAAGAGATACATTAGTAGAGGATTCTTTACTCCACGTAAGGACTAACACTTTGATCCACTGATGTTGCAAACTTTTGCAAAAATTGTAAAAGAAATGCAAAATTCTGAAACATCACTCTAGCAAATATCATCAGGTATTTGGAGAGCACAGGAGAATGAGTCTACATACATACATAGGAGATAGATTTGACATGTATGAGTCTCAGTGTAGAAGTGTATATGGTGTATATCAGCTAACAGTTGCTTAGAAACACACAGCAAGTGAGTAGTCTCTCACCTCTTCCTTATTCAGCAGCTTGGTGATGATTACTTCAAGGCACGGAACCAGCAGTTGGGGTCCTCCTTCGGGAAACATTTGGACCACCCTCTCCATCACAGTCAAAATAGCCTTTTGGCCCTCTTGTCTCACTTCATTCATGTACACTCGACAAGCTTCTACGACAATCTCCGAAGAAGCCTAAAGTATGAAAGTGGTTGACACACTATATATAGTAGGTTGACTGTATAAAGACTACCTAGTCTCACTCCCATAGGTCACCACTATAGAGAGGTTGACTGTATAAAGACTACCTAGTCTCACTCCCATAGGTCACCACTATAGAGAGGTTGACTGTATAAAGACTACCTAGTCTCACTCCCATAGGTCACCACTATAGAGAGGTTGACTGTATAAAGACTACCTAGTCTCACTCCCATAGGTCACCACTATAGAGAGGTTGACTGTATAAAGACTACCTAGTCTCACTCCCATAGGTCACCACTATAGAGAGGTTGACTGTATAAAGACTACCTAGTCTCACTCCCATAGGTCATCTCTATAGAGAGGTTGATTGTATAAAGACTACCTAGATAGGTCACCACTATAGAGAGGTTGACTGTATAAAGACTACCTAATCTCACTCCCATAGGTCACCACTATAGAGAGGTTGACTGTATAAAGACTACCTAGTCTCACTCCCATAGGTCACCACTATAGAGAGGTTGACTGTATAAAGACTACCTAGTCTCACTCCCATAGGTCACCACTATAGAGAGGTTGACTGTATAAAGACTACCTAGTCTCACTCCCATAGGTCACCACTATAGAGAGGTTGACTGTATAAAGACTACCTAGTCTCACTCCCATAGGTCACCACTATAGAGAGGTTGACTGTATAAAGACTACCTAGTCTCACTCCCATAGGTCACCACTATAGAGAGGTTGACTGTATAAAGACTACCTAGTCTCACTCCCATAGGTCACCACTATAGAGAGGTTGACTGTATAAAGACTACCTAGTCTCACTCCCATAGGTCACCACTATAGAGAGGTTGACTGTATAAAGACTACCTAGTCTCACTCCCATAGGTCACCACTATAGAGAGGTTGACTGTATAAAGACTACCTAGTCTCACTCCCATAGGTCACCACTATAGAGAGGTTGACTGTATAAAGACTACCTAGTCTCACTCCCATAGGTCACCACTATAGAGAGGTTGACTGTATAAAGACTACCTAGTCTCACTCCCATAGGTCACCACTATAGAGAGGTTGACTGTATAAAGTCTACCTAGTCTCACTCCTATAGGTCACCACCATAGAGAGGTTGATTGTGTAAGCAATCAAGCTTACCTGAAGGAAGTCTGCTCCACCCAAAACAATGTAAGACTCAATAATCTTGAAGCACAGCGGTAGGCTTTCTGACCCAATGTCTTGAGGAAAACAGAGTTAAATTTAATAGTATTATAAATTGCATAATATGGAAGAAACACTAGATGGTATATGCATACATATAATATTGTTATATACTCATGCATACATCCAAGGAACGGAGCAATATTATGTCTTTTCAATCTAAACCAAGTTAATGATGTAGAGCCACTTCTACAAAGGCCTTTACTATACAAGAATACTGAGAAGACAGCCATATTAGGTAGGCTATCCTTACCCATGAGACCTGATAAGGATGTCCCTGAATCTTCGGTGGGCGTGCCCAAGCCCAACACACCAGACATGTTTCTGAACAGCAGCAGCAGATCTGGTGAGAGTCCAGTGGAGTGTAACAACACAGATTGCCACAAGTCCAGAGCTCCTTCTCCGAGATGAACATGAAAGGACTAAGTAAACATGACAAAATAAAGAAGTTACTAGTTCAGATATTATACCAAAAGGGAAGAAATAAGAGCACTTAGAATATAAGAGCACTTAGAATATAAGAGCACTTAGAATATAAGAGCACTTAGAATATAAGAGCACTTAGAATATAAGAGCACTTAGAATATAAGAGCAGTTAGAATATAAGAGCACTTAGAATATAAGAGCAGTTAGAATATAAGAGCACTGAGTACAGGAGATAGAGAGCTGGAAGGCACACAGTACAGAAATATCTACAGATCGGCAAGAACATCATGAAAATATATTACCTCAAATAAGTATATAAACTTTAGGTCTACATACAGTTAGTCACCTTTGTGACATCAGTGGCCATCTGTATGATGGGGAGTAGCAAGGCATGCAGCTCAGCAGAGAGGTAACCAAGACTACGAACAAGCTGTGTCAGCATGTCTATAATGACTCCCTGGACAATCCCTTCCGAGCTCGCCTCCATCCACAGTTGGGGAAGCTGATGCACTAAAACACCAACGTGGGGTCGGATACCTTGCTTCACTGCGTCAATGATTACCGACATCACGGATATCACAACCATCTAAAGAATGAAACTATGATTGCTTGAGAGATGACTTGCACAAACCATGATGTTTGCTTACTCTAGTGCGAGGCTCCTTGGAGTCTGCCAGCAACTGCTGCAGTCTTGTAACAGCATCAGATAAATACTACCAAAGGACATGTGATAGACAAGTGAGTATCATGTGAGAGACATGTGAGTGTCATGTGGGAGACATGTGCGTGTCATGTGGGAGACAAGTGAGTGTCATGTGGGAGACAAGTGAGTGTCATGTGAGAGACATGTGAGTGTCATGTGAGAGACATGTGAGTGTCATGTGAGAGACATGTGAGTGTCATGTGAGAGACATGACATGTGAGTGTCATGCGTGAGACACTCACAGGAGAGAAAGCTGCTTCATCAAAGCTAAGTTCATCTACAGCGCTCTTAAGTGATTCAGCAGCTGTTAACCTTATCTATATTACACAAATAGAATGGGGGAAGAAAAGAGTTATAAGATCAAGATTATCAGAAGTGTACTGTAATACAAAGAAAACAGTACGAGATTCACAATCTACTAACTGCAAGCTTCTCTTGCGGGTCCAGAAGAGTTACAAGTAATTTGTAAAGAGTTGGGAGGAGATCAAAGGACAATTTCACTGACACCCAGTTGCCCAGCAACCATATGACCCTTCGCCTGACTATCTCATACCTATAAGAGATGGTTTACATTGAAAGGGCAGATGTGCTAACTAATACAAAGTTTAAGGGTAATGTTTCTTATAACTGCATCAAATTTTCTTTAAAATTATCACAACAGATTTACTACACTGCTTAGAGTCAAAAGCTGCCTCATCTAAAGATACTACACACTTGTCTAACTAATAACAATGCACAAGTACATTAGCATGAATATCTACGTATGTACTGGATGTACAATAGATAAGTTTATTGGAGCTATCTGCAACGAAAAATCGAGCTAGATTGAACGTTTCGACCCGTAGGTCTTCATCAGTAATAATATGTTCAATTTAGCTTGATTTTTGTTGCAGATAGCTCCACTAAACGTATCTATCATGATGAACGCAACTAAATTACTCCCTAGTACTGTATGTGCATGCACAACAACTGAACCATGTACAACTATAGGGCAACTCAAGTCACAGACTTAATACTTAATATTAATAATGACAGTAAAATTAAACTTCACAGACTAAAGGAACAAATTAGAGCATACATGTACGTACGTACAAACCTCTGTTCTGTGACACTGAGCTCACCAATCAAATGACTGGTAAACCAAGCATCAAAGTCTAGAGCATCATACAAGTCATGGGCAGCCAGACCTGCAAGTACAATGATACATACGTATCTCTATAAACAGCATGGCTGGAAAGATGGTAACTGTCAATCATGTGATGTACATGTGACAATCATGTGATGTACATGTGATAATCATGTGATAACCATTAATTTCATATATATAGGGTCCTTACCTGCAGCTTTATATACAGCTTCCTTAATGAGTAAACTCCTCTCATCAGCACTAGCAGTAGTATCTATGTATGTACATGTAAGTACACATGTAGTAACCTTGGAGTGGATGAAATGGAGATGGAGATGCTGTGGTTACACAGTGTATGGTCACTCACTCTGTACTGCTTCAAGCATTGATACCACAGTGGGGGCAAGGTTCAGTCTGTACTCGTTCAGGAGAGTCAGGAACACTACTTGAACACACTCCTGTAGGTAGAGAAAGAAGTGGAGGGAAGGCGGGAGGGAGGGAAGGCGGGAGGGAGGAAAGGCGGGACGGAGGAAAGGCGGGACGGAGGGAAGGCGGGAGGGAGGGAAGGCGGGAGGGAGGGAAGGCGGGAGGGAGGGAAGGCGGGAGGGAGGGAAGGCGGGAGGGAGGGAAGGCGGGAGGGAGGGAAGGCGGGAGGGAGGGAAGGCGGGAGGGAGGAAAGGCGGGACGGAGGGAAGGTTGGGACGGAGGGAAGGTTGGGACGGAGGGAAGGTTGGGACGGAGGGAAGGTTGGGACGGAGGGAAGGTTGGGACGGAGGGAAGGTGCATAATTCACACACCTGCAAGGAATATTCATAGCTAGACTCAGCTTCCTCTTTCACTACAAACAAACATCAAAAAGATAACACCACACTTACATACTCCATCCTGTATGCAACATTGGCAGACTGTGTCAACAGTAGATGTTCTTATGGTCCGCAACACTAAACTCACAGAACTCCTCAGGGTCCTCCTCCCACTGGATGAGCTCAGTCTTGCTGAGGATCATGTAATGAGTGACCAGTTTCCGACACATGTCGCAAAGAACATTGGCGGAAAAGAAAGCTGTCTTGGCTTGACAAGCTTCAAGGACCTGTGGAGGAGGGGTTACTACGGAGATGAGAAATGGGAGACAGAGATGGTTGCTAACTGGTAGAATGTCATAATAAACGAATGAAGTAATAGGGTTTATTATTATTCATATTGCTGATGAAGACCTACGGGTTGAAACGTTCTATTCCAAAGATTTAATGTTGCTGTTGCTCAATAAACTTCATATATAATAAATGAATATATATCTTCATCAAATATGGAGTTCTAATATGCTATAGCTTTATAGGTTAGAACCATAGATTATCTCTATGGATACGTAAGGATAAATACTGTAATTCCATTTATTTTAGTGGAACCAAAAGTTAGCAAAACTGGATTTTACCCATACATAGCAGAATTTAATATTAGCGACATACAAGATGCATGGATGCTTTGTTAGTAGTGAAATTACAGTTTAGTTAATATAGTATAATTGGTATAGTAATAGTATTATATTTAGTGAACTCTAATTTTAGCGGTCATAATAAGGGATTTACAGGAATCTATACTAGAATAGTATGGTATTTTTGGTCACTTACTGTCAATCTTGAGTGCCGAGGTCATAGTCACTGGAGGTTTGTACTCTTCACATTTTATAACACATCTAAGTAAGTTCAAACTTTGAAGAGCGAATTTTTCAAATAATTTTCCTAAAATAATAACATTGTATATAAAGTGAACAAAGTATATAGCTAAACTTAAATATATAAATATAATACATCTGTAAGCTAGCTGTACACGTATGAGGAATCAAAGTGATAATCAAACCACAAGTAATTATAATGAAACATTATGAAGAGGGAAAACATGAGAGAAGTAATTGCTGGGAATTGAACCCAGGACAGCTGGTTATGACCACCAGTGCTCTACCACTGAGCTACAATTGTCACAGTAATATACGTATATTGCATTTATGTCTCTCTCCTTCTTAAAGTTATAAACTAAGTAATTAGCTTCCACTTGTACTAAGAGTGGTGCTTTGCAATCGCCAGACAAGGCAACAGTCAGAGATCCAGCCCAACTCCTACATTTTCCCGCTACAATAATATTGATCTAAGGATTGTTTCCCTCAAATAAATACATGTACAGCTCATGCATAAGTAGTATGCAAACAAGTTAGCAAACAACTATATAAATATAATCACTCAAATGTGTTTCTATGGTAACACTGACCATTTCCCTCATCAGTAAAGAGAAGATAGTAAACCAACTCCAAGGACTGTGTTATGAATGGGACGAAATTGATTGGATGGTAAGTCTGTACATCTGTCACCTTGCATAAGAGAATAATAGATCCCGCTGTCATGTGTTTATTATACAGCTAATATACAGCATATTACATGTATAGTTAACATACATCATGTATATATTATATAGCTAATATATAGCATATGTACATATATAGCTAATGTACATAATGTATTACAGCTAATACAGCATATTATGCGTATAGCTAATGTACTTACGGTTTTTAAGTGAACAGAGATCAGCTTTTCTACAAGTTCAACAATGGCTGGTACCTCCAATACCTTCAACCTAATGCCAGCCAGGAATCTGATCTCTGGAAATGTGTCACTTATGAATGTCTGCAACAAAGGGCAATAACAGACATATATACCAAATAAATTATCTAAAACACCCCATTCCAAAACTATGGTTATCATGTCTATGAAGCTAAGGAAACACAAAGAGAATAGACTACACAATTATCTTAGACTAATGACTTAGGGCAAACCTATAGAGCTATATATTGACTGTATATATTATTATTTATTATTATTATTATTATTAAAGTGCCCATGCATGTACATACATTAAGGTGTAGATAAATGCCAACCAGTTCTGGTTAAGGGGCACAGGGCTATACCTGGACACGTATAAACCATCACCACTTAAGGCTACCAGGCTGTCCGCCCAGGTACATAGCCCGACTGCCTGGGCGCATTAAGCCCTCGCCACTTAAGGCTACCAGGCCGCACTTCCCAGACAGTCACATACACAAGCACAGAGTTCGGAGGTGGTACATTATTTAGTTCAAGTTAAAAAAGGGTGAAGGGTGATTTACAGAGTGGGATGATGTGGGTAATGTAGATAATGTAGGTGCATGTATACACAAAAGTAATAATAATAATAAACACCATATAGTGTACCATATATATGTATGTTCCTATGCGCTAACATATACAGCAACTCGGTAATTTAATAATAATGGATGAACAAGTATTGTAACAATAAAGTCCTAATTACCTACCTAACTCTACCAAGCTTGTCATATTGTTTTACAGTCTCTAACTTTCGGCATTATCAATAAATCAAATTAAATTTTATCCAACATAATGTAGTACTCTTTGAATATCATTGTAAGAGGAAATGGGAGAATAATCAAATTGTTATTTTCAGACATAAAAGGAAATTACAATAATCAACAAACAATGACACAAACCTCTCGATAGACACCATTTTAGACATTTGAATGTTAAATAGCCAAGGCCCATATCGCTATTGTCACCTACTATGATCATGAACTAGACTATTCATGGTAGAGCATGAATATTTGCCTATTTTCATATATTATTGCATGTTGCATATATCCAACGGTGACAATACAGAATGAATGATGAATATAGACAGGTATATAGGGTTGTTTGCTAATTAGGTAATGAAAGACTCTCATATATATAATTGTCCTCTTTTTCAGTCCAAGAAGGGTATAAACAAACTACCAAACATCAATGTAGACAAATGTGTAGTTAAAATTTATTGCTTAAAGTATATATACGTATAGATATGTTAGAAGTACATATATTTGCTATATATCGATGTGTATATCATATATATGTGCTATATATTGATGTGTATATCAAGCACATACTAATGTGCACATGCATACCAATGGCTCTAGAACAGTGTTGAACCTGACAACTCCGTGAACCACCATGAGACGCAAGACTACATAATGAATAACACTTTCTGAATGTGTTTAATATCCACTCATATTCCACTCATGATATTACATGCAGGTGTATTCTAAACAAAAACATGCTTCTAATTATCATGCACAAAGTACCTTTCAAACAAGCCTTTGACTTTCTCAGTGTTTGACAACATTCATTTACTGGGAATTCCCCCTTTTGCAGCAGCTGAATGAAATGATCTTGGAATTGCCTCCACAGACGGACCAACAACACAAACAGCTTTGAGGTCAACTAGTATAGGTAGTAATGCATACTTACAATATAAATACTGATTAACAGCAGAAATATAGGACGGTAAAGTATATTTAGTACATACTGATGCTACTAACAATCATGTGACAATCACATGACTGTCTATCCTTATTCACCAGCTGAGCAAGGCATGTCATTCCAAAACACTAGTACATGCTGGTACCCAGGAGTAACTCATAACGTACACACCTCGTAAAACACTTCTCTATCCTTTTGAAGTCTCCTTGAAGCCAAAATCTTGAAAGTGCGGTAGAAGAAGAACAATGACCTCTCCTGAATCAGTCCTTCAGACACCTGAATGTTCTCTGTTAGTGTTGGAATCAGGTCCGGCCACTCCTTTGGGCAATCCTGGCGGGCTATCCGTGACAGCAGCTCCCCTAACTGGCGGGTAATTTGATCCGAGGGGTCGGCCAAATACTGGAGCAGACACTTTCGGATGAGTACCTTCTCCTCCTCGGCTATGGTACTACACGCAGAACAACACAATAAGCGATGGAGGACCGCATGAACAAGACAACGAGAAAATATAGAATATGAGATGAAATCTTTGTTGTACGTAAATACTGAGTGATTCTCTCTAACTCACGTACTCTGGAGCGGTTCTCCTCCAACGAGAGTCTACTCCATTCTTGGTTAGTGTCAGAGCAAGAAGGCGCACATCGTGCTCAACTGACTTGTCACAATAAATTCTCTACAAACAACATACCATAATATGTCATTTACTATGATAAGCCGAGCTAGACATCTGTATCGCCCTGTGCTTAGAGAGCTACACTTTATCGCAGATTAACTGCGCTCACAATAAGAAGAGAATAAAATCCAACTTCTTTCTCCCATTCCTCTAAGTGCGCTTCTCCTTGCTTCAACAAAGTAGGATCTTGACTGACTGCAGCTCGCAAGGCTTCCAGCACAAGACCCAGACCTGACTCCATCGCTCATCGCTCAATGACAAAACCGCACGCCATGTTACAATGTCAGATAACAAAACCACAATTTCTGATGGGCGTGGTCTTAACTCTGTAGACTCTTAGAATTCAATAGAGCGGAATAGCCAATGGCGTAGGTCACCCAGTATTAAGTATTAATAGTATTGACAACACTAAAAAGTGTATCATTAATTGTAATTTCAGTTGGTGGCTGGCAAATATTCATAATCTTAAAATTAAAGTGTTTTCTTTCCTAATTGATAACACACAAGTGTTCTTCTCTTTCTCAACATCTACTGTACATCACACAGGAGTGCGGTCCTCATACCAAGGACATGGTATTCTGGTACATATTGCCTCAACTGGGTACAGTAGAGCACCGTCAGTACACATATATACAATCCTGCAACATCCTCAGGAATCTTATCCACACAAACATGCTTATATTGTAGAGGTTCATTACCGAATACTGTCTTCATTTTAATTTGATAAAATTCATGAATTTCATCTTCATTTGCTGTTTTAATTCTTGTAAAGCATTCTGATTACAAGGGCATGAATCGACATGTCAATTGGCATGTTTCATGCACAGGACAACGTCACAAGTCGAATTGTAGTATAGATAATAATAAAATGAATTATTACAGAACGTTTCCGTCTCATGGACCTTCATCAGTATGTGTAATTATATAAATGAATTTGCATTACAAAAAAAGATTAACGATTCAACAAAATTTGATGAGTTTGTGGCCTATTTTAGTACTGCAATTGTAATCAGTTATCTAGTGCACACCACACAGGAGAGCTCTTTGCGGTCATCATATGGAGGACATGGTATTCCAGTACACACAACCTCAACTGGGTACAGTAGAGCACCGTTAGTATTAGCGTACAATCCTGCAATGTCCTCAGGATCCTTATCCACACAAACAAACTCTGTGCGACCTTTATGTCCTGAATCATGAGCTGACATGAGCCATCCAGAATATTCTACAGTCCATCCTGATGGACATTCGTAGGTTCCTGGAATCATGATCTTCCTTGAGCGAGTAGAGACATCACAGACAGCACAGGGAGCATTGTGATCATGATGTGCCACTAATGCTTGACCACCTGTAATCTGATATTCTGTTCCATAGAGGTTGGAGCGTCTAATATTAGCTGTAGTGGCTTCAGGATGGTACATTGCAGTCTTTGGCAAACAGAGATAATTGGCCCCTCCTCCAGGATGATCATACCAGCTACCGGCCATGATTCCTTCATATATCATTTCAGTTCCTTCAACTTCAGGACAAGTGGTCCTGCCCCATCTGATGTAGGTCACTCCTCCACCATCAGCACCAGGTCGTCCAGGTGGACCAGGGATTCCAGGGACTCCATAAGGACCAGGGTCACCCTCTTCACCATCACGTCCATCCCTCCCAGGCAAACCATCACGTCCGTCACGTCCAGTACAACCACATTGAGATGGAGGACCACTTGGCGCCTGTCTAGCAAGACGTCTAGCTTCAGCTTGTTCAATGTTAGATTTTGGTGCTTCTAAATAAATGTGAAAGTATCGATATCTTTTACGCATTATTAGTTCTTTTTACATATATACAGAAGTGAGAAGTATAACATATCATGAGTATATATATATCTCCATGCATACATATCCTCACCTTCATAGGATGCAGCTCTTGCTAGAAGAAACATACAGCCAAGGACTTGAAGAATCTTCTTCATCTTGTCTATATACTACGTATAGATTTTAGTTGCTGATATTTGCTGAGATGCACAGCACATATGCTCTAACACATACAGTAGTTTAAGGTTTACCTTTTATAGCTGTCAGATGACCCCACCCACAAACTCTATGTTGCCTAGTAACATGCTCTAGTTTAGATACAGACAGCACAAGTTGTTATAACAGCTAATGTTTGGAGTATAATGCATATATATATATATATATAGTAATACATATTCTCACTATATACAATACTGTACATATATATTATTATGTTATACTTCCATCCAGTTTGCACATCAAATTCAATGTACTATATATGTAAATCAAATTCCTTGTATGTATATATATAGCTATGTAATTGGTCTGTCCTTCATGTTGCACCGCTAGCCTCTGCCAGGCTACCAGACAGACTTCCTTGACAGTTAGGAAATGGAATATAATTATTATGTATTTAAATACAAAAGCACGTACTATAGCTACATATATAAACACATTGTCATGCAACCATTATGTAGCCTGAGGTATATATAGTTTACACTTCCTTGCAGACTTCCTTGATGGTTTAGGAATCAATATATATATATGTATTTATCAAACTGTAGTCTTCTTGGGTATATATGTATATTCATACAATTCATGAACATTTAATCTTTTGCTCCACTGGGCCAGACAGCTGTTTCTGGGAATTCTACCCTTCATTAGTGACTCTGGGAATCTTTGTCCCTTTCTTGATCTTTTGTGAATACCTGGCTCATGAATATCATATCCTATGCAATTCTATGCATTAACTATCACTCATAAACTGCATGCATAAATAGTTAATTATAACCTTAAATAAACAAAATTTTAATATAACAGTACATGTGAATATAGTCTAAAGGTGTGTGCATGCTATATAATAAACTGTTTGCTCATATAACTGAAACGGGTCATCCACACGATCCTATGGTGATAGCACCATAGGACAATGACTGGATAAATGTTGGCGAAATGTTCAGACCGTGATTTGTAACCGTTACATCTCTTATGCAGCCCTCAAAATCAGATGTGGTAATAGCTTCACTCTTACGAACCAAATCTAAAATAAGACAAATAATCAAAGCCTTATATCACCCAGCCTATAGACTAAAGGCATCAGATAAATATAATATGTATCTCATACTTCTGGCCATACCTGGGATTCCCCCCACATAGAATGGGTGTAATGCATCTACCGAGATGAAGCCTTCCAACTCTGAAGTTTCCATGGCAACAGTCTCTGAATTTAGAATCAGCTCTCCAATAGTTCCTACCTTCTTTACTGTAACATTGACCCATTCTCCATGGCAACATCTAGCCTGGTTCACAGTCCTACTAATAACATCAACACTGCCTCCTCCATTATCAAAGGTAAAGATAACCTATAGTCAGTAGCAGAGACAGAAAGTGCATTTAACAGATTTATTTAAGCTGGGAAATGTCACAAACTGTATGGCTGCTTTACAGAGCCCCCAAATTCTAAAGACATACAGTTCTTGTAACCATTGCATGCAGTAAGGCTTAAGTGTAATAAAAGAGTGCATCATTTAAGTACATTACCTGTAGATTTCAACTTACACATCTTTGGTAACTACACAGTGAATTAAAATTCACATCTTGATATAATTGCATATTAAAATACTTTTTATGTCCTATGATTTCAGTGGATCTGTAAATGTACTTATATATACAGTATATATAACTTACACTTTCATTCTGAACCATAAGTGATATGAAATCTTGTCTATCTGGGTTGATCAGATAAAATAAAACACCATTGGAAGAGTTGGTTCTAAAACCCAAACTGATTGTAAAATTGGCACCAGGATCATAGGCATCTAGAAGCTGAGCATAACCACTTCCTGAGAATGTTCCAATATTTTTGGAGTCTGGCGGACAGGAAGTGTTGCCTTGGGAACCATCAGGTTGGGACAGATCCACAGGATAATCATTTATGAAAAGTGAGTGGAAACAGCCAATCATGCTTGGATGATACTGTATTGAGAGACCAAAGAGTTAAGAATATTAAATTGTGGCACATTGCATGGTGTATGCAGTAGTATACATACGTAGCTGGGAAGTGCTATATATCGAGTTTATAGATACAAATAATATAGTGATGGATTGTCATAATTAGGTCAAATACAATAAACTATGATGTATTGTCATAGATTGTCCAAAACTAACTAACCCTTTCCCCAGATTCAAGAATTCCTCTTGCAACAATATTACTAGAAACTCCTCCAATGTAGAGCAGATCATTGTGAAGATCTAATGCACGGTAATCGCCACCGGATCTTCCCATACCCTCTACTACACCATCAACTATCAGAGATCCATTTGCACCATCATAGTATCTGGACAGCACAGCCTGTGTAATGAGAGATAGGTTAGGTGGAAGGGAATATTATATATAAGATACACTAATCCTTAGTTATTATATATAGCTCAGTTATTATACGTAATATAGCTCAAAAGATACCTACGTACGTATATACAGTACATGGGCTGCTACATGTACTGTATATGGACTATGTATACTGTATATGGACTATGTATACTGTGTATGGGATATATGTACTGTGTATGGGATATATGTACTGTGTATGGGAAATGTACTGTGTATGAGAAATGTACTGTGTATGGGAAATGTACTGTGTATGGGAAATGTACTGTGTATGGGAAATGTACTGTGTATGGGAAATGTACTGTGTATGGGAAATGTACTGTGTATGAGCTATATTGTGTATGGGCTATTCTAATGTCAACGGAACCTTACAGAGTGCTGTAGTCCATCATTGTACATTTTCTGTGACTGCAACAAAAGTGATCCAGTTCCAAGATCGAAGGAGTAGAAGAGATAGCCACCTCGAAGTTCCAGAGCTAAGAAATCACTCACTGAATTGTTTCCAATGAACAGCAATACACCTTCAGATGCATAAGCTGTAAATTGTAGTGATATGTTGAACTGATTACGAAGCATAGAATTTGGCACATCAAATGCAAAGTAACTTCCAAATTCTCCTGTGAGTGCAGCGTCAGTTGTTGTAGGAGTAGGAGAGGGAGTTGGCGACCGAATAACGCTTGAGGGAACACTGCTACTCAATGAAACAACTTGAGATATGTCTAACACGAGTGAAGGTGATACCGATGCAGATGATACAACCCCAAATGTGGGTGATGGTGGCTCTGATGTAGTTGATGGCGGTTCGGATGTAGGTGATGGCGGTTCGGATGTAGGTGATGGCAGTTCTGATGTGGGTGATGGTGGCTCTGACGTAGGTGATGGCGGTTCTGATGTAGTTGATGGCGGTTCGGATGTAGGTGATGGTGGCTCTGATGAGGGCGATGGGGGCTCTGATGAGGGCGATGGTGGCTCCAATGTAGGTGATGGTGGTTCTGATGTAGTTGATGGCGGTTCTGATGTAGGTGATGGTGGCTCTGATGTGGGTGATGGTGGCTCTGATGTGGGTGATGGTGGCTCCGATGTGGGTGATGGTGGTTCTGATGTAGGTGATGGCGGTTCAGATGTAGGTGATGGTGGCTCCAATGTAGGTGATGGAGGCTCTGATGTGGGTGATGGAGGCTCTGATGTGGGTGATGGTGGCTCCAATGTAGGTGATGGAGGCTCCAATGTAGGTGATGGTGGTTCTGATGTAGTTGATGGCGGTTCTGATGTGGGTGATGGTGGCTCTGATGTGGGTGATGGTGGCTCCGATGTGGGTGATGGTGGTTCTGATGTAGGTGATGGCGGTTCAGATGTAGGTGATGGTGGCTCCAATGTAGGTGATGGTGGCTCCAATGTAGGTGATGGTGGCTCCAATGTAGGTGATGGAGGCTCTGATGTGGGTGATGGAGGCTCTGATGTGGGTAATGGTGGCTCCGATGTAGGTGATGGAGGCTCTGATGTAGGTGATGGTGGCTCTGATGTAGGTGATGGTGGCTCCGATGTAGGTGATGGAGGCTCTGATGTGGGTGATGGTGGCTCTGATGTGGGTGATGGTGGCTCTGATGTGGGTGATGGGGAGGTTGCTGAACTCGAAAAGGAGACTATACTTTGTGATGGAGGTGGGAGAGGTGGAGGAGGTGGGGGAAGAGGTACAAAAGGAGAGGAAGAAGGTTGTATTTCCGTGGAAGAAGATCTAATACCAGAGGTCAGAGAAGGTGATAGCAGCAGAGTAGATGAAGGAGCATCAGTCACAGTGCTTGAAGAGAGTGAGGATGAAAGTGTATCAGCTACTGAAGTTGGCACAGCTACAGAACTAGAAGTTAGATCCACTCTACTGGTCAATACACTGGATATGCTGAAGGAAGGTGTCACAGTGCTTGAAGAGAGTGAGGATGAAAGTGTATCAGTTACTGAAGTTGGCACAGCTACAGAACTAGAAGTTAGATCCACTCTACTGGTCAATACACTGGATATGCTGAAGGAAGGTGTCACTTCAGGGATGCTGGAGGTGAGGAGAGGGGAAGTTGAAAGTGTCTGCTCTGAAGATACAAAGTCACTATCCGAGGTAAGTCTGGAAGATGTTGGAGTAGGGAATACACTTGGGGTGTCTTCTATAGAGGAGGACCGTGTGATTGCTGGTGTAGTGAAAGTGGAGCTTGACGAAGGAGTGGGTGGAATAGCAGTCGCTGGTAGGCATCCATATAGCGCCACGCCCTCAAACCTAACAGCTTCATTGAAATCAACAGTACTATAGAACAAAATAAGAGCAAGCAATCAGAACTCATTAATGCTTCATTTCTTCATAAAAATACACAAGAACCTTATGGAGGCCAAGACGTGTAACAAATTAGTTCTGTATATATGAATGGAGAGTGGCTTTGAAAGAGGTCATTCACAAAAGTGATTTTAAATCCTATTTAGAGTGCTCATGTATATATGGACATTCTTAAAAGATAAGTGGAGGGATTCCCTCAAAATGGCATCTCCTGGGGATAATACTCGGCCTATTTCAATCAGTTAGAACAGTTCATATGAAACATAACTTACTCTTCATTGATAACGACATTTCTTATGCAACCTCTCAAGCTAGTGCTAATTAGTGTCCCACTCCTTCCTGCACCTCCAATGAACACTGCTGAGTCAGCAGTAGTTCTGTAACTAACATTAGAAACTATTCCGTTTCTATAGGCAGTACCATCCACAGACAGCTGGAAATCAGTCTGGTTTATGATGAGTGACACTGAATGCCAAGCACCATCACTATAGCTTCTAGTGGCCGTCTCCAGGACAACACCATCAAAGGTAGCTCTGACATTAGTGTGATATATAGCCACTTGTAGTGGATGCACCTAGAGTAGAGGAACATGGAAACAGTAGGAGTCATATGAGTAATGTACTATAACACACCATTTTCTTACATGCTACATCTACCGTAGAAGAAAGGCCTATATGGAACTAAACCTAGTGCATGAAAGCTTTGGAAGAGGATACAAGAGTTTTCTCCTTCTACATCTCTTTTTCTCCAATCGGCCACACCTTCATGCATCAGTGATCCTGGGAATGTATTCTTTGATATAATGCACAATGCTTTAACAAAACAAACATCAAACTACAGAAAGAAGTGTTTGAGATGGTTCAACTTTTAGTCTTCTTCAGTCACTAATCTCCAGAAGACCCCAGTGTTGAAATGTCCGAATCCTAAAAGAACTAACTGTGACTCTAGATGCCTAAAAGACTAAAAGATGAACCATCTCAAAGATAAGTTTGGTGCAGTTAAAAGAAATCCTTATCATCTACAGAAAGAATGGTTTGCAGATTTCATTCTCTACTCACCTCCAATAACACAGCTGCTAGTTGGGTTGTCTTAAAGAGGAACATCACTCTATATACAGGTGCTGATGGAGGAGCTAATTCAACCAATCCAGTCCCCATAAACCTGACTCCATTGACCACCTGAGATGGACACCCATTAAACTCAACATTGCTGTTCTGGAGATTGAATGCGAGATGAAGTGGTTTTCCATTCAGATAGACCATATTCATGCATCCAGCATAGCCACTTGTGACAGCAACAGGACTGTATAAATGAGAGGTAATAAAACACTGAAGTGGCAACGGTTCTATATGTCAGTACCTAATATGTACATATGTACGTAGTTAGTATACTTATATACAGTATATAATATGTACACAGTTAGTATACTTACGTATATACAGTATATAATACGTACATATGTAGTTAGTATACTTATATACAGTATGTAATATGTACATATGTAGTTAGTATACTTACACTACTGACCTATGCACTGCATTATCCATGGTGAAACCACCAAAGTAGCTTATTGGTGACAGATTAAGCGTCACCGTGGTAACAACAAATGAAGAAGTGGTTGTTTTCAGTTCAGAGTCATCCACACTAATGACTCCTGTTTGATTAAAGACTTGAATACTGATAGCATGCCACTGACCATCATTATAAGTCCTCTCAGTCGACAAGACAAAACTGTCAATACCCATTAAAGCAGTAACCAGGGTAACACGCCCACCATTTAAGTAGACCACTACATAATGACTGGGATTGTTTGTGCCTGAGCCATAGAAGAGAATACTGTTCTCTGAGAAGGTCCTGATGCTCAGCTGAAGAGACAGTTCATCAGTTATACTACCAGTCTCCAGTTCCACAAAACCGTTACCATGGAACCAAGTCCCATTCTCAAAATCTCTTACAGCTTCAATAGGTGGGCTATAAATGGAACACAAGTGTACTGGTCACATATGTACGTAGGTGAACCTTGGGCTGCAGTGTGTGTAGTATATAGAAATCACATTGTAATATATAAACATATGTATATACATACGTAGGACATATGCTTACCTACCTACTGTACATATAATACATAGTTATACACTCCACTCATAGGCTTTTCGTGGGATAATGCAAGCTTATAGCCATTTACTTAGTTATTGGCTGGATATAACTATAATAAGAGGCCAAAGTGCCTCTTATTATAGTTATACAACAGTTGTGGAATATAATTTGCCTTGGTTGCCCCAGCAACGGAGTGTATGTATTTATATACATGTGCATACATACATGTAAATATACACCCACATATGCATACGTATATACGTATGTAACACACACTTATGTACATATAGGTATGATATTTGTGTTTACCGTGGTCCACAAGGAATTGCAGCTTGAGGAGAAGTTGGTAGAAGCAAGGGCAGCTGGACTCCATTTAACTCTACACCATCAACACATCCTGTGTAGTATTCACTCTATAATTTCAGGAAACATATATTTCACTGAAAGAGAGCATGCATGTCAAAAAACTTAACAAACATACGTAAGTACAGTATGTCTATGCATACAAACACATATTTCCTATGTAAAAATATGCAGTTGTGTATCATACAATTACTTCATATCATCATTGCTAGAATGGTGCTACATTATTTGTATGTTTTGAAATTTTGAAATCTGTCTGTATTATACCATAACGACATACTACTTGCTTTTAGGATATGCATACTTGGCTCTACTTACAGCTCTATTATCGGGAGTTCCCCCAAGTAGGAGGCTCTCACTTGCTGTAAAGTTAAAGGATGCCCTGCTTGGCCTCCCCGAGGTGCTCCAGTGAGTTCCACTTCCAAATTCAGCCACTGACAACTGCAGACCAGAAGCAGTGTTAGAATGGACTTCAGAAGCCAACACATGGTACCAAGTGTTCTGAAGAGGAAGATCCAGAAAGGCACTAGAGGTAGTACCACTATCCACTGTTGAAAAGACTATGGAACTGTTCCTCAATGATAAACTAATTAACTGTTGGCTGTCCTGTGTCTCTGTTGAAATCACAGTACCAGATATCTCTTCAGGACGGAAGAAGAAAGAGAGAGAGGTGAACCCGTTTTGGTTCACTCCAGCTGGTGTTCTATAGCTAAGTGATGAACTTCCATTCAACCTCACAGCTACAGAGATCTAAAAAAGTGAAGAAAATAAATTGCCTATATACAGTCCAATAGTGGAACAGCAATACCTTTATACAGATATACTTACATAGGTTCCATATTGGATTCTATACATCTATATTGCAGTATACATAAACCTACCCTTGCAGCTGCTTCTTCAATGGCAGCCAATCGGCTCCTCAGATCTGAGAGACCAATCTCCATCTCCTGTTGCAACATTGTGGTCTCACTGGATTCCATGGTAACCTGATTCAAAAGTGAGGTCCTCTGATTGATGGCATCCTCGATTTCAGGGAGCAGCATAGCAGTGTCTTGAAGTGTGTCATTGGCAGTTTGGACGATATCAGAAAGGTTCTGAAGGAGAGTATGGGTATGTTGGAGACGTTCCATCACATCAGAAGACTGTCTCATCACTCTTTGGTGACTTTGCACAACACTACTTGTATTAGCTGAGATGGCTTCAATGTCCACATTAATATTCAGCAAAGCTACAGCTAAGAAAGAAAGGTATATGTGGTCATGTGATCAGAGTGTGACTGTCATGTGACCTACCGATCTCGGCTTCCAATCTAACAGCAATGTTTGAAAGATAAACCTCAGTTCTTCTAAGTTCGCTTAAAAGGTTTGTTGTCATAGAAACTGAAGATTCTACCCCAGGTATTCGGTCTAACACAGCATTCACCATTAGAGTGAGATTCTGAACAGTTTGTTGCAAGTGAAGACTGCTGTTGTAGGCCATTTGCACCTGCGTTATGTAACCAGCTGCCACCAAGTCTTGGGCCTATAAGATAACATTGGCCACACATGTGAAGGAGATTAATAATAATTCTGCAAATTTATATCACGATACTATATTTAATGACATTACTAGGGTATTATGTAAATTTGCTGACCCTGATCATGAGCTGTTGGGTGAGAAGGGACATAATGGTAATATATACATACTGCAGAAATACCATACATAAGGGATGAAGGACGTATACCTGTTGAAGAGCTAGAGTTGCTGTGAGGTTAGCTGTCTGGCTAAGATTCATAGCCAAGTTGACATTAGTGACTACCTGTTCATAATCGGTGACAGCAGTCAAAGCGTCTCTTCCAATTGCAATGCTAGGATTAAGAATCCTGTAGAAACAAGTGCACACATTACACATGATATATGTTGTCATGGATACCACACTGTGCTAACTTTTAGCCTATACTCACATTCCTACAGTTTCAGCTACTGAGAAGTAGTTGTCTCTGTGATTCTCTGCTGAAGTCACATGTGAGTGTACTTCCATAAGTATACTTTGTAGTGCCAGCACAGACGTATTGAGACTGTCTATAGCATGCACAAGAGGGGCCGGGGCAGTTCTGTTTGAGGGGAAACCCAGGGACTCTGATAACGTAACCAAATCTTCCTGAATTTGAGTCACAAATGATGCTGCATTCTGAGTAAGTACTGATGCATTAATTCTATTAGCAATAGCTGATTGAATAGCGGAGTCAACATATGAAATATTTGCCTGTGTTGGAAATAAATAATAGTAATATTAATTAATTCTGTAACTTAATAATAGAGGCTTATATCAAGCAATTCAGGTAGTATGTCAACTATATCCTGTACCCAAGCAACATCTACACAGGTAGTATGTCAACTATATCCTGTACCCAAGCAATATCTACACAGGTAGTATGTCAACTAAATCCTGTACCCAAGCAACATCTACACAGGTAGTATGTCAACTATATCCTGTACCCAAGCAACATCTACACAAATGTATATGTTTGTATGTATTTAACATATTCTAAAATCCCATGAACAAACTACCAGTTCTATGTAACAAATTACTTACTTGTACCCTAAGTGCCCCTTTAATTTTATGGCGGGCTCATTGTGCAATATGTACAGCATAGTAATTGATAGTGCTTTGAAGAGGTACTCACATCGATGGCAGATGATGAAGCAGTTACATTGCTACTAATGCTCTCCAGTATATTTAGTGTGGACACGACATCCTGTAAGAGCTCTTCAGTATAGTCAACATTGTCTTTAAGCTCCTGAAGATCATTAGTCAGGTTTGTAGTTTGCTCAGTCTGAATGGTAGCTAGTGCATCAGTATCCGCTGCTGAAGCATGCAAAATATTGATTTGTCTTAGATAGTTCCTGGCATCTGTTACTTCATCAGAATAGAATATGTTTGACTGGAAGGCGGTAATGTTGTCATGGATCTCCGTTGCTTCACTCCACAGTATTGATATATTAGTCCTAGACCGCTGAAGGTAGATGCCCAAATTGACAACTTCTGTTATTGCCCTATCCATAGAAGTCCTCTCTACAATAATCTCATCCAATCTTGTCTCTGATTGTAATTGGAGAGCATCAATCTTGTACTCAAGAGCTGAAAAGGTTGAATCAAGACTTGTTATTGCAGACTCCAAATTAGAGGTACTTGCAAGTGCTTCTTTGTATTGCAATTCATAGTTATCTAACTGCTGTCTTGCGTAATCAATGTTGGCCTGAAGGGAAGCAATATTGAGCAATCATCAAAGGTGTTGCAGTGCAAGCAGGTGTATGTTGCAAACTAACAGAACCTACTTACATGTAAATACTATAAGTAGGTACATTTATGAAATATTGGATCAATCTATTGAAAATTATAGGAGAATGAGCAATTTAGTAAACACTGATTATTATAGTAGTGTCCAATGTGCCAGATAATTATGTATAGATTACAATAGTGTCTCACCATAATACTGTTCATAGTTGTGGAGATATTGCTTAATCCCTCCTTATCTGCCTCATCAAGAGCTATCAATTCATACACTAGCGACCTCAGTGAGGCTAGATGTGACCTTACTTGATCAAGCAAGGCAACCAGTCTGTCCACACACTCACCACAGTCTATGAATATCATTAAGTTTGGATTGAGAAATCAGCTTTTATAAATAAAAATACATATAAAGTTTGTCAAGAAAATGCAAAATTCAAAAAAAAAAACATAAAACTTATATATATATTTTAAAGGAGTACTATGGAAAATGCCATATTATAACAATGTGTTACTATATATGGAATACCTGTACATTGTATATAAATGTTTTTAAAATTTGGAAATCATTTGAAAACTGAAATAGTAGTTATGTACGTACTTGTACTAGTACAACAATACACTATTGTCTATAGCCAACCAATTCCATCCAAAACAAATCAACTGGACTTGTACCCTCACTTCATGTGTATTGCTTACCTTGGCATCCTACACTTGTTAGGTTTTCAAAATATGGTTGACACATGTCACAGATCCGTCCGGTTACACCCGGCTGGCAGAAGCACTGTCCTGTTACCTGATCACAGCTAGAATTATAAGACCCCACGTCATTACATCCACATTCTGTGAAGAAGAATAGAATACTCACTCAAGTAAACTCGCGCATTGAAACATGGCAACACTCCTTGTACAGTATAAAGGTAGAACCTACAGTCAGTGAGGCATTTACCCTTTCTTGAACCTCCCTGAAGAGAGTTAAATTGTCAATAATGAACTCAGTAGTCCCCAAAATTTTATTATATCATATCCCTCCTTGCAATATTTTCTAAAGAACCTCTGAGAACCATTAAAAATATGATTTTTAAAATGAGCTGAAAGCATAATAAGGCATCCCTACCAATCATAACCATGGCAACCAAAGCAACCATTTAGTTATAGTTGCATAGTGTATTAAACAATTGCAAGTTCTAAAATATATGCACACTAAATGAAGTTGCAGTACAAAAACAAACAGTTGATAATGATTAAACAAAATTTGATATGTTCTGTGGCCTTTTTCGATACTATAATTCGATCATTGTGAAAGTTATCTAGTGCACACTACACAGGAGAGCTCTTTGCGGTCGTCATATGGAGGACATGGTATACCATTACATGTCGCCTCAACTGGGTACAGTAGAGCACCATTAGTATTAGCATACAATCCTGCAATGTCCTCTGGATCCTTATCAACACAAACATGCATTGTACGACCATTATGAGCTGACATGAGCCATCCAGAATATTCTACAGTCCATCTTGATGGACATTCGTAGGTTCCTGGAATCATGATCTTTCTTGAGCGAGTAGAGACGTCACAGACAGCACAGGGAGCATTGTGATTATGATGTGCTGCTAATGCTTGACCACCTGTAATCTCATATTCTGTTCCATAAAGGTTGGAGTTTCCAATATTAGCTGTAGTGGCTTCAGGATGGTACAGTGCATTCTTAGGCAAACAGAGGTAATTGGCCCCTCCTCCAGGATGATCATACCAGCTACCAGCCATGACTCCTTCATATATCATTTCAGTTCCTTCAACTTCAGGACAAGTGGTCCTGCCCCATCTGATGTAGGTCACTCCACCACCATCAGCACCAGATGGTCCAGGTGGACCAGGGATTCCAGGGACTCCATAAGGACCAGGGTCACCCTTTGCACCATCACGTCCATCCCTCCCAGGCAAACCATCACGTCCGTCACGTCCAGTACAACCACATGGAGATGGAGGATCAGTCGACTGTCTGGTAAGACGTCTAGCTTTAGCTTGTTCAATATTGGATTTTGGTACTTCTGAAAATAAATAATAAGAGGATATAAATCATCTAAAGAAAGTTTATCATAAGATATTTTCACACCAATATTACATATACACTGCATAGATACATATGTACAGTATACAATGAGTACATATCTTCATACATACGTATCCTCACCTCCATAGGATGCAGCTCTCGCTAGAAGAAACATACAACCAAGGACTTGAAGAATCTTCTTCATCCTGTCTACTAGAATCTCTAGTTGCTGATATTTGCTGAGATGCACAGCATATATGCTCCAACACGTAGCTGGAGTTCTGCCCCTTTTATATCTGTCAGTTGACTCCACCCACTAGTTGGAGGTTGCCTAGCATTGACAGTCCATGTCTTTCATGCTCCCCTATGGATCAGACTGCTGGAACGGTTGTTGGTGATGTTTACCATCTGAAGAAGATCCTCATGTGTAGCAATCCTTATAAAATCGCAAGGTCAGGTGTGTAGTAGTAATTGATAATCGGTAACCTAATTAACACATTCAATTTTATATCAGCAGACACTAATTGAACCAACCTGCAGTGTCTACTAAACCTTCTTGTGAAATCACTTTGATTTGCTAAAACATATTAAACTGGGTTTTCCCCAAAATTTTATCATTTCCTTCCTTGTGATATTTTCTGAAGAAACTATTAAAAATGTGATTTTATAATGAGCCAAAAGTACATATTAAGGAACCCCTATACTCATTGTAACCATGACAACCATTTAGTTATTGCTATGTTGTTATGCATTAAACAAGCTCTATACCAACTAAACATGTGCACACACTAAATCAACTTGTAATACAAAAAGAAATAGTTTAATGACCAAACAAAATTTTTATATGTCTTGATACTGCCATTATAAGAGTCATCTAGTGCACACCACACAGGAGAGCTCTTTGCGGTCATCATATGGAGGACATGGTATACCATTACATGTCGCCTCAACTGGGTACAGTAGAGCACCGTTAGTACTAGCATACAATCCTGCAATGTCCTCAGGATCCTTATCAACACAAACATGCTCTGTACGACCTTCATGTCCAACATCATGAGCTGACATGAGCCATCCAGAATATTCTACAGTCCATCCTGATGGGCATTCGTAGGTTCCTGGAATCATGATCTTTCTTGAGCGAGTAGAGACATCACAGACAGCACAGGGAGCATTGTGATCACGATGTGCCTCTAATACTTGATTGCTACGAGTCTCATATTCTGTTCCATAAAGGTTAGAGTATCCAATATTAGCTGTAGTGGCTTGAGGATGGTACAGTGCATTATTTGTCAAACAGAGGTAATTGGCCCCTCCTCCAGTATGATGATACCAGCTACCGGCCATGACTCCTTCATATATCATTTCAGTTCCTTCAACTTCAGGACAAGTGGTCCTGCCCCATCTGATGTAGGTCACTCCTCCACCATCAGCACCAGATGGTCCAGGTGGACCAGGGATTCCAGGGACTCCATAAGGACCAGGGTCACCCCTTTCACCATCACGTCCATCCCTCCCAGGCAAACCATCACGTCCATCACGTCCAGTACAACCACATTGAGATGGAGGATCAGTCGACTGTCTGGCAAGACGTCTAGCTTTAGCTTGTTCAATATTGGATTTTGGTGCTTCTGAAAATAAATAATAAGAGGATATAAAATCATATTTATGCAGATGTGAAGCTTATACCAATTAGCAACAGTTGTGCTTTATATACATAAAGGTTATCATAAGATATTTTCATTGCAATAGTATACTATGGATATATCTCCATACATACGTATCCTCACCTCCATAGGATGCAGCTCTCGCTAGAAGAAACATACAACCAAGGACTTGAAGAATCTTCTTCATCCTGTCTACTAGAATCTCTAGTTGCTGATATTTGCTGAGATGCACAGCATATATGCTCCAACACGTAGCTGGAGTTCTGTCCCTTTTATATCTGTCAGTTGACTCCACCCACTAGTTGGAGGTTGCCTAGCATTGACAGTCCATGTCTTTCGTGCTCCCTATGGATCAGACTGCTGGAACGGTTGCTGGTGATGTTTATCATCTGAAGAAGATCCTCATGTGTAGCAATCCTTATAAAATCGCAAGGTCAGGTGTGTAGTAGTAATTGATAATCGGTAACCTAATTAACACATTCAATTTTATATCAGCAGACACTAATTGAACCAAAGTTGTGACCTGCAGTGTCTACTAAACCTTCTTGTGAATCACATTCATTTCATAAAACTAATTGTGTTCAAATCTTAAGCTTATATATATGGGTCCTTCTTCATACTATATATATGTACAAATATGTTATTGGTCCCTCTTCACAGACCTTATTATACTATTTCAGCTGTCAATTGATAAGTTTACATATGTAAACAACTTCATTTAATTATTGTACCTTCACACTACCAGATAGGTTTCCTTAACCTTTTTGGAGATTGCATTTCTAATTACATTTCAAAGTAATGGTCATAATACAGAGTGTCAAGTCGACTTTGGGACCGTGAAAATCGTCATTATATACAGGTGGTCGCTATATATGAGTGATCATTATATGCAGGTGGTCGTTTTATACAGGTGGTCGTTATACGTATACGAGTGATCGTTATATACAGGTGGTCACTACAGGTGGTCGCTATATACGAGTGGTCGTTATATACAGGTGGTCACTACAGGTGGTCGCTATATACGAGTGGTCGTTATATACAGGTGGTCGCTATATACGAGTGGTCGTTATATACGAGTGGTCGTTATATACAGGTGGTCGTTATATACGAGTGATCATTATATGTAGGTGGTCGTTTTATACAGGTGGTCGTTATACGTATACGAGTGATCGTTATATACAGGTGGTCACTACAGGTGGTCGCTATATACGAGTGGTCGTTATATACAGGTGGTCGCTATATACGAGTGGTCGTTATATACGAGTGGTCGTTATATACGAGTGGTCGTTATATACAGGTGGTCGCTATATACAAGTGGTCGTTATATACGAGTGATCGTTATATACAGGTGGTCACTTTAAATAGATGGTCATTATGCATAAATGAATTCTATTCAGGCAGACTATTCTTATACTTTGCATAAAATATCAATTCTGGAGGTTTTGGAGAAGAAGGTTCTTAAGAGAAGGCTGCTTGTAGTAGCTAAGCTTTCCTATCACAAGTAATATCTGTAACAAATTTATATTTGGAAGGTCTCTTAATGTCCTTGAAACAGGCGTGATAGTTCTTTGGATCATCAAAGAAGACCTTTAGCATCAAAACATCTGACCACAAAAAGATTTACCAAACTGTTTTGTAGACATTCCAAAAGTCCAAATAATTTACCAACTGAAGGATAAGTCTATATGTTGTGGCATCTTATAGAGGTGACCATTTTTGAAGCAGTTTTGATTGTTTCTGATAGTTTTGGTGAATTTTTATTCTATCCTGAATATTTAGAATCGTCCCCTTCTTGTAGAAGAGTGATTGAACAATATAGCTCTTAATTAAATTGGTTACATACTCACCCATGCACCCTGTTATAGTGAGGTTGTAGTAGTTGAATCCACAACTGTCACATTCAGGTCCAGTGACACCCGTAAGACAGGTACATTGTCCTGTCACACTGTCACAACTGTCACTAGAGCTACCAACCTGGTGACAACCACAAGACTGACATCCGTCACCCGAGTCAATATTCCACCTATTCACCTACAGTTGCATGTGTACAACATATTAAAATAATGGTAATCACTGAACCAGTAGAAACGCTACATATTTCAATGGTAAAACCCTAGGAATATCAAACACTTTTGATAGCAGTTGAATCTGTATCCTAATATATACACTATATTTACGTATATGTACTATATACGTATATGTACTATAGCTACTGGTGCTATATACACAAGTGTCTCTGATGTAATATCTGCATTATTGGGGGTTCTTAGGAGACAGGTACGTACACAAAGAGATGATAATGTTCTGTAGTACCAGTAGCATAGCAGAACCATTTATTTGAAGTGGATGATAAAGCATAAATATTATTTTATATGTCCAATATTCAGGGCTGCATGCAGAACTTGGTGCTGGGGGGTGGGGGTGGAACAAATTGAAAATTTCAAAATTTAGGGGGGGGACAATGGTATGACGGTGTTGAGGCAGTTTAGGGGGTTCCAATAGTTTAAGGGGGCAAATTGCCCCCCCCCCCCATGTAGCCCTGCACAATAATCAATAATTCTATGCAATAGTACACACAGGTATGCAATGTATTTATATTACTGTACAAGCATGGACAGACTTACATCACAAGTGTCACAAGCTCGACTAGTGACTCCAGGATGACACTGACACTGTCCTGTCACAGCATCACACACCACTGACACTGAACCATTCACATGGCAGGAACACGCTGCATGGAGCAAAGAACAGTTTGGGGATTAGAAGTGTCTTTTTGATTTAGTTTAAATGTTTACTATTATTAATGAACATACGTACATATGTATGTACAACAAATGTGTAAACAGTGTGTCAGGAACAGAAGAATAAAGAGAAGACTCTTGTATCCTCATCTGAAGCTCTTACAAGGTCTGGTTCCCACTATATTGAAGAGTAGCCATAGTACGTATGTAGGAAAATGGTGTTTCAGATTTATTATGTTCATGTCCATAAAGGTTCATTCAGCTATTGCACAATTATTGTGTATGCAGCTCTTGAGAACTGTCTGCTTTCTTAAATGTTGTGGTAGACTTTTTAAAACACTTTACCTTGACAGTCCTGCTGGGTTGCATTGCCATAGTAACCATCTGCACAAATTTCACACTGCACCCCTGCCGCATTGTTGGTACAGATGAGACATTCCCCTGTGGTAGTGTTACAGGATCCAGATACACTTGAATTAATGTTACCATTGCAATCACATGACAAGCAAGGCACAGCTGGAGGGTTGCCATGGTAACCACTACTACACTCATTGCAGAGCTGACCAGTGTATCCAATTGCACAGTCACACACTGGAGTGCCATCAGGGGAAGCCGAACAGGAAGACCTATACAAAGAGAGGTACATATGTAGACGTTTACAATGTTCTTTTTCCTGTTTTTCAAAATCCTCTTCTTAACACATTCAAGTTTCAACTTAAGTGTATTGACTATCAAAAGGTCTCTTGAATGTGTCTGTGTTTCCATAGTTACAAGGTTGCTCACGATGACCACTTACGAGGTGGTTGTACTGATCATACAGGGACATGGAACACAGGAGAGTGGCTCTCCACTTGGATTGCTGTTATAGAAGCCTTCAATGCAGTTCTCACAATAGTCTCCAGTACTGTTGCCCATACAGTCCTACAGTACACGTGGGAGATATAGGTATGTAGTACTTCAATCAGATACATAGTTATATACTACAATAATAATGAACAAAGTCCGTACCAATTTTGGTAAATCTGCCATATCTTACAGATTAGCTAAATTATCACTTAGTTTTTGAATGGATTTTTCTTTTTCTTTGGACTCTTGTTTTACTGCATGCATATATAACTTTTATTTTATGGAAACCCTGTAAAGTAGCCTGCACTGGCTAAGTGGTCCCATTATAATTCAATTCAATGTAATTCAATTCAATAATATATGTGTATATGACACAAGTTTACTAAAAATTTCACATGTTTTATCTTATATAGAGAATGTACGTATATATGGTTTGTACATACGTACGTACTGTATATGCAGTACACACACAGAAGAAAGGTAATTTAATAAGTTAATCAGCTGAAAAGGATTAATCATGAAGTGTTCCACTTCAAAAGATGAACCATTAGCTTCTTTGAAGGAACTACGTACACCACAGTTACTTCTTATTCCATACACATATAGGTATCTTACCATACAGACTCCATTGTTTACATCACAGGTTGCCGAGCGACCATTACAATTACATTGCAAACAGCTATTGTTGGCAACTTTATAAAATCCATCACTGCAGTTCTCGCAGGAGAGTCCTGTGTGGCCCGGTGGGCATGTGCACCTCTCAGTCGGAACAGCGTCAGACTGGCTGTCGGCAACACACTCCTCAGTCACTCCAGAACAGTTGCACGGCAGACACTGGTCCAGGAACAGGAAGGCATTGGCAGCACAAGAATCACATTTGTCACCCACAAAATAGTCCTAACATTCAATGGAAAAACAAAATGCTGAAAAAATGGAAGTAATAAAATTCATGCTTCAGGACCAAGTGAATTAATTCATTTAATGCCTGAATCAATTATTATGATAACCCATAATACATTAAATAGGGCGGCCATGTTTTTCGTGCTCCCTACTTAGAGAGTACGTACTACCATACTCTCTGATAAATCTCATAATTCCAACAGGTACCACAACCATATTCTTAGATTGCATTGACAACACTATGGGACGTCCATACCTTGCACTGACACACACCCTCTTCACTGCAGTTTGACCGAAGGCTTCCAGGGGTGGAGCATTCACAGGGATCACAACCACTTGAGGTAAAATTGTAGGCAGCGACCTCACATGCATCACATGTGACTCCACTGACCATTGGCTGACAGTTACAGGAACCAGATGTGGCATTGCAGGAAGCAGTTCCAAGGAGATTACAGGAACAAGGCTAATAACAGGAAGGAAATATTGTCTTTTGATGAGCTAACTTCAAATATATTTTCAAGTGTAACTCACTTGACAACCTGATGCTGGGCTGTAATCAAAAGCATTAGGAACGCATTGATCACACGTCCTCCCTTCAACCAGGCTTGGGCAGGTACACTGTCCAGTGACAGCATTGCAGAGCTTATCATCAACCATGCAACCACAAGCTGAACATTAATGATGATAATGATGATGATGATAATGATGATAATGATGATGATGATGATGATGATGATGATAATGAGAAGGAGGAGGGGGAGGAGGAGGAGGAGGAGCAGGATGAGAAGGGAGAGGAGGGGTGGTGGTGGTGGAGGAGGAGTAGGAGGAGGGGGAGGGAGAGGAGGGGGAAGAGGGGTGGTGGTGGTGGAGAAGGAGGAGGAGGAGGAGGATGAGAAGGGAGAGGAGGAGTGGTGGTGGTGGAGGAGGAGTAGGAGGAGGGGGAAGAGGATGAGAAGGGAGAGGAGGAGGGGTGGTGGTGGAGAAGGTGGAGGAGTAGGATTGTGGTGTACCTAAGCATCCAGTGTTGGTGGGCCCATAGTAGTAGTATGGACAAACAGAGCACTGTCTGTCTGAACTTCTCTGGTTGCCAGGGTCAGGTTCATAGCAGGGACAAGCTCCACCAATGGGATCACATGCACTACCATTTGAACCAATCTCATTACAAGCACATGCTAAAAGAAAAAAAACATTGAACAATCACGTAACATTAAACTACGTACATCATATTTTGGATATAGCCATTATAGCATCAAGTGCAAAGGTTAAGCGACATTAGAGTGTGTTGCCATGGTATTATATTATGCACTAAGTGAACATAGGAAAGTCATTTAGAAACGCAGGGTCAATAACAGGGAGTTTGCTTGTCAAGTATTCAGCCATTTTTAATTACATACTTACCAAATGATCCATTGTAGAAGTAGGATGACAAAGAGAATGCTCCCTGCCGGCAAAAGTCTTCATTTCCAGAAGAAAACCTAAGAGAAGCAAGAAGCAATACAGTCATGCAACTTAAGGTACGCTCCTGTTGTTATACTGACCCTATATACATATACACTTTGTAACACTATAATGATATTTGTATGTATACACTCACAATAAGTATAGGTATAATGATACTCACCCTAATTCGTTGGTCATTACATTGCACGCGTCAATAAAGGTTTGAGCATTATTTCCAAGCAGTGTAGCATCGGAGAATGCTGTTGGAATGGCAATGACAGTATCCTATAGTACAGATGTATATAAATGCAAATGACTCATAATAGGGATCCCTGCATATACACAGTAATATTAATTAATATTGCAAAAATACTAAAGTAAGGCATTCTATGGCCAGAAACATATATTATTTACTCTCTTCACTACAATATGACACTTTGCTGTATAAGATATCAAGCAATATTTGCTCTTACAATATTCAGTTCTTCAATAGCAAAGGAATTAGCAGGAATAAAGAATTGCACTGTCCATGTCCCCATTTCCAAATTTACTGCAGAGCTTTGGATGTAACAGGGTGGAGAAAAACAAAGTTGAAGTACCAGTGGCTCTGTTACTGTGGTTGCATCCTTCTCTAACAAGATGGTAGATCCGAAAACACTTGTGTGGCCTCCAATTGGGGGATAACTATATTTTAATACAATTCCATAATTGGCTGTTTGCGGAATAGAAATCATCCATTGTACAGTTAGTGGAGTAAGGGCTGGAGTGGACAAAGTGGCATATCCCCTCCCTTGAAAGCTTGGAAAAATTGCAGGGTCACTGCCAAAGTTAACTAATTGGAAAGAATCCAATAAAACCCCAGTTTCTCCCTCAACATGGATATCATGAAGAGATCGAACAAAATGCTCAAACACAGAACTACAGATGGAAAGAGATAAATATTGTCTAACATTATCGAAGCAATCCATTGAAGTCTTTCCTAACCTGTTGCAAGTATTCCCCTCAATATTAGGTCGACAAGTGCAACTTGTGTTGGTGCACATCACATCTTGGATAGCACCTCCAACATCACAGAGATCACCTAATGAGAAAGTGAGGTGCTTTTGAAAAGTTCACCATTTTCCAAGCTCTGCTTAAAGTATACAAAGTCTCATGTGACAGAAGTGTGTAACAGAGTAGTATGTACACACATATCATTGTGTCTGTTACAGTGTGGATAGGTATGCTAATGTATTACAGTATTATCGTGTGTGTTCAAAGCAAGTAGTAAGAGTTCAAGTGCTGTAATATGTGTATAATGAGGGTATTTGACTAAAAGTTCATATGAAGGGGTGGCATTCCCAAAAGGAGCCCAATGGAGTAAGGAGTTGTCTGATCCATACTCTTTAGCTTCATAGGCATAATTTTTAGGTACGTATGTATAAATATGGTGTTCTAGATTGTTCATATAAATATTCTCTACATGCAGTATTGCTCTTAAGTTAAAGAAACAGCTAATTTGCATACATTTACATAAAAGGACAAGTACACTCTTACTTTGGCAAACAAAAGGACAGTCTTCTGTACTCCTCCTCCAGGGAGAGAACATGTAACCAGTGGTACAGTTTTCACAGAATGGCCCTTCAGTGTTATATTGGCAGTCAAGACAAGTACATGCATCCTCAGAAATTGTAGCCATCATTGAATGACCATTACAAGCACACCGACCAGTAACACCAAGGTAACTGACTTCATAGTACTGCTCTTCCTAGAGAATACATACAGAGAATCTGATTGTATATGCTTCAGATATTTGCTTATTTAAAGACAAATAATGCATAAAATGAAGTCTTCTGTTTCCATTTACAATGATATGGAGCAAATAATCTTCATATAAGTGTCAAGATTGATGATTACCAGTGTCATTAAAAGTCCCAGGTAATGATGACTAGAAGCAGAAAGGCTTATAAATTCAAGATATCAGTTGTCAATCTTTTCATCCTTTTATGCAATTAAAGTATGACAACATCTATAGGAATAGCAGATGTTAGCTGATGAAAAGGTTGCGGTGCATACTTACAATATTCATGAGTGATGAATCAAACCCGGACATTGTGAGGTATACAGCAGAAGTTTCTATCATCTCTAGAAACTCTGCCGATATTGACTCTACAGGATCTCTTCCAACAGACATCTCCCATCTTAAAACAACCTCAGAAGAATCCTAAATAGATTTAACAACAGATTATGGATAATTAAAAAATATATTATATGGAATACTATGTATGATAATCTATAGAGTCTACATTATCATTTACTCATTATGTGTATAATATGTAACGATTGTACGTATATGAAGTAACAATTCTTGTGGTTTTATGTGACATATAAAAAAGAGTCTCAGTTAGATTAGATAGTTTTTGATCAGCTCTCTTATTGAGGTTGTATAGTTGCTGTTATTATTAAAAGTTGTACAAGTGTCTGCGCCCCGTTCTCGCTCACGTTTGTCCTTCTTTGTAACGCTACGTTCGGTTTTCACTTACCTTGGATTGCTGAACGACAGGGCTGGTGTTACATATATGTGTTTTGTAGCATGTCATAGCCTTTGCATGATCTAACAGCCAATAATAAATGACCCAAATGTTTTTGGCCGAAAACCACATTCATGCCAATAGGTATAAGCTTACCATAGACTGAATAACATCCGTATAGGCTACACATATGACTCCTTGGTAACTGGAACAGAACGACAAATCAGCTACCAAGACATGCAAAATGTTCCTTCCCAAAGATGAGACTCCCTCAACGAGTATGGTTCTTGGCAATGGAGATATAAATCTCATTTCTAGTCTAATAATTTCAAAGTTCTATGGACACAAAAAATCATTGTAAAGAAGATGGTTTGTGTTATATAATGAAAATTGAGAACAAACCTGAGATGTGAATCTTATTAACACAGGATCTTCCCCAGGAATAGACCGCCAGCTAGTACTGACACTAAGAATATTTGAGATGTGATTAAAGTCGGTACACAACGATGACTGGTTGGTCGGTCCATTTGGATTAGTTATAGTGTAGGCTTCACCAAGCTGGCACGTCGAATTAGTAGCTATATCCAGGATAAGTCCTCCACTTGTTAGTGAAATCTCCGGAGGAGTGAGAAATTCGCTTTCGGAAGGGCTTGCTCCAATAAGAACTAGTAAGATGCCGCATGCTAGGAGTTCCATCTTGCGAGATCCCCTCCCTCCAAGTTTAGAGATGGGCGTTTCAAGCTTGCTATCGGATAAAAACGTGTTTGCACAAATAGTAACGCACGTGGGGACCTTTACAATTTTACGTGATTCAACATAGGAGAGGTCATGTTATGTACATTATTATCATATGATCTGACTATATCTTATAAATTCTATAGATATTATTCAGAGGTCATATTAAATATCGTAGTACTGAAGTATCATGACGTTCCAAATCAGCACCTTCCTGCTAATGATCTGCTTCCATAAGGTAGTGGATGGTGAAGTGGTATGGTACAGAACAGCTCAAAGCACCACTGACAGACTAACACCTCAAGCGCCACTCAATTTCTCTGCGGATTTCGAATATAATAACGAGATAGTTGTAAATCGGTAAGTGAAAGATCAATAATAATTCAGTTTATTTTCTAAATATTGTTTTTCTATTTCTGCAGGTCTCAAACGTATCAGACGATTGTTGGGTTTGGTGGTGCCTTCACCGAATCTGCTTCCTACATCTTTGCAAACTTAACGTCCTCGCTGCAGCAGGAGGTGATAAAAATGTATTTCTCGGCTGATGGCCATCAGTACAGTATGGCAAGACTGCCGATTGGATCGTGCGATTTTTCTCTGCAAAACTATAACTACGATTCGACCAAGGGTGATGTCAATCTAAACGACTTCACCATCGCGCATGACACAAAGATGATTATTCCTTTTATCAAACTTGCCATGAGTCAGAGGAGCCAGTGGACTAAAGATCCGTTAAACATTGTCGCCTCTCCCTGGAGCCCGCCTGCCTGGATGAAACAAAATCAATCAACTGCCTATTGCCCAACTGGTTGCAATTTTTGCAACTTAAGAGAAGAATATCACAATTCATGGGCTTTATACTTTTCAAAGTTTTTATCCGCTTATGCTAAAGAGAATGTCCAAATATGGGGTGTGACGGTGCAGAATGAACCTGGTTACTGCCCACCAGATTACGAGGGCATGCACTGGACACCGAGCACGCAGAGGGACTACATTAAACAGAGCTTGGGGCCTCGTTTGTCTAGTGACCATCCGGAAGTTAAGATTCTAATACTGGACCATAACAAGGAGATGACCGTTGAATGGGCAGAGACTATATTTTCAGATGCTGATGCTGCAAAATATGTTTGGGGTACGGCCGTGCACTGGTACACAGGTGACCACTTTGATCAGCTCAACACCACCCACTATCTCTTCCCAGAGAAAGCCATTTTAGCTACAGAGGCTACAGAGGTGAGAGAGACTGATCCGAAGAATCCAGTCTGGGAGAAGGGAGAGCACTATGCTCATGACATTATCGGAGATATTAATAACTGGGTGGTTGGTTTTATTGACTGGAATCTGCTCCTTGACTACAATGGAGGACCTAACCACAAGGGACCGGATGAGTGTGAGGGGGCGGATAAGTGTGGAAGTGATGCAATGATCCTAGTAGACCTTGCCAATCAGGTTTTGTATCCGCAAGTGTTCTACTGGTATGTCGGACATATCAGGTTAGTAGTCACTGCATGTAGCTATTTAACTGTCCATTCGGCTTAAAGGGGACAAATTTTCAGTATGTAGGTGTTCAAGACATACGTACATAATATATATATATATATATATATTTTACCTTTTTAATTTTCTGTTTGTTGGTATTGTACTATAATACATGCTCCCTAAGCTTAATTAACTAGGCATGATAACTATAATATTTTGGAATATGGTGATACATATATGTTGTATACTAATATAGGTAGGCAAAGTGATAGTATATCACATCTTTTGAAAGGATCATCTTTCGACTTTTAGAACGTCTAAAGACGCAGTTTTGTTCTCTTCTTGGCTGTCATACATTTCAACCCTGAGGGTCTTCTTCAGTGACTGATGTTGGTCTGCAAGGTGCCTACTTTTATAGGAATCGGTTCCTTCCATTTTCAGTTTACGCTCTAAAAGTCGAAAGATGATCCATTTAAAAGATAAGTTTGATGCAGTTAGAAGAAATCCTTATTCTATTATTATATCACATGTACAGATTTGATTATTATCTACTGTAAGTTGCTGAATGCTAAATTGTGTATATGTACATCAATTTGCAGCAAATTTGTACCTCCTGGCTCTGTTCGAATTGATGTAAAAAACACAACAAGCTTGGAGTCCACTGCATTTCTAACTCCAAATAAGGAGTGTATATTAGTGATTATGAACAAACAGGATGGAAATATCAGTCTAAAGGTTGCTGATATCTTGCCATCAAGCAACAAGAAGCAAGCCTTCAAGATTTCTGTTCTAGCACACAGTATTCAGACATTTACTTACAATTGTTGAATTTCTATAGTTAATACAATATATACATACAGCCAGAAACTGCATGTGTAAATATTTAATGTATCTTATAAATTTAAAGTCTTTCTCACATGATGGATTTATAGAATTATTTCAGATCTCTTGACAATAGTGCATGGAGAGAATTTGAATAATATTCAACATATATAGGAAATTTTGATTCTTCTGTTGAGTATCATGTACTGTAGACTTTATGAACCCCCCATTTCAAGATTATAAAATATACGCAGTGGCTAGCTATAGAGTACTGGTACCAGTATACGGAACATATTGCATTAAAATGCTGGTACAGATACACAAAAAGTGAGCTTTACAAAAGTGGTTAAGCACCGTATATTACATTTAATTTAAGTATATATAACGCTACATTGATAAACACCAGCATACAAACTCCGTACACATAGCTGTGTTAGTTATTTCTTTCGCTCGGTGAATGGCAAAAGGGAAAGTAAAGAGACTGACAGTTAAGGGGGTCCAGGTGTCTGCCAACTGTCCTATGCCCATCTTATAAGCTTGCCGGTGCTTAAGTCACTTTTTGCTCTAAGCACCAGCTGCCACAAACTGACAGTTAAGGGGGTACAGGTGTCTGCCAACTGTCCTATGCCCACCTTATAAGCTTGCCGGTGCTTAAATCACTTTTTGTTCTAAGCACCGGCAAGCCCCAAACTGACAGTTAAGGGGGTCCAGGTGTCTGTCAACTGTCCTATGCCCATCTTATAAGCTTGCCGGTGCTTAAGTCACTTTTTGCTCTAAGCACCGGCAAGCCCCAAACTGACAGTTAAGGGGGTCCAGGTGTCTGTCAACTGTCCTATGCCCATCTTATAAGCTTGCCGGTGCTTAAGTCACCTTTTGCTCTAAGCACCGGCAAGCCCCAAACTGACAGTTAAGGGGGTCCAGGTGTCTGTCAACTGTCTTATGCCCATCTTATAAGCTTGCCGGTGCTTAAGTCACTTTTTGCTCTAAGCACCGGCAAGCCCCAAACTGACAGTTAAGGGGGTCCAGGTGTCTGTCAACTGTCCTATGCCCATCTTATAAGCTTGCCGGTGCTTAAGTCACCTTTTGCTCTAAGCACCGGCAAGCCCCAAACTGACAGTTAAGTGTATTCAGGTGTCTACCAATCGCTACGTATACACGATTAATTTGTACCTTATCTACCTTTATCATTAGTCATCTTGCTATTTACTTAGGAACTGAATATAGTGCATATTTATAATTAGTATATTTCCACTTCCATCACCACCTCGCTGGTGGCAGAGTGATGCGAGAGTGAAGCGTATAGAATAAAAGAAAGCTTCTGGTATTGGTTCAATTACAACGGTAATCAATTTTTTTCCTTTTTTTCTTTATCATTTCACAACGTAGTTGCATATAAATAGTCCATTTTAACATGACCATTCAGGCCTGCCAGCGTGGAGCCTCGGGTAAGGAAGTAAGTCCTTAGTCGTTGGCTTGGCAGTGTCTAGGTTCCGTAGCTGCCCTGTATCGGTTGGTGCCATGGGGATGTGCTCACCAATTATCGATTTATCGATACAACGGAACCCGGGGAGGGATAAGGCCGGTTCTGTCACTCCGTGACTACCAAAGCCGAAACTGCACCAGTTAGGCGTTACCAACGATCCTGGCCCCAGACGACCAGCGATGGAAGGACGGCTCGCATTGTGGATGGTAACGTGAACTCCCTGCGTCGAGCAAAATCCAAGTCACACCTCCTCGTGGTGCTCGACGGTAACAGCAGTCTCTGCTGGCTAACGTGACTGGTTTTTTTATCGTCAGTATATCGCGATATTTGTTGTAATCCACTGAGAATGGACGTTTTTCTCTTTTTTCCTTATCGTTAGCATATCGCGATATTTGTTGAAGGGTCTGGGAACCATTCAGGATCCAAACACGCTTGGGTCGTTTTTTCTTTTTTTTCTCGTTGTGATATGTAAAATTAATATTGAAGAGAATTCAAAAAAAAACTTTTTACAGGATGTAGACTACTCTTTACTTAGGAAAATTCAAAACATTGGAATTTATAATAAATATGCAAAGTTAAAGCGCCCATACGGATACTGAAAAATGTATTCAGCTGTTCAAGCCGGAAGTTATTATGTATTCAGTAAACTAAGGAGCGAGTTCATTTCCTGCTATATATAAAAGTTTTCATTCTAGGTTGTAGCCGTACACAGTCAAATAACATGGCTCAAGCTGTCTTAATGAACATTTTGAGTCGAAATCAGAACACCGAGATAGGGAAAATCTGGAATTTTAAAGACATAGCGAATGTCGATGAGTACAGGGAAGCAGTTCCCCTAACAACCTATGAAGACTACAAGCTATACATTAAACGTATGACAGAGAAAGGCGAAACCAATATTCTCACTGTAGAAGAAATCAATCAGTTTGCACCTTCATCGGGAACTACAGGCGAGATGAAACTATTCCCAGTTGTAGCTGTTCCAAGCCCGAGACCGATATTCGCCGAAAGTCCACCTTCCGATGGAAAGACTCTCTTTCTGGCTAATACTCCGGAGGACGTCGCTACCCCTTCAGGATTACCTATACGAGCCATCAGTGCGGTACAGATCTACAACGAATTTCAGACCACTCCGGAGTACTTCGCCGTTCCTGCTGAAACTGTCACACTGAGACCACTATCGACGGCTCTGTACGTCCAGCTAGTCTTTGGATTGAAGTGCACGTCAACGCACAGTATATGTTCGACATTCATCACTACCATGCTCACCTCAATTGGAATACTGAGGGCCAAAGGACTACAAATGTGTGAAGATATTTCCAAAGGCAGGCTTGACGCCACTCTCAGAATCAATAAAGAGCAGAGGACAACTCTTGAGAAACTACTTGGAGAACCAGACCCAAAACATGCTAAAGCTCTTGAACTTACATTCAAAGAAGCCGAGAGAGAAGATTTCAAAGGTATAATTCCGAGACTATGGCCCCGGGTTACTTTAGTAAAGTCATTCTGCAGTGGTAATCTTGCCAGTTATATTCCAATATTAAGGCATTACACTGGGCCAGACATTCACATACTGTCCAACGGATATGCTTGCTCAGAAGGGCTCATTGGTCTGCCTGCCAAGCCACAAGAAAAGACATCAATTTTCTTTTTGTACCCTCGGCATGTCTTTGAATTCATTCCCTTTGAAGACAGCCACCAGGACCAGCCCAAAACACTCTTGCAAAATGAACTCCAGGAAGGAAAGATCTATGAGATTGTCATGACTACTCCTGTTGGACTATATCGCTATCGGAATGGTGATTACATTAAGGTGCTGGAGATGGGAGAGGAAGGACCACTGATTGATTTCTATGGAAGGAAGAAGATGTTTATAACTCTACGTGGCCACAAGCTTTTTGAAGGCGTTCTAGACAATGCAATGACAGTTATTAATGCGAAAGCCACTTCCAGGATAGACTATATGGCATCCTTGGATGAGGATCACGTCCACAATCGATACAAAGTGTGGATTGAATACTGCGATGGTGCTCTGTCGGACCTGGATGGTCCTGGCTTAGGGAGGTGCCTGGATGAACAGCTACAGCAGGTTGACCAGGTATACAAATATCTCAGAAGTTCCGAGAAAATAGATGAGCTGTTTGTTCAAAGGGTCAAAGGAGGGACATTTGCTGCAATATTGTCACATATTGAGGGACACACTGCAGTTGGCGAGTCACAGATAAAGCTGCCAAGAGTAATCATCAAAACTGAAATCATGGCAATACTAACAGAAAGCAAAATGTAGACAACAAAAGGCCTTTGGGATTGTAACAATAACATTAAAATTTGTCAAGTATATAATTGTGTAAAGTATATACGTACGTATAAACAGTTGCAGTGCATGTATTTCTGTTTGAGATCTTAAGATATCCTGTAACGTAACTTACACAAGGACATAATTGTAGTTTTTCTTCTTGAAAATTGAATGTACATTTAATGTACTAAACATTCAGATCAAGATAACTATATACGTACTATATAGTTTATACATGTATATAATCCATTTTCATTTTAGGAAATTTTGACAATTTGCAATGTGTTTTAAATATGATGTGAGTATAAACTCCTTCACTCGTTTAATGTGACAAACGTCAAATGCACATGTACTATAAAGACAAAACGTTTACCGCCAGAAAGTTCATGTACATAAAGTATATAACTGCAGAATATATACAGAATAAAAACAGTTTAAGTGTTTTAGGAAGATTTTAAAAGGTCTGTCATTGTCTTTCTCATGAAAACATCCAAGTCTCTCATTTCTTCAAAGCACTCTCTTACTGCATCTTCAAATATTTGAGGGAAAACCTCTTCAAATATCTTCAAATTTGCATTTGTTTTTACAGCACCATCAATCAAGTCACCTGTAATTCTATCAAACACGCTCACAGTTGCTATAGAGTGCTTCTCAAATTGATCCTACATTAATAGGAACTCATTAATGTACTGATTATAAGTATAAATATAGCATATTAGTATATATACCCAATGAAATACTAAATACATACACATAGTATAACAGCGCATTACATACAGTATATGAATACTATTCCGGATTGTCCTGATTGATGTTCTGAAACTTTTTAAAGGCTTCTCAGGACACATGTAACATGTACCATTTTATCTTTTGGATGGATTGGATCTGTCAACTATTTGAGTGTTTAGAAATGCAGTTTTGGTTTAAATCTTTTTGAAAGGTACACCACCCACAAAAGAAAAGCTCAACAAATTTAAAAGGAATTCTTATTTAATTGTGATGAATTACAACATTAGGTCCTCACTATATCTGTGGTATCATTTGAATGATACAAAAGTGGAGCTCTGGACACTGGTTGTTGTGTAGTAGACCTTGATACATGAAGAGGGAAGTATTAAAGATTAAATTAAATTGAACTACATATTAAAATGGAAGGTAAATCTCACTTCTTTCTGGATCCTTTCCTTGAATTTCTACAACAAAGGAAATGCAAACTATAATTTTTGAAACACATGTTATATGTATACAAGATAATATATGGTACTTAATACTTGAATGAAGTACATGTGTACAGTTTACAATGAATACATACGTATATTGCCGATATCACTGAAATGGTATGAGTCATGCAATGCATGCAACACTGATGTACGTACATGTGCAGCTAAAACCATCAGTACATATATACTATACCATATACACAGGTATAAGTACAGGTAATGGTATATATTATGAGGAGAGGATTCGTATAAGTTGTTATCTTATCTGTAAGTGTTCGATTGATTTCTATTATACATACATACATACTTTTGGCGCTTTACAAAGTCAAGTAGTCTAGATTGTGGGAGGAGAGATGTCGCAAGACTGCCAAGTCCACCAAATATCTGTTCACTGGTAATCATAGCTTCGGCTGTTATCTATGTACATGCATAATATAGACCTGTATACAACATTATATTAATGCATAATAGTCAATATACGGGTCCCGATTTACGAAATCTATCATTTTTGTCAAAAACAAGAATCTATCTATCTTTTTAGACACTCACACACACTCATATACAGAATAATATACCATATAATGTCACACAGTTATTGATGTACACACTCCCAGGATCACTGATGAAGGGTGGAATTCCCAGAAACGGCTGTCTGACCCAGTGGAGAAGAAGATGAAAGAAGGGAAAAGAAGGAAGAAAAGACTACTGTATCTTCATCCAAAGCTCTCTTCAGGTTTAGTTCCCCCATAGGCTCTTTTACAAAATAGGCATATAGCATGTAGGAAAATGGTATCTTAGATTTTTCATATATGGTTTAGAGTACACACTGACCTCTTCCTTGTTTAGCGATGCCAACGAAAGGTGGGACAGTCTGTAGAAGAGATAGGACCTCCAGTGAGTGAGACTAGTGATCGGGTTGCCCTCCTCTGAGATCACCAGACTGTCCAGTGTAGAGAGACAGGCTAGTGCATTGACCTCCATCAAGGTAGCCAATCCTGTACAGTGGAACTCTAAATGCTACATGAGAACAAATATTAGGGTGGATGGATGGATGGATGGATGGATGGATGGATGGATGGATGGATGGATGGATGGATGGATGGATGGATGGGTGGGTGGATGGGTGGGTGGATGGATGGATGGATGAGTGGGTGATTGGCTTGATAGGTGGACATGATTACTTTACAAGATGGAAACATTGATCCAATTTTGCCCAAAAAAGGGACTATTTTCTTAAAGCTGATAAAATGGAATACAATGCCAGTAATGGCCGCAGGTGGTCCTTCAAATCGTTCCTTCTGAATGTCCTCGAGTGACCGAAGAGCATACAAATGCAGTTGGCCATTCACCACCTCAATATAGCCTATTCCTGGGACTGCCACACTGTACCTGCGGACACAGGAGGTTTCACTGTATATACACACTTATCTTTTACTACGTATGTACCTAATTCAAACATGTTACATGTAACCAAATTATTCAGGCATTTCCAGAATAAAGTCAGCATCTTGACAAGACATACGTACCTCGAATCACTTCTTGTGACTGAAGCTACCGATGACTCTGAGGGACTGTGGAGGTTAGATGACAAACGAGTAAGTGTTCCCTCACTGCTAGACTCTTTACTGACAATTGACACAGAACTGCTACTCTTCAAACTCCCCATCTGATCACTGTTGCTTCTGAGGAGGAATGAGGAGAGAGAATTAGAAGAACTATCTGGACACATCTGAGTAGTCAGGCTGTGGAATAAGGAGACAGAAGTGAAATAGGACTAATGTGGAATGGAGTGAAAACGAATGTATCTAGAATGAGGAGTGAATGAGAAAAGTCATATATTTTGCTATTATAGGAGGTACTACTAAAGTCCTGCTCTCTAATTTCTGTACACTCAATTCTTAACCTTGCTCTCTCCCATTGTCTTTGTATCTTGGATATCACAGAATCTCTTCTCTGCTTTAACAATTGTCTCTTTTCCTTGTCTTGTTTCTTAGCGTCTTCACTTTCTCTTAATTTTGTTAAAGACAATCGTTCTTCTTCCTACAAACAAACAATGTAACAATCAACCACAAGTTTATCACTTGTTCAGTGAAAATGATGCAGATCAAATGGTTGTGGTTTAACTAACTGATATGGGTATCATGTCCAAGTGGTGCAGCTGGGACATCTGACTCAGCACAATTAGTCTATATCCTCCTTCATTGTGAGAAAATGGGTTACCTTCAAGTGACAGTTCAGTGATGGACTGACTCTCAGACAAACATTCCACATCATTCCACCTAATGATAAAGGAGACAGTCACATGATCATCACATGATAATCACATGTTGCTGGATAGAAATCTAACAATCACTACACATGTGGAGTTGACTGTTGTATGTGTGTAAATAGTAATTAGAATGCATGTACATAGAGTGATACACTGCTAAGTGACTAGACACACTTGTAATATATTTACACTTACTCTTCGATGAGATTATAACTCAAAAACAGTCTCTGTAGTGAAGGAAGCTGATCAATCTCAAACTGAGATACACAAGAAAAATGGAGTCATTAAAGAGTTTCACTATAATACTGCAACCAAGCAATACTTATAATCCTCTCGTGTGTGTGACACTTACAATAGTTCTAATTTTGTTGCGTTTGACATTTAATTCTGTCAGAGACTTTAGAGCATTCACTCCAGCTATCGCTGTCAACATATTACCCGCCAGGTTCAGCACACGAAGGTGCATACAACCATTCAGACCAGATATTTCTGATATCTACAGACAAACCAGACATGTGCTACGTATATGATCAGTTAGACAGGGTCAGTGTTCACACAGCGCTACATTAACAAGCTATGGATGCACATAGAGAACAACTAGGTACTGTGTCACTGGAGTAGGAATGACCTCCTTACAGCTCAGCTTTGCTGTCAAGCAAAGATTGAAGAAGGAGAAATGTACTACAGATACAGTTCAGTGCAGTGCCAGGAACAAGTTCAAAGTTTAATCACATACCTGGTTACCATGGAGATCTAGTACATCAAGTTGAGTCAGTGTCTCCAGTCCTCCGATGTGTCGTATCTTGTTCCTCCCCAGCATCAGTATCCTCAGAGAAATCAGCTCAGAGATGCCGCTGATCTCCTCCAATGAGTTGTCATACAGGTCCAGATAGACCAGCCGCCGGAGGTGACTTAGGTTTTCAATGTGCCTGAGAAGATTGTGTTGCAGATTCAACAGTCGCAGCTTCTCCTCTCCTTCCAGTATGGGACAGACCATCAGGTTCCGTCTAAAGAGGAGCAGAACATTCTGAATTGCCTATTGCTAGCTACATATTAGAGTTTTCAGAAATAATCAATACACCACTTTCCTACATGCTATGGCTATTCTGTAATTAATTAAAAAGTTTATAAGGAATTAAAACTGGTGAGAGCTTTGGATGTGGATACAGTAGTCTTTTCTTTCTTCTTTTGCTCCACTGGGCCAGGCAGCTGTTTCTGGGAATTCCACTATTCATCAGTGACCCTGGGAATCTTTGTTTTATTCTTGATCTTTTGTGAGTCATTCATTATGCATACTAAGGTGAGTATTTCTAGTATATAGTACTATATTAGAATCTTTTAAACTTTGAAATCACTTTGCAGTCTTTTGGATTAGTCAGTTTATTACTCCAAAATGCACTCAACTCGCAGAAGGCACTTAACAAGATGGCCGACCTGTCCAGGTTGAGTCTCTCAGGGTTCTTCATCCTCTCCTCAGGCAGTCTGAAGACTATGGGTACACCAGGTGCGGCTGGGGACTCCGTGAAGATGATGTGCTCACCCATTGCAGAATTGAGCAGCTCGTGATGTGCAGTTTGGCGCTTGGTTCTGGAGAGCAGGTAAGTACTGCCACTGGAGGCACGTCCATCTCTTCCACTGGAGACATGCCCATCTCTACTACTCCACACATGACTGGACTCTGTGCACAAGAATAAGTTGACAAACATGAAATCTTGACGAGTGACAGAGTGATTGATGGAGTGACAGAGTGATTGATGGAGTGTGAGTGATTGATGGAGTGTGAGTGATTGATGGAGTGTGAGTGATTGATGGAGTGACAGAGGTTATCAACATTTGAATTGATACTACATATTCACAAACAGTTGTTCGATGAATCTGTTAGACAAATACATAGGAGTACCACAAGGAGGTGTGACAGGAGTACCCCAAGGAGGTGTGACAGGAGTACCCCAAGGAGGTGTGACAGGGGTACCCCAAGGAGGTGTGACAGGGGTACCCCAAGGAGGTGTGACAGGGGTACCCCAAGGAGGTGTGACAGGGGTACCCCAAGGAGGTGTGACAGGGGTACCCCAAGGAGGTGTGACAGGGGTACCCCAAGGAGGTGTGACAGGGGTACCACAAGGAGGTGTGACAGGGGTACCACAAGGAGGTGTGACAGGGGTGCCACAAGGAGGTGTGACAGGGGTACCACAAGGGGGCGTGACAGGGGTACCCCAAGGAGGTGTGACAGGGGTACCACAAGGAGGTGTGACAGGGGTACCACAAGGAGGTGTGACAGGGGTACCACAAGGAGGTGTGACAGGGGTACCACAAGGAGGTGTGACAGGGGTACCACAAGGAGGTGTGACAGGGGTGCCACAAGGTGGTGTGACAGGGGTGCCACAAGGGGGTGTGACAGGGGTACCCCAAGGAGGTGTGACAGGGGTACCACAAGGAGGTGTGACAGGGGTACCACAAGGAGGTGTGACAGGGGTACCACAAGGGGGTGTGACAGGGGTGCCACAAGGGGGTGTGACAGGGGTACCCCAAGGAGGTGTGACAGGGGTACCCCAAGGAGGTGTGACAGGAGTACCACAAGGAGGTGTGACAGGGGTGCCACAAGGAGGTGTGACAGGGGTGCCACAAGGAGGTGTGACAGGGGTGCCACAAGGGGGTGTGACAGGGGTGCCACAAGGGGGTGTGACAGGGGTACCACAAGGAGGTGTGACAGGGGTGCCACAAGGGGGTGTGACAGGGGTGCCACAAGGAGGTGTGACAGGGGTACCACAAGGGGGTGTGACAGGGGTACCACAAGGGGGTGTGACAGGGGTGCCACAAGGGGGCGTGACAGGGGTGCCACAAGGGGGTGTGACAGGGGTACCCCAAGGAGGTGTGACAGGGGTACCACAAGGGGGTGTGACAGGGGTACCCCAAGGAGGTGTGACAGGGGTGCCACCAGGAGGTGTGACAGGGGTGCCACAAGGAGGTGTGTCAGGGAACCACAAAACAGACTAACCATTTGATCTCAAAGGTCTTGAGGAGTGTACTCTGCTACTGCTGCTAGTGTAGTGAGACTGGACTGGATGATCTGAGAACTTCACATGGTAGAACCCCTGGCTGGACTGAGTGGTAGGGTTGAACTCTATCACACAGTTTGCCAGGCTGCTGTGAGAACGGAAATGAGATCTACCTCCTCCAGAACCTACATATGGGAGATGATGATATCCTCATTATGAGGAATAGTTTGGAGGAGAATCTCCATCATATCAATACAGTCTTGATGAAAAATTAATAACACCATATCCTTTAAGCTATTTTAAGCTATGGTTGACATCAATTTGAGGTGAAAATACTTAGAACAGATTGTTTAACTAGACTTACTATATAGGGAAGGACTATAGTGCTTTGGATGAGGATACAGTTTGATACTAATATTCTTTGTACACTTGAATATTGCAAATATTGTTTTCTTTATAACAGTACCAGTAGTTTCCTTATTTTCCATCAAGCAATTGGTTCAATCTTACTCCACTATTATTGAACTATGTACTACTAGTGGTCCATGCAGTGAGTCTGTATGTATAAAGCAAGATGAACCAGTATTCTGCTCATCTCAGCCGATAAACTTACTAGATGGTTTCTGCTTTCTTTTCGGAGGAAAGTAACTATAGTCCATTAATATTCCAGCCTTTTAACTTGCTACCAACATAGGAACACTTTAGCTTCCAAAGTCAAACAATCGCATATATTGCGCCATTTTCCTCAGTCTATGAATATCATTATTACGACGCGGACAATTCCTATCCACGATATGCTGATGTCTGGTCAGTCTCCAAAGTTTCCCTCCAGTCCTCTCTCTAGGAATGGCGACCAAGAGGTCCCTACCACTCCCGAGTTCCCCGAGTGCAGACTTCACTCCTTAAGAGCGCTCCCATCCTCCGCCACAGTGCCCGCCGCTCGGTCGCGAAATAGCGCCTCAAGCATCATCAGCCCTTTGCTAGAGTCTCACTTCGCCAGGTCGAGCGAGACACGTCATAGAGCTAGTAATGGAGTACGCGCTGCCACTCAACCAAGCCCTCTACTTAGAGACGCTCTAACAGGTACGGGAGAAAGGCTTCGTTCTTGGTAGAAACTGTTTCTCTTTTTTCTCTTTTTTATTATGTACAAGGGTTATTGAGGGTATTTACTTGCTACATCTACTTTAGAATAAGGCCTATAGGGAACTAAACCTAGTGAGAGCTTTGGATAAGAATACAAGAGTTTTCATATCTAGACATGTCATAAATATTTCAAATCTATAAACTGCATGAAAGTGTATCTCTTATATTGCATCACTTTAGGGTCTGTAAATCAGACTGGTTCTTCTAATCATTGCAATACGATGTCGGGTCAGCAGTTGACAGTGACTCGTGGAAAAGTGACACTCGGAGGTGGCAGGGCTACTGTTCCGAGTCCTGTTCCAGAAGTAGTTACTCTTGAAGACAGAGACATAATTACTACAAAGAAGACACAATCAACAAAGAATGAACCAGATCTTCAGGTAATAGTCTTACTTGATAGACCCTTTCTGTAAAATGGCCACTTTATAGTGAATAACTGCATAGCTATACTGTATGTGTTAAGTGATTGACTCTTAAATATTGTGTTAAGGTGTGCTTGATGATGTTAGGTGGTTCCTGAAGTGACATTGCCTCACAGTCGTAAGCTCCCAGATACTCCTCGATCTGGATCGGTAGAGTGGGACTTGTTTACAGGAAGTGATGATGACATATTTGCCAAAGAAGAATAAAGTATTATTACACAAGTTCAGAGGAACCACTTGTAATTAGCTATTGTTGTTGGCCACGTATGTATTGACTTGTATATTCGAAACAAAATTAGCAGATTTATTTGAGCTAGCTAGCTAGCTGTACAGACATGTCGTTGAAGCTGAATGTGACCTGATGGTGCGATGGATAGTGTGGTTTACTGCACAACATTCATACATGAAATTATTATTCCGTGTCCATGGTGATGCCCTACCCTTTACCATATATGGTATGAGCATGAAATGGCTTTGTGTAAAGTTTGTAAAGAAGGCGATCTCCCTGCAACTAAACGACTTATCAAGGAAGGACACGACCTTGAAGATACGATAGAGTACAAACATCGCAAGTGGAAGGTAAATCCAAGTCTGAAGTGTACTCCTCTACAAATCGCGTCCGCCGAAGGACATCTCGATATCGTACGAGAACTTACTATCGCCGGAGCGAACATTCACGCAAAGGATCCCGACTATGGAGAAACTGCTTTGCACTTTGCGTGTTGTAGTGGTCACGTCTTTGTAGTAATTACCCTCCTGGATAGCGGGTGTAGAGTGAATGAACCGAGTGACGGTTACGGTGAGACACCATTAATGTGTGCAGCTGATTATGGACATACTGAGATTGTGTCCATACTACTCGAAAGAGGAGCTGATGTTCGTCTGAAGAGTAAGTTATTTGGTCGCACAGCTCTGTATTTTGCTTGTCAAGAAGGACACCTACAATGTGCCCAACTCCTGCTAAACAGTGGAAGTAGAGTGAATGAACCAGATGCTGAGGATGATTGCACTCCACTAATGCTTGCAGCATTAAAAGGACACCATGCCATTATCACAGAACTACTCCAAAGAGGAGCTGATGTTCATCTGAAGATTAAGAGGTATGGTCGCACAGCTCTGCATTTTGCTTGCCGAGGAGGACACCTACAATGTGCCCAACTCCTGCTAAACAGTGGAAGTAGAGTGAATGAACCAGATGTTAAGAATGATTTGACTCCACTAATGCTTGCAGCATTAAAAGGAGACCATGCCATTATCACAGAACTACTCCAAAGAGGAGCTGATGTTCATCTGAAGATTAAGAGGTATGGTAGCACAGCACTGCATTTGGCTTGTCAAGAAGGACACCTACAATGTGCCCAACTCCTGCTAAACAGTGGAAGTAGAGTGAATGAACCAGATGCTAAGGATGATTTGACTCCACTAATGCTTGCAGCATTAACAGGACACCATGCCATTATCACAGAACTACTCCACAGAGGAGCTGATGTTCATCTGAAGAGTAAGAGGTCTGGTCGCACAGCTCTGCATTTGGCTTGCCGAGGAGGACACCTACAATGTGCCCAACTCCTGCTAAACAGTGGAAGTAGAGTGAATGAACCAGATGCTGAGAATGATTTGACTCCACTAATGCTTGCAGCATTCAATGGACACCATGCCATTATCACAGAACTACTCCAAAGAGGAGCTGATGTTCATCTGAAGAGTAAGAGGTCTGATTTCACTGCTCTGCATTTTGCATGTCAAGGAGGACACCTACAATGTGCCCAACTCCTGCTAAACAGTGGAAGTAGAGTGAATGAACCAGATGCTGAGAATGATTTGACTCCACTAATGCTTGCAGCATTAAAAGGACACCATGCCATTATTACAGAACTACTCCAAAGAGGAGCTGATGTTCATCTGAAGAATAAGAAGTCTGGTTGCACAGCTCTGCATTTTGCTCGTCAAAAAGGACACCTACAATGTGCCCAACTCCTGGTAGATGCTGGATTTTCTTTAAATGAAAAGGATTTACTTGGCTATACTCCTCTTGATGTGGCACGCATGTCTGTATTCATTCCTGAAGATAACCTTGCAAAACTCCAAGAAATTGAGTCTCCTATACCTGGTAAGTCAGCTGGATATTCAAAATGTTTGTACATATACATACGTATACATATGTATACAGTGATCAACAGTATATTTATCAGTACTTTTATATGTACGTACATATACATTAATCTGTTGAGTTAAGCATGATCTTAACAGTTCCTATAAGTTAGCATTTACAACATGCAGACCAGACCCATTTTAGATTTGTGTATAATTGATTGACATTTCCTGTTTCCTGTTTTCTTTATAGCTCCATGGTTAGATATCTATGAAGATGTCCTACAAAAGGAATCATCAGTTAGGCAGTATGTTATTCACTTCATCACAATGGGACCTCCTGGAGTTGGTAAGACATGGCTGAAGAACCTCCTAACTGGTCGGCCGAACAACACCTCCATCCCTAGTTCCCCCTGCCTGGCTCCACTTGAAATATGCATTCCAAAGAAGGAAATCTTTATCAACACAGAAGATGACACCTGGATGGTTCTCACTGCTGAGAAAGAATTAAAAGCAGTGGTCCACGAATTTCAAGATAACTTCTCAAAGCAGGATGAACTTGAGCCAGTGATATCTACAGAAAAGAAAATTATCATCAGAACATCAACCGAAACAAAAATGACTGCAAAGACTTTAGCAGACACTGAAAAGGTGAAGGTGCAAGAAGGATTATCAACTCCATTGGCTGCTCCAATTCACCATGGTGATGAATCTCAGCCAGTGGCTTCCTTCTCTACTTCGTTTGAGAAGAAGATGCAGGACCTCTTGAAGGAAGTCAAAGCCAATCCTCCTGTAAAACTACAAGGTCAAAGTGTAATCTACTTCACTGATACAGGAGGACAAGCTTCATTCCACGAGATCCATCCAGCCCTCCTCACTGCTCCAGGAGGTATTTACATGTTGGTGTTTAACCTCAAGAATGTTGATGTGAAGAATGAGGAGGAAAGTCGCCATCAGTTAGACCTAGTGGAGCGTGCACTAAGAAGCATATACTATTTTGCAGTGAGGCCTCATGACATTAGCAATGTGAAACGCTACATGAAGATTTCCAATGAGAGCAGTGTTGCTCCGAAAGTGTTTATAATAGGCACACACAAGGACGAGGTGAAAGAGGATTTAGAAGAACGAGTTGCATTAGCTGGTGAGGTCATACAAGATATGAAATGTGGAAAGTCATACAGTTGCTACTGTCCCGACTCCATCATCACAGTTGACAACACTCAAGCAGGCAAGTCAACTAGCGAAATGAAGGACAATGAAGGATTACTGACTTTACTAAAGAATACCAAAGACTCTCAAAGGATCATTGTAGATATCCCATTAAAATGGTGGCTGTTCCATCTTTACATTCGACATGACTTTGAGACCTCTCAACCAAGGGACAAGAAATGGGTTTACCATTCCAGTGAGTTAAAGGAGAAGGCAAGATCCATTGGTATCCGTTCTGATCCAGTGTCAGACAAGTCTACATCAGAGTTCTATGCCATGGTGAAGCTGTTTCATCACCTTACATTTTGGGTGAACTTTGAATCAGACCATCCTCACCAGCCACCCCAAGCTAGTCAGTCACTGAGCGACTACATCGTGACACACCCAGCTAGTCTATACGAGTACATATCAAAGCTTGTTAATATTCAAGAGAGAGATAATTTAGAGTACTCCCAGAAAGAGTTCAAAAGAACTGGTAGATTCACCAAAGCCATTCTTGAAGAAATATCCTTTACTGGTGATCCTTCAACTGGTGGTCATTCATTCCAGTCTCCAGATATCCAACAATGGTTTATCAATCTTCTTATCCACTTGCGTATTGCATCAGAATACCATAAAGAGAAGGACGATCCAAGACATCCCTTTGAGTCAACAGAGAAGATAAAAGAGACTCACTACATCATTCCTGCTGCGTTCCCATACAACCAATCTGTCACGGTTCCTGAATGTACCACTGTAGGTACTCTTAGAGTGACACTGAAGGATGCAGGATTCATTCCTTCTGGTCTATACTGCAAGTTGATTTGTGATCTTGTCACTCAGCACAACGAACATGACCAGAAATGTACTTGCAAAGACAAGTGTAACTACAAGTTCCAAGCTCCGACATTCTCCAGATGTACGCTGCCCCACACTGGTGGATACAGAACTGTTAGCAAGTTCCCTGACTATCCCGGCACAGTGTACCTTACAGAGTCGGCTGATGCTATTCTCATTGACGTTACAGTAAGCACAAGGTCACTGAAGAACAAGGAAACATCTTACTCGCTTCAAACAGTTCACAACTTCTGTGCTAAATGGCGACAAGTTGTTAATAAATCCCTTCTGAAGATATGCCACAATAAATGTCTTTTGTGGGAAATGGAGTGTCCATTATGTCCAGATGGTAGTCATGACAACAAGCACATGGCTAAGCTTGAAAATCACCCAAAATGCATCATTTGGTGCTCAAAGGATGAAGAGGGTGTGGCTATTGATGGTGATGACAGTGATATCAATCCAGCACAACTGATTTGGTTCAGAGTGCCAACCAATGGAGAGGTTAGTTAAACACTTGTGGTTTTCCTATCTGGTTGTATTTTTAGGTATTTAATACTAATTATTTTGTACTTGTAGATGTCAGTTCACGAGAGGAATGCAAGTATATGGAAGATATTAAAAAGTACACAAACAGGTGTGTACTGAATTGATAATTGTAGCAAGTCACACTATTTGATTTCACTTTTTATGTACTTTTCCTTTAGTTAGTGATAGCACCCGAAAACGCAATACTCCAACAGACAGTAATGAGAGTGGTCCTTCTCCAAAAAAGTCCAGAATGTTATCAGAGAGCTGCAAGACTAAAGAGCCACCAAAAATAGGTAACTACATATGCACTGTAATACTTAATATGTACGTATGTTGGTTTAATTGTAAGCAATATACATACGTAGCAGTAATAGAATAAGGATTTCTTCTAACTGCGTCGAATTTATCTTTGGAAAGGGTCATCTTTTGACTTTGGGAGCGCCTAGAGACTCAGTTTTTTTGGTTCTTCTTTCTGCCAAACGTTTCGACCCTGGGGGTCTTCTTCAGTGGCTGATACATAGCAGTATATACAACTACATACATACGTACAAATGACCTTACTTGGTAGGTGTCATTGTAGTCGTCTGCTTTTATAATAAACTGATCGTATATACGTACGTACATACATATATGAGATGAAGCTATAGGTTGTGTAAGCAAGTAGTTACCTATTGTATTTGTTTATTATGCCATTCAAAATGTATTAATTCAACTCTAAAATAATTGGATTTGATTAGCTGTGTTTGTGTAGTATATACGTATGTACATAGAGACTGTCTGCATGTAAGAATTTAATATCTAGGAAAATATTCAGAAATCATACAGTTCATAAATGGCCATTTTAAAAATCAACTGAAGTATTGCGACATTAAAAGTATAAGTTTTGCTTTAGAAATTAGGGGAAATTAGTGTCGTTTTATGTTATTCTAAGACATTATTTTTGTTTATACGCAATCATCATCTTGAGTGTCAGCATACTGTTTAATATCATTACTATCTTGATTTTGTAGTTTCCAGTGATGACAGAAAATGTCTCACTTCACCAGATGCCAATGAAAGCAACCCTTCTCCAAATGGACATAAAAACTCTGACAACTTTGAGGAACACCCAAGTAAAAGTAATTTATCTTGTACCTATTTTACAATTTTCAAGTCCATTATAAATTCTAAAATGCTCAGGATGGGGTATGATGTATGCAACTTGTGTGGATATGTACTAATTATAGTGTCACTCAAAACTATCAACAGTACTGACTGTATACCTGTATAAATTTCTTTGTATATAGAAGTAGTCATAATAGACAGGACCCCCAAATATGGTAGTAGTGCTGAGGATAAGTGGAAAGAAGTTCTCCAAAACAAACACTGGGTGTACCTCCTGAACAATCTAAGAGTTCAGAGGATTGCTGACCATCTTTATCAAGGTGTCCAAGGAAGACACTTGCTAACAAATTCACTTTATCAAAATATTTGTGGAGCATCTAATGACAGTGATGCTAACAGACTGTACCTCTGTCATCTTAAGGGTTCTGGAGCAGAGAAAGATTTCCGTTGCTTCATCCAGATCCTCCACAACACTTCCAATGATTACCCAATTCATGAAGAGATTGTTAATACACTAAGGAGGGATCTTGATATTGAAGATATTGTAAGTATACATTATCACATGACATATCACATGACAGCCCTTGCTAAGATGTACCTTTCAAACTAAATGCTTCTTCCTATTGTTTCAACAGGTGGATCAAGCACTAAAAGATTCTTCTCAATGATCCAGCTCCAGAGACTCTTCTAGCAGCTGCAGGCACACTTGAGACTGCTCCTGACACTACCAATATGAACAAGAACTTTGCAAAGGTCATTAGACAGTTCATGTCAGAAGGTACATGAGTTAGTAGACCTACTTATGTACATATATACCTTTGTATGTATCTTTATAGTACGCAAACAGGTGTGTACTGAATTGCTGTTGTAGTATACATTCACACTATTTGTTTTCACATGTTGTGTACATTTCCTTCAGTTAGTGGTATCAACTAAAACCATCCTACTCCACCAGATGCTAATGAATGTGGTCCTTCTTCAAAAGCGCTTGACAAGGTCATCAGAAAGGTGAAAGGACTAACAAGGAATTAATAATAGGTACACATTACATACCTATTAAGCTATACTAGTACAATACTGAACATGTACATATGGATGTATGTGAGTACATACGTATTAGGTATTGTACTCATACATGCATTGCAATATTATATAGCGAGAAATTTTACAAGTGAAAGTTTTCATAAATATCATGGATGGATCACAAATCATGAGAATATTCTCCATGAACATTGTACATTAGCCCTATACTTATACATTTGTGGTGAACTTATACAAATTCCTTTCATTATTATTGTAGACATTCCTAACAATCATCAGATAAAGATCAGAAAGTTTCTAAAGATGTTGTTCGACATTTGAAGGACCACTGTAATAACATGAATCTGAAACTCTATATATCAGTATTCACAGAGGTGTATGAAAGGTTTACAATGAGTGTTGCAAATTTTAAAATAACTCAATTTTGCCCTATCTCTCACCATACATTAACATCGTATAGCAATAATTTAAAGTACATTTATGGCTGTAACTTTATCAAATGAGGAGATATGGATCTCAAACTCTATGTAAGCATTCACAGAAATGTATGAAAGGTTTCCAATGAGTGTTGCAAAATTTTAAAATCAACTCAATTTTGCCCTATCTCTCACCATACATTAACATCGTATAGCAATAATTTAAAGTACATTTATGGCTGTAACTTTATCAAATGAGGAGATATGGATCTCACACTCTATGTAAGCATTCACAGAGATGTATGGAAGGTTTCCAATGAGTTTTGCAAATTTTAAAATCAACTCAAATTTGCCCTATCTCTCACCATACGTACGTACATTAACTTTGTATAGCAGTAATTCAAAGTACATTAAGTGCTGTAACTTGGTCAAATGAAGAGATATGGATCTCAAACTCCATCTCAATATTCACAGAGGTATATGAAAGGTTTACAATGAGTTTTACAAATTTTCATATCTACTCAAATTTGCCCTATCTCTCACCATACGTACGTACATTAACTTTGTATAGCAGTAATTCAAAGTACATTAAGTGCTGTAACTCTGCCAAATGGAAAGACATGAATTTGAAACTCTATGTCAGTATTCACAGAGATGTATGAAAGGTTTCCAATGAGTTTTGCAAATTTTCATATACTTAAATTTGCCCATCTCCCACCATACAGTAACTAACCCTAATTGCGTAATACTATAAATGGCCGACCTTGAGTAGGTGTAAGAGTGAAAATGCGGTACTGTATATATTTCTAAAAAAATAGAAATCTTTGAAAGATTTCTTATACACATGGATATGCACTGTGTAGTACTTGATTGTTGTTGAAGCAGTATCTATCCACATATATTATATGGATGTTGGTAAAGTGAAATTTTGTCAATCGACGGTCAACGAAAGTCCAAAGAAAAAAAGTTGGACCATACCGAACGCTACCATCCACGACGCTCAGAGGCCGGGATCGGTGGTAACGCTCTGCCGAGTTGAGCTTTGGGTGTCACTTGCGTGAGAAGAACCAGTTCTTCTCGATATGGCCGACTCATATGAATCCTTAAAGATATCAGATGCCAATCCCACATTACGTGGAACCCCCCCGAAATCCGGATTATTGGTGAGCACGTCTCTATGGCACCAACCGATTAAGAGACAGCTTCAGAGTATAAGCGCTACCAACCCCTATGGGAACTGCTACCACCATAGAGATGTGTCCAGGTAGGCCTACTTTATAAGGTTTTGCGCTTCTATTTAAACAAGAAAATTTCAAAAGGAAACGATTGTGGTTGGCGCAATTCCATACTTAAGAATAGGGTATTTGCGAGAAAAATGTAGTCAAATTATATCAGTTAATTCGGGATGAGTGCATCGTTCCAAGGGGCCAGGATAAACGGCGGAATGGCGGAATGGCGGAAATGGCGGAAACGGCGGAAACGAACCCTTGCAAATGGCGATCTCGATTCAGAAGACGTTTTGCTCAGCCGCTTCTCGTTCCCAACTACGAGGCAATGTGAAACGGCCGAAACAATCGAAGCTCATAAGTCAGGAACTTTCCCACTTTCTAGATGAACCACGAATACTGGATATACCTTTAAAATGGCTTGGAACGGGGCCAGGATAAACGGCGGAATGGCGGAATGGCGGAAATGGCGGAAACGGCGGAAACGAACCCTTGCAAATGGCGATCTCGATTCAGAAGACGTTTTACTCAGCCGCTTCTCGTTCCCAACTGCGAGGCAATGTGAAACGGCCGAAACAATCGAAGCTCATAAGTCAGGAACTTTCCCACTTTCTAGATGAACCACGAATACTGGATATGCCTTTAAAATGGCTTGGAACGGGGCCAGGATAAACGGCGGAATGGCGGAATGGCGGAAATGGCGGAAACGGCGAAAACGAACCCTTGCAAATGGCGATCTCGATTCAGAAGACGTTTTCATCTAGAAAGTGGGAAAAATGGATAGAATCCTGTAAGTGTCTTGATTGGCGGAGGAGAACAACTTTTCTGGTCCCATGTAGAAACGATTTTAGCGAGAGGTGTTCCGATATGAAGGTAAACCGGTATAACCAGCCACACTCAATCGCAATTGCTGTATTAGCATAATGGCTACCTGCCTCTATATAAAGACCTTCTGACAGCTGCGTTCTGGACTGTCCCTGCGTGTTTCTAGTTGCCCCATTCATGTCAAAACATTTTTACTTGGTATGCCGATAATTTGCAAAATAATATTGCACGATATATATGCTACACCATTTAAGGTCGTATAGTAGAAATTTAATGTACATTAGAGTGCTGTAGCTCTGTCAAATGAAGAGATATGAAGCTGAAACATTGCGTATGTATTCACAGAGATGTATGATAGGCTTCCAATGAATTTTGCAAATTTTCATATATACCCAAATTTGCTCTTTCTCTCACCATACACTAACTTCGTATAGCAGTAATTCAAAGTACATTAAGTGCTGTAACTATGCCAAATGAATAGATATGGATCTGAAACTCTATGTTAGTATTCACAGAGGTGTATGAAAGGTTTACAATGAGTTTTGCAAATTTTCCATATAACATGTACATATGTATGTATTTGAGTACATATTAGGTATTGTACTCAAACATGCATTGCAATATTATATAGCGAGAAATTTTACAAGTGAAAATGTTCATAAATATCATGGATGGATCGCAAATCATGAAAATATTCTTCATGAACATTGTACATTAGTCCTATACTTATACATTTGTGGTGAACTTATACAAATTCCTTTCATTATTATTGTAGACAATATTCCTAACAATCATCAGATAAAGATCAGAAAGTTTCTAAAGATGTTGTTCGACATTTGAAGGACCACTGTAATATGAAATTCCTTTTTCTACATTGACCTCCACACAGAAGAAGCTATCTTTGATGAAGAACTATTTAGACCCTTCATTAGAAGACTTGAGATTCTTTCCACAGTGATAAAGAAATCCAGAACAACTAGGAGCTAGCAACCAGGAATTTTTACATCAAATGTGACTCCATCAGGGGTCAGTTTGTACAAATAGAAATGCTCTATTTTCATGAGTAAAAAGTTCAAGTGAATTACGTACATACGTAGCCAACAAAATTCTGAAACTTCAACAATGGGAATTTGCTCCTACCCAGCTAATGGTATTCATGATTCCTGTAGTTACTATCATTTCATAAATGATATGAGTTCTACTCAATAAAACAGGTTCACAAATACCTTATTTGTAAAAGTTTTAAAATTATTTTATTTTTGTCATTTTTTAAAATTTGTAAGACATAATTTTTACTGTAATTTATGTAATAATTGGTATTCACTGATGTTCCATTTTAACTAATTATTAATTATTTATCATGATCAGTATTATAATGGTTCATGTACATGTGCATGTAAGTATGTACAGAGCCAAGAACTCAAAAAAGATCAAGATTGTTAGTTAATTGTATATATCCTCATTCAATTGCAAATCTATCGCTATGCAAATAAACAAATGATGTTTTGTGAAGATCAATGCACATGCATGCACTGCATGTTTCTATATTATATATGTATATCAAAGGGTAAAAATCCATGTGTACACGTAAATAAATATATTTTTTTATCAAATTACATAATTTTAAATCTACACTACAAATATAAAACAACTGTTATCATGTTACATTCTATGTACTCCATCTATGAAGTCCGAATAAGATCATCCCCACCTTCCTTCCATGGTGCGGATGGTTAAGAACATATCTCTCCACCCCCTGTAGTTGGTGCTCAGTAGAAGAGGAGCAGAGCTCCCTTCAACGTCATCCAACAGGACCGGGAAGCCTTGGATGTTGGCTCGTACCAACATGGTCTCCAGAGGATATGTACAAATATCTGTCACAAATGAGCTTGCCACCCCAGCACAGAGTCTGTCAATGTCGACCACTCCAAAGAGATGCTGTTTGGCCTCCATCTTTTTATCACTTCTAATTTTCAGTAAAAGTTTGTATATCATTCCATGTAGAATGGAAGGAGGACACACCTCACTCCAGCTAGAGCCATAATGGGAAGGGCCAGTGACAGCATGGAGAATATTGGAGACTTTGAGGTGAAGAATGGTCTCTCCTTGAGCAACTCCAAGAAACTAGACAGTCCTTCAGTATACACCCTCTGCACTGTGTACTACACGTAAGGGATACATATAAAGTACATAACTTTAAGTAAACGTGTGTATATCATGCATATGATCAGTTCATGTAGAAGACAGAGACATCATTACTTCAAAGAAGACACATGCAATCAATGAAGAATGAATCAGATCTTCAGGTAGCTAATAGTCTCACCTGCTAGACCCTTCTGCAAAAAATAACTGCATGTACTGATTTGATATGATGTTAGGTGGTTCCTGAAGTGACATTGCCTCACAGTCGTAAGCTCCCTGATGCTCCTCGATCTGGATCGGTTGAGTGGGACTTGTTTACAGGAAGTGATGATGACATATTTGCCAAAGAAGAATAAAGTATTTACAAGTCAAGAGGAATTGAATTGCTTTGTATTGTTATGTAATTAGTTATTAATTGTATATATCAATATCAATATAATTTTAAGTGAACTATGTATGTACCTATATATATTCGAAACCAGATCAAATTTATATGTAACTTTTATTGTATGTAAGAAAGTAAAGCTAGCTAGCTGTACAGATATGTCTGAATGCTGAATCTGAATGTGGACTAGGCGATGGGTAGTGTAGTTTAGCCTACTGCACTGTATGTATTACTGTATAGTTGACACACGTGGACGTGATGCCGTAGTTGTTATTCCGTATCCATGGTGATGCCTACCCTTTACCATATATGGTATGAGGCTCTTGAAATGGCTTTGTGTAAAGCTTGTAAAGAAGGTGATCTCTTTACGACCAAACAACTGATCAAAGAAGGACACGATCTTGAAGATACGATAGAGTACAAACATCACAAGTGGAAGGTAGAGCCAGGTAAACTGGAAGTGAAGAAAGTGAAGTGTACTCCTCTACAAATCGCGTCTGCCGAAGGACATCTCGATATAGTACGAGAACTTATTATCGCTGGAGCGAACATTCACGCAAAGAATCCCTACTATGAAGAAACTGCTTTGCACTTTGCGTGTCGTAGTGGTCACGTCTTTGTAGTAATTACCCTCCTAGATAGCGGGTGTGGAGTGAATGAACCGAGTGACGCTGACGATAAGACACCGTTAATGTATGCAGCTGATTATGGACATACTGAGATTGTGTCCATACTACTCGAAAGAGGAGCTGATGTTCATCTGAAGATTAAGAGGTATGGTCACACAGCTCTGCATATTGCTTGTGAAGGAGGACACCTACAATGTGCCCAACTCCTGCTAAACAGTGGAAGTAGAGTGAATGAACCAGATGCTGAGGATTTGACTCCACTAATGATTACAGCATTAAAAGGACACCATGGCATCATCACAGAACTACTCCACAGAGGAGCTGATGTTCATCTGAAGAGTAAGACATTAGTTCGCACAGCTCTGCATATTGCTTGTCAAGAAGGACACTTACAATGTGCCCAACTCCTGCTAAACAGTGGAAGTAGAGTGAATGAACCAGATGCTGAGAATGATTGCACTCCACTAATGCTTGCAGTATTAAAAGGACACCATGCCATTATCACAGAACTACTTCAAAGAGGAGCTGATGTTCATCTGAAGAGTAAGACATTAGGTCGCACAGCTCTGCATTTTGCTTGTCAAGAAGGACACCTACAATGTGCCCAACTCCTGCTAAACAGTGGAAGTAGAGTGAATGAACCAGATGCTGAGAATGATTGCACTCCACTAATGTTTGCAGCATTCAAAGGAGACCATGCCATTATCACAGAACTACTCCAAAGAGGAGCTGATGTTCATCTGAAGATTAAGAGGTATGGTCGCACAGCTCTGCATATTGCTTGTGAAGGAGGACACCTACAATGTGCCCAACTCCTGCTAAACAGTGGAAGTAGAGTGAATGAACCAGATGCTAAGCATGATTACACTCCACTAATGTTTGCAGCATTCAAAGGAGACCATGCCATTATCACAGAACTACTCCAAAGAGGAGCTGATGTTCATCTGAAGAGTAAGAGGTATGGTCGCACAGCTCTGCATTTTGCTTGTCAAGAAGGACACCTACAATGTGCCCAACTCCTGCTAAACAGTGGAAGTAGAGTGAATGAACCAGATGCTGAGAATGATTGCACTCCACTAATGTTTGCAGCATTAAAAGGACACCATGCCATTATCACAGAACTACTCCAAAGAGGAGCTGATGTTCATCTGAAGAGTAAGAGGTCTGGTCGCACAGCTCTGCATTTTGCTTGTGAAGAAGGACACCTACAATGTGCCCAACTCCTGCTAAACAGTGGAAGAAGAGTGAATGAACCAGATGCTCTGGATGATTGCACTCCACTAATGCTTGCAGCATTAAAAGGACACCATGCCATTATTACAGAACTACTCCAAAGAGGAGCTGATGTTCATCTGAAGAGTAAGAGGTCTGGTTGCACTGCTCTATACTATGCTCGTCAAAAAGGACACCTACAATGTGCCAAACTCTTGGTAGATGCTGGATTTTCTTTAAATGAAAAGGATTTACTCGGCGATACTCCTCTTGAGGTGGCTCACATGTCTGCATCCATTTCTGAAGATAACCTTGCAAAACTCCTAGAAATTGAGTCTTCTATACCTGGTAAGTCAGCTGGATATTCAAAATGTTTGTACATATACATACATACGTATGTATATGTACAAACATTTTGAATACATATGTATACAGTGATCAACAGTATATTTATCAGTACTTTTATATGTACATATACATTAATCTGTTGAGTTAAGCATGATCTTAACAGTTCCTATAAGTTAGCATTTACAACATGCAGACCAGACCCATTTTAGATTTGTGTATAATTGATTGACATTTCCTGTTTCCTGTTTTCTTTATAGCTCCATGGTTAGATATCTATGAAGATGTCCTACAAAAGGAATCATCAGTTAGGCAGTATGTTATTCACTTCATCACAATGGGACCTCCTGGAGTCGGTAAGACATGGCTGAAGAACCTCCTAACTGGCCGCCCAAACAGCACTTCCATCCCTAGTACCCCCTGCCTGGCTCCACTAGAAATGTGCATTCCAAAGAAGGAAATCTTTATCAACACAGAAGATGACACCTGGATGGTTCTCACTGCTGAGAAAGAATTAAAAGCAGTGGTCCACGAATTTCAATATAACTTCTCAAAGCAGGATGAACTTGAGCCAGTGATATCTACAGAAAAGAAAATTATCAGAACATCAACCGAAACAAAAATGACTGCAAAGACTTTAGCAGACACTGAAAAGGTGAAGGTGCAAGAAGGATTATCAACTCCATTGGCTGCTCCAATTCACCATGATCCTAGTCCACAGAAAGGTGATGAATCTCAGCCAGTGGCTTCCTTCTCTACTTTGTTTGAGAAGAAGATGCAGGACCTCTTGAAGGAAGTCAAAGCCAATCCTCCTGTAAAACTACAAGGTCAAAGTGTAATCTACTTCACTGATACAGGAGGACAAGCTTCATTCCACGAGATCCATCCAGCCCTCCTCACTGCTCCAGGAGGTATTTACATGTTGGTGTTTAACCTCAAGAATGTTGATGTGAAGAATAAGGAAGAAAGTCGCCATCAGTTAGACCTAGTGGAGCGTGCACTAAGAAGCATATACTATTTTGCAGTGAGGCCTCATGACATTAGCAATGTGAAACGCTACATGAAGATTTCCAATGAGAGCAGTGTTGCTCCAAAAGTGTTTATAATAGGCACACACAAGGACGAGGTGAAAGAGGATTTAGAAGAACGAGTTGCATTAGCTGGCGAGGTCATACAAGATATGAAATGTGGAAAGTCATACAGTTGCTACTGTCCCGACTCCATCATCACAGTTGACAACACTCAAGCAGGCAAGTCAACTAGCGAAATGAAGGAGAATGAAGGATTACTGACTTTACTAAAGAGTACCAAAGACTCTTTGAATGAGATCGGTGTAGAAATCCCATTAAAATGGTGGCTGTTCCATCTTTACATTCGACATGACTTTGAGACCTCTCAACCAAGGGACAAGAAATGGGTTTACCATTCCAGTGAGTTAGAGGAGAAGGCAAAGTCCATTGGTATCCGTACTGATCCAGTGTCCGATAAGTCCACATCAGAGTTCTATGCCATGGTGAAGCTGTTTCATCACCTTACATTTTGGGTGAACTTTGAATCAGACCATCCTCACCAGCCACCCCAAGCTACTCCGTCACTGAGTGACTACATCGTGACACACCCAGCCAGTCTATACGAGTACATATCAAAGCTTGTTAATATTCAAGAGAGAGATAATTTAGAGTACTCCCAAAAAGAGTTCAAAAGAACTGGTAGATTCACCAAAGCCATTCTTGAAGAAATATCCTTTACTGGTGATCATTCAACTGGTGGTCATTCATTCCAGTCTCCAGATATCCAACAATGGTTTATCAATCTTCTTATCCACTTACGTATTGCATCAGAATACCATGAAGAGAAGGACGATCCAAGACATCCCTTTGAGTCAACAGAGAAGATAAAAGAGACTCACTACATTATTCCTGCTGCGTTCCCATACAACCAATCTGTCACAGTTCCTGAATGTACCACTGTAGGTACTCTTAGAGTGACATTGAAGGATACAGGATTCATTCCTTCTGGTCTTTACTGCAAGTTGATATGTGACCTTGTCACTCAGCACAACGAACATGACCAGAAATGTACTTGCAAAGACAAGTGTAACTACAAGTTCCAACCTCCGACATTCTCCAGATGTACACTGCCCCACACTGGTGGATACAGAGCTGTTAGCAAGTTCCCTGACTATCCCGGCACAGTGTACCTTACAGAGTCGGCTGATGCTATTCTCATTGATGTTACAATCAGTATTGTGTCACTGGATGAACAAGATTTAAAAGAACTTGGTAAAGAAGGACTTATCAGAGAGATTGCAAGATTTTGTCAAAAATGGCAGCAGCTAGTGAAGGAGTCTCTCTGCAGGATATGTCACAATAAAGCTACATCTTGGGAGATAGTGTGTCCACTCTGTTCACCTGACTGCAAGAGTCACATGGCTGTGATTGGCTCCGAGAAGGAGCCAGTTTGCTACTGTCCCGTTGCTCAACAAAACAAGAAGCTCTCCAGAATAATAACTGCCTCCCTCTGGTTCACAACACCAATGAATGTTCAAGTGAGTGTTTCATGACTTTTGATTTCTGAGTCCAGTCAGCCCTATTGGTGAATTTTTACAACTAACTGCTATGTATTTTTGATCAGCTTAGATGTTGTCATGTGAATTAATTCATATACTTATTGTATATTTCCATATACGGTACAAATCAGCAAAAACTGAACATCTAACAGGTGTACCAGTGCACGAAGGGCTTGCCATATTTAATCGACAGAAATCCGTTCTAGAGAAATGCATTCAAACGGCAATCCATACATTCTTCCCTAAGGTGTTAATGCTACATTTGGTGTAAGACCTCGAGCCCCACGCATACCTGTTCAACGTTCAGTTTTTGCTGATTTGTATTGTATGCATGATAATGAGTGAGTATATGTATGTATGTATACTTTGTGTTGTTGTGTTCTTCTATTGTAGCTAATTAAAGAAGATAAAATTAGACCAGCAATTTGGAAACTTGTGGATAGCTCTCAGAAAAGTAATTGTAATTTTTAATACTTACAATATCGTATTTTAGTTATATATCAGTTTTCTCACACTTATGTAGAGCAAAATGACTTTGTTGCAGTATCTGGGCCTTCTTGTGATTCTGACATTCTTAACTGTCAGTTATCAGAGACTGACTTGCTCTTTTTATCAGAGTCAGAGGCTGTTACTAAGTGGGATTCAATCTGTACTCATTTGGGAGTACCTCGTTCTGTGGTGGTACATGCTGAACTGACCTATCCACTGAACACAGAAGGTGCTCCAGCTAAAAGGTTCCATTCTGCCCTGATGTACTGGTACGGAGGAAACTGTACTACTACTACTGATGGCAGACCAGTTCCTGTGACTTGTGAAGTACTTTGTAAAGTATTAGAAGAATGTAGATATCAAAGTATATCTGAAGAATTGAAGCAAAGTTAGATGTTTGCATAATGCACCTGTATAAATACGTACATCTACAAGTCTTATATGTTGGTATAAATTCATTAGCTAAGTTGTGTAAACTGTATGTATGGAATAGTTCTAAAGTAAATGATCTCTTCAACTTGTTACAGGAATCAGAGATAGACGAGCGTGATTCTGTCTGTCGATATATATTGTGGAAGTACCTCATTGGCAGAGTCCTCCAATGTAGGTTCACAAGGTAAACCAACTCAATCCACTTGTGTAATATAGCAGTCAGCCATTTTCCGTATCCAGCTATACTAACATAATAGCTACTAAATTCTATTAATTGATGTATCAACAGGAAACCCCTCAATTATTCGGAGTTTTGACCCATATGCCTTCTTCAGCAATAACATCTGAATTACTAAATTTTGTAGGTTGCTTGTAGCTCAGCTAGTAGAATTGACCAGATTAATTAACACAACTACAGCTTCTTGTACATGTATACTTATAATCTTCACCATAATGGGTTGATTTATTTTTCTGTTCACATGTAGAACAAAGAATGTTTTGATCCACATTTGAAGGACTATTGTAACATTGAAAGTCCTCTACATTGACCTCCACACGGAAGAAACTATCTCTGATGAAGAACTGGATGTATCTCATTGTTCTTAATTAAAAGAGGTCAATTGGGAAGATCTACCAGTCTCTCTATCTAGACCCTTCAGTTAGAAGGCTTGCCTCTTCTAAAGTGATAAGGAATTATCCTTCAAAACTCAAATAAACAGGAGCTAGCAAAAAATTGACTCAGAATTATGCAGCCAACAGCCTGTCTAAGATAGGAAATTCTGAAGACCAACGCTTCAACACTGGGTTGCTTTTCTCTCCTGCATTAGGAATCAGCTAATGATATTCATGATTCCTGTGGTTACTGTTATTCAACAGTTATTGTAGAACAATCCTTCTAGTATATACGTATATACATCTGCCACTTATCGTACATGTACAGTATAGTATACCAGTTTCTTCAAAAACAGTTCCTCCATTTTGTAAATGAGGTAAACTCAATAAAACAGGTTCACAAATGTTTAGTAAAAGTTTAAAATTATTTTTATTTTTGTCAAATTTTTAAATTTTTAAGACAATTTTTACTGTAATTTATGTAATAACTGACATTCACTGATATTCCATTTGAGGAATTAATGATCATGCATGATCAGTATTATAATGGTTCATGTACATGTGCATGTACGTACGCATATACAGAGAGCCAAGAATTCTAAAAAGATAAAAGACAAAGATTCTCAGGGTCACTGATAAAGGGTGTATGGAATTTCCAGAACACAGCTGACTGGCCCAGGCCAATGGAGAAGAGAATGTGGAGAAAACTCTTGTATCCTCATCCAAAGCTAGCGCTCTCACTATGTATGTAATTATAAGAAAAATGGTGTTTTAGCTAAATCATTCATGTGATGATCATGCATGCACTGCATATTTCTATATTTATATGTCTATCAAAGGGTATAATTCTGTGTTTATATATGTACGTACACGTGTAAATAAATAATATATCTTTTACCAATTACATAATTTCAAATCTACACTACAAATATAAAACAACTGTTATGTTACATTCTGTGTACTCCATCTATGAAGTCCGAATAAGATCATTCCCTCAAAGAAGTAGTGCAGCAACATGGCTGAAAATCCCTTAAAAAATCCCCACCTTCCTTCCATGGTGCGGATGGTCAAGAACATGTCTCTCCACCCCCTGTAGTTGGTGCTCAGTAGAAAAGGAGCAGAGCTCCCTTCAACGTCATCCAACAGGACCGGGAAGCCTTGGATGTTGGCTCGTACCAACATGGTCTCCAGAGGATATGTACACATATCTGTCACAAATGAGCTTGCCACCCCAGCACAGAGTCTGTCAATGTCGACCACTCCAAAGAGATGCTGTTTGGCCTCCATCTTTTTATCACTTCTAATTTTCAGTAAAAGTTTGTATATCATTTCATGTAGAATGGAAGAGAGGACGCACCTCACTCCAGCTAGAGCCATAGTGGGAAGGGCCAGTGACAGCGTGGAGAATATTGGAGACTTTGAGGTGAAGAGTGGTCTCTCCTTGAGCAACTCCAAGAAACTAGACAGTCCTTCAGTATACACCCTCTGCACTGTGTACTACGCATAAGGGATACATATAAAGTACATAATCAGATGAAGAGGAAGAGTGACTCAAGTACCATATACGTAGCCCATAAATTGTAAGAGAAGGAAATATAAAAGAAGGAACAAATGATATTCAAACCCAAAACAGTTATATACGAATCATCAAAGTTATCATTCTCCATCTCCAGGCCCTTGCCAGTTATGACTACTACAGCATAAATTGTACTCTACTTCACATATGTACATATTAATAACTAAATATTCATCAACTGGACTTCTATTCTGTTGATTATAGCTGAATTGTCTCCACAGGAGATATGACATGTGGATGAGTGGGCAAACAGTTAGACCCTATAATTGTAGTTATTTAATGAAACTGGTCACTCCCCCAGCAGGCAGTAATCCATCTCATATCCTATGAATACAGCTATCTACGTATTAATCACAAGTGCACAGTAAGTGTATGTGGAAGATATGGCAGAACCACTGACCTGTACTACAGTGATTAATACTCCACTCATCAGTTGACAGGCTACTCCGTACGAGAGCACTCGAAGAGCTAAGGCTGCACTTTGCTTCCGTTTACCTCTCACTTTTGTGCTGCATTTATATACACATGAACACACAGTATCATATATAATAGACTATAGCAATATAATATGTATGAAAAATCTAATACTGCACAAGTGCAGTATAAACACAATACACAAATGTACAAATATACAAAAAATTCTGTCACAATCATTAGACTCCCCCATTCACTCATTCCCTGAAGAGAACAATGAGCTAATGGGTGGAACCAAAGTTCACTTAATGGGAACCAGAGTCTCCCCTTAGCTGCTCTAAAAATGGTTGAGCCATAGACAGCTGTTTTGTCTTATTATAACTCATAAATACCTATAGAATAACATAATAATATATACTCCTATACTATAATGTGTAGAGCATAGTATATACTCCTATTCTACATTACATAGAGCATACGTACAAGTCAACTCAAAGGTGGCCTAGTCATCTGACCTGTGTTCATAGATGGACATCAGTCCGCCCTGAGCTGCCTCAAAGCACACATCATTAACTAGCAGTGGGACACTCCCCCTCCATAGACCTGACACGCCCTGCATACATACGTAGTAACAACCAATTGTACATATACTGCTCTTAATCAATCAGGAACGAATGTATTGGCTATCAGAATTGCAACATCAGGTCAAATATGGAGAACACAGAGTATAACTGTCTTAAGAAAAATGTTATACTAGCAATCCTTATACCTACCTATATCTACTTTAAGTTATATAGATCAGGAAATGATCAATGTTTTAGATAATTCATATGGATGGTACATACAAGAAACCCTATATTATTTTATCATTATTGAGTGCTTCATGTGCTAGGCACACTAGGGCTATTCTGCCTCATGTAGTACAGTACACAATACATACGTACAACCAGTCTTATACATATAACCTATACATTATTAATAGGTAGTCATATGCACCCTGGTCCTTCTGTTAGACTTAGGGCACTCACCTGTGCCGCCCATATTCTATATAAGGAGTACATGGAGCTGAATGGCGCCACTGGCGAGGGACTGCTCTGGTAGAGGATGTGAAGCTGCGACTGGTGGCGAATCACTAGAAGTGGGTGGGTCAGGAACCTCAAACACAACCTGTTGGAGAGACACTCACAGTACACTCGGTAACATAAAGAGATGCAGTTAAAGTTCAATGTTTAGTAGCGTCCCTTTTTAAACGATAACAGATAACGGTCAATCTAGACAGCTAACCTCGCCATCTTTGGCTTCAAATCAGCAGCATCGCTTGAGATTAATAATGCTAAGAATAAGAGGTGACGTGTATGAAATTACATTTTCAGTAATATAGTCACATCCAAGCAGAATACATGACTTACAACTATCCCCCGTGTGCCAGAGAGCCATTTTGTTACAATTGCGCAATTGTATCTCTTTAAAAATGTCTGCCATAAACGCTGTGCTACATCAAGGTTTTCAGCATATAAGTCACAACTGGAAAAGAGTTCCACTATATAGATGTTTCTCTATGATACAGTTTCCCAAGAGAAGAACTCCAGAGGGAAATCGTACGCATACGCTCTACTACTTAACTAATAATACGAAGTGTACATATTCCTAATTAATTACTTTAAAGATTTTTTATTAACTTTCATTATCATATTTACTTACTTTGTAACTGCAGCGCTCTATCCACTTAGCGTTGAAAACCTCAGAATGGCTAGTGAGGTTATCCAGCCAGACTCAGCTACCGGAAGCAGGAGTAGTCATTCTTCGCAGTCATCTGGAGCTAAAGAGTACGTTAATCTTCCTGCTGCTTACGGAAGATCTGTTCTGACTGAAGAAGAGATTGAATCTATTAATGTAAGTATGGAACCGCGAATTTAAACATTATCGTCTCTGGTTTTCTTATTCTCTAGCTAAATACGTATGTATAGGTATAGTAGTATTAACGTGTGTATGTTCTCCGCTTTAATTGCACATGTAGCTTGGTGGAGCAAGATGATATGACCACAACTACAAAAACTCAATTGTTTCATTACACTGTAAATTATGTAAACAGAATGTATTAGTTGTTGATGATTTTATGTACAAGAAAATAGTGAAATATTTAAAAGAAATATAAAGCAATTCCAAGTTACTCGTGTTACGTTATTTTTCATTACTGAATTTGCAATCAGTAATTCAAACAATATGCATTGGTGATGTATACATGTGATGTATACATGTTTGATGATGTAATAAAAACAGAAGGCCTGTCTGCCTGTTGCATAACAGTGGCAGCTTGTTGCATAATATTAACAACATATTGCATAACACAGATTACACACTAAAAATTGACTTCATGCAACATAGAAGGTCGAGATTCAGTCTGTGAGGGGTTGGTTGCTAGAATGGTGATGGGGAGGTCGAGAGAGGTGTGTGAGGTAGACATGTCTTTTGTGGTCCACTCCTCAAATGCACCATTCTGTGATCGCTTGAGACAGCCCAAGTTGGAAAAACTATCAGTTGTGACAAACTCCAAATATAGTTGCCACGAAATGGTAACTGCCAAACAATAGAGATAATATAATGAAGTGTGCTTGAAAACTAGTATCTTCTAGTAATATTATAGGCTGGGATTCGAAAGTTGACTACTGGTAAAAATTCTAAGCATTAATTAAAATTCTACTAATTAAGTATTTGAGTATCATCAGGGCTGCATGCAGAACTTGGGGCCAGGGGGGCATATGAAAATTTTCAAAATTTAGGGGGCAATGGTATGAGGGGGTGTCAAAACAGCTTAGGGGATTCACAAAAGTCTGGGGGGGACAAAATCAATCCTAGGGGGGTAATGCCCCCCTCTATGCGGCCCTGATTGTGATCACACGAAGATCACATGACTTGCATACTCACCCATATCGGTTTGAAATGAATGTGTCAGATGAGATGGAATTGGAACTGTGAAGTGTTTCTGCTTAGCAAAGCTGCAGCTCTGAGTGTCCTGTGCATGTGTGACGATCACTCTTCCAATAGACTTGTCACCCCCTATGAAGTGCTCGGGAGCAATCTCCTCAATCGACTGCAACAATATTCTCATCTGCAATTGAGGAATTAAAGGTCACATTAATTAACAGCAGGTAGACATATACATACATACATACAAGCAATTAACAGAACATAGACATATACATACATACATACAAGCAATTAACAGAACATAGACATATACGTACGTACGTACGTACAAGCAATTAACAGAACGTAGACCTATACAAGTCAGATTCATCCTTATTTATGAAATGTGTCTATACTCCTCTCAAGATATATTACAAAGCACTAGTCTGGTGTTGTGTGACAAAGCTAGTTACTTACTTGTAAACACGGTACTGTAGCTCCCTCAAAGTCCACTCTACATATAATCTCTTCTCCCAAGCGATAAACAGACTTGAACACGTGAAGTCTACCCAGAATCCCCTTGGCATTCTTCAGGTCATACGCAACTACACAATAGCACAGCACTCGTACTTACTGTATGTGCTTTACACTGTACATATGAAGGCATGGGTAGTTAATAGCACTATAAGCCAGTGCAAAGGCCATGATATGAAATTAATTAATGTGATAGCAGTAACTATTGCAATAGGACTTTAGCCTCCCAACCAAGATCAGACTTTGCTCACTTGATTGGCTTAAAGGGCCACTGACATGCTATTTTTTCTTTTGCTTAAAAGTTAGGTATAATATAGAGTACTCTAACAGTGCAAATTAAAATGGTCAGATCGCTTTAGTTTTACCTAAATAAAGATAAATACTTGTCATATTTACGTGGGCGAAACACAACCGCATTAAAAAGTGAATAATACGTATTTATATCATACGAAGGTACGTACATATGGTACACATATAGGAATATATAAGGAATAGGGAGTAAATATATACATATGATATATTGTTGATATGCAATAATTATTATATAAATACAAAGACAAAGTGATTAGGACCTTGTGCATTACGGTAGATACTGTCTGTTGCCATGGCTACCACAACCATTACGTATGTACTGGGTTCATATTGGAGGTGCTATGAAGGGGTAGACTGTACACATGTGTGTATATTGTAGCAACTGAACCTGTTTGTATGTACGTCTACATTTGCACAAGCTTTCACAAACCCAGATTTCTCTTTGAAGTTTCGTGCGCCAAAGCTTGTAGGAGGATGTCATCATGCTTTGAGCTGTCACTCTTCTTTGAATTTAGAAATGGATTACTCAACTTAGGAGACTGGGCTGACTTTACATAAGTGAGGATTTTATCTACCCAGAAGGGAGGAAGGACTACATGCAGCACTGTGTAGATGTATGGAGTTCTACACTATTAATATATGTACGTACATATTTCATTATTTTATGAGTGCTACCACCAGTAGAAATTGCAGAAAATGGCCTCCAGGTACTTAACGAGAAAATGGACGTCATATATTAAATCCATCATGTCTTCTAAAATGATTGAAATTCCATTTAAACTTTGTACACACGTTCTCTCTCTATACATTTAATGGAGAGAAGTCAATTTAGCTGGAATGCCCCTATGATTTCTACTGTTGGCACTTACATATGAATGTAATGCATATCTAGTAGTGTGTGTATTTACCTGGGACAGTCATTACACGGAAGGGGATTCGCAGTATACAAGCCTCAGCATTGGGTCTGCTAGCGCCAACTGTTAGCTTCCACGTGAAGCGGATCAGGTGACCAGCAAAGGAAGGAAGACACTTCAGAGGAATGGTCTCACTGTATATAACTACAGACAACATTTTTCTTACATGCTAAATCTACTTTAGAGTAAAGGCCTATAGTGAATTAAACCTAGTGAGAGCTTTGGGTGAGGATACAAGAGTCTTCTCCTTCTACATCTCTTCTTCCAACACACACACAATAATGTAAGCAGAAGAAAATAGCTTTAGGAAACTAAACCTAGTGAGAGCTTTGGATGAGGATAGAAGAGTCTTCTCCTTCTACATCTCTTCTTCCAACACACACACATATTAATGTAAGTAGAAGAAAATAGCTTTAGGAAACTAAACCTAGTGAGAGCTTTGGATGAAGATAGAAGAGTCTTCTCCTTCTACATCTCTTCTTCCAACACACACACACACAGTAATGTAACAGCTAGTGGTGGTAACAAGGGATGGATTGCATGGCTGATTAGTGGTGAAGGACCAGACCATAAAGTGGTCATTGATGGCTGAGATTATGAAGTGTGCATGAGCTCACACAACTGCTTCTCTTTTGGTTTCAACTGAAGATCACAACACAGCACTGAGGGTGAAGTTGAAAACAGGGTACACCCCTTTTCTCCTTAAAGCAAGAAAATAACATTACATGATAAATATTACGGAAGTACATCCATATGTACATTGTATGTACATTGTTCATATGGATCTAAAGATACAGCGATAACTGTTTCATCAATTCCTGGGTATTTAAAAACTGTTGACATCTAGTGTACACTTGGACAATCCACTACGCGCATATTTAATCATCTCCTTTTAATTGAGCTTTTTGTGAAATCAATTCTGTTGTAAACAGACATGGCAAAATCTACTGCTAAACCATAAGCGTGTGATCTCTTGTGTCATCTGCATTCCCTGGGATTAGCATTACCTCTGTTTGGCAAGAAGGACGTCTGGGTCTTCATCAGACCTGCTGAAGAGGGTGCAGGAGGTCTAACCAGGTCCTCCTTCGAAGTGCACTGGCAGTGTATTTGGGCGCCCGCCCATCCAACTACCTGCTCCTCAGAGGTGACGTTCTCCAAGGTCACCTTACAGACCAACCTGTCGCCACTCAGGTAGCTTGTGACGTGGCTAAGGTTGGCACTTAGATTCATACCAAGAGAGCTCCAACTTATGTAGATTTCCCAGTTCAAGTTTAATAATTGTTAAACTGGGAGTTGGAATCAGAATTTAAAGCAAGATGGCTGAAAAAATAGAATCTGTCAAGATAGACTCGTTAGACCAACAAGACGAAAAAGTAAGCGAAGGAGAGAGATCTACCCAAACTCCTGATAGAGGACATGTAGAGGCATCGAATGATACAGTAATTAAAGAGGTGCATATTCAGACAACAGATTCAGAAGAAGATGAACCAAAAGAGGATGAGGAAGAAGTGCCACCTGGTAAGGATAAAAGTCGTTCAGAAAGGCTCAAGAAATTTAGAGAGCTCCACATGAGAAGGAATGAAGCGAGAAAGTTAAATCATCAAGAGGTCGTGGAGGAAGACAGAAGAAGCAAACTTCCTTCAAACTACGAGGCGCAACAGAAGCGTCTGGAGTGGGAGCTGGCGGACGCCAAGGCCAGACAAGAAGCTAAAGAAAAAGGAGAAGACTACGAGAGGCTGAAAATGCTGGAAGTTAGCGCAGACGATCTAGAAAGAATGGACAGAAAGAGGAAAAAGAAAAATCCAGATCCGGGCTTCACAGACTTTCAGCAAGTCCAATACAGGCAGTACCAGCGCCTGACCAAACAGTTCAAACCAGAGCTAAGCGAGTATGAAAAGCAGAAGGAGGAGTTGGGTGACAGTGTGTATGCTGGAGTGAATACTATCCTTGTTGGACAAATTAATAAGCCCTCTGAGGGGGCAATTGATCGCATGGTGGAAGACTTGGACAAACAGGAGGCCAAGAGAGCCAAATTTAGTAGAAGAAGAGAGTTTAGAGCTGATGCTGATGTTGACTACATTAATGAAAGAAATAGAAAATTCAATATAAAGGCAGGAAGATTCTACGACAAATATACTTCTGAAATTAAACAGAATTTGGAAAGAGGAACAGCCATTTAATTTTGTATATTGAAATGACTGCATTAATCGTGTTTTCAATGTATAACCCAAACCTATTGCTGCAGTCATCCAATGCTACAAACTTTAAAGATTAGAATTGCATATTATAGTAAATCTACATGTATACATACAATTTGATGTCTGATCATATTTCAATTATCATATTTCAATTACAGATGCAACTTTATAAAATCAACTGATTTGAAGCTGAAACTTGTGTCAGTGAACTCAATTTATGTATACTTCATTTTCATGATTAATTCCTTATTTGTACAAAAATCAAGGAGTGACCAATAAGGTTATTGACATTATGTACAGTACAATTATAGATAATCTCAACTCAAATTACTATTGTTAATATCTCAGATTAATTATTACCTAATTGTCAAAAATCCTGATTTTCTGTGAAAATTACAACAATTTGAGTTTATTGATCTTCTACATAGTTGCCAGGAAAAAGACCTTCTTTCCCCTTAAGTCTCCCTCTCCACCAACCACTAGAATCTGTAACAAAAATTAGCAAAAATTAAAAAAGCAATTAAAACTAGGGTATCCAGAAAATCAAATGTACTATACATAGTTTAATTGGGTTATAAAATTATATTCTACGTAAATGTCTGATTGATCTTCTTGGGTGTTTGGAGAGACTTACCTTTAGTAATGACTGCGATCATGTCGCCTGCTTCAAAGCCCAGTTCATCGATATCACGGGGATCATAGGCCCAAATAGCCCTGCACATCGGGTGCTTGGGGGCAGGTGGAGGCTTGTTTGGCTTCTTTCTGCTGACCGGCGGTGGGCGCACACTAAATGAGAGGCAGAGATATTTCAACAGCTTGTCTGTGACAACATTTAATTTTGGAAATTGTACAACTCTTTGGCTAGCATCAGATTAAAAACAGACTTGAAGATTAATTGCATATGATAAATTTGAGTTCGTAGCATATTGAAAAGTGTTAGATTATTTATGCAGGTAAACATGGCGCAGCTTCACTCACTCTGCCCTCTCTGCCACGGGTAGAGGTGTGGAGGATGATCCTTTCCGTGCCCTGTGAGCCTGGCCCTGTTTGTGAAGCTGCGGAGCCTGACCAGAGTGTCTGATGGCCGGCCCTTGTCTGTGAGCCTGGTGATGGCCGTGCTGGGATTGCTGACCTCGGAGGTAATGGGTACCTGAGCCGGCACGCTGACGGTAGTGATGATGTACACCCGGTGCTGGAATTAGAGGACATTGATTAGTATACAAGGAGTATACTAACCTAGGTGTATAGTATACAAGGAGTATACTATACATTTAGAGCTGGAAATATAGTTAAATCCATACACTAAATTACAAGTACAAATACTATTAATGTTTAGGTGATGCAATACTTACGAGTGTTGCTAGGCAACCCTTCTCCAATACTGACTATCAAAGTTTTACCAGATGGCTTCAAAACAGGGAAATCCCCAACAGCACTCTTGACAAATTTGATTTGTCTTGATCCTCCGCCACCAAATCCTTCCTTCTTGACAGTAAATGATAAACTATACATCAACAACATTTGTAGTAATATAAATACTTAGACATTGGCAATACAAACAAGCTCTCTAGTTGTACATTAGTACAATACTTGTGCACTGACCTTCCCTGAACATCTACCCTGAGAGATTTGTTCGTGGCTTTCATGTACTTTTGTGATAACAGAGTTAAGAACTCTGTTTTAAAGACTGTTTCTATGACAGTGTCATAAGCATCTCGAATGTGAAGTATCATGAAGTCATCCTGGAAGGGACTGAGGAAGAGGGAGGGAGAGGGTGAACAGATAGATGGGTGGATCAATAGTGGGCTGAATGAATGGATGGGCGGATGGATGGATGGATGGATGGATGGATGGATGGATGGATGGATGGATGGATGGGTGGATGGATGGGTGGATGGATGGATGGATGGATGGGTGGATGGATGGGTGGATGGGCGGATGGATGGATGGAATACCTAAGGGAAACTCCAATAAATCCATCAATAGGAATCTTCCTCTTGACGACCTCAATGATCTTTCCTTTTTCAGGACCCTTTTTGATCTATAGGAAGAAAAGAAATAAGGCTTGAACCAATTCCTACAGTAACAGGATACAATAGAATATTCTTGAACATTGGACAAATGAGCACTGTAGATAGTGTATTCTGAAGGCATCAAATTTCAGTAGTTACCTTGTCTCTTCCAATGATGTAGACATTTTGTGCTGATAGTAAGAGCTCGCGTTTACCACTCTGAAAATAAATATTATAATAAAAGTTATTACCTGAGGACCTCAGAAAGGAGACAGTACACCAATATAGGTACGTATCTTTACAGTATATACGTAGGTATATATAGGATGGCAGTGTTCTACTAGTATATATATATAATAGGTACACAACCAGACCTTGAATCTTCTGTCATACTTGTTGACCCGGCCAGCAAACTCTATTCGTTCACGTCTCCCTGTGTACATAGTTATAACATTAGGTACGCCATACGTATAATTACCCAAATATAAGAAGTTATTAATTATATTAATTATGTGATTTCTTTTGACTTTTTGAGTGTCTAAAGACACCGTTTGTTAGCTCATTTATTAGACGTCACTCAACAGTGGACACTCATAAAGTTTAAAATGAACCTTCTAATAGACAGTTGGACGAAAATGTAGATAAGTTGGATGAAGTCGGATGAAGTCGGATGAAACCCTTATTCTGTTAAAGCCTACATAAGGTCACAGTATGAAAGTATTTATTACTTCCTTATGTACAGTAGCATACGTAGACATCACATTAACATCAGCCTATAATATAGAAGTACTAGACAGTGCTACACCTATAAATCTCATACTGACCACAAAGTGCCCTAATTGAGGGGTTATCCTCCAGATTGAGGTAGTCACCAACAAAGTTTCGGTTGATGCTTCCGCGACGCCTCTCCTTCCTATTCATCAAAATGTCTGAAGCTACACAAGTGCAATTTAAAAACAAGAAATAAACAAGAAATGCAAATAAATAAATAAATAAATAAATGGTCAATCACATTTCAATAGCAACCAGGAATTATCAGATAATTAGTAAAAGGGAATTCCAAATTGAAATAGATACTTTACCTTATATAAGAGTAAAAGAAATAATATTCCATTACACAAGAAGCATTTCGATCTTCATCTGAAGTATGCTTACCCTTCTTTTTTAGCTCATAGTAGTACTGATGTGACTTGTACTTCCTCCAGGCCTTTTGGATCTTGCGGGCGTAGACATCATACTTCCTTTCTCTGAGCTCTTCCAAGAGAAACAGCTAACAAGGTAAGGCAGTTAGACCAGTAAACGTTTAAGAGGTTTGTAGAACCACTTTGATAGTGAAAGTGGCCGTAATGTTCACCAAAGATGCACATGATAACTTAAAATGCAAATCATTGAATACAATATTTAGGTTAATTCCAAATAAAGTTAAATTCCATATATGTGCGTATTTATGTGATGCGCAACTAACTGATTCAGGATTCTTGACAAATACTTTTTTCCTGCCAAGCTGCCACTGGTCCGGATCCATGTTGACTGTTGTCATTAGAAACCTGATTCCCTCCACCACAGTCCCACGCCAGTGTGGAAATGTCTCAGGAGTTAAAATGGCATATCTTCTGAGAAACTTTTCAAATTCTCTTCTGTAAGCAAAGCCAGCTCTTCGGACACGAATATTTTCCTTCAGCCCGAGATACTCCACCTGATGTTTTACTCTACGTAGGTCAAGCGAACGGAACATCATTACATGCAACATCACTGAAACTAGTTCATGTTTGATCAGGAAGAAGTGTAATATTAGTTACAGACTCGGATGTAATGTAACATTATTCATTGGTTCAGGGAGGGAGATAACGTTATTCATAGGCTAAGCAGGTCCTACCTGTCATAGTCCCAGTCGTGAGGTCTCTTTGTCTCATTGGGCTTGATGCAGCGGATGTAGTGTGGAGTACACCTCATTAGCTTGTCTATCAGCTCGTTGGCCTGGGTCTGCAGGATGACACAGAGAAGAACAGCTAGGGCATTAGGAAGGGAGATGTACAGGTTGCATAGGTATGCTCTTAAGAATGAGTTATTAAACTATGCTTCTTGTAAGTAGTGCAGCATTAATAATAATACTACTACATGCATATACGTACTACATATACGTATGTAGTGCAAGAAGACCCTATCTAGGATACTCAATACTAGACTGGCTATAGTACAGTGTCCCTCTTACTCTGATTTTGCTACCGGCAGTAGTCGGACGACCTTTCTTGTCTGCACTGGTGTCATCTGGGAATAGAGCAGCTATGAATGTACTGTGATGGGGGAGGAGAGCAGAATTGTGAAATATTTAGGTGTGATGATGCAATTATTAAACTATTGATAAAAATCCTTAAATAGGGAATTAAAGAGATGCAACTACATAATTAGAGTATACACCCAAATGTAGGACAATTACACATGTGAATGATCTGTGTCCAATATGTACGTAGGTGCCTCTAACTATTGGGTATTATTGGATTGGCTTCACTCACTTCTGACTGGCTTGTAATAGTTCTATAATATCCTTGTTCAACACATCCCTGTTCCTCTCACAGAATCCCTCAGCCTCATACGTCACCTTTTGAAGGACATGCAGAAGGATGGGTGGATGGGTGGATGGGTGGGGATATAGGATGGAAGGGAGGAAAGGAGGATGGGAGGATGGAAGGGAGGAAAGGAGGATGGGAGGATGGAAGGGAGGAAAGGAGGATGGGAGGATGGAAGGGAGGAAAGGAGGATGGGAGGATGGAAGGGAGGAAAGGAGGATGGGAGGATGGGAGGGAGGAAGGTATGGGATATGTACCTTTCCAGCATAATGAACAATTGTGAAACCTGCAGCAAATCCAATGTAATGTTTGGCACCAGGCAACCCAGCCTCACCAAGTTTCTACAGAAAAGAGCTCAGCTAGTAAACAGTGATTTTCAATAACCACATATATCACCTCAAACATCTCAATATAGCATTACCTGCAAGAGCTTCAGGTCAGCCCCTTCACTCTGGCCATGCATTGTAGCGCACACATCATCCATGATGGACACTACACCAGGAGGTCTCTGAGTAGGGAGGGGTGAGTGAGTTAGCTTATGTATGAACACTGCTCATACGAGATGACGGTCCTTCATTAAGGTGAGAAAATGTATTGACTACTCCATTTTAAAGGTAGCATTCAATTTCAATCTATATACATGCCCCTTAACCACTTTTGCCCCTTAACCACTTTTGGTTTGCTTTTTATACATTCATTGTAAGCATGGGCACTCTAATAATAATAATAATAATAATAATAATAATAATAATAATAATAATAATAATAATAATAATAATAATAATAATAATAATAATAATAATATACACACTATGGCAACCATTTTAAACATGCAGTTGATCTGAAAGAGCTTTATTCCTTTACTGGCTGAAGGAAAATGGCTGAATATCAGTAGGGAATGGGCTACCCTCACATACCTTGCTCTCAATGAGGTCACACACAATGCGATTGTTGAAGTAATCAATGGGAGTCCATTTAATGCCCTCCTGAACATACTCCTCCTATAGATTGTATATGAGAGATGCAATCATATGATAGACATGTGATTGTCACATGATTGTCACATGACTGTCTGGTGACTGTACCTGTTCTGCTTTCAAAGTTAGTTCAATAAAGATCTGTTGTAACTTTTCATTTACAAAATTTATACAAAACTGTTCAAAACCATTTTTCTACAATTTAAAAACAAAAATTAGCAATCAGGTATGCTACATTGTAAATAGGTAGACAACAAAGTGTTTAGAATTTATAATATATAAACAAGATAGAGCTATTTTATTAATATGCATCTTTATTTAATTTACCAGAAAGATTTCAAATCCATAAATGTCTAGAATTCCAATGTTAATCTGCTCTGTCTTGGTTGCCATGGCCTTGTTTACTGAGGTGACCAGGTAGTCAAAGAGACGAGAGTAGAGAGCCTTTGAGAGTGCATCCCTAGTGAAGGCTGCCTGCTCTACATTGAGCTTCACATCAACACTTTCAGACTTTCCTCCCCACCTGCTCTCCATCACACGACTACAGACAGGTCAGAGGTCAGAGATCAAACCAAATTAGGAAATATAGTATAAGGGGTCTGGAGGTGGGGTCAAGGGTCTGGGGTGTGGTTAAGGGTCTGGGGGTGTGGTCAAGGGACTGGAGGTGTGGTTAAGGGTCTGGGGGTGTGGTCTGGAGGTGTGGTTAAGGGTCTGGGGGTGTGGTTAAGGGTCTGGGGGTGTGGTTAAGGGTCTGGGGGTGTGGTTAAGGGACTGGAGATGTGGTTAAGGGTCTGGGGGTGTGGTCTGGAGGTGTGGTTAAGGGTCTGGGGGTGTGGTAAGTTGATTCATGGATGAGCTCCACTTCATAATAACTCGAGTCAGGTAGCACTATTGTTAGGATTATACCAGCCAACCTCTCCTGTTTGACCTCACCTGATCAGTTTCTCTCTCAGTCTGGCTGTATCCACGGCGAGGAGGTAACTTGGGAACTGGAGAACTACACAATAAATAAAAACAAACCAATTGACAGTAGATCGTGGGAGAAATTGACTTGCCGTCATAATAATCACATTAAAGGGTCGGGGAGCATATCACACAATTACTCATTTCCAAACATAATGAAGAGGCAATAATTGGGAATTGAAACCAGGGCAACTGGTACATTCATGATTCTCCGTTACGACAACTACAATCTAATTATTACTGTTTCAATTTCAAATAATAATCAGCATTGATTCAATTATACAGTCAAATGAAACTAACGTACGGTACATGTCCATAAATACTGATATACATACACAAACACAATATAATATTTATTTAATCGAATCTTTGGTAGTTCCAAGATGATTTAGTGGTCCCATGCTCAAAGTTACAGATCATTTTCTACAGCCGGTAACTCACATCCATCATCCTCCGGGATAGCATAGTTGGCTTGCTCAACAAAAGAGATATTTCCCAGGTGCAAGATCCCTGCGATAATTGTAAATATGTTCCCCTGATCCTCTGAGGATATACCTATGACGTCCATTGCATGCTGCAATTGGAGGAAGATACTGAATAGTTACCATGGAGATGAAAAAGTTACCATGGAGATGAAATAGTTACCATGGAGATGGAATAGTTACCATGGAGATGAAATAGCTACCATGGAGATTGAATGACCCAGCTACATATAACGCACCAGCACTTCCTGGAAATCCTTGGAGTCGTCCATGTCATCTACCGAGTAGGTCCCGCTCTGGTTCAAGTAGTAGTAGTAGTCCATATTGGTCAGGCCCAATCCCTCTGCAGGTACGTACATGCAGTAGATACAGGTATGTATGAGGGAGATACGGGTACATACACAAGAGATATGGGTACATACACAAGAGATATGGGTACATACACAAGAGATATGGGTACATACACAAGAGATATGGGTACATACACAAGAGATATGGGTACATACACAAGAGATATGGGTACATACACAAGAGATATGGGTACATGCATAGTAGATATGGGTCTCAATGTAGTACTACCTATATATATCCAGAACTTCTAGAGGTCAGTAAGCGAATCACATCAAATGTAAACTGCTATCAGTTCTGTACACATTTCAAGGACATGCAGCCTTTTTTATCTTGTAAGCCTATTCCACCCAATCAATTCTATTAACATGCACTATGCACTATGCACTATGCACTGCCTGGTAATTGTGGTCAGGGCCAGCAATCCACTTGGATTCTAAGAAAAGGACTAAGGCTGCCCAGCATTTCAATAACATCACCTAACTTCCATTTATGTACATCTAAAACTCAGAGAAGCCTTAAAAGTGACATTTCACTGTAAAATTTCATTTTAAGTCTCCAATGCCCAAATATGGCAAGTAGAAAATGGCCTCCTTTTGGGTGACAGGATATGAGTAAGACTGACATTACATATAAGGCTACATACAGTATATAGAGATGATTTCAGACAGCATATAAGATAAAAAGAGTCTTAAATAACAATTCAGAAGCCAGTACTGATGCATACAGAACCCTTAGAGGTATATCAAACAAGTTGATCCATCATATCACATTACATAAGACACCATATGTGATTCATATAGTGTACTCCATACATGATTCATATAGTGTACTCCATACATGATTCATATAGTGTACTCCATACATGATTCATATAGTGTACTCCATACATGATTTATATAGTGTACTTCATACATGATTCATATAGTGTACTTCATACATGATTCATATAGTGTACTCCATACATGATTTATATAGTGTATTCCATATATGATTTATAGAGTGTACTCCATACATGATTCATATAGTGTACTCCATACATGATTCATATAGTGTACTCCATACATGATTTATATAGTGTACTCCATACATGATTCATATAGTGTACTCCATACATGATTCATATAGTGTACTCCATACATGATTTATATAGTGTATTCCATATGTGATTTATAGAGTGTACTCCATATGTGATTTATATAGGGTACTTCAGGTGTGACGTACTTCAGATGTGGTTTAATATATTATGCTATTATGTAGATCAGACAAGTTACAGTAGGTCAGACAGTCGAGACGTGTGTACAGAATCACCAAGCATGATCAAGATCGAGTTGTACTAGCAACTTTGAGCGCTAATGTACGTACATACTTCAGTGTATTGAGATAATAGGTCACATAGGTAATTCTGTGAATGCAGTGAAATATTCTATAACCACATTCAATAGCAAATTGCCACCCAGAAAACTCATTAGACGCTTCACTTGTAAGACCTCTTAAAGAATAATGGAACACACACTTGATAGGACAGCTTGGGTATGAAAGGACTAATTGGCCACTCTCTATATACACATACAGATCATACCACAGCACTTCACTAAAGAGGCACTGACATGAATTTTGGAGTTCAAATTCACGTACATCAAACACCAACTTGGTGCCCTTAAAAGTTATTGTAATTGTATCTATGCACTAAAAGAGGAGCTGTTTCCAGTCCTGTAACTACAAAGGGTAAGCCATTTTTAACGATATTTGATGATGTAATAATCCATGTCGGGGTCTCTATGGAAATGATGGGTCTGCCTGACCTTTAGTCTGCTGGTCTGCTCCTTTGTTGAGTTGATAGAAGATGTGAAACGACCTCTCCCCATCAATTTGAGTGACCACACGAGACTGCAGTACAGCAAAGAGAAAGAGAATCTTGGAAACAGCCAAACAATTAATAGTTTTTATAAACATGGGACAAAAAATTGAAAACAACTTAAAATATGCACCAAGAGTATCAACTTTTCCACCACTTACTGAACTGTTATTCAGAGAAGTGCTATTAATATCTTTATGACAAAGCTAATCCTATATAAGTCCTAACTGTGTGTGTGTGTGTATGTGTGTGTGTGTGTGTGTGTGTGTGGGTGTGTGTGTGTGTGTATGTGTGTGTGTGTGTATATACTATTAGATCTCGCAACACTCCACTGACATGATATATGCATACATTAGGAATATATACTGAAAGCAGTGGAAATGCTTCAGTCAAATATTTGAGCCAAACCTTTTCTAGCAGAAAGTTTGAAATCTTCCCTCCACAGGGCTGTCCACCCCTGGTAAACTGAATCTCCACATACTTACCCTATAAATATATAAATTCCATACAAATTGTCACACTACCACACAATATACATTATAACATATACCATATTATGTGTATACAGTACCTAGCTACAGTACCTAGCTACAGTACATAGCTACAGTACATAGCTACAGTACATAGCTACAGTACATAGCTACAGTACATAGCTACAGTACATAGCTACAGTACATAGCTACAGTACATAGCTACAGTACATAGCTACAGTACATAGCTACAGTACATAGCTACAGTACATAGCTACAGTACATAGCTACAGTACATAGCTACAGTACATAGCTACAGTACATAGCTACAGTACATAGCTACAGTACATACAGATGTGTTTCAATGTGATAGAGAAATTGAAGAATCGAAGTACGTGGGACAAGAAAATCAACTATTAAGGTCACAATATTTAACTCTACTCATAGCCTAATGAAAAACTGAAATAGCTTACAAATCGACTGGAGTTGTTGTTTCTGAGTGTCTTGGCATTTCCAAAAGCCTCCAGCAGTGGGTTGGACTCCAGGATGACATCCTTGATCTGCTGAACGTGGTGCCCACCACCAGATACCTTGGCAAGGTAGTTCATAATAAACTTGGCAGATACAGTCTTGCCAGCACCAGATTCACCGCTATAGTATTTATACACAAACACACACACAGTATTACCATATAATTACTATGGTGTCCATGTAAACAATGTACATGTACACATTTCAAAGTGTATATCAACTGGACATAGTAGCTATCACTAATCTATGGTCTGTCAACTGCACTGGGACCAAAGTGAACATGAATGTTCCTCAAACCAAGGAAATAACATAATACACCCAGGTACGTAAGTAGGACTCCCAGGGTCAGTGATACAGGGGGGAATTCCCATGGACAGCTGCAAAGTCCAGAAAAACAAGAAGATTGGTACAAAGCTATATCCTTATTCAATGCTCTACAGATTTTCCCTCAGTAAAAAGTATAGGGAAATTAGTCTATACTATTTATAGTGTTCCTTAGTCAGTATTTACAATATATGTCAACTACGTATGTTCATAAGAAAGTGGCATTCAAATTATTCACACTACACTGATCTATTGTAGATGATGTACATTTATAAAAAAACACTATCCCATATCTACAGCATTGAACACTTTTAACTGTGAAATTGAAACAGTTTAAGTGAAAGTGGTCTAAATATGTTATAATCCCCAGCACTCAATCTGTTGCAATTAATCAATTTTGAAATTAAACATAATCTCTTCAGATACAAAGAATAGATTATTACAAGTGTGTGAATTCCCTTGTCACTCTCCAGTATTTGGGACTACGCAAAGGTACATAGCGTTTACAAGTATATACGTACATGGACAAAGTTCAGTGTCCACACTAATAGAGATACGTACGTACAGTACGTATATTCAAATGAGTGCTATACTGGGTAATGTCATTATACTATATGAGCCATCTAAAAGACCACTTTCCTACATACTCCATTCTACAGTAAAAGGAACTAAGCCTAGTGAGATATTTGGGTGCGGATACAAGAGCCTACTCTTTATTCTTCTGTTGCATTGGTCCACATAGCTGAGCTATTGGAGGCTGACCATTCAGGAAGCTGTCACATGTCTATAAACTGTGAAAATATTACCTCATTCCACAAAAGGTTGTACTCCCCAGAAGACGGCACCCAACTACGTATAACAACTATCTGACTGAAGCTTAGCCTTAAGACTATAACGCAGGTAAAGAGCATGGTCCATTACATTTGGGTACTGACTAGAGAGACAGGTTTTGATTTGTGGTAAAGCATTTAAAGGGAATGGTATATTTAAGGTAATCATAATGCGTGTGCAAAAAGCATTCATAGTAACCTTTCATGGACTGTCAGTTATGCAATGTATTGTTGTTTGACCATTTGATGTTTAATGTTATTTAGTTGAATGGGAGGAAGTGAATACCATTTAGGAAGCACAAAGTAGGGGAATCTGTTCACAGTCAACAAAGACAACACCCATTTTATTATAAATGGGTTGCCATGGAGACTGCCAGATGGTTGTGGTTGGCATACCTGATAATGACACATTGTTTCTCGCTCTCTATCAACATGTTCCGAAACATGTTATCAGCAAGAGCATAGACGTGAGGAGGGTTCTCGTAGGTTGCCTAGAGACAGAGTATGTATGCAAGATTGAGAAGATTGAAATTGTAGACATTCACACAACCTTCAAAGAGAGAGATTCTCCTTGAGACTTCTACACAAGTATGACTTACCGCTCCTTGATAAATTTCCACTTCTTTGTCTGTAAAGTAGGGCAACATCTTGTACGGATTGACAGCTATCAATACGGGCCCTATGTATGTCTATTAGTTGAGTCAAGGACACTACAAACTACATGGGTTGATGGGCCAAATGCAAGCATATCGGAGGAGAGGAGAGGAAGTTAGCCTCAGTATGTAATAAAGATGTACTCATGCACAAGTTTAGTGAACAAAGAGATAATGAAACCACAACTGTTTAATCAACATATACTGCTGCACAGTCAAACACCAATCAGATGTACACATAATCTGACCTGTATCAATTGATTGTGAAGGAGTGTCAGAATGATATCAGATAACATATAGTTGGCTACACCCCAATACACTTGTACATGCATGCTCCACATTCTCCAAGTAGCCACTCCCATACTTTGAATGAACAGTTATACTGTAGTCCCAAGGTACCAGTGCAACAAACTGTTTATTATAATATGAAGGCAAGAATAACCTCTTAATTACATTTATGGCATCACTTACTTCTATGTCACCCGCATCTATAGGAAATTATGGTACGTATGGGATTTCCCCTTCAAAATAGGCTACACCATCACATGACAAAGGTCGCAGAGTACACACAGCAAATAAAATTCCATTTATCTTCAAATTTCAATTTTCAGAACTCTTAATGGCATCTTTATCAGAGAATGCAATTGACTGAATATGAGGTCATTCAACAAGTAATTAATCCCATGTGCGTTAAGAGGCACCAATCAGGTCTCACCAATCAGGTCTCACCAGTAAGCCCTATACTCCTTAGCATATTATGGAGTTTGATAGCCAATTCATGAATGTTCAAGTGTCACAATACAATTTACACATACGTACATACACCATATGGCTTGAAATACATACCAATATTGAGGTTGAACATATACAGTTTAGAGGATTCACTGCTATTTGAAGGCATATTTACCACAAACAGCCAAAATAATTCATCAAATGCCAAAGTTTGAGCACTACGTATATATAACACTTCCACCACTACATCTTAATATGGCACAGATCAGTCAATAGGGGGAATTCCCTACCATACCATCGATTAGAGCCACCTACTTATTCCTCCATTATCAAAGAAGGCATGGCTACTCTAATGAACTGTGGATAATTGAGCATTCATTCTATGGAATGAAATTCATTAGATTATTCAAATAAACACAGTTTAGTAGGAGTTGGCAGCAGACAAAATAGTCTAGTCCAGTTGAGCTTTAAATTGAAAAACCTTCACCGTATAAAAGACACTCTTTATGTTGCGATAGAATAATGTCTCAATTGGTAGCCATTTTATTTTGCAAAATTTAGGTAGTGAAATAGAACTGGGAATATATGGAGCAAAATGGAACTGGGAATACACTGAGTAAGCCATTTTACTACAATAGTGTCTGAATTGTTTCCTATGAACTAGTCAGGGGCAAACAATAGAAGAAGCACTATAATGACCAAGTAATACACGCTATACACACAAACGCACATTGGACGGACATTCTGTATACAAGCACTGCAAGTGACAAATAAGATATTATACCTATTGTATGCTTGGCAATGTTCTTGAGACAAAATTTTACAAATTGCATGAAATCACATTTGTAAAAATTTCCCATCTCTACATATAGTATATCAATAATCAGGCAGCCTTTATGAATATAACATTGCAAATCTTTGTCCAGCCAGCAATTTGTAAAAACTGTCCCACCAGCACTACCACACAGATGAAGTATATAAATACTGTGCAAAAACACAATACATACGTAGGTATATAGAGGGACAATTGAAGAGATTCATTTCCTAAATACGTACATATTATATGGTAGATATACAAGTATTACGGCAACTATTAAGAAACTAATAATTTGCTACAAAAGTAACAATTCTCACACAATAGTTCTCAATAAGCTAGAGTGAGAGATTTATCCTAAAGTTTCAATATCACTTTAATTGTTCCACATTCAATGGTCATTTCAACATTTGGGATCCTTCAATATTTAAATATTATACACATTTATATAGTAGGCATGGCATGGAAACTTCAGCTAATACAGACATGTGAGAACATTTACATTTACAGACTTACAAAACACTGAACACTTTAAAGTAGTAGCCACTATTGTTTAGACTCATACACACAAAATTAAGACGATACAGTTTTACCATTAAAGGTGTATTATGCATTCCTAAGTAGGAGTACTATAAGCTATGGATGAGGGCTGGTGGTCAAGGTGAAAATGGCTTTTCAAACATCATATCAAACATTGTCCCTCAGTGTAATGTACACAATGTACATAGGCATGCACATATGTATGCATGCACATATGTATGCATGCACATATGTATGCATGCACATATGTATGCATGCACATTGTCGTGGCATTTAGAAGCAACACTTGGAAAAATGCCATTTCTATAGAATTACCTCAATATCTTATCTCATTCCCATTCAAAATGAGGTCAGGTTCCCATTCCCATCCTAAATGACAAGGTCAGGTTCCCATTCCCATTCCCATCATGATAAGTTAAGGTTCCCATTCAAATGCCATAACAAGTATCCACTTACACTTTCATCTTTAATGACCACAATTTATAAGAAATGGTCAAACAGTAGAATTACCTTTCCATTTACTACAGTAACACTTACAGAAGTACACATGACATTACATGACAATTACACAAGCAAGTCAGATAGATGTTGTAAAACTAACTATTTTAAACTAATACTAAAATTCATATACAAACCATTGAACCTCATGTACAAGATAACTTTCCCAAACTGTTTTTGAGAAGAGCTCTTTCATTAATAATTGGATACATATATAACATCGTCCATGAGCCTCTTCTTCAAATTATCCACAATGGACGTCTCTTGTATCTTGGGGAGAAGAACCATGTCATCAACACCACTTTGCTTGACATTCCGACTCTGCCAGTGGTAAGTCTGCAAGTGGAAGGAAAGCATTGTCTTACAGCCACAAAACTCAGAAAGAGTGACAAAGAGTATCTTTCTCTGTGAAACACCATGTTTTGTAACTCTCATGTCACTAACAAATGCGTGGGCGAACGTGTTTAAAAACACACTCCAATAATACTCTTACAGCACGATCGAGGGATATAGGGACACTTGCGATAGCTCCAAATTCAGTTTTGAGCATTCACTAGTGAACGTCCAACACGCGTTGGATGCGCATCGCGCGAATAGTTTTTAGAACCAGTAGAATCGGGCGTAAATGGTACCAAATTGGTGACAAGGAACACTAAATACTGCAATTAGAAAGGGGTTTACTCATACTGGATGCATATCCACTTTTCAACTACGTTAACTAGATATTTTCAATAATTAAGAATTGTATAAAGAGCAATTTTCTTGTAACTCACCATCTTGTTTCAATCAGTTGGTAATCACACATTAACTGATTATATGCTGATCTAAATGGTTTTCTAACTACGAATGTACACTTCCCTCGTAGTCTACTTGCCGAGCAGGGTACCAACTTCCTTGCTCGGACTCAGAAACAACACCATATATGGGGTTTTCAATGACGTTACCAACGCCCTTTTACAGCTGCCATTTGCCCAATCAGGCAAATGGCGGTTCCGTGCTAGCTTTGGAGACTCTCATACCCACGCCTCGTTGCGGTTTTTCCACCCTCTCGAACGAATTTTCCCTTTTTTAAAGTGACGACAAAGCTCTTCCGATCGCCCACTACTTCCTTTGTTAAAGTTCTCTCTCTAAAGCAATTTTAAAGCTCGCCTATCGCAGAAAGGCTGTGGGGCAACTCGAACTTAATAGATAAAGTAGTTTAGTATCGTGTGTTCCTTCGATGGCAAGTCTTCACGAGGGTCATATTGAGATCAAGTCTGCTCGTCAGGTACGCTCAAATAGGCAGTCGCATGCACGGAGATTCAATCTACTTGTTACCATATGTAACCACTCGCCCGTATTATTCAGCAGCAATTGTGCTATTTTAATATTGCAGAGAGCTCTTCGAAATGTATTGTTTTCGTATAATTTATTATTATAAATGTTCGCACGTTTATTCCGGGAACAATCGTTAGTACAGAGACAGAATAAAATATAGCTATGGATTATTAATTTAATTTATAAAGGTTTATTGCAACAAGTTAGCTATTCCTTTAGAACAGTGTGGAAGAATAGATTTTAATATTTGCCTATTTGTATAGTCCGTTTCAGCTTCATGTCCTCTTACAGTGCATATTACTAGTAGCCTTGTTCAATAGTATATTATATAGCCAGCGATATGATATATACAGTGTATATTACTGTGAAAAGTGAGACTATATATGGAAATATATAATTATTAGAAAATGACCAGGGTACGCGTAGTACTTTCTTCTGTAGAATATACTTACTCCTTTTGAACCACTTAAAATACATTTTGTAAAAAAAAACGTATTTAGAATATATTTATTATACGTATATGCTCAGTGACCATGGCTATTGCTACATCATATCTTCATGGGAGATTTAATTTACTTCAATAGGCATTATTTAAACCGGAGAACCTCCTAGCCATTAGATACTTTACAGTTGTCCCAGAGATATGTAAAGAATTCTTTTCAACCATTTAGATCACCTTTTTAAAGAGACATTTTAGAAATCACGACATAGAAGATACTGTTAAGGACTTAATGTGTCCTGTTTACATATACTATATGGATGAATTTTATTTGACTAGTACATGAATTTCGGTGTAGCTATCATAGATATTGTGTACTCCAGAGCTATATGTTAGCACATAATTGGGGATGGGGGTCTCTTAAAAGCTTAAACATGTCAAGCTTGTTTATATGTGAGTTTGTTTGAAGTGGACCTTAATGTTGTGGAATTGTATTAATGTTTGTTTTTGTTAAAACTGAAAATGACATAAGTAGGAAAAGACAATATAATATCTTACTATATTTCAATAGTGCCAAACAAGGAACTATATTTCATTTTAGCCATTTAAAATATTTATTTACATATGTTTCATTAAATTATCATTCTCATGGTGGGCTAATATTAGAAATCGGTATATACATCCATTGAACTATAATAACTGAGGTGAATATCAAATAGTGAAGAGGAATTACATGCATCTAAGATATATGTAATTTTGAATGAAACTCCCCAGTTGGCGTTTGATTATAAACTTGTGCTGCTACATATAGTGTCCATTAAATTTGCTTAAACTTTAATGTGTGGGTCATTGCTATATTATGAATTATTGTATAAATAAAATATGACTGCATACATTTGTACAATATCAAATTTTAAGCATATACGTACGTAGTACATAAAAAATAAGTAAAGCTTTTCACATTTATATTATTGTTCTACTATTTTTGTATGTTCCCCTTTGAGTTTGTAAGTGTCAGATTAGTGTAGGTACCTGTTTTAACTTGTCAATTACATCACCTCTGCTCTCCCACCCATCCACCCACCCTGGGGAAAGTTTTTGAGTAAGGTATGTAATGAATGTAGTTACAGACTTAGTGTAAACTGGGAACTGATTTTATTAAATCCCCTCTCTTAGTTTTTATTGATACTGATTAGTTGATTGGTTGTGCCACCAATCTCTGTTTGTCTGCGTAGTTGCACAATATGGTTACAAGATACACATATCACCTATCAGCTTTTTGTACTCTAAGACAGTATTTCTTAGTGAAGCAGAAATGGGTTTCAGACTCCTGAGCATATGAGCATATCTTTTGATTTTGTTTTTTCTTTTCAAGTTGAATAATATAAGATAAGACTATTTTCCAGTCATTGACTTCTTAAGGTAGACATTTGTGGTGAATTTGAAATATATACGTAGGCCCTCTACCTGCTGGTCAATATTAAACCTGGTCTGTCCCTTTACAAGCACCAGCCAAAATAGTTTGTAGTTTTAGTGTCTATTTCTGCTCAGTAATGACAAAATGTGCTTCATGATCACTATGACCTGTAAAAGAAGATGGCATGACCATCTCTATGATATCAAGTCAAATGACTTTCTGTATCCCTCTAAAGTTGTCTCAGTGGAAGGTCAAGAGGGTTCAGTACAGCCTAATCATGTAGTAGTTAGGTCTTTCAACCTGCTGATTTAATTATTAACCCTTTCTCAAATTAGATGGTCATGTGTAGACTGAACTTAGTCTATAAAAACATCAGTTTCCCAAACCTATTACATAATGTATACATTATATACCTCCTTTTGTACTTCCTCATTTCTTCACTTGGTTATACAACAGTTTTTAGAAGGAAGGAAATTCTCTAATAAGTGACACTACATTAGGATGTCATTCTCTTGGTTTTCTCAAGGTATATAATGTTAGAATAACAGTTTAACACTGTGAACAAGAGTTTAAGATTGGTGTGTCAACTGATTTCAGTGAAACTTTGTTAGAACATCAGCACGCGTTCCACTTTCACTCTTTGAGCATGTGTATAGTAAGTTAATGTACTGAAAATGTATTGTTGATAATATTGTTCACTGGACAGACACTTTGAAATGGATCACGTACACCAGTTTAGTAACAAAAAGAAAATCCAATGCATCCATAAATGATCTAAGATTTATTCATCAAGCTTCAAAAGTATATGGTAGATCCATTTTATTAGCTATTCTTTATTGAATTCAGGTAGAATTGTGTATTGTAATTATTTTTTTAGTTGTGTACATACATATTTAGAGATATTTACTTTGTCAGATTTCTATTTTTGTCTATTATTTCAGTAATGTGTTGATGTATGGGTATTTTAATTACCATCTAGAAATACCCTCATGATGTAATGTGTAATGATGTATGCATAGTGTTGTGATGTGTGGATAAACAAAAATTGCTGCTCAGACCTAATGGTGTCATATTTAAATGGTTGAAATATCTTTCTGTAATGTAATTCATATACTCATTATATACCTAAAGCCCTATAGTGTAACACCTTCATGAGACTTATCAGTCAGTATAGTAGTACCTACATACATTATATATATGTACGTATGTCTCTGTAGATAGTGTATAAGGATATGTTTGGTTGGAGGTACTCTCTCTATTTGTGTTCCCATCTGCTGTGGACTGTCTTTGTCTGATCCTCATTTCAATATTCTTCTGGTTAGGCTCTTGGAGGTTTTCACTGTTATGGGTTTGAAGCAACCTCTTATGGCTTGAGGCAACCTTTGGACCTGCCATTTGGTTGAAGTGATAAGGTTTCATTTATCTCTTGTCAGGGCTGTATGCAGAAATTGGGGCCAGAGGGGGCAAAATGAAATTTTTCAAAATTTAGGGGGGGGGCAATGGTATGAGGGTGTTGAAGCAGTTTAGGGGGTTCTCAAAAGTCTAGGGGGGATATGAATGCCCCCCCTCCCCCTCTATGCAGAGATGTATTGGGGAGAGAACTCTAGTTGTTCTAGCTCCTGTTCAGGTCCTGAATATTGATACCTCATTACATTATGTTTGCTATTTTCAGTTGTTATGTAAGCTGGCTAGTCTCGTATCTCACATATGAATAGGTATCTATGTAGGTGGCTACAGGTAGTGATGTCAGTAAAGGTGAAAAGTTTAGTGTAGTGAGTGAGTACCTATTCCATCAGATCAGGACTCTTGATCACTTGTTGATGGTTAAAAATGGTTGATTCTAAGAAACTTCTTTTAGTCACACAGAACAAATATTCTATGTAAACAGCTCCTTCTAACAAACATTCTATGTAAACAGCTCCTTCTCTGCTAATAATGTACATACTTTAGCCTAATTGAATGTTTTGGTAAAAAGAAACAATGGTAGACGGCCTTTTAGAAGAACTTATAGAATGTAGAACCTCCACTGTTCACATCACTGTGTATTCAATTCAGTAATCTTTCTACTTCAAAAGCACCTAAATGATCCTATCCAGTTTCAAAATGTGTACTGAAAGGTCCTATTAGAGATTTGACACAATGGTCCTACCTTAGTGCCTCTGGACTGAATGGAGTGACTTTATGGAAATGTATCTACAGGTGACCTTAAAGTTTTCATCATCATTCAATTTGACTCTGGATTTGAATGATGGGTCAAAAGTCCAATGATGATAATAAATATTGCTTCTTTTCTCTTGTATTGTCGTTAACTAGATACATAATTAGACAAGTGCCTGTTGTAGATTGTTGTCTTCCTAATTCTTAATGTAATGAAAGGACTGATGTAATGTTAAAGTTTCAATAGGTACTTATATGTATGTGACCATTATGTAAGCTGATGGTGCAATATACCATTAGTGTTATAAGTGCATGCAACTTCTAAGCCTTCGCCACTTGCATGTACGGAGGTGCATGTGCAATTGTTTTATATTCAGATTGAGTAGCTAAATAGAGCAGGATGTAATTAAATTGTTTCAACCTATAACTTAAAACCTCCATAATGGAAACAAAGCCATAGCCACTTCCTGTTGATTTCACTACAGACTATGATTTCACCCATTTCTAAGAAACCTGTTTTGAATACTAGACAATTGGGCATTTTCAATATGTGTGGAGCAATTGTACATATATTGTATGAAAAAATGATGTATGTATGTGTTTCCAGGAATGTACTTTCTTTGTACAAAAGCATATCTTACTATGTACATGATATTCAAACCACAACTGTTGTATATTTATCTTTGAGATGGTACATCTTTTAAGCTTTGAGTATCTAGAGAACTGTTTGTTTCTCTCCTTGGCCATCAAACATTCTACCATCAAGACCTCATCTCCAGATGCTCAAAAGTTTGAAAGATGTGCCAATCTGAAGATAATCCAGTTAGAAGAAACTCTTTTTCTATTACTATGTAATGTGACTATACCTCTATCCTGTACTGTGTAGGGCTGGAAGAGGACTTTTGGTGTATTGACTAATAAAAGGCTCGATCTATACACAGATCATACGAGGAATATGGTATGTTTGCACCAAAAGTGAAATACAAAGTGGAATTTGTGAAATATGTGGGGGATGAATTGAGTGGGGAGTTCTCAGCTTGAAAGGATTTGTAGTAATTGTATAATGTTTGAATATATGATCATGTTTGTGCATATGCTTACAATAATATTATGTTTTACAAAAATCAATGCTTTTAATACATTTTCATATTAATTAAAGGACGTTTAGATTGATTTACTTTTTTTCAGTTAATATTAATGCTTTTTGAAAGAGGTTTATTGGAGCTGTTGAGTAGTCTATATGATATACCATATAAAGTTCATTAATGAACTGAAGGTATCCATCAAATAATTTAATTAGAATTTAGTCTCGATATCTCATTGTTGATGCTATTGGTATAGAACTCCTTTATATGAGGCCCCGGGAAAATTGAATATATAATTATGAAATACTAAAATCTTTAAATTCCCTTTAATGAATATAAACAAATATAAGCCAATTATTTGAACTTATTCCTAAAGTGTAAATCTCTCTAATGGGTTTGGTAAGGTTTGACAATGTGTCAGAGGTCATCCTGTGAGAGTATCATGACGTGCCCAGGGTATGAATATGTTTATGCACTGACCTTTCCCATTTGCTGTTCTACTTGAGCAGATTGTCTTGTAAAATTTGCTTTACTGGTTTATACTTGTAATAACATGGTTAATATGGAATTTCAGTGTATCTATGTATATATAAGTAATTGATTTAAGGTATATAGCCATTTTTCCATAACATGGCTAGCATAACCTGGAGAAGAAGGGTTTTTTCCTCTTGTATTCCTCTCACTATTTAGTTCCCCATAGGGATTTACTCTAAAGTAGATATAGCATGTAAGATAAATGATGTGTTAGATTATTCATGTACTGTACCATCATTGTAACATTTCCTTTTCGGTTGGTCGAGCGGTTGCTTACATCAGTGATATTTTGTCAGATGAAAGGTTTATCCTGTAGCTAATTAACTTGTGTGTGGTCTTTTAGAGGTCTTACCCCTCTGCCATCCTGCTTACCTTAATTAACAAGCTGCTGTATCTAAGCAACCAAAGAGCCACACTAAGTCCATTTTCACCCTATAACTACTAAATCTTGTGGTATCTTAGCAACAGGAAATGTACTAAAAGCATCTAAATTTTAATTTTTTCATATAAACTTTGATTGTGTAGGTGTTCCATACAGTGCAGTTAAGTGAAACTTGTAAGTACAAAGAGACAAAAAGCAAGAGGAAAGACTACCAGTTTCAAATACTTACACCCGCCAGTGATCATTACTTTAAGGTCAGTATCATCTTTGCCTTTCTAATGTAACATATGTATTTAACAAATGATGATAAATAAGAAGACTTAATGTATTAAATCCTTTACTGTACGTAGTTGAAACTGTTTATCTTTAGCACATTACACCAAATCATTAATAATAATTCAGGAATAAACAATATGAAAATTAAATTATTTACATATTACCGTAAACAGGGAAAGAACTGTGATGTCTAATAATTGCAAATTGTGTGTTTTTGGGACATTTGCAAAGATTAAACTGCAATAGATACCCACTATATGGCCAAACCCACAAACTGCACCACAATCCACACTTTTTCAACTAAATTTGTCAAAAAGCTATTATTTAACCCTATAATCATTTCCCTGTATAAGTTGTCTTTCATAAAAAATGTGTTCTTTTAGTATTGAGTATTACTGATCGGTATTTAACTAAGTTTGCCAAGTTCTTAACCTTGGGATTTAAAACTTTTTATTGTCTTCTTCTTTAGCTTGAAGATGAAAAAGAGAGACGAATATGGGCTGACAGTATCAAAACAGCTATAAAAGTTTGCACTTTACATGCAAAGATTACAGTTCTTGCCTTATCATTTCTGCCATCCTATGTATGTATGTATGCTAAGACTAATTAGGTTTAGGTTTAGGTAAGGTTGTAGGTAATTCTGAAGCAATTATAGCAGCTCATCATAAGGGGAAACCATCTTAGTCTTAATTAAAATTGGGTAACTCACACAGTAGTTGACATGTCTTTTGAATGCTTACTTTCTTGTTTGTCTGACAGGGGGATGATACCTTCGGTTCAGTTCACTTTGCTCCTGGCAAGAGCAGCACCCTACCACACACACATAAAATATCAGTGCCATCTGAATACGGTACTGCCTACCATGAGAACAGACATCCACATTCTCGCTACCCTCCCCCAACTCTGCCGGAAAACCCTTACGATGATCCATCCTTGACTGGTCATGGAGTACAGTTTCAGAGACCCAACAGCCCCGGAGAAGACAGTGGAATTGATGGTAGTGGCGGATCTTTGTTTGTGCGTAGTAGGACTTCATCAAATTCTACTACTTCCCCAGGGAACAGTGCCGATGGCATCATCCGACACAATCGATATAATTATGGACTGCCAAGGACATCCACCACATCGGGCAGTGCCGATGGAATTGTACGACACACTCCTCAGGGGGTGCAAGGAGCAGTACGAAACAATGTTTCCCCTGGAAGTAGCGGAGATGGTACTGTTCATCACCCAGCTCGTCTCGGGGTACATCACAAGACATCAAAAAGTGCTGGTAACTCTCCCTTTGTGAGCCCGGGGAACAGTGGTGATGGGCATGTCAGACGACTGGAACAATACACGTTAGCTGAAGTAGATAATTGTTATCGTTCTTTAAGAGTGACATAAAACCGCCAATTATGGGTTGTCTGTAATTTATAAATGATCTCTTATGTATTACTGGTAGGATAAGAATTCTGTGTGCTTTTAAAATGTAATTAGTATTCCTGATGTCAAACAAGTTTGACCTGCATACAAAGAAACATGTAGATATTTGTGGTTACCATTTAGTTAAAATCGTTCACATAAGGATAGTGCAGGCTTGAAAAATAACACAGCTTAGTAAAAGAAGACGAGGCTTTAAATTTTAATTCAGGTCCTTAACTGGCACTTTATAAAACCCAGATACTAATTAGAGTTAATCAATATGTACGTATATGATTAACAATTAACTCAATGATTGTTGAAATAATAATTTCAGTTGAAATCCCATACACTGCACTTGAATCATTCAAGTCTAAAAGGAAGTGTAGTGAATCTCATAAATTTAATTTCATTCAAGAAAGTCAGAAATGTTTGAAATAGTTGTATTGACCACTCATTATAATGTAAATGTATGCAAACAAAAACAGTGGGAAATTCAACACATTCCAATAGTGTATATAATTCTATTGTACTAACTTTTAATAATAATGTTACATGATATAATACTGTAGGCAAAGAGCTAATCTTGTATCCATAAAATTACTTAAGAGCTTTCAAAACAGATTTTGCTGACATTTAGTTAAATTGCAGTTTTTTTGTTTTCAAATTCCACACTCTACAAAATGTATTATGCTCTTTTAAGACTATAAATTGGCTATAGAGTGGTTAATTCAAGTGATTAAATGTTTTGAATTCTACTCTGACACATTTCCTCTACAGATGGTATTTCAGTGAAACAACTCGCCTGGAGATTGAAGAGATACTAAAAGATGAGAATCGCAATGTATTCATTCTTCGTAAAAGTGAAAAAGGAGGTCACGTCTTGTCTATCAAGTTAGTAGAGTATTAGTGGTAATAATTGCTGATAAAGACATCCGGGTCGAAATGTCCAAATCTGTTAAATATATGTTGCTGATGCTCAATAAATCATTGATTACCATAATGATCGCAACAAATACTCCCTATTACTAGAGTATTAGTCTAAGTAACTCACATAATTATTGTATAAAATCTCTCTTAAGCAGCAGTTTTAATGTACGTATACGAATTGTAACAAAATATATTATATAATACATATGGGTATATCTCAGATTACATGTGAACATGTTTGTCAAACATATATAGTAGCTCTACAATATAGTTTATGCTTTTTATATGAATGTCGAATCAAAATTGACCTGTTGTCATCACTGAACTCTGGATATTACCCCTGCCCACTAATGTCCTCTGAGTAGCATATAATATGTTTATAGGCACCATACATAGGTGATTCACTATCTGTTTTGTTCCTTTCTTTGTTCCTATGTTGTGTTGGAAGTCTCTTTAAACTAAGTCTTACTAATCTCTGCTCCACAGGAAAGGCGATAAGGTGTCACACCATAAAATACTCATTAAAGAAGGAACTGATTCATACTTTATACATGGAGTTGAGGTGAGCTAATCCACAATCCCTGATACCAAAGGGGAATTCCTATCTTACTGCATGAAAAATCTAAGATACTGCTATGCCTATTCTGTAAAAGATCCTATAGGGGAACTAAACCTGAAGAGAGCTTTGGATGAAGATAAAGGAGTCTTTTCTTCCTTCTTTTCCCTTCTTTCATCTTCTTCTCCACTGGGTCAGACAGCCATTTCTGGGAATTCCACCCTTCATCAGTGATCCTGGGAGTCTTTGTCTTTTTCTTTATCTTGATCTTCTGTGAATCTTGTTAAGGATGTGGTTGATCGTGTGGGTGTGGTTTACCTACATATGCTTGGATGTAATGACTAATCAACTTTCGTCTTCTTTGCAGCACATTTCAGATCCTGACTTATATGGCCTTATAAAGAAGTTTGTTGATGTGAATAAAGGGGGACACATCCCATATGGAGGTAGCATAGATAGTCGTCGTGAGGATGACCCTGAAAACCCGTTATATGACTATGTTATGGAGGAAGGTACGTATGTATGTTTGTAAGACTGTTCTGATATACATATGTACCATTTAATGATTTACATGTCTGCCTAATTTGTGCCACAACTATGGTACACTATTATAACACCAGAAGTATACCATTACTTAAGAATGTTCATAAATTGTACCTGTTTGTAATTCTATTATAGGTTAATGAGGAAGTAGCCAATATATGTTCATTCCTTATTAAGCAACAATGCTTTTGTTAAAGTCATATATCTAGGTTTGGCTACAAAATAGAGCCATATGGCAATTTGTTTTTTAGGCACTGACAGACAAACTACAGTATATGCATGTCACCACAATTTAATAAATTGTAACTATTGTAGTGCAATGACAGAGCATTTGGTTGTCATAACCAACTTTTCTGGTTCAATTTCCAGCAATTTCCAGCAATTTCACGTTTTGACCTCCTCATGTGTGATGTTTTGTGATTTGATTGCTCATGTATACATATGTGTATAGTTTGATATAAGTTTGCATGTTTGCTGTAGAGGAAATTGGGAGTATGATTCAAAAGAGATTAAAGGAACACCATGCCATGGTCACCAAGGATACTGTGGATGGATACGTGGGTGGGAGAGCAAGCTCAAGAGCTGAAGCTAATTCCAAGAGTTCAAAACCAGAACCGCCAAATCCATCACTGAAGCCAAAACCACAAGCAAAGGCAAAACCAAAGTCGTCCTTTCGAAGTGAATTGGCTAATGTTATTGGAGGAAAGAAACCCAAACAACAGAAGAAACCACCAGCTCCACTACCCCAAAATCAGGAGATATATGAAAATGTGAGGCGAAATGATGACGTTTATGAAAATGTAGCTAGAAAAGGTCGTGCAGAGCGCTACGACAATATTGAATACAGATTAGATAAAGATGGCAAAATGAAACCAGCACCCTGCCCAGCCGATCGTAATCGACTCAACAGAGGTAAATTTGGTATCAGTTACCAACAGGGTCCTAGCCCTCAACTCCCACCCAAAGACTATGATGATGATGGTGAATTGTACGTTGCTCCAGATAATGAGGATATGTATGTACCTCCGGAGGAGGAGGAGGAGTTATACGTACCTCCCGACCCTGAAGATGAAGAAATGTACGTTGTAGCTGATAATGATGAAGAAGGAGAAATTTATGAAGATTGCAATTGACCTGAAGCTATTTTGAATTCCTTTACAATGAAATATTTTCTTATTGTTATTATGCTAACATATTGTTTTAATACAGGCTGGTGCCTGTAATCCAAACCTGCATTGAGCTTCACAATCACATGCTAACTTTCTTCTTCACAAAATGAGTGTTGACATGCTGTTTTGTGTCAGAATTATATTTGTGTGTATCAACTGTTTGTGAAAATATTCTTGTGATTTCAAGTTGTAGTTTGCAATCACTTGCATGTTACAAAGTATAGGTGTAATGGAAGGTTTTATGTGCAGACGTTTTAGATAAGATTTAAATTGAGAAAATTTTTAGGCTTCCATGCGCTTATATCATCTTTTTTCCTTTTTTTTCTTCTTCGTTTTCTCTTTTTTCTTCTTCGTTTTCTTCGTTTTCTCTTTTTTTCTTCTTCGTTTTCTTCGTTTTCTCTTTTTTTCTTTTTTCTTTTTCTTTTCTTTTTTCCTTATGAATGACTTATATTTTACTATACAACTACCATAGTACAGTGCAAATCACGAAAGGATATTAGTGCAACCTTTAGTTGCTAGCCATACTATGATAGGGATGAAGCTGTTAATAGTGTAACTCACAAAATGATGTGCAATCAAGTTATATATAGAGTTAAAATATGCTTAAAGTATTGAAAACTCTTTGTATAATAATGTACTTGTTATGTAATATTTTACGAGAGTATACGGAATGCTAATGTGCTAATATATGCATTGCCTCCCATCTAAATCTGATGATTGATGAGTGATTGATTGCTTATATATACTTTATTAATTCTAATCTCATTATGAATTCAAATCAGTATATTACCAATTGGGATTGTATAGATTGAATAGCCATGACAATTTTGAAACAATTACAAAGTAAAATGTTAAAACAATAAAATTTCTTAGTTCTTTGTGGACAATTTTTCCAGCTTTGTTTCTTGTTACTGGATCTTTGCTGTAGTACTTCTTTTCGCATCACTTTTCTAAAGGTGATCCCAGGGCACACCACGAGGAGGTAGAAGTACTTCGTGCCCCAAAAAATGTTTTCAACTCTGTTTGACACTTCCACTACTGGCGTCGTAAGAGAAGTTGCACGGGAGCGATCCGGCGTACCTGACCGTCCTATGACCAGTTACTAGTCTTGCCCTGCCTCACGCTACGGACAGAACAAGTCCGACCCTGGCGGACCACAAACTCCCACCAATGAGAATCATCATGTGCACACAACGCAGCTTGAGAGCACTGTACACAGACTTTAGCTCATTAGAATCGGCCAGGTTGCTTTAGAGTAGGGACCCATCGATGAACTACAAGAAAGAAGTAGAGAATACATTAAACGACATGTACATAGAACATACATAACATATGAGTATAACAATTCCAATTGCAACTGCGAATGTCTTCCAAACCAACCTGATGTGGCAGCCTACAATAGCTTCCTGACCGACTACGTAGTGGCACTGGACCCACGCTCCTCCAGGTACGGGTCGTATAGCAAGAATCCGCAAGTGCCAATTTAACACACAAGCAGGATTAATAGTGAGATACATCTCCAGGCACTAACCCATAGGTAGAGAGACCACCCCACTATACGAACACCGATGACCCTTTGTCGCATGGTACCATGGTCGTGCTCCTACCACGGTTTTCGCATCGATCTACGCAAGCATAGACCTCCAGAGTTGATGGCCCGTAGGCCGATGACGACTGAACTTTCCTTGGTATTTTAAAGGAAATTTGGCGGTACAGTCGGACCTCAGTGTGTTATCATTCGAAATGACGTCATTTTTGTCTTATCCTATCCAGCTCGATCAGAAACAGTAAAGCGTGCATGCACGGTGCTTCTATAAATTATATCATTGTCAAACATGCACATGCGTTACATGCACCTCTTAACTGCTGCATATATATACCAATAGAGTATATACCATCCCTACTTTGAATTCTAACTTCATTCTTTAGAATGTTTTATTTAACTTATGCAATATAGCCTTAAACAGGCATCTCTTCTCAATTTTGTTTAAGTACATATTGTTAACTTCTATAATTTTGTTAACCATAGCAACTGACTTAGGAGGATATTCTTCTTCATGTGTTTGTGGGATGCTGTTGTTATTACTAAGAGTTGTGTATAGTGCATGGGTTCATGTAGTGTATTATCTAATTCCTCTCAATTAATGGCTATCAACTTACAGCTGTAGAATAATGGATGTTTTTAAGATAGCTAGCACAACTATTGCCATGGTAACACCCTATTACCAAATTAGGAATGGTATCCAAATCAATTTAGCCCTACCAATGGCCAATCATGAGTTTTTGATCATAAAGGATTTATCTAAAGAATTAAGCATTCATCCATTATATTATTATTATATTTCTGACAATCAGTCTATGTGCATGGTAGAGCCATATGTATACGTAGCCATATGCATGCACTGAATCAATTTGCTTATATTATATAGTACTGTCTCCTGCATGACCTGTTTACCATCTCTAGCATGTTTCTTGTTTCAAATAAATGGTGCATGTTTTAGTGTAAGTATGATCTCGAGGATATACGAGTGGTTAATACAGGAAATTGATGATGCAACATTAACATAATATGACCCTGATGTAGATTTTAATTATAAGCAATGGCAATACAAATTACCATGGAAACACTATGTAAATAACATATATAGGCAATCAAGTAGAATAATAATAAGTACATATACATCAGTAAATTCTGCATGTTAAATGTACGTACATATGCAGAGATTGCTACAGATGGATTTACAGATAATTATAAGCTAAAGTTGCATTTTCATTTATTGTTCCTCTGTCTCTTGAAAACACTGTGAGCAGAGTCCATTTCTGTCTTTAGACCCAAAGAAGTTGCAGCCAGTATTCTTGCATTTTTGAAAGATTGGGGTAGCCTGATCTTCCGCCTTTAAAGTCTCAAGATCCTCAACCTGTCCATGTCCCAGAGGTTTTATGTGATCCCGAGAATATCTACCCTCTTTCACGGCTTTCTTGCGGAGCATGGGAGGACTTCTTCTCACTTGGCTTGCTATTTTATCGGCTATGGCTGCTGCTTTTGGGTTAACATTAGGAGATTGATTTTTACTTGTTGGCTGCTTTGAAGGCTGTGAGGAAGAAGGTATCTCCTTCTGAAGGTCAGTAACTTTGGTTGTATCAGAGAGCTTTGTAGCTGACTGTACTCCAGTAGAAGTGACTGAAGCAGTTGCAGGTAGTGACTGTGTTGTTTGTGATTCCACTGAGGTTAGGCTACTAGATTTAGGTGCATCCCTACTTCTTGATGCTTCAGGATCTTCCTGCTCATCTTGGAATGTTACATCAGAGGATTTCTCTTCACTCCCACAAGGATCCTCTCTTATTTCACCTCGATCTTGTGTCATAGAAGAATGGTGTTCCTTGTAGCACTTGGAACAAAGGCTACCTGTTTCAAATGTACCAAACATGAAGCATCCTTCTGTTAAGCATGGCAACTGTTGCCAGCCTCCAACAGTAGAATCTGGCTCAGCAAGTCTCTTTTGTCTTTCTTCTTCCATTTCACGACACTCCTTTTTAAACTCTTCAAATCTTTCCTTACTTTTTGAGAGATAACTTTGCAGCAAAAACTCCTGATAGGGTGGTCTGGAGAGGTAGGATATCTGAGCAGCTGGAAATCTGACTGACGGAACCTACAAACATGTATGCATTGTATATATTAGTTGCATGGGAACTGCAATATGTAGACTATTGTTAAAGTATGTATGTAAACTTGACGTCCCTGGAAGCTACTTTTAAGGGACCTAGGACACACAGTAATTAACTAGTGTATGTACATGCAATTAAAAATAAAACCGACATTTTCATCTCTATTTGTATGCATAAACATTCATAAAGGACCAGATACAGACTCTCAGGGTCACTGATGAAGGGTAATTCCAAACAGCTTTATAACCCCCTTGAGAAGTAAGAACTCTATTTTATCAATTGCTTCATAGGCTATATGTATGTTTGAATAATCTAACACCATTTTCCAACATGCTACAACTACTTTAGAGTAAAGGCCTGTAAGGAACTATAAATCTAGTGAGAGCTTTGGATGAGGATACAGAGTTTCTCCTTCTACATCTCTTCTTCTACATTAGGCCAGACAGCTGTTTCTGGGAATGCCGCCCTTCATCAGTGACCCTGGAACTTTATATCTTCTTGTTGATCCTTTCTGAGCCTGTGGCTTAGTAAGTACATACGTATGTGTTCCATATGTTATACAATACATGGTTTCAAAGTATTAAATACTTCCAGTTGTCAGCACAACTGCATAATGCAGAAGAAACACTGACCCTCCACTGTTGTTGGGATGTGTCTGTCTCTTTTGGCTGAGTGGATCCTCCTTTTCCCAACTTGATCCACCGGATGTCCATGTAGCTTTCCAAGCTGGTGATGTAATGAGGAGGGAATTCCCCATCAGAGAGCTGTTTGTCAATGCGAGCTATCTCTTCTTTGCTGTCCTTGTCAGGATCAAAGAGAAATTGGATTGGTAGGATTTGGCCCTCTGGCGACACCAGTGGAATGACAGCCGAGCTCCTTAGGTTAACTTTGAGTACTTTAGACTGCTTGGAACCTGCAGAAGCATCCTTTGCAAGTAAAGGAGAAAAGTGGGACGAATCATAGGCAAGGACAATGGGTGACTTGAAACAGTTCTTTGGATTGTACTCAAACGGCAAATAGATCCCACTAAAATAGATTGGAGCCAGATCTTGGCCATGAATGTCCAGGAGGACGGTATTAGCAAGCACCACAATTGGCCTTTTCAGCACATGTGCTAGCACAAGAACATGAACCTCCTCCAAGCTTTCATAGCTGGCTCTTAGAGTGCTTGTCCTACTAAGGAGACTAGAGCTGTCGCTTGCATCACCCTTCTCCTTGCCGTAGGATTTCTGAAATCTAGCCTCAGATTTTGCGATTCTAAGGATTTCAGTCCATTCCTTTTCCCATTCATTGTCGCTCAGTGTGAACCCACCGGATTCCACAAACCTCTTCTCCATCTGATAGCGCCAGCGTCTCTTAATCCCTTCTCTCTCACAGGCTGAGGTAAGGAACTTGTGGACCGCTGATCGCAAGATGAGGTCAGTGTCAGGAATACCCCACATTCCGAGTGAAGCTGCATGGAGCAGGCAGTTGCCATCCCCAGAGGTAGCCAATGGCTCCAGCGGAGGACACTGGCCAGTTGCACTCCACCAGTTCAGTTTACCTATATGATGGTAAAGATGTACATACGTATACCTAAGTTATAATATACTATATATTAGTATAGTACATAGGCTATAATATACTGTATATATTGGTATAGTACATAGGCTATAATGTACTGTATATTGGTATAGTACATACCTAAATGGGTGTATATGCATAATTATACTACGTACGTAATTTGATTCATAGATTCAAAAGGTATTTCCTGGTTACATTCTTATGACTTTCACTATTAAATTATGTCATTAGAATTCACAGAAATTTTAAATGTAATCTTGTTCAGAGGGCTTCAAAAGTATGGAGTTATGAAGAGAAGTACTTAAAAATACATACACAAGTGCAAACAAAACTATCTGTATGTACGTATGTACGTATACGTATGTAGTGTGTATACTTTAAATGTACATATGTACATACTATCAGTGGTTTTCATATGAGCATCAGCAACAGTAATTTTATACAAGATATTGAACATTTTGACCACGAAGGTCTTCATCAGCAAAAGTAAATTACTGCTCATATGAAACCACTGATCTTATAACGAACGCAACAAAAAAGCCATATCATTTCATACATACATATGTATGTCATTCTGAGGGTTGTACTCTATGAAGATGTTGTACCTGATTTTTCAAGCACAGTTTTGTGGGAGATTTCAAGAAGGTCGTTCATCAGATATTCTGCATAATCTCTCTCATCAAAGGAGACATCGGGAAACACAAAAGTGTGATGAAAGAACTTATCATCAATTGTGGGAACCAGTTCCTCTCCAACTGACACTGATGTACACTTAAACTGTGATTCTTCATGAAATTTGTCAATCACATCCGATGATACATTAATGATTCCTTTTTTTCTTCTTTTTTTCCTTCTCTGCGGATTTGACTGTTCTGGTTCCTCTTTCAAAGGTACCTCAGCAAAGGAGCCAAAATCCTCATATTGGGGGGGTGGGGGCGCCATCATGTCATTGTACATCTTAACGGCCGCTTCAATGTCGTTATTCACGGCAGAGAGTAGATCCTGAGCGAGACCTGGATCTGCCCCGGTTGCGCCTACGAATTGCGACAATAAATCGGACACCAAACCTGGACTTGTGGCGCCGGTACCATCTCCTCCCGGGGGCTCTAGTCTGTCGGCCATATTACTCTGGAAAAACTGAACGGTTTCCACTCCAAATGTTATTAAAATTTATTCATCTACCTCTTCAGAATCACAGACAGACCTACATGCGCACCGGATATATGTGTTAGCGAGAATACAAGTCGCAAACTAAGGCAAAACTCTTAAATAACAAAAACGGCTTCGATCATGTTATAGTATTAAGATTTAGAAAGATGGTTATAGCCTACGATTAGAAAACAATGGCAATACTCAACTTACTAATTGGGCACTTAAAAATGGGTGTCGGCGAACTGGTTGTAAATTTGTAAAGGGGAATTCCGGTCGTGCCCATGTGATCGGAAACTTCTAGTTGATTGGCTAACGATACACCTTGAACGGTTTGTCGTCACTCGTTCTAGTTATCAAAAGAGACGAATTTACACTTTTTAGCTTATCATATAGGCTACGTATTCGTGGAAATATCTAGTTGTTGATCAAGGCTCGGAATCCGTGGTACGTATCTCTTCAGTTATTTAACAAAGGTGAGTGCATTATGGTGTCGACTAGTGGCTACATGTCTCCCCTGTTAACCCGTGAGTTCGTCTGGCCCCAACTGGCATGGGTCAGTGATGGACGAGGAGGTAGTAGTAACCCGTGCCTCAATGTGACCATGGTTTGTAATGTGTAATTCAAGTTATTCCTAGGTTATGGGATGGTGATTGATCAGGTTTTATAACAAGTGAGTAGTAATTCATTGAGAGGTGGTGCCATTATAGGATCAGAAGTATTACCATGGGGGAGGAGGTTTAGACTGCCATTATAGGATCAGAAGTATTGCCATGGGGGAGGAGAGGTTTAGACTGCCATTATAGGATCAGAAGTATTGCCAAGGGGGAGGAGGTTTAGACTGCCATTATAGGATCAGAAGTATTGCCATGGGGGAGGAGAGGTTTAGACTGCCATTATAGGATCAGAAGTATTACCATGGGGGAGGAGGTTTAGACTGCCATTATAGGATCAGAAGTATTGCCATGGGGGAGGAGGTTTAGACTGCCATTATAGGATCAGAAGTATTGCCATGGGGGAGGAGGTTTAGACTGCCATTATAGGATCAGAAGTATTGCCATGGGGGAGGAGATTTAGACTGCCATTATAGGATCAGAAGTATTGCCATGGGGGAGGAGGTTTAGACTGCCATTATAGGATCAGAAGTATTGCCATGGGGGAGGAGGTTTAGACTGCCATTATAGGATCAGAAGTATTGCCATGGGGGAGGAGGTTTAGACTGCCATTATAGGATCAGAAGTATTACCATGGGGGAGGAGGTTTAGACTGCCATTATAGGATCAGAAGTATTGCCATGGGGGAGGAGGTTTAGAAGACTGCCATTATAGGATCAGAAGTATTGCCATGGGGGAGGAGGTTTAGAAGACTGCCATCATAGGATCAGAAGTATTGCCATGGGGGAGGAGGTTTAGAAGACTGCCATTATAGGATCAGAAGTATTACCATGGGGGAGGAGGTTTAGACTGCCATTATAGGATCAGAAGTATTGCCATGGGGGAGGAGGTTTAGAAGACTGCCATTATAGGATCAGAAGTATTGCCATGGGGGAGGAGGTTTAGAAGACTGCCATCATAGGATCAGAAGTATTGCCATGGGGGAGGAGGTTTAGAAGACTGCCATTATAGGATCAGAAGTATTGCCATGGGGGAGGAGGTTTATAGGTTACTCTAATCTTGAAGGTAAAAGTCTACAAGTGAAAGTATAAGAAGTATAGGAGTAGTGGCTGGATGGAAGGATGGACTGGTTTAGACCTTAAGTTACTCTATTGCTGAAGGTATATATAAATGACCATTTCTCTCACGCTCTCTCTTAATTTCTGAATCCCTTCAGTTTTATTAACATCCCATGAAATGACACAGTAAATGTCTTTTAATTCCATATCTACCCATACTGGGGGAAACACTGCTACCTATTTCTGTAACAACTTTGTGTAAGGAGCCTTCTTCTATCATAGCTGGTAATGGCTCTGGTCAGTGTTTTCAAAGTGTAGTGTATTTTCCTAAAATATGTAGTTACATTTCTGAAGTGGTTTCACTGAAGGCAAACAAAACCTAATGCGTATGTACATACATATGTGAATCACTTGTAGTACATTTGTATACATTTGTATACAATATACACAACTGTGTAATGGTACATCAGTCAGGTATACAAACATGTACATACATACGTAGGTGTGTGTGTATATGAAATATCTTGAAATGATAAGGATTACTTGCTGCGACCATTATGATGAAGAAAAATTCTGCTTATGATCCATGACCTATTGTTTGTTGACAGTTTTGTTAATCACATGATAATAATATTATGAAGGAGGATGTACTTTGTCTGTGCAAGGCTGTCTCATGTTAATATGTTAACTGATTAAAGGAGGGGGACTACGTATTTAGTTACACATTTGCAGTATACAGTGAACGGTTATACATGCACCTACGTACCTGTGTGTGTAAATGGATATAATATAAGTAGTTATAATATAAATGGATAGTAATGTAGATTAACAGTTTGGCTGTGATGCTGTGTGCATAGAGTCCATTTGTCTTTGTCTTGAACAGTGCTGGTCAGTTGGAGTTTTTTTATCTTCCTTATTGTGAGGGGTAAATATGTTTATATATTGTTGGTAAACATGTTTAGTAGTGTATGTTGTTAAATTGTTGTTAAACGTGCACGTAATTGTTGGTAAACATGTTTATTGATGCCAATAATTGTTGGTAAACATATTTAGTGTTACTCGCAATTGTTGGTAAACATATTTAATGGTACACGTAATTGTTGGTAAACATATTTAGTGGTACACGTAATTGTTGGTACTTCCTTTTGTTGCTTGTTGTAGCTTACTGGAAGTCCTGAAATGTTTACCAGAAAAGGAACAATTTCGAGACCAGTTGTTGGACAAGCACCGAGTAAGGAAGTGATGTGATGTATATACGTATTGGATTGACCAAAAATATAATTTGAATTTTTCCTGTGAAATTTGTATCATTACAATATACGTACATACGTAGTATAATAATGTAGTGTAATGAAATTAATGGTTCTTGTGAGTGCTATGTATGTTAATCAATACTTGTAATGAAATTAATCGAGCTTTAAGAGTTTCTGATTGCACAATAAGATCTCCATTTCCAAGCAAATAGAAGATTGAAATATAAAGCATAGAATAAATGGCATTGTATAGTTAAATTATACTGATAATACAAATGTTGAAAATGGTACAGCGACATAAATTCATATATAGATGATCTTTGAGTGTTCCAATAACCCAGTTATAACAGCTATTTTAAATATTATATACGTATGTAAAAGTGCACAAGTTGATGAATCAAATATACTTTGTCAAGTCTGTACGTACTAATATATAGTCACATTCTTGTTAGGTAGCTTAATGTAGCTGTTTCTAAATACGTACGTACGTACGTATACATGCCATAGTTTTCCTGCTTACTCTTAATAGGATATTATAAGGAAGAGGGTGAGACCCTGGTGTGTAATTACTACTGGTTAAAAGAAATACCTTTCTTGCTATTGAGAGTTAGTATTCACAATATAAGCTGAATTAATGGCTCAATTTTCTAGGAATGGTGCCATTAACTGAATATATTCTATTAACTTGTGACTTCCACAAACTTCCTAAAAAATTGGTGAATGTTACTATAATTGGAAACTAAAAGGATGATGCAATGTCATGTGACTATTAGTATATACATAAATACAAACTGTCACATTATAGGATAAACAATGTAAGCCAATATGCTTTATATGTACATATACTATAAAACAGAAAGTATAATTCCCTTTTAAGTGGATACAGGTGAACATAATCTTTTCTTTACTGTCAGCCTCTATATATTCCAATGTTGTTGAAGACATTACTATAAAGTGCCAGTTTCCAAATATTCCACGTCCAGTGAGTGAATCATTCACATTATACAACATGTATTCATGTATAGTAACATTACTAGTTGCTGGTTTATCTCTCTAGGTTCATATAAATGATATTGCTCTGCCAAGATTTCCTGAAGAAAGTAAATTTCTAGTAAGTGTACATATGTAGTTATAGCAATTTCAAATCTTTTACATTAAATATATTATGTGTGTGTATGTGCCTTTTACTATGTGTATTATGTACAGTACGTTTTGGGTCTGTTGTCCAGACCAGACATTGCAATCGATAATTGTAAAAAATTATCGCCGCATGCATGGTGACATCTTTCTAGTGGGAAAGTTTGTTCAAATGGTAGTCGCGAGTTACGTCTGGTCTGGACAACCGACCCAAAAAGTACTGTATAACAATACCTACATGTACTTTCTAATAGCTGTTGATTGGGTCTTCTTTGTCTGCTTCAGTATGATTTTGCTTTAGAAGAGGAAGGCCTTGAAATGGTCAAAACGAGGTGTTTGGGTATCGCAGGAGAATACAGATCCCTTACCAGGGTCAGTGCAACAACCCCACAGGATGACCAAAAACCAAAGCCAGTTTTCCCTCCCCTCCCACGAGGGGAAATCCTGACTCCAGAACCAGTTGGAGAAACTGTACTGCAACGAAAAGACGATGCTGCACAAGGAATAAATTTGATTGATTTTGAAAATACAGATGATCCATTTGACACCGTTACACTTAAGGCAATCGATGAGAGGGCAGAATTGGCTACTATATTCAGTACAACTGAGCCTGTGGTGAATCTTCAATCACCACCAACAGTTACCATGGTAACTCCAATTTTAAGCACCTCCCCCAAATCTTCTGATCTACCTCTTGTACCACCTAGAAAAGTTTCAGGCGACTCTTCCACCATAAAAAGTAGAATATCACCGCTCTCTATTAGTCCTGTTCCTTTAACAGCTAGTCAGCCAGTTGTTGCTAGATCAGCTCCTCCTTTCTCTAACCCTGTGGCAAGTCAGGCAGTGAAGCCTCCCTCCACTGTCTCAACTGCTCAGGCACTGCTAGATCACCCTTCTTCCACTCCAGTTGCAACCTCAATAATTCAACCACCCGTTCCTAAGCCGAGAAAGCATCCTCCACCAGTTACTCTAGCAAGCTTAACTCCCTATCCCATGCTCACGGATACTTCAAGCTCTGAGAGACACAATGCAGCAGTACCTGGTGCAGTAGTCAGCGAGACACAAACACCTTCAACTGTCTCTGATACATTCCATGCGAGACCCCAATTCACCACAAAGACTTCTCCTACAGTACCTCCTCGGAATACCCCAAAGCCTGCTGTAAATCAGGTTAGTATGAGAAAACTTAGTGTGATATTGCATTTTGAACAATGGATTCTGATAAGTTGAACGTTTTCTTGGATCCCAGAGATTGAACTTATCCAGACTCCACTGTATATGTACATATACTACATATACATATACATATATATACGAATACTTATACATGTATACATACATATATACCTAGGTGCACCAGACTCAACTGGAGCAGCCACCGCGTGCTCCACTCTCCCAGAGTACACCTCAACCTAAGAAGGTTCCTCCACCAATACCTCCTCCTTACAGCAGCACGAGGGAAGGCACCAGACCCTCTGCTGTAGGAGGCATTAGAGTTCTTCCTCCAATGAATGGACCTCTCTTGAATAACACCAGACCAGCCCCGCCCCAGTACACTCCCACTGATCCAGCCATGCCTTCCCGACCCACCCCCCCTCTGGTGGCACCAAAGCCAAAGGCTCAGTCCAACTCTGACTACATGTTGGAGGATCCATCAGAGTCCTTGAGCGATGAGGAGCTGGAGAGGGTCCTGTCCATCTCCTCCATGGGGTTCTCTCACTCGAGAGTAGCAAGGGCAATGAAGAGGCTCCACAAAGATGAGGGAAAGGTAATCACTTTACAAGACATGAAAAATCTAATGCACCATTTTCCTACATGCTATGCCTACTCTTTAAAAAGCCTATAGGAACTAAACCTGGAGAGAACTTTGGATGAAGATACAGGTCCTGGAGACTTTCTTTTCTTTCTTCTTCTTTTTCTCCACCGGGCATGGTGGACATGCAATGTAAAAGCGCTTTGGTATATGTATGTATGTCCCCAAGTTATATGTAGGTCTGATCTTCTTGCATAATCCACAGGTGCTTATATTAATGTTTCTTGCATGTACAGGTGCTTGATTTCCTGTTTCTTGTTGGAAAACTGGAGGAATTAGGATATCCTGGAAACACAGCTGAAACAGCTCTGATCAATTCGGGAGGAGAAGTGGATAAGGTAGAGAGACATAGACATTTTATAATCAAATTTAGCTCACAATCGGTCATATGTATACAGTTATGTATATCAGGGCTTTATACAGGATTTGAAAATATAGGGAGAGGGGAGGGGAGGAGAGGGAGAGGAGAGGGGAGGAGAGGGAGAGGGGAGAGGGAGCGGGGAGGGGAGGGGAGAAGAGGGAGAGGGGAGGGGCACCTGTGGAGTCACTGTCACTCACATGCACCGCACTTACTGCTGTATGTAGATTATATAGGAATATCTTCCAAGTGCTTATTATTAATATATGTCATCATAATATGCATCATATGATGAAAGAGAGGAAAAGAAGAAAGAAAAGACTCCTGTATCTTCATCCAAAGCTCTCTCCTGGTTTAGTTCCCCTATAGGCTTTTTACAGAATAGGCATAGCATGTAGGAAAATGGTGTATTAGATTTTTTATGGATGTAATATATTAGTCGAACCTCATTAACAAGTAGATATAATATGTACATTGATTAGAGGACCTTTTTCTATATACCTATTTAAATATCGTATACATGTAGTGTTATTGATGTATTTCTGATGACATATATAGGCAGTAGATTACATCAAACAACTCAACCTTTACAAGGAGATGGGCTACAAAGAGAAGAGTATTCATGAAGCTTACAAGAAAGGCAATGAGAGCTGGGACAAAGCAATTGATGTTCTCATGCAAACAAGCTAATGTAGAATAAAATATTTAATTGTCATTTCTTTATTACTTAGGTTTAATTTGCCAACTCTTCCAAATGCACTGTATATAAAATACATAATATATTCATAATATTCATGTAACTGTGCATATACGTACATCTACATGCATGAAGAATTCAACCTTGAATTTTGGAAAGCATATACAATGTACATATAAAGTTTCAAAAATCATTATTTTGTCAACTAAACTCCTATTCTTCCAAAGTTAACTTTATCATCTTCTGATGTTAATTATATATCATGATCATGAGGAATGTTAAACTCTATATTCTTTTAGGGTTAAGCTCTTCTTACATTAGCAGGGTTGGGTGTCTTTTCATAGACCGATTCTCTGAGGTAATACTCAACTGATAGTTTACCAGGCTTCCAGCATACTTCAGATACGAGTCTCCTATCGAAACTACATAAAAAATTGATTTACAGTACACAGATAATTAAAATGGGAGCCATTATAATTTACTTGGAAAAATGATCATTGAAAAATCTCCCTTCAACATTCTCCCATTGTACAACTTTTGGATGTAGACTCATAACCCAAGTATTCACAGCTGGATCTCTGAGAAGTTGCAAGAGCTTCTTCACTATGACAGCCTTATTGGCATCTCTCTTCTGCAGTGGTCCAATAACCACTATTAAGGATCTCTGCAGTTCTCGTTCAGGAATGCTTTCTCCTATTCCTTTCAAGATGCCTGAGAACTAATTTTGAAAACCAAAACGTCAACTGAAATTGGACATTAGTGAAATCCTTGACAAACTCAAAAATAGAGATGCAACATATATCGTGTACTTGACGTATAATTAGTGTTAATTTTACTTGATTAATAAGATTAACAAATGGCATGTATAATGACTCAGAGAAGAAGACAAACCTTTTCTACTTCATCATTAGGTTTTGAAAAGATGTCACTATTAGTTTGAATGATATGAATCCCTGATTGAAGGTATTCGTGTTTAACTGACTCAAAGTAAGAATCAAAGTTAATGGAAACAACCTGTAAAACATGTACGTGTATATACAGATAACAGAGTCACTAGTATATAGCATGAGTATACCTTTAAAAATAAGTCTACATTACCTTTCCAATCTTGGGTTTATCTAACTTGAGCCTAGCTAAGGCTAGCTTGTACCCATATGTTCCAAAGGAGACATCAACTATGTCTGCAGTTCCCCAACCAGCACGTGCACCTAAAATTCTTGAATTCTATGAAAATAGCATGCATATGAAGGTTACAGGATACTTGTTGCGCCCATAATGAATTGGTACAATTTGAGCATCAGCAACACTTATTATTGATAAAAGTATTAGGATGTTTCAACCCGTAGGTCTTTCTCAGCAGTGTTCCTGATGCTTAAATTGTAACCAATTCAGCTTAACATATATTACTAGGCGTGAACGCAGTTCAGACCTAGCTGCCATCCATTTTGAAATGTAACATGATATATCGTTAAATTAAAAATATGGCAGTCAGTATGGCTGCTCGTTTTGAGTGTCCCGAAGAGAAATTAGTAGTCCCCGCTATTCCTGTAAGTGAATCGAAAAATGTTTTCCACAGGAAAGTTTAAAGTCATTCCTTTTGTAATTTTGAGACAACCCAACCTCGATCTCGGGGCGCTTGACCAAGGAAAATATTAAAGCCACTTTTACACATCGAGAAGTTGTCTACATTGAAATGTCAACCGTCGTTCGATACCTCACCGTTGGCCCTTTAGGCTGTAGGGTAAGATGGTCTTCTAGCCCGTTTGTAACTTTAGCTACACTTGACACAAAATTTAGATATGGGTCTAAATAAATGGGAAAAATTTCTTTGCCACACCTTGGAGCAATTATGTGCGTGGGAAGCTCGATCTGACTCCCCTATCGACGGAAAAAATTAACCTCGCTATAACGCTCGATAATAATTATTTCAAAATTGCCATATTAAATAATTTACCATACAGAAGTGGCATATATTAACCGTACACATCACTTCTATGTTTGGGCTCATCATTCCTATATACTTCAACTATCATGATGCGCCCAAACATATAGAAGTGATGTGTATGGTTAATATACGCAAGTTTCATTATGGTTAGCCTTATCATATGATCACTGTTTTGTTTCGTTACCCTTTTCCAGTTTGCTAGTCACTGTTGCATGCTAGCACTACCATTCCTTCTTCTAACATCATTTCGAAATGTTTTATTTACTCTATTTGTACTCACCTTCATTTTATCTTCTATTACTTTTCTCATTTTAGTCTAATGAGCAAAGCATATGGTACAATACACACTGTATACTAATTATATACAAACATTTAATCGCTCTATTATTGTATGTACATATTGTAACCAGGCTTCAAATATATATCTTCCTATGCTACACATATAATTATTCTGGCAAGTCAGACATTTATGTTCTGGCCCTATTTACTATTTTCTACACTATACCAAAATATTCAAAGTTGCATAAACAAAATCATCATACATATAATACATAATGTAATGCTAGACTATTGTCTATAACAACACCAACTAGATTACGTACATTACATGATTGCCTTATTTTTGTATCAGTTTGAGGTTTCTCAGTTTGGGTTTGCTGATTTTGAGTTAGCTCAGTTTGGGTTTGCTGATTTTGAGTTAGCTCAGTTTGAGTTTGCTGATTTTGAGTTAGCTCAGTTTGAGTTTGCTGATTTTGAGTTAGCTCAGTTTGAGGTTTCTCAGTTGGAGGTTGCTCAGTTGGAGGTTGCTCAGTTGGAGGTTGCTCAGTTGGAGGTTGCTCAGTTGGAGGTTGCTCAGTTGGAGGTTGCTCAGTTGGAGGTTGCTGATTTGCACCCACCACACAAGTCCTATCAGGGTGGCTATTCCTGCTGCAGCAAGGAGAGCGATATTGGTATACCAGACGTACCGCAACAGATTTAAGGACGAGAGGACACATGAATATTCAGTTTCATTCAGGTCGGTAGGCCATTCCAGGGATTCAGAGTTTATCTGAATGCAGGTCCTAGAGCTACTGTTGGCAGGGTTAGATGAACACAGAAAGGAAGGAATGTAATCACAGAAAAAGTAAAAGTTGGCAAAAAATGCTCCTCCAACAATAATCACCTGAATAGCTAATTTAACGAGATAACTGCTGGTTATAGCATACTTATTTTTGAATGTTTTGTAAAGGTCTTGTACGATTTTATAGTTTTCGGGGTCATAGTCGCCAATCTTACCATCCTTACGAGGACGCAGGCTCTTGGCCGACTCTGTAAAGAATTGGAATCGACCAGCGAAGGAGGAGGACCAGATGAAGTGAGGCACTACCAGCACGACGGCCTGAGCAACAATGTAGAAGGCGAAATAGTCGGTGAGCGGAGTGTAGTAGCTACAGAAACTGTTGATAAAATCACTCTGTGACCTTGTGAAATTGTCCGGAGTGAAGCATTGAACAGATTCGCCTCGAATGGAAGACAGCACTTCTAGTACAGTTAGGGCCAACATCCCGGAGGCTATGTATAGGAGAGCTTGGTCCCAGAATAAATCTCTGGAGGAGGAGGAGTCTTCAGGAGACTTAGATGGATCTTTCTTTTCTTTATCTACCTCTGAGTCTTCATTGTTGGCTTTTAAGCCCTGGAACTTTGCAGCGTCAGGTTCGGCCATTTATTTCCTCACGTGACAACAATAGAGTCCACGCATATCTTGCCTAGACAATATTTGCCTATGTGTATATACATGATGCAAGCTTATAACTTATCCCTATACGTTATGGCAGAACATACAGAATCTGTGACCATGCAATAGTCGCACTCTTGCAAGTGTTCTTTGATTACTTTTAAAATCAGTAAAGTACTTGATTTTTAGGATTCCGAAGTTTATTTAGTTTGAAAAAGATGAGCTGAATGATACCCAGTCATTGAGATTCATATAATATATTTTACTACTGCATGCAACAACTGCATATTTATGGTTAAGTATATATATCCTTTACTGATGACATTCAGTCGATCTGCTGCAATCACAGAGTTAGCTAGCTTGTGAAGGCTGTGTGGGATTTCCCAAATGATCTACGTACTTAATGTGGACTGCAAGATTTGGCTGATTCAGCCTGACTGCATCTATGGACTATATTTATGTATATTTGACAGTGCCGCATTGGGGAGTCTGTACCCTTATTGGTTAGATAATGAATGGGAAAAAAGTTGCCAAAGACTTCAGGAAATAATTATTTGAACAAAATGGCCGACAGTTCAATTACGTTTTCCGCATAGGTTACATATGTGCGAGAAAGAGAAAGAGACAGGCGATGGAGAAGGTCTACAAGGTAGTCATTGTAGGCGGGGGAATGGCGGGGATAGGAACTGCATCGAGGCTTTGTAAATATTCCAGCACCTTTGATGTCAAGCTCTTGGAGACCGGTGTGGAACTAGGAGGAAGATGTCGAAGTATCAAGTTATCCGGAGTACCAGTAGAGCTGGGAGCTACGTTTCTGCACGGTACTACAGGAAACGTCTTGTACAGACTGGCGTCAGAGGCCGGCATTGCTAGCTACCCTAATGTCCTACCGAATGACGACAGCCTGTGGGTCACAAGCTCAGGGAGGGAACCTGTGATCCTTAAAGAGTGTCTGATGCTCTTCTCTGAAGCCATCAAAGTATCATCCGAATACAGGAAGAAGGTAGATATGAAGCGATTTCTTACTGACACTTACAATGAGTTAGCACTGGCCAAGGGGCTGATGAATGAGAACACGAGGGATCTCACATCAGCCCTCCTTAGGCAGTTCTTACTGAACCGTGGTGTAATAGAGGGATCACATCTTTGTGAAGGAGTGTCTACTGATATGGAATACGACTCTCCAGAAGGACCAGAAGATAATTCCTTTGAGTTGCCATATTGTAGCGCTGACCTAATATCACTGCTCACCAAGGACATACCTAAAGATGTGATTCAGTTAGATTGCACAGTAGAGTCGATAGAGTGGAATCCTTGGGAGGCAGAAGGCAAAGGAATGGTTGACTATCCTGTTAGAGTCAGGAGTAGTAAAGGTGTTTACTCTTGCGATCATGTCATAGTAACTCTCCCATTGGGAGTCATAAAGCAGTATGAAAAGAAAATGTCTGTCTCTAATGGTTTGAGAGATGGTCTCTTTATTCCTCCACTACCAGCAGGCAAGTTAGAAGCAATTGCAGGAATTAAAATTGATTTAGTTAACAAGATGATAGTAGAATTCCCAACTCCCTTTTTGGCCAAAGAAGTAACAAGTGTTGAGTTAGTGTGGTTGGAAGAAGATTTACGGGATGTCTTTGTACAGAAGTTTCCTTGGGTTGGTAGTCTATTTCAAATGATGAAGTTGAAGGACTCAAATGTCATGATTTTCTTTGTAACTGGATCTGCTGCTCAAACAATACCTCATCTATCACAACAAGAACTGGCTGATGGTGTGTGCTATGTTTTGCAGCGATTCCTCCAATGTGCCATCCCTTCACCAACCAGAATAATCTGCAGTGATTGGGGGAGTAAGCCATTTTATGGATCCTACTCTTACAACATTAATCAAGACAGCCATTTTGATCGTCTGGAATTATCCAAGCCCCTAGTAAGTAACCCTCCCAATCAGGTTCTGTTTGCAGGAGAGGCCACACACTGCAGAGAATACAGCACTATCCACGGAGCGTACAAAACAGGCATCAGAGAAGCAGACAGACTCTTAGAGTGTGTCATGAAAAATGATATACGTAGTTAGAGCATTAATGAAAATTCTTATTATTTGATTATTATGTAACTTTAAATAATTTCTTAGGAAATTTCTTTAGCTTAAAAACAAGGAAATCATTAAAAAGACTAGTCACTGTTCAGGTCTTAGAATATTCTGTTTTTCGGAAGAACTGATGAGGCATGCAGAGTTGGAGGAGGCGTGGCCTCTTCTGTGTCCGAAGCTCTCTATATATTGCTCAATTTATATACCAGGCATGGTTGTAGGTACAGCCAAGGAAGATTTCCGCGCCATAACAACATGCTCTTTAATGAAAATTCTTATTATTTGATTATTATGCAACTTTAAGTAATTTCTTAGGAAATTTCTTTAGCTTAAAAACAAGGAAATCATTAAAAAGACTAGTCACTGTTCAGGTCTTAGAATATTCTGTTTTTCGGAAGAACTGATGAGGCATGCAGAGTTGGAGGAGGTGTGGCCTCTTCTGTGTCCAAAGCTCTCTATATATTGCTCAATTTATATACCAGGCATGGTTGTAGGTACAGCCAAGGAAGATTTCCGCGCCATAACAACATGCTCTCACAGCTGCATAAATCCCGTCTTGGCTAGTCTAAGAACCTAGCTTCTGGGCTTCACTGGTCAGACGGGAATTGCCTTGCATTTGTAAATCCTTCTAATCCATGATTATACCTGTATTGTCACAGTGTTATATATGTAGATTGATTATTATTGTATGAATGATACTAACAGTTAGGCCTGTCCTCAATAATTTACTCTTTACTAATTTATATCTATACTTTGTGAACTATGCTCTGATGGCTATTTCACGTCGGTATGTCTTGTTCTTATGTAGGATACATGGGGATCTCTTCCCACTGTCCTTCATATACTTCATTGTGTTTATTTACATTTCGTCTTCAGTTTGTGAGTCATGGATTGTAGCACGCACTGCACTGTGTGATGCTTTTGTTAGCCTGTTAGTACTACATTAATTGGAGGCGTATGTATATATATATCTACAATCTAATGCTGTCCTCCTTTTGACATTCAAGTACTGGGTTTGCATAATATTAAGTAATTGTTGTAGTTTGCATGCATTCTCAATTAAGAGGAATGTATTGTAAGATTAGTATTACATATATATGTACGTACGTAGTTCATTTTCTTTAATTATATTCATAGATGGTTTGCTAAATGGTATTCTCATTGAGGATCACAGTCTGTATATTGTACATAAGTATATACTTACTCTACATAAAAAATCTAATACACCATTTTCCTACATGCTATGCCTACTCTGTAAAAAAGCCTATGGGGAACTAAACCTGGAGAGTGCTTTGGATGAAGATACAGGTCCTGGAGACTTTCTTTTCTTTCTTCTTCTTTTTCTCTACCGGGCATGGTGGACATGCAATGTAAAAGTGCTTTGGTATATGTATGTATGTCCCCAAGTTATATGTAGGTATAGAAAAGTGGTCTTTAGGTGGCTCATCTTTCTATACTTTGAGTATCTAGAGATGTGGTATGGTTGGTCTTATGTTGGCTATACTGATCCTGGGCCGTTCTGTAGTGACTGGTGGTCACTGGTGATCTGCTGTCAAGTGTCATCTTTATAGACACTTATTTATAATTATACCAAACTGCATCTCTAGATACTCATTGAGTCAATGATGAGCCATCTAAAAGGTATGTCAAGTACAGTAAAAGAGAACCTTATTCGTATTAATGTTTCTTGCATAATCCACAGGTGCTTATATTAATGTTTCTTGCATGTACAGGTGCTTGATTTCCTGTTTCTTGTTGGAAAACTGGAGGAATTAGGATATCCTGGGAATACAGCTGAAACAGCTCTGATCAATTCGGGAGGAGAAGTGGATAAGGTAGAGAGACGTAGACATTTTATAATCAAATTTAGCTCACAATGTATGTATGTATGTATGGGCGTATACAGTTACGTACCAGGGCTTCATACAGGATTTGAAAATATAGGAAGAGGGGAGGAGAGGGGAGGGGCACCTGTGGAGTCACTGTCACTCACATGCACCGCACTTACTGCTGTACGTAGATTATATAGGAATATCTTCCAAGTGCTTATTATTAATATGTGTCATCATATGCATGCATCATATGATGAAAGAGAGGAAAAGAAGAAAGGAAAGACTCCTGTATCTTCATCCAAAGCTCTCTTCAGGTTTAGTTCCCCTATAGGCTTTTTTCAGAATAGGCATAGCATGTAGGAAAATGGTGTATTAGATTTTTTATGGATGTATTATATTAGTCGAATCTCATTAACAAGTAGATATAATATGTACATTGATTGGAGGACCTTTTCTATATACCTATTTAAATACCGTATACATGTAGTGTAATTATGTGATGTATTTCTGATGACGTATATAGGCGGTAGATTACATCAAACAACTCAACCTTTACAAGGAGATGGGCTACAAAGAGAAGAGCATTCATGAAGCTTACAAGAAAGGCAATGAGAGCTGGGACAAAGCAATTGATGTTCTCATGCAAACAAGCTAATGTAGAATAAAATATTTAATTGTCATTTCTTTATTACTTAGGTTTGCCAACTCTTCCAAATGCACTGTATATAAAATACATAATATATTCATAATATTCATGTAACTGTGCATATACATCTATACATGCATGAAGAAGTCAACCTTGAATTTTGGAAAGCATGTACGTACATATAAAGTTTACAAAAATCATTATTTTGTCAACTAAACTCCTATTCTTCCAATATCATCTTAATTATCATGAGCAATGCTAAACTCTATTCTTCCAAAGTTAATATTATTAGGAATGGTTACCAAGTTGGGTGTCTTTTCATATATAGACTGATTCTCTGAGGCAATACTTAACCGATAGTTTACCAGACTTCCAGCAAGCTGTACATGGGTCTGAGGCCTCCTGAGGCTGATTAGGGCTACAAGCAAATTGGTGAAATTTACAGATTTACAGTACACAGATAATTAAAATGGGAGCCATTATAATTTACTTGGAAAAATAATCATGGAAAAATTTCCCTTCAATATTCTCCCATTGTACAACTTTTGGATGTAGACTCATAACCCAAATATTCTCAGCTGGATCTCTGAGAAGTTGCAAGAGCTTCTTCACTATGACAGCCTTATTGGCATCTCTCTTCTGCAGTGGTCCAATAACCACTATTAAGGATCTCTGCAGTTCTCGTTCAGGAATGCTCTCTCCTATTCCTTTCAAGATGCCTGAGAACTAATTTTGAAAACCAAAACGTCAACTGAAATTGGACATTAGTGAAATCCTTGACAAACTCAAAAATAGAGATGCAACATATATCGTGTACTTGACGTATAATTAGTGTTAATTTTACTTGATTAATAAGATTAACAAATGGCATGTATAATGACTCAGAGAAGAAGACAAACCTTTTTTACTTCATCCTGAGGTTTTGAAAAGATGTCACTATTAGTTTGAATGATATGAATCCCTGATTGAAGGTATTCGTGTTTAACTGACTCAAAGTAAGAATCAAAGTTAATGGACACAACCTGTAAAACATGTACGTGTATATACAGATAACAGAGTCACTAGTATATAGCATGAGTATACCTTTAAAAATAAGTCTACATTACCTGTCCAATCTTGGGTTTATCTAACTTTAGCCCAGCTAAGGCTAGCTTATATCCATATGTTCCAAAGGAGACATCAACTATATCTGCAATATCTGCAGTTGTCCAACCAGGACGTCTACCTAAAGCCTTCAGGTAGGTAAATTAAACTAAAAAATGAATTCTATGAAAATAGCATGCATATGAAGGTTACAATAAATGAAACAAAGCAGTACAGCTTAACATATGAAGTAATCAGGGGTACTTGTTGCGCCCATAATGAATTGGTTACAATTTGAGCATCAGCAACACTTATTATTAATCAAAGTATTAGGACGTTTCAACCCGTAGGTCTTCCTCAGCAGTGTTCCTGATGCTTAAATTGTAACCAATTCAGCTTTACATATGTTATAATTATTTCACAATCGCCATATTAAATAATTTACCATACAGAAGTGGCATATATTAACCGTACACATCAAATCTATGTTTGGGCTCATCATTCCTACTTCAACCATCATGATGCGCCCAAACATAGATTTGATGTGTACGGTTAATACACGTAAATTTCAGTTAACCACTTGTGTATGGTTAGCCTTATCACATGATCACTGTTGTCACATGATCACTGTTGTCACATGATCACTGTTGTCACATGATCACATGTTCACTGTTTTGTTTCATTACCCTTTTCTAGATGTGCTAGTCACTGTTGCATGCTAGCACTACCATTCCTTCTTCTAACATCATTTTGAAATATTTTATTTACTCTATTTGTACTCACCTTTATTTTATCTCCTATTACTTTTCTCATTTTAGTCTAATGAGCAAAGTATATGGTACAATACAAACTGTATACTTTACTATCCAATTATATACGTACAAACATTTAATAGCTTTGTTATTGTATGTACATATTGTAACCAGGCTTCAAATATATCTTCCTATGCTATATAATTATTCTGGCAAGCCAGACATTTTATGTTCTGGTCCTGTTTACTATTTTCTACACTTTACCAAATATTCTAAGTTGCATATACAAAATCATCATGCATATAATACATAATGTAATATTAGAGACTATTGTCTAACAACACCAACTAGATTACGTACATTACATGATTGCCTTACTATTGTATCAGTTTGAGGTCGAGCTCCCAGAGGTGGAGTTCCCTGAGTTGTAGTTCCCGGAGGTGTAGTTCCCGGAGGTGTAGTTCCCGGAGTTGTAGTTCCCGGAGGTGTAGTTCCCGGAGTTGTAGTTCCCGGAGGTGTAGTTCCCGGAGGTGTAGTTCCCTGAGTTGTAGTTCCCTGAGTTGTAGTTCCCGGAGGTGTAGTTCCCTGAGGTGTAGTTCCCGGAGGTGTAGTTCCCAGAGTTGTAGTTCCCTGAGGTGTAGTTCCCGGAGTTGTAGTTCCCGGAGTTGTAGTTCCCGGAGTTGTAGTTCCCTGAGGTGTAGTTCCCAGAGTTGTAGTTCCCTGAGGTGTAGTTCCCGGAGTTGTAGTTCCCGGAGTTGTAGTTCCCGGAGTTGTAGTTCCCGGAGGTGTAGTTCCCGGAGGTGTAGTTCCCGGAGTTGTAGTTCCCTGAGTTGTAGTTCCCGGAGGTGTAGTTCCCGGAGGTGTAGTTCCCGGAGTTGTAGTTCCCTGAGTTGTAGTTCCCGGAGTTGTAGTTCCCGGAGTTGTAGTTCCCTGAGGTGTAGTTCCCAGAGTTGTAGTTCCCTGAGGTGTAGTTCCCGGAGTTGTAGTTCCCGGAGTTGTAGTTCCCGGAGTTGTAGTTCCCTGAGGTGTAGTTCCCAGAGTTGTAGTTCCCTGAGGTGTAGTTCCCGGAGTTGTAGTTCCCGGAGTTGTAGTTCCCGGAGTTGTAGTTCCCGGAGGTGTAGTTCCCGGAGGTGTAGTTCCCGGAGGTGTAGTTCCCGGAGGTGTAGTTCCCGGAGGTGTAGTTCCCGGAGGTGTAGTTCCCGGAGGTGTAGTTCCCGGAGGTGTAGTTCCCGGAGGTGTAGTTCCCGGAGGTGTAGTTCCCGGAGGTGTAGTTCCCGGAGGTGTAGTTCCCGGAGGTGTAGTTCCCGGAGTTGGAGTTCCTGGAGGTGTAGTTCCCTGAGCTACATATAGATACTTAACATAAGACAGGGTATGATGGACAACATAGAGGCGGAATTGTGAAGTGGGAGAGTATATACTTTTTCTGTACAAATGAATTCGTTCATGAATCTTGGGTGGATTGGTGGGGTTAGCGGATTAAAGAGGGGTTGGATTATCAAGGTGACACTGTATGCATACAAATCCTATGTATGGTGTTTATAATAAATATATACATTTAAATACAAATATCTAATACATTTAGGTATATATTGATACTAGTAAAATTCTAATTATATATATCTGAATTCATATCACTCTTTATTATTTATACATATTACATGGCATATGAATAATTTTAATATACAAATATACTTCATTTTGGAGAGATTTAGAATATTTATTAAATTGCACACACACATTTTTTGTCTTAAGGTATTAGAAATCACATTGATGTATATGGTTGTGGAATGACTTACTTTGTTTTTCAAAACTCAACAGTTCAAGCTCCTTTGTCAATTCCTGTTTCATGAAATAATTAATAAGCACTTCTTTCATTACCTTTGCAAGACCAGTATTATCACGGTAAAACTTGAGGAAGAGAAACTGAAAGTCCGTTTTACAGAAACAGTTGCAGCAAACATTACAATTTTTAAAAACACAGATACAGCAACACTGCATTGCACACAATCGTAGGAAGGACAGGTTCTTACAATTCCTACGAAGTCGAGGGTAGAAGAAACGAGGAGGAAGTCCCGAGTACAGTGCAAATTCGGCAGCAAGTTTCCAATTGAAGTCATTAAAGTGAGGCAGAAAAAACCACACAAGACCTATCAGGGTGGCTATTCCTGCTGCAGCAAGGAGAGCGATATTGGCATACCAGACGTACTGCAACAGATTTAAGGACGAGAGGACACATGAATATTCAGTTTCATTCAGGTCGGTAGGCCATTCCAGGGGTTCAGAGTTTATCTGAATGCAGGTCCTAGAGCTACTGTTGGCAGGGTTAGATGAACACAGAAAGGAAGGAATGTAATCACAGAAAAAGCAAAAGTTGGCAAAAAATGCTCCTCCAACAATAGCCATCTGAATAGCTAATTTAACGAGATAACTGATGGTTATAGCATATTTATTTTTGAATGTTTTGTAAAGGTCTTGTACGATTTTATAGTTTTCGGGGTCATAGTCGCCAATCTTACCATCCCTACGAGGGCGCAGGCTCTTGGCCGACTCTGTAAAGAATTGGAATCGACCAGCGAAGGAGGAGGACCAGATGAAGTGAGGCACTACCAGCACGACGGCCTGAGCAACAATGTAGAAGGCGAAATAGTCGGTGAGCGGAGTGTAGTAGCTACAGAAACTGTTGATAAAATCACTCTGTGACCTTGTGAAATTGTCCGGAGTGAAGCATTGAACAGATTCGCCTCGAATGGAAGACAGCACTTCTAGTACAGTTAGGGCCAACATCCCGGAGGCTATGTATAGGAGAGCTTGGTCCCAGAATAAATCTCTGGAGGAGGAGGAGTCTTCAGGAGACTTAGATGAATCTTTTTTATCATTATCTACCTCTGAGTCTTCATTGTTGGCTTTTAAGCCCTGGAACTTTGCAGCGGTAAGGATATTTTGGGTCCCGGTAGTTTCGGGTACCGTAGTTTCGGCCATTTATTTCCTCACGTGACAACAATAGAGTCCACGCATATCCGGTCCGCTGTAACTCATCCGGCGGATAACGATCTCATCCGAAAGTGCCGCTCGCGAATTATGTTCTGATCGTGACTCAGTACGTGGTATAGGAGCAAATTATATTCTTCGATTTTACTCAAGACAAATTTTAACTCAAGTATTGTAAGAGCAGTATACGACAAAACCTATATCTCCGATAGCGTACGTGGACTGCATAGTACCACTTTAAAGCTAGATAGCAGTCTTCCCTTCGATTGCATTGTGTCTATAATTAATTGCACTATTAAACTCGTATATACAGATATTTGAGCGGTTTTAATTTAAGGATATCTTGCCTAGACAATATTTGCGTATATGTATACATGATGCAAGCTTATAACTTATCCCTATACGTTATGGCAGAACATGCAGAATCTGAGATCATGCAATAGTCGCACTCTTGCAATTGTGCTTTGATTATTTTTAAAATCAGTAAAGTACTTGATTTTTAGGATTCCGAAGTTTATTTAGCTTGAAAAAGATGAGCTGAATATTACCCAGTCATTGAGATTCATATAATGTATTTTACTACTGCATGCAACAACTGCATATTTATGGTTAAGTATATATATCCTTTATTGATGACATTCAGTCGATCTGCTGCAATCACAGACTTAGCTAGCTTGTGAAGTCTGTGTGGGATATCCCAAATGATCTACTTAATGTGGACTGCAAGATTAGGCTGATTCAGCCTGACTGCATCTAGCTATGGACTATATATATGTATATTTGACAATGCCGCATTGGGGAGTCTGTACCCTTATTGGTTAGATAATGAATGGGAAAAAGTTACCAAAGATTTCAGGAAATAATTATTTGAACAAAATGGCCGACAGTTCAATTACGTTTTCGCATAGGTTACATATGTGCGAGAAAGAGAAAGAGACATGCAGGCAATGGAGAAGGTCTACAAGGTAGTCATTGTAGGCGGAGGAATGGCGGGGATAGGAGCTGCATCGAGGCTTTGTAAATATTCCGGCACCTTTGATGTCAAGCTCTTGGAGACCGGTGGGGAACTAGGAGGAAGATGTCGAAGTATCAGGTTATCCGGAGTACCAGTAGAGCTGGGAGCTACGTTTTTGCACGGCACTACAGGAAACGTCTTGTACAGACTGGCGTCAGAGGCCGGCATTGCTAGCTACCCTAATGTCCTACCGAATGACGACAGCCTGTGGGTCACAAGCTCAGGAAGGGAACCTGTGATCCTTAAAGAGTGTCTGATGCTCTTCTCTGAAGCCATCAAAGTATCATCCGAATACAGGAAGAAGGTAGATATGAAGCGATTTCTTACTGACACTTACAATGAGTTAGCACTGGCCAAGGGGCTGATGAATGAGAACACGAGGGATCTCACATCAGCCCTCCTTAGGCAGTTCTTACTGAACCGTGGTGTAATAGAGGGATCACATCTTTGTGAAGGAGTGTCTACTGATATGGATTACAACTCTCCAGAAGGACCAGAAGATAATTCCTTTGAGTTGCCATATTGTAGTGCTGACCTGATATCACTGCTCACCAAGGACATACCTAAAGATGTGATTCAGTTAGATTGCACAGTAGAGTCGATAGAGTGGAATCCTTGGGAGGCAGAAGGCAAAGGAATGGTTGACTATCCTGTTAGGGTCAGGAGTAGTAAAGGTGTTTACCCTTGCGATCATGTCATAGTAACTCTCCCATTGGGAGTCATAAAGCAGTATGAAAAGAAAATGTCTGTCTCTAATGGTTTGAGAGATGGTCTCTTTATTCCTCCACTACCAGCAGGCAAGTTAGAAGCAATTGCAGGAATTAAAATTGATTTAGTTAACAAGATGATAGTAGAATTCCCAACTCCCTTTTTGGCCAAAGAAGTAACAAGTGTTGAGTTAGTGTGGTTGGAAGAAGATTTACGGGATGTCTTTGTACAGAAGTTTCCTTGGGTTGGTAGTCTATTTCAAATGATGAAGTTGAAGGACTCAAATGTCATAATTTTCTTTGTAACTGGATCTGCTGCTCAAACAATACCTCATCTATCACAACAAGAACTGACTGATGGTGTGTGCTATGTTTTGCAGCGATTCCTCCAATGTGCCATTCCTTCACCAACCAGAATAATCTGCAGTGATTGGGGGAGTAAGCCATTTTATGGATCCTACTCTTACAACATTAATCAAGACAGCCATTTTGATCGTCTGAAATTATCCAAGCCCCTAGCAAGTAACCCTCCCAATCAGGTTCTATTTGCAGGAGAGGCCACGCACTGCAGAGAATACAGCACTATCCACGGAGCGTACAAAACAGGCATCAGAGAAGCAGACAGACTCTTAGAGTTTAAAAACAAGGAAATCATTAAAAAGACTAGTCACTGTTTCAATTAATTTTAAAATCTTACAATTACTTAACTTGATGTATATAAATGTGCATGAAAAATCTAAGATACCATTTTCCTACATGCTATATGCCTATTCTGTAAAAAGAGCCTATAGGGGAACTAAACCTAAAGAGAGCTTTAGATGAAGATACAGGAGTCTTTTCTTCCTTCTTTTCCCTTCTTTCATCTTCTTCTCCACTGGGTCAGACAGCCGTTTCTGGGAATTCCACCCTTCATCAGTGATCCTGGGAGTCTTTGTCTTTTTCTTTATCTTGATCTTCTGTGAATCCTTGGCATGCATGTTTAAAAAGGATCACTTATAATAACAACTGTACATATTTATTGAGGAGTTTGAGACACAAGAATTAAGAAAAACTATATGGCTTGTAAGAAAAGCAGCAGATTTTATGGTTTAATGTGATTATGTAGAATTTAAAATAATAAACAATAACAATTAATGAGCTATAGTTTTATTATTATTTCCATTTATATATATACAAAAAATAATATATGTACATACATTCATTTAATTATCAAAGGATAATAACAGCTACAAGAAAATATATTTAAGTACATGTATATATAGTTGTCAAATATGGTTTAATTCTTTCCCATAACTATAGTTTTTTTGCACATTCAAATTCATGATCAACTGCATGAATAAGATTTAAGTATCATCAGCTTGGTGGATGTAAACACATATATATTACTTGCAAGCTGCCCAAATCCACCAACACTTGTAGTAAGTATTTTAGAGTGCGCCATGATGGTCAGTTCAGCACCGGTCTGATATTCTATTTCCTCCATCTTATTGGTCTTCATTAATTCTTTAGCATGACCAATGTGTCTATAACAGTACCTTCAGTAACCTTGACAGAACCGTTGTACTCCCTTCTCACCCACTCCTTCACCAGGTCTGAATCTGTCAATATTAAAATAGGAGCACGGGGTCCAATTGACTTTTCACTTCTTGCAATAGTTTTAATAATTAATCTCTTCCAAGTTTCCTCACTAAGTAGATTAAATTTACTCCATCTTGTGAGTGGAGCTCTTTCATTGTACAATCCATAAAATCCGGTCCTTATATATATGAACTACGCTGTAGTTTTGATCTGCTCTTATGCCTATCTTCTTTAGTTCATCAGACGCCCTAGTAAGAACCTCTTCGCTAAATTTGAACAAGTAGCGGCTGAATTGACCACTAACTAGACGAAAAGACTGGCTTGTTAAAGTCCAATTCATAACACCAGTTTTATGAGTCAATTCAGAGTTACTGGAACACTTTTGCATTTTAGGGTCCTCGTGTGTTCTCAAAAAATTCAGTATGCTTTGAAAGGGAATGGTAGTTTGAAGAAATAAGTGTTGCTTTTCTACTTTACAGCTGAAAATGTTTCGTATTTCATCAGAGGGTCCAGGTACTTCAGACTTTCGCTCTCCCCCCCAAATTAATGTATCCTCCAGTTCAGGTTTGTTGATTGTGGCATTCTTGCCAATAATTGTTAAAATCTCTTCATCAATGTCCCAGTTTATATAATTAGGTTCAAAGATATTTCTCTGTCTAGAGGTTCGGAAGGGCTGGCTGCTCCATTGAATGAAAAGGAGTCGTTCCGACAAAATGGCCAAGATCAGGGCGACATAGGTTCCTCTGACTTTGTCAGCTAGTCCGACCGATATTGGATATTCTTTAAAATGCCAAATTAACGTTCTGAGATCTTTAATCTCCTTGGGGTCTTTTAACAGTAACTTCCCTCGTTCCTTCTCGTGCCATTTAGCGTATTCAATGAGCGAATGCATTGGTTCTCTAGTCTCTTCGAGCTGCTTTCTAGATCTAGATCTGTCTGCAGTTTTGCATAGTATATCCGCTCTAAATAGGGACATATACGCATCAGTTAGGTCTGAGTCTGAGTAGGAACCATCCCTCTGACAAACACCATTATAATTAAAAACTTGCGTACCTTATAGCGGGAAATCTTCGCGAGGACTTTAATTTCACGTTTTTTTTGCGAGCTAGCCCCAAATTATTCAAACTTCTGTCACCTCCTCCTCAGATCTATATACCAGACTTGACAACTGCCCCATCATCAGCAAACAGATTGACAGTTGAGATCAAGGATTTGGGAAAATCATTGACATATAAGCGAGAACAACAAGGGTCCTAAAAAAATTGACCCTTGAGCTAGGGACACCTCTAATTAAGGTTTCCGTTTCTGAGGTTTGTAGCATACGCAAGTTTTTTTATAGCAAAAATGGTGTTTGTCAGAGGGATGGTTCCTACGCTGAGAAGTATACTCTTCTTATTATTCCTAGTTTGTGCGTGTCTGGAGTTGATAGTGTTATATAACTCTGAAACTATACAAGGATGGCAATCGATGGACGAATATGCAAAGAATTCTTCGCTCAAAATAACACCAGCTTTGAAAGTGACACCTGAAGCGTCAGACTCGGACCTAACTGATGCGTATATGTCCCTATTTAGAGCAGATATACTATGCAAAACTGCAGACAGATCTAGATCTAGAAAGCAGCTCGAAGAGACTAGAGAACCAATGCATTCGCTCATTGAATACGCTAAATGGCACGAGAAGGAACGAGGGAAGTTACTGTTAAAAGACCCCAAGGAGATTAAAGATCTCAGAACGTTAATTTGGCATTTTAAAGAATATCCAATATCGGTCGGACTAGCTGACAAAGTCAGAGGAACCTATGTCGCCCTGATCTTGGCCATTTTGTCGGAACGACTCCTTTTCATTCAATGGAGCAGCCAGCCCTTCCGAACCTCTAGACAGAGAAATATCTTTGAACCTAATTATATAAACTGGGACATTGATGAAGAGATTTTAACAATTATTGGCAAGAATGCCACAATCAACAAACCTGAACTGAAGGATACATTAATTTGGGGGGGAGAGCGAAAGTCTGAAGTACCTGGACCCTCTGATGAAATACGAAACATTTTCAGCTGTAAAGTAGAAAAGCAACACTTATTTCTTCGAACTACCATTCCCTTTCAAAGCATACTGAATTTTTTGAGAACACACGAGGACCCTAAAATGCAAAAGTGTTCCAGTAACTCTGAATTGACTCATAAAACTGGTGTTATGAATTGGACTTTAACAAGCCAGTCTTTTCGTCTAGTTAGTGGTCAATTCAGCCGCTACTTGTTCAAATTTAGCGAAGAGGTTCTTACTAGGGCGTCTGATGAACTAAAGAAGATAGGCATAAGAGCAGATCAAAACTACAGCGTAGTTCATATAAGGACCGGATTTTATGGATTGTACAATGAAAGAGCTCCACTCACAAGATGGAGTAAATTTAATCCACTTAGTGAGGAAACTTGGAAGAGATTAATTAATAAAACTATTGCAAGAAGTGAAAAGTCAATTGGACCCCGTGCTCCTATTTTAGTATTGACAGATTCAGACCTGGTGAAGGAGTGGGTGAGAAGGGAGTACAACGGTTCTGTCAAGGTTACTGAAGGTACTGTTAGACACATTGGTCATGCTAAAGAATTAATGAAGACCAATAAGATGGAGGAAATAGAATATCAGACTGGTGCTGAACTGACCATCATGGCGCACTCTAAAATACTTACTACAAGTGTTGGTGGATTTGGGCAGCTTGCAAGCAATATGTGTTTACATCCACCAAGCTGATGATACTTAAATCTGTTATTCATGCAGTTGATCATGAATTCAACTGTGCAAAGAAAAACTATTATAGTTGTGGGAAAGAATTAAACAATATTTGACAACTATATATATATATATACTTTAAGCATATTTTCTTGTAGCTGCATTATCCTTTGATAATAATATATAATATATATTATTATTATTATTATTATTATTATTATTATTACAATAATATAATATAATATAATATAAATTTGATTAGTTCATTGTTGACATGATGGACATCGCCTTCTGAGTGGCAACTGCCAGCTGCTGGATGAGATGGCAGTGTGTCATGTCCTCCCCTGTGATGGATTATTATATATTATTATTATTATTATTATTATTATAATTATTATTAGTTATATATAAATGAAAATAATAATAAAACTATAGCTCATTGTTATTGTTTATTATTATAAATATTATTGTTATCTACATATACATAGTCACATTAAACCATAAAATCAATGTTGACTGCTGTACTGATAGGGAGGGATCCAATTACCGACGTAGCATTCCCAACCTGGAGGGCAATGGAGATCCTCTGCATTATAGGAAGGCATGCGACTTTGGTTCTCCAGTCACCATCTTGAGACGCTTGCTAAGCTCCCTCAGGAAAGCCCAGGAGAGCAGCCCCTCCTGGCTCAATGGCAGCTCTCTGGGAGTGTGATTACAAAAAGTGTCAATATACATGTGGCATCCCATACTAAATACTTTCCCTGTTCCCAGGGGACCAAGGTCATTCCATCAGGGCAATTCCCGTCTGACCGGTGAAGCCCAGAAGCTAGGTTCTTAGACTAGCCGAGACGGGATTTATGCAGCTGTGAGAGCATGTTGTTATGGCGCGGAAATCTTCCTTGGCTGTACCTACAACCATGCCTGGTATATAAATTGAGCAATATATAGAGAGCTTTGGACACAGAAGAGGCCACGCCTCCTCCAACTCTGCATGCCTCATCAGTTCTTCCGAAAAACAGAATATTCTAAGACCTGAACAGTGACTAGTCTTTTTAATGATTTCCTTGTTTTTAAGCTAAAGAAATTTCCTAAGAAATTATTTAAAGTTACATAATAATCAAATAATAAGAATTTTCATTAATGCTCTAACTACGTATATCATTTTTCATGACACACTCTAAGAGTCTGTCTGCTTCTCTGATGCCTGTTTTGTACGCTCCGTGGATAGTGCTGTATTCTCTGCAGTGTGTGGCCTCTCCTGCAAACAGAACCTGATTGGGAGGGTTACTTACTAGGGGCTTGGATAATTCCAGACGATCAAAATGGCTGTCTTGATTAATGTTGTAAGAGTAGGATCCATAAAATGGCTTACTCCCCCAATCACTGCAGATTATTCTGGTTGGTGAAGGGATGGCACATTGGAGGAATCGCTGCAAAACATAGCACACACCATCAGCCAGTTCTTGTTGTGATAGATGAGGTATTGTTTGAGCAGCAGATCCAGTTACAAAGAAAATCATGACATTTGAGTCCTTCAACTTCATCATTTGAAATAGACTACCAACCCAAGGAAACTTCTGTACAAAGACATCCCGTAAATCTTCTTCCAACCACACTAACTCAACACTTGTTACTTCTTTGGCCAAAAAGGGAGTTGGGAATTCTACTATCATCTTGTTAACTAAATCAATTTTAATTCCTGCAATTGCTTCTAACTTGCCTGCTGGTAGTGGAGGAATAAAGAGACCATCTCTCAAACCATTAGAGACAGACATTTTCTTTTCATACTGCTTCATGACTCCCAATGGGAGAGTTACTATGACATGGTCGCAAGAGTAAACACCTTTACTACTCCTGACCCTAACAGGATAGTCAACCATTCCTTTGCCTTCTGCCTCCCAAGGATTCCACTCTATCGACTCCACTGTGCAATCTAACTGAATCACATCTTTAGGTATGTCCTTGGTGAGCAGCGATATCAGGTCAGCGCTACAATATGGCAACTCAAAGCAAACATCTGGTCCTTCTGGAGAGTCGTATTCCATATCAGTAGACACTCCTTCACAAAGATGTGATCCTTCTATTACACCCTGGTCTAGTAAACAATACCTAAGGAGGGCTGATGTGAGATCCCTCGTGTTCTCATTCATCAGCCCCTTGGCCAGTGCTAACTCATTGTAAGTGTCAGTAAGAAATCGCTTCATATCTACCTTCTTCTTGCATTCGGATAATCCTTCGATGGCTTCAGAGAAGAGCATCAGACACTCTTTAAGGATCACAGGTTCCCTTCCTGAGCTTGTGACCCACAGGCTGTCGTCATTCGGTAGGACATTAGGGTAGCTAGCAATGCCGGCCTCTGACGCCAGTCTGTACAAGACGTTTCCTGTAGTACCGTGCAGAAACGTAGCTCCCAGCTCTACTGGTACTCCGGATAACTTGATACTTCGACATCTTCCTCCTAGTTCCACACCGGTCTCCAAGAGCTTGACATCAAAGGTGCTGGAATATTTACAAAGCCTCGATGCAGCTCCTATCCCCGCCATTCCCCCGCCTACAATGACTACCTTGTAGACCTTCTCCATTGTCTCCTTCCCCTATTGCCATGCAGCCGTTAGTTTTGCGTTAGTTACCGACAGTGCGTCGACGTTCTGCTAAGATGAAGACGATCGCGCGAGATCTGGCATATATGCGGCATGCGATTTCACGATTTTGTGAATAATGTTCGATCATCTATGTATATATATATATAGAGAGAGAGTGGTTATATTATTGTTATTATATATTTAAGTGCACCATGTGCAAAAAACACACTAGGGCTATATGCCCCATGCAGCACTAACCAAATTGAAAATGAAAATAACACCCTTTGTTGAATAGATTGTATTTCTCATATACTACATAATAAGTTCATTGAAATCTTTTCTCCCATGGCCACATCTTCTTCAGGCACCTTCCAACTATCCTCTCCTTCATCTAGAATACTGACCACTTTCTCTTCATCTGATCTAGATCTGTTACTTCTGCCAGAGTCGCTGCCACAAATGTTCCCTTACCTTCCTGTAGGAGCTGCATCTCAAAATAAAGTGATGCAGATCTTCCACTACCTCACTATTGCATTCCTTACATATTCTTTCTTCCCTCCTCATCCTCTCCACCTCCCAGTCTCAATCTTGAGTTGTGCTGACCTTGTAAAAAAAAAGCTAGCATGCTCCTTAACTGTTTGTCCTGTATCTCGGAACATCTTCCCCTGTAGCCTCATTGCACTGTCTCTTGTAAGCTTAGGCTTCCTATTCAGGTCAGTTTTCCAACCTTAATTGTTCGACTGCCCTCTATATACAGCAATCTAGCATCCACTCTATCTCCATTTTCAACAGTAAAGTTGCTTTCAGGCTCTGAAATGCCTCAAAACTACGTACATTATGATAACTGGGGTTTGTTATATATATATTACTATATATACAGCCTAAGGGGTTTGTTAAATATATATTACTATATATACAGCCTAAGGGGTTTGTTATATATATATTACTATATATACAGCCTAAGGGGTTTGTTATATATATATTACTATATATACACGTATGTGCAACACATACATATACAAGGCTATTATGTTGATACCAAGTTTCAATTTCATATATATATATGTTCATTTGACAGAGTTGCATATAGATTCTGGTACACAAACTTAATGTATAATATGATTAAAATGAATAGAAGTAGGGATAGCCAGTACTTGCAATTGAATTATATACCTCAAATATATGTGCATGTATATAACAATATAAAGATCAACAGTGTGATCATAATGTTATAAATAAATTCACAAAGGTCTAGGCTGACCAGCTAATGTTTACTAATGAAAAAGTAACACTGTAACTTTAAAAGACTTTAGCTTCTCAAATGAGATTTATAGCTCTTTCCTGTACTATGTATTCACTGCTAATGACTCAAGATTTCCTTTACTTCTTGTCATGTTTGTTCCAATGGTTGTAAAATGAAAGAGGTGTGTCAACGTCAACTGAATTTTCTTTTGCTTGTTTGATGCATTCTTTGATCTCTTCAGGTGCAGCATCATTCAATACAGACTTATCGACCAACAAAATGGCCGAGCATCTACCTAAACTCAAACTCAGGCTTTCTTTTGTGAAGTAAGAGGCACATTTCACTAAACACATAAAGTTCCTATAAATAAGAAGAAAGAATGAGATTCATATGTACGTATATATATTATTAGTTATATATATGCAATATATGCAATGCTAACAGTAGCTATTGTGCAAATATGTTAAGGGCTGAATTGACAATAATTGTGATCTTCTATGTACATTCAGCTCTCCTGTGGTTGATGGTGGCCAGTGAGCAGTCAGTTAAGATGGTCCCTCCCACTGGAAATTGGGTATTGGGTTGAGTCTAATAGAGTAAGGATTCCTTCTAACTGCGTCAAACTTATCTTTTGAAAGGATCATCTTTCAACTTTTAGAGCGTCTAATTGAAGGGGTCGAAACGTCTGACAGCATAAAAGAAAGAACAAAATTGACGCTCTAAAAGTCAAAAGATGGTTGAGTCTATGTTATCAGCTCATTCTGGTAAATAAAATCACCAACCAATTACTTCTTTATAGTTAAAATAGGAGGGGAAACATGAAGGCAGCATTCAATGCTGTGGCAATTGTAGCTCAGTTGCAGAGCACTGGTGGTCTAAACCAGCTATCCTGGGTTTAATTCTCAGCAACTGTTTCTTTTGTGTTTTCCATAATGTGGTTTGATTATTACTTAATTAATTTATGAGTATGTATTATTATAAAAACACAATAAACCCTTAAAATCTTACATAAAAGCTATTCAGAATTTGGGTCCTTTTCAGCTGTTTCTTGTACAAAATGTACAATATAAAATAGTATACACTTGTACAAGAAACAGCTGCAAATTCTGAATAGCTGCTATTTAAGATTTTAAGGGATTGTGTATACGCACCAATAATGCAGATCTGTCTTGTGTGGTCTTTTTGCCTTTGGATCCACCGTCTCCTCAGCAGCTTGAGGTCTCAGGAACCTATACAAGTGGTTGAATACTGACTCAATATATGTATTTATATATGTTTTAAACGTTTTATAAATTTTAGCATAGAGATTATCACTTGAAAAGCAATATGAAAATTACTTATTCTTCTCTTCAAATGCTTTCTCTAGAAACTTAATAGCATCCCTGGCAGCATAGTTTTCTCTTCCCTTCTTCATACTATCCAACATATCCAGCACTTCAAAAACAAACATAAAATAAATGTAGAAAATTATGTGCGTACGTATATGTATAAAACTGGTGACTTACAATATAATGAGAAATGATTTTAGATAATCTATAATCTGGTAGTGGCTCAAAGCTACTTTTACTTTTTTTATGATAAAAACAAAAGAATTTCTGAGCAAATTGCACAGCTGAAATTAAAACAGTGCAGAATGCTTCTACCGAAAGGTCTTGGTCAACTGCAGAATACAAGGTGTGATCTAGTCCAGTGGAGCTGGCTTTTAAACAAATGACGTCATAAATTGATGAATAATGTTATGTAATGAATAATACTGGCTAGCAAATAACATTCTTGGAAGATGGAGACTGGACCTCTTGCAGCATCTGATGCAAATGGCCTCCATGATTCTCTTTTCTTAGCATCCTCTCTCACCGACTTCACCACTCTTGCATCTCACAGACCATTGGGTAGAAACAGTCTGCACTATTTTCAATTTAAGCTGTGTGATTTGCTCAGAGGTTCCTATACATTTTCATTATCTATGTAGTTACAGACATACCAAAATAACAAGGTGTATACATGTACCTGATCTGGCGATTATAATGATAAACTGTCTGCTTAACAGTAGCTTTCTAATGATGTGAAGATTATTGCACAATGTTAGTGCGTCAGGCAACAAAAATGGCGTCACGGGTTTGGACTGGGCATCCTTCTTGCTACTCAATGAAGCCACCTCATCCTTAAGGAGACAAGAAAAAATGCCATTTTATATCAGCAAAATTTCACTGTTTTCACTGAATATATACATAACTGTCTTTGAAGTGATAGGGAGTATTTCTTTGCGATCATGATGAGCTAGAAAGTTATTGAGTGTCAACAACAAGTAAAAGATTCCTTGTTGTTGACACTCAATAACTTTCTACCTCAAAGCTGTCTTTGAAGGGAAGGTTATTCATACACTGTACCTCTAGTCTTCGTTGGGCCATTGCCTTCATTATCTGTGACTGTCTAAGTCTGGACTGTTCCTCTTTCTTCAAATCTTCCTGAATCTTTTTGGTCTTTTGTTCCTGTTCCACTTGACTCGGACCAGTGAATTTCTTGGTGCTTTTGTCAAATGAGAAGGAAGGAGCAGTCTACAAGAGGTCAGTAGGAGGAGGAGGAGGAGGAGGAGGAAATGTTTGACGAAACTACTAGAATAAAAATAAGAGCTTTACAACAAAGCAAACTGTAGCTATAATGGCCCAACTCTGCATGCCCTACTTGTGATGATCCTAATTGCCTGCATATTAAATATTAACAGTCTTTGTATAAAAGTTGCTGAATACCCAGGACAGATTTGAATTAATAAGTTTCCCCGTTTATGTTCATTCTGTATGTATACATATAGGTTAAATAAGTTTACCTTGAGATTAGCAACAAAATGACCAAATTCTTGAAGGTTAAACAATCTTGCAACACACTATACAATTTATGAACTTCATAAACCACAATGGGAATTATTATGAAAGATTAATGGATGCATACTATTATATATATAATCACTCACCAGTTGTTGCTGGGAGAGTTTAGTGGTCGAACTGTAATCAAGAAATTCCTGATTCCTAACGAGAGGGGCAAACCCTCTTAATACCTCATCTTCCGGCAAAGCTGGATGACTGGAATGGTCCAAGAGGTTTTCATGCCCTAAATAGTCATACCAGATTAATAAATCAATTCAGTCTTAATTAATGGTTCATTTAATGTTATCAACTGAGCATAGATGAGTAGTCAGTAAAGACAGTCTTGTATTTAGCTGGCAACAAATTTATTAAGTGTCACTGATAAAGTGAACTTCACATCTGCTGTAATGCCATAACCTCTATATAGCTACATAGGAATGGATATAGGTAATGCGTGATTAATGTAGATTTGATATTAGCTACATGCTCAATTAAGAATCAAGATGGAGGCATAGAATAACTATACTATAACACTTTACTACTCAATTGTAGTAGTCCAATCAATACATAACTGGATTATCAATCAATCACTGATTAATTAATTAATTTCATTTCATTTATTTCAGCTAAATTCCCTGATTATGGATTAAATTCAAAGACAAATATGATAAATCTAAACACCCTTACAGAATGAACCTTGCCATAGTAGTGAAATTGTACTCAATAGTATTGCTAGGAGAAGAAGTGAAATATATAGCAACATAATGTTATCACTATATTGACCTGTTTCCAGTAGGAGCTCATTGCTAGGAAGAAAGTTCAGCAGTTCAGCTAATCGAGACCACATCTTGGACGAACTCTACGAATGAGAAGAGAAACTAACTTACATAGTTTGCTGTATACACGTATGTAAATACCATATACGTAGGTTTACATATAAATACCACATGGGTTTGTATATAAATGCCACACGGGTTTGTGTATAAATACCACACGGGTTTGTATATAAATACCACATGGGTTTGTATATAAATACCATATATACAAATGCCACATGATGTAGTGCCACACATGGGTATAGCCTGACCTGAGCACACGTTGCTATGACAATCTGGTTAGCCTGCAGCCAATCACAAAACATTCGTACGACCATCAGAAACACTTCCTCCATAACAACACTACACAAAAAGTCAACTGCATTCCGATTCAATTCCTCCTTGGTAGGAGCAGTGGGCAGTTGTTTCTTTGTTGCCATGGACTTTTGGAGTGAATTCTGTAAGTGGGCAAACAAGTTTAATAATAACATGTATCATTACAGGCAATCCAATATACCGTAAAGTGGGAAAATTTTGTAATTTCATGCAAAATCAAACATTTCGCGGTTTTAATTTTGCAATTTGAAGCATTTCATGATTCCTATACCCGCATATTGCTTACCTCATGAAGCGAAAATGTTGCAATTTGGTCAAATCGTGAAAATCGCAAACATTAAACCTCACGAAATTTTCCCTCTATACGGTATGTTTATGTATACTCATTCATCAAATAAATTGAGGTAAAACATCCATGTTGACGTGTCACATAAGAACCACAGCCGTTTGACAGCCAAAGGAAGATGTAACTGGTTATATTACCCCTATAAGGAGGTTATCTAAATAGCAGAGATACCGATCCTTGGATAGGTCTCAGTTACACATGTCATATTACATTTGAAGACTATTCCTTAAAGGTCACACTGTATTGCACATACATTCCCACAGGTGTACATGTCTGTTGCCTTGATACCTTCCCAACTGACCTCTTTGACATCAACAGGATCCGGTTTTATTGGGCTCTGGTTAAAGGATGCTGCCAGCACTATATTTCTTCTCTTACTCTTTCCATGATTGTTGGGTGATGTTTTGCTGCCAATGGGAGCCACATTATCATGGTAACCTCCCCTAATGGTGTCTCCCTCCCCTTCAGACTCAGAACTGCTGAGGCTCACTAATAAGTCCTCCTCCTCCTCTTCATCAGTGAGGTCATGAAAGTCACTCAAACTATCTTCTGATTCTCTTTTATTCTGCTCAGTATCACTGTTGCTCTCTGAACCGCTCTCACCACTAGAAAAGGGACCTCTTTGAGGTCTCTTGCGTCTTCTATCAAGAGCTTTTGCCTTAGCACGCTGTTTATTAAGCTTCTTCTTGTCGGTGAATCCAAATGCTAGACCTATTGGAGGGCTCTTAATAAACTCTATCATACTAGCTCTGAAGCTGAGACTGGGAGGGCACAAATCTTTTGGATTTGGTTCATTATTTTGCTGATTGTAAGTTTGCAGTTTTCTCAGACAGTGCTTGGAGAGCAGAATAGTAAGCCTTTCCAAACAGTAGTGAAGTAGCTGTGAGAATACAGCCAATGCCAGGGCAGTAGCTGCTGGCGTATTTGCAGATCCTAAAGTAAAAAGGTAGCAGAAGAGAGTGAAGTCTGAATTGTGTAAGTTTTCTTTTAGAAAATATCAGAAGGGTTGGACAAATGACATATAGGAATATTTTGAGGGGCTACCTGGTTCAATGTGTTTGTTTGCTAGTAAAATTGGCACTTTGAAAGAAACACTGTTATGTATGTGAGCTGTTGTACTTGGTACATGTGAAAGGCACACAGGTGACTGGCTACTAGTTGGGCACCTTGGAGTCTGAGAGAGTAAGCCTGTAGAATAGCTAGTGCACCCAGCTTCAGCATCAAGTCACATGGAAGGATCAGTCCATGGGAGCGGGGTCCCGCAGGGCTAGGTGCTTCATTTTTAAGATCTGCTTCCTTCAAGTGCTCTAGATCATAAGTGAGACATTCCTCCAAGTCAAGAATGACTTCTTGACATAAATCGCCCAACTTGACATCACCTGATCTACATTTAGGGAATTGAAAACTCTATCTGAATGTCTTGTATCATGTGGAGGAGTAAATTGCACAATGCATGTGCTGTGGCTATGATATAATAATGGATTGCCCTTATTTTAGGCTGGGAGGCAATCACTGGTTGCCACTTTCAAGAAGACTCTGCCCCCCAGCCAAGATAAGACCTTGGTCGCTTGGAGGGTTAGGGTAATGTGATTATCTACCTATCTTACATCATGAGTGTAAAGCAATACTGACATGTCTGGTAGAGTGGTACTGTCTGATATAAAAAGTCAGGTACTAATGCCTAGCTAGACAAGACATTGGCCAATAAGAAATATCTTACTTGAATTGTGGACTGAGCAGCTTTTGAATGTGAAGGAATTTTACAAGAAATCTCCTGCGAACAAATTCCCTATGAAAAACATCAAATACACACGTTGAGTAGATTGTATATACGTGTACCTTCTATGCTAATTACCCTTAATACTTCAGATAACATGAACATCAGACTACGTATAGTTAATAGCAAACTACCATACAACAAAACTAGTCACTTGTGCTACTTAATCCAGAGCCAGTGTACAAATCCTGTAGCTTAATACAGGTCACATTAGTCAGGTTTATGGGTGCAAAGGTCAATACTTTCCCTTTCCAACAAAGGAATTGTGTCCATTCCTTTCTTTGAAAAGAGCAGTAACAGTAACTAGGCAACCATTACTGAATTGCATGTCCCTAGTTACAGTCACCATGGCAACATTACTCTCCCTAGAGACACCTCCAGACTGCCCACAGGCAGGGGAAGGCTTCATACATTGTTGGGATTCTAGAGTGCTGAAGCCCTCTTCATTAGAAGGAACACTACATTGCAGTAATAACCACTGTGGTCAACCAAGGCATGACCAGTTAAGACTTCCTAGAAACACAACAGAATTCCAAACCCCTCCACATCTTGACCTCCAGGAGACCCTTCCTCCATCAGTGTGATCACAGGGGAAGATATAGTTGTGAATTTCAGACCTTAAAATGCTGTGCATGGGGAAAGCTTCAAAGTTTCACAGTTTAGGCATTCATACTTATAGCGATGTGTGTTTATACAAGTGCATAAACACGTATTGAGTAGGAATATGTATGGTGTACATATATGTACATAGGTATGTACATACATAATAATTATATGCTATGCATTAGAAGGTATACGTATATGTAAATATCATTGTGTACATACGTATGTAAATACTGTATCATGTATCATGTAACCATGTAAGTAAATACAAGCCTTTTGTAATTTTGTATAAACATCGCAATACACAAAACAAGAAAAGCTGTGATTAGAAACACCACAAGATCATGGCATTTTATCTCAGTAAAACCACGCACAGTCTGCGAACCAACATTCAAGAATTACTTTTAAGACTATCATCATCCAAGTCTAGTTGAACCTTAGATGATAGGGATGGGATGGTGGCGGTGATGATGATGATGTAAGATTCAATTTACCAGCAGTTTCATGTGGTAATCTATTACCCCTAAAGTGCACAATTCTTTTTTACATAGCTCTAACATAATCAATTAGCTAAAAAATAATCCCATTTGGGTGGTGGAGGGACCACAAATTTCAAGGTTGCATGACCATATAAATAACTGGTTATATGATATTCCAAATCATCCTTTAAAGAGATTACCAGCAAATTGGAAGCAAATAGATCATATGAGTGTTCATATGCACAGCCTGCTAAATGGACCTATTAATGATATAATTTACAGTAAGTGAACAATATTAACACACTAACTCATCTTTCTTTCTTTAATAGTGTGGCAGAGACATTACAAGGCTATTGCTCATCTAATTCGCTACTACTGAAGGGCGTGGCATGCCCCACTCACTACTACTTACCTGACCGTATCCTCTTTGGTTCTCAAAGCTTCATGATTCTGAATCCCTTTCAATTTCCCATCAATCTTATCCAAGAGTCTCTGAAGGTTCTGTTCCACTCCCGCAAAAGGCTTTGGAGATGTCAAACTGGAGCAGAGAAACAACAATTCCAACCTATCATGGTCCCACCGAGAATTGCAAAGATAACCCATCCATCCGTATGATAGTGGTACATAGTATTCATTCATAGGTAGACAGGTTATTGCATAGGAGTATAAAGGTATTCTAAATCACTCAGCTGTACATATCGCGTTACGACCATATTACATTCACTAAATTATTACATGGATTGTGAGTGTGAGCAGGAAGGGTGTGTTTCAAATGTGTTGGCTTGCTGTCACAATAAGTGGCAGACACACATGTACATTACAGTGTTTAGGTGATGTAACTTTGGAGAGATGGGAAGTGTATGGAGTCAAAGCAAATTTCCACTTCCCAATGTTTCTCCTTTTATAGTAATATCCAATGGTATTTGAAGCTGGTAGATTGTCTGAAAATGAAGGAAGTTATGTCAAGCTCACTACATTAAATACACCTCATCATTAAACCCACAAGTTTAAAAACACGTTTCTTTATTTGGTTTCTGTTAGTGCTAGTCTCTCTTTGATGTGGTAAAACCATATAATAGGTACTTTGAAATGACACAGTATAATTGATCCAGGAATCACATGACAGTCATGTGACCTTACCATCTCCAGTAATAGTATGCAGCATCACAGCCTTCATTCTTCTCTCCAGCAAGTGCAGCGAGCTGATTAAACACTGAGCCTAAAATGAATAAACAGAGCATTTGAAGAAGACTGTGTCGAGACTGATAATACCCATACTATATACAGTATGTAGTAAATACTACCAGAAGAAACTCCTAAATATATACATACACTCAAATTACTACAACAGCAAAAAGTATATTAGCACATTAATCAAAGAGACATTTCAAAGGTAGCCATACCATCCCAAACATCACTATATGTAAGTAATTTGTCATTTTGTCCCGAAAGAAATGTAGTCATTTTTAAGATATGAACAGTAGACAGGCATTACTGTCAGGTATGGTCTGAACAATGTGGACCCTCCAAAGCCCATTGCTTGCAACCCCTGCTCATTAGTATATGAACATACGTACAATCATATGGAATACCTACATGAATGTGGTGTGTATACTTTAGCTCACCATTGGTGGGGTCTAGGGCTATAGCTTTACTGTAAAATGCAACAGCTGGTAATGCATTACCGTCAATTTCAGATTGATAGCGAGCTGCAAAACAACAGAATTATCATAATAAATGAGCTATATACTCAAATTGCATATCTTAATATCACAGCCTGAGGCGTCTCATATAGGTAAAAGGAATCCAGAAATTCACAACAAACATTGACTGCCATTGATATATTAATGGATAATTCCAACAATCAGATCTCTTATTACACAAGCTCTAATCACTCACCCAAAAGGTGTGGAGGATGGACTATACACAGATATCAAAATAAGCCTCTTACAGTAGACCAGGTGAAGGGATGACTTAAATGCAGGGCTGATATGAGATAAGATAGAGGTAATTGAAATGCTCTGGTGACTAGGTACCACACTAAGGTGTGTTCTATAAGGCACAACCACCATTCCATCCTCACCTCTCATGACTAGGGGAATTCAAAATATCCATTAAGCCTGGACACCTTTAGTGAAGTGTGCAATCTATCTAGTACTAGACTATGTCCAGATTAAGTGTGTCCTAATAAGGTGTTGCTCTATGTAGAAGAACCCTTAGAGTGGCTGGAGGCAAGCAAGGGGGTGTACATAACAGGTACTGGATCTGTGTATCTCTGGAATGCTAAGGGAGATATACCTCATATAATTTAGTGGTATGCAATGATGGAATGCAAGCAGTAGTGTTGATATGTACTTGCTTTGAGATACGTAGGCATTGAATATTATTTTCCATTGTATCAGTATGAACACCATAAGCCAGCCATCAGCCTCTCAACACGCAGGTGGTACCTCTCAACACACAGGTGGTACCTCTCAACATCTTTCAGGATAGAGACACTCTACAGTATTGTAATCCTTAATCCAATGAAGGAGTAATGCATTGAAAGAAGACACAATTATGATCTAACAATAATTATGTGAAATTCACTTATGGCCTATCCACAATTATTGTGTCAGTGAGAGTGGGCATCAAAGCCACATTATTGCTTCAATGGACCAGCATCATACCATACACAATTGAATTTACTAATAGACAGACCTATATTACAGTTTTAAAGACTTCAAATTCAATATTAAGACACAAGGGAAATCAAGATAATTACCTGCCTGTATTAACACTAGACAATTATCTGCCTGTATTAACACTAGACAATTACCATGATATAAGACATCAAGCCTCTGCTGAATTCAAACTCAGTCTTCTATATTGACACACAATGTACACATTAATGTCAACAGACAATGTAACAAAATACATATAAATCCGTACTCTCTACCAAACAACAGTCACTGGAACATTCCTGTTCATTCTGTGAAAGATTATTAAGCTACCATTTTGGAAAACTTGATAACATACTTGGATGATAGAAATTTCTTCTAACTGCACCAAACTTATCTTTGAGATGGTCCATCTTTTGACCATCTACGTAGAGACTAAAAGATGAACCATCTCAAAGATTCTAACATACGTACTATGGAGAATATATTACATCATTATACCATTAGCACAGCCACAGACATTGTGCAATTAACATTTTGCAAATCTGATGACATTTACACTCAAAAAAGGAGCACAGTTTAATGCAGTTTACATAAGAATAGACCTACGTACACATCTCACTTTTCATTTCTCTCCAATTAAGAATCTATAAGCACCCTTTTATGATTCAGTTGATATCTAGTGGTCACATCCAGACATGGACCTATGACATTCTCACTTCTGGACGTTGTTCTCATGAATGGGACACACCCATTCACAGTAATTAGAGAGGTAGACACTGTCTTACATATTACATTACATAGTCTTACATACGTAGACAGATTCACAGAAGATCAGATAAAGCTAAAGAAAAGACAAAGACTCCCAGTGACCCAGTGGAGAAGAAGATGAAAGAAAGGAAAAGAAGGAAGAAAAGACTCCTGTATCTTCATCCAAAGCTCTCTTCAGGTTTAGTTCCCCTATAGGCTTTTTTTCAGAATAGGCATGGAATGTAGGAAAATGGTGTATTAGATTTTTCATATACAGCCACCAAAAGTGTTAAATGGGTGGAGAAAGTATTTATTGTTCTATTGAGTGGGGTTTCACTCCTACTGTTTCAAAGGTCTGACCACAGATGGTGCTTATGTATACATACAAAACAGCCTCACGCATACAATACCTATTTATACATACAATCAAACTATGCATGTACTTGTATATCTATATGTTGTAGTAATATCTCTATATGTATACAGAATGTCAAGTAGGTCACATGAGAGGCTCATGAATTGAAAGGGGGTGAATGGGTAGGTTGGCTAGTCCAAGTGTGATACCGTTGGTCTAAAGGAGTGTGGTCAAGGAAGCATTTAGAGATGGATATGTTATCAGATTATCAAGTTATCTCCGAATTGGCCATTCAAGACAAGGATAATGACAGCAAATAAAAAATATTAAATAACTTGCCATATACGTACGTATACATATATATGTACTGTACGTAAATATCAATTTTCATATGTATCAGATAAAAATACGTATATGCCTCCTGGAATATGAAGATATAGACATTATATAAATCTTTCTGGTGGGACCCTTGTAAAGCCTATGTAATATATATATATATATACTGTATATATGTGGCTAGTAGGAGCATCCCACCTAAAATAAGACCAATTGGTTGATTGATTGTACAGAAACGGAGAGGTAGCAAGTTATGGGGCCAGAAAGGGATAATGTATAGTTTCAAATGTAAATTTGAACTCTGAAGTATAGCAGGTATGGTATGTATGGTAATATCACATTAATGTGTTTCTTTGTAAGTGAAAGCAATATACACATATATGTAAGCATGACTGAGAGATATCCTAAAATATTTCTTTGTACCATCACTTTTGGTGAAGACATAACAGTTGTCTCACAAATGAATACTATACTTATTGCACTCAAGTCGAACTCCTTTAGCAACTAGTAGCCTCCTGGTCTCTTTTTAAGAAGAGGGCCTTCTTAGACTGACAACTAGTAGCCTCCTGACCTCTTATTAAGAAGAGGGCATGACTCACAATATGCAGTACAGATCAGTTGATTAGGAGTTGTTGCACAATTCCTCACAGCACAGCTTATTCACTCCTCCTCCTTCTTTAGAAACAGACTACATAGGACTGGCAGTGTTTACATGCTTGCTGTGTAAAAAATGAATGCACATCAATTCAGTCATCAAAATGAATAGCAAGAGGATATCTGCATCCAAATAGTGCATTTTCCCAAGCTCCATGACAGAGGTTTGTTTCAAAACTCTTACATTACCTCACGTAACTAGCATCTAATACACACAAGTTAAACAAGGAACTATATCTCAATTATCACACCACACTATTATACCAGAATTTACACAATTAAATTTGGCTTCCATCCATAGCAACAGGTACAGTAGAGCACTGTGTCCTTACAGTTCAGAAAGGAGATAGAGTGTCACAGTTATATAACTGGGTGGAATCATTGTACTGGATCAAAGTGAGGAAGTTGCACAATAATTCTAACAATGCTATCTATTTTCAGAGAAACCCTTGCAATATGTTTATCAGTAGTGGCTGGATTCCACATGCAAGAGATATGCACCAGACTGTTGGTTGGAGAAAAAACTATTCACAACTCTAATGTTATCACTCATGAGAACACGGTCTCTTGGCTTCCATTGTGGGGACCTAACCGGATGATCTACATGCCTATTCTTGTGAGTTATTTTATCCAGAAACTGCACAGTGTTCATTCATAACTTGATAATACACACGTGAGAAAGGAATCAAACACACAGTAGTACAGCATCAAAATGCACTGCACATTGAAGCTCAAATGTGCTATTCGAAAAGGACATTTAGACTACACACAAGAGAATGTTATGTAAAATTGTAATACAGTAATGTACAGTACAAATGACATATTATTAAATACAATCATAACAACAAGTGAATTTGTTTGAATTGCATTCACAGAAAACTACCATTTTAATCAATGTATACTGAAAGATGTTATATAGCGAAAGCTAGCTTAATGACAGCCTGAAACATTCGGGTGACATCACACGAAGGACAGATAAATCCCAGTTCACAAGTACAATTTCTATACAGAATAGTACCTCAGAAATTGAATACTTTGAAAGTAACAGCACTTACACATGGAAGTCCTTTGAAGTCCTAATTCACAGGCTTTGGATTGAATTTGAAAATTTAGTATTTATTGAAATTAGTTAATGAAAATATACAAGTGTACCTAAATCTCCAAATATACAAGTGTACCTAAATCTCCAAATATACAAGTGTACCTAAATCTCCAAATATACAAGTGTACCTAAATCTCCAAATATACAAGTGTACCTAAATCTCCAAATATACAAGTGTACCTAAGTCTCCAAATATACAAGTGTACCTAAATCTCCCATGTACAAGAGACATCTGTAACAAGCAGCCTTGATCCACTGAGCATGCTCTTCATCTGGATCAACATCTACAGACAACAAGAACACACAATTTCGAGCATATCAGTACCGTTGATCATAATATTCAGTAATAAAACAGCCTTACAAAGAGCAAAGCCTCACTATATATCCATTCTTTATATATTTATAGTTGTACATTCAAGCCTTTGTCTGTGTATTTACATACTATATGAGGCCGCCTCTTTTGTACCATTCTATATATACAGTACTACTTAACCATCCGGCACTATAGATGAGTCAATATAAAGGAATTTATACATGTTTTACTCTTGGCAGGAATACATTGGTAGTGATCAATACAGACCATTTAAGGTCATACTAGCACATTCAGTCTGACCATACAATAAATTTGCTTATTATCAATCAGTGATGTGTTGGCTAAACACGTTAGTTCATTAGACACTTGATAAATTATCTTATTATTGGCTCTGTTACTAAATTATTAATGTTGAAAGATATTTAATTTTCAATTCTCCCAGTTATCAGTTTCCTAGTATAATTTCCCAAAGCAACACTTTACAAAGCAAGTAACAAACTTTGAAACATATGGCACACTCCTAAAATGGGTTGAAGGCAGTACTATTGAATATCATACAATTGGTTACCGATTAAAACCACAAGTGTTGTAGCACAGGACTAAATTCAACTACACCATTTCCTTGACATACCTACTGTATATGCGTGTACTTAAGTATAAATAGACTACATTACATGTCTTTCCCCATTTACATACATAATATACAGTTAGGAAACGGAGCAGCCAAACAATACAAGTTACCTTAACACAATTCTTAGAAATGTAGACACCTTATTGACTTGTGCTGACTACACTAGCTTCTTTAAAAGAAGACATTTTGTTGAATATTTCTTATTTGTTCTCTGAAATTTAGGTCATCTAGAAGTGTAAGATGGCGTCCCAAGAAGAGCAGGTACGTACGTACATCACAACCGAATCATGGGAATTCAAAGGAATCATGAAGAGTAACAGGAGCTTGCCAGGACAATATTAATCACTTTAAAATCAGCAATAGATATTAAGTATATTACCTTTCTCTTTATAATTTCACAATTTATGCATTCAGTCAGTGAATGTATGTATACGTATATGTGCCTTCAATATAATATACATATTAATTGGCTTAAGGAATAAAAACTTTCAAAAGATTCGTTCTCTTCACAGTAATAATGGCTATAGTATCATGTAACACACACATTAACAGTCAAGACTCAACATTTCTACAGACCAAGTGACATTGGCTTACCAGAAGGAACAGATCCATTGAGTCCTGTAAAGTTGGTCCCACAAGAGTTCTCAAGGAGAAGAGTGAGGTTCTTATAAAATGCAATTGCAGAGCTGAGATGATTCAAGTACAGGTTGACCATTCTGTCTCCACTGCCCCATTTCTAGAAAGAGACACGATGGTACATTCACCCTGTGGTACCTCCTCATTATAACTGTTTAGACTATGTAGTACTCATATACACACAGCTATTAGAAACACATTGATACATAATAAAGAGTACATGTAGAGAGCTAAGGATTCACAAACAATCAAGAAAAAGACAAGACTCCCAGGGTCACTGATGAAGGGTGGAATTCCCAGAAACAACTGTCTGGCCCAGTGGAGCAAAAGAAGAAAGAAAAAAGAATTCTGTATCTTCATCCTCTCACCAGGTTTAGTTTCCTATATGCCTTTTTAATTTATGACAGAGTAGGCATACGTAGCATGTAGGAAAATGGTGTATTAGATTTTTCATGTGCATGCATGGGCTATTCATTTCTCTTGAGTCAAACAGCTACTTTCTCATTGTACTTCACATGAGACTGCATGTCCATGTGTTCCATTACCTTCTTGGTCTGTCTGCACTGCTGTATTACATCGTAAAAGCCCTTCTTCCACAGCAATTCCTCTGTCTTCCTCTGATAACTCACATTTGGCATCTGAAGTAGCCGTTCACACTTGTCCCTTAATCTAATCAGACAGAGAAATATTAAATAAGTCAGTCTCTACCTGAAATCTATGACATCACTAGAGTGCATTCTACAATTATGGTTCACTAGTACCTCTTAAATGGTCACTTAATAACACTTCTAAATTTAAAAGAAGAAACTATAATGCAGTTACAAACCTTTTGTAAGAATACATTCACCTTCAGTGACAATACAAGGAACCATTAACACTTATTATAGAGTAACTACTAAGATGGACCACCTGTGATGTTGGACTATTTAGCTGGTACATATAGGAGGGAAGTGAAGCATCACTCTATAGCAGCCCTTAGTACAAGAATGCAGCTCTGAGATTGATGCATACATACTGCCTACTTTATCTGTGACTTAAAAGATGATGACGACGACGATGGAGATGGATGATGATGATGGCAATGATGGGCGATGGTGGTGATCTCTGCTATCATTAGAGTGATAAACTAAAGTTGGATAATTAGCCACAAAAAGTTGCATATTGGAGCTAGCTTCCTGCATGCTCTCCATGGGATGGAGTACAGCCATTCCCAGTGCATGTATTCCATTACGCACTGACCATTTAGGTGTGAGGCGAGTAAAGTAATGAAGGTCCAAATAATCCTGTATTCCACAATGTTCTACCAGTATTGTGATTAAATTTATATACGTTATTATTGTATAGTATTTAGAGCAAATAGGCTGTTGTGAATATTTATTGTAGGATAAAGGTATTTCAATTATACATATATAAAGTTTTCATTTAAAGATAATAGCTACGCTACTGTTTCAAAATGGCTACTACTCAATTCAAAATTAGCTATGGAGTCACCTATTCCATCTTGAATACTCACTTTCTTCTAAATGCTGCATTCTCTTGCGAAAAAAAATCAGAAATGTGTCGTACTGTTGCATGGTTCCTTTCAATCTGCTTACTTAGGTCCCAAACTTGACTACATGCATGGAGCAATCTATAACTGACATACTTTTCACAGAATGAGGATGAATAGAATGATGGATGGATGGATGGGTGGATGGATGGGTGGATGGATGGATGGGTGGGTGGATGGATGGATGGATGGGTGGGTGGATGGATGGATGGATGGGTGGATGGATGGATGGATGGATGGATGGGTGGATGGATGGGTGGGATGGATGGATGAGTGGGATGGATGGATGAATCAATGGATACATAATAGATGTGCAGTGAAGGTAGAAATACCTAAAAAGAGCCTTAGCCTGTGTGTTCTTGTCATCTGAACTGCACTTGGCAGTCCCTTTTCTATTCATTGTTATAACATTGTATTACTCCTGGAAACAGAAAATAATGTGCACTGCCAGTTATATTGCGGCAGTTCCTTTGAGGTCTTATGGTATTAGTGGCATTAGTCACATTATGATTGATGCCATATATAAGGTATAGACACTGCCCAGGCTTCATCGCCATTAATCAGTGGCGCTATAAAACGAGAAGAAACGGGAATTTCGTAGGACAGCGAATCGGTCGCTCAGGAATTTCGTCCATCCGTCTAGAATTGCTGTGAAGAAGACACTAGATAACTGTTGGAGTGCTATATAAAGCCTAAATCTAGTCACTTAGCCATGAGGAAGTAAGAAGAAATTAACGAAGAGAAATTGTAAAGACAATCAACGGACAGTGCAGCTACCGCTATATAGCTGTTACGGAAACTATCGCCATGTCACAAGAGCTGCTTAATGGGGCATGACGATCTTCTATTATCAGTTCATCATCAAAAGCGCTAGTGCGTGCCAGGGAGATGCCAGTGTGGTTATCGTCTTGGAGACCTTTTCGCGTTCAAAGTGATCGGGTTGCCGTCTGAGCGACAGAACCTCGACCGAAGGTAGCTCACACGGTAACCTGGTCGCTTCGAAGGCGAAGATGGAAAACTACTGACGCCAACAGATCTGGGAGAGTCGACTCTATAGTCGGAATAGTAATCGAAGACTGGCTTTCACGAAAGCTTTTATACTCCTCAGGTATGGCTGTAATCGACAGCACTTTATATACACTTTTAGCTATATGTAAGCTGATAATTAGTAGAATACTCATAGTCGACGTACGTACGTATATACGTACATGAATACGCAGATCCTACAAGACAGCGGACCTACTGGATAGAGCGCGGTCTATAGTGATAACATGCATGGGCTGAAGGAATTAATTACAGAGGAACACAGAAAAACTTGTATTCTCAAACTGAATGAGTGGCCATAGTGATACTCACTCAGTGCAGTCACAGATGTATGATCTACGGTCGAGTAAACTTGAAAAATTCCTATCCAAATAGTATGTATGTGAAAACCATATACATGTACCAGTAAAAACCACTACGGTGTACGTATCAATCCTTCAATCCTACCCAATGTAACGATGAGTTATACCCTATACGTACATAATAATGGAAGGTGAGAATAAAGTCTTATTGAGCGTCAGCAACATGAATTTACTAATTCTGGACGTTTCAACCCGGAGGTCTTCATCAGCAATATCTCTTAATGATCGCAACAAGCACTCCTTATTCCTAGAAGGTATACATCTCTTATATATGTACTTCACTGTTAGCATTTTGTGAAGAAGTTATGGACAAGGAGTTGACACATAACAATGTTTCATCATTGCTAAGTTGTTTAACTGATCAGGTATATATTGAAAAAAAACTGTAAAATTAACTTAACAAAATTAAAATATACTTATTAGGCAATGTACAATAACATCACGTAACTAATTGAGAATAGTCACTTCATAGGAAAGAATAAAGAAATAGAGCAAGCTACGAAAAGAAATTACTACATGATTCTCTTTGTAGATCTTAGAATGTTACAGTATTTCTTGTTGCAACTGGTTAAGCTACTTGTCCTTCTAACAAGCGTCAAAAGACCAAATAATGCAAAAGCAAGCGCTACACTGTCAAAGAAGGATTGATCAAGGAAATGTTAACATTAAATAGAACCTTACAACATGTTTGCTATTCATCCAAACCTTGTACAGCATTTTCACAAAACAATGTGAAAATAGTTGAATATATTCAAATGACACTGTATATCTTACTGAAGACCACATTTTTAGGTAGCAGTTAAAGGTGGGCCTTATTTAGGCAACAACATCCATATGTATAATGCATTGATTAGACCAGCCATGAACTCTTGTGCCATCCTTGAAGAAGATGGAGAACTTTGATAGACTTAACACATTAATGGATGCATATATGTATGTATAAACAGACATTATCATTGAAATGGGTTGAGCTTCTATGAGACCTCTCACTGTGGGCCTTTATTCTAAGGTAGATATAGCATGCAAGAAACTGGTTGACTGGTTGCTAGATTATTAACGATGAAACCTTTACAGTTAGGTACGTAGATCCAGTCTTTGTATACAGAACAGGTTATACGACAAATTACCACTAAATGGCTACCTACATACTGAGCAGTCTGCATGGAAGACCTATTATATTCATTAGAGGTATATAAATCATTCAATCACAACAATCTTAAGATAATTAATGGTAAATGATCCTACCCTTGAGGTATGTACTTGTAGTAGGGTTATCTTTAGTTAGGCAACACTGGAAAACATATGAACTAGCTGTGAATTATGTATCCTGGTAAAGTGTTGTAGAGTGGAATGCAAATTTTGTGATATCAATACTGTTCCGCCTCACCTGTGAGCCACATAATACTGCGTTACAACATCACCTTTGCGACCACACATGAAATAACAATCATAAGGCTAGGACATAATCAGTAAGGAATACGGCCGGCCGGTATACCAGTTACCCAAGAGGTATCACACTTGTGTTACATCCCAGGGTCAGCTGGTGAAGAGTGAAATTTCCCGAAACAGCTCTCTGGCCCAGTAGAGAAGAAGAGAAGTAGAAGTAGAAAACTCTTGTATCCTCATCCAAAACTCTCACTAAAAGTTTTGTTCCCTGTAGATCTTTATGCTAAAGTAGATGTAGCATGTAAGAAAATGGTGTGTTAGTTTCCTCATAAAATTGTACAGCACTATTAAAGAGGAAATGGCCTCTATACTATTACCAAATCATTGTTACGTTGAGTTACATTTTAACAGATGCATCTTACAACAGAATTATTGTATAATTTTGAATAAAGATAATCATACGAAATCTCAAGCCACAGAGAGAAGAATAGCAACCTGACCCCTCAGGAAATTTATTCCAATGACTCTTCAATGCAAATGGGGCTCCCAAAATCCTCACATTAGAACTTCCAAGCTAATTACATTACAACACAATGACATCATGTTCTATTAATAGTACAAATGTTAGCAGTATAAGAAAACATGACCAATGGAGGTTAATATGACAATAAACTCTAATCACCATGGAGTTCATACAATCTATGGTAAGATATCATATATGTCATTATAATTTACTGGTTCAAGTATTTTGAGGAAGGCCTCCTATAACAAACATTCAACTACAAGAGCTTCCTTTTGAAAACACCTTCTGTTAACCAGGTCATATAAAACCAGATTTTTAGCACATGGAAATTACATATAAAAACAGAAACCTTTATAAGAATAATCCTATTACAGAATCATCCTATGAAAACTCCCAAGATGGCATTATAAAGTAATAGTCTAAGTGTCCATATACCGCTGTATGTTAGAACAATATGGTTGCGGAGAGGGGGAAGGTGCAGCTGATGCCTGAATGGTTACTCATACTCCACTGCACCATGGGATGGCTGGTTGGAGTAGTACATGTTCTCCATTGATTTGCTAGTCAAATAACTTGAGAACATGCTATAAGCTAACACACAAATAGGTCGTAATACACCAATATGGATTCACAAAAGGACAATATATTTTGATGCATGCTGTATATACGTATATAACTTTCACGCTTTAGTGTAGAGTAAGTTTTGGGGTCAGCAGTATAGTGAATCTATGTAAAGGTAATCATAAAGCATTAAATGTATTACATCATGCTGTATGTACATGAATTATCTAAAACACCACATTCCAAAAGCTATGGTTATCATGTCTATGAAGCTAAGGAAACACAAAGAGAATAGACTACACAATTATCTTAGACTAATGACTTAGGGCAAACCTATAGAGCTTTGGATGAGGATACAGTTAGGCTTCTATTCTTCCTTTCTCCACTGGGCCATGTCCTGTACTGAATACCAGCGATTCACAAAGTGTGACAGCCTATATAATGTGACTACCATAAAGTGTAATAAAGCTTTATAGAAGCAAAGAAATTTGGTAATTCATAATAACTGGATTAGGATACTGTGTGAGTGTGTGTCCCTTCTCATTGACCTTATTAGGCATCAGACTACCACTAACTAACCGTTCCTTTATTCAGTTACAGCCAAATAGGATGGTCATTCTCTATATACCTCTTCTTACACTTGCCTCCTATGGCCCAGCTAATGAGAAGTTAGCACCTCAGTTTTAAGTACACTGCTTCTGTGTACCTGAACAGTACTTGGATTAAGACAGGCAGGCAGGCAATTAGCACATTTGTATAGTATGTGCACAAATGTGATCAATCCAGTTAGTCTTACAAGGAAACATTGATTCACTTTGTCATTAGGATAAGACTTATAGAACTTACTGTACATATGTGGCCCAGTGGAGAAAAAGAAGGAAGGAAAAGAAAAATCTTCAGGACCTGTATCTTCATCCAAAGCTCTCCCCAGGTTTAGTTCCCCATAGGCTTTTTATAGAGTAGGCATAGCATGTAGGAAAATGGTGTATTAGATTTTTCATGTACGTACGTACACTGTAATAGTATGGTCAATATCTTGCTGTACACAGGGTGTGGCACAACTTATATAAACTACAGACATGACAGGAGGGGCAGGATTTCCGGGGTGAAGGGGGGACATTTGACATGATATAATCTAGTCCCCTTAGAGTTTGGGTTAGCCAAAAACTAACCATTCAATAACAAGAGTAACTGATCATTATCGAATATACGTACACAGGTACATACATGTGCATTGGTCGGTACTTGACTAATGCAAAGATATCAAGTAGCATCTCTCATCATTACTGCAGTACAATCAGCCACATACAGTGGAATGTCAGTCATCCAAACTTCAGTCATCCGAACATGTCAGTCAACCGAATGGCCTTCTCAAGATTCGATATTGCGCGCGCTTCTTAATGAATACTGGTCACAGCTGTTATGTACGAAAAGTCAGCTGCAGAACGAGGATTCTACAAAGAAACACTCCATCGTCAGGACAGCTGACTTCCCTGACATTGACAAGGCGGCTTTTCTCTGGTTTGTCCAGGAGCAGGCAGCAGGAGTTCCTGTTAGCGGTCCTGCGGTTAGCTTCAGACTTATGGAATATTCAGAGTTATGGAATATTCAGAGTTATGGAATATTCAGACTTATGGAATATTCAGAGTTATGGAATATTCAGAATTATGGAATATTCAGAGTTATGGAATATTCAGAGTTATGGAATATTCAGAGTTATGGAATATTCAGAATTATGGAATATTCAGAGTTATGGAATATTCAGAGTTATGGAATATTCAGAGTTATGGAATATTCAGAGTTATGGAATATTCAGAATTATGGACAGAGTTCGGTCCTGACACATTCGGATAACTGACATTCCACTGTAGGTTGTCCAGGCATTAGAAGCATTACTACATATAACAAACTCTGCCACTGCCAAGTTGAGACGCTAGTCACTCCCAATACTGTTTCACATATACACCATGGGAGTGGAATGTCTTGTAGAGTGACATTTAAACAGTCAGTGAACAAAATTAAAATGCAGTAAAACTTAATTACTGCCACTGAACACACCAATTAGCACAATTTAAAATTGTAGAACACTCCTTTCAAGTAGATTCCCACAACTCAATGTGGTGGCATAAAGGTCATTTTAAAGCATCTAAAATAGTACTACAAGATAGAGCAGCTCCAACCATATTAGACGGAGCAGATCACACGTTGGTCATGTAACCAGGCCACAGTTAGTTTAGCAATGGTCAGTTACTGGTCATGAGCTCCAGGCTTCCTACATTCCACAATTAGGTTACCAGTGCACACTGTAATGATTCAGGTGCTCCAAACAGCTCATGCAGACAGACACACCTGACAGTAGCGATAGAAACCATTTTCTCTGCAATATTTAACTGCTTCAAGCTACTACATAAGTATTTAGTTTCAACAAATTCTCAATTGTTCTATCTATCCCTACAGACATAATTTAGATGTTGCATTCATTTGATTGCTGTATATTCAAGTGTGACATGATCACATGAGCTGAAAATACTTTTATAATATTGGGTATGCCACACCTTGTACGTGGACTACAGAGCGGAAGGATTCTTGTCTAAACTGACAGATCCCATGCAATCACTTCAATCTCAGTTACAATATACATGTTTCTAGCTGTAACCTTATAAGGAATTATAATTGTAGCTATACACACTGTATGATGCATACACAACTACGTACATATACATACTGTGTGATGGTACATTACTATGCTATTGAATACACTTGTCTTCTCTCAGTTTGACCTGACAACTGTATTATTACAGATTCATAACTGAATGAACTTGAAAGAGCACAAAAACATTTGAAAGTAGAGCACAATTGATTGCCAATTCAATGAAATAATCTAAAGTATTAAAATATTAGTTTAACTTTTTGATTCATACATACATACATTGTAATTGTATTACAAATTCACAAAAGAAATACAAAGAGTGAAAGGCAGTCATTCTTATGTATTAGTAGTTGTTTAATATCAGATTGTAGAGAAGTGGCATTTGCATATGTCAATCAATCAATTACCCTTATGCAGGGTATCAGATTGTAGAGAAGTGGCATTTGCATATGTCAATCAATCAATTACCCTTATGCCGGGTGTGGCATGTACGTACATAGGGCATTACATTACAGAAAACAGTCACAGTCAGCAAGTTACAAAATATTAAATTAATCATGCACATCTTCCTCCACAAGTTGCAATCTTGTGCAACTTCTTGTGTAGATCCTCTCTGTCTCACTCCCCGTGGAAGACCCAGAACTCTCACTCTGGCTATAGCCCCTAACCCAAAATGAGCGTGGGCGAGCTCCCTGGTGGAATTAGCTGGTTGCATTTGTATATGTCGCACAGTACTAGGTTGATGGCTTAGCACTGTGATAGTTAAACCACAACCATTTGTATTAAACAACTGATAAATAGAGTAAGGAGATATACAACTGATGTACGTACTTGGAAGGAAAAAAGAAAAAGGCAACATTTATTTGAATTCAAAGGCTGATCTACTAGTACCCACCAATCACAACTTCCCTACACTTCCAATCATGATTAACTCTTATTTACAAAGTATTTATCAACAAAAGAAAACGAAGTCCCAAGACACACACAGTGTATTGATTATAGTAGAATATTACAACCCCATGCACCTACAAAACACATACAAAAGACTATAGTATTTACCAAACACTGAGCCCACATGTAGACAATACACGCAACACAACACGTCAAACATCATGCGCACAACTGCGGTCGACCAGGTGCTGCGAAAATATATGTAAACTATACGAAATGCGCATAAAAAGAACATTTACAGTCAAAATTCATACAAATGTCATGGAGGAACAAAGGTTCACAAACTATCTGTTCAACTTACTATATCGCTAGCTTTTTCCGTGCTTTTATTCAATAAATCAGTTGTATACAAATGCAGCTGCCGCCATTTAACTTTTTAATTATTTCACAAAATGGCTGCCTTAGTGAGGCACTTTTGCAGATATAAAGTTATTTTATATAAAGCACCTCAAGTAAATCAAACTTTCGTTCCGTTTATACTACAAGGATGCAGAATGTATGCGGGAGGACGTAAGCTATACTATTAATTAAATGTAATGCAAATTCCAATAGATCTAGGCTAGCAAATATATCTATCAGGCAATTGAGAACTCTTAATATTGTGGACAGAGACATGCTTTTGATGTTTTCATACTCAAGGCTTGAAGTGAATAGTGTTTGCAAAGAGTGTAGAGTATTTCTCTGTTGTACTAGAAAAGAAGAAAGTAAAAACTGAAGAGTCCCAAGCACTTTCGAAAAAGGATCAGGAAATTCCTGAACCAGACTTAACGAAATGCACCGGAGTAAATTATTTTAAAGAAGGGGAAGATCCTCCAATTAAACCAGATGAGGAATACCCTGAATGGCTATGGGGGCTCATTGAGGATGGAGACCCAACTCCGGAAGAGAAACAGTACTGGAGAAGACAGAGAAAGGAAAACATTAGAGACCATAACTTTCAACGCGCACAGTCTCACTGAGAATGATTATCTTTTCTGTTATCTTCCAAGTCATTTCTAACTTGTATGAACAACATAAATATACTCTGCAATTTTTTCCAACAAAATTGGACATGCTATGACTTCATGAAGTATGGCTAAGGGCCTGCTTGATTATATGTGACTGTCATGTGAGCCTTAATAAAAAATGGCCGCCGCTCTCAATCCAGGCCAAACTACCGGAGTATCTGCTTCTAAGAAGCCCAAGGTAGCAGGCGGTGGTAGATGGGACATGAAGTTGTTTCAGGCGATGAAAGACCCAAAGCAGTTGTTTGACGATAGTGACGACAAGATTGTAGTAATTAAAGACGGATATCCTAAATCGTTACACCATTATTTAATCATTCCACGAGAGACTATTTATACTCTAAAGGATTTACGCGAGAAACATTTATCGCTCCTCGAACACATGAAGAAACTAGGCGAAAGTCTCGTTGAGCAATTACAAAAAGAAAATGGCGGATCCCTTCGCTTCAGGATGGGCTATCACGCCGTTCCCAGTATGAAACAGATCCATATGCACGTAATCAGTCAAGATTTTAACTCTGTTTGTCTTAAGTACAAGAAACATTACAACTCCTTTACAACTGCATTCTTCTTGGATGTCAATTTTGTCATCAGCGAACTGACTTGTAAAGGTAGAGTAATAATGGACACAGCAAAGTATGAAGATATGTTAAAACAGCCAATGATTTGTCATGTGTGCAAGACAGCAATAAAGAATATACCAGACCTTAAAAGACATCTTAAACTGCATTAAGGAAGTCGTTGATCTAGAAACATGTAATTTGATTTCAAGTGGTTTAGTCATCCCTTTTTAAACATTTGTTAACTTTTTGATGGTTTTAGAGAAACAATCAATGCCATGTATACATATTTTTGAAGATTTTATGTTTGCACGTTGTGTTTATTGTAATAATTTTAAAAGTATGAGAATTAATGTTTTGTTGTCTATTTCCAACATTTTATTGAGAAAACCAACTTACTCACTTTACAGGAGAAACTGCTGAAAATAGACTTTCAAACAAGAAACGCAACATACTGACCATGTTTACCAAATTACATGTAAGTTGGTTACAATCGTAGACACATTGTAGAATGTCATATTATGTCTGCATATAAAAGGCCATAGAACTATAGAAAACCTATGAAAAATTTATATTGAAACCACGTGTTATATTTATAAAAAAATTCGATTTGTCAGATAACTGTTAAACCAACATATATCATGGTACATGTGTATAGCAAATGTTTGGCGAAGTTTTGCTTAATTAAATGAGCAAAATAATCAAGATATAATGAAGAATTCAAGGTTACAATATATATATGTAGATACTTGAAAATGGTTGCTGAAGCTTACATATAATTAGGAATTAGGAATGTTGTGTGATCTGCATGTCTCTTCCACACATGCAGACACCTTGCCCACTGTGTGAGGTGGCCAAAGAAGAACTAAAGAGATTCTCAGAGCAGGTAACTTCACATTATCTGTAACAGTTCTACCTTACATGTACATGTACACCCAATAACTATATATAACATGTCAGCAACCAGTTGTTTAAGTTGGCCCCTCCCACTGGAAATGGCCTGGATCTCTGAATGTCAGCTTGTACTGATAAATAAAATCAACTATATATAATTAGTGTAAATGGCGACTAATTACTTACTTGATAGTTTAAGAGGTAAAACATGAAGGGAGCATTGCTCTGGCAATTTTGTAACTCAGTGGCAGTACACTGGTAGTCATAATCAGCTGCCCTGGGTTCGATCCCCAGCAATTGCTTATTCCTTGTTTTCCCTCTTTATAATGTTTGAAAATGATTACTTGTGGTTTGATTATCACTTTCATTATTCATGTATGTGCATACAAAAGTCAATCACAAGACTTAGTGTGTTATATATACGAGATCAATACGTTCATATGCCATTCCCCCTCCTTGCATGTGACATACAGGTGACAATTGAAGAATGCTACATTGATGTTGCGGGCAATGAGGAATGGAAGAGACTTTACCAATACGATATCCCAGTGTTCCATCTAAATGGTAAATTCTTGATGAAACACAAAGTTGATATAGGAAAGCTTACTGCAGCTTTAGCTTTAGATTTATAAGTATTATGGAATTGTACACTGCAATGATGTTGAAGGAATGCAATCAACTTCAGTATGTTATTTTTGTAGCTGCCTTTTAATTAATCTTGAATTACAGAATTATACATAAGTTTTATGGCTATATAGCCATTCACTGATTCTTTAATTTAATTGCTGAAAAGTTATAGTTATATGAAGAAAAAAACATTTTTGTCATTTTGACATTAACCTATTCATCGGCTGTATTGACTGCTGGATTAATTACTGTGTTATTTATATCGTGATTGCAAGTCAATAAAGAGTGAAATAGATGGTCTCTAAGTAAAGCTGATTGACTCTCGTTGTCAAGTAAGAGTTGCAGATGGTTCTTTGGTTCAAGACCACATACAGAGAGCCAAAAGTTGGTCTCTTCTCTGGATTTGGATGCCTATAGAAAGGAAACAAGCAATGATTGAAAACCAAATGTTTCCAAATCTACTGTTGGAGAAGTAGTTTGAATGAATATGTGCCTATCTTACATATACAGCCATGATAGTAAGGCAACTGTGGTTTGGTTGAACAGCAGTAATGCTAGTTTTTTAACCAAGAGATATTCTTCTTTAAAACAACTATCTTCTTATTACTATTACAGCAAACACCTTGCCATCACCTCATATAACTAAAACCCACCAACACTCAATCATGATGGTGTACACTTTTCTCAGGCACCCAGGTGGAGGAGCGGTCCGATAGCCTTTCATTAGTTCATGGTACACCTACATACATAATATATTATTAAGCACAAATTTATAAACTTTCTATATGCTTTAATAGTCAGTGGTGAATTATGTGCAGGAATATCACAAGATTGACTCACATTTTCCAGTTTGATATTGTAAAGGGGTTTGTTTCCAAGGCTCCACATTTCAAACAACAGGCACCCAAAACTCCAAACGTCACTTGCAGTACTTGAGTTGTGCTGAGAGAAGTACATGACCAGTTTCAAGATTTATTTTTCTCAAGTTAAGTCCCTTATGAAGCATATAACTGCATCATTTTATTTCATGTATTTTCATGCTGTAAGAAATTGGGAATGAGCTGTTATGTCCTGAATCTTCATTGTGTTCATGAAATTGTTCATTTGTCAGTGCCAATTGAGTTTCTGTGTAGTCTTATAATTTGACTATTTAATGAATTGTCTTATTGTTAATTAATGTTTTGTTGTCTATTTCCAACATTTTATTTAATGTTGAGTATACAAACCTTTTATGCTATATAAGTCAGAGATCTATAGGAAATAAAAAGTACATACTCTAAGTTTAACATAGTATATGTGTAAATGACTATATATTCATTACTACTGGAAACGGTTACCTAACATATCTATATCTAAGAACCAGCCTGAGTTTGCGCCCCATGAGTTTTTTAACTTAAAATACTTGTTTACACAAATTTATAATACCAAAATGTACAGCAGTAATTATAAAGAATCGGTTCACTAATGTCAGTAATGTGTAAAAGTGCATCAGAAAAACTTCTTTCTCACGGGAAATTCACCACTAATACGTATACGTATACGTATAACCATCATCGCTGCTATCATCGTCGTCGTCATTGCGATTTCGATCAGTACACACAAATATCAAGTGATTAAAGAAGACAAACTCTTCAGACCTAAGTTTTGTCACCTTCATGATTTCAAGAGTGTGAGATTTATGACTAGCGCTGGCATTAATCTTGAACTTGTAATCTCTGTTCATTTTGGTATCGTAGGGATTAACCAGAGTGAGTATGAATTCTTTGTCTTCATAATATGCGTTTTCCATTTCACTGTACGCTTTGAGGATATTTCCTACCCAATTAAAGGTAAAGCATATTTCTGTGCCACCATTGATAAAAGTAACAGCTTCTTGTGTGTCAGGACTTTCCATCGGAACACTAAACACAATATCTGGAGGTTTTACATCAAGAAGGCGATCAACAAAGGCTACTATTGCAAGATTTGATGCCAAAGCATGCTCTTTTTCAAGAGACTTGCATTTTCTGTCCAATGCCAAAATTTTATCATTAAATCCTTCAGTGGCCAATTGAAGTTTTCTTTCAAAAGCTTTTTCGAGATCAGCTATGTTTTTGTCAAATTTCTTCTCCAATTCTTTCGTATCGGTTGTGTCTGTTCCCACCTTTTCCTGGCAGGAGTGTGAGCTCTTGACATGACTCTCATGATCGCAAAGCTCTCCAGTCCACTGACAGCCGATACTTTTGAAGCGACAGTATACTGTGAGGCTCTTTATCATGCGTTGTGTCGTCCTGGATACGTTATACTCCAACCCACTACACCTACAAACTGGACAGGAAGGTCTATGAGAGCCCTTCTTCCATTTCTCCAGGCAGTTGAGACAAAAGGCTTTTCCGCAGCAAGTCGTCTCTTGGGGATTAACCAAGAGGTCGTGACATATCTGGCAATAAAGTAGCGACTGTGGCTTGGAACAAAAAACGTACACTTCCTTATTGTACTCTTCTCGGTGTGAAGACTCCATTTTTAAACGGAGATATTAAACGTCCTATCAAATATGAGAGGTAATTAGTGTCAAAATTCAGCACGTGTTTTTTCGTTAATAGGAAGGGTACCGTCCGCGATGGAAGGGCTGACTTTTGTTCTTTTGTTACAATCGGCGTTTCCCCCATACCTTCCGTTGTCGCTGGGTTCGAACATGGGTCACTTGACTTCTTCACTTTCTCCCTTGCCAGCAGGTATTTACCAAGTGTGTGGTGCGTCTAGTAATTCGCGTGTGGTTTTGCGCCGCGGGCGAAACGTCCATTTTGTAAAATGGCTGACCTTTGTGAGGACAGTTAGAGACCTATAACTAATTACAGGTTGGTATAAATCTGTTTGACAAAAATAATAGTAGAGCTTGTATCTGTTGTACTGCTGGTGTGTGATGAAGACGTTCTGAAGCGTGTCAATTGTCGACTGGTAATTACCAGGATGAAGGAGTTAATCTTCTCTCTGATTAGCCAGCCAAGTAATGCATGTACGAGTATCTAGGTTAAGTTAAATTATTCCATGGTCTTAGCTGAAACAAGTACATTTCTACGTCTAGGTTCTCAAGTAGGTGTTTAGTGCATTCGACAATGGAGGAGCCTTTAGCAAGAGCCAAGCACGTAAGGTACTTCAAGCGATGTCTGGCGCTCCTACCACCTCAAGTACAAGAGCTGGACACGAGTCGGTCAGTTCTCTAAGCTTTTATAGCAAGTTGTTATATCAAATAACACGGACTTATCGCTTCTGCATTATCTACAAAAGGTTATATTCTTTGATAGATAATGCATAACTATTTATTCATTATAAAAGAGTTCATACTTCAAGGAAATTTTAACTTTAAAATCTATATGTAGAATTTAGTCACAGTGTCTGACCCCAGAAACGACTGTCTTGCCCAGTGTAGCAGAAGAATATAGAGAAGACTCTTGTATCATCCAAGGCTCTCACTAGGTTTAGCTCCCTATAGGCCTTTCACTTTAGATGGATGTAGTGTGTAGGAAATGGTACAGTTTAGATTACTCATGTCTGTGTTCCAATGCAGTTAGTGTTAATGGATATCCTTCATCTAATTAATAATGACTATTGTGTTAATAGTTAACGTGACTATTGTGTTAATAGTTAACGTGACTATTGTGTTAATAGTTAACGTGACTATTGTGTTAATAGTTAACGTGCTACTCATATATGTACACTTGCAGAATGACATTGGCATTCTTTGCCCTGTCTGGATTGGACCTGCTGGGTGCGTTGGGAGAGGTGGAGCACATGAAGACTGACATTATAGATTGGATCTATGCGCAGCAGATCCTACCAGACAAAGACAATCCAGGTATAACTTAGTCTGATGAAATCAGACCCTTTCATTGCGCAATTATGTTATTATATTTCATCAGACTAGGTATGGCTCTGTGGAGTACCTGTAACTTGTATATGTAATCTCAATGATCACCTGTAGATATGAACTTGAGGTGTTGTGGTTTTAGAGGAGGTAGCTTTGGTGGTGTTCCATTTAACGCTTCTGAGGTTAGACTGCTTCAATGTGATATGTGTAATAATGTTAATAAGTAAGTTGTTTTCCATCTTAACCAGTTTTTGTTTAATATGATACATAAAACTGAACCAGTATGTATGGTACTATTACAATATTAAAAATATGATTAACCTTTTTGGCCCCAAATTGTCAATAAATTCTACTACAAATGTTTTGACCCAATCTAGGCTCTTATCAGTGGACGTTTCCTAAAAGGTTAATCATGGCCATGCTGATAAAGTAACAAACCAGTATATGTAGTACTGATACAATGTTAAATTTCTTATTTTCCCTTCTGATTACTAATATAGTATTCCTGGTAGTATACTGTTGAATCCGTCTGATAGTATACTGTTGAATCCGTCTGATAGTATACTGTTGAATCCGTCTGATAGTATACTGTTGAATCCGTCTGATAGTATACTGTTGAATCCGTCTGATAGTATACTGTTGAATCCGTCTGATAGTATACTGTTGAATCCGTCTGATAGTATACTGTTGAATCCATCTGATAGTATACTGTTGAATCCGTCTGATAGTATACTGTTGAATCCGTCTGATAGTATACTGTACTGTTGAATCCGTCTGATAGTATACTGTACTGTTGAATCCGTCTGATAGTATACTGTTGAATCCGTCTGATAGTATACTGTACTGTTGAATCCGTCTGATAGTGTACTGTTGAATCCATCTGATAGTGTACTGTTGAATCCATCTGACCCTTACTAGCATGGGTTGTGCACACGTCTATTTCCACAGAGTCCGAAAGCCTTTCCTTACGACAGGAGTCATGTTGCCATGACCTATTCTGCTCTAACATGTCTACTCATCCTTGGAGATGACCTATCAAGGGTGAACAGGAGGGCTGTCATTGAAGGATTGAAATCATTACAAAATGAAGATGGAAGGTAGCTGTGATGATAATATCAAGCAAGCATTTAGATCAGTTTTAGTTCTTAAAGTCCTCTATTTTTCAATATTTAATGGTCAGCTACACTGGCTCTCCCCTTATATGTTGATAAGGAAACCACAAGCCTTTAAAGTACACAGTGGCAACTCAGACCTTATCGTATGTCATGTATATACTGATAGGTCCCAATAAGGACAAAACAGCTATCTATGGCCTGACCATTTTTGAGTGGCTATGGGGAGACTCTGATTCCATTAAAATTAAAATGACCTTTTGTTCCGCCAATTAGCTCATTGTGCTCCTCAGGAGACACGTGTGGGTGGGGTAAAATCCAGAGTCAAATGATGATGATATGCATGGAATCAGACTTGGTTGCAAGACTTGAGTGATTGTGATCTTTCTCGTGCGTATACAGTATAGTTTGATAAAATATTGTTAGCCGCTCTCTTCCGTCTCTTCCCTTTTCAGTTTCTCCTTTGCCACTGATGGAGAAGAGAGTGACATGAGATTTGTATTCTGTGCATGTTGTGTCTGTTACATCTTAAAGGATTGGAGTGGAGTGGACAAAGAGAAGATAAAGGGTTATATTAGAAGGAGCAAGGTATATCAATGGTGTCATAATTGGGTGTGTATGGTGGATGTTATCAAAGTATATTTGTATATGTGTGTAGGGATATGATTACGGCTTCGGACAAGGTCCATATTTAGAATCACATGGTTAGTAGCAGTTTTGACTCATATAGTGTGACTGTATTTACAATCTTGGACAATGAATGTCCTCTGACTGGTGCAGTTCCCTGTGTATGTACGTACGTAGGTATATCATACTTCATTTTATTACTGATGTAAGTGTAGGTTTTCCAATAAATTTCCATCAATGATCAGTCAGAGGTCAATCCTTACCTAATATCATTACACACATGAGTGGGCAGAAGTAATATCCAGAGTTTAATAATGACAATGATATCAATGCGTTTTTAAGATCGGCTTCCTATTATTACACACCTCATCACCTCATAACAGAGTGTCAGTATCTATACCATATCTGTGCTAAAAGAGGAAATTTTTGGAAAATTGCTGATTTGCATTTTTGTATTATTATATAATATATACAGAGATGATTTTTATACGAGGTCCCTCATTAATACCAGCACTATGCTGAAGGAATATATTTACAAACATATATTTCGTAAATATTTCCCATAGCTGATAATTAATTATTAAGATTATTTGATGTATGTAATTCACAAATCTCACGCACATTACCACACATATGGTAGTATGTTTTCTCTCTACTTTACTGTCACTAAAGGTGGTTCTACGTTCTGTGCTGTGGCCTCGCTTGTTCTGATGGGCCAGTTGGAGAACACGTTTACTTTGGAGGAACAGGAGAAGATTAGGGAGTGGTGTTTGAGGAGACAGCAAACTGGCTTCAACGGAAGACCCAACAAAGATGTGGACACCTGTTACTCCTTCTGGGTTGGAGCCACTTTAGAGGTAATAGAACAGTATTGTATAGATAGGCTGATGGATGGATATGAGGATGAATCGGACTAGTGCATGTATGGTTATTGTATGTGCATGTACAGTACGTATGTATGGATCAGTTGGTTGGTATCTGAATTTTCAATATATTTATATTGATCCAGTGGCTGAATGGACTGATTGGTGTGTGGACATTAAGTTATTTAGGACTACCTTTAGCTAAAATCACATACAAGCTGTGTATACGTAGATGTAAAGGTTGCATACAAGAGGTAAAGGTTATTTAATTCTTAATTCATTTAGTAACTCTCCAAATTTATAAATGATAATTGTAATTAATGTTCACGTTGTCCTATATAATAACTATTTTGCAGCTTTTAGGATGTAAGGATTACATAAATTGGACATATGTTCGAGAATTTGTCATGTCAACAGAAGGGTCAGTGACTGGTGGATTTGGAAAGTCACCTGACGCACATCCAGGTATGCTAAAGTGTATTATAGCCATTTGACATTGTGTCCTATAGTTTGAACGTATTAGCTCTATTACATCACAGAGGCATGGATATATTAGCACTCATACATTACATTAGAGCCTTTGATGTGTTAAGTGATTGTAAGAATGGTAGAAAAACATGGTCGCCCTATTCAGTTAAATCGACAACAAAGAAATTTTTGGTTATTTTTAGTAATTTATAATAATATTAATTATGGGATAATATATTATATAGTAATTTAGGATAATATATTATATAGTAATTTATATAGGCTTCATCTCATGGGCTTTTCTAAATGTCAAAACTTTTTTTCAATGCTCTACAACATTCGCAAAGTGCTTAAACTAGCCCAATTCCTTGTTGCTATCCCTTCACCTCAGATCCAATGCACTCGTACTTGGGACTGTGTGGACTGTCCATTGGAGGAGAAGCAGATCTGATTCCTCTATTCTCTGCTCTCAACATCTCAAAGAGAACTAAAGAGTGGCTTACAAAGATACATGAACAGAGATTAATGTGAATGAATATTGTAGTCTTTAATAGTTTAATAGTATGTAGTTGTATAAATATGGTGCATATACGTATATTGTTCAATGTATGATTGGTTTTAGTAACTGTGTTAACACGTTAAAGGGTCTCTGACTGTCAGCTTATCTGATGAATATGTACAGCTAGGTTAAACATCCACGATCAATTGCGAGATTAATGTATCACATAATATGTACATGTGTAGAGCTTTGGGATTTCCCCGTAATAGTCTTTAAATGGCTGCTAAGCAGGAGGACTGGTTGTTGTACGAGCAACGCATACAACAACTGAGAGTCACAGAATTTCCAAACCTGAAAAGTAATCAAGTAATCGTTACATGTATACACGACATATGAACCCCAGAATATAATAAATCTAATTTATGTGGATAAAACATATGCGTACGTGTTTAATTATCTAAAATATTTAGTAGTTTTATATAATATAAACGTGTACTTCTGGTATTAGTTTATATATACGTAGCTTGTCATTATAATTGATTAGACACAGTATATGGTCACACTTGTTGATAGTACATGGACCAGTTGAGAAGAGTAGAGGAAGTATAAATCTCTTGTATCCTCACCCAAAGCTCTCACTAGGGTTTACTCTAAAGTAGATGTAGCATGTAAGAAAAATGGTTTATTAGATTATTCGTGGTCACACTTAGATGAGGTGTATCTGGACCACACCGGATGTACACTGTACAGTCAGTCACAGCTAAGGAACCACCTTGAGGACCTTTCATCTTCCTTATATGGCAACCCGCACAGTGGTAACATCTCCAGTAGGGCCACACACGAAGCAGTGGAGTTTGTGAGAGATCTGGTGCTGCAGCACTTCAAGACAGACTGTGACAGATATGATGTAATCTTTACCAATGGATGTACTGGAGGACTGGTGTTGCTGGGCAACATGTTTCCATGGAGATGTGCTAGCAGCGACAAGGATGGTCCACGCGGACAGCAGTTTGAATATATCACATCAGACAACCACGATACAGTAGGTAAGTGACTTAATGAGGGCAGTACATTTCTGTATAATGTCTGTGTGTATACACAGTAATCCAGGGCATCGGTTTATGACTACCAGTGCTCGGCCACTGAGCTACAATTGCCACATATTTTCCTTCTTAAACTACCTTAGTAGAGTAGTTATGATAAAATTTTGGAAATTTTTAAATACCCTTTTGGTCTAAGGTCTAATCCTTCTGATACACTTTACACAAATACCATCTAACTATACTATAATTGTGTATAGCTTACGTACATGTCGTTCTGTGGAGGGAGCATTGACAGTTAATTGTTACAGAGTATAAGAACATGTAAACAGAAATGGAGTATTGCTGTGGCAATTGTAGCTCAGTGACAGAGCACTGGTGGTCATAACCAGCTATCCTGGGTTCAATTCCTTACAATTATTTTGGGGATTTCCCTCTTCATGATGATTATGATTACTTGTGGTTTGATTATCACTTTGAATTCACTTGACTGTCCTGTTCCTTAGGTGATGATGGCAGGAGTGTATTTTGTTATCTGGAGGACAACCACACTTCAGTGGTTGGGCTCAGAGAAGTTGCAATGTCGGAAGGGGCTGCAGCAGTTTGTATCTCTCCCACAGCTGTACAGAAAGTAACTGAGAAAAGTAAGTTTAGAAAGTTAAGCTAGACCGATAGTGACACAGCGCAAAGCTAATCTTTGCCACTTATTAGGGTGGATCTAGACTTTTGTATATGAGAGATAAGTTTATAGGAGTGTAACGGAAAGATACAATTAGGGATAAGGTCCCTAAGAATTAAAATGGCTAATGCAAAATCAAACTCAGAAGGGGTGTTCCAACACCCAGAGGACCTCCAAAACTGCACTGCTTATTCACCTCTATTTAACCACTTGTGGTTGATCTGATCTACAGGTGCACCCTCACCTAGCCAGACCCCTCCATCTAACTCAGATCCTCCACATTCCTATGGACTTTTTGCCTTTCCAGCCATGTCCAACTTCTCTGGCACCAAGTACCCTCTGGAGTGGATACATCTGGTGCACGAGAGACAGCTGATGATGAGAGGGTTGTCCGACACTTGTAGAGAATGGCTAGTCCTTCTGGATGCAGCAGCCTATGTCTCCACAAACCCTTTGGACCTCAGTGTGTATCCGGCAGACTTTGTGAGTGTCTCCTTCTACAAGATGCTTGGCTACCCAACAGGGCTGGGAGCTTTGCTGGTGAGGTCTGACAGGAGTGACCTGCTGCAGTCAAAGTATTTCGGTGGAGGAACAGTCAGAGCTTACACCAGCAGTGACCATTATCATGTGCCAAAGGAATCACTACATCAAAGGTATCCATTGTGAATATACATATACTATACATCAAAGGTATCCATAGCAACAGGGGTTAATGCATTGTGAATATATAATATATATACATCAAAGGTATCCATAGAAAAACAGAGGAATTATGCATTGTTAATATCCATATCATTACATCTCCACACCTCCCTTAATGACTGTTCATTAATCACTCTCTCCCTCCCCTTAATGACTGTTCATTAATCACTCTCTCCCTCCCTTAATGACTGTTCATTAATCACTCTCTCCCTCCCCTTAATGACTGTTCATTAATCACTCTCTCCCTCCCCTTAATGACTGTTCATTAATCACTCTCTCCCTCCCTTAATGACTGTTCAATCACTTCACTGTTAGCATAGCTAATGTATATATCCTTTGTGCCTGTTTACTGTTAAATTGTTTGTATTTCACTCTTTCCTCTTTGTCTTGTAGATTGGAACATGGTACTCTACCATTTCTTGAGATTCTAGCACTGAAACATGGTTTCACGGCTGTCAAATCTATAGCTCAGTCTTTCCATCTTATCTCATTTCATACTTACAATCTTGCTAAGCTTGTCTATTCTCAAATGGCCAGCATGAAGTATGAAAATGGCTCACCAGTTTGTCGCTTGTATCATGACAATGATTTTTCCAGTCAGTCAGTCCAAGGAGGAATAGTTAACTTTAACATATTATCCCACAGTGGTTCTTACATCGGATACAGTCAGGTACATACATAACTTACAGTCCTTATATATTCTATATACCATATAGATATACTTATATTGGAGTAATTTAAACACCATCTTCTACTACATACATACTACAGTAAAAGGCCTATAGAAAACTAAACCTAGTGAGAGGATACAAGAGTCTTCTCCTTCTGCTTCTGCTCCACTTGGCCAGACAGCTGTTCTGGTAATACCATTCCTCATCAGTGACCCTGGGAATCTTCCCAGAAGATCCTCAGAACCTTATAAACGTACATGTATGCTATACTTTGATGTGATTCAGACAAAACAATACAGTCTTGTTCAGCAACATTCTCTGTTATGTCACCACCTGGCTTGCTCAGGTCGACAGTCTTGCCTCTAGTTTTGGTATTCACCTGAGGACAGGGTGTTTCTGTAACACTGGAGCTTGTCAGAGATATCTGGGGATCACCTCGGAGCAGGTAAAGAAGAACCTGGAGGTGAGTTGGCCATGTAAGCATGGTGAATTAAAACATTGACAGACGGAGCTCTCTGAACATACGTAGTTAGAGGTTCTTATATACAGTTGATATGCCATACTGAAGTGATCAATCAAATTAAGAATTTAAATTACAGCTAGGGACCAATTCTGTTTACTTTGGGAGATATATGTCTAATATGATTTAAGGCTTGTAGAAATGCCCGCCATCTTCATCATGCATAGTGTCTCTACTTTCTACTTAGTCTGGGCATGAATGTGGCGATGCTGTAGATATTATTAATGGTGTGCCTACCGGTTCTGTGAGAATATTATTTGGCTACATGTCTACTCTAAATGATGCACACCAATTCTTAAAGTTTATCAGGGAATGTTTTGTTCAAAGGACTTTGTCAAAAGTAGGCAAACAAATGGGGAAGACCCATCAATTAGGTGCAGAGGCTGATTATTTGATGACTCAAGGTGGGAGTACATGTTTGTGTAACTTGTAATGGCTAAATATGTTTGTTCCTATATATACTTACATAAATGTAGAATTACTATATATATACACTGGTCATATTGATGATACAGAGGTGCTTTCTCTTGTTAAGCTAATAGTAAAAGAATTTACAAAATACGTACGTATGTAGGTGTAGACATATCTGGTATTTCCATATGTTTCTAAGCTGTAATAATGTCCTTTGTGGTAAAACATTCTTGGATTCCGTACAACAGGAAACTAGTACACTCCAATAAATGTGTATTTAGTTATTTGAAACATGAGATAGGAGCTAATTAGCGAATTAGTACATGTACTTGTTTTTATATATGCTACGTACATATGTATATACTGTATTATCTGAGCACATCTGTTTCTATGCAAACCGTTTTTTGGGGTGGAGTCCACATTTTATTAAGAGGAACATCCTCCTCTGATTGAGGTCAAAGGCTTGTTTTTGTTACATTTCCTCTTTACTTATAGACAGTTTACAGGATGGTCATGAATATCATTATGAAACAGGTCATGAATCTAATTTACTTGGAAAGCTGAGTGTGGGCATGTCTGTCACATATCAATCCAGCTACACCACAGGTATGAGAACTAGTCCAAACAACAGCTTTGCTCTCCTCCATTGTGATGCTTATACAATCCTTGTCCCTCTGAAAATTGAGGATTTTCCCCCTAAGGTGTACAGTTACTTGTGTGTAGATTCATAAACTAAGAGAAGATTCTTATTATATATATATATAACATTGTGTTGGCCTATTTATTTAGTATGAATTTCAAAACACATTAGTAAGTACTTTCTCTGTAGAATTATTTCCTCAAAGTGATCATAAGTTGTCTTTAAAGGAGCTGTGTATTTATCCTGTGAAGAGCTGCTCTCCATATAAGGTGCACCATTATATTCACATATCACAAGCCAGTACTTTGTTAGTATCTCTGCACTCTGTATACATTACAAGCCAAACCTATCCTCTATACACATAGACCATTTAGGCCACCACCATTTTTAGTTTAGTCTGATATAGGGTTCTGTAATGTATATTGTATACAATATATTTGTGTTTTGTATGCTTCTCTTGTGTGTAAGGTGACTGAATGGCCAGTGAGTGATAAAGGTCTGTTGTACGACCGCGAGTGGTTAGTTATGTCGGAGTCTGGAGTCACATTGAACCAGAAACAGGAAACTAAATTATGTTTCATTTCACCATCAATCGATCTAAGGGATGGATCATTGACATTATCAGCAGCTGGTATGGTCTATATATATGTATATTACATTCAACTCCATCTCTATTTGTTTATCAAATCTTTTGATTGTTATTCCCACTCTCCTGTACTGACTGTCTGTGGTTAGGTTATGGTCAAGTGTCCATCTCCCTGAGCTGCACTTCTCCAAAGAGTGGCTCCTTACGCTACAAGACTAAAGTCTGTGGGGACAGGCAAGTTGTACACTATTGTATTGGCTGGCTTCACTGATATGTGTAAACCTTGTCTACATGGATTGCTAAGGAGTAGAGGAAATGGTTAATAAGATAAGATGATTGAGAATTTCCTTTTCAAACTTGTTATCTTGCGAACCATTTCATTCTTTTCTGTATTTAGAGTGTTTACTATTAACAGTACGATTATCAGCAAATTCATTTACATATTGCTAGATGCATTATCAGTCTTCTCTGTAACAGCCCTGTTGAAAATTCTTAAGGCATGAATAATCTAACACACCATTTTTCAGCATGCTACATCTAGTAAAAGACCTATAGGAAAAACCTAGTGAGAGCTTGGGTGAGGTTACAAGAGTCTTCTTCTCCTTCTCTTCTTCATTGGGTAATACTCTAATGAGTTTAGAGATGACTTTATTTATACAGTTCTACAGTAAATGTGTGGCATATAAATGTGTATATATACGTACATGTATACGTATGTGTAATACAAAATTGTCCATGTAATGTGTATCCATATTTAGAGTATGTGGAGTGGACTGTGGGGAAGAGGTTGCTAAATGGTTGAGTCAGGTGTTAAAGAGAAAGTGTAGATTTATCAGACAAGATACAGACAACAGAAGATCAGCCAAAGATGGTAAGAGAAGAATAATCTGACACACCATTTTCCAACATGCTATAAAAAAGACCTACAGTATAGGGAACTAAACCTAGCGAGAGCTTTGGATGAGGATACAAGTGTTCTGACAGCTGTTTCTAGGATTCCACTCTTCATCAGTGACCCTGGGAATCTTTCTTTTCTTTTTGATCTTTTGTGAGTCCTTGGTTTGAGATATACTTGCACTTGAGGTATAATTTGATGATTGTGATGAGTTGACCTGCCTGCTTATCTGATATGCCCGCTAGTAGTGATGGGGGCTTACCTACTGAACAGTACTCTGTTTTATCTACCTTTTCTATTCATGTAAAGTTTCAAATGCAAAACACATTTGTTATCTGCAACTAAAGATATGCTATATGTACATATGTAACCTACATATACGTATATACTAGTATAAGTGTTACACTATCATATATAATATGTACCAACTCATCCTTCTTGTCAGATCCTAAGGATTCCACAGGCTCATATAAAATAAAACCCTTTGTTCTTATTTCGTAGGCTCTGGTACGCTGTCCTTTGTCAACCAAGCTCAGTATTTGTTGGTAATCATTACTACTGGAAATGATTACCTTACGTATATCTAAGAACCAGGAAGTAGTTCAAGTTTGCACCCCATAATTTTTTTTAACTTGAAATACTTGTTTACACAAATTTACAATACCAAAATGTACAGCAGTAATTATAAAGAATCGGTTCACTAATGTCAGTAATTTGTAAAAGTGCCTTTATTATGCATCAGAAAAACTTCTTTCTCATGCAAGTAGTTTCACCACTAATACCTCTACGTATCACTATCATTGCTGCTATCATTGCTGCTATCATCGTCGCAATTTCGATCAGTACACACAAATATCAAGTGATTAAAGAAGACAAACTCTCCACACCTAAGTTTTGTCGCCTTCATGATTTTAAGAGTGCGAGATTTATGACTAGCGCTGGCATTAATCTTGAACTTGTAATCTCTATTCATTTTGGTATCGTAGGGATTAACCAGAGTGAGTATGAATTCTTTGTCTTCATAATATGTGCTTTCCATTTCACTGTACGCTTTGAGTATATTTCCTACCCAATTAAAGGTAAAGAATATTGCTGTGCCATCATTGATAAAAGTAACAGCTTCTTGTGTGTCAGGACTTTCCATCGGAACACTAAACACAATATCTGGAGGTTTTACATCAAGAAGGCGATCAACAAAGGCTACTATTGCAAGATTTGATGCCAAAGCATGCTCTTTTTCAAGAGACTTGCATTTTCTGTCCAATGCCAAAATTTTATCATTAAATCCTTCAGTGGCCAATTGAAGTTTTCTTTCAAAAGCTTTTTCGAGATCAGCAATGTTTTTGTCAAATTTCTTCTCCAATTCTTTCGTATCTGTTGTGCCTGTTCCCACTTTCTCCTGGCAGGAGTGTGAGCTCTTGACATGACTCTCATGATCGCAAAGCTCTCCAGTCCACTGACAGCCGATACTTCTGAAGCGACAGTATACTGTGAGGCTCTGTATCATGCGCTGTATCGTCCTGGACACTTTATACTCCAACCCACTACACCTACAAACTGGACAGGAAGGTCTAAGAGAGCCCTTCTTCCATTTCTCCAGGCAGTTGAGACAAAAGGCTTTTCCGCAGCAAGTTGTCTCTTGGGGATTAACCAAGAGGTCGTGACATATCTGGCAATAAAGTAGCGACTGTGGCTTGGAACAAAAAACGTACGCTTCCTTATTGTACTCTTCTCGGTGTGAGGACTCCATTTAGCTAAACGGATATTAAACGTCCTATCAAATATAAGAGGTGATTATTGGGGCGAGCCTTAAACACATGGCCTTCCAATTACCTTTTCACACCTTAGTATAGACTGAAGATGATGCATCTGCATGCCATTATCATGCAGCAAAATTCCAGTCTCAGCCAATAATCACCGCAGATTTGACTTGCCTTGAGTGTGAGCTAGGAGTACCATTGGTTGCTTGCATGTATTCACATAAACAACAGGGTTAGAGACAATTTGGTAACTTGCACACAAGGGACATTGTTCATGAAATAAATTAAAGGCCCCAACCTTTATGTCTCTTCAACACATGCAGACACCTTGCCCACTGTGTGAGGAGGCCAAAGAGGAAGTAAAGAGGTTCTCAGAGCAGGTAACTTTACATTATCTGTTTTACCCTCCTCCCACTGGAAATGGTCTGGATCTCTGAATGTCAGCTTGTACTGATAAATAAAATCAACAATATATAATTAATGTGAATGCATAGCGACTAATTACTTACTTGATAGTTTAAGAGGGGAAACATGAAGGGAGTTTGCTGTGGCAATTGTAGCTTAGTGGCAGAACACTGGTAGTCATAATCAGCTGCCCTGGGTGCGATCCCCAGCAATTGCTTATTCCTTGTTTTCCCTCTTTATGATGTTTGAAAATGATTACTTGTGGTTTGATTATCACTTTCATTATTCATGTATGTGCATACATAAGTCAATCACAAGACTTAGTGTGTTAAATATACGAGATCAATACGTTCATATGCCATTCCCTCCTTGCATGTGACATACAGGTGACAATTGAAGAATGCTACATTGATGTTGCGGGCAATGAGGAATGGAAGAGACTTTACCAATATGATATCCCAGTGTTCCATCTAAATGGTAAATTCTTGATGAAACACAAAGTTGATATAGGAAAGCTTACTGCAGCTTTAGCTTTAGATTTATAAGTATTATAGAATTGTACACTGCAATGATGTTGAAGGAATGCAATCAACTTCAGTATGTTATTTTTGTAGCTGCCTTTCAATTAATCTTGAATTATAGAATTATACATAAGTTTTATGGCTATATAGCCATTCACTGATTCTTTAATTTAATTGCTGAAAAGTTATAGTTATATGAAGAAAAAAACATTTTTGTCATTTTGACATTAACCTATTCATCAGCTGTATTGACTGCTGGATTAATTACTGTGTTATTTATATCGTGATTGCAAGTTAATAAAGAGTGAAATAGATGGTCTCCAAGTAAAGCTAATTGACTCTCGTTGTCAAAGTAAGAGTTGCAGATGGTTCTTTGGTTCAAAGACCACATACAGTGAGCCAAAAGTTGGTCTCTTCTCTGGATTCGGATGCCTATAGAAAGGAAACAAGCAATGATTGAAAACCAAATGTTTCCAAATCTACTGTTGGAGAAGTAGTTTGAATGAATATGTGCCTATCTTACATATACAGCCATGATAGTAAGGCAACTGCAGTAATGCTAGTTTTTTAACCAAGAGATATTCTTCTTTAAAACAACTATCTTCTTATTACTATTACAGCAAACACTCTGCCATCACTTCATATAACTAAAACCCACCAACACTCAATCATGATGGTGTACACTTTTCTCAGGCACCCAGGTGGAGGAGCGGTCCTATAGCCTTTCATTAGTTCACGGTACACCTACATACATAATATATTATTAAGCACAAATTTATGAACTTTCTCTATGCTTTAGTAGTCAGTGGTGAATTATGTGCAGGAATATCACAAGATTGACTCACATTCTCCAGTTCGATATTGAAAAAGGGTTTGTTTCCAAGGCTCCACATTTCAAACAACAGGCACCCAAAACTCCAAATGTCACTTGCAGTAGTGTACTTCCTGTAGGCAAGTGCCTAACACAGTAGAAAAGAAGAGTGAACATTACATTAATAATCATGCTGGATGCACAATCCCGTACTTCAGGTGCAGTCCATTTAACTGGCACTTGGCCTCCAGATGACTTATAATAATCATTACTCTCCAGATCTCTGGACATTCCAAAATCGCCAATCTAAAAACATTATATTTGCATGCAGCGGTTGTCATGGATTAGGATTGTTTTACCTTACAGGTGTACCTGGCATCTAGCAGGATATTTCCAGCTGCAAGATCTCTGTGATTAAAGGACTTGCTATAGGGCTACGCGAGACTAGGCTAGCGTGAGATCAAGAAAAGCTTCGGAGAGAATCGACAAACGACTCCTTTATTCATCACAAATTTCTAAAGTTCTCAAATTCACCAGGACTGCGATGCAAAATAATAATATTGCCCGCGCGCCTCTCTTCAATTAGCAATTACAATTAGCACTTCGTCAGCCATTTTGTAACTATTGTGAAAGTGTGAAAGCCAAGAAACTATAATCAAGGCTGACGTCACCTAAACACGTGACCGTCATTTCCTAATTTGGAGTTTGCGCGGGAAAATTGGAATGCAGCCATATAAAAGATGGCGAGGTGTGAACTTTTCTCAGTTTACCCCTAGTGGCTTACTTGACGCGTGAGATTGCTAAAGTTTCTGTGCCTGACGGTGGTCTTTCCTTATCCCGAGTAGTCCTGTTCGGAGCGCTAGACAAGTAGACCCAGGATTCCCCTCGGCTCCGCCAGAGAGCTGAGAATGCGGCCTGGTGTCACGTTGGATATGCAATCTGATCAGGAACTCAGTGGGAGGGTTGGTGCTTGGGATTGGTCCTCACTAGCTCTGGCTTCGGCTGGGGTCTGACGGCACGGAGATTGAGGTGATCACGTAACTATGTAAGTTGAAGTCGGTTGTCGACACCTGATTTGGGCAGTTGTTTCGCCAGTCCCCACTTCAAGGACGTCATCCGATCCTGAGGAGTTAAAGGTGTGGCAACACACTGATTCTCATCGGGGCAGTTTGCGGTTCGGGAGGGTCGGACTTGGCATAGGCTGAAAGTGAGGCTAACGCTGATCGATTCCTATGTCATGGCTAGTAACTCCATGAGTGCAGATTACTGCGCAGTTACAGCTTCTGTTACACAATAGTTAGTGTCAACGCTGTGGGGTGGGGCACGATGTACTTTCACCTCCTCGTGGTGTGCCCTGGGACAGCTCTACTTGAGTTGTGCTGAGAGAAGTACACGACCAGTTTCAAGATTTATTTTTCTCAAGTTAAGTCCCTTATGAAGCATATAACTGCATCATTTTATTTCATGTATTTTCATGCTGTAGGAAATTGGGAATGAGCTGTTGTGTCCTGAATCTTCATTGTGTTCATGAAATTGTTCATTTGTCAGTGCCAATTGAGTTTCTGTGTAGTCTTATAATTTGACTATTTAATGAATTGTCTTATTGTTAATTAATGTTTTGTTGTCTATTTCCAACATTTTATTTAATGTTGAGTATACAAACCTTTTATGCTATATAAGTCAGAGATCTATAGGAAATAAAAAGTACATACTCTAAGTTTAACATAGTATATGTGTAAATGACTATATATTCATTACTACTGGAAACGGTTACCTAACATATCTATATCTAAGAACCAGCCTGAGTTTGCGCCCCATGAGTTTTTTAACTTAAAATACTTGTTTACACAAATTTACAATACCAAAATGTACAGCAGTAATTATAAAGAATAGGTTCACTAATGTCAGTAATGTGTAAAAGTGCATCAGAAAAACTTCTTTCTCACGGGAAATCCACCACTAATACGTATACGTATACGTATAACCATCATCGCTGCTATCATAGTCGTCGTCATTGCGATTTTGATCAGTACACACAAATATCAAGTGATTAAAGAAGACAAACTCTTCAGACCTAAGTTTTGTAGCCTTCATGATTTCAAGAGTGTGAGATTTATGACTAGCGCTGGCATTAATCTTGAACTTGTAATCTCTGTTCATTTTGGTATCGTAGGGATTAACCAGAGTGAGTATGAATTCTTTGTCTTCATAATATGTGCTTTCCATTTCACTGTACACTTTGAGGATATTTCCTACCCAATTAAAGGTAAAGCATATTTTTGTGCCATCATTGATAAAAGTAACAGCTTCTTGTGTGTCAGGACTTTCCATCGGAACACTAAACACAATATCTGGAGGTTGTACATCAAGAAGGCGATTAACAAAGGCTACTATTGCAAGATTTGATGCCAAAGCATGTTCTTTTTCAAGGGACTTGCATTTTCTGTATAATGCTACAATTTTATCATTCAATATCGTTACTTTTTCATTAAATCTTTCAGTGGCCAATTGAAGTTTTCTTTCAAAAGCTTTTTCGAGATCAGCAATGTTTTTGTCAAATTTCTTCTCCAATTCTTTCGTATCGGTTGTGTCTGTTCCCACTTTCTCCTGGCAGGAGTGTGAGCTCTTGACATGACTCTCATGATCGCAAAGCTCTCCAGTCCACTGACAGCCGATACTTCTGAAGCGACAGTATACTGTGAGGCTCTGTATCATGCGCTGTATCGTCCTGGACACGTTATACTCCAACCCACTATACCTACAAACTGGACAGGAAGGTTCATGAGAGCCCTTCTTCCATTTCTCCAGGCAGTCGAGACAAAAGGCTTTTCCGCAGCAAGTCGTCTCTTGGGGATTAACCAAGAGGTCGTGACATATCTGGCAATAAAGTAGCGACTGTGGCTTGGAACAAAAAACGTACACTTCCTTATTGTACTCTTCTCGGTGTGAGGACTCCATTTTTAAACGGAGATATTAAACGTCCTATCAAATATGAGAGGTGATTATAATTAGTGTCAAAATTAAGCGCGTGTTTTTTCGTTAATAGGAAGGGTACCGTCCGCGATGGAAGGGCTGACTTTTGTTACAATCGGCGTTTCCCCCATACCTTCCGTTGTCGCTGGGTTTGAACATGGGTCACTTGACTTCTTCACTTTCTCCCTTGCCAGGTATTTTACCAAGTGTGTGGTGCGTCTAGTAATTCGCGTGTGGTTTTGCGCCGCGGGCGAAACGTCCATTTTGAAAAATGGCTGACCTTTGTGAGGACAGTTAGAGGCCTATAACTGACTACAGGTTGGTATAAATCTGTTTGACAAAAATAATAGTAGAGCTTGTATCCTTTGTACTGCTGGTGTGTGATGAAGACATTCTGAAGCGTGTCAATTGTCGACTGGTAATTACCAGGATGAAGGAGTTAATCTTCTCTCTGATTAACCAGCCAAGTAATGCATGTACGAGTATCTAGGTTAAGTTAAATTATTCCCTGGTCTTAACTGAAATAAGTACATTTCTACGTCTAGGTTCTCAAGTAGGTGTTTAGTGCATTCGACAATGGAGGAGCCTTTAGCAAGAGCCAAGCACGTAAGGTACTTCAAGCGATGTCTGGCGCTCCTACCACCTCAAGTACAAGAGCTGGACACGAGTCGGTCAGTTCTCTAAGCTTTTATAGCAAGTTGTTATATCAAATAACACGGACTTATCGCTTCTGCATTATCTACAAAAGGTTATATTCTTTGATAGATAATGCATAACTATTTATTCATTATAAAAGAGTTCATACTTCAAGGAAATTTTAACTTTAAAATCTATATGTAGAATTTAGTCACAGTGTCTGACCCCAGAAACGACTGTCTTGCCCAGTGTAGCAGAAGAATATAGAGAAGACTCTTGTATCCTCATCCAAGGCTCTCACTAGGTTTAGCTCCTATAGGCCTTTCACTTTATGGATGGTACAGTTTAGATTACTCATGTCTGTGTTCCAATGCAGTTAGTGTTAATGGATATCCTTCATCTAATTAATAATGACTATTGTGTTAATAGTTAACTGACTATTGTGTTAATAGTTAAATGACTAATGTGTTAATAGGTAAGTGACTATTGTGTTAATAGTTAACGTGCTACTCATATATGTACACTTGCAGAATGACATTGGCATTCTTTGCCCTGTCTGGATTGGACCTGCTGGGTGCGTTGGGAGAGGTGGAGCACATGAAGACTGACATTATAGATTGGATCTATGCTCAGCAGATCCTACCAGACAAAGACAATCCAGGTATAACTTAGTCTGATGAAATCAGACCCTTTCATTGCGCAATTATGTTATTATATTTCATCAGACTAGGTATGGCTCTGTGGAGTACCTGTAACTTGTATATGTAATCTCAATGATCACCTGTAGATATGAACTTGAGGTGTTGTGGTTTTAGAGGAGGTAGCTTTGGTGGTGTTCCATTTAACGCTTCTGAGGTTAGACTGCTTCAATGTGATATGTGTAATAATGTTAATAAGTAAGTTGTTTTCCATCTTAACCAGTTTTTGTTTAATATGATACATAAAACTGAACCAGTATGTATGGTACTATTACAATATTAAAAATATGATTAACCTTTTTGGCCCCAAATTGTCAATAAATTCTACTACAAATGTTTTGACCCAATCTAGGCTCTTATCAGTGGACGTTTCCTAAAAGGTTAATCATGGCCATGCTTATAAAGTAACAAACCAGTATATGTAGTACTGATACAATATTAAAATTTCCTATTTTCCCTTCTGATTACTAATATAGTATTCCTGATAGTGTACTGTTGAATCCGTCTGATAGTATACTGTTGAATCCGTCTGATAGTGTACTGTTGAATCTGTCTGATAGTGTACTGTTGAATCCGTCTGATAGTATACTGTTGAATCCGTCTGATAGTGTACTGTTGAATCTGTCTGATAGTATACTGTTGAATCCGTCTGATAGTGTACTGTTGAATCCATCTGATAGTATACTGTTGAATCCGTCTGATAGTATACTGTTGAATCCGTCTGATAGTGTACTGTTGAATCCATCTGATAGTATACTGTTGAATCTGTCTGATAGTATACTGTTGAATCCGTCTGATAGTATACTGTTGAATCCGTCTGATAGTATACTGTTGAATCCATCTGATAGTATACTGTTGAATCCGTCTGATAGTGTACTGTTGAATCCATCTGATAGTGTATTGTTGAATCCGTCTGATAGTATACTGTTGAATCCCTCTGACCCTTACTAGCATGGGTTGTGCACACGTCTATTTCCACAGAGTCCGAAAGCCTTTCCTTATGACAGGAGTCATGTTGCCATGACCTATTCTGCTCTAACATGTCTACTCATCCTTGGAGATGACCTATCAAGGGTGAACAGGAGGGCTGTCATTGAAGGATTGAAATCATTACAAAATGAAGATGGAAGGTAGCTGTGATGATGATATCAAGCAAGCATTTAGATCAGCTTTAGTTCTTAAAGTCCTCTATTTTTCAATATTTAATGGTCAGCTACACTGGCTCTCCCCTTATATGTTGATAAGGAAACCACAAGCCTTTAAAGTACACAGTAGCAACTCAGACTTTATCGTATATCATGTATATACTGATAGGTCCTAATAAGGACAAAACAGCTGTCTATGGCCCGCCCATCTTTTTGAGTGGCTATGGGGAGACTCTGATTCCATTAAAATTAAAATGACCTTTTGTTCCGCCAATTATCTCATTGTGCTCCTCAGGAGACACGAGTGGGTGGGGTAAAATCCAGAGTCAAATGAGATGATATGCATGGAATCAGACTTGGTTGCAAGACTTGAGTGATTGTGATCTTTCTCGTGCGTATACAGTATAGTTTGATAAAATATTGTTAGCCGCTCTCTTCCGTCTCTTCCCTTTTCAGTTTCTCCTTTGCCACTGATGGAGAAGAGAGTGACATGAGATTTGTATTCTGTGCATGTTGTGTCTGTTACATCTTAAAGGATTGGAGTGGGGTGGACCAAGAGAAGATAAAGGGTTATATTAGAAGGAGCAAGGTATATCAATGGTGTCATAATTGGGTGTGTATGGTGGATGTTATCAAAGTATATTTGTATATGTGTGTAGGGATATGATCACGGCTTCGGACAAGGTCCATATTTAGAATCACATGGTTAGTAGCAGTTTTGACTCATATAGTGCCTATGTGACTGTAGTTACAATCTTGGACAATGAATGTCCTCTGACTGGTGCAGTTCCCTGTGTATGTACGTACGTAGGTATATCATACTTCATTTTATTACTGATGTTTTTTTATACGAGGTCCCTCATTAATACCAGCACTATGCTGAAGGAATATATTTACAAACATATATTTCGTAAATATTTCCCATAGCTGATAATTAATTATTAAGATTATTTGATGTATGTAATTCACAAATCTCACACACATTACCACACATATGGTAGTATGTTTTCTCTCCACTTTACTGTCACTAAAGGTGGTTCTACGTTCTGTGCTGTGGCCTCGCTTGTTCTGATGGGTCAGTTGGAGAACACATTTACTTTGGAGGAACAGGAGAAGATTAGGGAGTGGTGTTTGAGGAGACAGCAAACTGGCTTCAACGGAAGACCCAACAAAGATGTGGACACCTGTTACTCCTTCTGGGTTGGAGCTACGTTAGAGGTAATAGAACAGTATTGTATAGATAGGCTGATGGATGGATATGAGGATGAATCGGACTAGTGCATCTATGGTTATTGTATGTGCATGTACAGTACGTATGTATGGATCAGTTGGTTGGTATCTGAATTTTCAATATATTTATATTGATCCAGTGGCTGAATGGACTGATTGGTGTGTGGACATTAAGTTATTTAGGACTACCTTTAGCTAAAATCACATACAAGCTGTGTATACGTAGATGTAAAGGTTGCATACAAGAGGTAAAGGTTATTTAATTCTTAATTCATTTAGTAACTCTCCAAATTTATAAATGATAATTGTAATTAATGTTCACGTTGTCCTATATAATAACTATTTTGCAGCTTTTAGGATGTAAGGATTACATAAATTGGACATATGTTCGAGAATTTGTCATGTCAACAGAAGGGTCAGTGACTGGTGGATTTGGAAAGTCACCTGACGCACATCCAGGTATGCTAAAGTGTATTATAGCCATTTGACATTGTGTCCTATAGTTTGAACGTATTAGCTCTATTACATCACAGAGGCATGGATATGTTAGCACTCATACATTACATTAGAGCCTTTGATATGTTTAGTGATTGTAAGAAAGGTAGAAAAACATGGTCGCCCTATTCAGTTAAATCGACAACGAAGAAATTTTTGGTTATTTTTAGTAATTTATAATAATATTAATTATGGGATAATATATTATATAGTAATTTATATAGGCTTCATCTCATGGGCTTTTCTAAATGTCAAAACTTTTTTCAATGCTCTACAACATTCGCAAAGTGCTTAAACTAGCCCAATTCCTTGTTGCTATCTCTTCACCTCAGATCCAATGCACTCGTACTTGGGACTGTGTGGACTGTCCATTGGAGGAGAAGCAGATCTGATTCCTCTATTCTCTGCTCTCAACATCTCAAAGAGAACTAAAGAGTGGCTTACAAAGATACATGAACAGAGATTAATGTGAATGAATATTGTAGTCTTTAATAGTTTAATAGTATGTAGTTGTATAAATATGGTGCATATACGTATATTGTTCAATGTATGATTGGTTTTAGTAACTGTGTTAACACGTTAAAGGGTCTCTGACTGTCAGCTTATCTGATGAATATGTACAGCTAGGTTAAACATCCACGATCAATTAATAAATATTGCGAGATTAATGTATCACATAATATGTACGTATGTAGAGCTTTGGGATTTCCCCGTAATAGTCTTTAAATGGCTGCTAAGCAGGAGGACTGGGTGTTGTACGAGCAACGCATACAACAACTGAGAGTCACAGAATTTCCAAACCTGAAAAGTAATCAAGTAATCGTTACATGTATACACAACATATGAACCCCAGAATATAATAAATCTAATTTATGTGGATAAAACATATGCGTACGTGTTTAATTATCTAAAATATTTAGTAGTTTTATATAATATAAACGTGTACTTCTGGTATTAGTTTATATATACGTAGCTTGTCATTATAATTGATTAGACACAGTATATGGTCACACTTGTTGATAGTACATGGACCAGTTGAGAAGAGTAGAGGAAGTATAAATCTCTTGTATCCTCACCCAAAGCTCTCACTAGGGTTTACTCTAAAGTAGATGTAGCATGTAAGAAAAATGGTTTATTAGATTATTCGTGGTCACACTTAGATGAGGTGTATCTGGACCACGCCGGATGTACACTGTACAGTCAGTCACAGCTAAGGAACCACCTTGAGGACCTTTCATCTTCCTTATATGGCAACCCGCACAGTGGTAACATCTCCAGTAGGGCCACACACGAAGCAGTGGAGTTTGTGAGAGATCTGGTGCTGCAGCACTTCAAGACAGACTGTGACAGATATGATGTAATCTTTACCAATGGATGTACTGGAGGACTGGTGTTGCTGGGCAACATGTTTCCATGGAGATGTGCTAGCAGCGACAAGGATGGTCCACGCGGACAGCAGTTTGAATATATCACATCAGACAACCACGATACAGTAGGTAAGTGTCTTAATGGGGGCAGTACATTTCTGTATAATGTCTGTGTGTATACACAGTAATCCAGGGCATCGGTTTATGACTACCAGTGCTCGGCCACTGAGCTACAATTGCCACATATTTTCCTTCTTAAACTACCTTAGTAGAGTAGTTATGATAAAATTTTGGAAATTTTTAAATACCCTTTTGGTCTAAGGTCTAATCCTTCTGATACACTTTACACAAATACCATCTAACTATACTATAATTGTGTATAGCTTACGTACATGTCGTTCTGTGGAGGGAGCATTGACAGTTAATTGTTACAGAGTATAAGAACATGTAAACAGAAATGGAGTATTGCTGTGGCACTTGTAGCTCAGTGACAGAGCACTGGTGGTCATAACCAGCTATCCTGGGTTCAATTCCTTACAATTATTTTGGGGATTTCCCTCTTTATGATGATTATGATTACTTGTGGTTTGATTATCACTTTGAATTCACTTGACTGTCCTGTTCCTTAGGTGATGATGGCAGGAGTGTATTTTGTTATCTGGAGGACAACCACACTTCAGTGGTTGGGCTCAGAGAAGTTGCAATGTCGGAAGGGGCTGCAGCAGTTTGTATCTCTCCATCAGCTGTACAGAAAGTAACTGAGAAAAGTAAGTTTAGAAAGTTAAGCTAGACCGATAGTGACACAGCGCAAAGCTAATCTTTGCCACTTATTAGGGTGGATCTAGACTTTTGTATATGAGAGATAAGTTTATAGGAGTGTAACGGAAAGATACAATTAGGGATAAGGTCCCTCAGAATTAAAATGGCTAATGCAAAATCAAACTCAGAAGGGGTGTTCCAACACCCAGAGGACCTCCAAAACTGCACTGCTTATTCATCTCTATTTAACCACTTGTGGTTGATCTGATCTACAGGTGCACCCTCACCTAGCCAGACCCCTCCATCTAACTCAGATCCTCCACATTCCTATGGACTTTTTGCCTTTCCAGCCATGTCCAACTTCTCTGGCACCAAGTACCCTCTGGAGTGGATACATCTGGTGCACGAGAGACAGCTGATGATGAGAGGGTTGTCCGACACTTGTAGAGAATGGCTAGTCCTTCTGGATGCAGCAGCCTATGTCTCCACAAACCCTTTGGACCTCAGTGTGTATCCGGCAGACTTTGTGAGTGTCTCCTTCTACAAGATGCTTGGCTACCCAACAGGGCTGGGAGCTTTGCTGGTGAGGTCTGACAGGAGTGACCTGCTGCAGTCAAAGTATTTCGGTGGAGGAACAGTCAGAGCTTACACCAGCAGTGACCATTATCATGTGCCAAAGGAATCACTACATCAAAGGTATCCATTGTGAATATACATATACTATACATCAAAGGTATCCATAGCAACAGGGGTTAATGCATTGTGAATATATAATATATATACATCAAAGGTATCCATAGAAAAACAGAGGAATTATGCATTGTTAATATCCATATCATTACATCTCCACACCTCCCTTAATGACTGTTCATTAATCACTCTCTCCCTCCCCTTAATGACTGTTCATTAATCACTCTCTCCCTCCCTTAATGACTGTTCATTAATCACTCTCTCCCTCCCTTAATGACTGTTCATTAATCACTCTCTCCCTCCCTTAATGACTGTTCAATCACTTCACTGTTAGCATAGCTAATGTATATATCCTTTGTGCCTGTTTACTGTTAAATTGTTTGTATTTCACTCTTTCCTCTTTGTCTTGTAGATTGGAACATGGTACTCTACCATTTCTTGAGATTCTAGCACTGAAACATGGTTTCACTGCTGTCAAATCTATAGCTCAGTCTTTCCATCTTATCTCATTTCATACTTACAATCTTGCTAAACTTGTCTATTCTCAAATGGCCAGCATGAAGTATGAAAATGGCTCACCAGTTTGTCGCTTGTATCATGACAATGATTTTTCCAGTCAGTCAGTCCAAGGAGGAATAGTTAACTTTAACATATTATCCCACAGTGGTTCTTACATCGGATACAGTCAGGTACATACATAACTTACAGTCCTTATATATTCTATATACCATATAGAGATACTTATATTGGAGTAATTTAAACACCATTTTCCTACATACATACTACAGTAAAAGACCTATAGGAAACTAAACCTAGTGAGAGCTTTAGATGAGGATACAAGAGTTTTCTTCTCCTTCTGCTTCTGCTCCACTTGGCCAGACAGTTGTTCTGGTAATACCATCCCTCATCAGTGACCCTGGGAATCTTCACAGAAGATCCTTAGAACCTAATAAACGTACATGTATGCTATACTTTGATGTGATTCAGACAAAACAATACAGTCTTGTTCAACAACATTCTCTGTTATGTCACCACCTGCTTGCTCAGGTCGACAGTCTTGCCTCTAGTTTTGGTATTCACCTGAGGACTGGGTGTTTCTGTAACACTGGAGCTTGTCAGAGATATCTGGGGATCACCTTGGAGCAGGTAAAGAAGAACCTGGAGGTGAGTTGGCTGTGTAAGCATGGTAAATTAAAACATTGACAGACAGCTCTGAACATACGTAGTTAGAGGTTCTTATATACAGTTGATATGCCATACTGAAGTGATCAATCAAATTAAGAATTTGAATTACAGCTAGGGACCAATTCTGTTTACTTTGGGAGATATATGTCTAATATGACTTAAGGCTTGTAGAAATGCCCGCCATCTTCATCATGCATAGTGTCTCTACTTTCTACTTAGTCCGGGCATGAATGTGGCGATGCTATAGATATTATTAATGGTGTGCCTACCGGTTCTGTGAGAATATCATTTGGCTACATGTCTACTCTAAATGATGCACACCAATTCTTAAAGTTTATCAGGGAATGTTTTGTTCAAAGGACTTTGTCAAAAGTAGGCAAACAAATGGGGAAGACCCACCAATTAGGTGCAGAGGCTGATTATTTGATGACTCAAGGTGGGAGTACATGTTTGTGTAACTTGTAATGGCTAAATATGTTTGTTCCTATATATACTTACATAAATGTAGAATTACTATATATATACACTGGTCATATTGATGTGCTTTCTCTTGTTAAGCTAATAGTAAAAGAATTTACAAAATACGTACGTATGTAGGTGTAGACATATCTGGTATTTCCATATGTTTCTAAGCTGTAATAATGTCCTTTGTGGTAAAACATTCTTGGATTCCGTACAACAGGAAACTAGTACACTCCAATAAATGTGTATTTAGTTATTTGAAACATGAGATAGGAGCTAATTAGCGAATTAGTACATGTACTTGTTTTTATATATGCTACGTACATATGTATATACTGTATTATCTGAGCACATCTGTTTCTATGCAAACCGTTTTTTGGGGTGGAGTCCACATTTTATTAAGAGGAACATCCTCCTCTGATTGAGGTCAAAGGCTTGTTTTTGTTACATTTCCTCTTTACTTATAGACAGTTTACAGGATGGTCATGAATATCATTATGAAACAGGTCATGAATCTAATTTACTTGGAAAGCTGAGTGTGGGCATGTCTGTCACATATCAATCCAGCTACACCACAGGTATGATAACTAGTCCAAACAACAGCTTTGCTCTCCTCCATTGTGATGCTTATACAATCCTTGTCCCTCTGAAAATTGAGGATTTTCCCCCTAAGGTGTACAGTTACTTGTGTTTAGATTCATAAACTAAGAGAAGATTCTTATTATATATATATCTAACATTGTGTTGGCCTGTTTATTTAGTATGAATTTCAAAAGACATTAGTAAGTACTTTCTCTGTAGAATTATTTCCTCAAAGTGATCATAAGTTGACTTTAAAGGAGCTGTGTATTTATCCTGTGAAGAGCTGTTCTCCATATAAGGTGCACCATTATATTCACATATCACAAGCCAGTACGTTGTTAGTATCTCTGCACTCTAGTATACATTTCAAGCCAAACCAATACTCTATACATAGACCATTTAGACCACCACCATTTTTAGAACAGTTTAGTCTGATATAGGGTTCTGTAATGTATATTGTATACAATATATTTGTGTTTTGTATGCTTCTTTTGTGTGTAAGGTGACTGAATGGCCAGTGAGTGATAAAGGTCTGTTGTACGACCGCGAGTGGTTAGTTATGTCAGAATCTGGAGTCACATTGAACCAGAAACAGGAAACTAAATTATGTTTAATTTCACCATCAATCGATCTAAGGGATGGATCATTGACATTATCAGCAGCTGGTATGGTCTATATACATACTGTATATTACATTCAACTCCATCTCTATTTGTTTATCAAATCTTTTGATTGTTATTCCCACTCTCCTGTACTGCCTGTCTGTGGTTAGGTTATGATCCAGTGTCCATCTCCCTGAGCTGCACTTCTCCAAAGAGTGGCTCCTTACGCTACAAGACTAAAGTCTGTGGGGACAGGCGAGTTGTACACTATTGTATTGGCTGGCTTCACTGATATGTGTAAACCTTGTCTACATGGATTGCTAAGGAGTAGAGGAAATGGTCAAAAGATAAGATGATTGAGAATTTCCTTTTCAAACTTGTTATCTTGTGAACCATTTCATTCTTTTCTGTATTTAGAGTGTTTACTATTAACAGTACGATTATCAGCAAATTCATTTAACATATTGCTAGATGCATTATCAGTCTTCTCTGTAACAGCCCTGTTGAAAATTCTTAAGGCATGAATAATCTAACACACCATTTTTCAGCATGCTACATCTAGTAAAAGGCCTATAGGAAAAACCTAGTGAGAGCTTGGATGAGGTTACAAGAGTCTTCTTCTCCTTCTCTTCTTCATTGGGTAATACTCTGATGAGTTTAGAGATGACTTTATTTATACAGTTCTACAGTAAATGTGTGGCATATAAATGTGTATATATACACTTACATGTATAATACGAAATTGTCCATGTAATGTGTATCCATATTTAGAGTATGTGGAGTGGACTGTGGGGAAGAGGTTGCTAAATGGCTGAGTCAGGTGTTGAAGAGAAAGTGTAGATTTATCAGACAAGACACAGACAACAGAAGATCAGCCAAAGATGGTAAGAGAAGAATAATCTAACACACCATTTTCCAACATGCTATAAAAAAGACATACAGTATAGGGAACTAAACCTAGCGAGAGCTTTGGATGAGGATACAAGTGTTCTGAGAGCTGTTTCTAGGATTCCACTCTTCATCAGTGATCCTGGGAATCTTTGTTTTCTTTTTGATCTTTTGTGAGTCCTTGGTTTGAGATATACTTGCACTTGAGAGGTATAATTTGATGATTGTGATGAGTTGACCTGTCTGCTTATCTGATATGTCCTCTAGTAGGGATGGGGGCTTACCTACTGAACAGTACTCTGTTTCATCTACCTTTTCTATTCATGTAAAGTTTCAATGCAAAACACATTTGTTATCTGCAACTAAAGATATGCTATATGTAACCTACATATAGATATATACTAGTATCAACTAATGTAACCTACGTATACATATATACTAGTATAAGTGTTACATTATCACATATAATATGTACCAACTCATCCTTCTTGTCAGATCCTAAGGTTTCCACAGGCTCATATAAATAAAACCCTTTGTTCTTATCTCGTAGGCTCTGGAACGCTGTCCTTTGTCAACCAAGCTCAGTATTTGTTGGTAACAGAATCTAGTGTAAGTCATCTTCATCAGCTTCTCAAGGAAGCCTCTTCAGGGACTAGTATGTTGGTATGTAATACCATATACCTCTAAAATAAGTAAACAGTATTGTATTACAACTTCTAACTATTTTTAGAATGTGTTTATTTAACTTGACACCTGTCATGTGTGTACCTATGAGTAGTTAAACACAGTATACGTACTTAAAGTACAGTACAATATGTATATAGTAGACTGTACGCAGTAAGAAGAAATCCTTACTCTACTATAGTAGACTGGTTATTGTATATTTATTGTAATATAGTACATACACATTCATGCTGTGTAGTTGGTGAGTCTTTTAAGAGCCCATTCATTTAAGAGCCCACTCATTTAAGAGCCCATGTATGTCCTGTATATATGAGTGCTAATTTAGTCTATAGTTACAAACTACATTTATGAACAAATGAAGAATCAATTTAGAAGTATATAATAAGAATTATACTTATGTGAAAGACTTAGCATATTTATATTTCTGTCACCATTTTCAGAATGTGGAAGAACTTTGTGATCGCTTTCGTGCCAACCTCATAATCAGCGGAAGCAGTAAGCCATTTGCCGAAGACTGCTGGTCTCATGTGAATATTGAGAATATCCAACTGAAGGTATTCAAGTACAGTGAATAATATCAAGTTAATTATGATCTCCATCATTGAAAGATGATACAATCAATACAATTTAGTGTAGTGACTTCGTCTTGTACTGTACTTGTTTGATGGTAAAATGTTCTTACATTATTAAAATCTGCATATCTATATATATACGTATAACACCTGCCCATCACTTTAGATAACCAGGGTATATTATAACTTGCACTGTATCTACATAGGTGGTAGGAAAATGTAGTAGGTGTCAGATGGTGGGCATCAATCAGAACACAGGTGAAAGAAGTTCTGACATTCTTCAAAGCCTCTTTACTGAAAGAGGTAGCAAAGTAAGTTCATCTTAAAGTTTGTTTATTTCAATTTGTTAAATTATGCATGCATTTAGTATAAATCAAGACAGTAGAAGTTAGCTTTTTACCAAATTACAGCTTGTCATAATGTATATATACAATGCTCTTTGAAGCTGTAAATAAGGAGACTGCTACGTATACACACTTTAATTTCAATTTTATGTTTTATCAGTGGACATAATGTCATACATAAAATGTGTATTGCATATTTGAACTGTAACTCCCCCTCCCCCAATACATTTCTGTAGGCTACTTTTGGCATCTATCTCTCCAGCTGCTGAGGTTATTCACCATAAACAAGAAAATATGTTTTTATACATTAATATAGCTTTAATTTTTGATTCAAATATTTATCAATAAATGAATTGAATATTATACGTACCGACGTATTATACATTCAACATTATATATGTATATACGTATATCTAGCCATTCTATAAACATGCCCAATGGAAAAGTGGATAATTATATAAAAGATAGCAAGTTGTAACTGTATCCTCATCCAAAGCTCTAAAGGCTTGCCCTAAGTCTCATATATACGTAAGTCTTACATGCAGTGGATAAGAAGATGAAAGAGAGGAAAAGATTCATCCAAAGCTCTCTCCAGGTTTAGTTCCCCTATAGGCTTTTTTACAGAATAGGCATAGCATGTAGGAAAATGGTATATTAGATTTTTCATGCACAAGGTGTTTGGTCTATATACAGATTATATATAATCTTTGTTTCCTTTGCTCAATAACCATGTAGGTAGAGTGGTGCTTAGATTCATTCAGTTTCTTGTATTATTATATGCATTTATATTGCAAGTACACACCAATAAACACCAAGTTTAATTATGGAATTCATGTACAATGGATTCCAGTGATTGCATATAAGTACAAACTACGTACATTTGATAAATGTATGCCAAAGTTGATTTAAACTTTGTACAGTGTCTTAGTTAGAAGTTTTCAATTGTTATCAATTCTATGAGAACTCCACCCAAAACTGCAAAAAATATGAAGAAAATTGTCACAAAAATAATTTCTGGCAAGAGAACATGAGAAAGTGGAGGAAATATGTTTCCACATCTCTAATGCAGCAAATTCACATTTCTATAGACAGCACATGATAACAGATGTTCTTCTAAATAATGTAAAATATTTGAATTACAGAGCATAATAACATCTACTGGGTGAACAATCTCAATTAATACAATTAAGTGACATGGCTTAAAAGAGACTTCTTTAGCTAGGATTAATGATAGTAGTTAGGATTGGTTCATTCATTGAATAGAGAACTATTATATCTACATACGTATATATGTAGAATGCGCCTCTATAATATACTATATATAATATATATATATAGCAAGTTGTATGTGCACACTTATACTTGCAGAACTGACTCTGTTAGAGGAATAAATATATACGTACATATGTTGCATGCATTACATTGTATGTACTGCTTAAACTTACACAACTAATGTGTTAGAGGAAGAATGCCGGGTGAATGAAATAGCCAAATATACACACAACAAGCACACTAAACACCAAGATTGCGCCAATCACTGCAAACACATAATCCCCTGCATACAAGTAAAAATTGATCGGATTTGGATTTTCCACAAAATCTAAATTGTCAGCGAAATCTTTACTCTCCATTCGTGGAACTTCGCCAGCTAATAAGAAAGGAAGAGAATGCATTTCATATGAAAGTTGTGATAGCAATGCACGTTTGAGCAGTAGCCAGTAGAAATTACAGAAAATGGCACCCCAGCCGGCCCAACTTTTTTCTTTGGAGTTTTGTTGGCTGTCGATTGGTGAAATTTCACTTTAACCACATTCATATGTAATATATGGAACAAAATTAACTTTTTCCTAGCATAAGTTTATATGGCCCTTAGAGAATTCGTGTAATATGAGCAAAATTCTCTTCTTTATGAAGTCAATTAAAAATACCATACCATATACATACATTTTTACCATATCAAAATATATGATGGCCATTTTTTGATAAATATTGTGGTGGCAATTTTCTGTGATCTCTACTGGAGGTATTCACATATACATAGAAGTGACTTGCACATAATCACAAATTTGATTTACCAAAAATATGCAGTAACCACATATTGAGAGATGTAGCATGCATGAAAATTGTTACAAGATTAACAGTATCGAAATATTACAGATACTAATTGTCTTCCCAGTTAGAGATTACATGTAATGTTACTGTGAATAATATTAGACACCTTTAAAATCTAAAACACCATTACTTACTTCCCATGTAAAGGAGGAAAGCACGTCTACGAACAGTATTTGGATCTTCTGTGACAACCTCTCTTAGAGTATCTCTAGGTGGCAAGTCATTAACCCTCAAAGAAGAAGGTATGTATTGACCAGCTTCCTGATACAAATCAGCCCCAAGCATATCCAGTGTTATTGCTCCCATGTAACTCTCAAAATAAGACAGAGTTGCATAATTCATATTAAAATCGTCTCGCATATTTTCTCCACTCAACCCTGAAGGAGTAGTATCCACTTGATTCCGATCATAAAAGGTAACCAAAACACTAAAAATAAAATAAAATGGAGACCAAATCAAACCTAAGATGAGTACTATATTATCTAAATTAAAGAGGTTTCTATTGTCTGCACAGCAGTACAATGCTACTCCTTATGTATGACCCAGTGGAGCAAAAGAAGAAAGAGAAGACTCCTGTATCCTCATCCACGGCTCTCACCAGGTTTAGGCTGCTCCTTTAAGAGGAACCATGTCATTTTAAATTGCTATACAGTGTCTCAAATTTTATGCCAATACATGCTTAATTGTATGTACTCTTAAATTGATAATAGTATGTTTAGTCAGTTAAAACATTAAAACTAGAACTAGAATTAGAACCCTAAATTAAAATTAGAACTTAAAAAGTGGTTGTTAGAAGTATTGCAAGCTTGGAAGGCCTTAAGTATATTAATGCCAATTTTCAGCTCAAAAATAGTTTAAGCTGACTCAAAATTAACACATACATGTACGTACAGGTACAAATAGCTATAAATCATGCATCACAAGTAGGAAAATAGAAATATTAACAAAATAACAAGCACTGCATAGCTCTTTATATTCATCACTTACCCCTCCTCAAAGTATCCAACGTTATATGGTACACTTCTGTAAATACACAGTCGGTTTGCATCCTGACCACCAAAGATAGCCTCATTCAGAGCTCTCATTATTATAGCCCTCACTTCATAGTCAAGATAGAGGATATTTGGCATTTGAAAGAAAATAGATAGGGTATTTCCGGCTAGGTTAGCAGGGTCAGGAAAGGTTTGGCCACCAGTTGAATTTCTCACTATACACTGGAAGAGAAGATACCAAATGTAGTTAGTGCCACCTCATTATTTTGACATTTGTAATACCCATTTTTGATTGATCAAACCATGGAGGCCAAGAACCAGCCATTTTCATGCAAATGGACAGCGGGGAATCTAAAACACTATTTTCAATCAATTCTAGAGTAAGGCCTATAGGAATCTAAACTGGTGGGAGCTTTAGATGAGGATACAAGAATCTTCTCTTTATTCTTCTGCTCCACTGGACAAGACAGCTCTTTCTGAGAAGACCACTTTACATCAGTGACCCTCAAAGCACAGCCAAGCTAGATTCCACTGCTTTTGTAGACAATTTATTGATATTTCTTATTAACATTTAATATTCATAGAATAATATTTCACTCAATATACATTAACAGAGCACTCTATAGTCTACAAGTGGTAAAGAATTTAGTGATGTACATTACATAGCATTTATCCGATGACTCTCTATGGATTGCAATGAAGAGAGTTAAACTCTTCTAGCTAAACTTAATTTAGAGCATCTTGTGAAGTGAAGAAATGAATAATCACTACTTCATCATAGACTTAGCAGTAGCTACATCATGTGAATTGATTCTTTACCAGTTTGATGACAACATAACTAATAGAAACCACTTGGTAAAACGAATGTGCTATATTTACATGCATAAGTTACCGATAAACACAACTCACGTTAAAGTAGAGGTTTCTAGCATCCCGTGCCACTGGACTACTAAATCTACCAGAATCATACACTGCATCTAATTCCATTTCACTCCTGAAGCCAATCGATGCATTAAATTCTTGCACTCTTATCAAAGTGCTTTCTATATCAGTAGGAAGATCACCTTGACTCCATGCTAGTCCACACAGGCCCAATAGCACTAGACATCTCACGGCAGCCATTTTACTGCTGGTACTAAGAATAAATAGATAGGCAAATAGGCTGACCAGGAGGGATTTTTACCAGACCTCATAAAATGGCTTCATTGTAAAGGTCAATTTTTAACCCTACCCGTCTCTTGAGTCAAATTAGACAAAGGATTCCAAGACTTGACAGACATAAGAGCATACATATGCAGTGCAGTATCACTTCTACTAACTTGAGAAGCAACAATAATATTACCATTCCAAAGGTCTACGCTTGTGGAGAATTTTAATGAAGGATCAATTAGACCACTCACTATCAGTTGCATTGTAGTAGGACTATTTGACCTAAAAGTTACCAAAGTGTTCAAATATCTTTAAGGTCTCGACATTACAGTCAAATGTAAACTTTAAATCTTTAAATTTGAGCTATTTGTGAATATTGAAGCTAAATACACAGTATTTAAAAATGCGCACATATTTTCAATGAAAGTACACAGAACAAATTGAGTTCATCGCGTATGCATGGCGAGGGTTACAGAAACGTACACTAACATCTTATTAGAACCTCATATAGCTCTACAGTGGATGGAGCAAGCTGTTGCGAAACGCCTGCCTAGGAATCACAAAACATGAATGAACTAATCTTACACGTTGTCTTCGCTTCGCCCCTTCAGGAGGGGATAAAGAAAACGTTATAAACCTTTGCAAAATATATTCCTTTAGCTAATACTTGTCCTTCGGCACTTCAGGCTTCACTGATTACCTGAATGGGATCAACACACACCCGTAGCTCGGTCTATTGTCAAACCGGAAGCGACTACTAACCTAATAATAGCTAGCAAAGTTCGTTTTACTAAAGACTAATACAAAACAATGAAAACAAAATAGCAATGAGCGCTTACAGGCCTAAACTGGCGACAAACAAAAAAGCTAGGGCAGTTGGAAATGCCTGGTAAATGCGACATGCAGAATCACTTTGCTGTTACCAAACTCCAAATTACAAGAAAGTGATTTAAGCGATTGCTACTACAATTCCACAGAAACTCGAGTCTATACTCACCTTTTAAGAGATTCTGACTGAAGACTTTCGTTGCTTCTTCAAGAGATGCAGGCCAAAAATGCCGTATGACGTCAGGGTCACATCCGGTGAACTCGGATGTCATCATATCAGACCGACTACCTATTTTGGTACCTGTAGATAAATATAGTAACTAGTACGTTTTTCGCCGTTTCTATAGATAGGTCCTGTAGCCTTTTTTAAAATTTCGCGCTAACTACATACAATAGCTTTTGTTTGCAAGATGGCCATATTGTTGATTTACTTATCTTTCCTTTGGCTAAGTCCATGTAAGGGGCAGCTCAACATCGGAGAAAAAGGAGCTGAACTACCTCCAGTTCCTCCAGATAAAGTCTTAATTCTCGGTATACCAGACCCCAGATTTCCTCCACCTACAAACCTTCCAACCTTACCTGCAGAAACTAGCAAAGTTTATTCTACCGAAAAAGTAACTACTACAAGTTCTACATCACGTATTGGGGATAGTCAGCTGGGTAGTGCAACAATCAAGTCTATGGGGGTAGGATCAGTAGGAATACAAACCACACCCACTACTAAAGTAACCACACCCTCAACTGAAACTGATCACACAACTAGAAGGACATCTGATTTTACCATCCAACCCTCCAAGCAACCAATCCCCACAACCGAAGGGACCACTCCCACAACTGAAGGGACCACTCCCACTACTGAAGGGACCACTCCCACAACTGAAGGGACCACTCCCACAACTGAAGAGTCCACTCCCACAACTGAAGGGACCACTCCCACAACTGAAGGAACCACTCCCACAACTGAAGAGTCCACTCCCACAACTGAAGGGACCACTCCCACAACTGAAGGGACCACTCCCACAACTGAAGGGACCACTCCCACAACTGAAGGGACCACTCCCACAACCGAAGGAACCACTCCCACAACTGAAGGAACCACTCCCACAACTGAAGAGTCCACTCCCACAACTGAAGGGACCACTCCCACAACTGAAGGGACCACTCCCACAACTGAAGGGACCACTCCCACAACTGAAGGGACCACTCCCACAACTGAAGAGTCCACTCCCACAACTGAAGGGACCACTCCCACAACTGAAGGGACCACTCCCACAACTGAAGGAACCACTCCCACAACTGAAGGAACCACTCCCACAACTGAAGGGTCCACTCCCACAACTGAAGGGACCACTCCCACAACTGAAGGGACCACTCCCACAACTGAAGAGTCCACTCCCACAACTGAAGAGTCCACTCCCACAACTGAAGAGTCCACTCCTACTACTGAAGGGACCACTCCCACAACTGAAGGGACCACTCCCACAACTGAAGAGTCCACTCCCACAACTGAAGAGTCCACTCCTACTACTGAAGGGACCACTCCCATAACTGAAGAGTCCACTCCCATAACTGAAGAGTCCACTCCCACAACTGAAGAGTCCACTCCCACAACTGAAGGGACCACTCCTACTACTGAAGGGACCACTCCCACAACTGAAGGGACCACTCCCACAACTGAAGGGACCACTCCCACAACTGAAAGGACCACTCCCACTACTGAAGGGACCACTCCCACAACTGAAGGGACCACTCCCATAACTGAAGGGACCACTCCCACATCCGAAGGGACCACTCCCACAACTGAAGGGACCACTCCCACAACTGAAGGGATCACTCCCACAACTGAAGGGACCACTCCCACAACTGAAGGGACCACTCCCACAACTGAAGGGATCACTCCCACAACTGAAGGGACCACTCCTACTACTGAAGGGACCACTCCCACAGCTGAGCCTACAACACCACCACCTACTAAGCTGCCTGTGAGATTAAAGTATCGTTGTCCAGCTCTCAATTGTAGAAGATGTGACAATACATCTATTGACTGTTCAAACATCTTGTTGACAGCAATTCCTATTCTTGAAGGAGACTACTCAGACATCACATTCTTGTAAGTCACACCATTGGCCCTTAGTTTCAAAGTTGACGAGACTTGCTGTTGTTATTGTCATTTTACTCTTTCAGAAATTTGAGTTTCAATAAGTTTGAAAGTGTTAATGAAGACTCTTTTGTTCATTTTTCATCACTTAGAACACTGTGAGTTTGCCTCTCTTTGAAGCAGCGCTGTATGTTGTTTATGGATAGTCTATAAAACTTTGTGATAGTCAAGTGTTAATTGTAAATCTTGAGATATGGAATTAAATGTGTGCTATTGCTCCGCTTTCACTGGAGCTATCATCCTCCTGCCACTGCTTTCACTTTATCCTCCTATGTGCCTGCCTCAAATGGTAACATTTTGAATATTCTTTAGCCGTCTGATTCAATCTACTGTATAATGTTATAATTCTCTCAAAACCTTTATGTAGAGATCTTTCTTTGAACCGCATTAGCAGTATACATTCAAGAGCTTTTGCTGGGCTCTCCCAGCTAGTATACCTGTGAGTGATCCAGACTTAGAGACTTTTTAATAGATACATACGTATATATATTTTTGGGTTGTTAAGAATTTGATATATATAGTATTAAACATGTTGTAATTGTACTTACGTACATGTTGTACTTTTTGACAATGACTCTATTTATTGACATAAAATTATATTGGTTATTTTTAGATAAGTATATAAGTAAGTGCTCTCCGGAGTCTTTTAGTTAGTATTCTCTGTCTGCACTTCCTAGGTATCTGGAAGATAATCAACTCACTGAAATAGAGCCAGTTTTCAATGGACTAACTAATCTAAATAGACTGTGAGTATACCAGCGACCAGACTTTAACCTGTACACTGTATATATTACATAGTTATTGTTTCTTTCCATATAGACTGTTACATAGAAATACCATTAGAAGGATTGCACCTAGAAGCTTTGCACAGCTCGCCTCATTAACTATACTGTAAGATTGAGACATTTTAGTCTCCCAGCTGTACATATACTAGTTATACCACACTCAAGTGTGATGCATGTTGCCCTGGTAACGTGATATATATACGTATACGTATAAGTATTTCTATTTGATTTGATAATGTGGGTATTTTATTTTTACGAGCCTGATGTGTGTTGTTGATGTGACTCTATCAGTTGGTCTTGTATAATTAATAAATTTATGTATATAATGCTTATATAGAAAATGACTGCTTTTAATTAAATGAAAATACTCTATACTATTAAATATATACATACATGTGCAAATGTACAATCAAGTATATAGAAGATGCACATTGCAACAGCACACATACGTACGTAGGTCAAAAAGTATATTCTAAGCTGAATTGTTCTCAGAAATGTGTATTGCAACCACCCAACTACATTATGAATGTGCATGGTATTAAGGTCTACAAATGCTGAATGTTCAGTTAAATGCCACTTTCCTGTTTCATCTTCAGATCTCTCTTTGAGAATGAATTGACCTACCTAGAACCAAGCTGGTTTGAGGGACTCACCAATCTGCTTTCATTGTAAGACGAGCGTTATTACTCTATTGTATGGCAATGAAGGCTGAGCTAATTCTGCCTAATAATCTTACTCTGTATGCATCCATGCATATATGGAGATTATAAATATAACCAACCAAGTGATCAAAGTCTGACCTTGGTTGAGAGACCGAAGTCCTGTTGAATTGTGGCCAGTGATCACCTCCCAGTGATTGTTCTATCACATCATGGCCTTTGCACAGGCCTTGCACAATTAACTCCCTTTTCATATTCATGTAGTGTAGTGTGAAGTGATATAGATTATTTGTTGCGTTGCGAGAATAGTACGTAATTAGCTTCAACAACACAATTTTTGAAAGATTGTGTTGCTGAAGCTCATTTAAGCTAATATGTGTGAGTATATATTTTGAGAGAGTATGACTGATACAATTCCATATATACATAGCTAGGTATATCCACTAGCTATGCCTTCTCTCACAGTAGTATAATATATGCATCCTTTCAATGCTGATGTGTTCATCTTCTATTTGGTTGATTAGGGGCAGACCTCAAAATATTATTTCATCTATTTCACAGGTTTCTTAATGACAACCAACTGAGTGACTTATCCAGATCTCCATTTTCAAACTTGACATCACTCACATCATTGTAAGTGTTTTGAGTCAATACATACCTGTTAATGGAGATTTGTGTATCTTAGATTTTTCATAATGGAATGTATGAAAATCTAATACACCATTTTCCTACATGCTATGTAATAAATTAAAAGCCTATAGGGAACTAAACCTGGAGAGAGCTTTGGATGAAGATACAGGAGTCTTTTTTTTCTTTCTTCTTCTGCTCCACTGAGTCATGCACACTTCTTGAAGTTAGAGCTTTGGGTGTGTTTCCATATTATTTGTGTGCTACATGGAATACCTACAAGTTCTTTGGTAAATTGGAACACCTAAAATTTGCAAGTGTGGTGTCAATAATTGTTACAATATAGTATATTTAGGAATAAAGCATCCACAGAAACTGTTAGGAATGGAACTGCTGTACTAGTATACTACAGGGTTACTGTATACTTTAACAATGTCATATACTACATACAAGCTTACTCAGTTCTTTACTATGTACTAGTAGTACTAGTAATGACTAAGCATGTACTTAGACTGAGCATATACTTAGACTGTGCTTTGACTAAGCACGTGTATAATCCTTCAATCTCCCATACCAAATGGACAGTGAACTGCTAGTAATGTGAGTGGCTTTACGTAAATGTGCTCCTAAGGATTTCCTTAAAAGTACACTTCAATTTTCCTCCTCTTACAGAAACATATATTAGCTGTTCTAGTGTAGTGACTACATAATATGTTTACAGCTACGTGTACGCATATATGTAGCTCTATGTTTGTATACATGTAGTGGGAATGTCTTTTCATTATTTTTACAGCTCAAATAACTAGTTTTTGTAGTATGGATGTATAATTCCTTGGTTTAGTGATCCGCTCTAATATTATTGGCTGTTATGGCTATACCTACCAATATAGCTTGTTATGAAGTCATAGAAACTGGCAGAATGGTGTCAGGTGTGTATGGATTCACTATAACATATTGAAAGCTTTGAAGCCCTTCAGTATAGCTACAGTTATTTATAGACATGACACTTGCTTACCTATGTACGTACGTACATATACTGGTATGTACTACATATACTGGTATGTACGTAGTTGAAATATTTGAGCATCAGCACAATAGAAATATCAGAAATTGAACGTTTCTAACTGGAGGTCTTCATCAGCAATGGATACGTTTATAGTACATATGTACGTATATAGTGCCTTATAAATAAATTCTTAAAGTGGTATATATTACCAGTGAATCAGTAATGTCATAACGCAGCCCTAAGCTCTACACTATAGCATACTTATACCATATAGCAATACATGATAACTATAGATTTTGGAATACAGCTTTTTTTAGATAATTCATGAACAATCTAAAACACAAAGATATACCTATAAAGCTACATAAGGAAGATAGACTTAAAACTTAAAAAACACAATTTTCTTAGACTAGCTACTTGGGGCACATCTGATGCATATTGATTTTAAGATGATCATCTTGGATGTACACATACAACTACGATTGCTCTTCCTTCAGTGTTCAAAGGGTACAAAGGATCCTCTTTAAATTGAAATTGTAATTAGCTTTCCATCTTTCTATTCAGTTGCTTTCAAAAATGTTTCATATAAATCATTGAGTCAGTAAGTTGTGTTGCAAATGATTACTGTCAAAATACATACGTATAATGAAAACGAACTCTATTCATACATTGGTATACGTACGTACATACATACCTAAGTAGGTATTATCTGCTCTTCTATTATGGTTAGGGGAAGAAAAGGAAACTCATAACTGCAAGCAATGTATTCCAGTAATTTAAAACTTGCCCGGTACACAACTTTGTAAAAAGTTGATGTGTGGGGGTACAAGTGAATGTCATGCATGTCAATCAGTCAACACATTCCTTTTTGAGGAGCTGGTATGTCAGAGTATCCTATTAGTGCAGTCTGATCACCTTCCTCTGTTTATTGTCCGACTTCCCCTTCTGGTGTCCTAAAGGAGGTGTGATATCCTAGTCAGGTAGTGGATATGTCTGCATCTGGCTTCCTCGCATACACATTTGTGGTATGTTACTGTGTGCGCTCATGTTTTACATTTGTTGTTTTTGATTGAAAGCCATGAGACACCATGCCTCTTGCATCTTCACATTTAAAGGGACTTGCAGTTAATTAACTGAGTTAATTGCTCTAACATTTCTAACATGGCACATCTATATAGGCTGACTATTTATTGTCACAGCTTGACCTATATGTATGTGCATACATATATAAGCATATTTACTGAAGTGATAGGGTTTATTTGTCACAATCATGATGAGATATGAAGTTTATTGAACAACAGCAACAATAAATCTTTGGCCATGGAATAGAACGTTTCAACCCGTAGGTCTTCATCAGCAATGTATATCTCAGCATATTTACTGTATGTTTCTGAAATGATGTCTACCTTAGCTATGGAACAAATACATAAATTAGGCGTTCTGTTTTGCGATTACCTACTAATGAAATGTACAAAGAAATTGAAAGTATTGCTTAACAAATAGAAGTCAGCTTTAATATACCCAGGTGCAGGTTATCTACGTACAAAAGTATATAACTTTGATCTAAACTTTAGAGATGGATATTAGATAATGTCCATATATCTAATTACTAGTCCTGTTTAATTACGTACAAGATACTTAGAAAGACATATGGAAGTCTTGAGACAATAGTGACCCAATTCTGTAAGTTCAAGTTTTCTATATACAAATCTAGAGACATCAATCCCTTTAATTCTGCAGTAGTATACAGTACATCTTGTGTATACATGGATGGCACTTATATCTGTATTATATGTATAAAATGTTTAACAGATAAGTAATCACCATGTAACCACTCCTAAATGTGTTGCAACACTTCCAAGCACCTAATGTATTGCAACACTTCCAAGCACCTAATGTATTGCAACACTTTCAATAACCTAATGTATTTGTAATAATGGATTATCTCTTTATTTAGACATATTTAGCATTCAAATATATCCTAATACTTGAAAAATAACTGACTAAAGATAGCGTTGAAATTATTAAATTCCGCTGTACATTTGGAGGATCTTTGAGTTTAGCTGTCAACCATTGGATAATATAGTGTCTTGATCATGTATGGTTTGCACTGGTATATAATCATTCACTTCCACACAGGTACTTGTACGAGAACCTGATAGAAGTGATAGAAAAGCCTCATTTTGCTGGACTGAACAATCTTGTTAGATTGTGAGTGCTTTTATAATCACATGAATGATTTAACTTCCACTTGACACATGAAGCCATTTTCTCACTCTTCAATTACCTGACTGGCAACATTTTTGGGGTCCAGTAATTCACTCTTATCTCATATCCTATACAAAGAGACCATGCACCTATACCATCCATATTTCTATTAGAAACCACGCCTTGACTAGACATGCATGCTCTTATAGAGGACCATGCTCTTATTAGAGGTCCATTCTTTTATTAGAGGACCATGCTCTTATTAGAGGACCATGCTCTTATAGAGGTCCATTCTTTTATTAGAGGTCCATGTTCATATTAGAGTTCCATGCTCTTATTAGAGGTCCATGCTCTTATTAGAGGTCCATGCTCTTATTAGAAGTCCATGCTCATATGGTCCATACTCATATTCGAGGTGCAATACTCTTATTAGAGGTCCATGCTCTTATAATTGCACTATCACAGCAATAATTGTGCATTCACCAGTTTATGTATGCATGTACATAGGTATTTGGGGAATAATAGGATACGCAGTGTGGAATATAAGGGCTTTGAGCCTTTGGAATACCTGCAAGAATTGTAAGTGTTAATTCAAAAATAGTATGCACATATTTAGTTTTATTTGATCCATCCATCCATCCATCCATCCACCATCCACCCCTCCATCCACCCCTCCATCCATCCATCCACCCCTCCATCCATCCATCCACCCCTCCATCCATCCACCCATCCATCCATCCACCCCTCCATCCATCCACCCCTCCATCCATCCATCCATCCATCCACCCACCCTCCTCTACACCCATCTGTCCATCCATCCATCACTCTACATAGTTTAGTTATATAATAGATTTAATTCTCATTTCAATCAGGTATATTAATAATAACAAGTTACCTTCAATCAGAACATTTACATTTTCTGATTTAATAAGAGCCAGAGTTGTGTAAGTATTCTACATTATTATGTGTGTTTGGTCAATTAGTACTTCTACTTACCAGTGAGTGACTTTTTAGCAAGAACAGAAGACATATATGTATTACACTGCATTTATCAAGTGTTTCTGTTAGTTTAGTAATAAGCCAATTATTGTGTAATGCCATCTCTAATGTAGATATGCTACCTCAAATGAAATTGAATTTATAGACCCCGGAGCATTCTTTCGGTTAACCTTTCTGTCAAGTTTGTAAGTTTATTGACAATGCTACATGAAGATTATATCTTTGTAGGTGATAATAATTCTGCAATAGTGAATATATATATATGCTAATAAATGTAATTCCTTGACATTTTGTAATTCTAAAATAGCACCAGTGAAGTACTTCTCTAGTAATGGTATTATGGGAAAAATCTAATACACTATTTTCCTACATGTTAAAAAGCCTATAGGGAACTAAACATGGAGAGAGCTTTGGATGAGTATACAGGAGGCTTTTCTTTCTCTTCTGCTCCACTGGGTCAGACAGCTGTTTCTGGGAATTCCACCCTTCATCAGTGACCCTGGGAATCTTTGTCTTTTTCTTGATCTTTTGTGAATCTTAAGAGGACCATTCTATTTCATATTCCAAAGTGTTGAATATGTAGGTACGTGAGTAACAACCTGATAAAGATACTGGATCCCAACAGTTTTGATGGTCTTAGGAACCTGATCCTGCTGTGAGTGATCAATGTACATGTTCAAGGCTGCATGCAGAATATTGGGGCCAAGGGGAGGGGGGCAAAATGAGAAGTTTCAAAATTCCAGGGGGGGGGGGGCAATGGTATATATGAGGGTGTCGAAGCAGTTTATATTAACTAGGGGGGCATTCCCCCTACCCCCCCTTTATGCAGATGTTTGATGATGTTTGCATGTTTGTCTTCCGTTAGCAGTTGCTTGCATGTGTCTGTATTGTTTTCTACGCCTCTCAATCTATAGTGATATAAGTTCTAACAAGATTCAAACAATTTTTTCTAGAAGTTTCTACCACACTCCTAATATTCAGAGCCTGTGAGTACCTGTTTGGAAATAAATCTCCATATGTACTGTCATTTGTATCTCATACACTTTGTCTCACATATAGTTTTTTGAACAACAATTCAATCAGCTGTATTGAGGCATCTGCATTTGATCGTCTAAACTATTTAACCTTGCTGTGAGTATCATTAAACAGTGCACCATGCTTTTACTGTATACTGTACTCTGATTGTATGCACTTCTGGAATGATCCAAATAGGAATATTGAATATTTAAAAACATATACGTACGTACATGTACATTGAAAAAGGGAGTTAATTGCAATGAGCCGTGCAAAGGCTAGGATGATGAGTAAAATATTCACTGGAAAAATATTACGCCAGACTGGGAGGCGATCACTGGTTGCCATTTTTAATAGGACTTCGGTCCCCCAGCCAAGATTAGACTTCAGTCACTTGGCTGGTTTGGCGTAATATTTTCCAGTGAATATTTTACTTACCGTACATGTACATTGCGTAAAAGTAACTCATTTTATTAAGCAGTAAGAACTATATACTACAGTATTAGACTAAAATACACTAGAAGCTCTGTTTAGATTTTTATTTCCAAATTACATACATACATACCTTATATACATTTCATCAAGATGATGTATTGTCGCATCTGTATGTTATTTAAAACTTGTGTGGTGCATGTATTTGTTTAGTAATCTCGGAAGGAACAGTTTGAAGGAAATCAGGGCTGATATGTTTTCTAATGCTCCAAACCTGAGAGTTCTTCATTTGTACTTTAATGAAATGCTGATGATTCCAAAAGGTGTCTTCACATCTCTGCCTCAAATTAATAGCCTGTAAGTCTCTATCCCAAACTGAACTCTGTTTACTAAAGCAACTGTTACCAGTGGAACCTGCATGTATAACTGTGAGCTTATCTCCTTGTAGTGTCTTGTCATTCAACAGAATTGAAGTAGTTGAAGAAAATGCATTTTCCAGCCCACCTCTTCAAACTCTGTAAGTTCACTAGTATAATAGTTTACTGAATTTACTGTAACTTACTTAATGTATTGTATTTACGTATGTACTAAACAGTGTTCTGTGACTACATAAAGACACATTAGCACAAGCTGATAAACCTGTATATTTGTCATGTTAAAGTTATAGAGGTTCATGTTTTATACGTATATTATGTTATGAAGATAATACATGAAATATACAAACAAAAATAATTTCGCTTTTTTCGTAACTACTCTAGCCAAATACACTGAAAAATTCCAATGAAACGTTTCTACCTAAATCCAGAGGTCCTCATCAGTGATAAAGTGATTATCACTGATGAGGACCTCTGGATTGAGGTAGAAACGTGTCGTTGGAATTTTTCAGTGTATTTGGCTAGAGTAGTTGCGAAAAAAACAAAGTTATTATGACACCTAGCCACACGAGTGTTTTCAAGTTAAAAAATAATTGAAAGAAATGTGATTGAGATAATAAGTATAATTATTGTTTTATTATTATAATTATTATATGTACGTACGTAGGTTGTGGGACTACCTTGGTTTCCCTGGTAACAACCTTGTCTGTGACTGTAATGCACTGTGGCTCTGGAGGTTCCTGAACACTAGTAACATTATCAGCTCTATCACATGCACAAAGCCTGATTCTCTAACTGGACAACTGCTAACATCCATACAAGAGACAGACCTACAGTGTGGTAAGACAAGTTATCAGTATTTATGTATGTATTATGTACACGAGATAAGGAACCTGCCCTATGGGCGTGGTACTTCCTCTTCAGCTATGTGTGAAATATAATTTCCATAGCAACCGCATAAATCTGTAACAAAAATGGCATCCTCGAATTCAGCCAATAACACAACATCAGGGTAGTTTGAGGTAGATGGCACATGATTTGAAGGAGGAGTTTGCAAACAAACAACCAGAATTATTATATAGATAAAAAACAAAATGCAAAGTGTATATACATATGTTTGGAAATTCCTCATGCAGCCATTGCTAAATCTAGACAAAACTTACCCAATGCTTGGACTGCATGTCCACTGTAGGGAGTCCCTGAGTTTAATAGACCTTCAGCGTGTATATATAGATGCTTAGTTTTGATATACGTATGTGATCATACACAATTCTAAATATAGAAATTCAAGTTATATTATGCTTATGTACATGCATATAGTTATGTCGTCCCATGACCTGTGCACCAACATTTCCTTACCACTTTATCAGCGCTGTTACGTGACTCCCCTCTTCATTAGATTATAACGACATTCAGTTGACTGTGACTCCCAATTGCAGTGACATGTATGTCAAACCTGGGGACTGTTTGAAGCTATCTTGTTCAGCACAGCCTTTCTTAAAAGTTGAATGGAGCAAGGTCAGCAAATCTTACAGTCAGCTCTTAAAATCCCTAAATATAATGGGCTGACAGTCCGTACGTAAGGCAATGTTCACCTGGTCAGGCTGGCCACATTAGACAGATTTCACTTTCCAAGAAAGTTTTGTGATTAAGTTGTTTCTGTTCTTCAGATTGGGGACAGCAGAGGTCTGACTCCGCTATCAACTTCCCAATCTGGCACATGTCGACAGGAAACTTGTTATGCTGCAAGCTCCCGTGAGATAGCCATTCCTCGTCTGTCTACAGCAGACAGCGGTTTGTACATGTGTATAGCGCAGGGACAGAGTCGTCTGATCAGTAAAATGTGCAAAGTAACAGTTGGAAGTAAGTATAGCTGTTCAAAGACAGTTCTGGTGTTATGTTCTGAATGTTCCAGATCTGAATTTGAAATTGGATTTGAGATATTTGTGAAGCAATCTCAATTATAGTACATGCAATGTATGACTCTTTTTGCTTGTTAAATGATCACCATCCATAGTATTTCTTTAAAAAAGTCTTGTACATTTCTGCATGTGACCTAACACTATGTTAACTGAAGTATATACAGTACATTAGCTCATTTTCAGCAAGGTATATCAACTTAGCTAATATGCATTATAAATGAAGTAAAATTCTAAATTTAGATTTAGATTTCACACTTAAGAACTAATGGAAGCTGCATAGCTTTATAGGACTATTTGTTAACACCTATATACGTAGATATGCATAAATTAAGAATGCAGACATACGTATTAAGATTTGTTCACGTACTGCATGATTTATTGATTTCCCAATCTTCCAATTGTGTCTGTCTGTAGGTACACCTTTTATTGTGGAAGGAACAGGTGATATATTTCTACGATTTCCTGGACAATCTGTGATTTTCTCTGTGGAACCCGGTGGAATCCCAAAGCCTAGTATCATCTGGTCTTATGAAGATAGTTCATTGCCCATCAACGAACCCGGTTCAAGGTTCTGGCAAACGTCCAATGGTTCTCTTGTTATACTGTCGACTGTCTACGAGGATGCAGGCAGGTATACAGCTGAGATGAGTAATCCTTTTGGAACGTCATTTTACACAGTAGCTCTAGAGTTTACCCTTAGTGAGTGTATTAGGTTAATTTGAAACAGACATGAAGATACCATTTTCCTACATGCTATGCCTATTCTGTAAAAGAGCCTATAGGGGAACTAAACCTGAAGAGAGCTTTGGATGAAGATACAGGAGTCTTTTCTTCCTCCTTTTCCCTTCTTTCATCTTCTTCTCCACTGGGTCAGACAGCCATTTCTAGGAATTCCACCCTTCATCAGTGATCCTGGGAGTCTTTGTGTCATGTCATGTGTGGGGTTGATAAGGGTTACAGGAATGCTGTATAGAATCTACTATATATCTGTGAGGTTCTATGAGTATATTATATGTATATACGTACGTATAGACATATACATACATACTGTGTATTATTTTTGTATGCATATACATACAATACATACATACATATAATGTATTATTATTAGCCATGTATACATTACCATTGAATGGATTCTGTACAGTAAAACCTGTGTAAGAGCTCACCCAGATAGAGCAGTCACAGTCCAGCAAAATCATATTGGGGTGCCATACACAAGACTTTCTATAAAGCAGTCACCTCTCTAATAAGGCCAAGTTCAGCTATCCGCAAGCTGACCACAATAGACAGGTTTTTACTGTACATTTAGTTTCTGATTGCTCCAACATATAATTCCATTATTGCATACCAACTCGAGCTTGCACATGCACTCTGACATTCTCTGTCCACAGGAGATTCCTGTGGTGGTCGTTGTGATAATGGCGGAACTTGTCAAACCATTTCTAGATGCTTCTGCCCTGAAGGCTACTCTGGAGCAAGATGTGGTGAGCCTTAACTTGACTAGGACAGAAGAAGCTCTAAACCTATTCATTGTCAATTATTGTTGTGGTAAAATATAGACATACAGGGCAGCCATTTTTCCTATGCCCTTCCTTATATGCCACTGCCAAAACAAATTCATCCTTCACAAGTGATTTCCTTCTGTTCCTTATAAGTATATGTGTTGTTGGTTATTGTGCATATTTAATTATGTCTTTCTATAGGAATATATAACCCGCCTACCCCATCCAACCGTTCAAGGGACTCGGTGTCACAATCTTCTTCAACCAAAACATCTTCTTCTATTTCATCTAAGGTTCCAGAAACTGTTCAACCAACTGAAGAATCAAATCCTCTTCCAACACCTACTTCTGACCTCCAACCAAATACAACTACTATTCCTTCTCCTACCCACTCAGGTGGAATCACTCTAGTCACTTCTGAAAGCTTTCCCACACCTGCAGAAACATCTATAGTTTTTCCTTCATCAAGTCCATCTATTGATAATATTCCTACAAGTTTTTGTTCTGAAGTTCAACCTGAAGAAATAGAAGATTATCAATATTGTATGGACTTTTGTGAAATTAAAGTTAACGAAAGAAATAATTTTGAAAAAGCCTGTGAAAGTGATCAGCAATTAGCTTGTGAAAAGTTAATTGAAGAACCCATACCCGATTTCTGTTCACGCTTTAATACAACACTAACAACTACAGAAACATCATCCAATGAAACTGAACCATCAAGAAGAAAGAGAAACGATTATGATGAAGCTAAAGAGCATTCATTTTCTAGTGAGCCTCTATCTCAGGAGAACAAAGCACTTCTAAAACGAAAGACTAACAAGAAAAGAGATATTTCCAACAAATTCAAATCAACTATTAATTCTCCATATAACGGTCTTAAATTTGAAGTGGAAGCTGCCCACTTTGTCCTACATACAATAGCCGCTGATGATGAACGGCTGAAGAAAATCAACAATTGATCATGACCACAAGCATTAAATATACGTATGTAACATTTGTAAAACTAATATAATGCAATTGTGTTGTCGTTAATTGTTAAAATGATATTAGCCAGTAATTTATTCACGCATGGATATTCCTCTCCTGTATATCTTCCTCCAAAGCATGTAGGAGAATGGGATATTAGATTATATTCAAGCATACACCACGACAATATGCATCATGCATGATAATGCATTTACAATTGAATTGTAAATTAAATTATAGTGAGGCATAACTACAAAGCCCCAAAGTAACAGCCTATAGCTATATAGAAAAACAATCTATTCTCTTTCTTGTTGTTATTATATATAAAATTTACTTCTTTTTAAAAAATATTCTTATGTAAGAACAGTTTCTTAAAGTGGTCTATTTATAATGTATTTTTTCCATATTGATGTGTCAAGCATATATATCTACATGAAGAAATAATAATGTTATTGTTCTAAAAAAAGTATCAAGCCTCAAGGATCAATCTTTAGTGTACCAATCTTATTAGAATTCCGTAATTCTAGATCACGTGATCAACCTCATGATCATGATGCTCGCTCTGGATCTCCTTGTTTGTCTTTTAGGATTAACTGCAGCTTTAAATGATTATGTGCCTTTACAGAAGGGGATTAATTCACCAAACATTGTTCTGTTGTTGAACGACGACCAAGACCTACTCTTTGGAGGAGAAACACCAATGTCTTTTTCTGTCGATTTTTTCAAACAACGAGGAAGTTCTTTATCCAACTTTTTTGTAAATACTCCCGTTTGCTGTCCTTCTAGAGCTGCCCTTATATCTGGTCGCTACCCGCACAATTACCTTTCGACGGATGGCAGTGGATGTATGCATATGAACGTATCAAATGACGACTTCCAGAAGAGAACGATTGGCGTATATATGAAGGAGCAGGGTTACACTACAGGAATGTTTGGGAAACTTCTGAATCCTGAAGGTATGATAGACTTCTGTAAATCAGAAAATGCCAAGCAACTTCCAGGGTTCGACACATGGTTCGCAATGTGCAACGATAACCGATACTTTCAAAACTTATTCTCAGTGAACGGAGAACTCTGGAAATCCGGAATAGCTAGCGAAGATTACCTAACTTCTTTAATTGGAAACAATTCTCTAAAATTTATAGAAAATTCCGTTAAAGCTAAAAAGCCCTTTTTTGCATATGTTGCCCCGCACGCCCCGCATGCTCCATCAACTCCTGCTCCGTGGTACCAGAACGAATTTGAAGGTCGAACTGCTCCTAGAACGCCTCACTACAACTATTCGGCAACCGACCATCACTATATTGTCCGCTCTCAGGCATATCTGACATCAATGATAGCAGCTGATATTGATGAAGAGTTTAGAAATCGATGGAGGTCCATTTTGTCTGTTGATGACATCATGAGAGGTATTGTTCAATTGCTAGATCAGTATGGCCAGTTGGAGAACACATACTTCATCTGGACCAGCGACCACGGATATCAACTCGGTCAATTCAATATTCCTTGCTGTAAACTGCAGCCTTACGAACATGATATAAGGGTCACCCTGAGAATTGCTGGACCAGGTATTCCGAAAGGGGTGGAGTTTAAAGAGGTAGTATCTATGGTTGATATCGCTCCAACTCTAATTGATCTGGTTGGCGGTACGCCACCAGAGGATATGGATGGAATTTCTTTCAAGGACGTTATTAAGAATACCACCGATAAATTCAAAGCAAGTGAATTTAGTAAATCTATCATCGAGTATTGGAGTCTCGGTCATGTGTATCGATATGAGCATTATATAGATGGTACCAACAACACCTTTATTGGCGTTCGATTGCTAAATGACACCCATAACATGGTCTATGTAGAGTTCTATCCAAATGAAATTGAACACACCTTTAGGGAATATACTCCAAGTGAATATGAATTCTATGACCTAAATGTTGACCCACTTCAGATGAAGAATGCTTTCCATGACAGCAGGTACCAAAAGGTTATAGAAGAACTGCATAGTTACCTACACAGACAAGTAGTATGCTCTGGAAAAACGTGTAAACAAACTTAACAACTCTACATCGATAAATTATAGTGTTAAAATGTGGAGATTTTTTTTCTATATTGCAATATATGACTATTGTATTTCGACAGACCTCAATCAAAATGGCGTCCAAGTTAAAACCAATCGTGAAGCGAGCCAAGGTTTTTCTTATACAGAAGAATACTCGTAAAATAGCCACTCTAAAGTATAAGAAGTAAGCATTGATACTTTATTTGCTCATAGCTTGTTGCAAGAAGTAGTAAAAATGTTTAATCTACAGAGGAACTGAGGTACAAATTAAGAAAAATCACAGGAAAGCTAAAAGACTTCACGAAGAAATAAAAGTTCTTAAGGTATACGTATATCCATATTGGGATCGAGACTCGGATGCCAAAAATTAGTTAAAGAATCCTTGCTTATACTTTTAAAATCTTTTCTTATCCTTTTATAGAATTTGAATCTTGACCAATTTGCAGGGGAGCTCTTATCAGCTGTACAAGACTCCAATACCAATAGGATTGCGTTCAATGTACACGCACACGCACAATCATACACGCATTCTCAATTTCTGTGATTATCCAGCTAAAGTGTATACTCTAAATTATCATCTATCTTCAGAGTTCTAGTTTGGGGATTTCCCTACACTAACTAGGGGGTGGGCATGCCTTTTATGAACTGTTGTTTACTTACCTTTTGAATGGTCAATCTGTCAACATTTGAGCATTTTAGGATGCAGTTTGTTTAATTTTGTACTTTACGAGATTACATGGTGTACATGTGTTGTATGTTATCTTAATTACTATAGGGTGGATCACTTGAGGAGAAAGTTAAACAAGAGTTAGTCGAAATTAAAGTCCTTAAAAATAAGCTGACTAAATGTGCTAAAAAAAGTTAGTAATTACGTATTTGTCAATTTTCATGGACAGGTGGATATGATGTCCTGTATTTCTTTGTCAGGTTTGGGTGAATAATTGTTCATTCTCTTGGTTGACCTATATATTACTATTGTATCAGCTATGCATACTATTCTAATAAGTATGCATTTGTACAGTACGTAGTATTAAATCTTAATTTTCCATTAATTAACCATTTTCTTAGAAAAGCATAACAACATACAACAGTTTATCAAATCAGAGCTACGTGTACCCAGCACCACTGAATCACTTGAGACATTCAGTAACTCTTCTGATACTTCCAACATTGCTGATGACATACCAAAGATGGAACTATTAGAGGAGCAAGAATCACACTCTTTTTTATCCAGCGGTACTGAGGATGAGGGGAACACATTTCAAACTACTCCTAATTCTGACTTGAAAACTAAAGGAGAAGTAAAACAGCCCAACATGGCATCAATGTTTGTGGAATCATTAGCCTCAAAAGAAATACTTAAGGACAAGGTGATCAGTCGGACTACTGAAAAGGACATGTACTATATGTTTGTCCATTATAGGCTTGACTCATACAATCTCACACATAGCAGCTAGCCAGTTCAAACAGAGGGTGGGTTAAAATATAATTAGAGCTCAGGGCCCTTATTCTGACTGACATGGCATGTATTAGAGCTCGTGGCTCTTATTCTTACTGACATGGTATGTCACCTTGATATGAATGCATAGTCTTTTCAAATATCAATTTAGTCAAAAGTAAAAAAGACAGCTAATCATTCCAAGTGTCGTTCAAATCGTTTAGGACAGAGAGCAAGGAGGAGGTACACAATGACCTACCTAGAGTGATGCAATACCATTATTCCTTATACTATGTTAGTCTATATATATGTATAGTGGATATCTATAGTGTGATGCAATACCATTATCTAATATACTATTAGGTTGTGGGAGGAAAAGTATGGTGCCAGAGCAAAACATGTAGTCAGCAGTGAAAGAAAGCTCCATATTAAAGCAAAAAGGGGAAAAACGGTCAATAAGCACAGCACTCCTTACACCCCATCCAGTAGCAGGCCTAAGGTAGTTGTAGTAGGTAATAAAGATGAGAGTTTGAGTGAAAAGATGCATCCGTCATGGTCTGCTAAGAAGCGACAAACAAGGATGGCATCTTCCATTGGGCAGTTTTGTGGAAAGAAGACAACTTTCTCAGATTAAGAGATTTAAGAGATTAATATCACACTGCAGCCAAATTTTGAATATTATTGCTGATACACACATTTTACAGATAAACTGTATTGTGTTTAGCATGTATATACGTATATATATACATGTTTTTCTTTTTGACCACTCACATAATTTTTATTTCAAAAGTAAAGTTTATTAATGAATTTTTATTCTTCAAAATGATATGTGTGAATGATTACAATGTTGTACCATAAATGTATACACTTACTTTCTATATACGTTTATACTATACGCATACATATACATGTATATACCCTATGCAGTGGACTCTCCATCCAAGGGACGGGCTGGGACACCATATACTTAACATCATACATGCATACATGCATGGTTGTTTTATTTTATTTATTATAGAAAGAGGGATGGCCTGTAGAAAAATGGTGTATTAGACTATATTCATGAATTATAAATGGGTTAAATATAGTAAGTTACACTGTTGTATATAGTAGGCATATAGTTTCATTGGTATACTGGATCATGACTCAGTTTCTTGACAAATGCAGCCCTTCAAATAAGCTAAAAAGGTGAAATAATATGTATACATGACTTACAAGTAAGAAACATCCGTGAAGGAAATACTTCATACGTTGATGGTTAATCCCATCTCTATGGGCTGTTCTTCATCAGTTGCCGTGTCCAAAGATTCCTCTAGACTGAAAATATTTTCATACAGAATGACTTCCACATCAATGTAGTCCTTTCCATGATCTTCCTCTATTATTGTCTCAAAAAAGTGTTTGATTTCTGCAAAGTTTTCCCTCTTCCCGGGATCTAACTCCCAGCATTGGCACATGGTATTGTATCTGACAGTGTTTAACAGATTATGTAATGTATACGTATATACATTGATTGTTTAAATGTGTTCAGTATATAGCTAATTAGACATAATTATGTATAGAGATTCTCTTAATTAATTCTTAATATGTATTGTATATGTATCATGCATAAAATCTATACACATTTAGTACTGTACTCATAATAGTTGAACTAACGCCATATTGCTGCATCCCTTAGGCTGTTCCATTTTATATCCTTGTGGGATCTTAAACATTACATCCATATTGCTTAGATCAGAGTAAGGCTGCCTTCCTAAAGTATGTATTTCATAAAAATATATAAATACATTCTAAGGGTACACATACTACACACATATATACGTAGTATATATGTTATAAAGTATTTAAATGAACTATATAAGGGAGTTATATAATTGCATTGAGTTGTGCAAAGGTTATTATGATAAGCAAATAATCACTAGAATGTATTACGCCAAACCATCCAAGTGACCACAGTCTAATCTTGGCTTCAGTTTAGTTCATTGTGAGCGCTCAGCTTTGCTTAGACTATAGCCTTCATGCACCTTCACTATTTCTATATAAAATCACAAGGTGTTTCACTCATGGTGGATTAACAAGTGAAGGTAGTCATGATCATCCAAACTAAAGTGTACCACACTGATGAGCCCAAATAAGGGCAAAACAGCTGTCTGTGGTTCTTTGATGAGCCATCTTGGATGACTGGGAGATGCATGATCACTGGTTGCCAATTTAATAGGACTTTGGTTCCCCAACCAAGATTAGACTGCAGTCACTTGGCTGGTTTTGTGTACACATTCCAGTGATCATTTTGCTTATCAAAATATTTAAAAAAGCACAAATATACATAATGAATAAAATTACCAAATGTGCAGATCTCCCACAAACATATTCCAAAAGACCACCTACAAAACATATTATATTAATAAGCAAAGTAATAATTAAACCAATTGTATATGTAATCAGTCTCAAACGTTATGAAGAACCATGCGGGTGACAGGTGATTATGACCACCAGTGCTCTGCCACTGAGCTACAATTGCAATAGCAACACTCCCTTCATGTTTCTCCTCTTATATATACTAACTATATACAAAGAAGAAGTTGATATTGCAACCTAACACAGATACAGGCTATTATGCCCAATGAGTATATCATAAACTGCGATGGCCCTAAAAACATGGCCGTCCTCTATTCAATGTATTTTCACTTTAGGAGGAGGTTAATGAGTGGCATGACTTACACATCTGACTTCTGTGAATATTGGTTATCTTTGAGACATTCTGGGGCTAGCCATCTGATTGGCATCCCAACGGCACAAGTAGATTCATATTCTCCTTCACTTTCCTTTGACAAACCAAAATCTGAAATTTTCAGACACTTTTCAAAATCCATGAGAATATTTCTACATGCCAGATCCCGATGGATGATACCAAGGTCTGAGAGATATGCCTATTAGATATTGCATTATAAATACTATAATATATATTAATTGTGTCCTCATGTATCTAAGGCGCCTATAAGCATTAAGTTTGGTACGTATATAATTTCTTAGTCTCACATTGATGTCAACCATGTATGTCAATATAGGAAAATGAAATTCAGGAGCAATGAAAGATATATAATCAATCCATAAGTTATCAAAGTTGAACGTCATGAAGTAGAAAAAACATGAATTCAAAGGAAGCAATTGTTGGGAGTTGAACCCAGGACAGCTGATCTTATATATGCATGCATCACTGTTCTACCACTGAGCTATAAACGCTAGCATTATATATATATGTTCTAACACTGCCTCCTCTCTAGATCTATAAGGATGAGGTCATCTTATATAATTAACCAATTGTTTAATGCGCTTACCATTCCAGATGCTATCTGGTAGGCAAAAGATGTCAAGTCTTCTTTCTCAATTGACATTGCTGGGTAATAGTTGCCATTATTATCACTGTCCTCCTCCAGAACATACCTAAGTGGATCCGCATTTTTTATAGCTTTGGGTTCACCTCTTTCATAATGATGAGCTTCAGGACTAGTACTTGCAGGATAGATTTTGTTGTAGGTGTTACCTTCTTCACCAGACTGGTCATGGGACTTCTAAAATAAGAAATAAGAAAATGTAGATAAATTCATTAGGTAATAATTTATATGATGCATGTGGATCAATTGCTCTCACCTTCTTCATTTCTTTCCAGTTCCTCAGAACACTCTGCAAGTCACCCAGTGGAACATACTCTATAATTACTGCAAAGTCTTCCTTTGTGAGACACCCAAGAAGACTCACAATATTTGGACAGTTCCCGCAACATGCCTTCTGCATGATCTTAAATTCATTCAGAAAAGCCATTTGATGCTCAATTGATGACATTTCTACATTAAACATATATCATATATATGACATAATAAACAACAATGGAATAACGTCAACCAACCAACCAGCTTACGTACAATAAACTCCCCTTTTCATATTATATGACATGTTTATGACGCGCAAATATACTGTTACGTATATATACCTTTTAGCCTTTTGACAACCACTAAGTTGGAGCTCCCGGTTGGGTTACTCCTTTCACTTCTCTTGAAATAGTTCTGTACTTTGGAATTTGGAATATCATGTGGAACGACTGCCAATTGCACCTCACCAAAGTTGCCATTCCCAATTAATTTCAAAATTGCCACATATTCTTCAGAAATTTCCCAATCGCTGTTATCTTCAATTAAAAGAGCTGTGTTAAACTGAAAATTACAGTATATACGTATATATAATAACACCTTCTCATGTGTCATACGTATATATACACAATATTGTATTAAATAACTGCTGTTTTTAACTGACTATTTCAATTTTGAAATACCACAATTTAGAATCAGTTGCCTTTCTGTAAAAAATAAATAAAGAACAGTAAGTTACCATGTGTACAATACATATATACATAATATAGTATAAATAATATGTACATATATATATATTATTTAATATATACTCCACTTTCAAAAATACAAAGCAAGCTAACAGTTATGTACCTTTGCTTTCTTTGAGATCTTCTATTTAGCATAACCAATAACAAAATCATACCAAGAAAAAAAATAAACACTATCACTGCTACCAGCAACCCAATAAAAATGTATAAAACCAGGTTTTCATCAGTTCCTATATAATTGCAAAGCCGGAGAAGCATTAATTGTTAGGTTGAGTGAGTACATGCATATATGCATACTCCAACAGCTCTGCATATATATAAATAAATTATGTTCATGTTCATGTTCACGTATAATACTTGCAGTAGCTAATAAGAATGTTATATTATTATATGTACGTATATGTATATACATACCTGAATTGCTTGGTACAGTTGTAGTGAAATTCACCCAAAAATCTATTTCTGGATACTTTTCTGATCTTGTTTGAACATGCAGGGTATAATTAGTGCGTGATTCTATATATTAAATCATACAGAAATTTCCTTTAATAGCCGAATCCCATGTTAGATATTATTTTCTATAAACAGACCTAAGTCTTTAATGACGAAAGATGACTCTGAACTGTTCACACTATAATTGCGACTGTAATTGTAATTGCTATAGCTAGTAGTGTTGGCATTACTGTCCTCTATATTTTCCACATTGAACCAGTACATTATATTTAAAACATTAGGAGTCCAAGATATTGATACTGATGAATAAGAAGGAACTAAAACAATATCCTCTTCAGATTTTATTGGCGGCTCTGTATAATATAAGTGGCAAAAAGATCAATTTAATGAGTAATCATCATGTAATTATGTAAATTGAAGAGTGTACATGTATTGATCATGTATATACTGCAAATATTATGCCATATATATATATATATATACAGTTCCTATACAGTATAATTTATATTACTGGTAATTTTTTATAACATACATTAAAGAGATTATTCTACAGTTGACTATCATACAAACTCAAGAGTCGCAATATATACATTCGTATTAGCATTTATGTATTTGTATGTACCTATTGTGGTTGTGTTGACTGTATAATTTTCAGTCTTATAACGTCGACTACTGGTCTCTGTTGACATGGTCACTATATAGCTCTTGGCTGCTTCTATACAATGAACACATACGTACATCATGAAAATATTTGAAAAGTATTTACCGTAATTTGGGAAATATTCGTGGTTGGCTCAAAGCACAAAAAAATCTCGCACTAAATTTTTGCTTGATTATTTGTTCATGTGAATCAAGAAGTACAGTTGGTTTAGACCACAAAAATATTTCAACTCGAAAATTTATCACAGAAAAATGTCTGCACACAAAAATATCAATAGTGGTATGTACGTACATGTTGATAAAATAATAAGTACAGACATATATAATACATATACATCATCACATAGACAAAGATTCCCATTGTCACTGATGAAGGAAGGATTTCCCAGAAAAGGATCTCTGGCCCAGAGAATTTAAGGAAAAGAATAAAATGTTTTGATGATTCCATTAATGCTGTACATATTGCATTTACAGTATATACGTATGTACAACAAAATTTCCAAAATATTATATAGATGCTCTACATGCAATGCAAACAATCATATACGCACATATGTATTATAAGTTTAAAATACATATATACTATCATTATCATTATTCTTATATATATATATATATATATATACAGTAGCTGTCATATTCACTCTCTATAGGTTATTATACATATAATATGAAGGTCATTTTTAATACCATTTAATATACATCCAGGACACTGATCTACATACGTATATAACTGACAATAGGGGATATTTTGAAGTCTCCATTGTTAGGTTGTTTCACTGAATATATATACATATAGGCATGACATTGAATATACAAGTGCATGAATTTCTTGTTATATATAAATATAGAGTATATATGTATATGTCAAAGAGGATATATATACGTACCTAATCCATTGAAAGTATATTGTCTCCCATCACCCCTAACTACAGTAACTTCTTTAAAAACAGCTTCATCTGCTGGGTTTTCAGTAAGAATAATGAAATATCTGTCACAATCGCTGTCTTCTCTTGTATCCCAAGATACTGTAATGTTTTTAGTACCAGCTGTAGCCGTGATGTTCAATGGTAATTGAGGTTCTATAAAAATGAATAATTGGAGTGATATATAGACTTTGTCCTCCGTTTTCTAACAAGTGGAGGCCTAAATGAAAAATCCCTTAAGTTAAAATGAGTTTTATATCCTAAACTTTATGATACTATGCCCATTCTGTTTCTAGGTCCTTTCTTGGAGCCATATGAATTATTTAACATTACATTATTATATTGTAACTTGCACTATATACAGTACAAGTTACAATATATATATATATATAATAAGTCAGACCATATAACTTCACATATATTCGAAGTATGTACATATTAAGTATATTATATAAGAAAGAAGAGCAATTGGAATTAAGGATCCAGAGCTGACCATGGTCTGAACCACCACTGCTCTGGCCGCTAACTTATAATGAGTGTGCCTTCAATCATGAAGGCTCCTTTTACTTTATCTGTACTAAATCTTACATTTACGATTTGGTGATATAATTATAAATATATAATTTCTCCTAATTATATATTTACAGATCAAGGTGGAGGACCATGCATTATGTTTTTAAGTCTATATGGCCAAAATGTTCATTTTAAAATCAGAGTTAATTGCATACGTATATTATTCAAACCAATTAATTAGTTATAGACAGGATTTAAGCTAATGGTTGGTTTGGCATAATTAAAATTTTCCAGTGATCATATCGTAATCAAATGTATGTATGATCTTAATTCAATTTACAACATACATATACGTATATATGTAAATACACTCACACACACATGCACACGCTCACACACACTCACACACTCACACACACATATGCACACACTCACACACTCACACACACATATGCACACACTCACACACTCACACACTCACACACACATATGCACACACTCACACACTCACACACACATATGCACACACTCACACACACACATATGCACACACTCACACACTCACACACACATATGCACACACTCACACACTCACACACACATATGCACACACTCACACACACACATATGCACACACTCACACACTCACACACACATATGCACACACTCACACACTCACACACACATATGCACACACTCACACACATGCACACGCTCACACACACATATGCACACACTCACACACTCACACACACATATGCACACACTCACACACTCACACACACATATGCACACACTCACACACACATGCACGCACTCACACACACATGCACAACTCACACATACGTATGCAAAACTACCTTTGCAGTTTACGATAGCTTCATTTGTAGAGCACTGATGTTTTTCCAGTCCACATTTTTGCAGGTTCTGTTCATATCCATTACATTTTAAGCTATACTGCCAAAGTGGCACACTTCCTTTGCTAAAATTAAATGTAGCTACGTCAGACAATGCTTTTGGATATCCTAGCTTTTTGCAGACCACATTAGCATTTATATCATTATTCCAATACTTGTCACACACACGCATCCAAGTATTGTTGGAAAATATCTCAACGTAACCTTCATTGGTGTTGTTATGGGTACCATTTGTAATCCTAAGGTCAACTGGAACATATACAAATACATATTTAATTGAAATGCAGGAAAAAGATATATATAGTATGTAGTTAGTGATGCAATGGAGCGGTAAATAAAAATATGGAAGAATGCAATTCAACATTTTCCTCAAGTATACGTATACACTATATAATTAAAACACTTGTGAAATGATGTATACTGAAATAAATGAATGCTGATATGAAAGACGGAGAGAAAAGGAAAGGGGAGAAAATATTAGTATATAAAGTAGAAATGCCATTATGCTAGCGTATTCATTGGGGTTACTTATTTATGTAAGCATGGATGAATTAAATCAATTAAGGAATCAATTAAATGTTAGACAGTATACATTTGGTACTTACTTTCACATGTCAAATTAATATAACTGCTACAATTTCCAAGTTTATAGCTCCTAGATGTATTAGTACAGTCGAATAGTGAACTTTCTGTTCCATTACAATTTATTTCCAACATTTTATCAGAATTATCATTGCTTCCTATTATATTTTGAGATCTAGAATAAGTATAGACTGCTGAATATCCAAGTGTTCTACAGGCTACATTAGCTTCATGTTTTCCCCATAATATGGGTCTAAAAGGAAATTCAAAATCCTTCCAGTCTCTATTATCGCTACCACAGACTCTCTTCGTTTCAAGGCCATTATTGATCTCAACTATACCTTTCCAAGGGTATCCGTTACCAACAAGATTTACTATAATAATAATACGTATATATGTATAATTATTTACATAAATCTATATAATATGTACACATATGTGTGGATTATAATTGACTGTTTATATACCAACTTGTTGGACTATCTGATGCTGATGTACAGCGCAACAGAAGCACCGCATATAAAGTACAAATATTCATTTTCGCACAGTATCTCCACTTTATTTTTCATATGAAATAGATTTGGTTCTCTGTAACTCCTCGAGCTCAAAACGTATTTGCTGACCACAACTGAGTGAATTATACATATAGCTCATACACTTTTAAAGATAGCTTATTCCAACAGGAAGTTCCTATATACATTTTATGTCCTCAAAACATATAGGTGGGATATATATATAATTTTTACAAATCTTGCATAGTATACAGTGACTTATATTCTATACATTGCATATATATATACAGCATAATTTTTTTAACTGAAGATTGTTTATCTCAATAGCAATAACAAGCTATTTCCTAGTTAGAGCGACCGGTTTGTGCAAGAACTCAAAGTGGGTATGCCTATTTACCATATCTCCTTGTGAATGGGTGAACAGTGAACCAAAATGTTATGGAATTTGTATCTATATACCATAAAAAACAATTAAATACATTAAATAACAATTTAGACTCCAGAAAAGGGAAGGCATCATTAAGGAGTAAATTCCTTTGGTTCTGCCCAGTGTAACTCAGTTATATACCCTGTTCAGAGTGCACTAGTGATGGGGTAAACCAGGTCTAGAGTCTAATGAACTTGACATCAAAATGAGGCTTTAAACTTTTTACATAAAGATTAAGTAGAATAATAGCTAGAATGATTATAATCCAAATATGGCTTACTTGAAAACATATATATGAACCACTGCAGAACTCATTCCAAACCACTTCATACAATAAACCACTTTATAGATGAGTATTAGAACAATATCAATTTTATATACGTACGTATACACATGAAATAATAATAATGTAGGTCTTCATACAGTTTGTAATCTACAGTTCTCAATAATGAGCGCTGTCACACACACAAGTTATTTGTCATCATATTTCCTTCTGGTTGGAGAGGTAGCTATACTCATGACACTGTCTTCATTGTCAAGAGATTCTGACAGGTTTGTTTTCTGTGGCGAAAATGTCAGGAGATCGCTTTCTTCATTAAAAGGTAGTTTCTCAGTAGTACCCGACTTGGGAAGGACAGATGTTCCCCCACTTTCAATCTAATTAGTATAAAATAGACTATTTTCAATAGCTGGAGCCTTTTAATCTCAATTATGTACAAAGTACATTGCAGTACAAACCTGCTTAACCATCTCTTCCATCTCTCTAGCCAAATCCTCTTCCTGTTCAGTGGTCAAATCTTCTTCATTGGTTTTAACATTATTTCCTTTCTGTGACATATTACTGTAAATGGCCATAGCCTAAAGTTGAGGAAACCAATGTGAGTAGGAGGATGTGGGTAGAAGATACATACGTATCTACCACGATGGAGTCCAATTAGTGTGTGGGGGCAAGGCATTCCAAGATAATGGCAGAGTGGAACAAAAATAATCCAATTAAAAATCTATCCATTTTCTTTGATAATGACAGGATGTTAAAAATATAGTTAATTCGTAATTTCTTTTGTAATACATTTTGAAATTATTTTGTATTGCTTAGTCCTAAGTAGTCACTAAAGGCCGAGGACTGAAGGTCATAACTTGAACAGTTCTACCATACAAATTGTTCTGAAAGATTTCAGTTGGATTTGGTGGCCTGTTACCTCAGTGGATCACCCATAATGCACTGTATGTATGCAAAGTAGAAAAACATCGGCAGCAGAAACATTAGAATTACCTGGGCCACCATAGAAGACACATCTCCAGTCTTCTCGGGTAGTATGACAGTGTTGGTGGTCTTGGCTAGCTTTTTAAAGGCATCTACATACTACACAAATGACAAGGAGGAGGAATGGAAGTTGAAATATACAGCTCCTTAAAGGCCTTAAATGTACATACAGGTAGTAGTTATACCACATTAAAGTGTGATGCATAAGTGATATCTGCCCAGACCAAAGGTCGAGGGCGGATATCACTTAGCTTCACACTTAAGTGTGGTATAATTAATATATATCACATATGACTTGAATCAATTGTAAAGGTGATGATAGGTACTGTAACTAAGAGTAGGCCTACTGGTGATATAACATTTATCACTAGTTCAAGTGTGAAATATAAGGTTTGTAACACCCCAGATATCACCCAGTTGCACTGGTAATGTGATATATTAATGGGTTATAATATCCCTGTACCATGAACATGTATGTATGTACTGATAGGAAATGAATTTCACACTTTATAAGAGGATGTAACAAAGTAGTGTACAGTAACATGTATTACTTAATCCCAAACCTCTGGATTTACCCTATCCACTTATATCTCCTCAGAAGCTCAAATGAGCTGTAATAGGCGAAACCCTAGTCAACTTAGGGCCAGTACATCAACAGAGGGCCAGTACATCAACAGAGGGCCAGCACATCAACAGAGGGCCAGTACATCAACAGAGGGCCAGTACATCAACTTAGGGCCAGTACATCAACAGAGGGCCAGTACATCAACAGAGGGCCAGCACATCAACAGAGGGCCAGCACATCAACTTAGGGCCAGTACATCAACAGAGGGCCAGCACATCAACAGAGGGCCAGTACATCAACTTAGGGCCAGTACATCAACTTAGGGCCAGTACATCAACTTAGGGCCAGTACATCAACAGAGGGCCAGCACATCAACAGAGGGCCAGTACATCAACTTAGGGCCAGTACATCAACTTAGGGCCAGTACATCAACTTAGGGCCAGTACATCAACAGAGGGCCAGTACATCAACAGAGGGCCAGTACATCAACAGAGGGCCAGTACATCAACAGAGGGCCAGTACATCAACAGAGGGGTACTACATTCAAAGTATTAGTCTCACTTGTTCTGCTACTGAGAGTGAAGCGGCATTGGACCCGTGCTATACACAAAGAAACAAATGAAACTAATTATGCAAGATCTATGTACGTACGTATGTATGAAGTGATAGGGAGTAATTTTAGTTGCATTCATAATGAACGATAAGTTTATTGAAGCTATGTGCAATGAAAATTAATTGAGCTACAGTAGATTGGATGTTTCGATCCGTAGGTCTTATTGCTGATGAAGACCTACGGGTCGAAGCATTCAATCTAGTTCGATTTTTGTTGCAGATAACTTCAATAAACTTATCGTATGTATGTATGTACGTATGTATTGTATAGGAAGAGGTATCTGACCTTCCTGCCAATAGCCTGACCAACCACTTGGAGTGATTTAGCTCTTGCTGTGGCCTTAGTGAGGATTGCCTTAGCCTCACCTGTGTCCATGACAACCAGAAATATTTAGAAAGTACATACACGAATAAATCTAACATATCATTTTCTGCTACATCTACTTTAGAATAAAGGCCTATAGGGAACTAAAATTAGTGAGAGCCTTGGATGAGAATACAAGAGTATTCTCCTTCTACTTTTCTTTAACTGGGTCAGACAGCTGATTCCAGGAATTCCACCCTTCCTCAGTGACCCGGGAGGCTTATCCTCTAGTGAGTCCTTACCATGCATGGTCAGCAATGGGTAACCTTTACTATTACTTTATTCATTCAAATGGTAAGTATCCTTACTATATTTTTGTATCTTCTTATGTCAGTGCCATATATGTACATAAACAGACGTACGTACATACATATGTATGTAGGTGTCCTTGTAAATGTTTACAGTCATAATACATAACTGACCCTGAGCCTGATTGATCTGCTGTATCTTATCAGCTTCAGAGGTGAGGATCTTGCTTTGTCGAACCCCCTCCGCCTTGTTGATAGCTGACTCACGAGCACCTTTAGGGAAGGAGACAAGCAGAGGAAGAAGACATGACATACATAGGGTTAGGATTAGAAAGCTACATACTGTATCCTCTCTTGCTGAGAAGCCAGTATAAACATTAACATATTATATAATATTCACACCTCAAGTGAAAGCTACATCGACGACTGAAGATGGTGATTGTGTAATAAGAAGATCTTGTCCAGGGAAGATCAGGGCTTACAGTATGTTGTGATATATGTAGCTATAAGTTTTCAAATATGTATTACAGTTTTACAGAAAAATCCAGAGATATGTTACTCATACCGCAAGTCCTGCTACGTATGCAATATTCAGGAGCATTTGAGTGTCACTTATGTACGTATACTGCTATAGGAATGACAAACCTTCGGACTCCAAAATGGCCGCTCTCTTCTTCCGTTCCGCCTCCACCTGTAAAGAGAGTTTAGTTATGATCACATCCTAAGGCTTCAGGTTCCTATAAAAGATGTCTGACTTAAAGTACGTACGTATTTCTATCTCTTAATGAATTGACATCTACGTACTTGATTAGGATTTCAAGCTACGTATGTATGTATATGTTCATTAGATGATAGATATTGCTTCTGGGCGTGCCAAACTTATCTTTAATATGATTTATCTTTGCTAAAGAAGATACCGAGGGGTTGCCATATCTATAGACACTTACAAGACCAAAGATGAACCATCTCAAAGATGCATGGTCTTAAAGATGAATCATCTCAAAGATGCTTGGTCTTAAAGATGAATCATCTCAAAGATGCTTGGTCTTGCTCAATATACGTAATATACATTTGTTAGTCCAATAGGAGTGAATGTGAGGTTTGAGAATGAGGATTACCTGCATCTGCATGGCTTCCTTGACTTTAGGCGGTAACTGTATGTCTCTAATCTCGTACCTCATGCAGATGATACCCCAAGCCTCTGAAGCATGGTTGATAGCCTCTATACATCATAACAACACAACATGTACGTAACTACGCATTGACCATGCAGAAAATGAGGAAAAGTTGGCATGAAACTGTTTACTTATCCAAAGCTCTTTAAGTGTTCCCTTAGTAATGTATTGGTCTCGGAAAACAGTCTCTTCTAAGTATTTTACTCAGTCTAAGCTCTACTGAGGTCAACCACACCCTTAGGAAATTGATTATTCTTATGAGTCGCAAGTAAACATAAATATAGTACATATACACCCCGTTGCTGGGGCAACCAAGGCAAATTATATTCCACAACCGTTCTAATAAAAAGCCTTGCAATTATTTACACTTGTAGCAATACATATAATATAGCAATGGTTTGGTTATCTCACCAACTATTGATGCATTTAAACTGGTCCTCTCCTGAAAAACTCTATCCAAAGCAATTTTACCTAAATGATTTTAACAATTACAAAACAAGTAAGGCGTGGCATCTATCATTTGGACACCTTCTAAAACAGGTGCCACACCTACTGTAGTATATAATACAGTGTGTTTATGGCATGTTCAGATACCAGTAGCTACTGGTAGTAACCTATACATACAAACTGATTTGACATAAGAGTTGAGGGAATCGCTTTTAACAATCATACACACATACAGTGCAACAAGTGAATCAAATCACACACTTTAACATTGAATGTACTGTACAGTAAAGTATGTACCTTTCAAGTGACTCACTATCACATGTACTTATAAAACAGAGCTAATACACTCACAGGGCTGCATAGAGGGGGGGCATTTGCCCCCACTAGGATTGATCCCCCCCCCCCCCCAGATTTTGGGAAGTAAATATAATGAACAAGGAAATTATTAACTGTTTTAAATCGTATTAACCATTTCCTTGTTCATACTATTTTGCCTACATAATAATATTGATGTTGGTCATAGAGTTTTCTGAGTTCTAGGTTTGACGTTTTTAAATGTGTTTCAGCCAATCCTTTGTCGAGAGATAAAGAATTGGTAGCTTGGTTACTCTAAAGAATTGCTACCCAGTGCTACTGATGAGGAGTGGTATTCTCCGAAAAGGCCTTATAGCACAGTGGTAAACTTGAGTTTTATGACGATTTTTACTACGAAGTTAATATAAACTACGTACGTACGTATGTACTTCAACAACACCCTCATAACATTGCCCCCTAAATTTTGAAAATTTCATTTAGCCCCCCTGGCCCTATTTCTGCATGCAGGCCTGACTCACCCAACTCAGATCTCATCGTGGTCTGCGCTAGCTGTATCATGGCATACTCTGCATCCTCAACACCATAAGATGCCTGCACACATGATATTAAAGTCTCAGAATAACAGTGTGTAAGAGGAAGGCCTAGTATTATATAAGCTATAAACCAATTAATTTATACATGATTCTTAGCATTATATCAATATTGTACCAACTGGTAGACTCACTTTATAAGTATCAAAGACGCGTAAATACAGGACTCCATCAATGTGAAGAGTTACATTGTCTGAGAATAAATCACATTTACATACGTACATATACAAATGTATATAGCAGGATCAGTGGAAAAGGAAATATGTACAAAGAAAATATTCATATGAATGGATGTAAAATGAAATTTCTTTGAACATTGTGTAAATTAATAAATAAAAAAATAATAAATGATAGACATGACTATACATTACAGGCATCATTGCATACAAAAAGTATTCATAAATGTATGGATATACATACAGTAGGAAGAGTGGATGGACGATGGATATAGTTGTGAACATGAATCAGTGAGATTGGGAAAAACTGTTCTATGTTCGTACCTTCTGTTATTGCAGACTGAGATGGTATTTCAATTGTTTGTTCCTTCAAGCTCTGAATGTAACGGATCTGATCAATGAGGGGAATTATGATATTCAGTCCCTGTACACAAGAAAGAATAAAACATATCAGGCAGTTTCAGCCAAACTATATATATACATACATCAACAAGTGAGTACCACTAGTAGAAATTGCACAAAATCTCTGAGGCCATTTTTGTGCTATAATATCAATTAAAGCTCTTACAGGAGACATTGTCTTTTTAAACTTGCCAAATCTCTCCACTATCCACTCCTCTTGTTGTGGAACAAAATGGATGACCTTCAAAACAAACAGAGATAATAAGAAAATGGCAGTATCACATATGCTTGAAGCTAGTGCTCTTGCTTGCAATGATGCATGTGATCCCTCAAACTTAAGAAATTGGCAGAAGGAAGAATGTCTGCTTCCATTATCCAATCATTTTGTTATAAATTGTGCAAGAAATTGATATATACGTACATACGTATATACTGTATAATGCACGCCTTAAGCATTTGTTAAACTACGTATGTATTAAAAAAGAGGCTAGTTATTAATACAAATCACAGTTAAAGTTTGATTGATAGGTGTCTGTAAATGCTGAGACCAAGTCACAGCTTCATATCTTTCCATTTGATGGAGTTACAGAATGAATATAGAGTACTCATAGTTTTAGAAGGAGAAAATTTCACTGTATACGTACATGTAACATGCAAAGTAACCATCAATTTTTTCAAAATACAGTGTTTGATTTTCCTTAATTCACTGGGATCCTTATTAAGTTGAGCTACGTAAGTGGAGTTTCAGTACTTAATAATGACACTTGCTGCATCAAGCAAAGACAACTGGTGGGGCATTGCAAGCATGTATGCTAGTGTACTGACTCACGTGGTTCATAGGCGGCCTTCTACGTGATGAGTGGGCACTAGTGGTCCTCAATGACCGAATTTGCACTTCAAAAAGAGTTGAGCGCAGATTCTACAACGAAACAGATTAGATGATTCGAAAAACTACATGGAGGGAACAGTTTTCCAGGCATTAAGTTGATCTGCAGATGGCTTTACATTTCCGTTATCTCTCAGCCATATTAGGTGCTTAATCGTAATTACAGGTGACCAAAGTTTTATAGAGTAATCTATTGCTTAACGTCTCATTGGGGAAATAGCCGTCTTGCCCGATTTGTACAGAAACATTTTCACGAAAATCGACAAGTAAGAGTACTTTCGCTTACTATCGGTCTTATGTTGAAATAGCTTCCTCGAAGAACTGACGCCATTTTCCTGGTATATATGAGTGCAGTGGCTTTATGGGGAAATCCCTTTACGAATGGCGCTAAGAATCGCGTAACTTCGCACATTTTTATTATTTTCACTTTGAGATTAAATTCCTAAAAATTAATGCGAAAAAAAGAGCGAAGTTGTTATTAGTGTTAGCAAAGATTTGTAGCAAACTAACCAGAGTATCATGAGGATGTTTAGACTGAACTCGTTGATATTTTTATTTCTATTCTCTTGTATGACCTTGTTGTTACTGTTGACGAAGACCAACCACAGAAATGCAGATTTCGAACGACTTCTAAGTACTAGTATTACCAAAAAGGATGAATCCCAACTGAAGATAACTTTACAAGATTCATCTGGTCGTACTTCACCTGTTTTGACAAAAAGAATAGAAAAAGGAATCAAGAAACTACTTCTTTTTGCTGGATGGCCGAGAAGTTGTGGTTCCTTCGTCGGAAGTGTACTCGATGGACACCCTAATATGATTATCGCAAACATCTTTTCTCTTTTTCCCAAGCTAGGAAGGGGAGAGCTGAAATTTGAAAAATCCACCATCTTCAACGCTTTGTACGAATTTACTCAAGTTGACAAAGAAGAAGGGCAAAGGGCAAATGCAGAAGAGAAAAAGGGATATCAATTAGTGTTTGACGATATGTACCAAGGAACCTTTGTAGATCATGTCGATGTCATAGGCGAGAAGCACGCATTGGGATTGCCAAACCTGTACATGCATCATCCGGAAAAGTTTAAATCCATTTTAGGGACTCTTCAAAAGAAGCTTAGAATCCCTGTATACATCATACGGGTAATTCGTAATCCTTATGACAATATAGCAACATGGGCAATGTATGAGAAATATCATTTGGAAGGAATTCTGCAGTTCAAGAAAGACACAAAGGAAAAAGGAATCAAATTTAACGATTCTGCTATTTTAGACAGAATATCAAGACTGTATTTTAAAGCCTACAAAGCTACTGAAGACATTAAACTTCTTGCTGACAAATCTACAGACATTTACTGTGCAGAACTGATAAGGAACCCAGAGGCTGAGATTAGAAGGATTTGTTCATTTTTGGAGGTTGAATGTTACCAAGAATATGTGTCCAGTGTTGTGTCTCATGTGTATCCGTCAGATTCTTCTACCAGAGATTATGTTCAATGGCCTAAGAATATTTCAACTTTCATTGAGAACTCTATCCGTACTTTTGGTGTTTCTCTGTAAGAACTGTTCACTGAAGATATCTTATAACTTTGATCCTAACCTCACAAATAGCCTTAAATTAAGATGTATCATTTTCAGTAATTTTGTACACTGATCTTGAAATAAGTATAGCTATAAACTACAGCGTAGCTACATTTTTCAAAAATTATTTCGAGTTTAAAAAAATTCGTGGAGCACCTGGCGCCCCCAAACTCGAACCACTTACTGGTTCTTTAGATGTCTGGGTGTATTAATGCCGCCAATTTCGAGGTCATATCTAGTAGAAAACGTTTTTGCGCAAGCTTTACGTTACGTAGTATTAGTAAAGGTGGTTTTTAAATCCTTTTCGTTCGTTCAATGTTCGACGCAAAGGAAAATTGCTAGAAAACGAAAGCCATCCGAGCTTCCGCCATTTTGGTGGCAGATACGAACAGGAAGCCATACGTTATAAAGGCACCTTGGGCGCCCAAAAATTGCTAAATTGACGTGATTGCGCAATGTTAGGTCAGACTAAACGAGTTCCAGATCGATAATTTCGAATAGAAAGGTATCGATTTCTATATACGAAGTGTTCTGTTTTTAGCCGTTCTTACGCAATCAGGGCGCATACGGTGCATAGCACACAAAAAACCGCATCCGGGTCAGTGGTATATGGTGCATGGTGTTAAAGGAAACAGACATTGGTCTCATAAAAAGAATATCTATATAGTCTGGGACTAGTGCAATGTGGTACACTTTATATGTTCCTGCTACTTGTCTGCATGTTCGAATTCTTGGTGTGTCATTCATTCATTTTAAGCAAGTAACTATATCCTCACAGTAATTTCATAAATATCTACTTTTACCAAAGACTCGTATTTAGTATATTTAGTATTAAATCAGCATTTTCATCTCTTTAACTAGGAGCAGTAGTTATTTTGGCATGCAATTATAATGTAAAGTTTGCATATAGCCATGTTCGAGTGAATACATTATAATTATAAAGTGGAATGATTAAAATCTTATGATGGGATATCGATAGCTGGGACAATGATCACAACAGATTTGTTTTCGATAAGGAATGAGTCCAAGGTTAGATGATAAGGTGGAAAAAGTGCTTATAGCCAAAATGAAATATTCAGAACTTGCTAACAACCAAACATCTACTAAGGCGTTGAAAAAACTCTTCTGACATTTTGCAATAGAAATATTTTTTGCTAAAGCCACATCCAATTGTGTGTGAATGGCTTCAATGTCAGTACTTACAATCTTGGAGCTACCAAAATTAATTCTTGCATATTTCTTCAGCTCAGTGGAATCCGTTATCAGCAAAAGAGGAAAATCAATGTCATGATCTTGTATGAACCTTAGGGCACAACGAATTTTACTAGCCCAGGCCACTTCATCCGGCACATAGCGTGTTGGATTCCTCGTAACCCATGTACCATTATCTTGCTTAACTTTTATCAATTTATATTTTAGCCTATCTTCCATCCTCCCATTGGAAAAAAGTCCGGTACGAACGTGTAAAGAAACGTATTTGCTTGGAAGGCCCGACTCAATTTTAAACGCTTCAATTTGCTTATAAAGAGCGTCGGGTTGACCAAAGTCAAGTAGTAAATGCGTAAGCAAAGCTGAAAGGAAGACAAGAATTCGATCATCTTGACCAGGATGTTTCCTAAATAGGAACATCTCATTTGCTCCACATCGCTCGTTAAAACGGATTTTTATATGCACATCAGCTAATAGAACTTTTGTTTTGCTAAACACTGCCTCACAATCCAGTTTCTGATGTGGCCCTTTCCGAATATGCAGCCTCCGATCTAGCTCATCAGTGACCCTCCAAGGAATTACATTTGGCTTCCAAAGTAGGATAGTTTCGTTACACTGAGGAACAAAATCGGCGAGGAAAAATCGTCTTGATAATATGGAAAGTAGGAAGGCAATTCTAGTATTCGCTACCATGCCGCCAATACCTATACTGGCTTTCCCCCGCTGAATGTGCATCCATTTAATGTCACTGTTAAATATTTCTGTGTCTCCATCCTTAATTCTCTTGTCAATATCTTTAACCCACTGAATATAATCATATATCTTCAACACAACTTGCCGAAAAGAACTATTTGGTTGGGCAGAGCATACAACCTTATTGCATTCCTCTATGAAACCTTGGCGTACTGGTAGAGAACTTTTGGAGTCTTTTAGTAACCCTTGGCACAATATCACACAATCGTCTTTCCTTCCTTTACTAATAGGAAAGCTTGGAATGGTTGGAGGTTCAAAGTTATCTGCTTTCACAGATGGCTGAATAGACGCTGCTGCATGTACGACCGTCTTAAAGTCGCGATCGATTAGGACTTTCGCGAATTCCATACTTTGAGAAGTTAGAGCTTGAAAACTTAAGTATATAGCAATCAATGTTATTGCTATTGTTGGATAAAATAATATCTTGAATAACCGCAGTCTCTTCATTGCCATCACATGCAGGCACATGAAATTTACAAGTCAATTCTGTTTATTATATATCCCGTACTCTCTAAGTAGGAATAGCCGGGAAAAAAGATGGCCACCCTATCTAATTTAATACCAATTAACGCCTCATAAATCGCCAACGAAGCGATTTTCGATTATATTCGGTTATTTGTAGCCATTCATGCACTCTTTTCTCAATGCCAAAACGTCTTTCGACGCTCTACAGCGTTCAAAAAGCTGTTAACCAGGAATAGGCCCATTCCTGAAATTCATTTTAATTCTTCTTCTTTTGTCAAATGGACTAGCGCTAATATGCAAACTTATGCAGGCACGTACAAGTTATAAATCGTTATAAATGTTTCCGAACTAGGGAATAGACAGCCCTAAATCTGAATGCGCTCTACAGGAAACAGGTTTATTATGAAAAGCGAAAATTGTGGTCCTCTCGGCCGCCATTTTTATATAAGAGATCATGGTTTTTGGCACATTTCTCTTGTCTGAGACGTTATTTCGAGATTTTCGCCAAGAAAACGTTCAAATCTATTTAAAACAAGTAATATTAAGAAGAAAAATGGGGAATACAAGTAAATAAAAAACATTTACAAAAATATTGTTAGAAGTACGTAGGAATGGCAGTGTTCACTAATACATCTGCAAAAGTATCGAAACAAGACACTGATTATAATATGATAAGGCTAATCATATAGAAGTTGCATATATACTGAAATTTAAGTAACTTAACCATACACTTCTGTACATGTGTTTGGGCGCACCATTCCTAGTGCGCCCAAAGAGATTGAAGATGCTATTCATTTCCTGGCAGTATGTCCCAAACTCAATGACAAATGACAAGAGATCTTCCAGAGGCTTAATGAATGAATGAGTGATTTACGATGAATGTATACATACTGTAAATATAATTTGAGAGCACTCAGCAAAAAAGATTATATCTGCAGGATGATTAAAATAAGTGGAGTCCTCTTTTGCACCACAGTTACACAGCTGGCAAATCCTGCTCTCCAGATCAACCTATAAGGGTGTGTCATGATCAATCTGCCCTTTTCAATTTCGAGAGGGAGGCACCCACAGCTCATGCAGGGCTGCCAGTACTCTCCTTTTGTTAAATCACTGATCCTTGTATAATCATCAGTTGAAGGCATTCAAGCCTGTAGTCAACTAACCTGCCCCCAGATCTACTGTTTTTGTCTAATAATGTCTAGTCTTAAGGTCCAATCTTGCAAAGCTAATTTATATAAGTTGCATTGTATGACTAAGGAATTGTGATCTTGGAAGTTATACTAGGGTTAGAAATAGCAGGGAGCATAGAAGTAGTCTATAGGTGAGGAAATATGAAGGAATAGAGGCCTATAGTGTCCCTATTAGGTGAAGATATTATATGAAATAATTAATTCGTTTCTCTGCTTTAATTTCATTCTTATCGAATGATACTAGATATCATTTTTTTCATCACTTGTATCTATTAACCGTTGTTACTGTAACTAATAGCTGGTTAATATAAACAGAAGCTTATGTGCATGTGGAAGAATATAAAAAGAATAATATAATTCAAGACACTATAGCAATATACCTATGAGAGTTGTCTATATACATGACTGTCATGTTGGATATACTTGTGCCAAAACACTATCACCTTGATCAGCAAAAACTATATGCAATGCCAATGAGTTTTATAAAGACAATTTAATGTGTAATATATAGCTATATTTGCCCTATACGTATATCTTTCACAATACATATAATAGGCTATATAGTAGAATTGTTTATATTTATCAAAGGAAATGATATGAAGTGTCAGCATTCACAGACATCGTTAAATTTAGAAATTTGATGGCACCTTTCTTTTTTCATACATAAAGTTTTATTCAATGCAAGAGATTGGAATAAGCGTTTAAGAAAAGCTTTTAATAAACGCCGGGTGCCAAATTGGAATTTAAATGGCGTCAGGTGACAGCGGCGAGGTAAAGATCGTTCGAATCCTCTTGGCTGGGGATGGTAGGTAACTTTAAGGGTTGATTGTAATGACATGTAGCTATATACACGAGTGACGCATGAATATATGGACATTTTGTGACGATTCTTTGTAATTGTTACGACCAAAAAGGATGATATGATTCGATTGTTAATTAATTGTTTCTTTATCTGATTTGGTGTAGAGGGAGTAGGAAAGACTTCAATAATTTTGGCATTAGTAGGAGAAGAGTTCCCCGAAGAGGTAAGCATTGTATCTCCGTATCCATAGACGACACACATACTGAAGGACTTTCACAGATTGTATAGGTATTTTACTACATTGTGCTACCAAAGGTGAAAATCATTTCATTTTTACCAATTTTTCCAGCAAACTATGTACATTCCTGTAATCTTCTTTATATGAAACAATGAAGAGCTAAATTTAAGTTTTCCTTGCCAGGTTCCTAGCAAGTCGGAGGAGATTACAATCCCGGGAGATGTGACTCCAGAGAAAGTGCCAACCCACATTGTTGACTATTCTGGTGAGTTCCTGTTAAGCCAAGCTTGTGAGTTTTGTACGGGAAGTAATGTTAACATACAAATGATTTCCAACAAGGGTACCTTTTTTGCATGCAGCGGTGAGGTACGTATAGCTTATGAGGTAGATTGAATGGATTGTTTGAACTTGACCAATATATGTGTATTTGTTGTGGGTCAAAATCAGTTTAAAGAAATACTGGTTGTTTAGTACACTCATCAGTATTACGTTCGTATATTGAATTTATGCATTTTGCAATAGCTAAACACTTTAAGTGTTCAATTCCTTCCTGGATCTTATAATTCCTTACCTCCTGGATCTCATAACTCCTTATTTCCTGCATCTCATACGTAACTCCTTATTTCCTTATTGGATCTCTTAACTCTATACTTCCTGGATCTCTTAACTCTATACTTCCTGGATCTTATAATTCCTTACTTCCTGTTTCTCATAACTCCTTACTTCCTGTTTCTCATAACTCCTTACTTCCTGGATCTCATAACTCCTTACTTTCTGGATCTCATAACTCCTTACTTCCTGTTTCTCATAACTCCTTACTTCCTGGATCTCATAACTCCTTACTTTCTGGATCTCATAACTCCTTACTTCCTGTTTCTCATAACTCCTTACTTCCTGTTTCTCATAACTCCTTCCTTCCTTCTATAGCTAAAGAACAGGATGGACAGCAACTGAAAGAGGAAATTGAAAAAGTGAGTTAATTTCTGCCTATTGTTTCTATGTTGTGGCATCATCCATTTAGTTGCTTAAGTCTGATCCTGTCGAACTTACCTTTAGATGAATTATCTTTTGTTTTTTAATGACAAAAGAATTAGCGAACAGCTCTACGAAATTACGTATATATATAAATTATGGATGATGTTGTGTACATACAAATCAACCAACTCCTTATACGTGCGTACGTATGTTTGCACTTATACTCTACGTACGTACCTTTTCCCTGTAGAGTGATGTCATTTGTGTAGTGTATGACATATCAGAAGATGATTCACTTGAGAGAGTAAGTTAAGCAGCAGATCATAGCACAGATTTCTTTTAGCTATACCACATGGAGGATATAATAAAGGGCCAACCTGCATACATACATACATAGTTCAATGTTAATTTGTTATTAAGAATTGGTAAGTTGGTATTCTCAGTGTTTCTTTCAGAGCAAGGGGGGGGAAAAATGATGATAATAGAGATGAAGAGGGGGGCAAACATATTTAGTGTACCAATGTTCATTCTGACACATATATAGCATATCACATTTGTCATTTTCAAGAGGAGGGGGCGGGGGGGGGGGGGCAAATTGCATATTGGTATATAATGACAAAATGGTAGCCAGTAACATAAATTTAAGGGCCTGAATGCTGGACTCTAAAGCAGATTTCTTACAATAACTTTCTGTCAACATTTGTACGTGTATTTACATAAGTGAATTAGGAAGTACTTATTGACTTATTTTGGACTTAGTTTGTAGACCAAGGCTGGATAACAAAGTATTTACAGTCTTAATTCAAGGGTCTTCCTCATTCTGTCCTCATTTCCTATTTGTTCAGGTGACAAATCATTGGCTGCCTCTCATCAGAGACTGTTCAGGGGATTCCCCGAAGCCTGTAGTGTTAGCTGGCAACAAGGCAGACCTACCATACGATCAGGATGAACAGACTGAGGTGAGTAACACTTGCAACAGAATCAGCAAATGAATACAATGTTTGAGACAAACTTGAATGTTGTAAATATGCACAAAGCAGGTCACATGTAGGAGGTGCAGTAGTCCATATAGATTATGAACTTGCTGTTGCCTTAATTATGAATTATTCTGCCAAGCTGACTTGTTTGTGCAGTGAGTGATTAGGTTATGTCTAATTCCTCTTGTTTAGAAGCTGACATACATTCTAAACACATACACTGAAGTTGAGTCAGGGTTGGAGGTAAGTATATACGTACGTGCCCTCCCAGTTATCATAATGTAGAGAATATGTAATATATGTAATATATGTACGTATTATGCCTATGATGATAGATATACGTATTTAATATATTGGAATGTTTATGAGGAGAAAATGGTGGTATACTCATTGTGAAGGTATTAGACGACCACATGGATATTCAAACCTGAGTAAAATTTATACACTATTATATTACAATGAAAAGTCAATTATCCGAATATTCGATTATCCGAACAAAGTCACAAGATGCTGACTCAGCAAACAAGTATTTTGAGTTGAAAAACCTCCACTCAAACTACTTGGCCGTTTTGCTAAAGCTTCATGAACGCCGTCATTTGCCAATTGATGTATAAAGTGTTTGTTCACGATTTGATTATACGAACAGGCCAATCCCCAATTAGTTCGGATAATTGACTTTCCACTGTATATACCTTACCTTACCTAAGTATTATATTTATTATTTATTATTTATGTTAATATAGTGTTCAGCAAAGGAGCTGAGTAATGTCTCAGAATTGTTCTATTTTGCTCAAAAAGCTGTACTTCACCCAACGGCTCCACTCTACTCTCCTGAAGAGAGACAAGTAATGTTCCTCATCTTTACAATTCTGCCTTGACGTTCTGTGATACTCATAAACATTTTCCTGAAAACCTTGCCAACTTTGAGGTCATGATATAATGTCCTCGTTTACTGTTGAAATTCCAACACAAATCTATTGTTGTTCTAAGAAAGTGTATTTACTCTTCCGCAGTGAAATCGGGCCATACACACAGAAAATTCCTATGTATATAACTGTATTCATATTATGTGTTTATTTATTGATGTTTGTCTTTTAATAGTTTCAAGAAAAGATTTCTTGAAACTATTAGCCAGTTACTCTTCTACTGCACTCTTTTCATTATCCATGCAGCTAAAGTCGGAATGTGTCATAGCACTTAACAGAGTGTTTCGAGTACGTATGTTCACAATGTTATCTATTGTCGCCTCTTTGATTGTGTGTGTCTATATGCAAGTGGAATTGAATGTTGGTACGTACATCATGATTACTACAGATTTTTGATGTTGATAATGATGGTGTCTTGAATGATAAAGAATTGAACAATTTTCAGGTAAATAAGTTGTGTATCAGTCTAAAGTACTAATTACGTATTGGTAATTGTATTACGTACATAAGTACATGTATATATACCATTTATGTACGTACATATGTACATGGTGCAATTACTTGTAGTGGCCCTTGTGAATATCTTTCTCTGTACATCTTCTGATTGGCAGAATTTCTAACATTATGACTCCACCTTAACAGCTAGTGTTGCACTTAACTTCCTGTAGATCAGATGCTTTGACTCACCGTTGCCTGCACAAGCCCTCCAGGAAATCAAAATACTAGTAGATAAGAATACACCTAGTGGGATCAAGAATGATGGTCTCACTATGGAAGGTACATACATATGTATATACCTACATACGTACATATGCACCTGACCCTAATTACGCTACAGAAATAAATTCACTTAATAGTCATATTCATCTTGGATATAAGAATGATTTTAACTTTTACTCCCTTTATTTCTCAGGTTTTCTATTTCTTCACAAGTTATTTATCCAAAGAGGAAGGCATGAGACAACTTGGAGGGTTTTGAGGAAGTTTGGTTACTCAAATGTCCTACAAATTAAAGAAGACTTCCTCCAACCAAAGTTAGTCTTAAGTAGAATGTTTGAATAATTAAACAGATCGACTACCCACACACAATGTGCATACGTATGTACATACGTAAATCACCATGAAGAAGGAAAATGTGAAAGTAGCAGTTACAGCATGCATCAGACCAATACAGGTTTTTATTGTGATCACCACAGTATTATTGATCATGACATCTTTTATACACAGTGGCTAATTAAGACACGCCCCTAGGCATGCCTTTAGAGTTGTATTGTATACACTCACTGATTAACAAGCTCAACCTTGATACCAAAGAGTTCTTACTTTTAAAGGGTTCATCTGAAATATTCAACAAGAAGATCAAACTTAAAGCTATGTTTTGAGTTATCTTTGAAAGATGAACCCTTTGAAGGATAACTCAACCTTGTCTGAGTTAGTTCTTGCAGCATTATCTGTATCATGTTTTGTTTCTCAATCTAGTTTTAGTGTTCAGCCAGGATGTGGAGTGGAGCTTAGCGATGTGGGACAGAGATTTCTAATAGGACTCTTTCAAAAATATGATAAAGTTGGTGATTACCTGTGTATTGGTTACCAGAATTTGGTGTAATTTTATTTTCACACAACCAAATGTTCTACAATATTTTAATATGAAATACATACGTACATATGTACGTCTATATGACTTATAGTATATAAGACATAATTAACTTAGCCAGCTCCGGTCTAACTAGGAAGACTGAAATCTCCAGTATAGCAGCTAGTACGTGTACAGATTTCCACTCATTACCAAGAGTGCGTTGTTTGTGCAGTTTAGTGAAGTCATGTTTGAGAAAAGCACATTCTTTTGCATATGTGTGTGTCTACACCGTGGACCACATGCTCTGAGTAATATAATGAAATTGTAATGTGATTGTCACTTTCCCTGTTCCTAAAGGACAAGGACGGTGCCTTGTCAAGTGATGAGCAGGAAGACATGCTGGCAGTGTGCCCAGAGTACCCTTGGGACCAAGAACTCATTGCCCTCACTGTGGGCACTAACGAGGAGGGAAACCTGACCCTGGAGGCATTTGTGGCATTTTGGGCGTAAGTGAACAAGTGTTAGCTAAAGGATATACTGAATGCACTTTTAAGACTATTTAATCCATTTTGACAGTTTACAGACGAGTATGGACTATACCTTCACATTATGTTTCCTTGGTTGGATGGGCTACACAGTGTTGGAGGGATCTCCACTGATAACTGCCGTTAAAGGTTAGCTATGGCTGGTAGACGCCCTCTCATTCCATTTACGTACGTATGTCATATTTTAATTAACTGTGTGGCAATCCCATGAAGTTATTTGCATTCAACCTATCAATTTTATGTGCCTGCACATTTTCTGTAAGTCATATTTATTTTCTGATCAGTACTGCTTGTATAAATACGTACGTATATGAATAATCATAATGTGTAGAAGTGAGACCAAGTGATGTTCAGAAGACTGTATATCAGTGTAGAGTTATGGGGAACAGAGGTTCTGGAAAGGTATGTACACAAGTACATGCCTCATTATTAACACATGAGAGTATCTACTGAACTTCCCTCTATCTACAGACGGCCTTTATCAGAGGACTTGTTGGCAAGCAAGATGTAAGTTGCCATTCTAAACATCTTTGACATCTTTGTGTCCTTTATTCCTCATCAATTCTCATGTTTATTATATACAGTATTACTTCTCTTTATCTGTATGCACGTATATGGATATATTCTCATTCTAATTTAGACATATTACATACGTACATACAGTGGAACCTCTCTAAGACGGACAGAGTTTCCACTGTATACGTATTCATACATATTTATATATATCCTTATTCTTCTTTTATATATACAGTACATATATGTATGTGTTTATATGAAGCGATAAGGGGTTTTTGTTGCGTTCATGATAAGTATCCTGATTTATTGAGACTCAGCGACAATTTTATTTTAAAAACAAATTGAACGTTTCGACATGGAGGTCTTCATCAGCATATTGAGACATGTGTTTATATGTACAGCTAGTGAATAATTTCATTTCAATGTGATAAGATATCACTATATTCTTTTTTTTGAATGATCCCTTTTATATTTTCTTGCATAGAACTTGGAACATATTGATGGTGAAGAGGAGAATATTGTTATTCGTCCAATGAAAGTGCTTGGCTCCAACATCTACTTGGTGGTACGTACATATGTCAACAAAAGCTAATTCTTGCATCAATCCGTTCCACCTGTCTTTTCCATTCCTCATTAATCCATCCATATAATCATAAATCATATAGCCATCAGGTAAACTGTCCTTCCTCCTATTCATCCTTATATCCACTCTCTATCTATGCATCCATCTATTTTTAGTTGCATGAGAACACAAGTTTAGCTGAAGGAGTTAATGCAGTGCTTGAGGGGTGTGATTCAGTTTGTCTCCTTTATGACCAATCCAGTAGAGACTCCTTTAGATATGCAGTTGAATTATATGTGAGCTAATTTTGTATATGTTAGTACAGGTTTTACTGTATTAGTGTATGCGTGTGGCAGTCGTGATGTGACTATTCAACTCTCCACTTTAGAGGACCATCAAGACTGCATCTGCTGATGTGATCCCTTGCGTATTTGTTGCTACCAAAGTAGATCAACCCAAAGTTCAGCAGGTACGTACGTATATGTACCGTTTTTGTCTGGATATCAACCTGGGCCTCTTGTCTGGATATCAACCTGGGCCTCTTGTCTGGATATCAACCTGGGCCTCTTGTCTGAATAGAGGCCTGAGCCTCTTGTCTGGATATCAGCCTGGGCCTCTTGTCTGAATATCAGCCTGGGCCTCTTGTCTGAATAGAGGCCTGAGCCTCTTGTCTGGATATCAACCTGGACCTCTTGTCTGAATATCAGCCTGGGCCTCTTGTCTGAATAGAGGCCTGAGCCTCTTGTCTGGATATCAACCTGGACCTCTTGTCTGAATATCAACCTGGGCCTCTTGTCTGGATATCAACCTGGGCCTCTTGTCTGAATATCAACCTGGGCCTCATGTCTGAATATCAACCTGGGCCTCTTGTCTGGATATCAACCTGGGCCTCTTGTCTCGATATCAACCTGGGCCTCTTGTCTGAATATCAGCCTGGGCCTCTTGTCTGAATAGAGGCCTGAGCCTCTTGTCTGGATATCAACCTGGACCTCTTGTCTGAATAGAGGCCTGGGCCTCTTGTCTGAATATCAACCTGGGCCTCTTGTCTGGATATCAACCTGGGCCTCTTGTCTGAATATCAACCTGGGCCTCATGTCTGAATATCAACCTGGGCCTCTTGTCTGGATATCAACCTGGGCCTCTTGTCTGGATATCAACCTGGGCCTCTTGTCTGAATATCAGCCTGGGCCTCTTGTCTGAATAGAGGCCTGAGCCTCTTGTCTGGATATCAACCTGGACCTCTTGTCTGAATAGAGGCCTGGGCCTCTTGTCTGAATATCAACCTGGGCCTCTTGTCTGGATATCAACCTGTGCCTCTTGTCTGAATATCAGCCTGGGCCTCTTGTCTGAATATCAGCCTGGGCCTCTTGTCTGAATAGAGGCCTGGGCCTCTTGTCTGAATATCAACCTGGGCCTCTTGTCTGGATATCAACCTGTGCCTCTTGTCTGAATATCAGCCTGGGCCTCTTGTCTGAATACAACCTGTGCCTCTTGTCTGAATATCAGCCTGGGCCTCTTGTCTGGATATCAACCTGTGCCTCTTGTCTGAATAGAGGCCTGGGGCTCTTGTCTGGATATCAGCCTGGGCCTCTATTTCATTTGAGAAATTTTGAGCCGTCCTCTATTGGAGTCCAGCTTCTATAAAATGTTATCCTTCCTTCCATTCACGCTTATAATCTAACTTCATAATCTTCTTGAAGCACACTCCATAGCCTTAGACATATGTACGTACTTAAGGAAGACACTGTACGACTTTCACTGCCTACTGCAATGGAGCTGGTTAGACGTTACAGTTGGTTCACACCTCAACCCAGTGTGTCGATTGGAGAGATTCTGACCGCTATTTATGAATAGCCCAGCTGACCCCCCAGACCTCTATACAGGCACATACAGTACATGTATGTATATGTCAATTCTCTGAGTGAATGTACCTTCACTTACGTACGTACATATGTCTTTATACCAAAGGACCTGTCCTTTGTGATAAGTAATGTAGTGATTGTCATCTAGTCTACATACGTATATCTTGGTAATCCACTTTTATGAGCTTTTATATTTATCACTACACAGGATTTTAGCATGACTCCAGAAGCTTTCTTCAAACAACTTGGACTGGGACCTCCACTAGTATGCCAGCACATTCATGTATAATGACAATGTGTCATATGCAGTGGGAACTGGTTTATCTGACATCAAAAATCTGGAAAATAATTTAATTGACAGAATTCCTGGGAACTAAAATGCTATTCCCTTATTAATCTCTCTCTAAATGCCCAGAAGAATATAATTCTAAATGGCCACATACGTATTTAAATACATACACACACAATAGTTTTAAAATTTTAAACATCAATGCATACAATACTGTATTTAAATGCACTTATTAATAATTATTCATGTTGTCATATAACAAAATCTTAGAAATCCACAACCTCAATTTTAAAGGAAAGAGACATGGGTCCCACTTTAGTATACAATCTGGGACCAGAGGAGATTATAATGTGGTACACTTTATATGTTCCTGCATGCTTTCTGTTTTATTCTTGGTGTGTCACACCTCATTTTCTTTCATTTTCTTTAGCAAGTAACTAAATCCTCACAGCAATCTCTTGAAAATGCTTACAAAATTATTGCTACTTTTACCAAAGACCCGTAAGTTTATGCATGTACACATACACTCTATATTTAGTGAATGTTAAATTAGTATTTTCATCTCTTTAATTAGGAGCAGTAGTTACTTTGGCAACCCAAAAGTGCCAAGATGGCTGAAGTTGGCTGGTGTAGGATTAACGGCACTCATAGGATTAGGAGCTCTTATAGCATTGTTAACTTTGAGATACAGAATATTAGCTAGCTAGCCCTGCTTAAGACATGTAGCCTACTTTTCCAACATATACAAACTTACAGTGTAAAATGATGTTTAATGAATATTAGGTATAGTTTATTTATTGTACATATTTACACAAACCAAGGTGTATATGCATTATACACTCCTGATCACTGATCATTAGTGGAAGGAATATTAATTATAATATTATGATGGGATTAATAGCACGCAATGATCACAACGAATTTGCTTTTGGTAAGGTGGAAAAATGCTCTTATAGTCAAATAAAAAATCAGAATTAGCTAGCAACTATACAACTATTACCTTTAGTAGCAAATCAGATACTAGAAAATAAAGTACAATTTACATATTTACATTTTTTTCAATTGATTACTAACTGAATATTTTGTAGTCCATGCAAGTTTGGTCTCTTTAGAATTGATATCTAGTATATATCATTTGATAAGAATGAAATTAAAGCAGAGAAACGAATTAATTATTTCATATAATATCTTCACCTAATAGGGACACTATAGGCCTCTACGTATTCCTTCATATTTCCTCACCTATAGACTACTTCTATGCTCCCTACTATTTCTAACCCTAGTATAACTTCCAAGATCACAATATTCCTTAGTCATATATACAATGCAACTTATATAAATTAGCTTTGCAAGATTGGACCTTAAGACTAGACACTATTAGACAAAAACAGTAGATCTGGGGGTAGGTTAGTTGACTACATGCTTGAATGCCTTCAACTGATGATTATACAAGGATCAGTGATTTAACAAAAGGTGAGTATTGGCAGCCCTGCATGAGCTGTGGGTGCCTCCCTCTCGAAATTGAAGAGGGCAGATTGATCATGACACACCATTATAGGTTGATCTGGAGAGCAGGATTTGCCAACTGTGTAACTGTGGTGCAAAAGAGGACTCCACTCATTTTAATCATCCTGCAGATATAATCTTTTTTGCTGAGTGCTCTCAAATTATATTTACAGTATGTATGCATTCATCGTAAATTACTCATTCATTCATTAAGCCTCTGGAAGATCTCTTGTCATTTGTCATTGAGTTTGGGACATACTGCCAGGAAATGAATAGCATCTTCAATCTTTTTGGGCGCACTAGGAATGGTGCACCAAACACAGAAGTGTATGGTTAAGTTACTTAAATTTCAGTATATATATATGCAACTTCTATATGATTAGCCTTATCATATTATAATCAGTGTCTTGTTTCGATACTTTTTGCAGATGTATTAGTGAACACTGCCATTCCTACGTACTTCTAACAATATTTTTGTAAATGTTTTTATTTACTTGTATTCCCCATTTTTCTTCTTAATATTACTTGTTTTAAATAGATTTGAACGTTTTCTTGGCGAAAATCTCGAAATAACGTCTCAGACAAGAGAAATGTGCCAAAAACCATGATCTCTTATATAAAAATGGCGGCCGAGAGGACCACAATTTTCGCTTTTCATAATAAACCTGTTTCCTGTAGAGCGCATTCAGATTTAGGGCTGTCTATTCCCTAGTTCGGAAACATTTATAACGATTTATAACTTGTACGTGCCCGCATAAGTTTGCATATTAGCGCTAGTCCATTTGACAAAAGAAGAAGAATTAAGAAGAAAAATGAATTGAATGGGCCTATTCCTGGTTAACAGCTTTTTGAACGCTGTAGAGCGTCGAAAGACGTTTTGGCATTGAGAAAAGAGTGCATGAATGGCTGCAAATAACCGAATATAATCGAAAATCGCTTCGTTGGCGATTTATGAGGCGTTAATTGGTAATAAATTAGATAGGGCGGCCATTTTTTTTCCGGCTATTTCTACTTAGAGAGTACGGGATATATAATAAACAGAATTGACTTGTAAATTTCATGTGCCTGCATGTGATGGCAATGAAGAGACTGCGGTTATTCAAGATATTATTTTATCCAACAATAGCAATAACATTGATTGCTATATACTTAAGTTTTCAAGCTCTAACTTCTCAAAGTATGGAATTCGCGAAAGTCCTAATCGATCGCGACTTTAAGACGGTCGTACATGCAGCGTCTATTCAGCCATCTGTGAAAGCAGATAACTTTGAACCTCCAACCGTTCCTATTAGTAAAGGAAGGAAAGACGATTGTGTGATATTGTGCCAAGGGTTACTAAATGACTCCAAAAGTTCTCTACCAGTACGCCAAGATTTCATAGAGGAGTGTAATAAGGTTGTATGCTCTGCCCAACCAAATAGTTCTTTTCGGCAAGTTGTGTTGAAGATATATGATTATATTCAGTGGGTTAAAGATATTGACAAGAGAATTAAGGATGGAGACACAGAAATATTTAACAGTGACATTAAATGGATGCACATTCAGCGGGGGGAAGCCAGTATAGGTATTGGCGGCATGGTAGCGAATACTAGAATTGCCTTCCTACTTTCTATATTATCAAGACGATTTTTCCTCGCCGATTTTGTTCCTCAGTGTAACGAAACTATCCTACTTTGGAAGCCAAATGTAATTCCTTGGAGGGTCACTGATGAGCTAGATGGGAGGCTACATATTCGGAAAGGGCCACATCAGAAACTGGATTGTGAGGCAGTGTTTAGCAAAACAAAAGTTCTATTAGCTGATGTGCATGTAAAAATTCGTTTTAACGAGCGATGTGGAACAAATGAGATGTTCCTATTTAGGAAACATCCTGGTCAAGATGATCGAATTCTTGTCTTCCTTTCAGCTTTGCTTACGCATTTATTACTTGACTTTGGTCAACCCGATGCTCTCTATAAGCAAATTGAAGCGTTTAAAATTGAGTCGGGCCTTCCAAGCAAATACGTTTCTTTACACGTTCGTACCGGACTTTTTTCCAATGGGAGGAAAGAACGTGGGCTAAAATATAAATTGATAAAAGTTAAGCAAGATAATGGTACATGGGTTACGAGGAATCTAACACGCTTTGTGCCGGATGAAGTGACCTGGGCTAGTAAAATTCGTTGTGCTCTAAGGTTCATGCAAGACCATGCTATTGATTTTCCTCTTTTGCTGATAACTGATTCCACTGAGCTGAAGAAATATGCAAGAATTAATTTTGGTAGCTCCAAGATTGTAAGTACTGACATTGAAGCCATTCACACACAATTGGATGTGGCTTTAGCAAAAAATATTTCTATTGCAAAATGTCAGAAGAGTTTTTTCAACGCCTTAGTAGATGTTTGGTTGTTAGCAAGTTCTGAATATTTAATTTTGGCTAAGAGCACCTTTTCCACCTTATCATCTAACCTTGGACTCATACCTTACCAAAACCAAATCTGTTGTGATAATTGTCCCAGTTATCGATATCCCATCATAAGATTTTAATCATTCCACTTTATAATTATAATGTATTCACTCGAACATGGCTATATGCAAACTTTACATTTGAATTGCATGCCAAAATAACTACTGCTCCTAGTTAAAGAGATGAAAATGCTGATTTAATATTATTTACTCAAAAAATCACTAAATATACTAAATACGAGTCTTTGGTAAAAGTAGATATTTATGAAATTACTGTGAGGATATAGTTACTTGCTTAAAGTGAATGAAAAACACACCAAGAATTCGAACATGCAGACAAGTAGCAGGACCATATAAAGTGTACCACATTGATGCCCTCCCCCAACCGCACTAGTCCCAGACTATATAGATATTCATTTTTATGGGACCAATGTCTGTTTCCTTTAACACCTTGCACCATATACCACTGACCCGGATGCGGTTTTTTGTGTGCTATGCACCGTATGCGCCCTGATTGCGTAAGAACTTTTGATCAAGGATAAAAATAGAACACTCCGTATATAGAAATCGATACCTTTCTATTCGAAATTCTCGACCTGAACTCGTTTAGTCGGACCTTTCATTGCGCAATCACGTCAATTTGCAGCAATTTTTGGGGCGCCCATGGTGCCCCAATATACTCAGATAATTATGGCTTCCTGTTCGTATCTGCCGCCAAAATGGCGGCAGCTCGGCTGGCTTTCGTTTTCTAGCTTAAAAATTAATTCCTTTGCGTCGAACATTGAACGAACGAAAAGGATTTAAAAACCATGCACCTTTACTAATACTACGTAACGTAAAGCTTGGGCAAAAACGTTTTCTACTAGATATGACCTCGAAATTGGCGGCATTCATACGGCACCCAGACATCTAAGAACCAGTAAGTAGTTCGAGTTTGGGGGCGTCAGGTGCTCTACGAGTTTTTTAAACTCGAAATACTTTGAAAAATGTACACTGTAGTTTATATGCTTATTTCAAGATCAGTGTACAAAATTAAAACTGAAAATGATACATCTTAATTTAAGGCTATTTGTGAGGTTAGGATCAATGTTGTATCTTCAGTGAACAGTTCTTACAGAGAAACACCAAAAGTACGGATAGAGTTCTCAATGAAAGTTGAAATATTCTTAGGCCATTGAACATAATCTCTGGTAGAAGAATCTGACGGATACACATGAGACACAACACTGGACACATATTCTTGGTAACATTCAACCTCCAAAAATGAACAAATCCTTCTAATCTCAGCCTCTGGGTTCCTTATCAGTTCTGCACAGTAAATGTCTGTAGATTCGTCAGCAAGAAGTTTAATGTCTTCAGTAGCTTTGTAGGCTTTAAAATACAGTCTTGATATTCTGTCTAAAATAGCAGAATCGTTAAATTTGACTCCTTTTTCCTTTGTGTCTTTCTTGAACTGCAGAATTCCTTCCAAATGATATTTCTCATACATTGCCCATGTTGCTATATTGTCATAAGGATTACGAATTACCCGTATGATGTATACAGGGATTCCAAGCTTCTTTTGAAGAGTCCCTAAAATGGATTTAAACTTTTCCGGATGATGCATGTACAGGTTTGGCAATCCCAATGCGTGCTTCTCGCCTATGACATCGACATGATCTACAAAGGTTCCTTGGTACATATCGTCAAACATTAATTGATATCCCTTTTTCTCTTCTGCATTTGCCCTTTGCCCTTCTTCTTTGTCAACTTGAGTAAATTCGTACAAAGCGTTGAAGATAGTGGATATTTCAAATTTAAGCTTTCCGCTTTCTAGCTTGGGGAAAAGAGAAAAGATGTTTGCGATAATCATATTAGGGTGTCCATCGAGTATACTTCCGACGAAGGAACCACAACTTCTCGGCCATCCAGCAAAAAGAAGTAGTTTCTTGATTCCTTTTTCTATTCTTTTTGTCAAAACAGGCGAAGTACGACCAGATGAATCTTGTAAAGTTATCTTTAGTTGGGGTTCATCCTTTTTGGCAATACTAGTACTTTGAAGTCGTCCGAATTTTGTCTTTTTAAACTTCGCAAAATTTGTCGTCATCAATAGCAATATAATCATAGAAAAGGATAGAAGTATTAGTAGCAATAACTTCGAATTCAGTGTGCACATCCTCATGGTACTCTGGTTAGTTTGTTATAAAAGTTTTTGCTAACACTAATCTAAGCTCTATATATATATACGCGTAACGAAAATATGCGTTTATATACATAGTCGCGCCTCGATCGCGCAATGTGCATGAGGAAGGGGTGTTGTTAATTAACACATTGCATGTACGGAGCTATAGTGTTATATAGGGGCGCTTATATTATCACCTTACCTTTAGGTCTGCATGCACTGCACTTTTGGCAGATGAGGTGATGTCATGCATATTACGTATACTAATCCAAAGTTTGCATGGCGCTATAGAATATATACAACATGCAGCTATAATGGTATGGAAACATCTTGAACAGCCAGGTTTCAAAGGATGCTTAAGTATATATGTGCTAATAGATTAATTTCATGGGTTTCCAGTTTTTAACAGGCCTGTTTCCAGTTTTATACTTTCATGCCTTCTAACTTCTGCATGAAACCTGACATTTGATCATTTGATGAAGCCTATAAGGCTGTTGAGGACCTAGACAAAATTAAATTCACAGAATTGATACATTTTAAAATGGTATACTTACAAGAACATCCAAAAAACAATTAATTAATGACTGATGCAAATGAACAGAAAGATTAGGAAAATATTATAATGTTAACTGAATCTATATAATTCAGTAGAGTAAAGTTTGTTTGTTTGTTTGTTTGTTACCGCATTACTCCGTCATTTCTGGACGAAATGCAGAGCATCCAGTCTCAAATTTATGTACGGGAGGGACATTTTTATCGTTTTATCGTAGCGGCTTCTATGCTAGTGTCATATATTTGGAGTGATTAACTTCCAAGATTACTTATTGATAGAGCTAGTACATCTAGATCTATAGATCTGCTCATTACATGGCATAGCTGACTGTGACGTACAGGAGAATGCATGACTGCAGAAGAGAGTGCAGTCATATTGCATGTATATACTTCAGGACTATTTGCTGCATGGCTTTAATGTGTTCTCAATTATTCCCTGATCCAATTCATCATCCAATGCATGCACATTCATTGTGTAGGTTCGATCTGCAAGACACAAGCCATGCAGACCATCCATATGTATGCATGTATATATGAACTACGTGCTTTAACTGATGATCAAGGAAAGCAGGATCTCATGATCATGCATCTAGCTATATAATAATATTTAAAGTGACACATGCAAAAAAGCACAAGGCCAAGTTGGGGCCCATGAGTCATTATAAAAGGAAACTATACTATATAGATCAATCTATTGCATGCTTCTAATCGTTTATATTATGCATGGTGCTATATAACTTAAATATATCATTATAATTTTCTCTTAATGTATACCGTTTGTAGCCAAAAATGATGTCTGTGATCATGTTTGGGGTTCCAACATAATATAATACTAGAGAATAATAAAAATTTTCTACAAAAATAGTGAAGATGTAGGGATGGCACAAAAAGCATAGAAACAAGAAAGGAATGTTACACAGTGAAGCATTAGCTATATATGCATGAATCATACAACACCCTTGCTTGTAGGATTCATGCATAGCTAATGCTTCACTGTGTAACATTCCTTTCTTGTTTCTATGCTTTTTGTGCCATCCCTACATCTTCACTATTTTTGTAGAAAATTTTTATTATTCTCTAGTTTCTGTACTTTTTAATGGAGCATAAGCTAGGAATTAGTTGTATTTTAAACCACTTTGGTTTCGCAATCTTCGACTGATTATGACGTCATTAAAATGGCGAATTTATTGAGGTCTTGACTCTGGAGCCATGAAAACTGTCATACTGAATAATAGCGTTATCGCTCTCGCTTCTACAAAAGAATACAGCTCGGAAAATTTAGAGTAATTTCGATTAAGAAGTAGTCCGAAGGCTTATTTCGTTTTTTAGTTACAGCGGCGAAGAAGATGAAGAAGAAGAAAATGAAAATGGGAGATTTCAAAGTTGGTTCATTTGCCAACGATACACGGTCGCTTTCCTTCAAGGCCAATTTATAGCATGGCTGTTCTATATTTAACTCTACATAGTCTCGTTTCGGCGATTTTCAGCCTAATTCGGAATTTCGCTCCTATACCAATGTATGGGGAAAACGAAACAACCAGTACCATCCCTACTACCGTACTCTCTGATAATGCTAAAAACAGCATGGTAGTGAATTAAACAGGAATGTACAGAATGTAAGTGTTTCACTGTCCATCAGTATTTAGTGCATTGAGAATCCTAGCCTTTTTGAATTCATTGGGAACAAATTAGGAGCAAAATAGTGGAGCAAAGCCATGGTTGACTGTGAGCATATGCAAAGAACCATACAGAAGTGGCATAGACTACTGAAATATAAGTTACTTATCCATACACATCATTTGGGCGGACTATGAATAGCAGAAGTAGGGATTTTACAAAGCCATTCAAAGGAATGCAGATCATTGCCTATACAGTAACAAAATGGACTAGTTTAGACCTTACTGTACGAGACTTTAATCGACCACAAGAAGATGTCTTCCGATCCATTCGAAGGGGCTCTTTGTAGTCTGTGTAAAGATCCTTTCGAGTCGTCTGAGTCTGCGATAAACTCGGGAGGAGATCTATGGCACCAGAAGTGTTTTGTGTAAGCTTTAAATGTTCCTCTATTGAAAAATATTTGTCCAAATTGATATTTGATCATTTTTTCTCTTTAGTTGCGTTCAGTGTTTTCAACCTTTTCCAGAAGGAGTTTTCTTTGAAGTGAGAGAGTGTTGTAATAATAGCTTAAATAATGAGAAATGTTTCAAATTTCGTATTTTACGTCCACTGAATACGCTCTAATATTCAAAGACTTGTTCTAATTGATTGATGTGTAGACGACATGATCAATGTATACACCAGTTTCTAGTCAGTCTGTGAGCTGATGGTGTCCACTGTTCTTAATATAGCTTTGGAAGGGACTGATGTACACTTAATTTAGCATATTTTGTAATAAAAGAGTTAAAACATATACAATTATCGCTACTACAAGTCACTACTTTAGCTCGGTAATGCAGAATATTAATGGATCTTGCTAGTGATAAAAAATTTGTAGTTCAACATGTTTGAACTTTTGTTATCAAGCCATCAGTAGTTATTTCTTCTTTGTCAGAGAGTAGGTCTGGCCTTTGAATTGAATTATTGAATTGAATAATGATATTTCAACAGGAAGAACCCATCAGCTGAAATTGCTGGTCTGCCTGGGTGTCCTGATTAGTTACATACATAAGTAAATATAAGTAAATATATAATGTTATTGCCAAAAATTGCTTGGATTTATCATAACAGTTGCATTATCATTTTTTTAAATAATTAATAAGATAGTGTTTCTTGCAGACAGTATCTTCTCAATGCTTGCTTAAAGATGTTTCCTGACTTGATGGTTCTGATGTCACTTGGGAGGAGGTTCCACTTGTGTGTTCTGCCTCTCTCTATATTTCTTACTGTTTGTGGCTTCATGGTGATAATATTATGCTCTTTTGTCCGTTACGATAAAATGAGGCCAGATCAAAAATTACTCTCTTTGGACAAATATGGCACATATGTAGATGTTCAGGGTATTAGTCAACTGTTGATAATAGTCCTCGTTTAACAGTAGTAGGTTAACTTGCTACTTCTCCTTGCTATGTATGTTTGTAGCACGAAGGAAGAAAGTACTGTGAACATGATTTTCAGACTCTCTTTGCTCCAGCCTGTACAGGCTGTGGTGAGTCATTACATATAGCACTGTGTGTACAGGCTGTGGTGAGTCATTACATATAGCACTGTGTGTACAGGCTATGGTGAGTCATTACATATAGCACTGTGTGTACAGGCTGTGGTGAGTCATTACATATAGCACTGTGTGTACAGGCTGTGGTGAGTCATTACATATAGCACTGTGTGTACAGGCTGTGGTGAGTCATTACATATAGCACTGTGTGTACAGGCTGTGGTGAGTCATTACATATAGCACTGTGTACAGGCTGTGGTGAGTCATTACATATAGCACTGTGTGTACAGGCTGTGGTGAGTCATTACATATAGCACTGTGTGTACAGGCTCTTTTGTTTATTGATCTGGTGATGTCAAATTGTTCATACATAGTTAAAGGTTTACATGCAAAAGGGCAAAATATGGAGTTGTTAGTTTTCCATCTGCAATTTTATTAATAGAGGTGACTTTTCTAATTTAGGTGACTTTGTGATTGGCCGTGTGATTCGTGCAATGGGGTCTACCTGGCACTCCCCATGCTTCAAGTGCATTCTTTGTCACACTGAGCTAGCCAACATTGGATTTGTCAAGCACAAGGGAGGAATGTAAGTTTTATTATTTATTCAAGAGACTTTGTAATCTTGCAATGATGTGCATTTAACAACTAAACTAAGTCAGCAAAGTTAAGTAATAAACACTCTCAGAAAATGAAGTGTATTAAACTAATTTGAGATTTAACTTGATCTTAATACACCAACTGTTTTTATGGAATGTGTTAGTTATCTCCTATTAAGAATATTAAGGTTTGTGAGACATTTAGAGTTCATACATTTGCTATACTGTCGTGATATAGAGCTTGTAAAACAATACATCTTGTATACTTGAAATCGGTGTATGTACATACATATATCTCTTGTTTTGTGTGATGTGTTATTTTCTGTTATCAAATGCTCAAAGATTGAATTCCTTACCTTTAGGCCTCTTTGTAAACCATGCAATGCTGAATTGAAAGGTAATTTACATTATATGCATAGATGCTACATATCCGCATCTCTAGTTAATTATGTGTATGTTCAATCATGTATTATATGTCTTCCACTTTATTATAGAGACGGGAAAGAAGTTTTGTGGCAAGTGCAAGTGAGTTTACCTAATATAGCTGCCTTAACTAGGTTTCTACTGTATATATGTTAGCCCCCTGTAACAGTCACTCTATATACGTACCTATAATTATGTATCTTTAATCAGCCATTATAGCAGATGAAGTTAGGTTAGTGAGACTAAACCAGTTGACTAGATTATGTATTCTTTATTACAGTACACACTTATATTACATTGTGTGTGCAGTATATTAATACTACCTTTGTGTTTATTTAGTATTACATTGTGTGTGCAGTATATTAATACTACCTTTGTGTTTATATTAGTATTACATTGTGTGTGTAGTATATTAATACTACCTTTGTGTTTATATTAGTATTATATTGTGTGTGTAGTATATTAATACTACCTTAAATTTGTGTTTATATTAGTATTACATTGTGTGTGCAGTATATTAATACTACCTTTGTGTTTATATTAGTATTACATTGTGTGTGCAGTATATTAATACTACCTTTGTGTTTATATTAGTATTACATTGTGTGTGTAGTATATTAATACTACCTTTGTGTTTATTTAGTATTACATTGTGTGTGCAGTATATTAATACTACCTTTGTGTTTATTTAGTATTACATTGTGTGTGCAGTATATTAATACTACCTTTGTGTTTATATTAGTATTACATTGTGTGTGTAGTATATTAATACTACCTTTGTGTTTATATTAGTATTATATTGTGTGTGTAGTATATTAATACTACCTTAAATTTGTGTTTATATTAGTATTACATTGTGTGTGCAGTATATTAATACTACCTTTGTGTTTATATTAGTATTACATTGTGTGTGCAGTATATTAATACTACCTTTGTGTTTATATTAGTATTACATTGTGTGTGTAGTATATTAATACTACCTTTGTGTTTATATTAGTATTATATTGTGTGTGTAGTATATTAATACTACCTTAAATTTGTGTTTATATTAGTATTACATTGTGTGTGCAGTATATTAATACTACCTTTGTGTTTATATTAGTATTATATTGTGTGTGTAGTATATTAATACTACCTTTGTGTTTATATTAGTATTATATTGTGTGTGTAGTATATTAATACTATATAGCTACCTTTGTGTTCATGTTGATATATTTATTTATGATATCCAATTAGTTTGCCCATTCACGGAGAACACATTATCTACCGTACAGAACCTGTTCACCCTAATCACTACTCTTGCAAGAAGTGTGGGTAAGTGTAACTGTAATCTTGAATAATTAGGAAGAACTTTCCAAATATGCAGTGTATTACCAGTCAACTTCATCTGCAATGCTTGTGGTTGTAATTGAATTGAAGTATTTGAATTATGTTGAGGGTTTTACTTTAATCTACAGCCAAGTGCTGACAGCCAAATCCCGTGAAAAGGATGGTGAATTGTTTTGCCTTCGTTGTCACGACAGAGCGGCTTCAATCTGTGCATGCTGCCACAAACCTATAGAAGGTCGTATCATCCACGCTATCGGAAAGACGTGGCATCCGGAGGTGAAGTTCAGCTACCTACCTACCATCAAAATACATATGTGTAATGTTTGAATAATAAGTTAGGCTGCAGTATGTATGCAATCTACAGTGTATGATTTTGTTTATTGTCTCTTGGCTATAATATATCCAGTGGTTAATGTCATGTTTCTTGCACTTAGCAGCACTTTGTCTGCGGAAGTTGTGAGAAAGCCTTTGATGGAAGACGTCATTATGAGAAGAAAGGTTTGGCCTACTGCGAGACCCACTACACAGAGGTGAGTCTTTTGATTAAGCAATATTTATCTATATTTCCTAAAGCAGGATACTTACGTACTTCCAATTATTGAGCAATCTTGTGATTATACCACTGTTTTGAATCTCATAAAAGACCAAAGTCTTGGCCTTAAACTTCCCATGATTAACGTGTTATGCCACTTATAGAAAGAAGGTTCATTTGCATACTCCTTTTCACAAAAGTTTTCCATTCCTTTGTAACAGCTTTTTGGAGAGATATGTTTCAGTTGCGGAAAGGCCTGCACCAGTGATGACAGTGAGTACATGATCCAGTGACTACAAGCACCTCCAGCTCCATACATCCTTAGAATATGGAGGGAAGGGGTGCTAATTACACAATACCTCTGCAATGCTATAATGTCATAAGGGTATTATGTAGAATACAAAAAGACTGTTAGATTACTCGTGTTTTTCAAAGAAGGAAATAGTTATAAATAGATTTAGCTCAGATATTCATGCATACTATGTAGTTATTGGTTACGATGAGAAACTGATTTAACCATTATTAGATAAATGTGCGATTATGTGAAATTTGTGTCATTGTTGCTCTAGTTGGAGAAGTAGATAATCACTGGAAAGTATTACGCCAAACCAGCCAAGTGACGTAAGTCTTACCTTAGCTTGGGCTGAGTCCTATTAACTGCAACCAGTCAGTTGGTCACTTCATGGTTTCCAGTGACTATCTATTTCTCCACCCTAGCCTTTGCATAGGCTCAGTGCAACTAACTGCCTCATTTCATTGTTACTCTAGTTGTTACAGTACATGGAAAGCACTGGTGCAGGAACCACTTTCGCTGTGTAGCCTGTGACAGTAGCCTGGCTACCAAGTGAGCGGCTAGTTAGCTGGTTGTAATGTTCCATTGTACACACGTATGGATAGTATATTATACGTATATACAGTGGAATCTCATTATAGCAAAGCTAAAGGGGACCAAAATTAGTTCCTTATATCGAATATTCACTATTATATTGAATGTATATAATAGTATACAACTTTTGCTGGGGCTACAAAGTACTTCACTATACTGAGACATTCACTATAAGCGATTTCGTTATAATGAGATTCATAGGTATATCTTAAGATTTTATAATTTGATTATTGTTTAATGCGTGTGTGTAGGGCTGGGGCTCAGTATGTAGATGCTGATGAGCGACCTTACTGTAAGAGGTGTCTTGACAGATTCCCCCAGGAGTATCGAAAGAGACTCAAACAGCGAAAAGAAGTGTGAAACTACCCATTTACTGCGTGACTGCTGTCAATGCAATTTAGTCCATAAAACTTCTTGTTAGTTGAACTGTATACAACTCTGTTATACACTTAGTGGTGCTTAACTGGCAAGGCCCAAGGCGATTAAGTGACAGTCAAATCACAAGTCACATCATTTTCAGCATCAAAGAAGTAATTGCTGGGAACTGATAGTCAGAAACCTTGCCCATTTCCAGTGGGAGGCCTAGGGGTCATCTTATTTTTACCAACTGCAATTGGTTGTTGGCTACCATGACTGACCGACAGGAGAGCTGATTTATGGGTAAATCTATTTATAAGCAAGCAATGCAAGTAGCTATATATCGTATACAATTTTTTGCGAGTTTCACAAATGACATGGATCATATTATATTGATCCTACACCAGGTATGATATCAGCCAGCAATTCGCAAAAATTTCGTCTCGCGAACAATCACACGTGCACACACAGTAGTTTCCCTGTTGGCATTTTAATTGTATTCATTTGAACATATGAATCCATTTAGAGGTCCTTAGAATGACAGTGACTCCCCCATGCGCCTTATATGGGCCTTGTACAGTTGACAATACCCTCCACAGGAGTGACGGTCTCATTAAATATGCCTTGACTATATGGCCGAGTATAGAAGCAAAGGTTTTACTCCAGAGACTAGTAAGTCTCAGAATCCTGTAATAATAGGATGTACCTGTGTTTCTTTTGAACACAAGAACCTGAATGCTGCTAAAGATGCACTTCGCGAATTGGCCGACGAATTCAGCGATCAATGCGAAGCTAAAGACGTTGCACGAAGCCTTTACTCAGGAAAAGTCCTTTCTGAATCAGACATTACTGCCATCGATGGTCTGCCAGACAGAAGGGATCGTGGAATGAAACTTGTACGGTTGCTTCAATCCTGTACCAATGAAGTTTGGTTTGATAGATTCTTAGGGAAAATATCATGCGAACCGGCCCATCATCGAATGGTAGAAAAGCTGCACTCTCGTAAGTGTGAGCTATTTATATTTAATAGCTATATTAATATATTGTGAATTTACTCCAACATAATACTTATGCACTTAGTGTATGTGGAGAAAGAGAGCGCTTATGCTTATGAAAGCCACCAAAAAGAGAAATCGTCAGTGCAGATTAAGCCGATATTGAGGAGAACCGAACACCTTGAGAATGTCGCATCCAATGTAGTAAGTTGATTAAACTATATTCACAGAACTACAATATTATATTCATATATCTACGGGTACTTATTTGTTTATTCAACTAGTTCTTTATTTCACCAACAGTGCTTTCTCTCCTATCATTTTCTTTGTATATTCACTGAGTGCCTTAATAGTAGCCCATGGCCATTAGGCTAGTGGCCTTCCCACTAAATAACCTAACCTAAAATATGTTCATGTGACAAAACACTGTCAATACAAAAAATTAATGTAAATACCGTGGTAACAAAAGGTGATATGTGTGGTATATATGACTCATGGAAACATATTTTAACTACTAGGGCATAACGGCCACGGGTGCTGGATGATGAATGACCAAATGTAATGTAATTTAAATTCCATATGTGTTTGTACAACCTACAAAACTATAAATGCCACCACTTGAGGGAAATAGCACAAGCACAAGCAGTATTTTAGGAATGTGATACATGTACTGTTGTAATTATCGCAAAGGGTGAACCCCTTTTTATACCTGCCTACATTGGAAAAAAGGATATACTACACATATGGCACAATTTAGCAATAGTACATTTCCTTAATTTTTTCAACCAAAGTCCCATATAGAAGGTAAAACAGTTTGTAGCAAGCTGCCCTTTAGGTTTATACTGTTTCTAGACAGATGTATATGTCCGAATAGAGGCCCGGGCCTCTATTTCTTTCCAGGGAGTTTTGACCCGGTGTCACAGTAAATTCTATCCCCCCAGATAAATTTTCCTAGGATAAAATATCCCCCTGGGATACTTTATCCTAGGAAAATATATCCTACTCTAGGATAGTATATCCTAGGATATTTTATCTGGGGGATGAAATATACTATCCTAATCATTTAGTATATATGAATGTTTATTATTAATAAAATAAGTACAAAATACTTGTCATGTCATGAAATTACAAAAATTAAAATACATAATCTGTTATGTCAAATGCATGAGATGTCAACTACACTTGGAGCAAACCCATGAAATATCCTTCTCAGAGAATATCCTGTCAGGAATGGCTTCACAAGATTTATGAAACCATCCCTGACAATTGCCACATAAGGCCGTCATCTTCAGGTAAAAGGCAATGGCAGTACAAACTGACACGCTTCTTTGTTAGAGGCTTTGGAGGCTTTATCTTTCTACTTGGAAAAGGAGCCACTTTACCATTTGTAAAGCATTCTAAGAAATGGCTCCTCATCTTTGCTTGTTCATAGCTAATATCACAAGAAGTTTTTAAATTAATCGAGACTCACATATATAACATAATTATGAATATACCTCTTGCTGCTTGGATCTTCTCCAAAGCACAGATCTGTAGCATAGGCTATTGCAAACAGGCCACAATCAGTCCCTCCTTTCTGCGTGGTCATTTTCATCAGTTCAAACACCACCTGTCTCTCGTGATGCAACAAGACTGCACCTCAACAGCAGAAGTGATTGATAAATTCAGGCTGTCATAGACTCTTACTAATCCTTTGTTTATTCCAGCCACAGTCAACCAGTGTCCTCTCCTATTATGGAGGATTTGCACAAATGGAGGTTCCTCTACTTGAAACCCTAAAATCTGGCCAAAAGTTGGTGGTTACAGACCATGCATATCAGGGAATTGCTTACTGAGCAGCTTACTAGCTGTATGTGATTGGCATTCAGCATACGCCCACTTTGGAGATCTTCAATGTCCATGTCATTCAATGAAGGAACAATATTGGTTGTTTTTCTTCTTTTTCTATGATCAAGAGTAGCTCTCTTGGATGGACCCCTTTTCCTTGATGGAGATAACTGTGGTGTGCAGTCATGGCAAGGTGTACTGGACATTGGGCCATCACTTTTTACATCATAATACTTCTTTTGCCTTGCTTGTGCCTTAAGGATGTTTTCTGTGGCCTTTGCTTTATTGTGCTCCCTCAGTTCAATCACTTGCTTCACCAAAGTGTCCTTTCTGTCTTCATCATCAATGGGTGAGGCTGGGTCAATTGAAGAGTTTGCCAACTCATGATCAATTGCATTTCTTGGGTGTCGATTGTACATTGGAAGAATCTTGCCTTGAGATCCTGTATGAGTACAATACTCCTTCCAAATGAAGGTCCCAATTTTCCTGCTGGTCCTGTGTGAGCTTAATGAGGGTTCTGACAAGGGTCTGATTCATCCTTTCATCCAAGCCATTGGTTTGGGGATGATAAGCACTGCTGATTCTATGCTCCACCCCTGTGTGTTGGAAGAGGCTTTTAGTGACATTGTTCACGAACTTGCGACCTTGATCTGATTGGACAATTTGAGGCCATCCATGGCAGAAAAATACGGACATTAAAAATTCGGCAACACCTACTGCAGTCTTGTCTTGTAATGAAACTACTTTAGGCCACTTGGAAAAATAATCCGTTAAAGTGATAATGTATCAGTTGCCACGCAGTGTCAATGGAAGTGGGCAAACTAAATCAATCCCCACTCTGCCACACATCTGTGACAGGAATGGGATGTAGTTCAGGCATGTTCTTAGCCAGTTTGCTGTTAACTCTCTGGCAAGTGTCACAGTACTTGCAGAAATTAAGGACATCCTTTGTTAGTGACTTCCAGTAGAAGGACTGTGCTATCTATAGATGAAAAAAAGATATATATATTAATTATCACTGTTGTAAAATTAATGCAATTTATACATGCTTAATTCCTATGCATATGCCTAGTATAATGAGATAAACAAATATAACTATACATGCTATGAAGCATGTACACACCTTGCTGTAGGTCTTGTCTCGTCCAAAATGGGAGCCATCAATACCACTGTGGCAAGCTGTCAAAATTCGCTGCTTTTCTTCTTGGTTTGTGATCACTCGCTGCATCACCACCTCTCCCGTGTCATTCTTCACAATTTTTCGAAATAGAACACAGTTTCATTCATCAAATTTCTCGACCTGCTGTCTCAATGCTCTCTTATCGTTAGCTGTGAATCCGTGAGGATATTCGGGTTGATTCTCCTTGCTTCCGTGGATATAGCGAATGAGTGCTTGGCATCTCTCCTCTAATAGTATCGTCGATGTCATTGTAGACCGATTAAACTGTTACGGACGAAAATGAGGGGTTTTTATAGGGTTTTTATAGACATTTTTGGCACTTTTTTATTTTGTCACTTTCCTATTGGCTGAAAATCCTAAAATCGTATCCCCTTTTCAGCCCAAGGTTGCTTCTTATGTATCTAAAGCATTTCCTGATGATACACTTAAATTGTAGAGTATAGGATAAAATTTCCTAGTTTTGTTTATCCACCGGGATAGTTTATACTATCCGGGCAGATAAAATACACGGGGGATAAAATATCCTGTGACACCGGCCTCTATTCAAGCCTGGCTTCTATAAAATTACCTAAATTTTTGTCTGATACCTAGCCTTGCTTCCAATATAAAATCAATGTCTCTTCACGCGTGGGTAGGAGCACGGCTGTCAGTCCAGATTCGCAAGTGCCTACTTCTGTCATGAAAGAGAGTGTTATTAGAGGCCACCATGTGTACAAGATAGTCTGGATCCCAGTCATCGGAGAGCTGCTGCCAATGAAAGCTGAAGACAACAATGAACACGATGAGCAGCCGCTTCTTTGCTCTTCTTCTCTGCGCACTCAACGGCTTTCAATTTGAAGGAGACATCGTACAACTTCCTCTTAGACATCGTTCGCTTGCAGAAGTGGCATACTGAAGCTTAACTATACACATCACTTCTATGTTTGGGCGCATCAATCCCTACTTCTAATATATCCATGATGTGCCCAAACATAGAAGTGATGTGTATAGTTAAGTTTCAGTATGCCACTTCTGCAATGTTAGCCTTACCATATGATCACTTTCTTGTTTCGTTACTTTTTCTAGATGTGCCAATCACTGTTATAGTGCCATCCCTACTTTTAACTTCATTTTTGAATGTTTTTATTTAACTTTCATATACTTTAGTGATAAATTGATTACTAGTAATGGTTATATCTAAGTCTAAAAAGGGGGATTTCCTAGGCCTGGTATTTGTCTTTTTAAGAATAAGTTCTTTGGGGTAAATGCATGGCAATGGGGTGTATATATATTAATAGACTTTATATTTATGTTTATAGATCAAATTAGATATCCCTGCAAGGCAGCAATCCCTTTCAACAGGTCATGCAATCAAAAAACCTCCATTGACAATTGTTCTAGTGGGTGTTACTGGTTCAGGAAAGAGTACACTTGGAAACTTCCTAATGGACAAGGTGGTATTTAAAGTAGCTGATAATGTATTTGACGATGCACAAGCAGTTACAGAGAATGTTATTAGCGATAAATTTTCCTTTGCCTCTTGGGATGTAAAGCTGATTGATATGCCAGGCCTAGAAGATGGTATGACACAAAATGAATTTTTTGCAAAACTTGCAGAAGCTTTTTATGAGGCAAAGGATGGAGTAGATGCTATTTTACTCTGTTCAAGATTAGGTCAACGGTTTGGTCATAGTGAGAAAGATTTCACAGAGATTTTTGAAGAGCTTGGTCATGGTCATAACATTTGGGATCACTGCATTTTGGTGTTTACTGAGGGTCAGAGGGCAGGAAAAACTGAAGAAGAAAGAAAAAAAAGCCTCCAAGATCTTCAGCATGGAAAGACAGGTCGCCGGGGACTGTTAAAAACTTGGGTGGAGAATGTTAAACAAAGATGTGTTGTTGTTGAAGCAGTTTATAAAGAAAAGGGGCACCGAGAGACAAAGCTGATGGAAATTCTTAACCTTGTCAGTAAAATACGTTCAGGCCAAGATTATACTCCCCTAAAAATGAACATTCAAATTTTGGCCGATGAAATATCAGCTACTAAAAGAATTGATTGCAAACTTTCTAAGGAAAATGACACAGATGAAGAAATTCAGAAGAAATCTGTGATGGTATTGGCTGAAGCTCTTCAGTTTCTTAATTGGAAACTTCCTGAAGGCACTGGTACTCCAAAAATGCCTGAAATGATTGACATTATACAACAACTTATTGAAACAGTGAAAGCAAACACAGCGGAAAAAGAAGAACAAAGTAAAAAGATGAATCACTTTGATGAAGAATTGAAGTCTTTGAAACAGAAAAAAGTACAAGGTGAACAGCAAGTGAAAGAATTACAAGATAATTTGCAGAGAGTCGAAGAACAAAAACGCATTTTAGACAATCAAATTGAAGCACAAAGAGAGTATTTAAGACGGAATTGGTTAGTAAGTACGAGAAAGTTGTACAGAAAGTTTTCTTTTCTCAAGAGTACATCAGAAAGTAATCCCGCCTCCACTGTTACTCAGAATGCCTCAACAAATGGAAGTAATCTCGCCTCCACTGTTAGTCCGGTACCAAATCCAGTTACTCAGAATGCCTCAACAAACGGAAGTAATCTCGCCTCCACTGTTAGTCCGGTACCAAATCCAGTTACTCAGAATGCCTCAACAAACGGAAGTGATCCCGCCTCCACTGACGGTGAATCAAATAAATGGCCATGTATTATAATCTAGTAATGTGTAAACATCAATTAATTGTAACATGCATTTAGTAGATGTAACAATAATTGTATCGAAGAAGAGGGGACTTTAAGATCTGACTTTAGTTTCTATATAAGTTTAATCAAATGTAATTTTCACTTCAGTTGTGCCATGTAGCTACGTATATATTATAAGTCTTGCCATTAATTACAAAAAGCCTGTGCAATGGTTATACACGTGGAAGAGAAATGGACTAGTTTGACATTGACAGCAATCAAATGACAAGCTTTTTAAGCTGAAACACTCTTAGACTATGTGAAAGTGATTAAAGTTAATAACGTAGAAACAGGGCACCCCTGCAGGCGCCACACAAGTTTTTATATACTCAAAAACTTGCACTCCTGGCTTCAGTCCATGATATATATATATAAAATAGTAAATTCAGTTCTTTCATTGCAAAAAGTAAACTGTACATATATATAACCAACAATGTTAAAGTCTCTTATAGTTCTATATATCATAATTTAAAAGCTCGTACACATGTTACAGATACCAAATATCTACACTAGTCTTCATTTTCTTGATTTGAAAAGGCACTAAGTGTTGCTAGTTTCAGTGTTTGCAACAGCTAAGGGTTGTGGAGTCTTTCGGTGCCTGAATGACTCGACCACAGGAAAGAAATCCCACTTCTGTGCCATATACTGCTCCCATACATGAGACTCCTGAATTACATTTAATAAAGAAATAATATACTGCTGCATCATAAATTACATACTGCATCATACCTTGAAGCTTATAACTATAATATATAGATGTCTACTGTGATATACTATTTGCTTACCACTACGATTATGTACATATTCATAAAGGACACACACATATTATAAGAAATGATGCTACAAATGATACATTCTACCAAACCAGCCCAGTGATCAAAGTCCTAATTTTACTGGAAGCACCAAAGTCCTATGTACGTATATATATATAGAGAATATAACACAATACCTGTCCAGTGAATTCAGTTTCTGGTTTTTTGATCAAATGCATAAGAAAAAAACTAATGAACAGTGAGTGATACAGTAGCTATAGCTTGTACATTCATAATTGCACAATGCCAGTCCATTTACTGTAAAACCCTTAATATTATTTAATATTAAAGTCCATCATTTTACCATATATGACTTATTAACGTCCGTTACATTTAGCATTTTGTTGTAAATACTTGCTCCACAACACTGGACATGCGTAATAATAAACATTTTAGCGACCATAAATGTTAATTAGCAAATGATATCGCATCGCTAATTTCGCTAACATTAATGGTGTATTAATATTAAGGGTTTTACAGTATCAGGATTATTAATTGCATGTCTCTTACGTACATGTAATGAGCAAAGTGATGCTCCTTCTGAGTATGTTGATCAAATCCGTGGGGAATTTCCTCCAATTTCTCCTTCTGCAGGCCACAAATAAAGCATCTCGTCTATAAGATCAAAGAGAAATAATTGAATTTAACATACTACATGTGTATTACATGTATTACATGTGTACATATGTACATATATGTATTACATGTGTATATACATGAGTGCGTACGTATATGTATATGAGTGTGTATATACCTGCATTTCTTCATTCTTAGCTTCTTCCTGGTTCCTTAATTTCCCAAAGGAATCTGTTATCAATCCTATATATATAGGCCTATATATGGTCATCCGATTAGGTCAGATATGTATCTATACCTGTTAAATACCCTGTGTGTGTCATTATACCTGTTAAATACATATATAGGGCTGTAGGTACAACAGAATTGTCAGGTCGTCTAAAATACAAAATGGAGAACGATGAACTGTCAACTAACCTTGGACAATGGAAATTAGGATGACAATCACGAAAAAGAAAAACGGCATATCAAACAACATTCTATGAAACTGGTCATCTCCGACAGCAGACGAGATGACATCAGCTACGTGATCATAAGAACAAGGAAAGCTTTACATATACAACCAGCGACCTTACTGTAAGAGGTGTCTTGACAGATTCCCCCAGGAGTATCGAAAGAGACTCAAACAGCGAAAAGAAGTGTGAAACTAGTTGTTACTGCGTGACTGCTGTCAATGCAATTTATTCCACAAAACTTGTTACTGTCGTTGAACTGTTTACAACTCTGTTATACACTTATATTGTAGCTGCTTCTAATATCATGTTCATGTGTGGAGTTAACAAAAAATGTTTGAAATGTGATATTGCACTGCTTCAAAGTATAAGGTAAATTTCATTTGGAAACCAAATCATTCAAAATATACACCCAAATTGATGCATGCAATATTCTCCACACCAAATAGTATGGTGGCTCAATCGCATATACCTTCTACATATACAGTCAGACCTCATTTATCCACACCTCAGATAACCAGTTCCCTCACTATCCACATCATTTCCTGCTGAAACAATTCTGCACAATACATTTTTACTGGAAACCTTGCTTTCCATAAGTGGTTACATTTTTTGTGTACATACAGTATATATAATACGTATATACGTATGGCAGCTGATTAAATCAGTGACATCAACATACGTACGTAATATTACTGTCCCTATTGCCTGCACTGCATGTGTCTGAGGTTTAATTAAATAGCTTCATATCTTTCTTTCTGTTTGATAGAGTAACAGCCCTCAATGTACATTAAATTCTTGTATACAAAGTTAATGTATGGTGAGAGATAGGGCAAATTTTAAGTTCCATCAAAATTTCAAAAACTCAATGGACATGCTCTATAGGTGTCTGTGAATGCTGACACCAAGTCACAGCTTCATGTCTTTCCATTTGATAGAGTTATAACCCTCAATGTACATTAAATCCTTGTATACAAAGTTAATGTATGGTAAGAGATAGAACAAATTTTAAGTTCCATCAAAATTTCAAAACCTCATTGGACATGCTTTATATATAGGTGTCGGTGAATCCTGACACAAAGGATTAGCTTCACATCTTTCCAATTGATAGATCTAGAGTTATAATACTCAAAGAACATTATTCTTGTATACAACGTTAATATATGGTGAGAGATAGGACAAATTTTAAGTTCCATCAAAATTTCAAAAACTCATTGGTCATGCTCTATAGACATCTGTGAATGTTGACACAAAGTATTAGCTTCATATCTTACCAATTGATAGAGTTATAACCCTTTAATGTACATTAAATGCATGCATACAAAGTTATAATGTACGTAAATTTACCCTATCTCTCCCCATACATTTTCTTAATACAATGTACACTTAGAGCTGTAACTCTGTCAAATGGCTAAATATGAAGTTTAAACTTGGTGTCTACATTCACAGACATGTATGAAACATTTCCAAACAGTTTTAGAAATTTTGATTTCTACATAAATTTGCCCTATCTCTCCCCATGCATTAACTTAACAAATGTACATTTAGTGCATGCCGTAACACTGTCAATTCGGTAAATATGAAGCTTAAACTTGGTTTCTACATTCACAGACATGTATGAAACATTTCCAAACAGTTTTAGAAATTTTGATTTCTACATAAATTTGCCCTATCTCTCACCATACATTAACTTTGCATAGCAGTAATTGAAAGTACATTTATGGCTCTAACTCTTCCAAATGAAGAGATATGGATCTGAAACTCTATATCAGTATTCACAGACATGTATGACACATTTTCAAACAGTTTTAGAAATTTTGATTTCTACATAAATTTGCCCTATCTCTCCCCATACATTAACTTAACAAATGTACATTTAGTGCATGCCGTAACTCTGTCAAATCGGTAAATATGAAGCTTAATTATAAACTTGGTATCTACATTTACAGATATGTATGAAACATTTCCAAACAGTTTTAGAAATTTTAAATTCTACATACGTATGGTGAGAAATTTTAAGTTCCATCAAAATTTCAAAAACTCATTGGATATGCTCTATAGGCATCTGTGAATGTTGACACAAAGTATTAGCTTCATATCTTACCAATTGATAGAGTTATAACCCTCAATGTACATTAAATGCTTGCATTCAAAGTTAATGTATCGTGAGAGATAGGGCAAATTTTAAGTTCCATCAAAATTTCAATAACTCATTCAACATGCTCTATAGACATCTGTGAATGTTGACACAAAGTATTAGCTTCATATCTTACCAATTGATAGAGTTACAGCCCTCAATGTATATATACATTAAATGCTTGTAAATATATACAAAGTTAATGTATGGTGAGAGATAGGGCAAATTTTAAGTTCCATCAAATTTCAAAATCTCAATGGACATGCTCTATAGGTGTCTGTGAATGCTGACACCAAGTCAAAGCTTCATATCTTTCCATTTGGATTGAGTTAGTTATTAATGTATTATTGTTAGAGAAAATTGCGTAATGCCATATATGGCCAGCCGTTAGAAGGTGTATATGAAGACAAAATTCGATACTGTATCCGAAAATCTCTAAATTATCCTAATCATTTACTATACATGAATGTTTATTATTAATAAAATAAGTACTAAATACTTGTCATGTCATGAGATTACAAAAATTAATCTGTCATGTAAAATGAAAATTAAATAAGTACTAAAATTAATACTTGTCATGTTTTCGAAATAGAACACAATTTCTCGGCCTGCTGTCTCAATACTCTCTTATCGTTAGCCGTGAATCCGTGAGGCTATTCGGGTCGATTTTCCTTGCTTCCGTGGATATAGCTAACGAGTGCTTGGCATCTCTCCTCTGATAGTATCGTCAATGTCATTGTATACTATAGATCGATTACACTGTTACGGACGAAAATTGGCTGAAAATCCTAAAATCGCATCCCCCTTTCAGCCCAAGGTTGCTTCTTATGCATGTATCTAAAGCATTTCATGATGATACGCTTAAAACGTAGAGTAGGATCAATTATACTACTCTAGATCTCTTCCAGCATTCAGATCTAGAGGCATCTGGTATTAAAAGTTAATGTATGGTGAGAGATAGGGCAAATTTTAGGTTCCGTCAAAATTTCAAAACTCATTAGACATACTGTAAAGGTGTCTGTGAATGCTGACACAAAGTATATAATTATATATATGGGCAGTTGCTCCATCTCTTCTTAGTACATACAACAATATGCAGTCTGCAAAATCATTTCCCTTTGTTTCTTGATGTTGATGTCCACGTGTACTGTATATTTATTTATTCTGTCTTTCAATACAAAAATTATGTAATGCAAATAACCTAGAAATATGCATTCAAGTCTTCTAATATACATCATTTATACAATACACCATTTATACAATCTATCTGCTTATATGAATGCTACAGGTACAAAATTAAAATATATCTACACTAGTCTTCATTTTCTTGATGTGAAAAGTGACTAAGTTTTACTACTTTCAGTGTTTGCAACAGCTAAGGGTTGTGGAGTCTTTCGGTGCCTGAATGACTCGGCCACAGGAAAGAAATCCCACTTCTGTGCCATATACTGCTCCCATACATGAGACTCCTGAATTACATTTAATAAAGAAATAATATACTGCTGCATCATAACTTTAACTTTATAACTACAGTATATGTATTAGTTATACCACGGCGCTGAGGTGTATATGGGTTTTATACGTACGAGTCACTGATGCGCCCAAGGGCAAGTATGTATAAAATCCATATACACCTCAGCGCTGTGGTATAAGTGATATATACTCCGTCGCTTTATCGTTATTTGGGGGGACTTTCAGGATGGCTCATCTAGCGTCTGGTTGGTTTTGCTTAAACGCTGACGACTTCATAGAATGCTCTTGCCCTGACTACTCCAACTGTCCTAAATGTAAGGAGAATTGTCCACTCCCCAAGAAGAAACGTCTTAGTTTACCATATTTGGGCAGGGATATAACAGGATTTAAGAAGCCGATGCAGTATATAGCTTCTTCTTAAATCCTATTATATCACAGTTATGAAATTTAAACACAGGCGGTTGCCCCGGCAACAGAGTATATGGTTACAATAAAACATATTATATGATACTACTACAATCATATTATTTGTGCACCACTACTTACATACAAACAACTATAATGTACACATTCATACCCACCCATACATTATAAAATATAATTATATGATATGCAAATAATTGCTAAAAATAATTATACTACCAAACCAGTCAAGTGATCAAAGTCCTAATTTTACTGGGAGCACCAAAGTCCCATGTACGTATATATAGGGAATATAACACAGTACCTGTCCAGTGAATTCAGTTTCTGGCTTTTTGATCAGATGCATAAGAAAAAACCTAATGAACAGTGAAACACACAGTAGCTATATCTATCTTTGTGGTACTTATACATTCGTAGTTGCACATTTATCAAAATTATTAATTGTCCCTTACGTACATGTAATGAGCAAAGTGATGCTCCTTCTGAGTATGTTGATCAAATCCGTGGGGAATTTCCTCCAATTTCTCCTTCTGCAGGCCACAAATAAAGCACCTCGTCTATAAGATGAAAGAGAAATAATTGAATTTAACATACTACATGTGTACATGTGTATATGAGTACGTATACATACCTGCATTTCTTCATTTTTAGCCTCCTCCTGGTTCCTTAATTTCCCAAAAGAATCTGTTATCAATCCTATATATGTATGGTCATCAGATTAGGTCAGATATGTATCTATACCTGTTAAATACCCTATGTGTGTCATTATACCTGTTAAATACATTATATAGTACAACAGAATTGTCAGGTCATCTAAAATACAAATATAAAATGGAGAACGATGAACTGTCAACTAACCTTGGACAATGGAAATTAGGATGACAATCACGAAAAAGAAAAACGACATATCAAACATCATTCTATGAAACTCTTGGTCATCTCCGACAGCAGACGAGATGACATCAGCTACGTGATCATAAGAACAAGGAAAGCTTTACATATACTGAATGTACACTGTGTTACAATATAAGGTATTAGTAATACAGTATTAGGTTATCACCTTATGCAGATTATAAATTCAAGGAATGACGGAGGTGAATAAACAAATAGTATAGCCAAGGCATTGCTAGTACTCACCAATACCTCCTCCAGACCTCAGACCATGATTGAGATGGAACAGGAAGCACTACACAGCGTCAACCAAATAGATTTCAAGTTATTCTATTAATTGTGAACTGTGAATTGCTACAGATAAGCTCAAAGATTACCATTTAGATATAAATCTAAACCTACAGTAGCAACGAACTTCTTTTTTTAGTTGTTAGACCTAACTAGCCATATAGAGTAGTAAGGACACTGTCAATCTCACCACTATAAACAGTTCATTCTGCTTGGTGCAGAATACAAGCTAAATCTGTCTTCCTTCAATATCATAACAGCTAGACCTAACTTACCTTGTACATGGTGTCACAGTTGGGTAGCGTCCGGTTACTGTTCTCTATAATATAGTACTGCTGAAACATGTTGAAAGCAATGACAGTGTAGAGGTACACGACTACACACGTCATAATAATGGTCACAAGAACCTGTATATACATACATATGTATATAAATAATATCAATAATATACAAAGTACATTATAGATTTCTGTATATTTAATATATTTGCACTCCTATAGTACCTGTTTGTAGTTCAACAAGACAGACTTCAAAACATTTTGAAGTGATTTGGAGTATGTTACTAGATCCAGCAGGTGAAAGGCAAAGAAAAATGGATTCCACAAAAAGCCAGCCAAACTGACTAGAAAGCATAGTATTCTATAAAAGAAAGGCTAGAAACAGAAAGAAGCACACATTACAAGGTTCAAGCTACTGAGGTATTAAGACTTGTACGTATATACGTATGCTCATATAGGCTAATAATAAATTAATTTACTCTAGCCATATTTACTGACAGTTCCCGTAACATAAACACCAGAAAAGCTTTAGAGATGAAAATCATGTAAATAAACAATTATATGAAGTTTAGATAAATTTCATGCACAAATATGAGAGCCATTTACTAGATTTGTAACTGCCACGCCCACTGCCCAGATGTAGTATCTGAAATACTCATCATAGATAATTCTGATGACATCACATCTCTTGGCTAATAGAGACTTCTTCTTGGGATTGCATAGGTGTGCCCCTCTGCCACGCACACACGTGTTTAGCTATACAGACACCAATAAAATAAACATTAATTAGTATGGTAATTATAGATTTTACATACAATCTAATCAAGCCACGTATGTACATACATCATATATACGTACCTACTATCCAGCCAAGCTATATACATACTATTTACCTACCATCCATCAAAGCTACATGTTATATACCATCATCCATCAAAGCTACATATACCTACCATCCAGCCAAGCTATGCATGTATACGCATACAAAGGTATAGGAGTGTTACCTTTTGTTGAAATTGCTTGTTATCCCAGAGGTAATGTGGGAAGGAGGGGGACCAAACCACCATTCCATCCCACCAATCAGCATATGATTCATGGCTCTCCAAGATCCACGATCTACTACCTTCTAGCTTTTTAGCAATTGATTTCTCTCGTTTAAACAGTAAAACTGGAATCTGTCAGAAACAAATTAAATATCACATTGAGGTTGCTAGCACAAAGTACAAAGTACACCATGGGATATACAATGTACATATAGTTGCTAGCACAAAGTACAAAGTACACCATGGGATATACAATGTACATATAGTTGCTAGCACAAAGTACAAAGTACACCATGGGATATACAATGTACATATAGTTGCTAGCACAAAGTACAAAGTACACCATGGGATATACAATGTACATATAGTTGCTAGCACAAAGTACAAAGTACACCATGGGATATACAATGTACATATAGTTGCTAGCACAAAGTACAAAGTACACCATGGGATATACAATGTACATATAGTTGCTAGCACAAAGGACAAAGGACACCATGGGATATACAATGTACATATAGTTGCTAGCACAAAGGACAAAGGACACCATGGGATATACAATGTACATATAGTTGCTAGCACAAAGGACAAAGTACACCATGGGATATACAATGTACATATAGTTGCTAGCACAAAGGACAAAGTACACCATGGGATATACAATGTACATATACGTAGTTGCTAGCACAAAGTACAAAGTACACCATGGGATATACAATGTACATATAGTTGCTAGCACAAAGGACAAAGTACACCATGGGATATACAATGTACATATAGTTGCTAGCACAAAGTACAAAGGACAGCACAGGACAATACTCACTTTGAGAAAGAGATGTGAAGCCATTACCAGAAAGGAAGTGCATACATGCAGGAGACTAAGCAGGCCCAACAGAAATGGCCCCCACATAGCGAGCACCTCAAAATCACAAGTGTAACTTTTCTTTTGCAAACACAACCTAAAATTCTCTTGAGCAACCTATAGTTCATAAACACAAATAAACAATGCCCACAGGCATGATGTTTATGAATTCAAATTCAAATGTACTTACTCTAAAGCTGAGGAGCAACAGATTTACAAAGACGGTAATGAAAAGTAGACTCAGTTGAAAATCGTAATATTTTCTGGCCAGCTGGGAGGACCAGGCAGAGTGAAGATGAGCTTCGGAAATCATTGGCTCATTTTGGAGGAGAGAAGATGTATTACGCTTGATTGGAGAAGCATACACATCAGAAGAAGTGGATTCTGAAGGAAACTTCAATTTTGATCTGTCAAAATGGCTAAAGTCTGCTTCTATACTTGCCCTGCGACCAGAGACACTTCGAAGAGGCACACTGTCAGTTTGAGTCTGAGTATGTTCAGTTGGGAGCTTCGATTCTGACCTGATTCAGTTTTAAGAGAGAAAAAGTGGATATGTAGAGGTAAGTAATTCACTGTAACAATGACACCTACGTAATTCTCCTTTTCAGTTTGTTCTTTATAGAGGTAAGTGACAGAGTTACAAAAATAGTCAGCACATTCAACAGGAAAATTACAGTATTGATAATTGGCCATGACTTCCATCCTGTCACTTGGCTGTGTAGCTCAGTTAGGAGATCCGAGGATCCCATCCTATTGCCACTAAGGTCAAACAATCAAACAAGACATTTAGCATACAATCTTACCTAACTAATAGAGTAATACACATTGATATTCACTTACTGGTGTTGTTGTTTGTGAGATTCAGCTTTTTCAATTTTCACTTCTGATTCTGTTCCCCTGATTTCAGAAGCGTACTGAATCTACAAATAGAAATACTCTACTATTTCAAAGGACAAGCTAAACAAAACTACCTCATACATCATTCACCAAATATACCTCAAAAATGGTGTCTTCACAATAGTCAATGAATGCTGAGAGTTTCTCCCTTTGGCTGTGGACATCTAAATGCTGCAGAAATTCTCGCTTGGAGTCTTGAACCTGTCTCTCCCTCCACTGATTAATCCAACTTGGTCTAATTTCAAAGTACACTCTCTCCACTTGCCTGCTTTTGCCTAAAACACAAAGTATTGTAAAGTCACTTGTCTTAAACGTCCACATACTGTTACATATACGTATGTACCAATAATTTCAATTCTGCCAAGACTGGATTCAAAGTATTTGAATAGTGGCGACTTGGTTTGCTTGAAGAATTCCAAGGAAGTGTCTCCGGGAAGATGTTCAGTGAGTGTGGTAATGAGAACACAGAGATCAAAACCTACAGCAACATTTACATAGATAATAACACGTTTGAGAGACCATTAAAGTATTTCAACATATCTAGATAAGTCAACCATGTCACTCAAGACCTTTATATAGAGATTGAGAAATTGTGCAGGCACCTACGTATATATCTGTCCTCAAACCACAAGTATGTGATTTAGTTACCTATCTGTCCCCAAACCACAAGTGTGTGATTTAGTTACCTATCTGTCCCCAAACCACAAGTGTGTGATTTAGTTACCTATCTGTCCCCAAACCACAAGTGTGTGATTTAGTTACCTATCTGTCCCCAAACCACAAGTGTGTGATTTAGTTACCTATCTGTCCCCAAACCACAAGTGTGTGATTTAGTTACCTATCTGTCCCCAAACCACAAGTGTGTGATTTAGTTACCTATCTGTCCCCAAACCACAAGTGTGTGATTTAGTTACCTATCTGTCCCCAAACCACAAGTGTGTGATTTAGTTACCTATCTGTCCCCAAACCACAAGTGTGTGATTTAGTTACCTATCTGTCCCAAACCACAAGTGTGTGATTTAGTTACCTATCTGTTCAGCTGGCATGTGAAACCTGTTTGTGAACTCCATGTAGTCCAGGCGGCCATCTTTGTCTAAATCAGCACATTCCATTATATTGTCGATTTCTTCACTATTAAGGATGGAACAACTATAGCACCAGGTGACACGTTGCTCCAAAGTTGTTCAAAACTAAAGCATTGAGCTATAAAACTAACACTGAATAAGATGTGAAATGAGACATTGCTTCTTGGAATTCTGACTTGGAAATCCATCCATCACCATTCAAATCATATTCCTATTGAGAGTAATGTGATATGTAGCTAGTACTTTGAACACATGTACAGTATTTCTAATCATACTTTGAAGGCTTCTGCAGTGACAAGGTCTTTCAAATCCAAAAACATACAATAGAAGCTGATAATGCTCTACAGAACAGGGCAATGACTGAGATAGAAGCTTGAGACAGTGAAAGTGGAGTTGCATGCATACCTCTACTGCTTCAGCTTCTTCCACAAGCATGTTTGCCATCACTCTAGCAGCTGGACTGTGAAGTCCCACACCTGAAGTAGAATAAGATATAGCTCTGTGTCGCTGAGTAACTAGTTGTGGTTACACTATCACTACTATAAACACATATAGCTCTACAGACATTCAGTCAATGACTATGGTCAAGCTATATACATACGTATAAAGTTGTACACTTATATAGATTTATACAGTAACTGTGTGTTGTATGTGAATATATCGCACAGCATACCTTCCAACATTCCTTGAAGTAAAGTAAATAAACTTTTTTGCACCTTCATCAAATCTAACATTAATTCAATTTGTGTAGACTCCTACAGTTAAATATCAAAGCATACATTCATGAATATGCTAGTACACTCTGTACATTTTCTGCTAGAGAGGCAGTGCTTCTCAAACCTTTCCCAGGTACCACTGCAGTGAGGCAAACAACTTCAGAAATCCAGCAGCGGCATCCCATAGTCTGCTGCTGACGAGTGTCTGCTGGTTGGCTATGCAAGGTCCCTACACAATACAATGAAGTCTATAACTGAGAATGATATATTATTTTTATGTAATTTGTTGACCAAAACATGACTTGGAATTCCATTAATCACATTAAAAATGACAATTTTTCTTGAAAATCCCATAGATCAAATTAATATCAATCAAAACCTCATAAACCATCTGTGCAATACTTGGAAAGCAGCTACTATCAGTACAGTTCAGGGATACACTCTACTGGCGAGACAATGATAAGGTGACTACCTGAATGTATTCCGTAAGTGTCCTCAAAACCTGCTTTGTCAACAGTAGAGCTCTTTTCAGCGATTCCCTTTTGTGCATTGAGACTAACCCTTCTTCACGGAGGGACCAGCAGAAGTCAGACAAAGACTCCTAATGTATGTAGATTTGAAACATCATCAATGACTTCATAACAGTACTACTAGCAAAAGCTACTTTTCTTTTGAAAGGATCATCTTTCGATTTTTAGAGTGTCTAAAGACGCAGTCACTGAAGAAGACCCTTAGGGTTGAAACGTCTGACAACCAAGAAGAGACAACAAAACTGCATCTTTAGACACTCTAGAAGTCGAAAGATGATCCTTTCAGAAGATAAGTTCAACGCAGTTAGAAGAAATCCTTATTCTATTATAAATACTAATACTAATACTCTTAATAAAGGAAGCACAATAATACGTATATAAGTCTGAGATGAGTATCGTCATATCCTAAGTACCAAAAATAATATCCTATATCACATATTGCGTAAATGTTATCAATTAGTTATTCTATACAGAAGTGATATAGGGTCAATAATATTAAGAAAAAATATCATTGGGAATAGATTAAGTCAAAGTCATCTGGGGAGGAAGTGCCCAACACTGCTGCTTACATGAATTGGACATACGTATTTTTGTTGAATGTGTTTAATTTACAGGCAATGATTAGTGACTGTATATACAGTTGAAGTAGTGTGAATACATGTATGTAGTGTGACTATACCTGGAGGCTTAGGAGGTAGTCTACGGTGCACACAACAATGTTGATAGTAGTAGAGTTGTTCTCCTGTGTCCGCAGGTAATTCTGAAACTCTAAGGAAGTTAGAAACAAAACTGTAATGAGCATCCTTCTACAGAGACGCACAGCATTACAGTACCTTGATTGTGTCCTTCACAGAGAAGTTGCAGGAACCTGAAGAGTGACCACGTGCACTGGTAATCTGACAGGTTCCCCCTAGAATTGCTCTTGTAGCTACCCTGCTTCCATCTTATAACACTGGGGAAGAAGAATTCAACTGTAATCAATCACGTGAGTAGAGTAACCTTTATTTATTTATGTCTTTATACTCTAATTACATATATATAACATATTCTAAGATATATGGTCTGTATTCCTATATCATATTATGATCATATGAATGTTCAGATGATCCAATACAGTCTGCAGTTAGTTTATGGTCAGAGGTGAAGTCCAGGAATCATGAAAATGTTCAGCAATCAAGAACATCCTCCATTTTGATAACGTACGGATATTAACTACTTACCTACAGTTATATATCATCTGCTCAATACACCTCAGGACCTCCACATCCATACCCTTCAACTTCTTCAGCAACTCCTAGAGGTACCAAGCAGTCATCAGTAGAGGTTAGCATTCATCAATAACAGTACAAACATTGTCATATGGAGGAAGTCACACTGAGAAACTCACTCTCTGTCCCTCCTCGCTGCCTCCTTTTAGCAGTGCAATGCCCAGGTGTAGGGACATTGCTGCCAGCAGCTCCGACTGACTGTTGCAGATGGCCAGCACTTGCAGTATCATCACGGCTGCACCACTGGCAGACAAACTAGACTGGTTTTCACAAAGACGAGCGCGGAGTGCTGCAAATTTCTACAAAAATGTGTACTACATCTGTAAAAACCCTAACCATTGGAAAGCTGTTAGCAAGTGTATTATTAATAACTTAGAGACCACACTAGTCAAAGTCCACTTCAGCCCAGCCCAGCTCAGTGTATAATAATTTCAAAAGACTTTGAAATCTGTCCAATACTTCAGCTAGTGTAGTTTTCTAAATGATCCATCATGATTCTAGCCATGGGGAGACTTTTTTGAACTGATTACTGATTACAAACCTTGTAATTTTTAGTTGGATCCTCTTCCTCATCCATGTCATCTTCGTCAGTAAAGACATTACAAAACTATGTATGTGTGTAAATGGGATCATCTCACATCACTTAGCAACCTCACAGGAAACACTTTAAACGAGTGCAGGCTCCACTACTCACCATTGACAACACCTGGACATAGTTGGAGTACAAAATCACGGGAACTCTGTGTTGAGAGAAAAAAAGAACAGTTTTGATACAGTCTTTGACTACTAATAACAAATACTTACACTCCATTAACAGCTTCCTTTGTAAACATTGAAATCAACTGTTTCAGGGGCTGTTCCTTCCCACCTGAATGCTAAATAATATTACTAGAGATAATTTTAATACAAATATGGAGCCCAAGTTTATTCCATGTGAATTGAATGACCGTTAATTATCATAAATGTCCATTATATTATGATTTGATATTACCTTTAATATTTCTCTCAAGGTCTGCTGAGATCCCTTCTGTATTCCCTCAAGCCACACCTTCTGGTAAGAGTGCAGAAAGATATTGACTGCCCTATGCCTGTACAGAGGTATGTAACAAGTAACTAGTTAGTAGATCAACACTCTGTCACACTCACATGTCCAGTTTGTAGAATGGTACAGCCATGAAACACCTGATAATGGCTTTTCTTCTGTGTCCAGTTAAAATTTTAACTTTCTTCCACTTGTGTCTAGCTTTGGTGCCTTTGGAATTGTCTTGCTGCTAAGGGAGAGGGAAAGGGAAAGGGAGAGGGAGGGAGAGAGTGAAGGAAGGGGAGTGGGAGGGAGAGAGGGAAGGAAGGGGAGTGGGAGGGGAGAAGGAGAAGGAGAGGAAGGGGAGTGGGAGGAGAGAGGGAAAGGGAAAGGGAGAGGGAGGCAGAGAGGGAAGGAAGGGGAGAGGGAGGCAGAGAGGGAGGGAAAGGGAGAGGGAGGCAGAGAGGGAGGCAGAGAGGGAGGGAAGGGGAGAGGGAGGCAGAGAGGGAAGGAAGGGGAGTGGGAGGGAGAGAGGGAGGGAAAGGGAGAGGGAGGCAGAGAGGGAGGCAGAGAGGGAGGGAAGGGGAGAGGGAGGCAGAGAGGGAAGGAAGGGGAGTGGGAGGGAGAGAGGGAAGGAAGGGGAGTGGGAGGGAGAGAGGGAAGGAAGGGGAGTGGGAGGGGAGAAGGAGAAGGAGAGGAAGGGGAGTGGGAGGGGAGAGGGAGAAGGAGAGGAAGGGGAGTGGGAGGGGAGGGGAGAGATTTATTTGAATCAAAAACTGTCAACTGATTTATAAAATGACAACTAACCAAGCTAAGTCTCTGTTCCAACCTTATGAGCTCAATAATGCCATCAACCTTATCAGAATCATGACCTAATTGAGTGGGGAGTGTCTCCAATAACTTTCCATTCAAGGAGGCACTGCCAGATCCCTACAGTACATATGTGCATAGAGACATGTGCACTACAGAATGATTAGCTAAACTTACTGAAGATGCTAATTCCAGGGCCACCTGTGCCTTAAGTTGTTTTGTGTCCAGGTTCTTGTCCTGATAAAAATTAGAACTGAAGTATTCATGCAATCCAAAACAGGCTCACCATACCTCAGGATCTTGGGAATGTTGCTTCACAATGTTCTTTTCTTCATGTGTCAGCATTCTACTCCCCAAAAAGACTAATTTCTTGGTGCACCAAATTAGTATGTCCTCTGAGATTCTCTTGTCAGGAGATTTTGAGGGGTCCTAAAGATCAAATATAACACGGGCCTCTCTTAAAGTGATGCTTCCTTTAATTACACCAACCCACTTTTGTGGACAGCCAGTTGGCCGATCCTAAAGTCTGTTTGGGGAGCTGCTTGACAAACTCGGGCATTTCATTAAGGAAGATGTTCTGTTGAATAACCATCTCCCTCTTAAGGTGCTATACCATAGAGAAGATTGACACCAGGTAATAAACATGTAATTAAATATATTAGTGTGCTTACACATAATGAATTTAATGGACATAATATACCATTTGACCAGAAATTTGGTGGGGAATATATATTTTGGCGGTTTTGAGAGCAATCAGCCAATATTTCAACTGCCAAACAAGAACAACTGTCTTGTCAGTAAAATTGCAAAAGTAAAGTCTGCCAAATGCCATAAGTTGAGCAATCTGTCAAATATTCTTTGCACCAAAATTTCAGACCATACAATATTGTAACGTAGGAAGATGAAAGGAATAGCTTTGCAATAGTACTGTGAATTAAGTAAACACATGTACAATTCATTGTTCAAACTTACTGAAGATGTATACCAGCAATGAAATACTGATGCAATGCTCTCATAAATCTGGCTAGCAGGATTGCCATTTGCCTCCAGCAAATAGTCCCTAGAGAGATATATCACTTGCTAGACTATCAATCCTACATATTTTACTATGTATTCTTACATATGCGTATCCAGGAACACTTTCAACACAGCCGAAAACACTACAATGTCTCGGGTAACAGAGCTGTACTTCTTACTGAGGATCTGGAAGAAAGTGCTGAATTCACTTGAACTTGGCAATACAGTAGATAAAATATGTATCTCCTCCTGTAAATAACAAAATGTACACTTTGGTGAGTAGTGATTGTCAAAGCAGTGTTTCTTTCAGAGTATTTATCAAGGGGGGGGGGGGGGAGGCAAAATGATGATAATAGAAACAAAGGGGGGCAAATGTTCATTCTGGCACATACGTATATAGCATATAACATTTGTCAAATGTTGGCATAAAATATTTATTTACCAAGTTAGCAGTTCCTGTTAATAAAACAGATACTTACCTGCCAGACACTAAGAGTGTTTCGCTGCAATTGCTGTGCTACAGTAGGAAGTACTGTGTGAAGGAGGTCTTCCTGGGTACCAGGCAGCAGAAGAACAATGGATTCGACAAGACTGTATATCCATGGCACCTCTTCCTTACAGAATTGTGCACCCAGGAGGAGAATGGCATCTTTAGTAGTATTATTTAGGTCCTTACTGAGAGGGCTAAGAGTGTAAGGTATCACAATATATATACATACAGGTACAAAACAGATACCACTATCACAATATATATACATACGTACATATACAATAGCAGATACCACTATCACTATATATGTAGTTCACTATTAGTGTATATTGCTGTACTAATATGTACATATGGTTCCCATCAAATTAGGCAAACAAGATTTCCAATCACTTATCACAGCTGGAACGTACCTGTTTCTTGTAGCTGACCATTTGGCTAAGTAGCTAATAAAGAAAAAAAAGAATCTAATAAACATTACTTCATTTACAGCTAAAAGTGAAATTTCCTGAAATCAATGTATATAGGTATAGTACGTAGATATTGCACATCACCATAAATTCAAGTTAATATTAAACCTGAACAGTAGTCCTCAGTGATAATCACATTCACTCACCAGCTGAGCAGTGGCAATGATATTTCAATGATGTAGCCAATATTCCCGTCGGCCACCTCCTCTTCACAGGCCTTGTGTATCTCCTCTGTCAACTGCTTCAGTGTCACACTTTTACACTCAGTTACAGTCTCAAGTAGCTTGTCGGGATAAGCTCCAGCTATGGCACTGAGACACTTTCCTATCCAAGTGTACATTTTACTGGAGGAAAGTACATATGTATTTACAGTAACCAGAAAGATTCATCTTTGAAATATTTTCATATCAAACACATTATAGTTACAGAAATAAATATAAACAATTATTAAGGCCATACAATTTACCCGTGTTTATATAAAAAATGGTAATACTTTATCAATGTTTGAAATTGAAATTCCTGTCTTCAAAACAATTAAATTCTCCCCCATACAAAACCAAAAAGGGGTAGTATATATATATATACGTATATATATATATATGATTCTAAAATTAACTCAACCACTTATGACTCGTAAGCAGTGCAACAGTGCCACTCTTTGTAATACATTATTATTGAGTCCCAACAAGGATTCAACAAGTGTCTATGGCTCAACCATTTTTTATGAATTTAAAGATGCTCCATTCCTTGTAACTACGTTTATATAACATGTACACCCTGCACTAATTAGTTACCTTTCTTTTTCTGTAAAGGCCTGATATTCCTTCCCTCCAAACTGAAATATACTGTCAAAGATTCTTACAGTCAAGGTACTCAGTTGGTGATCTCTCAAAAGCTTATTAGCTACACCTTGTTCAGTGAGAGTACTGTAGAACGAGGTCACAGTTGGAACAACAACTTTGAAACAGAAGTCAAAGGATGCGGCTGTCATATCTTTGCCTTTTGATTGCACGATATTCAGCTCCTGGGAAACCTGGTTAAGTAAGTTTTGAAGGGTCTCACTACATTTGATACCCGGCAAGGTGACAAGATCTCTACAGAAAAGAGTACAAACAACAACAACATAAAAAAGTATCTTCTATCTTCTCTGTCACTGAAGAAGACCCTTGGGGTCGAAATGTCTGAAAATCAAGAGAGACAACAAAACTGCGTCTTTAGACGCTCTAAAAGTCGAAAGATGATCCTTTCAAAAGATAAGTTTGACGCAGTTAGAAAATCCTTATTCCATTATCTTCTACCTATATATGTATGTGTACTGTATGTATTTTCATAGACTATAAACACAAGGAATTCTTTTCAAGTTTGTTAATGTTTGTGGATCAAAAGTCTAGAATATTTTAAATATCCAAAACTGCTAATTAGGTGGCTCACTTCAAATCTAATGAAATGCACAGCTTCTCGAGACAGGCCACAACGGTGTGTAGACAGGCTTGGGCAACACTGCTCTTCTCAAAACCCTTGCGAAGGCAAAGCACATTAAAATTCTGTCGACACAGCTGCCATACTTCCAAGAGCAATCTACAAAACATTACAACATGCATGCACACATACGTACTTCATAACAATACAACATTAAAACATTAAAACATTACAACACTACAGCAAAGCTATAAATATACATACGTACAGTATGTAAACTGATGCACTATACCTCAATATGAGTATCTTCTCAGCTCTGGGCACTCCTTCATTCAGCTGAACAAAGCTGTGATATATTGACAGGTTTGCTTCCAAGAAGTGTGTTAGGACAGGAAACACAACCTTTACAGAAGTCTCACCTTTGGTGCGACAAAATTCTATAAAATTGTGAAATAACACTCGCGTATCATCATTTACGTACGCATATAGCACATATGTATACTTAGGATAATCCAAATCTCTAACTTGCATTAAGAGCATTTCTTTGTTCATGTTATAGAGCTATAAGACAAGGACATGCAAAGAAACTTTATTGTTTACCTGTTTCTTCAGTTGTCAAGATATTCAATATAAACTCAAAAAATAGAGTGCCAAATCTGTCAGATTTCTCAGCAAAAGATATAAAATCTCCTTTTGTGTAGTTCAGAGACCTTGTCCTACAAATACAAAGACAAGAGAGACCCCGGTAAACAAGTGTTTCTGCAAATGAAATTAGCTTCTTTGCTTAAGAGCTCTAAGGGACTTACAATAAGCTACTAATAATGCTGAGGATCAGTAAAATAATTAATGTACGTATGTATGTACCTCAATACTTCAAATCCTTTAGAAGATAAAAATCTCAGAAGATCTAGTGGCAGAGTTTTCCTTCCTTCCCTCTCATCTTCAGGTAACATTTCATATGATTTGAACAGAGGGTGGTCGGCATAATCTGGAGCAAAGAGCAATTATTTCAATTTTAATTAAAAACTCAGTATATAAGTATCTTTGGGGTTACTCTTACAAAGCCACATCTACGTAAATTAGAATTTTTGATCTTTTAAAATATTCACAGTCTAACAGATAACATCTAAACTCAAACCAACTCACCAGCTTCTGATGACATTAGTTTGTATGCCCAGTTCTCATGGGACAGCTGAGCTAGCTTTCTAGCTATGGACAGCATTTCACTTGACAAAATAACTCTACCAAGTAGTTCTGGTAACATTGACATGTGACTATCACTAGACACTGATCGCATCTCCTAATAAAACAGGCGCATATGGTACATATTACATACAGTACTTTGTCTGTACACTGGTATTATTCATTAATATTCACAAATCTTACAAATGTTCCTTTGTCATATTAAACTAGCTTTGGCACTTAAGCACTTATACGTATAGTGCATAAATCCCAAAATTGTTGAAATTCAATTTAGAAAAATGTCACCAATGTAGATTGACTTTGTTTAATAAAAATGGTAAACACTAACAAATTAGACGTTAGTGGGGACACACTTGACAGCACAAACGATGTACATACATAGTGACTTCCAAACTTACTAATGCAGATAAAGAGGATTGCTGATGTCTTATCTTACATGGAACTACATTCCAACCACAATGAATCAAGGCACTCATCAGAAACAGAGGCTCTTTGTTATCGTCCAAGTTCATCTTTGAGAGTAAGGCATAGTATAGCAGTAGCATTAAAATGAGGCTTATAGGAATCTTACCATTTCTGTGAATTCTTGGATTAATTCCTGCTGTCGGGAAGTGAGAATAATTCTATAGAAATTAAGAGAGATTAACTCACTTGCTAAATATTAGTAAAGCAGTAATGTAGTTTATCAGAAATGAACACATTAAAAATAATACACTAATGTATTGACAACAAAATCAAGGAGAAAGAGATTCCAGATTCTTTCCTTACCTTAATACATCTTCTCTGACATTTCTAGGCTTAAATTCAGTATGATAATCTTGCATTTCATTGATAGGGATAAAAACATTTGGATTAATGGCGCCAACCATTGCCTTAATACATTCCAGGGCTGCCTTCTGCACATGGTAGTGTATCTAAAGGACAAGCAGAGAAAAAGGTAACTTGTAACAGTATATTTTGGCAATTACATACAGGTAAATATTAATACCAATCACCTGTTTATTGAAGCAAAGGTTACTGAGTATCTTATAGAATAGTCTAGCGATGTATCTTCTTTCTTCATCAGACACAGCAGCTGAGGATCTCAGGCCCGTGCCCTCGTGATAGTACTGACGATAGTGAGTGTAATGACCAGCCAAAAACTACATTAACGATATCACCAGATTAAACTAACCTCACCCAAGCAGGCACCTCTCCCATGTAGGCACCTCTCCCAAGCAGGCACCTCTCCCATGCAGGCACCTCTCCCATGCAGGCACCTCTCCCATGCAGGCACCTCTCCCATGCAGGCACCTCACCCAAGCAGGCACCTCTCCCATGTAGGCACCTCTCCCAAGCAGGCACCTCTCCCATGCAGGCACCTCTCCCATGCAGGCACCTCTCCCATGCAGGCACCTCTCCCATGCAGGCACCTCTCCCATGCAGGCACCTCTCCCATGCAGGCACCTCTCCCATGCATGCACCTCTCCCATGCAGGCACCTCTCCCATGCAGGCACCTCTCCCATGCAGGCACCTCTCCCATGCAGGCACCTCTCCCAAGCAGGCACCTCTCCCAAGCAGGCACCTCTCCCATGCAGGCACCTCTCCCATGCAGGCACCTCTCCCATGCAGGCACCTCTCCCATGCAGGCACCTCTCCCAAGCAGGCACCTCTCCCATGCAGGCACCTCTCCCATGCAGGCACCTCTCCCATGCAGGCACCTCTCCCATGCAGGCACCTCTCCCATGCAGGCACCTCTCCCATGCAGGCACCTCTCCCATGCAGGCACCTCTCCCATGCAGGCACCTCTCCCATGCAGGCACCTCTCCCATGCAGGCACCTCTCCCATGCAGGCACCTCTCCCATGCAGGCACCTCTCCCATGCAGGCACCTCTCCCATGCAGGCACCTCTCCCATGCAGGCACCTCTCCCATGCAGGTACCTCTCCCATGCAGGCACCTCCCTTATGCAGGCACCTCTCCCATGCAGGCACCTCTGAGCACTCACCTTGAGAGCTACAATGCTTGATGGCTTTAGGTGAGGAACGTCAACAATAAACTTTGGTAAGAGACACATGATAAGTTTTGATTTCAAGGTCTTGCTGACAAACACCATGAACTCTGCCAGTGCCTCTCTCTTGGGAGGAGCCACACAGAGAGAAAGGTAGTAGAAGGAGATGAGGAATTCTTCAATGACACCACTGCCATTTCCAACCTCTCCTGACAGTTCAGTACGTATCTGTTTCTCCCTCTTTTCCATAACTGGAATTAGATGGTTCATTATGTAGTCACAAGTCAAATTGAAATGATTGTTTTCAGAATCTGTCTGATCTGGACTCTGAGAAAATAAAGTCAAAAAGAATATGAGTAATTTAACACTCCTACAAAGATTCACAAGAAACAATTTGACAAATACAGAGAGATTCGTACATACATTGTGAGAGCAAATTTACAAGTAAAAAGACACATCCTTGTAGTAGTAGTAGTAGTAGTAGTATCCTTGCTGATGTAAATTAAGAGACACTACACAATGTGTAGAAACATAAAGGTCTACCTTATACTGCTCGACTGCAAACTTGACATCTGGTGTAACGACATCTTCAATAAAATTGAGCATGTTTGAAATCCCATGAACTCTCTCAAAAAAGAGCAAGGCTGCAATCTTGTGGGCAGGATCAAATCTCTTCCAATGCTCCTCAGAGAGTTTCAGTGTAAGAACTTTAAAAATGTCTTCTTTTTCAATAAGGCTTCTTAGGAGAGCTCTAGTGTGTTCAGCTATTGTGACACTCATTTGCTGACTGGTCGCTGCTGCAGATTCACCAGCCAAGGTAACCACTCCTTTCTGACCAGTACTCAGTTGAACTTGACTGTCAGTGTTGGCATTTTGTCTAATTAGCTTTCTATTTCCTGTTTGCTTTTCAATATTTGGTAAACCAGCAACATCGTCAAGATCTTCACTCTCAGGACAACAGTACCCCAGCAATCGAAGCAGTTTGGCCAAGAACCTAAGCGTAGCCTCTTCACTTCCAGAAGCAATCGAGAGCTCAGAAAAGGATGACATGTCCATTGTTTGCAATGATGACATTGTAGTAGAGCGTCTCACCAGTGCTTGACGGCTACGAACAGAACCAAAATCAGATGATAATTTTGAACTTCTGTCGTCATCATCTGACCCTTCAGGTTCTGGCGACATTGAATTAGCCATGCCCCTCCGGTCTGTACTGAATGATGTAGACATGTATTCCTCAGTACACTTGCAGAAGATTTCACTCAGGCCATTGTCATTATTGATTATTGGATCAATGCATTCGGAATGCCTCAATAAAAGTCTAATAACTATATAAGCATTCTCCTTGATATAAGAACCTAAACATGTATACAAATACGTATGTTCATATACGTATCTAACAGGTATACAAATATGTATGTTCATATATACGTATATATCTAACAGGTATACAAATATGTATGTTCATATACGTATCTAACAGGTATACAAATACGTATGTTCATATACGTATCTAACAGGTATACAAATACGTATGTTCATATATACGTATATATCTAACAGGTATACAAATATGTATGTTCATATACGTATCTAACAGGTATACAAATACGTATGTTCATATACGTATCTAACAGGTATACAAGTATATATGCATATAACAGGTAGAATGACGTTAACACAACATTATACAAAATGTTCATAGACACCACACAGGAATACATATAAATAGACACATCTACAGTAAGAAGCTCCATATATGTACGTACCATTACACCAAACAGCACTTGTGAGGAACTCCAAACACTTGTCAGCTCCGTTCAGTGTCCAAATATCATTATTCTTGACAGCTGATGAGTCTAGCATTGTGGTGGGCTGTGAGGAAAACTGTTGTCCCAAAAGTAGGACAACTCGATCCATGTGCTTTTCCTGTATTTGCAGAACCAGTTCCTCGTTGTCTCGCATCACCTCGATTGCAACATCAAGAGGAGTAAAACCATCACATTTTAGGAATTCTATGAAGAAATTTTAAATATATTGTTCATTCTACATACGTATGTAAATGATATTTAAAGCTATAAATGAATCAAAGCTTATCATAACATACGTTAGTATATGTATATATTACTTGTACATACTTCAGGACCTATGACTACATAATCCCTACATAGCTCAGCAACGTGGTATAACCCGTACATTTGTAATTCATATATATCAACATATACTGTATACACATTCTACCATTAGTCCGACCCTTACCTGGATGACTGTGACTGGAAGACACTAAAAAATCAAAATGATCAAATAGTGCAAATTTGTTTTGACTGTTCAACTTTCCAAAGTGGTACAAAAACCAACAACAGGCTCTCACTGGCTTTGACACAACACCCTGGACCTACATAAGAAGATGGAATTGTCATAATCCTGTAAATCTTCAGTGACAATGCAGTACAAAGATTATAGAAATTAAAACACTTTGTCCTACTGCTACTTAAAACTTACAGTTTTCTTCCTCCGCACACTCTTTTTCTTCCATCCTTTCCCTTTGACTTGGGTCAGACCAAGATAGTCCTTTAGCAAGGCAATTGTTGTCAAATGAACCTTTAGAAACTGCAGCAGATCTGGGTTCTGCAATATCAGGTCATTTGTCATTATTCCTCTGTGGAGAAGATATAGATAAATTGCAACACTCAAGAATGCCAAAGGAAGAGATGTGCAGGGATCAAGAAAAAGACAAAGATTCCCAGGGTCACTGATGAAGGGTGGAATTCCCAGAAACAGCTGCCTGGCCCAGTGGAACAGATGAAGAAAGAAAAGAAAAGAAAGATTCCTAAATTTTCATCCAAAGCTCTCTCCAGGTTTAGTTCCCTATAGGCTTTTTTACAGAGTAAGAATAGCATGTAGGGAAATGGTGTATTAGATTTTTCATGGGTACACCTGTTCAAGTATTACTAAACTGTTCACAAAGCACACTAATTCAGACTTGTGAGCTACGTATGTACGTACGTAACTTACTTGAGGTAGTTTTCCAGCTTTGCTTCCTCCTTGTCTCCCATTCCAACTTTCAGTAAAATTCTAAGATTTCCAACGGCATTTAGCAGTGCAACTACAGATCTCACTCCTTCTCTGATGTGAGGCACAACATAAGTGTTCCGAAGTGCCTCAGCCACCTATACATTAAACACAAGAAAATCTTGAACTACGTACTAAATCATCTTTTGACCCATTACCATATAAGGCATAGACACTAACCTCGTTTCCCAGGTTGTATTGTCTGTACAAAAGTGAAAATATTTCCTCCACAAGTTTGGGGTCCTCAATCTTCACCGCCGACCACCTCAACATTAAATTGATCACAAACCTCCTCAACTTGCGAATATCTATGTACATCAATTAAACATTGAACTGACCAACAGAACACAAGTGTTTACTAAACAGCCAAATCATGCAATTACCACTTGTAAACATTATCGATGGGTGGTTGAAGTATACAGTATTAAGGTGGCAATTAATACTACCTACATACGTACATACGTACATACGTACATACGTAAAATACTAATACTAACACAATCGGTATAAAATCGTAAAATCTTACTTAAAAGCTATTCAGAATTTGGGTCATTTTCAGCTGTTTCTTGTACAAAATGTACAAATATGTACCTTTCAATATAAAACTGTATACACTTGTACAAGAAACAGCTGCAAATTCTGAATAGCTCCTATTTAAGATTTTAAGGGTTTATACCAGATTGTGTTCACTACTAAATTGTTACTAATACCATTTGATCAATGCTCTTAGAGACTAACCTTTGTCTATGTCATCTTGTTCAGTTGGGGTCCCAGGGAGAGTTGAGCAGGTCTCCAAATTTTCTGCCTGATAGAGCTGTTGGATCCGGTTCACGAGCGATATCTCTGGTTGGTCAGCTACGTCCACATGCTCCTCTTCCAGTCCACAGTGCTCTGACAGATTGGAGTGAAATTTTGACAAGTCTGGTTCTAGCTCCACAGTATCACTAAACTTGGGTGACACTACGTCCTTCAAAGAGGTCAATATGTAATCTGACTGTTGTTCGGGAGTGCTTCTAAATTCCCTGCCCATGCTCTGTTCAGGAATACTGTGTCTTTCCTGTTGGCTCTATCAAAGTGCATGGGAGAGGAGAGGAGAGGAAAGGATCAAATCTTCAAACATGTAACAACACACTGTGAACTATAACTTGGCATCATATACATACTGTATATCTACTAACTAGTATACGTGTATTCACATATACATATATACAGGTGTAATTAAAATTTTGCTAAAGTTAAATCTAAACCTCTCTTAAAATGACTATATTGTGATCACTTTGTTCATATGACCCTCCTAGGAGCTGTATATACGTACGTACGTTATTTACTATTTACATTACCTTACATTACTGGAGTATATACGTATTATTGTAACTTGCATTGCATAAAAGATATTTAGGAAGGTAACGGTCTTTGAGACAATAGTACCAATTACCTTTTTTAATTCAGGTACATACACTTGAGCAAATTTGACAGCGTATTCCATTCTTTGTCTCAACTGGCAGTCACAGATGTATCCCAAGAGCCTGCAAATCTGAGAAGAATGAGTATATACGTAATTAAAAACAGGTAATGTCTATTTCACTGATAAACAAACAATTTAAAATGTTTGTGTAATTGTTTACTTACAGCCAATTTAATGGGTTCTTCAAGACAAATAAATGTTGACAGAAGGCCTGATGACGGAGCTATAGCTTCAAGTCCTATAAAATATGTACGTAGCTCCATTACTCAAATTATGCATTCAATGATTACTGTAACTCACCAGATGGACATCTAAATGTGGTTGGATCAAGTAGAGATAAGAGGAACAAAATGTCTTCCTTTTTTTGCATCCCTCCGACTAACACCAAGTTACCACAGAGCTGAACCAGAGGTCTTAATTGTAGCAATGGGACAGATTATGATTTATAGCGTTTCTTAAATATAATTAAACTAGCATTCTTAAAAGTATGAACATACTCATGTAAAGAAAGATAGCCCAAACCACAACTATTATAACTACGTATTATTGTCACTTACTTGAAAAAGCAGGTTAGATCTCCTTTGTTGAGGAATTTACAATGAGCCACCTCCATATCTAGCAACTTTGAAAAAGCAGCAAACGCAAAGTCCTTTAGATCAAAGTATATCTGTAAAAGAGACATACGAAATTTTTATGCAATATCTATGTACGTATTTGACACTGTACATGTAATGTACAAGTACATACAGCTATTAAAGACCGTTATGAAGAATACACCTTTCACTTCCCTTCCCTTACAAACATATACATATGTACATATATAAAACAAGTGACTACCTTATAATACGTAAATCTATCCATATACATACGTACATACATAGTACAGTTATCGGTAATGATATTCATAGGTACATACGTACGTACATAGGTATTGCCTACCTGTTCTCCCACTTTAGGTAACACCTTAAATGCTAAGCTTTGTTCTGACATCTTTTCAAGGACTTGACTCATGGCACCATCTTCTCCAGGAGAGGGAGGAGGAAGGCAAATAACATTATCACTCTGCATCTCCAACCTACAAGAATAGAAATCACTAGCTGTAAGTGTTGCCTCGATACTGCCTTACTTTATCCGACCACCATAAGGTAACAGTCCACCTTAACCTAATTAAGATGACAGATATGTACCTCCATGCTACTTCGTCTTGAAGCAGTAGCACTTGAACCAGGTCAAACACGGCAGTTTTCAGATAGTAAATCACTAAGCAAAGTTCAACAAGAAAATAGTATTATTTCATTGGTACATTCTCATCACATACGTACACACATATCACAGAAGAAGGGTATGTATGTATCTACAATTCAAACTAGACCTACCCAATCACATGGTGACTTAGCTACAATTCAAACTAGACCTACCCAATCACATGGTGACTTAGTTCAATCCAACTAACCATCCAACTTTAGTATCTCCAACAAAACCTTTTGTCCCAGAAACTGCTTCACATTAAGAATGACATTCCTCCAGCCATTACGACATATTGACACAAATAGATTTAGAGTTGCTAAGTAATAGCTACATACATACAAAGAGATAATAAAGAGAAAAATTAGTTTGGACATAAATCTTGTGACAAGCAATAAATATCATACTTTGTGAGATGGCGTTCTTCAATAATTTCCCTCAAATTAAAGACTCTACTCTCCCATGGCACAAGTGTAGCAACAAAGTAATCTATTACAAATAAGAGCTTGCATGTACATACTGCATATGTGCGTATGTACGTACGTGTGTATGTAGGTATCTAACTTAGTTTTTCTGATGTTAGAGACAGTCTCCCGACTTTCTTAGGAAGACTATCCTTTGTGTTGTGAAAGAGGGACCAGGAGGAGGATTCCATTGCAAGAACATCAACTGTTTGAAATCCATCAGAAAATACTTGCTTTCTTTCAGAAGCATACTGCCAGTTTAAAATGTACTAAATCTAAAGTAAGGCACTGACATTTGTACATTTATAATACAAACCTCTTTAAGAGGTACTTGAAAGGACAGGATGTGGGGATCTTCAGTGGTTGGTGTGATCAGAACGGTTGGAAACCAGCGACACCTCTCCTTCAGCTATCACAAACAGTAACAGACAGAAACTTAACATTTACACATTTCTTCCAGACTGCAGATTCCTTACCTTAACATTAAGTGTCTTTACGACCTTACCATCAACCAAAAACTCTACCTGTCTCTTTGCACAGTTTATGGTAGTGGTGATCTCAGAGTAATGTATGTCTACCATCAAATCAGACAGTGGTATAAGAAGGCAGGTAGCATGCAACAGCTCCTCTGATCCATCTTGCTGTAGTAAGGATATTGATTGGTCCATGAAACTACCACTGTCAGCACTGTCACTACCAGAACCATTGTCAGGTTGACAAACAAAATCTGGAGCTGTCCAACCCATTAGCACCTACGTACATATGTATATTATACAATATCTACTGTACATAGTACCTAAATACATACATATATACAGTACTTTTATACCTACCGTAAACGTACATAATAATCTAATGCACCACTTTTCTTACATGCTACGTACGTACGCATATGTACTTACGAGGAAAGGCCTATAGGGAACTAAACTTAGTGAGAGGTTTGGATGAGGATACGTAAAGTATTCTCCTTTTACTTCTCTTTTTTCCACTGGGACAGACAGCTGTTTCTGGGAATTCCGCCTTTCATCTACTTCTTGATCTTTTGAGAGTCCTTCACTCTGGCAGCTTGATAAATGTACAGTACGTACATGAAGGTCAAACAAATCTGAAACTAAACCATACGTACGTATACGTAATAGCATAATACACATACGTACATACACACATGTGATATGATATATCTCTCACAATTCTGCTAAAACCTCTTCAACTGTGGTAAAACCTTACCCTGCTCATGTCCTGACCGGTAGGGATAAGTATGGAATATGTCAGTGATTGCTTGAACTTGTGGAACTCATCTCCCGTCTCCGAATGAGGTGTTGGGGTAGCACATTTTAAGCTTCTTAGTGGAGTACTTGTAGAGATATTGGCATCTTCTCCAGGAATAACTACTGATGCATTCAATTTAAAACATTCTCTTCTATTGAAGTTAAGGGTGTCTTCTTTCAAAGAAATTTTTAAGTCAAGTTGATTTCTACAATAAAATTCATAAAATAAACTTTTGCCTACTCTTCAAATTTCCAACCGCTTGCAACACTTGTATAACACATCTCACTTGAGACATTCATTTTTCTTGTCAACTTCAAGTCTAGGATGCAAGTCAGTCAGAATTCTCCACTGAGGTTGGTCTATGCTATACCAGAGCGGGTAGTCTGCGTAGGTCTTCCTAAGGACACCCAAACACTCACAATAGATGATACACGTAAGGAATATCTTCAGATAAACTGTACACTTGCCCCTATCACACAGAGCTAACCCATGCCGTCTCACTAACTTGGAAAGAGGGACAAAGCCCTGTGATGGACCAAATCCAAACTTTTCAAGTCTCGCCAGTTCTGTTGGCCTCTTGTTACCAAAGTTGTACTCTACCCTTTGTCCAGGCCCGAGACAGACTACCGGGATCAAACCTTTCTCAACATCCACTTGTGTGAAGGCTATTGGGTTCCCAAAGGATGTCAAAATTTTCCCATTCAAGGAGAAAGCTGTAATGTAAGGGAAAACATACTTTTACATATATATACGTACTTGTTCACATTACATCACTAATTACATTCTACGTACATACATATGTACCTGAAAAAGACAGAGATGAGAAGTCATTGGTTGTAATGTGAGGGCCTAGTCTCACTAGTATACACTTACATATAGTTCTATTTTCTGTGTCCAAAATACATCCGACAATGTCATTCAGCTTCCACTGCTTGCCAAATGGTTCAGAGATTGCGTGCAGCTTGCAAGCCTACATTAAAGTGAGCACAGAGACACTAGCACTAATGCACTCCCAATGCAGACAAGAATCTCACAGCTGTCCCATCAAAGGCATACGATGTCTCATCCTCCCCCAGGACTGTATCAGGGGATATGGTCGGATAAGCCCATCCAACCCTAATGGGCCCTGGGGTCAAAATCTTTACTTCAAAATACCTTTACAAATCATAAAATTGTCGTCACTTAGAGAAAAAAGAGTCACTCATGAACACAGGAATGCGACACTGACCACTTTCCTGTGGACAACTTAGAAGCATATGTTAGCTGGCCTCTGAAAGTTCTTCTCTCAGTCATTGATCCAATCTCACGGCTCAAGTCTACAGTAGTATTTAAAAGTGAACATGTATATTCATATGTTAATATTCAGTAATTCCTATTCTGCACTTTGTACCTTCAAACTCAGTTTTATAGTCATCAGCTGGTGGATCCAAATGTGCTCCAAAGGCATAAATAGCCAGAATGCTCTGAAGAGCCGTACTCCTGTAGTGTGAAACAGGAACCAGTTAAAGCCATACACAACCCTACATAATAACTACTGTTCTTATTTTAGAGAAACCATTTTACCTCTGAACACCCTTTTCGACTTAACCACACACAAAGAAATCATTAAGATAAGGTTCCCAGTACCTGAATAGACTGATTATTGCGTATAACTTGAGAGTACCTGTTTGATTCCTTAATCTGCTCGTCCAGCAGGTGGTAAGGGACAAGGGAGGGGTTCAGCTTCCGGTCCCTGTTATCACTCATCCCATAGGTCCAGCCCTCTTTGATGCGATCTGCTGCCCACACATTGTGAAGGTCTTCGGCCAGTTTTTCAATTAACGTAAGATCAGTTCTTTTAATTTTGGTTTGAAATTCAGAGACTAGGAGAGGACGAGGAAGATATCCATTGGCTTGCTCATACTTGTCTCTATCCAGATTCATGTATACATCGGATACATTAGTGTCAGGGCTGAATACTATCTTGTAGCCAAGGAGAGTCAAAACCCTACAAAAGTGGTATTATTCTGTATGTACGTACTCTGCACATATAAAATACAGATATTCAATGTTGTATAAACATAGCAAGACAGTAGGTCACCATATTGCTTCTATATCTGTTTATATACTCTCCAATACTGTATATATAAATACTATGAAATAAAACTTACTTACAAAAATAAAAACAATTTGTACAAAAGGCAAATACACACAATTATATATGTACGTACAGTATGTCTATCTCACCCCAACGTTTGAAAAGCAAGGTTAAAGTCATAACACTTCTCCTCTTCAGAGAGATTCGCATAAGACTTTAAACATGGATGCTGCTTCAAATGGTCATTTCGGACATCTCCGTATATCCATCCACTGTCTATCTTACTAACCGACCAAACATCGTGAATGTGTTCGGCCATCTTGTCTCTAAGGAAGCGCAGCCTCTCAGGCAGAGCAACCTTGGAGGTGTCCATGGGGGAGGGGACAAAGCCTTGACACGCCTCCTTCAAAATGGGACCCTCCAGTATTCTCTCAGACACACTGCCGGGATAGTCAAAACTGCTCAAGTGAACGTCCTAAAAGGGACCACATTATAATCCACTCTATGCGCAATAGACCATAGCAATGGTGGGCCCCGTAATATACCATTATAATATACGTATATGCCCATACTGATAGCTTTGCTACATGTAATAAAATACATACGTACGTCCATAGCATTTCTACATCTATTACAGTTTGCTTATAAACAAAGATCCAATTAAATCATACTCGTAGTTCAAGCATCCTTCAGAATTACTATAAAACTTACTGCCTTTGACAAGAACAGTTTGCTAAGGGGCATAAATCCTTCGGGAGGTGGATGAAGAAAGTCTCCAAGGTGTGAACCAAGTCTAACCTCGGCCCTACAAGTGTAAAGCAGCTCATACTAGCACAGGGAGGGACCTCACTTGTACATCTAGGAGCCTAACCGACCAATACACTATACCTACCTCACATTGCCAGCCACACTGATTGCAGGAGTTACCATATCAAGATGGGGCAAATGTACCACTTGTCCAACTGGATGTCCATCATGGTAAAAATGAAAATGTCTTGACTGCAGATCAACACAGCACCCAACCACAAATGTCTTTCCATCACCCTCGATTCCACTACTGTACTGTCTCATTGAGGGCTTCTGGTTAGCTACGAGCAGATCACACTGACTCACCCACAGATGCTTTCCATCATATCCAATGGAGTACATGTCATGGCCTATTCCCCCCGGAACTACTGAAAATCCATCTGTTGCTGGAGAAGGCTTGAACAGCACTGGGTGTGCCCATCCTACAGTGACTGAGGATCTGCTTTCAGTGCCTTTCTTGCAATGAACCTCAAAATACCACTTCTTTGAGTGAGCACTTGCCTTAACATCCGACAGATATGCTGGTCTGACATGAAAGCTACGTACGTACGTAAATACATGTTATATGCTTTGCATAGTATAAAAATACATTTTGGACACACTGTTTTAAAATGGCTATTGTTGGTGTCTGAAAAAGTTTAAATATATAAGGGGATATGCTGGCAAGCATAAATAATACATATAAATACATTAATGTAGACAATCCATATTAAATTGATCAAATTCCTACTTGTATGAAATGTGTTTCTCAACTAAGACATACTTACCTAGCAAAGTCATCCACAAGTGAAGTTTTCAGAAATAAGTTTGGTCTCTTCATCACACACTTGTCCACTGCTCTCTGCTTGTCTCTTATGGCAACATCATGCAGCACACAGAGCGAGGAGAGGAAGTGAACAATCTAATTAAAACACAGCAAATTACACACATTCATTAAAACACACATATTCAATAAACAGCTTCACAGTATATACACTGGGAACTGTAGCATCTTTTTTAGCTATAAATGTTAGACTACATTTCAAACAGGCCAGACTTCCGTTTACATAGTTCTCACCTCCTCATCTCTTCCCTTTTCAGCTAACAGATCCACCAACAACTGCACGTGAGAATCACTGATCAGATGGATGGCATGCGGACTGTCCTCCAAGATACACTGAAGCAACCGCAGGAGCTCTACAACAAAAAAGGAAAGCAACATATTTCATACAACTGTTAAAAGTTTGAAGCCTTCACAATGAGTGATTTCTATAGGAAGGAATAAGTTGTGTTTGCATCCAGTAGGGGACATCCACAACATACGTAAATGCTACCTCTGTCATGTACATTTTTAAAGTTATATACATGTACAGTACATATATATGTTGTATACATATGGCACATTTGGTACATTTTTAAGCTATATACGTACATATGTTATATATGGCACAGTTATCATATAAATGTATCCAAGACTTGGCATTAAAACTTTGCCTTACCACGAGTCAGGGGCGACACCTGCAGCCGGGAAATGAATTCGTTAAGCCACTCCTTTGTAGCAAACTCTGAACATGTGCCATTGTTACCCTTAATCATTGCAACTACAGACGCAGGAAAGAAAATTATAATTAAAACCTTAAAATATCAATTGCAAACAGGACTCCAAACCTAAGACGGCATACAACTTCTTCTGAACCTCCAAGAAATCCTCTTTCTGCCATCTCCCATCTTTGAAGATCATGTCCATTACATTAACAATGAGCATTACCATTCCTTGCTTCATGAACAGGTTTTGTCTTTGCTTAATAACAGCTGCTCTAGTTCTCAAATCTGAGAGGCTGTCTGTAGAAAAGTACTTGAGCAAAAAGTTCAAAAGGTCATGCATTTTACTGTGAAGCTCAGAGGCTAATCCTACCAGGTACATGGGACAGTCGGACTTGCTCAACAACTTGTTTGAATATTCTCTGATGGTGAGGTATGTGAACTGGATGGCCATTGTTGCTTTGAGCTGCTCATTGGTTGCCCTGGTAACTGTAAACCCATAGCTCGGGTTTAAATCTTTCAGAAGGCATGCTTTGTGCATGCTCCCCGAGTCTGAAACATTTTTGCTGTGTGAATCTATTTGCTGCAAAATTGATAGAGATTAGAGAGGGGTTGAAGCAGGAAGGGTATTATGCAAGATAGAAGGGGTATTACTAAGATGGAAGGGGTATTACAAAAGATGGAAGGGGTATTACATAAGATGGAAAAAGGGATGGGGATACAGTGGTCAATGAAGAGAGTTTTAAAGGAGAATTTAATAACAAGGAGAGAGGAAGACTAGACAAAGATGAATAGGCACTCTTATAACTATATCACACTCTTCATTTTGACTTTGTTTGGTCGTAGGATGACCTCTGTGTTGTATGGTTGGAGATTGATCAAACATTAAATAATACATAAACATACGTACGTATGTATGTATTTATCTCATCTACATACGTATATATACTCACCGTGTAACCCAACCACTTTTTGGAGTCACAGTGTCTGATAAAGACGGTAGCATCTCCAAACTTTACAGATGGCTCTCCCATGCCACTTCTTCTGGTTGAGTCCTTGAAGCTTGGGGACGTGTCCTCCCAAGACTGGCAAAAGGCAAAGAGTGATACACTGGGTACAGCATCCTTGCTATCCAAGAGTGTCAGGTAGCGCTCATCAGTGTCCGGCTTCAGGCACAGAAACCTCTCTAAACAACAAAACAAAAGTACGTACTATCACAAGACTAAATATTTCACAGTTAAAGATTTCAAAACTGCATGGGCTCTTTCTACCTATAATTTGCTTTTATGAGAGGATATTTAATTTGCTATAGTTAAATTAAATGGTGGAAGAGTACAGAATGTGTTAGAAGACTAAAGCACATTCAAATCAAATTCAATGGCAGAGTGAGCTTCATGTATACAAGGGATTATCAACACACTTTTACAAAATACTGTAAATAGTTGTTTCTGACATAATATTTAATCTATTTTAATAAGTACAATTCAAACCAACCTGTCACCACATGTCTTAAACGGAAGGGTTGTCCCCATCTAGTAAATGCTCCTCCAAACCTGAGATACAGATATTGCATAGTTAATATATGGTCACTTTTTCATATACGTACATTACTAGCTTACCTTAAACCAGTTAACTCTATCCTAAATAGAGACTTTACTTGTTCTTGAGCAGAAGACAAAGTCAAATCACTAAAGTGGAAAGACATAGTCAATGAAATGAAGATGAAAGTACAATTATAGAGATCACCAGTTTGAGCACCTGTTACATTAGATCTTTAGTAAAGATTTCATAATGGATAATTATAAGCAACACAGATTGATGGGGTAACTACTGTGCACAGGTAGAGATCATGTGATAGTCACATGTTCCACCAGTGGCAGGCACTTCCAGTGACTACTAGCATTACTCGATGCAAGAGCAGGGCTGTACAGAGCAGTGGGGCAAGGGGGGGATTCACCCCCTAGATGTTTGGGAACCCCCTAAACTGCTTTGACACCCTCATACCGTTGTCTCCCCTAAATTTTGAAAATTTTAATTTTGCCCCCCCCCCCGGCCCCAAGTTCTGCATGCAGCCTTGAAGAGCTTTTAGAAGCACCTACCACCAGCACCACCAGAGAACAACATGCCCAGTACTGCATGATACACAAAACTTACAAGTCCACCACTCCCTCCACATTGATCAGACACTTCTTATCACAGCCTCTCAAAGGAACCGTTAGGCACTCAGTGCGCCCCTGTAACACCAAGCTAACTACATCTCCACCATTGACATATCCTAAACAAGTAAAGAAAGGCTAAAAGTGTTTTACCTTTTTGTGGCTACCTTGGTTAAATAATCAAATCAAATCACAACTTTGAGGAAAGTTGTACTACTGAATACATCTGTGTGGAATCCCCAGAATGTCTGGCCCAGTGGAAAAGAAGAGAAGTAGAAGGAGAAACTCTTGTATCCTCATCCAAAGCTCTCACTAGGTTTAGTCTCTATATGCTTCTAATCTTAAATAAATTTAGCATATAAGAAATATGGTGTGCTAGACTATTCATCTAACTGATAACTATCTATATTATATGTATACTACACATTAGATCCAATAATAAATCAATTGGGCTAGCAATATACCCATCCTGTCACTATAATGATATCTGTGGACACAATATTCATTTATTGCCCTTCCAAGAGAGAGCATTACTCACCAGCTGCAGCTTCCTTGGCACTGCCCAATCGGAACATTTGCAGGCTCCAGGACCACTTATTGAAGGAGGTTTGGATTGGGTAGCTCGACTCCTCAGTTTCACTTGGCATCTTGTCAAGGTATATGGTCTGCAAAGGACGTCCAAAGAAACCTTCACAAGCGAATGTTGAAATTACATAATGTATTTCTAATTCAACAACATTCTTAAATCGGGTATAATATTAGGTATTACGGATTTCTTCTAACTACGCCAAAAATTTCTTTAAAGAGATGGTTCATCTTTAGTCTTCTGAGACAAACTTAAGTCTTTGTTTTGGGAGAAATCGGATGATTTGTTGATCGGGTACAATAGTGTTGATTGGGTACAATATTGTTGATCGGGTACATCAGGTACAATATTGTTGATCGGGTACATCAGGTACAATATTGTTGATCAGGTACAATATTGTTGATTGGGTACAATATTGTTGATTGGGTACAATATTGTTGATCGGGTACAATATTGTTGATTGGGTACAATATTGTTGATCAGGTACAATATTGTTGATCAGGTACAGTATTGTTGATCGGGTACAATATTGCTAATTAGGCATTTTGTGGCTCATATACTAAACTACTATAAAATGATTTGTTATTCTTTTCAATAAAATGTTGGTTTGGCAAGGTTGTCTCCACCTACAGACTTACCAGATACCGCTCATTGGCGAGGTTCGTTAGGACCACCTCATCTCCCTCCCTCACCTAATAGAGAACAGAACTCTGGTCAACATCGAGCATGGCAGTGTGAGATGGCCTAGACAGAACATTCTAGTTCTTCCAGTATACCCTCATCTTAGGGAGATTGTACATACACGTAACTGGCAAAGCCCCTAGGTAATATACTAGTCCCTAGCTAATATACTAGTTTCTAGCTAATATACTAGCCCCTAGCTAATATGTAACTAACCCCTAGCTAATATACTAACCCCTAGCCAATATACTAACCCCTAGCTAATATACTAACCCCTAGCCAATATACTAGTTCCTAGCTAATATACTAGGCGTACATATAATTCCAACTGGTAGGATGTACTAGGCATTGCACTTAAACTAATTTACAAGACCATATTACCACAGATTTATATTTCAGTGAAAAAGAATAGAATTTACAACTGTCTGTAGACGTTTTGACCCTGTTTGGGGTCTTCTTCAATGACAGTAAATGAAGAAGGATCAAAACGTCTGAAGAAGGAATTCATATTTTGCTAATAGTTGCATTTTGTTACATAGAATCCATGCATGCCTAACCACCTTCAGTGTGTATAGTGTACTGTTGGCGAAGGGTACAGTACTTGGGTCACAAAATTGAAATATTTTGATATCTGAATAACACTAAATTCAAATCGCATAAACACGGAAAATCTAAAGCATATTCCTTATTTCTGAAGCTTAGCTACTAGTTAATGGTGTAAGGTGAATGAAATGTAGTTACAATTAAGAGCCAACAGGTTGGCAATGCTCACATACACAATAACGTACCTTCTCGCCTTCTGATCGCTGTTGATTCACTGGATGAACTGCAAACCAGCAGTTCTCCTGAAGGCCTATAAAAAATTTGAATATTACAATCTGCTGGACACACCCACTACAATCTGTTGGACACACCCACTACACCCTCTGGACACACCCACTACACCCTCTGGACACACCCACTACAATCTGTTGAACACTCCCACTACACCCTCTGGACACACCCACTACACCCTCTGGACACACCCACTACACCCTCTGGACACACCCACTACACCCTCTGGACACACCCACTACAATCTGCTGGGCACTTTGCACATGTTAAACTTACTGTACTCTGACTCCACGAGGCCGACATCAAAAGCTTGTTTATCGTTGGAAGAGGATTTTGGCAGGCACCCCAGAGTCTACCACAGTAGGAGAAGACACAATAAAACACAACACTACCTCGTCACCTGTCTAAAATAACTTGAATTACATCTTCACAGCATTGATGAATATCAGATATACATGTACGTACATGGAAGTTTTCTGCACCAAATACCATCTGTAATAGACTACATGTGATTAATGAAAAGTTCTAACAATTAAATTCTTATGAGGTACAATTTCTTGATTATGCTATCAAAGACCCGCCGCCCCCTTCTTACCAAGTCACTTGATAGATGCTTTAATTGCACTACTTGTCCATAAATCAGAACATTTCTAGATTGACGCTGCAAAGAATATTAACAATAACCTTTAGTAATCCAACTACTGTATTATTCTATTCTACTATTCAGAAGTTCACTTTTAACTCTAGTTTGCATCAATGAAAAACATATTACACAATAATGTCACTGAAACCACAATTTCCAGTCATTGAAGTATGTTAAGAATACATGTTGTGAGCTAAAAGATGTAGCCACACTTCTGAGTCCAAACCAGGTTAATAAATAATTTACTTGATCAAATTCTCAATTCTAAACAGCTCCAAAACTGCAATATGCCATATCATATTAAAAACCATAACCAGCTTGAGCTATGAATATCATTAATATAAATATAAGCTTCTTGGAATCTCCCACATTCCTAACAAAAAACCCTTCGCCACTGAATCCTCACGAGTGCACCTAATTAACAAGTATATTACACCTCAGATATCCCTCAGCTGCCCGACAATTATTTTATGTACACTTAACGACATTCACTTATCACAGGCGATTCGGTACCATTGGTCCTTGCACGACATACCTTCTCCAGCGCTCCTCTTCTTAGCTCGTGTACGGAGCAGCACTGAGCAATTCTGAAGGCACACTTCCACAACTCATTAGGTAAATCTTTATCCTACAAAATGGTGCGAGAAACGCGACAGGTATGGAGCAGACTGTCCTAAGGTTTCCCTCCCATTTCTGAAGAAGCTTATTAGAACAAGCCATACAGATACGTACAAAGGTTATTACGTTACCATGATGAGATTAAGTCAATCTCACAGTTTCAAGAAAAACAGAAATTAATCACTTTCCTTATTCGTCTGTAGCATGTTCAAACAACCATGAATAACACATAATCGGCCTAGAGTTGAACAAATTAACTTTATCTACACTCATAAAAGCTTGATTATATAGAGCACCTGTTAGTTGACTTTTAAGATGGTCAGGGTATACAAGTAGAGAAGTGTTTTATTAACAACACACGAATCATACTCGGTCGATTAATGCAAATACACTCACAGCTCCTTCGGTTGTATCTTTATCCGGCTCCAAGTGACACTTTCTAGAACCGTAGCCTTGAGCGGCCAGGTACCCTTTCCCTAGAAGATCTTCTTCGATCGAGGAATACAGACAAATAATGTCGTCCTGAATTAAAGTGAAAGTAGAAAAGCCGACATTAACGACGTTGTGCAACTTCTTACACTAACACCTACAGTTCGAATCAAGGCGTAAGACACCTCGGATTCGACCACCTCGGACATCTCGAAATTTAGAAAAGCAGCATGATTTATCGGTAGTGTTAAATTAAACTTATGCGTGTGTACGCGTTAAAAACGCATGTTGCTGGATACACATGTACAACAACTCGTAATGAAAATGACAAGCGAAATATTTCTTAATACAGTAAATAGCAATTTATGTGCAAACTGTAACTGTATGGACATATAAGCCCTTATTCATGATGAATGTGTATATATGTGCGTGTGTGACCTACATATAATAGCCTCCGGCCTAATCGTCAACATTTTTGGTCTTACCTTATATATCATGATCACTTTTGCATGTATATGATTGCATTGATTTCACTTTTGAACACCATTATAAGTGATATTAAAAGTGAAATCCACTGAGTAGGAAATACCACAATAAACAACATATGGTGCATGTGAAATGATGCTAGTCATTCAGCTTGCTCAGCACTCGTCTTAGTTACATGATCATGAACATCTTATAAAGGTGTAATGGAAATTGTTGGTAGGGAAACTCCATATTTTACATGTATTAAGCAGCCCCTATCTGGCAGTGAAAACAATTTAGTACATTTTCAAAAAAGGAGTAAAAATGTCACAATAAAAGTTTAAAACTTTTTCTCTGAGTTGATGCGATGTAGTACTTCATAAATACTGAGTGCTTCACCTAAATAATGTGATAAGAAGAATATATATACAAAACCATTTCAAAAATATTAATAGGGTTGCCGGTAAGTAGTGTAATAAACATTCCTTCCATACATACATACAAGCTAAGGATGTACATGGCTAGAAGTGCATTGTAGCTTGGAAATATTGGCGGATTGCTCTCAAAATCGCCAATCCATCAAAATAAATTTCCTGCCAAGATTTCCGGCTATACACTATGCACACACACCCACACACCCACACACCCACCCACCCACCCACACACACACACACACCCACACACACACCCACACCCACACACACCCACACACACACACACACACACACACACACACATGTAACCACATGCAATCTAACCACATACCATGAGGGACATTGTGTCCAAGTTTGAGACCCAAAGGATTAGAAGGAGTCTTACAATCCATGTTAACCTCCTTCCTAAGTACAGAATCAATGTCCACAGCACTGAAGAAAGCCACCGACTACATTGAAAGTAATATTCAGCAGCTATTGTACATAATATGAACACCAAACTGATGTACATGGGATATACAGGATTGAGTATAGTTCTGGCACAGTTACTACGTATATGTACTTGGGTGGTGGGGGCTGGTGTAGCTGTTACATGTAGCAAGTCATAAATGAGTGCACTACACTCACCTGAGGTAAGTCATTGATACCCAGTCTGTAAGAAAACATGGCTCGTGTGAGCAAATTTGAAATCTGCAAGGCCAAAGCTGCTTTGTATCGATCCTTGCTTTTCACTAAATATCTAACCTACATACGTATATACGTACGAACGTACACAGTAGAGAAGATATATGTAAGCAGTTAAAGTATGTAAATCTTTATTCTTGTAACCAAAACTATAATTCAAGGGATAGGATAGGTGACAAACATATATATGTGTACATATCAATAATCTAAACCTATAGTGAGAGCTTTGGATGAGGATACAAAAGTTCTTCTCTTTTTCTCTATCTTCTTCTGCTCTGCCGGGCCAGACAGCTGTTCCTTGAAATACCACCCTTCATTAATATGCGCACATATACTGTATAATGTATTATAGCAAATCAGACTAATCAGTAGAAGCACATTCTCACGTACCTCATCATGGATGCTGATACAAAACCGACCATTAATACTGTACTCCTCAAACAGCCACTGCATGCTCACTAAGAGCAAATGGAGGTAGTCTACAGCCGAGGACTGGACTACCCAATTAATTCGACTTGTCATAAACTGCAACAATCACAAATAACTCTAATGTCTGCAAATATACTGGTAAGCATTAAGGAATTATCTTAATAAAAGTATGTACCAATTTAATGGAGGATCACGTCAAAACAAGGTAAAAGTAATCGACACCTTAGTACTGTAAGATGATCTCATGTACACTGTAGTAATAGGATTGTATTACCTTTTGTCCCACGTGCTCCGGTTCCAACGCTGAGGTGATTCTGCACCCAAGAACAGGGGTAGACGGTCTTGGATTTGTTGCAATTTCTTCCAACTTGTTGAAAGTATGGGACTCACTGAACCACAAAGAAAACACCATATTTGGGCATGTCATTCATATTACGTCATAGACACACTTGTAAGATTATAAATCATCAAAGTTACATGTAAATAATCTTTAGCTATAGTCTCCTCTATAATGACAAAGGAATAGTTAAACTGATAAGATATCAATAGGCTCCCCTAAGTATTAAGTCTGGAAATATTTAATTCCGTTTCTACCTGCAGGCTGGACTGGAGTGACCATTCACTTACCTCCCTCCCACCCAGTAGCGTCCTTGGGATAGCATGTAAGGTGTGATCCTCTTGCCCGAGAGTTGGTTCCTTCCCCTCTCTGCTAACCTCTTCAAGTCCTTGTAAGACACAAACTTGTCATCAACTAGAGTGACATCACTGCCATCTGCCAGCACCTGCCCTAGATCATTCAACAAATGTCTATAGGAGAAGGAGAAGGAGACAGCAAGATTTAACACTCATACTATCACTAATAACTCTTTACCAAGTCATCTGAAGGGTTGATCCTGTAAATAATATTCTCTACCAAGCAGTACATCACATATTGAGATGCATGACTGACTTGTACTTGTGGTATATACATTTACTTCTCCTACATTTCTGGACTGCTGTTAATTGTATAAACTTACAATTTAGTTCCCTTTGTAGTTTCAAAGAGAACATTTGCTTTTCTTTCGGCTTCTTCCTCGGTGAGCTCTGGATTAAACTGACGAAGCAGCAGCACAGCAAATGGCCTTCCTGCTCCGTACATCCTCCCATAGTTGAACACCTAATTCATAAACAACACATGAAAAATCTAAGATACCATTTTCCTACATGCTACGTATATGCCTATTCTGTAAAAGAGCCTATAGGGGAACTAAACCTGAAGAGAGCTTTTGAATGAGGATACAGGAGTCTTTTCTTCCTTCTTTTCCCTTCTTTCACCTTCTTCTCCACTGGGTCAGACAGCCGTTTCCACTTCCCTTCACATGCATAGCTGACACTTTGTACTGCTAACACCAGTAGTACCAGTGTATTGGGGAGTTACACATATAAGCTTATACTTGATGGATCGGTGACTAACTTTTGCATGATCTCTACTTATTCCAATTGTCTTGGCTGTTACCGAGTGCAAGTCTGTGGCATCAGACTTGCTGCCCTGCAGGTTCATCCATCCAAAAGCAGTGCAACCATGCATTCCACCAAAATGGGCATCTCCCAGTATTGAGGCAATCCAGAGCTCCTGGCTGTCCACGTCTGCACCAACAAGGTGGTATCCAGGGGGAGCCTCTATAATTGATTTGAGCTCCGAGCCAAGACGATTTTCCTGGCAAATCAGAATAGAAGAAATAGTGCAAACATCTACTCTAACTGCATGGTTACTAGAATTGCACATCTCTCACAAAGCTGACTTTAAAACTATTAACTTTAAAGAAGTCCCACTTACTCCATACCTTTGCGTTGCTTGCTGTTAGCCAAGTTGCCTCTACTGCTCTTCTAGTAACTGTGCCGGCCGTCACCAACTGAGGAAGGATTGCCCCATGTCTTCTCTCCTCATCAAACCACACAGCAAACTGGTTACTGCAAGGGAACGTACAGGGATGCCTAATATATAACTGTAACTACAACCTCACAATCTCATATCAGCAGAGAAGTTGTCTTTAAACAGATTTCACTTGTATATGTACTATATTTATACAAATTTTTAGAAACAACCACAGATTCATTCTAGCATGTTTTTGTGACCTTTGAACCCCAAAAATTGACAATTCCTATTAACTGATAATAATAAATTTAAGCACAGCTCTGAAAGCTCTGTTGTTATGATAATAACTTGACATGATAATTTGGTCGGTAAGACTTACTGAATTCTTTCTTGCGATGATCTCCAAAAAGACATTATAGAATTTAGAGCTAAGACATTCTGCCCAATCTTGCCAGCATGCGATACTAAAGTACCACTGTCCATCTTGGACTTGAAGTCCTTTGCAAGAGGGTTGCCAACATTAAACTTGGGCCCATTCTACATATAAGAGACTCAGTAGAGGTCCATTCTACATATAAGAGACACAGTAGAGGTCCATTCTACATATAAGAGACACAGTAGAGGCCCATTCTACATATAAGAGACACAGTAGAGGTCCATTCTACATAAAAGAGATACAGTAGAGGTCCAGTCTACATAAGAGGCAATTATCTGATAAACTTGCAAATACGTAAGTGCTCTAGGTTATGATTAATTTTGTGTGCATTGAAAAATGATCAGATCAAACACTATATATAGCATCATTAATCATCACATAGTAGTAATATAGCCACCATATATATCCTTCTGTTAATTGTTGATATACGTACGTAGGTACTACTCCTCAATATGTAGCATCACAAGCATACATAACACCATGCAAGTATAAATATACACTATCATTCAGGAAATTTATTCAACTTTAACAATTGCCTCCTATTAATAGCAGGTAGAGAAAGGAAATATGTAGTGGTTTTCATAAAACATAAAATCTTTACTATCTGCATCTTCTTCACTCCAGCTACATGATCATTCCATACCTTGTGAGGTAGCTTGTAAAATTGGTACTCCTTTCCCCCCAACACGAGTGTGTCCAGAGGTGACCCAATCTCCTCCTCCGGAGGCAGCCACACAGACTCGGGAGTGTCCTCCATCAGAGAGAGAAGACTCACGTCATCCATGAGCTCCAGATCAGGATCCAACTGGACTTCATCTAAAAACCTACGTAAGTACACACTTGCTTATCAAAAGCTGAATCATATAACGACTGTAGACAGCTGTTCAGTGAGGCACTCTTGTAGCCACTTATACATGTGTGTGTTAGCTACGAAGGTGCAGGTTGCTGTGCTCATATACGTAGTAGATCTTTGAGAATTCAGCAATACCAAATGGTTGAACGCAATGAATGGTTCTGTCTCCCTCATTCATTGCTAATGAAGACCTGTGGGTCGATATATTTAATTTCTGTATCCAAGCAGTGTTACTAAATGCTCAAAGATAATCAATTTCCGAGAAGGTATTCCTAATAAAAGGTTATTTCTTACTCTTCATCATCATTTTCCTCAAGTTCGTCTAATAAATTTTCCTCTTCGCTCTCTTTGTCTTCTCTAACAGCTGTGTCCTCAGGATCCACTAGGTAGCCCCACCCAAGAGACTTGTGGCGATAGAGTGGCCTGCCATTCCAAGCCATCCGAAGGATATAGGGGGTCACTTGTGTCTGGGCAGACAGCTGGACTGGACCCGGCTCACTATCTGATTTACAGAGCTTCCTATACCACCTATACATGTAAACGTACCAGAGGAAGGGATATACCTGTCTGTATGAGGTTACATGATGCAACTTGCTTACTAAATGAGGCAAGACTACTATTTCAGCCAAGTACATACATGTAACTTTGATATAATACAAGTTACTGTCCATAAATACCAACTCATCCATTTTTATGTCTGCTACATTTTATATGTATTTTATATATATAGTAACAATATTGCAAATCCTTTTATGCAGTTTCAATGGATTTGCTCAACAACTCAAAGACTGCTACACATACATACGTACGTACATACATACATACTAGGATAGTTCAATTGGATATACCATATCCAAATATTATATAGACCACTATGTACGTACATTGTAATATGTACATGTATACAAGTAGTATATTTATCAAAATGGTTAATATTTCAAACTCTTACTCTGGTATTCCAGGCATATGGACTGCTTTGCGTTTCTGCTCCACTGTCAACTCCCCTTTGCTCGTCAGTGGGAGAAGGAGAAACTTCATCTCTTCATTCTCCCCTGTCCACTCAGTAATCCAAGGCTTGTTCAGCCGACCTTGACTGCTAGTCTCAATCTCTGACAGTATCCTCTTCATTTCAGATGGCTTACTGCGTCTTCCTCGATAACTTTTAGCTGACCAATCCAAACAATACATCCAAGGTTTGAATGTCTCACTACATATAATTAACACTTTAATGCAAAATAAGTGGAAAAACTGATTCTGACTGAAATGAAATGTGTGCAATGAAATGAATGATTTTATGCATGGTAGCTCAACTGAAGATAAATATCCGAGATACATTGAAATTATTAAAAGTGAGATGTTAAACTTATAAATTACTATAACGCATTATACTGTATATGGTCTCCACATGGACATATATTAACAGTATCTTGGATAAGTGGAAGATAAGATGTTAAACCTTATGTGAGTTGCTGTAACACATTGTATATGGCCTTCTAGACATCCTTCCTTTAAAAGATTGTGATACACTGGACAACCATTTCAGTAGTGCCATCTCACCTCTCACTTTGATGGAGTCTACAGGCCTCATCCGCAAGGTTAGTTAACTTTGTCTTTAGCTCATGTTCCATGTCCGAATACGTGTCTCTGGTGTCTCTTAGGAAGGTCCTCCATCGCTGGTTGATGGGAAGGTAGGACGAGCCCATCACCAACATTCCAGCTAGAGTAACCGGATGAGGACACCTCATCAGAAACTGCGGATAGAGTGCTTGGAAGAGCTCACAAGTGGCCAGGGAGTCCTTGGCACAATATGTCATGAGATTCTGTCAGGATGGTAAGAGATAACATCTAAAGATACAGAAAAGCTAAGAATATTGTCAAATAAACTTTCTAGCAACTTTTGAATTTGTCACAAATGGTCACAGATTGAAAAAGACACATTATCACTTGACTACACGAACCAATTAGTGCAATGTATTAGAAATGATACCTGAAAGTCATTAGCAACATCCAGAATGGTCCCCTTGACAAAGATGTCCCTCGGTTCCTTGCTGAGCTGTTTACCGCAGTGCAACTTGTACACATAGGCTAAGCTGTTGAGCGACCCTTTGGAAATCCAGGCATGCTCCCCAGAATGGGAAATCCCCTTTTTCTTCATCCAAATCTGTCTCTGCTGGGTGGTCAGGCCAGCAATACACATGTGCAAACTCATCGTGTCCAAGAAACAGGTCCGGGTATTCTGCAGTTGAAATGATTGAGCTCGGGATTCAACATACAATGAGACTATATACTGATACACTGTAAAATATAAAAAATGGTTTAATTTCAAAAAAATATAAATCTCAGAAAATTAAACTGATAAATTCCTCAATTAAGAAATATACTAACTTCTATAAAGTACTCCTCTTTGATGCGTGCTCTGTCATAGCTAACATTATGACCAACAATTAGCCTCTTTCTAGTATTCTCTCTGACCGGCTCTCCGTCAGGCTCCAAAGAAATCAGTTCTCCAAGTGCTCCAAAGGGTTTACTACTCTGATCAACAAGGTGAAGCTCGTTTCTTCCCGCTGATACGAGACGCTCACTCGTCCATGAGTACCAGTAGTTGGGCGAGAGAGCTGTAGCGAGCACTGGCTGGTGCCCCTCCTCCACACACACCTCCACATCCAGCACCACTGCCTCCTCATCCAAACAGTGCACGCGCTCCGCTGTGCTGCCATCGTACCGCACCCATCCGGGAGTACACACCCAATACTTTGGTGCCTCTGGCGGTCGACTGTTTATGAGCTGTTCCGCGAGTTTCGTGTAAGGCTTTGCCATCTCCGTTGCTATTATCCTAAAGTGTTCGTCGATATTGTTCCCAAACAAGTACGGTAGCTCTAAATCCACCTCTGGAAGAACTCTCGCATCTTCCTTGTCTTTTAGAAGTTCGTACTGATGAAGATGCTCTTCAGCTAATTTAACCTTTTCCTCTCTAATTTGACAGCTTTGCTTGAATATCTGTTCACGGAGACTTTCCGATATCATTTGAATGCCAAAATGACCTGTTCTCCCTCCATGGTGATGATCAGAATACCACTTGTGCTTGGATTGTACACTGTATTTCACCAATTTGTATATTTGAAATCTACCTCGAGTTGGCACAATGGCGGCCATTTAACTGCAGGACCCTAGTTCGATCACCCATGCAAGGAGTGGAATTTATCATATATTCTTTAGAAATATAAAATGCAATTCCTTTTATATAATTGCATACTCCTATATGCATATTGCATGTTATTTGCACATATAATTTACTTTCCCCATGATCTATATCCTGAGGTGCTATTATGCAGTAGTCAATATATTTGCTAACATGTACACTTATAATTGTAAAATTCTGGTCCGATCCCTGATAATTTAAAGTCTGTGATATATAGGCAAAATGCATATATATATACTAATATTACAGTCCATGCAGTGACCACATGCCCTGCATGTGATATATATAAGCTCATATGATCATGCAATAAATGACTGCATAAAATGAAAATGTATATTAAACTCATTCAATTATGTTCATAAGTATATAACTACTGGAAGTTCATAACTATATATATAATATCATAAGTTGATGTTCACATATATATAGCTACATGTCTGTTGCTTGCATTTTTTGGGTAATGAACTCTTGCACTTGACTGACACTGGGTCTCTGATCAGGGCTGTCATACAGACATTCCAGGATGATTGGTCTAAGAGGATGACCATTCTGGAGTGCTGCTATGTCCTTCTTGCGCCTCTCAACTTCTGGTTCGTCTTTTATAACCCTGCGTGTTACACTTGGCTTAGCTTGAGTTGCAACTTGCAACATGGTAACTCCCAAGCAGAAAATGTCACTCTTGCGAGAATACAGCTTATCTTCCTCAAACACTTCAGGAGGCATATACTGGAAATTTCCAGGGGCATCCTCTGTAATGTATGCTTCTGGGCTAGCTCTAAATTTAGATTGTCCAAAGTCACTAACTTTGAAAATTGTACCCTCTTCATTCACTAGAACATTAGAAGGTGTAAGATCTCGATGTAGGATGGGAGTTGGCAGTTCATGGAGATACCTCAGACCACAAGTTATTTGAAAGCAGATATCCAGTTGTTTTAAAGTAGAAAGATTATCTTTGTTTGATTTCAGGTAACTTCCTAAATCTTCTGACATCAACTCCATAACAAGCAGTACCTTTTCATCATTATCATTTATCTCCTCAAAGAATTCCACAATATTTGGATGCTTAGCTAATTTGAGCATTTCTGCTTCTTTTTGAAAGGCATGGATAGTTTTATCAACACTATCAGGGTCATAACTTTTGCGATTAAATCTTGAAACACTAATTTTCTTGATAGCTACCGGCTTTTCTCTGAGTGTTCCTCTACTGACAGTACCAAAAGATCCTGAACCAATTTCTTCTTTAATAATTGGGAATCTGGCTTCCTAAACCAACATTAAGGATAGGAATAAAATAACATGCATACACTGTAATTGATAATATTTAAAAGTCTTGTGTAAATGATAGGCATATGCATGGATAGGGATATATGGAGAGTATAGCATTGGGAACTGTAATATCAGAGTTTACTAGCCAAATCAATGATATGTACAAAGCTGATCATAAGGTGTGGCCTGCATGCTACTAAATTGAAAGTAAACAGTAATAAACTATACCTTAATTTTATCTTGAATATCTTTTAAATTAACTTGTTCTTTATGAAGCTTATCCAACAGTTCGTACACAAAAGTTATAGAAGGTCTTACATTTGGATCATTTTCTATGCAATCTACAATAATTGGCTTCAGTACAATATCATCAGAAAGTCTTGCTAAATCATTTTTATGTATTTCCCTCACTTGTTGACCACTATGATGCATAACATCACGGCTACCAGTTGGTTTGCGACCAGTGGCTACTTCTGACATAATCACTCCTAACGAAAACACATCACTGTTATCATGCAAGAATATTTCCCTTTTGTCTCTCAGATGCAGTAAGATTTCTGGGGCACTGTACAATTCATCACAAGGAATAGTGTTTCTCAGGTATATTGCTTGCCCAAAGTCGCTTATTTTAAAGGTTTTACCTCCGCTGCCAACCAACACATTACCAGGTGTAAGTCTGCCATGTATAATTTTTGGAACCAGTGTATTGAGGTACTTTAAACCTGACGCTATTTGGAAGACTATGCCAACTCGTCTGACTGGAGGAAGGCCTCTATTAACAAGGAGGTAGTCCCATAAATTCTGATTCAACAATTCTGCAGCAACCTGAATAATATCTGCATAAATACTTTCTTGAAATGCCCCAAAGATCAGAACAATGTTAGCATGCTTAGCTGCTTGTAACCTCTCAACACTGGCATCTATGTTTCTAATATCCTTTAGCACATATTTAGGTAACCTTTTAATAGCAACAGATCTCAAACGATACTTTCCATCATACACAATCCCTGTTGGCCCACAGCCAATAAAACATGAACTTTGAGGAATGCCAGCAGCAAAACATGAACTTTGAGGAATGACAGCAGCAAATAGGTACAACATTCTAGGAATTGAGATTAAAAAAAACTCAATTAAAATTGCTAAAATGGAGGCCTTGATCATTGAATATGAAACATCATAAAAATTCTTTGGTACGGAAACTATAAAACACACTAAAATTAGCCACAATAGTTCAATTATAATAAAGCGGCAAGACCAAGTGCCTGAAAACCTAACTGCCATATTGAAAATCCTATTCAGCAAATCTCTATCAGATGATAACAACTCCTTACACCATGATGGAATAAACCACATATATACTGCTTTAGTTCCTTGTATAACCTCATCAAATAGAAATGTAAATGCTATGACTCTTAAATACCAGTCCATAAAAGGTGGTGCAGTATCACCGTATGGTCTAGTGAATGCTGTCTGGAGACCAAAGGCCATCACTATGATGTATAAGATGTTGACACGCGATGCCATCAAAAGAACAGATCCAATCTTGGACAAAACCATCCATAACATCTCTTTTAAACATATGGCTTTGTAGAAGACTATGAATCCTTCAATAAGGTGTTTGGGACCATGTTCACCCAAAATATTGCACAAATACTCGCAAATAATTGCTAGAAAGGAGAGTGATGGAATACCTGAACTTTCTTCAAAATGACACCAAAATGTCTCACAATAGTCTTTTGTTTTGGAATACTGAAATGTAAAATAATCTAGAACTGAAATAAGTGTTAGGCAAAAAAATATTTTGAGTGTCCATTGTCTGGACAGCATGGACAGAGCCTCCTTTGTTAGCATAAACTTTGATACTATGTAAACACAAAGCAGTATTGATACGACTACTATCTCTGAAAAAGGATAGTATTCACGTAAGTATATATTAACTATTGCATTATTAAAACTGCTGGTGAGGTACATTTTCATGAGGTATATCGTGTAGGAGGAGTAGATAGCAAAAGCAAGCAACACTATGAAGGCTCCATAGAAAAGCGAGATGAGTGTTAGCAGCACCTCCATAATGACATGAAAGATCAAAATTGCAAATTTTGCCATCATTGGTATTGCCAATTGCAACCACGACAATGAAATCCTCATTTGATGCATGCGGCTACGAGGGCTGAAGTGAAGGGCCGTTTGGCTTTCGTTAACCTTATCTTGGGACGAAACTGAATTTTTACCTATAATACAAAATAATCGAATGTACGTATACAAATCATAGTCAAATATAAGGAGCTATTACACTTTACCTCGAAAACGAAGGATTTTCTTTAAAGCACGTGCACGCAGAGGAAGTTACACGCACAGTAGAACAAAGCGATTCCGGTGAGGAATATTTAAATAGCGGAAACCATTTAATTAGAAATGTCCATATCGTGGTCTCGCTTAGTCCTTACTATTTTCGTCGCAGTAATGCATTGCATGAATTGCTTGCAATTGCTTATATATATATATATATTAACTTGCACTGTATATATATATATATATATATATATATATATATATATATATATATATTATAAACAGAGTGCACGTGATATAAAAATCAAATCACCACACATTTAATTACTAACAGGTGTTACACATAAAGTTTGAAAGTCTGTATTATAGTACAATCACCAAATATTGGGCAAGATGTAGACTTGTTCAGCTGACGAGCTATGGAATATTACAAGGCGAGGTCTACAGTGGAAAGTAGCAGAATATTACATGTATTACACACATATATATACTACGTGGGGTCCCAGGACATATTACACGTGGGGTCCCGGGTATAGAAGACAAGAAGACAAGAAGGATCCGGACATGTGACAGGCAGAGTTGTATAGGAAACTACAATCAGAGTGTAAATAATATTGTGCACGCAGTATATATGAAAAATCTTATATACTATTTTCCTACATGCTATGCCTACTCTGTAAAAAAACTAAACCTGCAGAGAGCTTTGGATGAAGATAAAATGTGTCAACATAAGTGATATGTACAAAGCTGATCATATAAGGTGTGGGGCCTGCATGCTACTAAATTGAAAGTAAACAGTTATAAACTATACCTTAATTTTATCTTTTATCTTGAATATCTTTTGAACTAACTTGTCCTTTATGAAGCTAATACAACAGTTCGTACACAAAATATGGAAGATCTTGAATTTGGATCATTTTCTATGCAATCTGCAATAATTGGCTTCAATGCAATATCATCAGAAAGTCTTGCTAAGTCATTTCTACATATCTCCCTCACTCTTGACCACTATAATGCATACTTTCTTTAAAAGCATGCAGAGGAAGTTACACACCTTTAAAATTTATAATGATTTCGGTCAAGGATAATTTTAATACGGAAATAGCGGAAACCATTTAGAACTGTCCATCTCGGATCATGATCTCACTCCTAGGTGCCTATATATTCGTATATACAGTACTACACAGTGCAAGTTACAAAATGTTCTCACTATAGGATAACCACAATCAAGTCAGCTTAAAATTAAATATTACAAATTATAGTTACTGCACTGCATTGATGGATAACATAAAATGCACTCTTTTACCAGCAAACCTGACATTGGGACATTGAGATCATCACATACAAAACAGGTCTGATGGCCAATTGGCCAATAAATGGTGTGGTTCAATGGCAATTACTTTGTTTCTATTATGAAAAGTTCTTATTGAACTGTGGCTATTGTAACAATATCATTCCCTGTCATAGGACAGTTACTGAGTTGCTTTGCACTAGACCTGCCATTGTTCTTTGTTATTCAACATAACTGTTCATAACAATAATCTGGACTAGAACATTCTAACAAAGTAATAGTCAATCACAAATATTCTGAAATGAATACAAACTGACATGCCCTACTTTAAACTAAAAGGTATCAGGCTCCAGGGCTTTATTTTAAACTAAAATTGGAAGGAACAAGGATCACTGTGAAACCCAAGCAGCTAACTACACTTCAACAGGAACAGCCAGATATACCTGGCTCCAGGGTATAGAGACACTTTAAACTAATTGCTGACCTATTAAATGGCTTGTACATGGCCAAGGAGCTCTCCAGCTGAATGCCACATTTCTGGTTTGGCTGGAGAACATTAGCTGAGAGCTATGGACTTAAGCCAAACTGTATGAAAAATAAGTTTGGGATTCCTTTGATTAACCTAATTATAATATTACCTTCCTTCATCACTTTAAATTTAAAAACTATAGCTAGTATTATGGAAACAAAAAATGAAACTCACAGTATATGAACCTGGGAATAAACATGCTGAAAATGTACTACCTGGACTGATATAGACAACTATAAGAACAATTCTTATCATTCTAGTCAGACTTGAGGAAAACATGCCTGACATTTAAGAACAAAAAGTTCATACAACCAACCAAGTACAAATTACCATGGTTACATCTATATAAATAACAAGATTGCCATAGCAACAGCTGCAATCCAATACAGGCTGCAACTAAACAATTAGGACATTAACCTAACTGGTGTACAATGTCTTAATTCAAACTTTATAAAGTACAAACAAACTCCATTAAGAGCATGAATGATTCCCATGTAACTATGAAGTTGTCTATTGTACATATTAACTTTATTTATGATTCCTATATAAGTACCAAAACATCACAGAGCTATAGCTGTGCATGTAGTATCTCCCATTATCTTGTCCATTTATTTGTCACTTTCTTAGTCAAACTTGTCATCCGAGATAATGTCCAGTGCATTCCGATAAGTCCTATGAGTTCATAAAGGAGTAACAACACAGTTGTAAATAATAAGACAAGACAAACAAGCACATACAAAGCTGCTAGAATGTACGTACGTACCTGAGAGTAAACAACAAGGGAACCAAATACCATTAATTTTAAAGAAAACATTTTAATAAATTTTCCTCATTGATAACAAACAACTTCACTCAACTGCCATTTTCAAGATCTATAGATTTCAATAGTTTGTACATATAGACTTTGCTAAGATGTACATGTAACAGATATCTTGCCAGATGTCAATATCACACTGAGGTCTGACTAAAAGCTCAAGCAATAATAGTCTTGCTCAAAGGGATTGTAGTTTCATTGCCAAATAGCAAGACAAATTGATCTATATGATACAGAGAACCCGTTAAACATGTACTACACACCTTCCCTAACTGAATTACAGTAGCTGGCCATGGGAGTTAATAGTTACCAGGGACTGGTAGACAAGCTAAATCTGGTGGTCCCATTGAACAGATGTAATCCAGGACCTTTACAGCTGTTATACTCACTGTAAATTCCTTGCAAATTTTCCCTTGATCCAACAATTTTTCACTATCTTTTCCCACCTAAATGGACTAAGCCAATAATTGCACTCAGTCCTTCTTGTTTCTTAATTGGACATGTTGCTAGGTAACTGATATTAACTTCCATGACAATTCTATAAAGAGATGAATGTACAGCAAATCAATTATAGGCTGCACAATAAGATGTATACTTGTCTAATAAAAATTTAATGTTATTTTGTATAAACTTAAGTACAAATACATTTTGAACAGTCACAAGTATAAAAAGTATTTTACAAGAGGTAAAGATGCGGATTACTACGGATGCTAATCATAACATTATATAACTTAAAAGAAAAAGAAACATATTATAGACTTCATTTAATGTAGCTATATAGTTTGTCTGATTCTCTAACAAGATGACTTACCAATGAGTGTAGTTTAGGCTTGTCAACGCCAAAGTTTCTCAAACCATAGGCAATAATTTAGAGCAACGGCCATTTTGGATTCACAAAATTTTATGCTCACAACAGCATAAAAGATAAGCGATTCTTGTTAAATAGATATCCTTGTGACGTTGTCCTGTGTTGTGCATGAAACATGCCGATTCATGCGCTTGCAAAAGCAATAGGTTCATTAAGCTACTGATATCTTGTTTATTAATTAAGCACTTCTATTCATGGGGTCACTGTACATTTTATGATTTGCTTCGCTGAATGATTTCTAGTCGAAAATCAATAACAATAACAACTTGCTGAATAGGCCGGTCATGTTCTGCATGTTGTCTATTGTTCTCGAACATGACATCGAAAACAATAACAACTTGCTGAATAGGCCGGGTTATGTTCTGCATGTTGTCTATTGTTCTCGAACATGCATGACATCGAAAACAATAAGCAAAATTTTGGTTCCACGATTTTCCGCCAAGTTTACGATGTTTCCCGCCGACAATTTCTAATAAATAGTCGAGAAAATTTTCAGTCTTTGGCCTCCGGGCTATCAACTCTGGAGGTCTACTTTGGTGTGGATCGATGCGCCAACCGTGGTAGGAGCACGACCATGGTACCATGCGACAAAGGGTCATCGGTGTTCGTATAGTGGGGTGGTCTCTCTATCTATGGGTTAGTGCCTGGAGATGTATCTCACTATTAATCAACTTTGTTGGTTCTTGCTATACGACCCGTACCTGGAGGAGCGTGGGTCCAGTGCCACTACGTAGTCGGTCAGGAACCCCTGTTGTAGGCTGCAGCTTCAGGTTGGTTTGATAGGAATTTGCATTTGTATTTGTATCCAGTATGCATCAATGTAGTATTTCATTGTATATCATGTATTTTCAATTCTTTTCTTATAGTTCATTGAACTGATGGGTCCCTACTCTAAAGCGCCTGGCCGATCCCAATGAGCTAAAGTCTGTGTGCAGTGTTCCCAAGCTACGTTGTGTGCACATGATGATTCTCATTGGTGGGAGTTTGTGGTCCGCCAGGGTCGGGCTTGTTCTGTTCGTAGCGTGGCAGGGCAAGACTAGTAACTGGTCATAGGTCGGTCAGGTACGCCGGATCGCTCCCGTGCAACTTCTCTTACGACGCAAGTAGTGGAAGTGTCAAACAGAGTTGAGAAACCGGAGGCCTTTTGGGGCACGAAAAGTACTTCTACCTCCTCGTGGTGTGCCCTGGGGTCACCTTTACACCAGTAAAGTGATGCGAAACGAAGTACTGCAGCACCGTTCCAGTAACACTCAAAGGGAGAGGAAACAGCATGGAGAACTTGTTTAAGAACTACATTGTTTTTGAACATTTTTTAATTTAACATCATGTACATGTATATTTTAAAATTGTCAAACAAAAATGATCATAGTGCAGTGGTTATATATACAATCCCAATTGTCGACATAATGAGATTGGTATAATATGATATACTGTACATTAAAATATTACCCAGTTCATCGCAAATGCATACATGTATGTAAGTCTAAGCATTCAGTATACTCTTGTAAATTATTGCATAACAAGTATTATAAAAATCCAAAGACCGGCCCATGTCGGCAACGCTACAGGACACAGACGTCTAGACATGCATAAATGTCATTCGTGTTGTAAGTAAATATAAGCAATGAAAGTAAAACAAAAAAGGAAAAAAAGGAAAAAAGGAAAGTAGGAGGAAAGTAAAACGAAAGAGGAAAAAAGGAAAAAAGAAAGAAAGTAAACGAAAAAGAAAAAAAGGAAAAAAGAAACGTATTCTGCATCAGAGACTAAGAAGAGAGGGGTAATCCCTTGCAAGGACTGTATATATAGGTGAGATGAAGAGGACGCTTAAGGTGAGACTTGGGGAACACAAACAGGCAATGAGGAGAGGTGATATATTACTAACTACTTACTATATATCTATATTATATAAATATTATTGTATTTATGTACATATGAAGAGAGGTGATACTAACAATGGCAATGAAACCCATACATCATGAGGTTGACTGGGAAGGTGCCAGAGTTAAGAGTACTATATACACCTAGTTACTGGCAGAGAAGAATCATGGAAGCCATACAGATTAAGACCAATGGTGGGGTGATGAACTTTGACAGTAGTATGCAGCTACCTACAGTGTGCAACCTTGCACTTATTCCACCCTAAACTCAGCATGAATCTGTTATTTCTTATTATAACCAACCATCCATTTATCATATTTTGATGGCATCTTGATCACCTTCTTTACTATAAATTTTATCTGATATACCTTATATATACTCATTCTATTGTAACTGATGAAGACCGACGTCTTAGAAATCAATCATTTTTAATTTTGTTTAGAATTAAATTGTTTGACTGCTAAGTGATTGCTCAAGAACTATACAATCTATACATTTAGTATAAGGCTGCATGTTCCATGTCCATGGCCTCACTAAGCCCCTATATTATAGCTATTTTCATCACAGGAATACATTGCATGAATTGCTTACACTTGTTTTGGGTATTACACTTAAAGGAACGTTATTATAAACTCAAACAAAATGGTATAAAAATCAAATCACATATTTACTATGAAAATACGTATGGTTACACATAAAGTTTGAAAGTCTGTATTATAGTACAATCACCAAATGTTGGGCAAGATGTAGACTTGTTCAGCTGATGAGCTATGGAATATTACAAGGCGAGGTCTACAGTGGAAAGTAGCAGAATATTACACATATTATACAGTACTTTTGGGTCGGCTGTCCAGACCGGACATTGCAATTGGTAATCGGTTGGCACTCGCAACTACCATTTGAACAAACTTTCCCACTAGAATGATGTCACCATGCAGTGATAACCTTTTACCGATTACCGATTGCAATGTCCGGTCTGAACAACCAACCAACAAAAAACTGTATATATTACATATATATACACTACTATCTTATGATTAACAGGTCACAGAATAAGGTGTTTACTCACTTTGATTCAACAAGCATCTCATATACTTCTTCACAAAGTTTCGTGACTAATCGTTTATTTGCCTGAGGACATCTGAAAATGGAAACACAGTGTAACCAAACACACCAAAGTAGACTGTTATTGTTTACAATTGTTTACTCAGAGCTGAGCAGTGGAACTGTTTAAAAACAAACACGTATGTAATGTACACAAGTGGTGGAAAATAAAGTACGTATATACACAACATATACTGTATGTGTATTCACACAGACTATGTACTATGTGTACATGCCAAGGATTCACAGAAGATCAAGATAAAGAAAAAGACAAAGACTCCCAGGATCACTGATGAAGGGTGGAATTCCCAGAAACGGCTGTCTGACCCAGTGGAGAAGAAGATGAAAGAAGGAAGAAAAGACTCCTGTATCTTAATCCAAAGCTCTCTTCTGGTTTAGTTCCCCTATAGGCTCTTTTACAGAATAGGCATATAGCATGTAGGAAAATGGTATCTTAGATTTTTCATGTGATAACTAAAGCTCACTTTTCACAAACCAAATTTACAACTTCTCTGAGCCCATCTTTGAGTTCAGTTTGTCTCTAATAAAATAGGTGATAATCATATAAAGTCATTAGTACAAGTACTGTATGTACACACATAAACATATATAAATAATGCATGCACTGTATACAGTTACAATTGAGCTTACATTGATGAAAAAGACCAAATACCTCAATGCATCATCATCCAAGTCAACCTTTTGGAAAATAAAGAAATTGAATGTACACAAAAACTAAAAGAATTATAGTTTACATTTTTTGTTAGCAACTCACTGAGATGACATCACTGGGACACCTTAACTTCTTCACAATATGTACCACTTTATTGTAGGCCTGCATTGACAAATGTACCACACATGCTCAATCAATGGAGAGCATAATTATATGGAGATTTATACAAATGTATATAACACAAAATAAGTATAAATTTGGCTACAATCATGCAATCTTCTAAAAGAATTTTAACTCAACATTTAGCAAAGACACAACTGGAGTGTTATAAACTAAGTAAACATTCGTTGCTGCATGTGAGAAATTGGTTAGTAAATCAGGAAAATATAAAGTCACTAACTTGGTCCTGGATCTTACGCTTAAGGTGACCAGGTAACTTTTGCAGTGACACAATGGAAATGCTGATTCTCGGAATGGTCAAGTCATCTGAAATGTGATATACAATTAATACAACCACAACTAATAAGAATCACTGACACACTTGTGTAACTAACTTAATGATGAAGATATCTGTCTTGATGGAAGCTGTGAAATTTCAGGTATTTCGTTATTACTAAAAATAAAGAGAGAAGCTTTAAAAGCACATTTGACTCTTTAGTGAGAACATTTAGTAATACCATTTCATATTGCTTCTCTTTCGAGTTTGCTGCAAATACTGGGACAAGTCGGCTATGGGAATCTTAGGAACAAAGTAGCCACAGTGAGTCTTGGAGAAAGAAATTGTGAAAATGTTGCGTGTCCTTACTAACCTGCTTTTCGACAATCTTTCCGCCATCATAAGTTCCAACCTATAGAGGCAAACGACACACATACGTAGTGCTTATTAGCATGCATAGTGCATAGGTGTGTGTTGGCACTTTAACAATGTTTTTCTCTTTGTATAGTCGATCCGTTAGGAGGACCACATGTCCAATACTGTTCTTCACACAATAACTAAATGTCTCCTCTACAGTGTCAGCCTGGAGAGAGGGAAAATTAATAAGGTTTATGTTCCACTGTAAGTAAAGAAATTGTTAGTCAGAGAATAGGTTATAAGCCAATTTGAGTGCTACGTAGATATTGTACACCTTACATGTGAGTACAACAGCTGAGCTCGTATGCCTTTCCTCCAAAGGCTTTGAACCACTTTAATGCACTCATCTGTTAGCGGTTCCAGTCCAATCCAGTGCACCAACACGGCATCACTGCTCAACGATTCCACCTATTTGCAGGAAATACTCAACCTTAAGCTGCAATGCTTACAGTATGTTATATATAACATGATATATGAATTTACTGGAAAGTTTATTGCATTTGGATTTTTGATAATACTACAGAAGATGTGATCTTCAGAAAGGCTAACACCAACACCTCTTAGAGGCCTGCAGCTCTGTCGTGATGGCAACTGGAAGTCTGAAATCTAACATGGAAAATACCAAACAAATGTAACAACATTTTAATATATGTAGCTGTTTTTCTGGTATAAATACCTACATATATATACACATAAATATTTAAATTAAAACCTGATTGCTATTCAGTGCCCCTTTTTACTTACAAGCCTATCAAACCTGCCACCAGCTGCCAGCACCATCTTCTTCTGGCGTTTCTTGGCAATGGTGTAGCTTCCTCCAGTTCTTCGCACTTGAAAGAATACACCACTATATGGAGCAGTAGACTGTACCATTCCCAAGTTTAGGAGGATCTAAAAAGAAACAAATTCACTTCAAACAGCCATCTTGGGTAGGTGTGGTCAGTTAATAGTTCTCACAGTTTCCTTCATATTAAAGTTGTGAAGGTGTTGCGCAACTGTTTCTACCTCGTGGAGCCCTTGTTTTGCCATAGTCCCAATCTAGTAAAACAAACAGGAAATGGTTAATGGTGTAGAGCATCAGTAAATACATAATGACACCATTCACAAATCACTTTACTACTATTTATGATGTCCATACTAAAACAACATACAACTTACGGCAGACTTATCTTTCAACAGTGGATCTAACAAATTCTTAGCTTCACTGATGAGTACAGGGGATCCTATGAACCGGGCTAGCTGAGAGGCCTGAGGAGGAGAAAGAGAATACACCTCAATAAACCACATGAATAATTTCAGTAAATACATAATGTTTACTTGATAAATTGGCTACTGACCATATACATACACATGTAGTACACTTAACTGACATACATTACACAATCTTTCTGAAATGTATTTATTATCATATCAACTGACTGCTAATTTTGAGATCTTCAGTTCAGTTCCAATTATTTCTTCCAAATTTGCAGCCAAAGGTGCCAACTGAGTATACGTACATATATACAATAAGTACACATTCAGTAGTTAAGCATACATTAATTCCAAGCTGTATACATACATACATAGTGACTATGGACTATATAGCCACAATACAAGCAGGCCAGTTACCTGGTGAATTTTAAGCAGGTCTTTCCTCCTGTCCTCTGATACTGAGCAGTGCTCCAGGATAGCCTTTACAAGTGATATATGGTTCATATGGATACTGTACGTCTGTGTCTATGGACAAACAGCAGAGAAGACCACCATTCACGTCAAATCATCAGATACTTGTGGATTTTATTCATCCATTATATTGTACGTAGGTTGTTTGTGCTCCTCAGCAGACATAAGTGGGTAATCCATGGCCAGAGTTTAATGACTTCACATTTGAAGATACATAATATACAGTAGTTCTTCAAGTTTACTTGTAATCTTTATTCATATACACATTATTATGAGAGTACTACAGATCGTACCTTCAAAGGACTACATATCGTACCTTCAAAGAGGGAAACTCGCTAATTATCTCTGACACAATGCTAATGCACTCAGCATCTGGTATCAGACTATTAGACAGAGAGAGAAAAGGGAGCATTCCACAGTATGTACTCATTACATGTCTCTTGTCACCTTGAAGAGTCATCTGTTATAATGTCAAAGGCACATTCATATATTTCCTTTGGGTGCAGTTTACCAGCGACAGCCGGAGGTTTGAAGACACGATTGATAGTAAACCTAAAATACAAATGAGAGACAAAGTTGAAAACATATGTATGTATGTATGTAGGCATTACAGAGTGGATAACATATGTATGTATGTATGTAGGCATTACAGAGTGGATAACATATGTATGTATGTAGGCATTACAGAGTGGATAACATATGTATGTATGTATGTAGGCATTACAGAGTGGATAACATATGTATGTATGTATGTAGGCATTACAGAGTGGATAACATATGTATGTATGTATGTAGGCATTACAGAGTGGATAACATATGTATGTATGTAGGCATTACAGAGTGGATAACATATGTATGTATGTAGGCATTACAGAGTGGATAACATATGTATGTATGTATGTAGGCATTACAGAGTGGATAACATATGTATGTATGTAGGCATTACAGAGTGGATAACATATGTATGTATGTAGGCATTACAGAGTGGATAACATATGTATGTATGTAGGCATTACAGAGTGGATAACATACGTATGTATGTAGGCATTACAGAGTGGATAACATATGTATGTATGTATGTAGGCATTACAGAGTGGATAACATATGTATGTATGTAGGCATTACAGAGTGGATAACATATGTATGTATGTAGGCATTACAGAGTGGATAACATATGTATGTATGTAGGCATTACAGAGTGGATAACATACGTATGTATGTAGGCATTACAGAGTGGATAACATATGTATGTATGTATGTAGGCATAATTTAAAGACACTAAAATCAGTGTCATTCCTTGAAACTAACAAAGAAAGAGTGAATTTATTAGTAAAGGGTTTAGAGGTCCAACTTAAGACACAAGATATAGTACATATTTGGCTCTTGGTTCACATTTTAGGCAGCCGATAGTCAGTAATGCTGGTCAATGGACAGATACATTCTACTCCAGAATAAAGTGTACGTTGGAGTAATTAAAGGTTTCTGCATAAGATACACATAGATGAGTGCAGCATGTACTATACCGGTTGCTAGAGCAACCAAACCAAAATGGTCTAGTACAGTACACAGTGAACAAGAGAACACTAATACCTTCTCAAGTCACTGATTTCATGTATTGCCACAAACTTGGCCAAAGAGACCTGCAGCACGACCAATTAATAGAAAAGAACAGTTTAGTCCTTAAGCATACTCTAAAAAGGTTCAGAAACTGACTCTTAAGTCAAAGGGCAATGATAACAATCCTCCACCCTCATCCATCATGAAGACAGCTGTATCTATGTCTTGATTAGGTAACCGTGGCAACAGTATAGGAGTATCCAATTGAACAGCATCTGAAGTGAAAAGCATTAAATGTATCACTTGGAATTGTGTATACGTACGCACATACAAATCTGAATTTTGATAGATGACAAATAGAAGAACAGTTGTAATTTTCCTATATTTATAATAGTATGTATAGTACGTACGTATATACCTGTGCGTGTCTTGTACATACAGGCATTGCAACTTACTATGCCGCTCAAAAACTGATTGTATTTGCCTTTTAACTTCTTGATGGAGCATAGCCTGAGTGAGCTGAAACTTTTGCTGCATAAAATGAAAAGACAGCAATAATGATTACGACATCTTAACAATAAGTGTAACTCCAATAGTACATGTAACCATGCAGTATTACTAGTACAATTCACTATTGGCAATAGCTGCTATATATTAGACTAGCCTCAAGTGGTTCCAAATGTTATGAGCTGTGTGTATGTGCCACTGAGTATATGACTTAAAGTGCTTAAACTTACTCCTTGAATATCATAGAAATAAGCAAAAGTGTGAGGTAGACTGGACTTCTGAGAGAAGAGCTCTTTCATCAGCTTTTGGTAGCCAGTGGAGTTTGTCACTGACAAGGTCCGAGTCAGAACCTACAAACACAACATTCATAATATACATACGTACGTACGTACGTACACATAATATTTAATTACAAAGTTGAAATATTTAGCTGTTCATCCATATATATGTAATGTATGTACATACGTACTTCCACCAGTTCCTTGTCCTCCATTTTTAGGGGCAAATGTTCACTTTGCAGCAGTTCTTCAGCCGACGGTCTTAATCTCGGATTGTGATCTAGCATCTTCCCTATCACTTTGGCCTAAATACACATCATAGAATCGATCATTAAGAATTCCACCCTCAGAATCCATTGGTTGCTAAAGATATGCAATAGTACAGTATAGTATATGCAACCAATCCTAATTAATAAATAGTACTAACTTAAAATATACATGTTACATATGTGTTATAACCAGTACAATCTGTAATGAAAGATATACGTACTGTACATAGTCAACTCAAACCTTATTTGACATTCCTGAGGCCTCAAATGTTTCTGGAAGCACAGGAGGGTTCTTCCTCAAGTTGGTTAGTATCACGTGTCTCTCCATGCCCGTGGTGAAGGGAGGAAGACACATTTCAAAGAAAATTACTCCCAAACTGTATATATCCACTTTCTAATTTGACAGACAATATTTGAGCTTGATCAAACATGCACTTGATTTGATCAAACATGCACTTGATTTAGCAGCTGTACCTGAGTTAGCTTTCTGCTTAAAGGCTCAGACATCTCTGGGCTTGTGTAGAAGAAGGTCCCAACAGGACCAGAGACTGCATGAGTGGCAGGAATACCATACCATACAATAGGGGTGCACTGTATGTACTGCTATTTATAGGTGACCAGTACAAGACATTCCAGTCTATACGTATCTTTTAGGTCACATAAAGCACAACATTAGGAATAATAAGATTGCTACGTAGGTAACATACATTCCTGTTTCGCTAGGTAGTCCTGCATTGAAGTGTCTCCAGGAGGAAGGACGCTCGCTCTCTAAAGATGTATAGAACAGACATTACCTGAATGGCAGTACACAGAGCCTGCAGTACTGGGGACTTACCCTTATACTGTGAAATGGTGGGGACTTAAGCTTTTACCATGAGTAGTGCGTGGGGACTTACCCTTATACCATGAGTGGTGGCTAGTCCAAAGTCGCCAATCTTTGCATGACCATATTTGTCCAAGAAAACGTTGCCTGGCTTCAGGTCTCTATGGATGACCCCCTAAAAGTGAAGGAAGTGGAAAGGGGATGTGGAGGACATCCTGCAACTTAGCCAATCCAATCACAGCAATACGCTGAATCGGTACTGACAATGAACTAGCAACATGACATACTGTACCTTGTTATGAATGTGATTTAGTCCTTCAACCAACTCTCTCAGTAGTCGCCACAGTAAATAATCATCACAATGTAAGCTACCAGCATCAATCAGATCTCTTAGAGTTCTGTTGTCACAGAATTCCATCTACAGTGATAGATTATAGATGCAAATCTTGATATAATGAATAGAGATACAAATACAGATAGAGTTAGAGATAGAATTTAGACTGATAAAGTATGTTGAACACATTAAATGGATGGAGCTCTCTCTAATCTACTGTACATGAAACCTCTGATCTGAGGTATCCCTAAGGTAACATCTCTCCCTTCAAAGTACAATTCTCTAACATTGTAGCATGTTTAGAGGAAATGCATAGCCAAAATATAAAATATGGTACCTGAATGAAGAGATATCGAACTTGTAGGCTTGTTCCACTGCTAATTCTTCTGTACAGAGAACCATCAAGCTGCTACAGGCCATAAGGAGGTAAAATAAGTTCACAAGGGTGTCCAAATTTACAAATAATAAATACAAAAATCAATTCAGCATTATATAAAACCTTTCTCTGAGATTACTCGTTTCTTACCTGATCAGAAGTGTCTTCAAATCTATCCAAGGACTTAGATCTATACCAAATCACCGGGTCTGATCTGTCAGACCTTCAAGAGAAGATCAAAATATTCATCATTTCGGATGCACAAAAGACAGTGACATAAATGACTGTGAAAAGTATTGCATCTTGTGAAAGCTAATCTTACATACAAAACATGAACACGAACAGAGAGTGAGAGTGATATACACATACAAATACAACGTAAATACTGCTCATTAGTTGGGATACTACATATGCACTTCAAAGAAAACACATTTGTGAACATACATACGTACTAAGACCATATGGCAAACCTGTCTCTCTCCTCATCCAACTGATTCAGTATATCTTTAGTATTGGTTGTGTATTGGCTTGGAGACATAGAAAAGACCATGGAGTCGTCATTGTCTTCCCCCTTTCCACTGACTTGTTGAGATTCTGTAGACTGCTCAAAAGTGATAAATGAATCTGACTCATCATTCATCTAGAGTGGCATACAATATGAGATAGAGTCAAGCAGGAACTCCATTTGTTGTCTTTAAGTACAAAGAAATACCCAAAAGGATTACATTAAGTAATACCAAACTAGACAGAAATACTAATACATGTATATACATATGTATGTAAATTGTGCATATTGAGAACCTCTGGTTTGTGAGCTTCGAATGTTATGAAGGAATCGTCAGAGGAACCTCCGTCGCTTTCGTCAGACATTTCTTGGTCACCAGAGGTCCCTTCTCTGGGACTGAAGTCCTGATCAGTGAGGTCCTCCTCGTCCTCCTCGAGGATGGAGGCAGATGGAAGATCTTCACTTGAATATGTCTCTATCCAGGCATTGAAGTACCTACAGTACAATAATGAACCACAAATATACAACTTAAGTATACATATTCTACAGGACTGGAAAGTGTGTGTGCGTATACTGGACTTGGAACAGTTTAGATATGTACAAAGTCCTCAGGTTTAGAAACCTCAATAAAAGTGTAGTGAGTTAGTTGTGATTGAAACACAATGCATCATTTCTATTACTGTTCCATTACCTGACAACATTCTCATGGTTGAGTTGTGACAAAAGTTTCACTTCTCTGATGATCTTGCGATTAAAGGACTTGGCATCAGGCAACAGTTTAACCCTCTTAATAGCATAAATCCTGTCGTCCAAGTGATTCTTAACCTAATACAGTTAATTATATCAAGAGTAGCTAGACTATTATTATGAGATATTTAATTGAAGTGAACCATAAGACATGGGTTAATATCCCAACAATTACTACAAGTAGGTATGCAACTAATTCATATGTATGTATGTCTAGCAATTTCCATTTACTAAATAAAAAATATTATCCTGCCAAATGTAAAACTAACCTTTATTACTTCACCATAACCACCTTTACCCAGTTTTTCAATTTCATCAAATTCGGATTTCAGACGAGATCTTTGTTGGGCAAAGCTTCCCTGAGACTGTACCGGAGATCCCAGGAATCCAAAGTAATCTGGAGCATATTGTGGAGAGGCTGCCGGGAAGAGAAACTACATCATTAGTAACTACTTCAATCATAATGCAGTCTTAAAAATATGTATCCAATAGCCTATTATATACATTGCTTGTTCCACATTACTGGATTCCGTAATTAGCAGAACCAGATGTGGTTGCAGCAAAACCATCAATAAACCTTCTAAATACATTTCCTATACTAGAGCTGTAATGAGGATAACCCTGCCTCTGGAACTAATTAACAAACTCCTAAGGGTAGACATATTATATGTACGTAGGAGATGATATCTCATATGCAGCTTGTAGGCTCTTAAAGATACATCTGTAAGTCTATTTACTTACTTGGAATATGAAAGCCCTTGGATGACTTCCTGCTGATTGGCAGAGATGGAATTATAGGAGAAGGCTGGTCCAATACTAACTGGTGGGATAACAGATCTTTATATGTTAGCGACTGGTACACATCCACTTGAACACATCTACATACGTACATACGCAGGTATTCACAAGAATACTAGAAAGAAGGTTATTCAATTTGACTTTCAAAGGGTTCACTCAATATCACTTGTGCAATGCTAATATCTTAGGTGATCACGGTTGGCTGTTATGATTCATATCTCTAAGGGTTACTCTTTTTCCAACCGATAATGAACAAGAATCAATAATTCAAATTAGTTCAATTGTCTGACATTTTAGCCAAAAACACCCTTACCCTTAGAAACACCCTTACCCTTAGAAACACCCTTACCCTTAGAAACACCCTTACCCATAGAAACACCCTTACCCTTAGAAACACCCTTACCCTTAGAAACACCCTTACCCTTAGAAACACCCTTACCCATAGAAACACCCTTACCCTTAGAAACACCCTTACCCTTAGAAACACCCTTACCCTTAGAAACACCCTTACCCTTAGAAACACCCTTACCCTTAGAAACACCCTTACCCTTAGAAACACCCTTACCCTTAGAAACACCCTTACCCTTAGAAACACCCTTACCCTTAGAAACACCCTCACCCTTAGAAACACCCTCACCCTTAGAAACACCCTTACCCTTAGAAACACCCTTACCCTTAGAAACACCCTTACCCTTAGAAACACCCTTACCCTTAGAAACACCCTTACCCTTAGAAACACCCTTACCCTTAGAAACACCCTTACCCTTAGAAACACCCTTACCCTTAGAAACACCCTTACCCTTAGAAACACCCTTACCCTTAGAAACACCCTTACCCTTAGAAACACCCTTACCCTTAGAAACACCCTTACCCTTAGAAACACCCTTACCCTTAGAAACACCCTTACCCTTAGAAACACCCTTACCCTTAGAAACACCCTTACCCTTAGAAACACCCTTACCCTTAGAAACACCCTTACCCTTAGAAACACCCTTACCCTTAGAAACACCCTTACCCTTAGAAACACCCTTACCCTTAGAAACACCCTTACCCTTAGAAACATGAATAAATACTAAATACCTAAAAATTAATCGGAAATGCTGCTACGTACTTCTATATTACTAGCAGAATGTGCACAACTCACTTATTAATAAAGTTCCACTGTATTTCTGATATTTCTTGCGGCTTCCTTGTTGGAACTGAATTAAGCAGATATCCAACTAGAAGACTCAAGATCAGCAAACCCTACAGACATATCATTCATATACGTACGTACTTGCATATATGTAACATAGCTAGTATTACATATGGCACAATATAATTTACATATCTTAGTTTTAAGCATACGTAGGTATGCACTCACAAGTTTATAAATATCTCCACGCTTCCCTCCTATCGGTTCTGAGAGCAGGTCTCCACCATTTTGAACTCGTTGGGGAGCATTTACTGACTTTGATAAATCACTCAATCTTGAAACAAAAGTGACAATAGTTGCTGCAAGTGGCTGTACATAACTTTCAACAAATACTCTAACCTCTTCAAGATGCCAAACCCACTAAGCCGAACATTCTCCAAAGCATCCAAGAAAACTAGAGAGGTTTTCAAATCTTTGTGAACTATTCCATGCGAATGAAGAATGCCTAAACCTTCCAAGGTCTGCTTTGCAATGACTGGCAGTTTCTACAATACAAATTTTGATACTAGTAGAGTACTCCATACTACGTAGATGCATGCTCACTGTCACCTTCACTCACCTTCCTAACGTGATCCTTGTCTGCATCTCTCATAAACTCATTGAGGTTGTTACCTCGTATATATTCCATGGAGAGCTGTACCTTGATGACATCTCCCTCCAGAGAGAAGTTGAAGTTTTGATAACCACACAAGTGTCGGTGGCGGAATTGCTTTAAGTGAAGAAACTCCTGATATATACTCTGAACCTAACAGAGAATTAGTAGAGTCACATTATCTACTAAGCATAAAGCAATATAAACGATCTACATATATGGAAATATGAAATAATGCAATCGTTAAGTTGGTAATTGTAGCTAATGAAGGGTCAAAAGTTCAAACCTCTGTTGCTGATGCATAAAATAATTACTAATGTTAGTACTAGTTGAATATAAATAAGAACATTTTCTTCTTTTTCTTTAACTGTGCCTCACCTGTTTCTGTCTTCTTGATACAAAGGATGCTCCATCAGAATGCGTCTTCTTGGTAGGTTTGCATTGCAATACCCACTCATGGAGGACAATTAACTCACCATTCTCATCAAAGCCAATGTACAACTCTTGTCCATCGCTACCACTCCCTTAGAGAGAAAGGGAAGGAAATACAGTATTAACCAACTTATAGGGTATAAACTAATACAAACTTCAGTATTATAATAACAACACTCAAATAATATAAAATATTCTACAATTCTACAATGGCTTTAGAACACAATTGGAGTTTAAACTATAAAACACACACATCACACCAAAGTGTACAGCTTGCTACAATTGGGGAATACAAGAAGCAATTAAGAAGCAAAAGGAAAATACTTCAGATTAGAACAAGGAAATAAAATGAATTACAATTAATAAACAGGAAGTATTGGGTGACTACAGTATATAGATATGAGGAAATAAACATATGTAAACACAATATACATACATGTAGAGTAAATATGTGTAGAAGGTTATATCCACGCATGTGTTGTAGGGGAACATTGGCATACAGTAGAGTACGTAAACATGTTTAAATGGATACAGAAATATAGCTACGTAGTTACCTAGAGACTTTCCTCTTGTAACAAACATTTCTGGTGACTTCGAAACAAGTCCTCCAGTCTCCTGGTCGGCCATTTTAGTCTGCGAATAATGATTTACTGCAGTACACCCTTTAGCTGGTGAGTCTGGAGTTGACTTTGTATGGGCACTTTCAATAACGGGTGACTGAAGTAAGTTTAAATAAGTACATAAGTACAGAGTATGTACTGTACATTTAAATAGGCAAATACATATATATATATATATATATACGTACACATACACACATATATATATACGTAGGTCCTTTCTTGGAGCCATATGAATTATTTAATTATATTATAATGGTATTTTGTAACTTGCACTGTATATATACGTATATACAATGTGTACATTTCTCATCTCAAATCAGTCAGAGGTTGCTTAGGCTAGAATTTAGTTGGTAGTGTAAATACATACACAAACACAGATCTTACAAATATTTATGACTACTTGCCTGGTTTCCTGGAGTAATCTTCTTCTTTGTTGAACCTCTCAACTCTGCCTGCTTCTTAATAGCTTCTTCAATCTACATGTATAATACACATAATGACCACTTCAATAGCTACTGTAATAAATAATTAATGTAATAGCTACTGTAATAAATAACTAATGTAATAGCTACTGTAATAAATAACTACCGTAATAGCTACTGTAATAAATAACTACTGTAATAGTTACTGTAATACATAGCTACTGTAATAGTTACTGTAATACATAACTATTGTAATAGCTACTGTAATAGCTACTGTAATAAATAACTACTGTAATAGTTACTGTAATAAATAACTACTGTAATAGTTACTGTAATACATAACTACTGTAATAGCTACTGTAATAAATAACTACTGTAATAGTTACTGTAATACATAACTACTGTAATAGCTACTGTAATAAATAACTACTAGCTGTTCCAGCCACTATACCAGTTACTCCAATGGTTGTCGTACTTGTACTGACCTCTTTCTCTAGTTTAGCTTGCTCCTGTTTCTCCTTCTTCTCCTTTGCTATCTCTTCCTGCTCCTTCCTTATCAACATTTCCTTGTGCAAGGAGGGCAACCTGTTTTGATCATTTTTGTCCAAAAACTTTTGGACCAGCATGATGACCTCAAACATCATCACCTCTCCCAAGTGCTCCTGTGAGAACTGGGTCAGCTCCCTAGCTAGCCTCTTGATAGCAATATCTGTAACACCTCTGTACTCCTTAATGTCAAACTGAGGAACACTGCATCAAGCGTAAAGGAAATGCAAACTATCAACCACCTTAGTAGACTCTATATCTCATGAGGAGCATAGTGTACAGTACTTATTAGGTGAGATTGGAAAACCAGGCTCTAGTTCTGTTTCTAACCTACAGCGATTCTCAAAATGTTCAAACATTGCACAACCATTGCTTTGCTATGACTGCCAGTCACAGTATTCAAAGTTATATATCCACTGACAATTAGGTTGAAGGCTATCGTACATGTATGAGGGTTTTATTTGTGTAAAATGGTGAATTGACTTTTTATTGATCAGTTTCTGTCTGTTATTAAATAGTCACCCAAGATCATGTGACCGAGATCATGTGACCAAGATCATGTGACCAAGATCATGCGACCAAGATCATGCGACCAAGATCATGTGACCAAGATCATACGACCAAGATCATGTGACCAAGATCATGCGACCAAGATCATGTGACCAAGATCATGCGACCAAGATCATGCGACCAAGATCATGTGACCAAGATCATGTGACCAAGATCATGCGACCAAGATCATGTGACCAAGATCATGCGACCAAGATCATGTGACCAAGATCATGTGACCAAGATCATGTGACCAAGATCATGTCACCAAATTCATGTTTTCAACATTTCTACACAACACAAAATGCCCTTTACTAGCCAACATTATGTACGCATTGTCATGCAATTGAATGCATAATGAAAATGAAAGGCATTTAAAATCAGTAGACAGTCATCATAACACATTCTGGTATAAACCCTTAAAATCTTAAATAGCAGTTTATACCAGATTGTGTTTCATAAAGAATTTTGAACTACATACATATACGTACAAGTGGTCCTTCAATATAGTACACATACTGTACTTAAGAGTAAACTATTATTCACATGTGTAGAATATTTGTTAATGCATGTACCCACTTTACTGCCTAGGCAGGGTTTCATTCAGGAGGGCAAGTGGGGGGAAAGAAGAGTTGCTACAAAACTTTCTGGATGAAACCCTGCTAGGTTATTCAGTTAATGTAATAACAGTATTTGATGCTATGGCCTACTAAATACAGTATTAGTTATTGATATCAATAGCAACGACTTTTTGGTTTACATTAAATGGCACAAGAGAGATTTCCGTAATTGGACCCACAGATCAGTAATAAAGGGAAATAAGACAATGATGAACTAAGGAGGCCACCAACCACCAGTGGATGAACTAAGGAGGCCACCAACCACCAGTGGATGAACTAAGGAGGCCACCAACCACCAGTGGATGAACTAAGGAGGCCACCAACCACCAGTAGATGATAGAGCAACCATTTTTTATGGTCTGCCCAAAACAGCAAAAACAAACCAATTAAAGATCCATTACTCAGCCAAACATAGTCAGGTTGTCATGGTGATAGGAAAATGGCACTGGCTAGCTACGTACATTACATCTGAGCATCAAATCGTTTCTCACAAACTACGTATATGCATGCAGTCTAGACTGGTAATTGATACAGAGCATTAGGAATATAAATTAAATGGGTACACTTACTCGTCCGGGTAATTGGTTGGATAATTGACCTTGAGGACAAGAAATATCTTTTTACGTGTTTCTTCATCCAAACTCTTATCTGGAAAAATCTTCATTTTTATCTCGGGTGCTCTGTTCATCTATAGCACACAGACATTAACAGATATTTATATATAGAGTCTATTTTATATAATACTGTATGTACTATAAAACATTACAAAGAGTATAGTCAGTACTTTAATATACACATACGTACATACGTACATTGTTGTATATTATCAGAGAATCACAGAAATAATTTTACAGAAAATAATACGTTTATATATATATATGTACATTTACGTATGTGTTCAATTTATAGACAAAGCTTCAAATTTGGAAGCACAAGGACCTAAAAAACGTAGCATACTCAATGAAGATTGAGAGGGCCTCAAGTGAGTAAATTTCTTTCACCCTCTGTCAGTGTTATCAAGTCATCTTGACATTATAAACATGACTTACAGTACAGACTAAGTCTTATAACACAGAACTAGGAAATGCAATCAGGAGAGACCAAATTTAACAGAATATTATTTATAAAGAGTTCAAAGGGTAAATGCTATTATCTACATTGAACTTATTAGTATAAAATAGTGAATCTAGCTGCTCTATTAATTATTTTAATAAGCACACTAATTGGTATAACTTAAGGCAGACTAGCAGTGACCAGTATAAGGGACGGTATCGCGGCTGATCAGGCACAGAGTAAACTGGAAGTTTAAGCCAGTTGCTCTGGGTTCAATTTCCAGCAATGGCTTCCTTCATGTCTTTTCCTTTTTGATGCCATAAGAGATTACTTGTTATTTGATTAGATTCATATTTAAAAATTCAATTGTGCTTTTAGCCTATAATTACTCACACAGTAAAAACATTTCCTTAGCAACCACAGACCCATTATAAAGCCATTATATAAAGTCCATACCTTCCATGGGTCCTTCTCCCTCAAGTCCTCAATATCTTCTCTGAAGACCTCCTTAAGAAAGAGAAGCTCGTCCTCCTGCCGGTCCAGGTAGGTGTTGCTCATTTCAGCTACTAGTAGAACCTAGCGCATACGGACCTATATACATGGAGAGGTCAAGTATTCAAGGATCTTATGAAGACCTTTAGCCAATAGCTACTACTCTAGGCACCTAGTGAGAAAAAATAATAGTGTAAAAATAACAACTGGTCAGTACAACAACATGTAACACTTGTAAATAAATATTGACAATTTAGAAGGCTAGAAGACCATCTTACCCTACAGCCTAAAGACCCACCGGGAGACATCAAACGACGGTTGACATTTCAATGTAGACAACAAATTTATATTTTTCATCATCTTGGAAGAAGACCCCCAGGTTAGAAAATCAGACAATGACTACAGATTTACCAAAATGTGTCTCAAAATGTTCAAATATCTAAGATGAACCATCTATAAAAGATGAATCAAATGTGGAACCAAAATTCTGCTGAAACATTACAATATCGAGGCAGAAAAAATGGCTGATTAAAGTTAACATCTCCAGGTTTAGATAACATCAATTACTATTTTTTTATTCTTAAATATACAATGCTAGACTTTTTCATTTGTGAAAGTTTTTTTTAAAATATAGTTTAAGCAGACCACCCCAGGACTGTTTATCACCATAAAAGACTTCCACAAACAGCCATGCTCCAATGGGCACAGACATACCTGAAGTGTTTGAATAATAAGTATGACCTACTGTAAAGGTTTTGTAAGTAAAGTATTTAGGAAATATTATGTCACAGTTAACTCAAACTACAAAAAATGCAATTTCATAACAGACACTGTCTCCCCTTCACCTGAATACTTTTATGTTCACTATCGCCTTACCCACTAAAATGGTTATTTACTTTCTATCTGTCATTTAGTTATTCACTTTTCTGTATTATTTCATAACTATACTATAGTGATTGTATAGAGGAAACACTCGATGACAGAACTTATTATACTGTATACAAATATATCAATTTCTCTCGTACATTTTCCAAAAAACGTTTTTTAATGCGAGTACACTTTAAAATATTACAAATATCCCTCCAGATCTACACTCCCATGTACCACTATAGCTTACTTCTAATCCGTATTAGATTGTTATTTTTATGACAAGCTTGTCTATACACGCGTACACGGCATGTGTGTATGTGCCATACTTAATAGTAACTTGAGAATCGGCTTCACTTACTGTAGAGGAGAGGTCAGGAGGGTCTTAAAATCACTTTTACGAGTAGCAGATGTAGTCTTACATTGATCACAAAAACTTGCTTCTAAAGGGAAAAAAGGCGTCACCATTACCCTATATAGCTACTCTGTAACTTACTGCGTCTTTAGTGCGAATAAGTGCAGAAGCGATAAGTATACATACACTAACCTCAGACTGTGCTATTTACGAAACCGATTTCTTTACTGCGTATACATGACATGGGACTTACCCTAATTGTCACTAGCGTGTAAAACGCAAACACAGAGTGCATTAAAATGGCCGTCGCTGACTATGTTTTAATGGAGAAGAATGCACGTAGACTTATATCTAGATGTCAAGACTACACGGATCCTAAAAGTTCAAAAGGAGTAAAATTGCCGCTTTGGAAACTGGAAGAGGTAGTTTTAGACATACTGAGCTCTGCCTATACCATCTCGTGATTAATTATATAAGGAAATGTTTTGACAATAGTATATTGTTATTTCGCTTGTAGTATGTCTTCACTTTGGATAATTGCCTCTCAGAATTACAAAATTTAATAGACAATGGATCAACTGTGTTAGTGATGCATACACTGTCATTGCATGCGCATGTACGTATGGGTACATTGCGACCTTCCTAGTCTGGTCACGTATGGGACCTAATTTATATAAATTCTTTAGATAAGTGATTGGATGATCTTTCATTTTGAAATCATGATCTCAGATAGTGTCTGGATCATCAATTAGATTGCTTTTTAAACTCCTCTTCAGCGTTGACAAGGATCTCTTGAAGACTCTTTTTCCAAGGAGAGACATCCTCAAGCAACTCCTTGATACCAGGAAAAAGGTAATCCTCATTGGCTCAACCTGTATCGTATTATGAGACTTACGTAAAGTAAACATAAGGATGTTTCAAAAGTTTAAATTGCGGATCATAATTATGTCCACATATACTATTATATTGATAATTTAATCCAAGATATACCTCAATTGTATGTACATATAAAATTTGAATTTCATATATATGGACAATTCTAGCAGTCACTTTTCCAATGAAGGTAAAAGTGAGGTCTGTAGACTGTAGATTGATAACATATGGATCTACTCACTAATACCTACTTTATGTACAGGACATACAATATCCCTTAATATGCTATATATACTCCATTGCTGGGGCATCCAAGACACAGTGCCTCTTATTCTAGTTATACAATGTGATATCCAGCCGATAATTCAGTAAATGCCAAAAAGCCTAAGGACGGAGTGTATAACTAATACTACTGTATGCAGCTTGTGTAATGTGTTGCTGATGTATATACGCATGTGCACTATAGGAGATGGAACAGAAGAGACAGGTGGATCTAGAAGGTCCTAGCTATGATAGACAACAATCAATTGGAAGCACCACTGGTGATTATCATCAGTTAATGGAACCCAAATATTCAGCGAGAGATGAATTACTGGGAAAGGTCTGTGTAATTAACTAAGTATACATACATGTACATATGTATGTATATACTCCAGTATATTGTGTGTGAAAATGTTATTTTAACTTTATTTTTGAAACACAGAATGAAGAAAGTGGTTTGAAACATAGATCACACCCTAAAAGGTGAGTGATTTTTTTTGAGAATGGAGTCTTTGGATGATTCATCCTTTGACTCTTTGAGCATTTAGAGACGTAGTTTTAGTATGAATATGAAATGTATGTCAGACCAAATTTCAAAAAATATTCATACTATACGTATGCATAGATATTCTTTTTAATTTCACCATACAACTTACAGCTGTTACATATTGAACATTCTGTACCTATTAATTAGAGTGCAATGTGTATATTTCTGTGACTTCAGAGACTTCAAAGATGACATAGAACAAGTTATGCAGAAACATAAGCAATTACAAGAGCAAATAGCCAAGGATATGTTAAACAGCATCTCCGCCCTTAAACACAGTTCCCTAACTGCTAAACAGACTATAGAGAATGACATACATGTAAGTAGTATACGAATGTATATGTAATTAAGTATGTATGTACATATATATATATAGTAAAGTGCTTATACATATAAGTAAGTCATATGTATCTTCATCTAAAGCTCTCTTTAGGTTTAGTTCCCCTATAGGCTCTTTTTACAGAATAGGCATATAGCATGTAGGAAAATGGTATCTTAGATTTTTCATATGAATGGTCCCTTTTGGATGGTTATTTGTTTAGATCTGTCACTTTAATTCCTCTAGTGTCATAATTTATTCACGTTTATGCGAGATTCTGTTTCCATTCAGTTTATTTTTCTGTTAGGTAATTGACCATGCGTCTGTTAAAGCTGACAAGAACATTGATAATTTGGAACATGAGACTGAGAGGATCCAGGAACAAAGGAAAAGAAGCTGTTCATGGACAATTTTGATTTTTTTACTGCTTGTCTTTGCAACATTTCTAGGCATGGTGATGTTTATTAAAATAACATAATGTATATGTTTTGGCATTTAGAAAAGCGTGTATTAATGGCTGCAAATATATTGGAACTAGCCATTAAAAGAGGAATACTCCAGGAAGTTCATTGCACAATCATTTCCCACAAACTATATATATATGAAGCTAAATCTTTGTGTCAGCACTCACAGACATCTATACAGAATGTCCAATTGGTTTTTGAAATTTTGATGAAACTTAAAATTTGCCCTATCTCTCACCATACATTAACTTTGTATACCAGAATTTAATGTCCATTGAGGGCTGTCACTCTATCAAATGAAGAGATATGAAGCTAAATCTTTGTGTCAGCACTCACAGACATCTATGAGTTTTTGAAATTTTGATGAAACTTAAAATTTGCCCTATCTCTCACCATACATTAACTCTGTATACCAGAATTTAATGTACATTGAGGGCTGTCACTCTATCAAATGAAGAGATATGAAGCTAAATCTTTGTGTCAGCACTCACAGACATCTATACAGAATGTCCAATTGGTTTTTGAAATTTTAATGAAACTTAAAATTTGCCCTATCTCTCACCATACATTAACTTTGTATACCAGAATTTAATGTCCATTGAGGGCTGTCACTCTATCAAATGGAGAGATATGAAGCTAAATCTTTGTGTCAGCACTCACAGACATCTATACAGAATGTCCAATGAGTTTTTGAAATTTTGATGAAACTTAAAATTTGCCCTATCTCTCACCATACATTAACTCTGTATACTAGAATTTAATGTACATTGAGGGCTGTCACTCTATCAAATGAAGAGATATGAAGCTAAATCTTTGTGTCAGCACTCACAGACATCTATACAGAATGTCCAATTGGTTTTTGAAATTTTAATGAAACTTAAAATTTGCCCTATCTCTCACCATACATTAACTTTGTATACTAGAATTTAATGTCCATTGAGGGCTGTCACTCTATCAAATGGAGAGATATCGATATGAAGCTAAATCTTTGTGTCAGCACTCACAGACATCTATACAGAATGTCCAATGAGTTTTTGAAATTTTGATGAAACTTAAAATTTGCCCTATCTCTCACCATACATTAACTTTGTATAGCAGAAGTTAATGTACATTGAGGGTTTATAACCCTATCAAACAGAAATATATGAAGCTAAATCTTTGTGTCAGCACTCACAGACATCTATACAGAATGTCCAATGAGTTTTTGAAATTTTGATGAAACTTAAAATTTGCCCTATCTCTCACCATACATTAACTCTGTATACCAGAATTTAATGTACATTGAGGGCTGTCACTCTATCAAATGAAGAGATATGAAGCTAAATCTTTGTGTCAGCACTCACAGACATCTATACAGAATGTCCAATTGGTTTTTGAAATTTTAATGAAACTTAAAATTTGCCCTATCTCTCACCATACATTAACTTTGTATACCAGAATTTAATGTCCATTGAGGGCTGTCACTCTATCAAATGAAGAGATATGAAGCTAAATCTTTGTGTCAGCACTCACAGACATCTATACAGAATGTCCAATGAGTTTTTGAAATTTTGATGAAACTTAAAATTTGCCCTATCTCTCACCATACATTAACTCTGTATACCAGAATTTAATGTACATTGAGGGCTGTCACTCTATCAAATGAAGAGATATGAAGCTAAATCTTTGTGTCAGCACTCACAGACATCTATACAGAATGTCCAATTGGTTTTTGAAATTTCAATGAAACTTAAAATTTGCACTATCTCTCACCATACATTAACTTTGTATACCAGAATTTAATGTCCATTGAGGGCTGTCACTCTATCAAATGGAGAGATATGAAGCTAAATCTTTGTGTCAGCACTCACAGACATCTATACAGAATGTCCAATGAGTTTTTGAAATTTTGATGAAACTTAAAATTTGCCCTATCTCTCACCATACATTAACTTTGTATAGCAGAAGTTAATGTACATTGAGGGTTTATAACCCTATCAAACAGAAATATATGAAGCTAAATCTTTGTGTCAGCACTCACAGACATCTATACAGAATGTCCAATGAGTTTTTGAAATTTTAATCAAACTTAAAATTTGCCCTATCTCTCACCATACATTAACTTTGTATACCAGAATTTAATGTCCATTGAGGGCTGTCACTCTATCAAATGGAGAGATATGAAGCTAAATCTTTGTGTCAGCACTCACAGACATCTATACAGAATGTCCAATTGGTTTTTGAAATTTTAATGAAACTTAAAATTTGCACTATCTCTCACCATACATTAACTTTGTATACTGGAATTTAATGTCCATTGAGGGCTGTCACTCTATCAAATGGAGAGATATGAAGCTAAATCTTTGTGTCAGCACTCACAGACATCTATACAGAATGTCCAATGAGTTTTTGAAATTTTGATGAAACTTAAAATTTGCCCTATCTCTCACCATACATTAACTCTGTATACCAGAATTTAATGTACATTGAGGGCTGTCACTCTATCAAATGAAGAGATATGAAGCTAAATCTTTGTGTCAGCACTCACAGACATCTATACAGAATGTCCAATGAGTTTTTGAAATTTTAATGAAACTTAAAATTAGCACTATCTCTCACCATACATTAACTTTGTATACTGGAATTTAATGTCCATTGAGGGCTGTCACTCTATCAAATGGAGAGATATGAAGCTAAATCTTTGTGTCAGCACTCACAGACATCTATACAGAATGTCCAATGAGTTTTTGAAATTTTGATGAAACTTAAAATTTGCCCTATCTCTCACCATACATTAACTCTGTATACCAGAATTTAATGTACATTGAGGGCTGTCACTCTATCAAATGAAGAGATATGAAGCTAAATCTTTGTGTCAGCACTCACAGACATCTATACAGAATGTCCAATGAGTTTTTGAAATTTTGATGAAACTTAAAATTTGCCCTATCTCTCAGCATACATTAACTTTGTATAGCAGAAGTTAATGTACATTGAGGGTTTATAACCCTATCAAACAGAAATATATGAAGCTAAATCTTTGTGTCAGCATTCACAGACATCTAATAAACCCGGTCTAGTTGAAATATCGATCATAGACATTAATATCATACAGGCGATAAATATCGGAGCTCTCACTATTTCTAGTTTTCTGTATCATGAAAAGTCGCTCTCCTCCCTCCACCAAGACACATACATGCTTTTATCCATTTGCCACAGTTTTGAGATGTATTGGAAATACTGTGTATGTGTGTAAAATTGCTTGGAACGATTCACTGGTCTGGAATTAAAGTGGAATAAATTGACGATTTCTCGAAAATAATTGGGATCAGAAAAGTCGTTCTCCTCGGCCCATCAAGACACTTACAGGATTTTATTCGCTTTTCCCAGTTTTCAGGTGAACCACTAAAACTGCCTATGTCTTTAAACCTGCTTGAAACAGTTCACTGATCTGGAAATAACGAGAAATATGTTAAAAAAGGTCCCAACCACAACCGTTTTCTTTGGACAAAACTTCATATAAATAGAAGCGAAAAACCTTATAAAGTAGGCCTACCTGGACACATCTCTATGGTGGTTGCGGTTCCCATAGAGGTTGGTAGCGCTTAGACTCTGAAGCTGTCTCCTAATCGGTTGGTGCCATAGAGACGTGCTCACCAATAATCCGGATTTCGGGGGGGTTCCACGTAATGTGGGATTGGCATCTGATATCTTAGGATTCATATGAGTCGGCCATATCGAGAAGAACTGGTTCTTCTCACGCAAGTGACACCCAAAGCTCAACTCGGCAGAGCGTTACCACCGATCCCGGCCTCTGAGCGTCGTGGATGGTAGCGTTCGGTATGGTCCAATTTTTTTCCTTTGGAGTTTCTTTAGCAGTCGATTGGCGATTTTTCACTTTAGCGACATCCATATATTATAATATGGACAGATACTACTTCAAAACAATCAAGTATTACAGAGTGAATATCCACGTGCATTAAAATCTTTAAAAGCGTTCTCGTCATTCAAATATACATATAACAGTAACGTATTTTCAAAATTCCCTTCTCTAGGTCGGCCATTTATATTATTACGAAACTCCCGTACATTAAATTTCTATACAAGAATCTAATGTACATTTAGTGCTGTCACTCTGTCAATTAGAAAGATGTGAAGCTAAATCTTTGTGTCAGCACTCACAGACATCTATACAGAATGTCCAATTGGTTTTTGAAATTTTAATGAAACTTAAAATTTGCCCTATCTATCACCATACATTCTTTGCATACTGGAATTTAATGTACATTGAGGGCTGTCACTCTATCAAATGAAGAGATATGAAGCTAAATCTTTGTGTCAGCACTCACAGACATCTATACAGAATGTCCAATGAGTTTTTGAAATTTTGATGAAACTTAAAATTTGCCCTATCTCTCACCATACATTAACTTTGTATAGCAGAAGTTAATGTACATTGAGGGTTTATAACCCTATCAAACAGAAATATATGAAGCTAAATCTTTGTGTCAGCATTCACAGACATCTAATAAACCCGGTCTAGTTGAAATATCGATCATAGACATTAATATCATACAGGCGATAAATATCGGAGCTCTCACTATTTCTAGTTTTCTGTATCATGAAAAGTCGCTCTCCTCCCTCCACCAAGACACATACATGCTTTTATCCATTTGCCACAGTTTTGAGATGTATTGGAAATACTGTGTATGTGTGTAAAATTGCTTGGAACGATTCACTGGTCTGGAATTAAAGTGGAATAAATTGACGATTTCTCGAAAATAATTGGGATCAGAAAAGTCGTTCTCCTCGGCCCATCAAGACACTTACAGGATTTTATTCGCTTTTCCCAGTTTTCAGGTGAACCACTAAAACTGCCTATGTCTTTAAACCTGCTTGAAACAGTTCACTGATCTGGAAATAACGAGAAATATGTTAAAAAAGGTCCCAACCACAACCGTTTTCTTTGGACAAAACTTCATATAAATAGAAGCGAAAAACCTTATAAAGTAGGCCTACCTGGACACATCTCTATGGTGGTTGCGGTTCCCATAGAGGTTGGTAGCGCTTAGACTCTGAAGCTGTCTCCTAATCGGTTGGTGCCATAGAGACGTGCTCACCAATAATCCGGATTTCGGGGGGGTTCCACGTAATGTGGGATTGGCATCTGATATCTTAGGATTCATATGAGTCGGCCATATCGAGAAGAACTGGTTCTTCTCACGCAAGTGACACCCAAAGCTCAACTCGGCAGAGCGTTACCACCGATCCCGGCCTCTGAGCGTCGTGGATGGTAGCGTTCGGTATGGTCCAATTTTTTTCCTTTGGAGTTTCTTTAGCAGTCGATTGGCGATTTTTCACTTTAGCGACATCCATATATTATAATATGGACAGATACTACTTCAAAACAATCAAGTATTACAGAGTGAATATCCACGTGCATTAAAATCTTTAAAAGCGTTCTCGTCATTCAAATATACATATAACAGTAACGTATTTTCAAAATTCCTTTCTCTAGGTCGGCCATTTATATTATTACGAAACTCCCGTACATTAAATTTCTATACAAGAATCTAATGTACATTTAGTGCTGTCACTCTGTCAATTAGAAAGATGTGAAGCTAAATCTTTGTGTCAGCACTCACAGACATCTATACAGAATGTCCAATTGGTTTTTGAAATTTTAATGAAACTTAAAATTTGCCCTATCTATCACCATACATTCTTTGCATACTGGAATTTAATGTACATTGAGGGCTGTCACTCTATCAAATGGAGAGATATGAAGCTAAATCTTTGTGTCAGCACTCACAGACATCTATACAGAATGTCCAATTGGTTTTTGAAATTTCAATGAAACTTAAAATTTGCCCTATCTCTCACCATACATTAACTCTGTATACCAGAATTTAATGTACATTGAGGGCTGTCACTCTATCAAATGAAGAGATATGAAGCTAAATCTTTGTGTCAGCACTCACAGACATCTATACAGAATGTCCAATGAGTTTTTGAAATTTTGATGAAACTTAAAATTTGCCCTATCTCTCACCATACATTAACTTTGTATAGCAGAAGTTAATGTACATTGAGGGTTTATAACCCTATCAAACAGAAATATATGAAGCTAAATCTTTGTGTCAGCACTCACAGACATCTATACAGAATGTCCAATGAGTTTTTGAAATTTTGATGAAACTTAAAATTTGCCCTATCTCTCACCATACATTAACTCTGTATACCAGAATTTAATGTACATTGAGGGCTGTCACTCTATCAAATGAAGAGATATGAAGCTAAATCTTTGTGTCAGCACTCACAGACATCTATACAGAATGTCCAATTGGTTTTTGAAATTTTGATGAAACTTAAAATTTGCACTATCTCTCACCATACATTAACTCTGTATACCAGAATTTAATGTACATTGAGGGCTGTCACTCTATCAAATGAAGAGATATGAAGCTAAATCTTTGTGTCAGCACTCACAGACATCTATACAGAATGTCCAATGAGTTTTTGAAATTTTGATGAAACTTAAAATTTGCCCTATCTCTCACCATACATTAACTTTGTATAGCAGAAGTTAATGTACATTGAGGGTTTATAACCCTATCAAACAGAAATATATGAAGCTAAATCTTTGTGTCAGCACTCACAGACATCTATACAGAATGTCCAATGAGTTTTTGAAATTTTGATGAAACTTAAAATTTGCCCTATCTCTCACCATACATTAACTCTGTATACCAGAATTTAATGTACATTGAGGGCTGTCACTCTATCAAATGAAGAGATATGAAGCTAAATCTTTGTGTCAGCACTCACAGACATCTATACAGAATGTCCAATGAGTTTTTGAAATTTTGATGAAACTTAAAATTTGCCCTATCTCTCACCATACATTAACTTTGTATAGCAGAAGTTAATGTACATTGAGGGTTTATAACCCTATCAAACAGAAATATATGAAGCTAAATCTTTGTGTCAGCATTCACAGACATCTAATAAAACCGGTCTAGTTGAAATATCGATCATAGACATTAATATCATACAGGCGATAAATATCGGAGCTCTCACTATTTCTAGTTTTCTGTATCATGAAAAGTCGCTCTCCTCCCTCCACCAAGACACATACATGCTTTTATCCATTTGCCACAGTTTTGAGATGTATTGGAAATACTGTGTATGTGTGTAAAATTGCTTGGAACGATTCACTGGTCTGGAATTAAAGTGGAATAAATTGACGATTTCTCGAAAATAATTGGGATCAGAAAAGTCGTTCTCCTCGGCCCATCAAGACACTTACAGGATTTTATTCGCTTTTCCCAGTTTTCAGGTGAACCACTAAAACTGCCTATGTCTTTAAACCTGCTTGAAACAGTTCACTGATCTGGAAATAACGAGAAATATGTTAAAAAAGGTCCCAACCACAACCGTTTTCTTTGGACAAAACTTCATATAAATAGAAGCGAAAAACCTTATAAAGTAGGCCTACCTGGACACATCTCTATGGTGGTTGCGGTTCCCATAGAGGTTGGTAGCGCTTAGACTCTGAAGCTGTCTCCTAATCGGTTGGTGCCATAGAGACGTGCTCACCAATAATCCGGATTTCGGGGGGGTTCCACGTAATGTGGGATTGGCATCTGATATCTTAGGATTCATATGAGTCGGCCATATCGAGAAGAACTGGTTCTTCTCACGCAAGTGACACCCAAAGCTCAACTCGGCAGAGCGTTACCACCGATCCCGGCCTCTGAGCGTCGTGGATGGTAGCGTTCGGTATGGTCCAATTTTTTTCCTTTGGAGTTTCTTTAGCAGTCGATTGGCGATTTTTCACTTTAGCGACATCCATATATTATAATATGGACAGATACTACTTCAAAACAATCAAGTATTACAGAGTGAATATCCACGTGCATTAAAATCTTTAAAAGCGTTCTCGTCATTCAAATATACATATAACAGTAACGTATTTTCAAAATTCCTTTCTCTAGGTCGGCCATTTATATTATTACGAAACTCCCGTACATTAAATTTCTATACAAGAATCTAATGTACATTTAGTGCTGTCACTCTGTCAATTAGAAAGATGTGAAGCTAAATCTTTGTGTCAGCACTCACAGACATCTATACAGAATGTCCAATTGGTTTTTGAAATTTTAATGAAACTTAAAATTTGCCCTATCTATCACCATACATTCTTTGCATACTGGAATTTAATGTACATTGAGGGCTGTCACTCTATCAAATGGAGAGATATGAAGCTAAATCTTTGTGTCAGCACTCACAGACATCTATACAGAATGTCCAATTGGTTTTTGAAATTTTAATGAAACTTAAAATTTGCCCTATCTCTCACCATACATTAACTTTGTATACCAGAATTTAATGTCCATTGAGGGCTGTCACTCTATCAAATGAAGAGATATGAAGCTAAATCTTTGTGTCAGCACTCACAGACATCTATACAGAATGTCCAATGAGTTTTTGAAATTTTGATGAAACTTAAAATTTGCCCTATCTCTCACCATACATTAACTTTGTATAGCAGAATTTAATGTCCATTGAGGGCTGTCACTCTATCAAATGGAGAGATATGAAGCTAAATCTTTGTGTCAGCACTCACAGACATCTATACAGAATGTCCAATGAGTTTTTGAAATTTTGATGAAACTTAAAATTTGCCCTACGTATCTCTCACCATACATTAACTTTGTATACCAGAATTTAATGTCCATTGAGGGCTGTCACTCTATCAAATGGAGAGATATGAAGCTAAATCTTTGTGTCAGCACTCACAGACATCTATACAGAATGTCCAATGAGTTTTTGAAATTTTGATGAAACTTAAAATTTGCACTATCTCTCACCATACATTAACTCTGTATACTAGAATTTAATGTACATTGAAGGCTGTCACTCTATCAAATGAAGAGATATGAAGCTAAATCTTTGTGTCAGCACTCACAGACATCTATACAGAATGTCCAATTGGTTTTTGAAATTTCAGTGAAACTTAAAATTTGCACTATCTCTCACCATACATTAACTTTGTATACCAGAATTTAATGTCCATTGAGGGCTGTCACTCTATCAAATGGAGAGATATGAAGCTAAATCTTTGTGTCAGCACTCACAGACATCTATACAGAATGTCCAATTGGTTTTTGAAATTTCAATGAAACTTAAAATTTGCCCTATCTCTCACCATACATTAACTTTGTATAGCAGAAGTTAATGTACATTGAGGGTTTATAACCCTATCAAACAGAAATATATGAAGCTAAATCTTTGTGTCAGCACTCACAGACATCTATACAGAATGTCCAATGAGTTTTTGAAATTTTGATGAAACTTAAAATTTGCCCTATCTCTCACCATACATTAACTCTGTATACCAGAATTTAATGTCCATTGAGGGCTGTCACTCTATCAAATGGAGAGATATGAAGCTAAATCTTTGTGTCAGCACTCACAGACATCTATACAGAATGTCCAATGAGTTTTTGAAATTTTAATGAAACTTAAAATTTGCCCTATCTCTCACCATACATTAACTTTGTATACCAGAATTTAATGTCCATTGAGGGCTGTCACTCTATCAAATGGAGAGATATGAAGCTAAATCTTTGTGTCAGCACTCACAGACATCTATACAGAATGTCCAATGAGTTTTTGAAATTTTAATGAAACTTAAAATTTGCCCTATCTCTCACCATACATTAACTCTGTATACCAGAATTTAATGTACATTGAGGGCTGTCACTCTATCAAATGAAGAGATATGAAGCTAAATCTTTGTGTCAGCACTCACAGACATCTATACAGAATGTCCAATTGGTTTTTGAAATTTTAATGAAACTTAAAATTTCCCCTATCTCTCACCATACATTAACTCTGTATACCAGAATTTAATGTCCATTGAGGGCTGTCACTCTATCAAATGAAGAGATATGAAGCTAAATCTTTGTGTCAGCACTCACAGACATCTATACAGAATGTCCAATGAGTTTTTGAAATTTTGATGAAACTTAAAATTTGCCCTATCTCTCACCATACATTAACTCTGTATACCAGAATTTAATGTACATTGAGGGCTGTCACTCTATCAAATGAAGAGATATGAAGCTAAATCTTTGTGTCAGCACTCACAGACATCTATACAGAATGTCCAATTGGTTTTTGAAATTTTAATGAAACTTAAAATTTGCCCTATCTCTCACCATACATTAACTTTGTATACTGGAATTTAATGTCCATTGAGGGCTGTCACTCTATCAAATGGAGAGATATGAAGCTAAATCTTTGTGTCAGCACTCACAGACATCTATACAGAATGTCCAATGAGTTTTTGAAATTTTGATGAAACTTAAAATCTGCCCTATCTCTCACCATACATTAACTCTGTATACCAGAATTTAATGTACATTGAGGGCTGTCACTCTATCAAATGAAGAGATATGAAGCTAAATCTTTGTGTCAGCACTCACAGACATCTATACAGAATGTCCAATTGGTTTTTGAAATTTTGATGAAACTTAAAATTTGCCCTATCTCTCACCATACATTAACTCTGTATACCAGAATTTAATGTACATTGAGGGCTGTCACTCTATCAAATGAAGAGATATGAAGCTAAATCTTTGTGTCAGCACTCACAGACATCTATACAGAATGTCCAATGAGTTTTTGAAATTTTGATGAAACTTAAAATTTGCCCTATCTCTCACCATACATTAACTTTGTATAGCAGAAGTTAATGAACATTGAGGGTTTATAACCCTATCAAACAGAAATATATGAAGCTAAATCTTTGTGTCAGCACTCACAGACATCTATACAGAATGTCCAATGAGTTTTTGAAATTTTGATGAAACTTAAAATTTGCCCTATCTCTCACCATACATTAACTCTGTATACCAGAATTTAATGTACATTGAGGGCTGTCACTCTATCAAATGAAGAGATATGAAGCTAAATCTTTGTGTCAGCACTCACAGACATCTATACAGAATGTCCAATTGGTTTTTGAAATTACAGTGAAACTTAAAATTTGCACTATCTCTCACCATACCTTAACTTTGTATACCAGAATTTAATGTCCATTGAGGGCTGTCACTCTATCAAATGGAGAGATATGAAGCTAAATCTTTGTGTCAGCACTCACAGACATCTATACAGAATGTCCAATTGGTTTTTGAAATTTCAATGAAACTTAAAATTTGCCCTATCTCTCACCATACATTAACTTTGTATAGCAGAAGTTAATGTACATTGAGGGTTTATAACCCTATCAAACAGAAATATATGAAGCTAAATCTTTGTGTCAGCACTCATAGACATCTATACAGAATGTCCAATGAGTTTTTGAAATTTTGATGAAACTTAAAATTTGCCCTATCTCTCACCATACATTAACTCTGTATACCAGAATTTAATGTACATTGAGGGCTGTCACTCTATCAAATGAAGAGATATGAAGCTAAATCTTTGTGTCAGCACTCACAGACATCTATACAGAATGTCCAATGAGTTTTTGAAATTTTGATGAAACTTAAAATTTGCCCTATCTCTCACCATACATTAACTCTGTATACCAGAATTTAATGTACATTGAGGGCTGTCACTCTATCAAATGAAGAGATATGAAGCTAAATCTTTGTGTCAGCACTCACAGACATCTATACAGAATGTCCAATGAGTTTTTGAAATTTTGATGAAACTTAAAATTTGCACTATCTCTCACCATACATTAACTCTGTATACTAGAATTTAATGTACATTGAAGGCTGTCACTCTATCAAATGAAGAGATATGAAGCTAAATCTTTGTGTCAGCACTCACAGACATCTATACAGAATGTCCAATTGGTTTTTGAAATTTCAGTGAAACTTAAAATTTGCACTATCTCTCACCATACATTAACTTTGTATACCAGAATTTAATGTCCATTGAGGGCTGTCACTCTATCAAATGAAGAGATGTGAAGCTAAATCTTTGTGTCAGCACTCACAGACATCTATACAGAATGTCCAATTGGTTTTTGAAATTTCAATGAAACTTAAAATTTGCCCTATCTCTCACCATACATTAACTTTGTATAGCAGAAGTTAATGTACATTGAGGGTTTATAACCCTATCAAACAGAAATATATGAAGCTAAATCTTTGTGTCAGCACTCACAGACATCTATACAGAATGACCAATGAGTTTTTGAAATTTTGATGAAACTTAAAATTTGCCCTATCTCTCACCATACATTAACTCTGTATACCAGAATTTAATGTCCATTGAGGGCTGTCACTCTATCAAATGGAGAGATATGAAGCTAAATCTTTGTGTCAGCACTCACAGACATCTATACAGAATGTCCAATGAGTTTTTGAAATTTTGATGAAACTTAAAATTTGCCCTATCTCTCACCATACATTAACTCTGTATACCAGAATTTAATGTACATTGAGGGCTGTCACTCTATCAAATGAAGAGATATGAAGCTAAATCTTTGTGTCAGCACTCACAGACATCTATACAGAATGTCCAATGAGTTTTTGAAATTTTGATGAAACTTAAAATTTGCACTATCTCTCACCATACATTAACTCTGTATACTAGAATTTAATGTACATTGAAGGCTGTCACTCTATCAAATGAAGAGATATGAAGCTAAATCTTTGTGTCAGCACTCACAGACATCTATACAGAATGTCCAATTGGTTTTTGAAATTTTAATGAAACTTAAAATTTGCCCTATCTCTCACCATACATTAACTCTGTATACCAGAATTTAATGTCCATTGAGGGCTGTCACTCTATCAAATGAAGAGATATGAAGCTAAATCTTTGTGTCAGCACTCACAGACATCTATACAGAATGTCCAATTGGTTTTTGAAATTTTGATGAAACTTAAAATTTGCCCTATCTCTCACCATACATTAACTCTGTATACCAGAATTTAATGTACATTGAGGGCTGTCACTCTATCAAATGAAGAGATATGAAGCTAAATCTTTGTGTCAGCACTCACAGACATCTATACAGAATGTCCAATTGGTTTTTGAAATTTTAATGAAACTTAAAATCTGCCCTATCTCTCACCATACATTAACTTTGTATACTGGAATTTAATGTCCATTGAGGGCTGTCACTCTATCAAATGGAGAGATATGAAGCTAAATCTTTGTGTCAGCACTCACAGACATCTATACAGAATGTCCAATGAGTTTTTGAAATTTTAATGAAACTTAAAATCTGCCCTATCTCTCACCATACATTAACTCTGTATACCAGAATTTAATGTACATTGAGGGCTGTCACTCTATCAAATGAAGAGATATGAAGCTAAATCTTTGTGTCAGCACTCACAGACATCTATACAGAATGTCCAATTGGTTTTTGAAATTTCAATGAAACTTAAAATTTGCCCTATCTCTCACCATACATTAACTTTGTATACCAGAATTTAATGTCCATTGAGGGCTGTCACTCTATCAAATGAAGAGATATGAAGCTAAATCTTTGTGTCAGCACTCACAGACATCTATACAGAATGTCCAATTGGTTTTTGAAATTTCAATGAAACTTAAAATTTGCCCTATCTCTCACCATACATTAACTCTGTATACCAGAATTTAATGTACATTGAGGGCTGTCACTCTATCAAATGAAGAGATATGAAGCTAAATCTTTGTGTCAGCACTCACAGACATCTATACAGAATGTCCAATGAGTTTTTGAAATTTTGATGAAACTTAAAATTTGCCCTATCTCTCACCATACATTAACTTTGTATAGCAGAAGTTAATGTACATTGAGGGTTTATAACCCTATCAAACAGAAATATATGAAGCTAAATCTTTGTGTCAGCACTCACAGACATCTATACAGAATGTCCAATGAGTTTTTGAAATTTTGATGAAACTTAAAATTTGCCCTATCTCTCACCATACATTAACTCTGTATACCAGAATTTAATGTACATTGAGGGCTGTCACTCTATCAAATGAAGAGATATGAAGCTAAATCTTTGTGTCAGCACTCACAGACATCTATACAGAATGTCCAATTGGTTTTTGAAATTTTGATGAAACTTAAAATTTGCACTATCTCTCACCATACATTAACTCTGTATACCAGAATTTAATGTACATTGAGGGCTGTCACTCTATCAAATGAAGAGATATGAAGCTAAATCTTTGTGTCAGCACTCACAGACATCTATACAGAATGTCCAATGAGTTTTTGAAATTTTGATGAAACTTAAAATTTGCCCTATCTCTCACCATACATTAACTTTGTATAGCAGAAGTTAATGTACATTGAGGGTTTATAACCCTATCAAACAGAAATATATGAAGCTAAATCTTTGTGTCAGCACTCACAGACATCTATACAGAATGTCCAATGAGTTTTTGAAATTTTGATGAAACTTAAAATTTGCCCTATCTCTCACCATACATTAACTCTGTATACCAGAATTTAATGTACATTGAGGGCTGTCACTCTATCAAATGAAGAGATATGAAGCTAAATCTTTGTGTCAGCACTCACAGACATCTATACAGAATGTCCAATGAGTTTTTGAAATTTTGATGAAACTTAAAATTTGCCCTATCTCTCACCATACATTAACTTTGTATAGCAGAAGTTAATGTACATTGAGGGTTTATAACCCTATCAAACAGAAATATATGAAGCTAAATCTTTGTGTCAGCATTCACAGACATCTAATAAAACCGGTCTAGTTGAAATATCGATCATAGACATTAATATCATACAGGCGATAAATATCGGAGCTCTCACTATTTCTAGTTTTCTGTATCATGAAAAGTCGCTCTCCTCCCTCCACCAAGACACATACATGCTTTTATCCATTTGCCACAGTTTTGAGATGTATTGGAAATACTGTGTATGTGTGTAAAATTGCTTGGAACGATTCACTGGTCTGGAATTAAAGTGGAATAAATTGACGATTTCTCGAAAATAATTGGGATCAGAAAAGTCGTTCTCCTCGGCCCATCAAGACACTTACAGGATTTTATTCGCTTTTCCCAGTTTTCAGGTGAACCACTAAAACTGCCTATGTCTTTAAACCTGCTTGAAACAGTTCACTGATCTGGAAATAACGAGAAATATGTTAAAAAAGGTCCCAACCACAACCGTTTTCTTTGGACAAAACTTCATATAAATAGAAGCGAAAAACCTTATAAAGTAGGCCTACCTGGACACATCTCTATGGTGGTTGCGGTTCCCATAGAGGTTGGTAGCGCTTAGACTCTGAAGCTGTCTCCTAATCGGTTGGTGCCATAGAGACGTGCTCACCAATAATCCGGATTTCGGGGGGGTTCCACGTAATGTGGGATTGGCATCTGATATCTTAGGATTCATATGAGTCGGCCATATCGAGAAGAACTGGTTCTTCTCACGCAAGTGACACCCAAAGCTCAACTCGGCAGAGCGTTACCACCGATCCCGGCCTCTGAGCGTCGTGGATGGTAGCGTTCGGTATGGTCCAATTTTTTTCCTTTGGAGTTTCTTTAGCAGTCGATTGGCGATTTTTCACTTTAGCGACATCCATATATTATAATATGGACAGATACTACTTCAAAACAATCAAGTATTACAGAGTGAATATCCACGTGCATTAAAATCTTTAAAAGCGTTCTCGTCATTCAAATATACATATAACAGTAACGTATTTTCAAAATTCCCTTCTCTAGGTCGGCCATTTATATTATTACGAAACTCCCGTACATTAAATTTCTATACAAGAATCTAATGTACATTTAGTGCTGTCACTCTGTCAATTAGAAAGATGTGAAGCTAAATCTTTGTGTCAGCACTCACAGACATCTATACAGAATGTCCAATTGGTTTTTGAAATTTTAATGAAACTTAAAATTTGCCCTATCTATCACCATACATTCTTTGCATACTGGAATTTAATGTACATTGAGGGCTGTCACTCTATCAAATGGAGAGATATGAAGCTAAATCTTTGTGTCAGCACTCACAGACACATATGTAGTATGTCCAATGAGTTTTTGAAATTTTGATGAAACTTAAAATTTGCCCTATCTCTCACCATACATTAACTTTGTATACCTGCCAAGAATTTAATGTCCATTGAGGGCTGTCACTCTATCAAATGGAGAGATATGAAGCTAAATCTTTGTGTCAGCACTCACAGACATCTATACAGAATGTCCAATTGGTTTTTGAAAACTTAAAATTTGCCCTATCTCTCACCATACATTAACTTTGTATACCAGAATTTAATGTCCATTGAGGGCTGTCACTCTATCAAATGGAGAGATATGAAGCTAAATCTTTGTGTCAGCACTCACAGACATCTATACAGAATGTCCAATTGGTTTTTGAAATTTTGATGAAACTTAAAATTTGCCCTATCTCTCACCATACATTAACTTTGTATACCAGAATTTAATGTCCATTGAGGGCTGTCACTCTATCAAATGGAGAGATATATAAATTGTGCAACATCACAATTAGATAAATATGGCTGTACAGCACTATATATCACTATCAGCAGTATAGTAGCATGTATATACGTAGTATTGGTAGTATATATAGCAGTAGTATAGCAGTTGTATATATATAGTAGCTGAAAGTGACTGTAGCAATTTTTAATAAATCTATAGAAACTTGTTTAGTAATTATTATGAAGCAAATTTTCGAAAATGTTAATGTTTAATATTTAATAAAATATTCATGCACAGTGTTTCCTTCCTCCGCTTTTGATCTTTTTCAAGTTCTTCTTTGTCTTACCCTTTCACTTTGACACTATGAATTTAACAAAATTAGCATACACAATGTGCCATAAATACAAATAATTCATACCATCATTTATAGTGTGATCATCATGTACATCATATATATTTAGTTCTAACAATGAACAGCATGAATGTAGTTTGTAGTTCATGATCACTGTTCTATATACATCATCATCCAAAATATTCCCTGTAGGGCATAAAGTTACTCTAAACCCTGGTACTGTAGTGTTGCTTCTTGTTGGCCTTTTTGATGATATTACAGCATCATCAGGCAATCTAGATCTGATCTTCCTCTTTTTGGATTCTGAAATGTATATAGATGTTGTCCATAACTATTAACATAATATGAGAGTGTATAAGCTCACTTCTTTTCAGCAATGTAAGACTGTGCCTGTTCTTCTCTTCTTCTTCCTTCCTCTCCTCCTTTTCCTTCATTTTTCTCTTCTCTTGTTTCTTCCCTTTACTCTCCTCTTCTTCCTTCATCTTCCTTTCCTCTTCTTCCTTCTTTTTCCTCTCCTCTTCTTCCCATTTCCTCAGAGAGTCTCCTCTTCTTTCTTCATTTTCCTCTCTTCTTCCTTCTCTTTCCTCTCCTGTTTTTCTTTTATTTTCCTCTCTTCTTCCTTCCTTCTTTAATGGAGAAAACAAAGGAGACAAGTGATGAACAAATGCTTTGGATGGTACATACACAATTAAAGACAGTGTCAGAAATTTTTACTTTAAACAGTCAACTCCTTTACACCATCAACTCCTTTAGCATCAAATGCTTCCCTGCAGCACCAACCCAGGTTCCATTCAGCTAGAAAATGTAGTACAACAACAAGAAAGGCACTGGAAAAACCTAATTGTTTTCACAGCAAATGCTTGCATGACTGCTATTCCAATTCTAATGGTGCCGCTTGGCTGTTATTCTGAAAATGAACTGCTAAATATGGCATGACTTGTACTGAGCTTGTCCTAAAACAATGCCAACTGGAACATTCTATCTCTATCTAACAGTACTCTGTTAAAAATAGTGAGATATTCCCAACTAGATTAACTTATTGTGGCAATATTCATCACTTTTACCATACATAGTGTGAATATTTCACTTTCTTTTTAACAGGGTAGGCAATCATAAACAAAAAAAACAAGTAAACATTAAAAACTTAAATCTAGAAGTATAGGGATGGCAGTGCTGCAAGATAGACTGGTACAAAACACTTAACAAAACAGGACATTGATCCTGTGGTAAGTCTAACAATACAGAAGTGCATGATTATAAGGAATGCATACACACCGTATAATAGTTGTCCCATATATGTACCTTCCTTTTCCTTTTAGGTAAGGATAATATAATAGAGGTTCCACTGTACTTCCCTTTATCCTTCTGTATGTACCATAATGTTAGGTAATTATACGTATATACATGCAAAAACAATCCTTTTATTAAAACCATGCAGCAAGCACACAGTTGGTAAATAGGTAGTATAGACTTCTTACAATTTACATATATTCTCATAAAGTCTTGTATAAATATATAAGCCTAATATAATTAGCCAAGAATTAATTTTGAAATTTCCTAATTATTGTTTTCACAGCATGGCTGTTATTCCAATTTTACTGGTGCCGCTTGGCTGTCATTCTGAAAATGAACTGCTAAATATGGCATGACTTGTGTTGAGCTTGACCCTTTAGTCTGCTTTGTTATGTCCCATAACATATAATAACCAGAACATTCTAACAAAGTTCTCTAATCAGTACACTCTTAAAATTAAAGACTTTCTCAACTAGTTCTACTTATTATGACAATATTCATCACTTTTTTCCATAACAAGTCATACTTTAGTGTGAATATCTCACTTTCTATATTTAACATAACAATAAAAACAAGTAAAACAAAACATTTTAAAACTGAATCTAGAAGTAAAGTTTAAGTGATATACATCACTTCTACACCATGAATGATAGTTGAAGTAGGGATGGTACATGTAGGTTTGGCAGGAGTTTGTTCAAACTTATAGGGTATAGCCTATTCTCTAGGACATAAAAATTAAAGACAATTATCAAAAACGGACCTATTACTGCAGCTGGTTAACCATTTTGCAAAGGTTCAAAATCGATGATCAAAGCATTCTTTAAAAGCATACATAAATAACTGCAAATAATCAAATGTAACCAAAGTTGCTTTTTTGCTGATTAATCAAGTGCTAATTGAAATACATCGAATTGGGCGGTCATGTTTAAGTATATTTCATACAGTTTGACAGTGGCTATAACTACTGGCAAATTGTATGAAACGTTTTGGGATTCCTTTGGTTAATACCATAAATATAATTCCTTTAAAACAAAACTTATAGTAGCTAGATAATAATAACGAACATGTACTTTCATTGGCCTGGACTGAGATAGATAACTCTAAAAACAATTCAAATGATTCCAGTCTGACTTGAAGGAAATTATCAAACTATTTAAGTATACAAGTACAAATTACCATGACAACACCAATATTAGTTGTCAAATAAGCCTGAAAGTGTACATATTTGATCAAGTGTTATAACTAGCTGGTCTGGACTTGTCTTATATACACATACAATGTAGCTACATACCGCATAGTTTTAATAAAATACTACTCACTTCATTTCGTACACTATCAATTTCTCAGTCAAAATCTTTCAAACGACTTAAGAAGTGCTTAATTAACGCCATTGACAGTATAATGAAAGCTGGGACTGCGGTTTCTAAACAACTGTAATCGCAAAAGTAAAAATTTAATAAAGCCGTACCTTCACTTGACGGCTGCCATCTTATCATCACGTTGCCAGTAGACGTATCTCAAATGCATCATTCTAGATCTTCCCGTAATACGTAGATTGCGGGTGTTATTGTACACATTAGATTTCGAATTTTGCAATGCTCAATATAAAATGTAGCAATTAAATTGGTAAATTGAAAGAGTTACAATGTCAAATTATATTTGTACATACATGTATGTGCATTATACGAAAGCTACAAAGATGCGAACAAAATACATTTTGTAACTTGCTTATACGATCGAGCTTATAAGCGATCTGTACACTGCTCCATCTTAAGAGTACGTAGACCTATAGAGTAAACGGTGCATATATCAAACTGTACATGTCTTAATGTTTGAATTTCTGCGATGTATATGGACTTATAGAATATTAATGTTCTATATAACTTGCTCTAGATGTGTGTGTGTATAGAGTGTTCGATTGCAATTGATTACATGTTGTTGTACTGGGTACAATAGATGTATACTACGGAAGAATGAGTCTATAGAGAAGTTCGTGGCTGAGCTGTTGTGACTTTCGCCTGCTGATGTTCTTTCTATGGAGGAAGGTTTTGCTGAGCTGTTTTGACTATTCTTTGCTGAATAGCTGAATGGATGTACTACACGTACTCATTGTTCTCGAACTTGCCACCAGAAGATCGTTCGCAAAAAAGACGTTTATTATAAATAGACCATAGCAAATTTCATTCTTTGGCCTTCGGGCCCCACTCCGTTCCAGCGCCGGAGTATACGGTTCGCCAGCCTCCGGGAATTTGGTGCGACAACCATGGCTTGGAGTACGGTCATGGGACCATGTGCTGCTGAAGGACCTGAGGTTTCTCTGAGGGGGATGGTCTTCTCCAATATGGCCTAGGATCCGGGGTTGTTCCTCCCTACAAACTCGCCTTTGTGCGTTTGTTCTCCCGAAGATCGAGGCTGATGGTCTGGAAGCAGTGCGTGGGACCAGTACCCACCGACTCGGCGAAGAGAAGCTCTGTCCGGAGTCCCTGTTTTAGGCTGCCCGTTTTAAGGTAATTGCATTTGCATACACTTGGAATTTGGTTATCATTTGGGCATTTTACGTTTGCATTGGTTTGCACAGGAAATTTGTTGGATGTGTATTTGTTAGCTTTTAAAATATAATATTGACAGTAGGATTTTGTGTACGTGATTTAAGGGTAGTATATATGCGGAGTTAAGGTAAGTTTGACATTTTCAAGATTGGCATTTTTTTCAAGATTGGCATTTTTGGCATTTTTTCAAGATTGGCATTTTTTATAAGATTTTGTGTATGTATTTTAAGGGTAGTATATATGTGGTAAGTTTGGCATTTTTTAGGTTTGCATTTTTTCAAGATTCAAGATTGGGCATTTTTGCATTTTTTCAAGATTTGCATTTTTTTCAAGATTTGCATTTTTTTCAAGATTTGCATTTTTTTCAAGATTTGCATTTTTTTCAAGATTTGCATTTTTTTCAAGATTTGCATTTTTTTCAAGATTTGCAAGATTGGCATTTTGCGCTGTAAGAAAATATAGCCAACTTTGAATGGTCACTTATTTTATTTTTTGAATTTAAAAAATACTGAAATCAATGTAATATCAGCAGCAAGTGTAAAAATTGCAACGTAAATGGAAAAAATAACTTACAACTCTTAACTGCAAAGATTGGATGCCAGTGTTCAAATAGAGTAAAGAAAATTAAAAAAAAATCAACTGAACTTCATGCAATTCATGACTTCAGAACCATAAAATCAACTGAACTTCAATTCATGACTTCAGAACCAAAAAATCAACTGAACTTCAATTCATGACTTCAAAACAGTAATTTATCACCAAGGCAGCCAGATCTTCGCCTTTTGAAGGTTTGTCATATTTATATATATATACATACATTCGGTTGTATTATATTATTTTTCTACATTCTACAGGTTCTGCAATCTTTGAAATGCAATCTTTCGGGACTCATTTTCTAAGACATAATTTGAATTGGATGTCCAAGTTTCTGTGGAGTTGCAACTTTGAATTTTCTGCCCTGTTCCATTTTTGACTGCCACTGAGCTGGCAGTCCATGGTCTGTTTTTTGACTTGTTACTTTAAAATAGCTCTTAATATCCTGTTTTTCAACTTGCCACTTTGAGCTGGCTGTTGTTTAAAAGACTTGCCACTTTGAGCTGGCTATATATTGATCGATTAGTAAACCCAAGGCATGTATACGAGATTAATTTGGCCTTGTGCATTGCAACGGTTTGCTCAGACATTGGCTTTTGGCTTAAATACTCAGTAAATTGCATTTATAAATACAGCAAGATTGGCATTTTTGCATTTTATTTCTAACAATTCAGCAAGAAGGCATTTTGCATTTTAATTCTAACAATTCAGCAAGAAGGCATTTTTGCATTTTAATTCTAACAATTCAGCAAGATTGGCATTTTTGCATTTTAATTCTAACAATTCAGCAAGATTGGCATTTTTGCATTTTAATTCTAACAATTCATTAAGATTGACATTTTGGCATTTTAATTTTAAACAATTCATGCATTTTGTTTCAAGAAGAAAACAGAGCCTGGATGACTTAAGAATGGTCACTTAATTTCATCCTTTAAATTAACATAACTTCTTTAATATCAAATTTACTTCAACAGAAATTTCAACTCAACTGAAATTTTTGAAATTTTAACTGAATAATTTTTCCAACAATTTTTCAACTTGAACAGAAATTCAACTCAACGAACAGAAATTTAATTACCTTCAAGAACAGAAAGATGCACCAAGCAATCTTTTAAAGGTTTGACATGTTTATATATATGCACACTGTTCAACTCTATTTATTATATTTTATACATTCTTCAGGTTCTGCACATGCAAGTTTTCCATTTGATATGACAATTTTGGACTTTTTCTTCTACTTTGACTTAATTGTGCTGGATGTCCGCAACTTTGAACTGGCTGCCCCAATTTCATTTTTGACTTGCCACTGAGCTGGCAATCCCTGGTCTGTTTTTTAAGTTAACATTTTGAGCTGGCTGTCGTTCTGTTCTTTTGAATTGCCGCTTTGAGCTGGCTGTCTGTTCTGTTATTTTAAATTGCCGCTTTGAGCTGGCTGTCTGTTCTGTTTTTTGAATTGCCGCTTTGGGCTGGCTGTCGTTCTGTTTTTTTGAATTGCCGCTTTGGGCTGGCTGTCGATTGTTCACTTAAGACATGCAAGATTGGACTTTTGCGCACGCATTGCAACAGTTTGCTGGATTTACCTTTTACATTGCAACAGTTTGTTCAAGACATTGAAGAGATTGGCATTTGGCATCATACACTAGCAAGATTGGTATTTGGCAGTTTTGCGTTAATGTCTTTTAAGACATTTGGTATATATATATATTCAGCAAGATTGGCAATTTGCTTTATAGGAAGAATACATGGAGGACTTTGAATAGTCACTTAATTTCATCTTTGGAGTTTAAAATAACATCCTTTAACTTAGTGCCAGTAGCAAGAAATACAAATCACGAAACTTACAAGTAAACTGTATAAAGATATATAGTTTGCCACTGTTAAAATGGAGTAATGTAATTTCTGAACCAAAAAATCAAATTTAACTTCAGAACAGAAAGATGACATCAGAACGGAAAGATACATCAATTCAATTTAACTTCAGAACATCAGAACACAACAGTCAATTTAACTTCAGAACAGAAAAGATTCATCAGTCAATTTAACTTCAGAACAGAAAGATGACATCAGAACGTTAACGGAAAGATACATCAATTCAATTTAACTTCAGAACATCAGAACACAACAGTCAATTTAACTTCAGAACAGAAAAGATTCATCAGTCAATTTAACTTCAGAACAGAAAAGATCTTTGTCATGAAGGTTTGACATATATATTTATGTACATTATTCAGTTTCATGCATTATAGTATTTTTACATTCTACATGTACAGGTTCTGCAAGGTTTATAGATGACTTGGCAAATTTTCTACTATTTTCTTCTACTTTGAGCTGGATAGCCTATTTATCATAGATTTTGCAAATTTCAGCTGGCAGTTCCAAATTTCATCTTTGAATGTAAAATTACATTCTTCGTACATTGATTTAATGCCAGGAGCAAGAGTAAAAATAACAAAATTACAAAACAATTCAACTGAAGAAATAGATATGCCAGCACTTGATCTTGTCTTTCAAAGGTTTGCCATATTTACATGTACAATATTCAGTTGTATTTATTTTATTTCCTACATTCTACAGGTTCTACTACTTTAATTCCTGACTATACTTCATCTACTTTCATCAATTTGAACTTGTCATTTTGAGCTGGTGGTTCCTATTCCTGGTCTGTTTTTGGATTTTACACCTATGAGCTTGCTTGTGGCAGTCCCTAATCACTTTGTGCGAGTTGTCTCTGGTCTATTTGGTCATGTTTATAGTCATTTGAGCTGGTTGTCATGTCCTAAAAATCCAACTATGAGCTTGCTTGTGGCAGTCCCTAATCACTTTGTGCGAGTTGTCTCTGGTCTATTTGGTCATGTTTATAGTCAATTGAGCTGGTTGTCATGTCCTATTAATTTTCTCCTACCATGCATAATGTGTTAGACTGTGTACATTCTACCTGACAATGTGTTTAGCCATATTTTACTCGTAGGTAATGTACATGCTTAAGTTTACCATGTTTAGTATGATATCCTTTCCATTCCTTTAGTCCAACCCTTTCCATTCCTTTTAGTGGTCCCTATCTCATACGAAGGCAGGTCTGATTTGAGGTAAAGTGACGCACTGTTCTCTGGTGCTACGCCGGTGTGTCATGATTCTCAATGAAGAAGGTTTGAGGTCCGCCAGGGTCGGGTCATTGTACACGTAGCATTTGTACCTTGATCTAGTAACTGGTCACAGGGCGGCTAGGTACGCCGAGCCGTTCCCGCGCATCTTCCTCCCCTCCTAGCTGAGAACGTGGAGCACTACTGGGCGGAGTGGGGGGCACGATGTACTCCCACCTCCGCGTGGTGTGCCCCGGATTCAACTTTTTCATGGTTGGAAGTTGATACAAAGAGGAGTACAAAACCAAACTGAAGATGAATTATCCTCAAGTGAGTTAAGATCCAGATTTATCATTTATGTATATAAAACTCTAAATATTCTTTTATATTTTCTCTCTCATACTGCTTGCAGTTCATCAAGGAGTCCCTATATACTTTAAAGGCTGCACTGTTTGGAACATATCTAAACTTATATAATATACCAGCTGAATAGCATATTGCACTCACTATATATACTGAGTGGAGAGATGCATGCAGGCTCTTTTTAAAGTAAGTTGCATAACCCTTACGAATTTACTGGAATTAGAATTCATCCAGAAAACAGGAAGGCCTTGGCCTAATTTGACACACGTTTTTTGCCTGATTTGATTTGTCATTTTTAAGCTAGCTATAGCTTTATTCTTTAATTGTGTCCTGCTGTATATACAAATGACTCTTGAGTCATTTGAGCTTCCACTGTCCCTCATAATATTATGTTTAGATGCAGCAATTTTAGAAGCTAGTTGTTCCAGGGCCTACAGTTATCATTGTGACTTGGAATATATGTACATTTTGTACATTGGTGTTTAGCTTGCTTATGTATGTATGTTTGATCAGATTTCATTTGTTCTTATATATTACATGTGCAGATTGAATCCATTTTGATGAATAGTGGCTAGAAACGGACTCAGTAAACTACGTAGAAGATCTCATTGGATTGTGATTTAAAGTTTCCAACAGTGACTATATTTTAACTGTCTGCTGACAAACTTTATTATTTGAATGTAAACCTTCTCTTATTTTAAGTCAATCAACAAATATAGTAGTTTCCTTGTTTCAATAATCCACAATTTTGTGACTATAAAATAAAGCATTCTTATTAAAGTTATATATACTGTAATATGGACCAAGTAATGATTATATGGATCAAGTAACATTACTCTATCAGTCTCCAATCTACACAAATAGGTTTGATTGTGTAATGCCATACGTATCTGTATGGATACTATATATAAAGATCTCCACAGTAAAAAATGCTATATACGTATTTATATATGCATGCAATTCATCGTGTATGTACGTATATAAGTGAATAACCTGCAATATAAGTTCAAAAGGAATGATAATATAATAATATAATATGTAGTTTAACTTTAAGACATTAACTATCATAACAAAAGTGTTACATTCTTAACTTAACGATTTTGAAATTAAAGAGGTATATATTATCATGTATGTGTATACAATTTATAATTATCTTTGGAATGTTTAGCAAACCACAAAGCACAGTAGTCAGGTTGTGAGGTGTTTTACAAGCCACTTAAGGCTGAGACTTTTGGATCATCAAAGTCCCAATTTGAATCAGATGCTTTCCTGCCAGTCATTTCCACATATCTCTCCAAGTCATACTGTGATTGAAATGAGTCAGAAACATGCGAGTTACACTTTTCAATGCACATCTTTGGCAATTGGTCTTCAAAATCCAAAACATCATATGGATTTTCATAGTTACTGGCTGCTTTTGTTTGCTTTTCATCTTGGACAGTTTCTAGAGAAACACAACAATTACTTGGATCAAAACAAAGTATAGCTAAGTTCTGTATATTTAACATTCATATAATAGGTATGTCCTGATTATGATATATACATTCCCACAATGTGTATGGTTTTATTACAGTCTCATCAAATGTTATGCTTCTCTACCAACCATGCAATTGAGATTGCAGCACTTGCATTTGTGATAATACATTTTCTACTTGCTGGTTAAGAACCTCCTTCTGCAACTCAAATTGCTCCATTTCCCTAATATGCCTGCACTTTAGTTTCTTGGATTTTTTCTTATAGTGACACAATAAATACACTACGATGAGTACTATAACCACCACTATGACAGTCAGTGTGATGGAGGCTAGACTTGACATCAGGATAGTAATAAAGTTTGATTTGTACCTGATTGTACCAATTTCCTCCACTAAAATGCCTTCACCTGAGCCAATATGAACCTACGTACGTACAGTAAGGAATTACAGTATTTGTTGACTACATAAGACACTAGAATACATAGGCAAAGGTCAAAGGCCAGTCTGTACAGAACATACAGTAAGATGTATAATATACTGTATAAAGGGGGAGCTAATTGAACAAACGCTGTTCAAAGACCATGATGAAATGTGAATGTAAAACTGTACATTTAAATATGGTATTGTTTTTATAAAGCAGTCTTTTTGTACCAGTAAACACTATAGAAAAACACTGAACCAGCTAGTGAAGCTGCCTACACATATATTGATTCAGAATGTGATTCACTGTGTATACATACGTACACAGATCTGGTTACATAGGTATACGTATACATACTTACTAGAATGGGAGCTGTTGACTGTCCATTTGGACTAAATTGAGGTGGCTTGCAAACTACCATAGTGTCAGTGACACTCATACTTGAACAATATTGTGATGCAATAGTTATGCTTATATCGGTCTTTAGAACATTGTTCAGGTTTCTACCCTATACATACATATGTACAAAGCAGCCAGTTAAATATATACGTATGTTAATATATATATAGTCATAAAATAAACAACAAACAACATTGATGACTGTATATATTCACTTGTAACTGAATAAATTCCCCACTATTTTCATTGTATTCAATTGTGATATTCTTGTCAAATACAGGATTCACCACGGCAACCAATGTCTGAACATTCTGTAAATCAGTTAATTCCTCATTATCAAATATCAAGGAATATTTAAAGGCAGTACCAGCTACAACTCCTTTAAAGACTGGTGCCACACACAAGAGTCTCATATGAGTGACCACGCTGCAGTTCTACATACGTATATACATTAAACACATTTTAAATATATAATAATGGGTACATAGGAATACGTATATAGAAATTATTGTTACTATGGATAAGATGCTAACTGTAATATATGTCATGTTGTCAACTTTAAGGGATAATTGTGGTTGGATTGCTGCATTCATATTATCTCCATTAATAAAGATAGTGACCCCACCTCTATTAAATACAAAAACATATAAGTAAGAGAACAATATTTAATGCAGTTCTCTCTCTGTATACGTACAAAATCTCAGCTATATTTAGTACAAATTTACCTTGAAATGATACTTCCATCATTGAAATTTGATTTATCAAAGAGAGACTTGAAAATAGGCTTCACATATGTATATAATACACTTGATGGACCAAGAAAGTTATTCCCATCAATTGTAAGCTGAATCCCTGCTGTGACGTAGGATTTATCAGTTGAAGTAGTGGTACATAAAATACTAGAAGATTGTATTTCAATTCTGTAATTATATAAGAAGAAAAATGATGAATTTCAGAATTGGTCCTATACATAGTACCTTGTACATGTAGTATACAGAGCAGTGAAACATTTTGACAGCTCAGAAAGTGTATATATGTAAATGACTGCATACGTATTTGGATATAACCAAACCTTTTGAGGTAATAATTGATAATACATACGTAGAATAGGGCAGCCATGTTTTTTGGCCATCCTGCATGGCTTAGAGAGTAACATACTCTCTGATATAATTAGTAAAATAGAAGACACTTTACCTTATGCAAACATGCCCATCAATCGATACAGTTGTGTTTTCAATATTTCCAATGTCTAAATTTGATCCAAATATCAATATATTAGTTCCTCCAGCAGATGGGCCACGATTTGGAAATATTTTACTAATTACTGGCTCTTTGTACATGTAGTTGCCGACACTTAGCTGAAACGATATCTCCAGCGTTATGGCCACACTAGTCGGTTCTCTGTCCATTGATGGTGGTATTACACACACTAACTGTACCCCAGGAATTATCTTGTCACTGACTATGGGACACAATTGCCCGCCAATTAATATAGATACATTTTCTTTTGGAAAGAAACCCAAATTTTGTCCTGTGATAGTCAAAGCTGTCCCACCTTTTACTGGACCAGACAATGGGGAAATCTGTCAACATAAGAATTGGAGCTAATCAAAGCTTAACATATAATTTAACATGTTACTAAATGTGTAATGCAATACTTATACATTAAACGAGGTATATAAAGCATTCACTCGTTGTGCATTACAGTGTAACAGTAAGCCAATCCAAAACTTAAGGACATATAACTGGACATAATGGAACACTTCTGGTCAAAATCAAAACAGCTTACACTTGTTACATTTGGTAGGCCACAGTAACTAAGGCTGTTGCTATGGCGACACATTGATGATGCAACAATTCCATAGACACAAGTGTTAGTAGTTGTACAATAGCTACACTGAAGTATGTCTTCTTGAGCGAAACAGGCCGAGCAACCTTGCAAACCAATCTTTAAGCAATCATAAATGACAACTGGAAGTGGGGAAAGATAAATAATAGAAAGAATACAAGAAATCTCTGTAAGATCCTATATACATATGGGTTATTATATAATAATACATAATATATATAAAATTAATTGTGATTGCCAACATATGTGATTGAAAAACATACCTATCCATTATATGTTATGTGAATGCAGTGAATAATTAAAGGGTGAAAATGAATCTCGTATGACTTTCAACATACGTATTGTAAACAGAGTTACGTAAGTATATTAAAAACCTAATATTTGAGCTTCAAGACAGTATCCTTACACGTATGTACATAAAAAATATAATATACAGAGATGTGTCATATATATTACTAAATAAGTGTATATAGTACTGCCCGCTAAAGGGAGTAAATTTGAAACTTCTCAAAATAGAAAAGAAGTCACAGTTACATATATATATATATGGGCACTACATACAATTGCGATGTGATCCTAACTTTAGACAGTAGCTTATAGTCATACCAGGCAGTGAAGGTGTAGAACAGAGAGCTAGCTGGTAATTGTAATTTCATGTTTATTCCTAGTTTAACGACACTAAGTTTCTCTCTATAAACATACTTGGAACAGATCCTTCTGGTTGATCGATGGGAAACTCATCAATTCCATTTGTCCAGAGAACTCTAACAGTCCCAATCACTTTGGTTCTGTTTGGTGTGAGCAGCTCAAATGGAGAGGTTATCAAACACATTAGAGAAGTGGCATCAAGTACAACTGCCCTCAGTTTTACGGTATTGCTTTCAACAGACAGTTGGCACTCATATGTGATATTGCTTAACTATATAAATTGATATTCATAATATTTGTTTTATATACAAATACAGTATACAGTCCTACAGGTACATACTGAACACTACATGAATAATCTTACATGCCATTTGCCTTATATGCTTACATCTATTTTAGAGTAAAGGCCTATAGAGAACTAAAGCTAGTGAGAGCTTTGGATGAGGATACAAGAGTTTTCAGTGGTACTGTATTCACTTATACGTATGTACCTCTTGAAAAGTATACATATTTAAGGATAAATTCTTGTTTGTCTGAAGCAGTTATTATAAGTAAGAAGTGTAATTACGTATATCCATGCTGTAATTGACTGGTTACTGGTTCATATTAAGTAAAAGACCATTCACATTTAAGTTTTTAAAAACCTTACTGAAATAATATGTATGTACGTACTTTTAAATTTATTATAGGAAAACTCACATTATAATTCACAAGATTTCGGACAGTGAGATTCAGGGTTCTACTTGAAGAGACCATTCCACTGTGAACTGGATAACCAAGAGTGGAGAGTGGATTGGGAAATAGCTGGGGACAGTCCTTTGGAACCTTCTGTACAATATACAGACATCATTAAATCAATACAGTGGTACTGTATTAAACGTATTTACTCTCTTAGTACATATACACAAATAGTGTGTGTATGTGTGTGGGGTGTGCCTCTACGCTGGTGCTACCTTGTCAGCCTGGACCTAAGGGGGTATGACCAAATGGATATAAGCAGTAGTGGCCAGATTAGAGTGGAGGGTAACACTCTAGTACATCTGACTCTGCAGTGGTATTTGCAAAACAGCTACTTTCTGCCCAATGTCCCTAATTGACATGGTGAACAGAGGAGGAGGAGGAGGAGGAGGAGGAGGAGGTGTGTGAGAGAGAACAATCCTGTGTGGCTAGCTATATAGCTTTAAAATTGTTTTCCTGGACAATTTCACAAGCTAAAACCCACACAATACACATTAAAATGTTTCAATAACTATACATGTCATATAACATGGAGTAAACCAACATCTTATCTGGTGTTATTATATAATTTAATATTAGTTATTATTCAATTTACTTTTTACTTTTTGGTTCTATTCATTGAATTTTGTTATTTCATTGAATTTTGAATTTCTGGTTTTCTGTTCTAAGAAATCTGTTATCCATTTTATATGCCTTATATGGTGCACTGAAGGTAATAATTAAATAATAGTAACTCCTATAATTTACTTTAACTATTCTGTATTCTGTGAATTTGTATCTTAAGACTCATGGTCCCTGGCCTATCTAGTTCGCTTATGGCATGTATCACTTTAATAAAATAATATGTAACAATAATATATAAAGATACATGGGTTGACTCACAATTAGAAATCTTTTTGAGCATTTTGATTTTGTGTACGTACATTGATGGTCAGTTGAGCACCAGACACAGGAAGAGTGTTGAACACACAACGAACAACTGAGTAAGGTGAAAATGCAAACTTCGGTTACATTACATATAACAGTAAGTAGAATTTGTAAAAATTATTTACCTCTGCAAAGAAATACAATCAAAAAGAGTAAGTTTTGTTTCAATGAGCCCAAAGTTCTCACTTAAATTTACATATAGCAATTGAAACCCAATACTGTAACTTTGCTGAACTATAAAGGGAGAGACCAATTCATTTAAAAACAGCACTATAGTCCACAAAGTAAACATATGCAGTTTCTATTCAATATGTTGAAAACATTGAGCATTATATATATGTATATAGCATCTTTAGTTATTGACTATTAATCATTCATAATTCATTTCTAAAAAAGAGCCAAAATTTTAACTTTCTCTCAATAACCACTATTGCTGATGCTTAACCAATTCAGTTACGATTACAAACTATCAACAAATTGTTTAGAAGTACTCCATATCACTACATGAATGAGTATGGCTATAATGGTAGAGCTGGGCATACTAAGTTATACTAAGTTCATAACAGATTATGTGTGGACATTCAACCTGTGCCTTGCAGTGTCATGTTGGGAAGGTCACAAGCATAACTGTTGTTGCTGATCTGTGTGAGGTTGAACGATCCATAGCTACCAAAACGGCATTCATATATTTCTTGGTGAAACAATGGAGGCAAATTCTCAATGTTGAAGATCTACAGATGATCATTAAGAATTAACAGTTCATTACTTTTCTAGTCCTAAAACTATCACCTATGTATAACATTATAAAATGTACTATACACATAATATTTGCTTAAGGGTTAACCATTACCTAGTACAATACAATACACTTATAATTCAACTTGTATATACTCACAACAGAAGTGATACATACGTATATAGTAAGCTACTTATATGTCATTACCTTACAAACTACGTATACTAAATGAAGGCTAGAAATAACGTACATGCACACATGTTACGTTTTTTGATTATTCTTACAATCTGTTTTGCATCTGCTGGGAATATATAGGCGTCTGAGCCACTTGCACTGTCCAAAACTAATTCTACACTTATACATTGAAGCTGTAACTGAACCCAACGAAGCAAATAGTTATTATTAGCACACTTAGATCTTCTGGAACATTTGCTTTCAAGTGAACACCAGCCACAAAGTTTACCTCCTTTTGTAATACAAGATGCACAGTCTGTAAAATTTGAGCATTCCTCAATGGGAAAGTGGTATATATGCTATAAATAAATAAATAGAAGTGTAAGGTATATATACATACTATATAAATTAACAACTGTAATGTACATATAAAAAACATGATAGATAAGTTGTTTGGAGCTATCATAATGAACGAAACTAAAATTACTCCCTATCGCTTCATATAAATTACATGTCCGTACATACATACTTTAACCCAATCAGTACCTGCATGTATATACGTAAACTTATACGTATACGTATATACGTATATGCACAAATGTATATATTAACTTAGTTAATAAACTTATACTGAATTCTCTGTTATTGCATAGACTGAGTTATTCCAAATAGAATGGCTGAATATCTTTACTGGCTCTCCCAGTGTCCAGATGTTTTCTGGAATAGTACTGTTCAAAGGGGTGCTAAAATTGCACACTGTATACTGTATAATGATATTAAAAGTGTATATATGTAAAATACATATATAACCACTGTCAATGACTTTATATTGATACATACACCAACGTATGTAAATATAGATGGACATTGTGGAGGCTTGCATTTATCATCTAAACATAAATATAACAGTTACTTCAAGTTGTCTCTGTGTACATGTGTTACTGCAAAATCTTATGAACATACGTATATACTGTATACACTTTGTAGATTCATCAATATGTATATACGTATATTACACATTACACGCTGTCATCACACAAGTAGCATATATACATATATATGTAGTTACCTTTCTAACTTCTTGTTGTGTGCCCACAAGGACAACTACTGCACTGTCTATCCTCACAGCTATGGATGCTGTAACAGATATCATTGATAGGGTAAGCAGTGGAGTCTCCTGATGAAGAGGCATTGCTAGGCAAGGCTCTGGTGGATCACTATAGGAGGTTGCCAACCTTTTTGGTCCAACTTCATAACGATTAAATGGAGATATGCCACTCAGTTTACAAGGAGATAAATGGTACTGTGTAAATGTCTAAATACAGTAGAATATATAATAATTATGCTTGCATATGAATAGTGAGGAATTCAACACACATGCACACATGTACATGCATACAAACACACACACTTAGGGCTCTTAGAAGTGAAAACTATCAATAAACCAGCCACTTAATTATAGCTGTTTGACCATGTCAATGGGTCATAATATCTAGTACATAATATGGGAATAAAACAAAAATATCAACTCTATATATACATATATTTTTGCTTAATTCATCCTATACATAAAACACTTTCCCCATATACAACATACCCATGTATATACGTATATTCAGAACTTCCATGTAGTAGCTTACCGAATTTTCGCAGCGACGACGATTCGGAAACCCGCGATTGTCCCAAACGGGAACGGCCAAAGATTTGCTACTACAACTACGACAAGCCCCAAATGATGCAGTCGCAGCTCCATCGATATCTGATAAAGGAAAACTGCAAACGTTAATGTTCATCTGTCTTGAATTAGACGTCATTAAAATTACGCGAGGTTCTTTCTCATTCTCTGGATTTAATAGCGTTGCAGCTATGAAGTCGTTGTCAAAATCGTCCAAGTTTTCTGAATTACTTAGAGGTCCGCAGTACAATACAATCTCATACCAACTATTCCAGGTAGATCCTTCATTACAGACCCTAACAATTACAATCTTGTGATCTGTTCCTTTTTTATCGCTAGCCAAAAAGTAGGTAAAATTTCCGAAGGTAAAACTAGTCCGATATCTTCTTTCAAACCGACCAGTGTGCTCAACTTGTGCTTGCTCCTGCCGCCTTTTAGATCCAGTCGAGATGTAAAATTCTCCGTGATACATTACTCCTGAATTGGTTGCCATGACAAAGAGGCTTTCTCTATCCCCACTATATTCTGTACTTATAAAGAAATTAGAGGTAGGAGCCCGACGTATATCTACTCTACCAGCAATTTTATTCAAATTGAAAGTATCGTACATTGTACAAAAGTTAGAAGAATCCGTAGAGTTGTGGCTCCAACAGACGATCAGTACACGTTCGTTAGATGACAAAGCAAATACTTCGGGACGTGCAAATTTCTCTTGTTCTAGCATTTGACCATAGGAAAGCTCACGAACGCTTGTACCATCGAGAACGAAAGATTTGCCCGATGAAGTAATCAAGAAGCCAATTGGCCCACCAATCGACGCACAATCTGAAATAACAGTTACCAAAATGGACAAGATTAAGAAAAGCATCTTTTCATGAGGATGACAAGTAACTGTATATACTTGGTTTTGTTTTAGTTTTTAATACATATCAAACCGAAATTAATTTTGAAAATAAAATGAATTTCCAAAGCCAGCAATGCTCTTTTTGGTTTTCGAATGCATACACCGGCACTGTGACTGGCGAAATCATGTATAGTTAAATTAAGATATAAAATAATAACAGACCAAAAATGCTAATGTTCTGTAAAACGAAGCTTGTAAATTTTTATTGAGAACATACTTAATTAAAAATAGTAACTTGCAAGTCATTGGAAAATTTTTCATATTTCTTTCTTCTTTGGAAAAGGAATAATGTCACAGAAGACGTATCCTTTACTCTGAAATTCTTCTTTCATAGTAATCTAAATAAAAATGATATAATTAACTGAGATCTCTACTACAATAAGTCTATATGTTCACTAAATATGAATAAATAAATAATCTAAAATATTATTTTCTTATAGACATGTTTAGCTAATGGATAGAACAGAAGGTAGGAAGTATCTATTGAAAAATATGCCTGTTTTCCTTTCAAAGTTAAATATAGATGAAGTATAATATGCATTTAAAGAAGCCTTGTACACTTAATGAGTCTCCCTTAGCCACTCAAAAAGATGGTCGAATCATTGAAAGCTGTTTTGTCAGTATGGGTCCTTATTAGGACTGATCAGAGTTGCATACAATTAAATATAGATGAGGTATACAATGGAAGGCTGAGTGGCTACTCTGCTAAGAATCCACCAACGAGACTGATGAGATCGATGAGATCAATGAGATCAAAGAGACCAATGAGATCAATGAGATCAATGAATTTAAAATTTTAGATAAATTAACATGTTAGGTTTAAGTGGTTGGGAATACTGTGCACGAATAAACTAAAACATAGTCTTCCTGTAGCCATGTTTGACATCAGTATGGGTCAATACAAGGCATGCATGGTGTATATCAGATCATGAAATGTACGTACGTATATGTTTAGTTAAAATGATCCATTAATCCATTCATCAGAAATTGGCAGTCAATTTCAGTCTTGGAAAATAAAATTAATGGAAATTCCCATTAACTAAAAGCTGGTTAATTTAGTAAGGAAGTATCTATTGAAATAAGTTTCAAATTAAAATATATCTGTTTTCCTTTCACTTGGTAAAAAGATAATATATATGGATGAGGTATAATATGCATTTAAAGAGGCATTTCAAGAGGCATTTCAAGAAAAATAAACTATAATACTACTTACTCAGCAACGGACACAGTAAGGAAACAGACAGAAAACCAATGACTAACCATATTAAAGGATCCCATGTGTACATAATTGGTAGTCCCCTAAAAAATATAAAATTCAATATTATGTTTACCTTCGCATTTTCATCATTACAGCAACCAATAACAGCACCACCACTTCCAGGAAACTTGGCAGCTGAACCATGCTACGTGATTCAGAATGAAGAATACATCGAGATATAGCTATATTAACTGTATATTAATGTCTTTATATGAGAAACCACAGATCTAATTCTTTATGTGACAAATAAGCTCGATAGTAGAAGTTAAATTACCTTTCGTGCAATTTCTATCAAGTCCAGATTGGTTGCACCTAATGCATCATCTCCATAAATCTGCCTAACCACAAATATTAAATGCACCTTTCAATCACTGAGTTTCACACAAATGACATTAAATTCACACAAATGACATTAAATCACAGCATCATCAGTTACAACATGTACGTATGTACATTACACTTATAAATATACCTACCTTCTAAGATTAAAGTTTTCATCCATTAATTTACCAAATCTGCAACAAGGATACAGTTTTTAAGACACTCAATAATTAAATTAAAACTTCAAGATTGAAATAGGGATAAACACACATACTAATATAACCCATAGTTCTTACTCCTGAAAGTCTCCACTTAAAATGGCCTTTTTGCCTTTATTAGTCAATTTAGCAAACTCTTCCATTGCTTTGTGCACATCTTCTTCACCTACATTCACAGTCACATAAGATAAAGGTAATAGGATATGGTACCATATACTGTATAGTATACTATTGATGAAGGGCACCGGAAAAAACTGAAGGCTGGAATTTGAGATGCTATTCAGCTCTGAGATTAAATGGCTGGCTAATACATATGTACATAGTTATGGCTACAGCAGATCCTTACCTCTGTCCCATCTTTCCCTCACATTACTGTGTATCTTACCTACATACGTATATAGACATAATACATTAGTGTAAGGTGATATATTACACATTACTTATTGAATTGAAGTTTGGTTTTTGCTATCCTTCTTTGTTTGTATAATACGTGTACATCAGGGTATATACGTATGTATTGGACAATCCACCACTCTTTTAATCCACCATAAAATTATCAGTACCAATAGTGGTGGTTTTATATACGTACGTAAAACATTTCATGGTGGATTTACCAGAATCACTGGGGTCTCCTACATAGGCTAACCACAGAGGTGGTACATTGGCTGTGTCAAGCTGCTCATATTCCCCATAGCCTCTAGACTTCATAAGCTCCTTGTTAAAATCCATGAATATTAAACCTCCATACACCTATGTATATATGCAATACATACATGTAAAATATTCAACTACATATACGTACATAATATTATAATAATCATTTATCATACTATCTTGTATAGTAGATTGTACAAGAATATACGTACGTACGTATGTTACTTCTTGTAGTATTTACTATTACAGTACAACACTATGAGTAGACTGAGATTCAATTACTGCATATGGTTGCTAATCATTTAGCACACACTTGAACTACTCTGTCCTGGAGACCAGCTTGGATAAAGAGCTCTGATTTTTCAACATTTAGAACAAACGTAGGTTGTTCTTCCTTTGGTAAATCCTACAGAATGAAATATCAAAAATGAGTCTGAAACAGACTGAGATAAGAAAGAATGGATTATAATACTAAGAATATGTATAAAATCTACCAACAAACTTAAGGAATCTACCTAATCATGAGTGACCATTCAAAACAGAATAAACATAAGTATAATCTAAATCACCATTTGTCCAATTATCAAGCATAATTAAGAGGAGCAAAGGAGCATAAAAGTTCCTATACTAGAACAATGTATAAAATAAGTGCACTCTATTACATTATTTGCTTGTAATAGTGTGCAAATATAGAATGTAAACATACATACATACATATTTACCAGTTCAGAGATTTGATAAAACTTCATTAAGCACTTTAATGCAGAAGTAACAATGGCACTGCTTCCAGCTAAGCCCTAAATCACACACAAGACTAATATAATTTCCACCAAACTAGCAATAAAGATATACGTATATTAACACATTACTTATATGCATATACATATATACGTATGTATTGGAATGGATGGTAAGATGACCCAACTTACGTACCACTTGTCTAGGAATGTTTGTATCATATTTGAGCGTAAAGTTTTTCTTTGCCAGAGCAATCCTAAAGTAGTGAAGAAGTGGCAAGCATCACACAACAAGAAAGAAGCTCCAAAAGTACGGACATACATACCAGATATATATATTACATATATTAAAAAGGTCAGTTGTATGTATGCCTGCAATCCTTATAGCATTCACATGTGTTGTCATTTTATGAGTAATGACACACCCTTTCTCTGCACAGCACTGATAGAATCTCTTGCAAGTTGCTTGGAGTAGGCGAAGGCCTCCTAAATATCTAAACATGTATAAAACAATACAAGTGGTTAGTTAGTGCAGAGATCTGTCATAAATTGATAGCTGTAAATATGGCCCTGAAGATGAATGTCCCATATAAATACTATTGTTCAGAACCAATTTATGTTATACATACTACTACATATAGTTAATGGCACTCCTAAATGTTTAAATACTTGAGACAATAACTTTACAAATTGAGGAATACATATACTGACCCCTCCTTCCTGCTGATTGCATGGAGATCAGCCAGGCCACCAAACTCGGTGGGGTCGTTTAGAGGATGAGGGAGCAGCTTCTACATGGAGTATACATACATTGCTAAATATTCATTATAAAAGTGATTTTCATAGCAATATGTGCCTATTATATTACAAACTACACTAGCTACTTATTTAGTGGTAATACAATACAAGATGTCAGATGTAAGGTAATGTGTTGTATGTAAGGTAATGTGGTGTATGTAAGGTAATGTGTTGTATGTAAGGTAATGTGCTGTATGTAAGGTAATGTGTTGTATGTAAGGTAATGTGTTGTATGTAAGGTAATGTGTTGTATGTAAGGTAATGTGCTGTATGTAAGGTAATGTGTTGTATGTAAGGTAATGTGTTGTATGTAAGGTAATGTGCTGTATGTAAGGTAATGTGTTGTATGTAAGGTAATGTGGTGTATGTAAGGTAATGTGTTGTATGTAAGGTAATGTGTTGTATGTAAGGTAATGTGGTGTATGTAAGGTAATGTGTTGTATGTAAGGTAATGTGTTGTATGTAAGGTAATGTGGTGTATGTAAGGTAATGTGTTGTATGTAAGGTAATGTATTGTATGTAAAGTAATGTGTTGTATGTAAGGTAATGTGTTGTATGTAAGGTAATGTGTTGTATGTAAGGTAATGTGTTATATGTAAGGTAATGTGGTGTATGTAAGGTAATGTGTTGTATGTAAGGTAATGTATTGTATGTAAGGTAATGTGTTGTATGTAAGGTAATGTGTTGTATGTAAGGTAATGTGTTGTATGTAAGGTAATGTATTGTATGTAAGGTAATGTGTTGTATGTAAGGTAATGTATTGTATGTAAGGTAATGTATTGTATGTAAGGTAATGTAGTGCATGTAAGGTAATGTAGTGTATGTAAGGTAATGTAGTGTATGTAAGGTGGTAAAGGTGTGGTGGTAGTACTCACCAGTCGAGTACTTTCAGTAAGAGTAACCTCAGCCCAAAAATTAGCAATGGACATTGCTATAGTCTTTCCATAGAAACCATCCGATGGATTTCCCATCAATCCAACCCTAGATAAATGTTTTGAGACACACACTGTTATTACAATTATATACATACACATGTAGGTATATGTATATGTGCTACTGTCAGCATTTGGACAATTAGCTACTGTAATTAGGTACCTTGCATAAGTACGGAAGACTATAGGTTCACCCTGAAGTAGCATAACCTTCTTTCTTCTCTCAGCAAATTCATTAACCCATTTCTTGTATTCCGACAAGCCCTACGTAAATAATCTTTAGTTGCATACAGAACAAGGAAAAAAATCTACATCTTAACATTCATGAAAACTAAAGGGATCACCTCAGTCAGTCTACGCCTTTCTGCTTGCTCTATTATACCGTTTTACAGCTCATAGTTACGGAGAAATGAAAGATTGGCAGGTTACGTGCGTGAAAGAAGTTCTTTGTTTTTCATACTGTAAAAATGTTTCACAATCAGACGTTCAGTTGATGGGTTACGTATCTCGGAGAACTCTTCTGTCAGATCGTTTTAAATCAAAACGTAAACGTTCGCCTGATCCTTGAACACTTAACAAAGTCTAACCATAGATCTTCTATACTTACGCAAGTATAGTACGTATAGTACAGCTAAGAATACCATACTATGCTGATCGCAGTAAAAATAAGTCAAACGGTAGAGAAGATAGGCTTCACAACGTTCCTAAAAAAGTCAATTCAAGTAGCATTCAAGCCGAATAGCTCAGACGAAGAGAGAAAAAGGCCAGATTGCATCAGTGGATAGATATGGTTTTGACAAACTTCTGAAAGAAATTACGCAATTGTAACGAAGTATCCACTCGACTTAGCCAGCCCGGAAATGTATGTAAAAACACGCCTTATATACTGAGCGTTCGAACAGTACTACATGGAGGAATTATTTGATTTGGGACCACTAGAATGTATGACTGTTTAATGTTTAACTGTACTAGACTACTGAATAGATCGGCTGATAACTAGCAGTATTTAAAGAGTCGTTCCTCAACTATTCTTTGCACAGTAACTGATATACAAACCCTGTGTAGATGTCCATAGGCATAACAGTGTTTAGTTTGTTCACTCTTTGAATTCTACACACCTGTGTATGCTCTTTCTATATACTTGTATGTAATTCAAACAAGCTTACAAATACTTCATATTTAATGAAGGAGTACTTGAAGATAAAGAGACAAAAACATATACATTTATATAACACAACTATAAGCTAAATCTACTGGTTACAATGAATTGTTCAATCCCAATTGTTAGCTTTCTAGAAAGATTTTAATCTTTCATATAAAGTTATCATTTTAATACTGAAACTCACTATCTGACCAATCAGTTGAAATCCACTTGGTAATTTCATTCCGAAAACAGTGTCTTTATTGACTAACCAGTGCTAAGGGGAATAGTAAGATTATGATTTAACCATAGAATGATCAACTTGTTCCGGATTAATTGAATCACCACTGCATGATTATTGTTAGTTGAAACTAAAAAGTTTGCCGTATATCAGCATAGGAAGAGGCATATAAATGAGGCATTGCCTGTGAAGAAAACATAATAGCAAGTAGTTTGTGCTCAATTTTCCAGCAATTGCTACTTTTCTCTTTTCATGATATTACAAATATGTAGGTATGTAGGTGCAATTGTCATAGTGATGAATACCATTAGCATGTATTCACCATAAAGTGTCCAAATGAGTATTTTCCATTGCTATCATCAGAGTGTAGAAACTCCCCAACCTTGGGCAATGTTGAGCGCTTAAAGAAATAAAACACCTGAAATGAAGAAACTGGAAAGTTACAAAGCAGTAAGATAAGAATACGCTAGAACTGTCTAAACAGGTACACTAAACATTACAATGAAACAAAAAATCCATATAATGTACAATTTGAGTGAGAAATATTGAATGCCACATGCCTAAAAATTGAAAAAAAAAAAACTCAAAAAGTGAAATGATTGGATGCATATCAATGAATATATATTATTAACATTATATTTCTAATAAGTATCTCACTGTTTGATAAGAGCAGTGATTGCAATAATTACCATGAAATGTATTGTAAAACCAATAATATTGAAATCTTTAAAAACCTAAAGTGATTCTCAATGTCATGTCTATGTACGTACGTTACTGCCACTCAAGGAAACTTGCCATAATTACAAGTGTGCACTTACAACAGAAGCATATCGAGAGGAGGTGACACCTGGGGTCGGCTTCTCATAAAAGGCTGTTATTCTACAAGAAATGTGACATGCATATGTATATAAACTACACAGCCACATTTAAAAACACTTAAAACTTTATAGCTGCATTACTGCAATTATACAGACTTGTCAAGTATTGGAAAAAGGGGGAACTTTAAGATCTAAAAGCATCAATATCATCATCATTGAACTCTTACTACTCCTTCCCATCAAGTGAACCTCAGTTTTGCCCATTAACTCATTGTGCTCCTCAGGAGACATGAGTGGGCGGGGATAATATCCAGAGTTTAATGATGATATCGTCAAGTATTACTTTACGTGTATGCTCAGCTCAACATTTAAAGAGATTAACACACTCTCAATAGTAGTTCCAATGTTACTTATGTTTACTTTCTAACAGGTGTACCTGTTTGATGATGGCTCCACTTCAAGTATGCCTCTTCTTTGGGGGTTTTCCCCTTCCTCCATTTCATAGTAAATAGCTAAGTTTCCACTCTTAATGTAAAAGTATTTCACAACTTGACTCAGATCAAAGTCATGATCAAACAACATATCACCAGCCACCTACAGCAGTAACACAATCATGCTAATGCAAATAATGTTCAGTAAACCTCTGTATATGTGCGAGCAGATTTGTAGAGATATTTGACACTGTACATATTTGGTTACTATTAACACCTACATACGTATACTATTAACACCAATGGACCACAACCTGACAATAATGAAATATAAGAGCAATAAATTGAATACTTCAGTGTTTAAAGAAACAATGTTGAAATGTTGAAATTATGAAAAAATAGTTCAGTTATGAAGAAAGCAGCAAAAGTATTGTAAGAGTTGTGCAGGTTCAATAAATTTAAAATTCTAATAGGACTCCAGTAATAGAGAAGATTATTACCTAAGAACATACCACCATAATATCATCCTCTATCTTCTTGCATCGAATGGTTAGTTCTAGGTCAGCTATGACATATGGGCATGTAAACAAATCCATTTCTCTAATATACATATACATAAGGGACTATAGGGACAGCACAATATAGGCTACTTGTCTGCATTAGTCACAAGGTAGACGTCAGTGAACTGCTGGCGGCTCTTCAGTATGCCCCACCACTTGTCCAATATGGCCTCACGGGTGTCCCACTGCTGTGGCTGGGCTGGCAGTAGAGCCTTGGGTACGCCCACCAAATCTGAGAACTCTCCAGTTAGATCTTCCTACGCAATGGACATACAGAAGTAGGTGTGGTAGGCATATATACAGTCACACCCTCCACTGTACAGTCACACCCTCCACTGTATAGTCACACCCTCCACTCTATAGTCACACCCTCCACTGTACAGTCACACCCTCCACTCTATAGTCACACCCTCCACTGTACAGTCACACCCTCCATAATAACTATATAGATCTCAATCAGGACAAACTATAATAAATCAATATACAATTGAAGAACGACTATCCATTATAATGCAATGGTTGCTAGCTTCAAATAGTGCCAAGTATTCATCGTTGTGCGGACGTTGACATGGTACCTGTATTTCCTTCTCCAAGAGAAATCCATGCCCCGCTACGAGGATTATGCAAATCATTGCTACCTGGGGATTTCCCTTATAGGTTATGTAACTATTTAATTCACTTATAAACATGTAGGAATACGTATTAAAACTGTAATGGTGTATTATTTATTTTAATAACTATACGTGGTTTATCATTATAATTATTATATAAGAAGTTTTAAAAACCAAAGCGGATGGTTTAATATTTGTAAATTTTGGAAATGGATCTCAGAGGAAGGGTTGAACTCTTTTTTTATCTTCTTGGACTATTCCTGGTTAAGTATCCTCGGATCGTTATCGTAGCTGTAACAGTTGTGGTTATTGGATGCAGGTAGCCTTATAATCTAGCTAGTCTAGAGCTATAGCAGTTGCTCCAGTTAGAATAACAATATATTGTATATTTTAATAGTTGAGGTATATAAAGCGTCTTATTTGAGGAGTATATATCCCATCTCGTGTGGTTTCCTATGAGATGCCTCCGTAACTATGCGCAAGCTGTTGAGATTGACGCTCTTACGGTATGTATACAGTATAAGAGACTGGGCTAGCTGAAGGATCGTACTACAGTTTAGCTACCGCTTAACTTATTTTATTTTTTATTTTTGTGTTAGTCTTTGAGATTTGTAAATGCGTTCGGCATACTGTACTTAATTTTTTTGATTGGTTCTTCCATCTGGCTTATCTTTTAAAATTCATTCTTAAAATTAAAAGGCTCAGAGTTAACATAAATTACGGTCTAAAAACATTTCTACATTTCGATGGGATTGATTGTATATAATGTTGTGGTTTAATAGCTATATAGCTGTCTAGCATAGGTAGTATATAACAGTCTCTTTTCTTGAAATTCTGTACATTACATTAATTTTGTGTTGAAAGTTTTATTATTTATTGCGCAAAGATTGCGAGCCTATTCTTATAGAACAAATTATGTGCCTATATCTAGTGCTGCATTCTGGAGTACGCTTCCTTTAATTATATTTTTCATGTGCTTTTCCTAATTACATGTCCTAATTACATGTCCTAATTACATGTCCTAATTACATGTCCTAATTACATGTCCTAATTACATGTACATATGCATATATTGGTTAGGTGATAGGAACTGTCAAACTTGTCGTTAGATGCTCTAATATTGAAAGATGAACCATCTCCAAAGATGACATGTACATATGCATATATTGGTTAGGTGATAGGAACTGTCAAACTTGTCGTTAGATGCTCTAATATTGAAAGATGAACCATCTCCAAAGATGTATTAAATATATCTTTGGAGATGGTTAATCTTCATCTAAATTTAGAATGTTATGAAAAATCTCATTTGATTGTAGTTTGAACATACATTATCAACTAAATGTTCTGTAGTCTTCCTTTGTTATCCTCTTTTCCAACGGGTGATCAGCACTCTCCTTTGATTTGGAAGACCAGCTCAATCAACTACCTCACAAAGGACGCTGTTACTGGCAAGCTGCAGTGGATCGACAAGTCACAGGCACCCAGTGTGAGAATGCCTATATTCCTGTATGCTCCGAGATGGGTAAGTAAGGTCCTATATGTGTGCATACATACAACATGCATTATTTAATACTGTTAGTCTGTGAGATCTATAAATTTCTGTATCCACTTATTTACAGTTTCTAGGAGATCCTCTGGTTGCCGTGCAACAGGTAATTGCTAAAGTGCGGCTAAACTGTACCACTCACCCAAAGTATTGTGCAACTCGTAAGATATCTGAGGCTGTCAGTGCTGCTACGACTCAGCTCTTAAGCAACATCAGGACAGTTGACAAGTGAGTACCTGAGTAGGATTACTGAGTGAGCCTGGTGGAGTGGGTGGGGTCAAGTGAGCCTGGTGGAGTGGGTGAGGTCAAGTGAGCCTGGTGGAGTGGGTGGGGTCAAGTGAGCCTGGTGGAGTGGGTGGGGTCAAGTGAGCCTGGTGGAGTGGGTGGGGTCTAGTGAGCCTGGTGGAGTGAGTGGGGTCAAGTGAGCCTGGTGGAGTGAGTGGGGTCAAGTGAGCCTGGTGGAGTGGGTGGGGTCAAGTGAGCCTGGTGGAGTGGGTGGGGTCAAGTGAGCCTGGTGGAGTGGGTGGGGTCAAGTGAGCCTGGTGGAGTGGGTGGGGTCAAGTGAGCCTGGTGGAGTGAGTGGGGTCAAGTGAGCCTGGTGGAGTGGGTGGGGTCTAGTGAGCCTGGTGGAGTGGGTGGGGTCAAGTGAGCCTGGTGGAGTGGGTGGGGTCAAGTGAGCCTGGTGGAGTGGGTGGGGTCAAGTGAGCCTGGTGGAGTGGGTGGGGTCAAGTGAGCCTGGTGGAGTGGGTGGGGTCAAGTGAGCCTGGTGGAGTGGGTGGGGTCAAGTGAGCCTGGTGGAGTGGGTGAGGTCAAGTGAGCCTGGTGGAGTGGGTGGGGTCAAGCGAGCCTGGTGGAGTGGGTGAGGTCAAGTGAGCCTGGTGGAGTGGGTGGGGTCAAGCGAGCCTGGTGGAGTGGGTGGGGTCAAGTGAGCCTGGTGGAGTGGGTGGGGTCAAGTGAGCCTGGTGGAGTGGGTGAGGTCAAGCGAGCCTGGTGGAGTGGGTGGGGTCAAGTGAGCCTGGTGGAGTGGGTGGGGTCAAGTGAGCCTGGTGGAGTGGGTGGAGTCAAGTGAGCCTGGTGGAGTGAGTGGGGTCAAGTGAGCCTGGTGGAGTGAGTGGGGTCAAGTGAGCCTGGTGGAGTTAGATATGTATGTAACAATATGGGTTATTTGTTGCGATTGTGATAACAACTAGAGATATTATTATGAGTATCAGCAACACAATGTTTCTAATTGAACGTTTCAAACCGAAGGTCTTCATCAGCAATAAACTCCACTGTGATGAGAAGTGTTCAGTTATTGAATGCTTTCATGTGCAGCTTCTGCTCATAAAAGTGGATGTTTTACATAATATTTTATATAACATCTAGCACCATGCAAACATACGTACATTTATACATTAATTAATCAGGGCCTGTTCAGAGTTTATACATCCAATCACCTTCAAGTTCTTGGAAAGTATTGGATTACAGAACCACTCCAAAGGAAGACAGTTTATTTCCAGTGTTCTCTCGCCTTCTACTAAATACAAGTAAGTCTGTTTCTTTTTAAGGCATTTTTATCAGACAGAGCTGCTAGTCCTAATATGATTACTCTGCTGTACTTACATTTAGATTGCTCCTAATCCAAGTGTATGTATGTATTGATCCCTGAAGTGATGTTTGTGTAATATCATATATTATCGTGACAATACTTGTGACAAGAAGACAGGGTCACCGATAGAGAATGGGATTCCCAGAAACAGCTGTCTGGTCCAGTGTAGAAAATTAAGAAGAGTTTATATGATGTGTATCCTCATCCGAAGCTCTATAATTACAGGGTTTTCCCCAAGTCTAGGAATACAGTATATTCAATTTTTACCTTGGCTCATATTGATGTCAACCGCATAAGTATATAGATTCCTGTCTGGTAATTGCATGTGTGATTATGTGCCCAAGAATGTTCTAATAGGGTGTCTGTGTACTTCTATTTAACTGGGTTTTCCCCTACAGGCAGCTGGGGGCCATCAAACAGGAGGCAATCAATGGTGAGAATTGTAGTTACAGTATGTAGTTAGGGGAAATCCCCAAGTGTGATGTGTGGGCTTCTACTATTGTGGTGTGATTGGCATATGACTGTGGGGCACTGTAGGCATGTCAACAATGAGACCACCTGTTGCACAACACACTGTATAATACAGCTTCTTTCAGTATACAGTATCAGGAGCGGCAGCATGGGGAGGCTCAGCCCCTCCACTGAGGCTCAAATAATATTGGGAAAGGTGTCAGTGGTACTCAGATGTCATAGGATGCTGTTAAAAATGAAGCAGAACTGTCTGCTTACGCACATCACATTTTGTGCTCAGCTAGTATATTGATCTTGTCATTTGAAGTGCTTTCCCAGAAGCCATGTTTAACCAAAGTCATGTGACATCTATTGTATAGCTGCATGTGCATGACTGAGTACAGAACTATTGCGTGAAAAGTTTGCCACAATTGAGCCCCCCACTCTATTGGAGCTGCTGCCGCCCCTGAGTATTATAGTATTAAGTAATATACGTACCTATATACAGTACTGTTTTTAAAACATTCTTCATTGGGAGAGGAACAAGCATGGAGGCTAACTGTTGTACCATATTTAGGGACCTATTTAGCTCCAAGTTGAAATTTTCTGGTCACTAGACGGCACAGTAACATAGTATGTCACTACACAATTCAGAATGAGAGTGAGATTTAAGTGAATGTCTCCCTTCTAAATGTTAGTGACTTGTAAGAAGGAACTGTTTAATGCCATTGGTATACCTAGGTATATTCAGTTGTACTACTAATGGCTTAATTGTTGTACTATGCATTCGTGTGCCTCCCACTGATCTGATGGGAGGTCAGGGTCTGCTGGTAACACATTGTGATGTGTCATGTCTGCTGCTTCCCTTTCACATAGAGCTGCTGTATGGAGGGTACTGGAGAGAGGGCGGACTATCTCTCTCTGGCTTCACTGGGTCCTTTCACATCGCACTTACACTCATCCTGGACATCAATATGAAAAAGTAAATCTTACTCTGCCTATCTAGACCAGTTACCATTGAGAATGTCGGATGGATAGAATCCTTAATTTAACTATCTCCAATGTACGTATGCCAATCCTAGACCAATTACAGTTATTAGAAGGGATATACTATATTGGTTTCATTACTGCTCCTACACATCATACAATATATAGAGCAGTAACCTGTGTAGTGGATACTATTGTAGTGGTTAAGAGTGAAGACATTGATTGTCACATGGCAGTCTTTTGACCATTCTGATATAGGAATGTGAACATATGAGCACATTCCAACACTGCTAGCATAGCTACCAGCTAGTCATGCCACCTACGTATGACCTGACCTGAATAGGGGGTTACTTGTATAGTCTCTTGGAAAACCCCATCTCTCCTAATTGAAATTATTAGCATGTTTGTTTTGAGAATACACAGGTAATCATCCAATGAGAACCTTTAAATACGGTTAGTATTAGTATGGTCAGGATTTAATACTACAGTGGTTATATATGTATACATACAGAATAAGTTGTGTCTACTTTTCAAGTCAAGCTAAATATATAATTACTATCTAAACCTATTAGCTCATGCAGTTTCACTTATTACTTTTGCAATACAACTTGTTTCACGTTTAGTTTTCAGAGCGCTCAAGTGTGCATAAACAATTTGAATAGCTTGTGGTCTGAAAGCCCTTCACATGACAACACTGATATATATCACGTCTTCTATGAAGTGAGTAATTTGTTTGTCATAATTACTATAGACAGTACCAAATTATTGTTGCAGTGACAGAAAAAACACATTCATAGCAAATTCAATTTATTACTTCTCAGAAAGATGGCATCCTCATAGATTCTCTTCCACACTATATCAAAGTGATTGTAGGAAGTCTAGGGCGACATGCCTCAATGTATGAATAGTACCGGAGTTCTGAAGTAAACTTCTGTGGGAATCAAACTTGTAGCCTTCACCTGTAAATCCTTCTAATCCATGATTATACCTGTATTGTCACAGTGTTATATACGTATGTAGAATGATTATTATTGTATGAATGGTACTAACGGTTAGGCCTGCACTCAATAAAATTTACTCTAAAAGGTTATTTATATCTATACTTTGTGAACTACACTTTGATGGCTATTTCATGTCCGTATGTCTTGTTGTTATGTAGGACACATGGGAATATGGGGATCTCTTCCCACTGTCCTTCATATACTTCATTGTGTTTATTTACATTTCGTCTTCAGTTGGTGAGTCATGGAGCCTATTGGTCTTATATACACAATTTGTACATATACATATATGTACGTATATGTATATGTTTATATATACACGGTACATTTATGTACGTATGTGTAGGTCGTATTAAGCGTGTCAAATCAAAGTGGGGAGTGGGAGCAGCGGCAGTGTTGACTGTACTAGCCTCACTGACCATGTCGGTTGGGTTTTGTACATACTTTGGTCTCAACATTTCCGTCAGAGGAAGGTATTCACTGTATAGTACATATAGTAAATTCGTATTGCACATACAGCATACATATAGTACATATAGTATACATAGGACATACATATACCAGGGTTGCATAGAGGGGGGCAGGGGGGAGGCATTCACACCCCCTAGACTTTTGGGAACCTCCTAAACTGCTTTTAACACCCTCATACCATCCCCCCCCTAAATTTAGATTACGTAGTACATATAATATATAGCATATACACGTATAGCTCATATAGTACACATACATACATCATTTGATTTGGCTGTGGTTGGTTTGTAACTGTATAAATAAGGAGTTGATTAGGTTTAGTGCTTGTGCTAATGTTGATGCCATAAGTTTGCAAATGTTTAGATTAATCTGTGACATGCAACATGAATGAATACTGTATATCTTCTTCTAGTACCTTACTTACTTACTATGTTTACACCCAATCCATTCTAATGAGGCATAAGATGTATGATTGCCCATTATTCCTGTAGTGAGATCTTTCCATATATGATTATAATCTTTGGACTGGAAAACGTGTTAATCATTGTGAAGGCTGTAATTTCTACGACAGAGAACGATGCTAAAAAGAGGGTGATAGCGGGTATGTGAATGTCAACATGTTGTAGAGGTATTTTAAGAATGTGTGTGTTCTGTTTACCACAGCTCTTAAGAAAGAAGGTGTAACCATAGCAACCAATTTCATCACAATATTGATCCTACTTCTAGTTGGATGTTTCATTTTTAGTTCAACGATGCAGGTACCTTGAAACAACCCATGTCTACATGTGTACAAGGAGAGAGATATTATTTTGCTTTATTAATCTCTACTAGGAGTTCTGCATAGTGTGTATGGTTGGAGTGCTGTGCAGCCTTTTCCTTCAAGTTGTCTTCTTTCCAGCAGTTTTGAGCATAGACCTTGTGAGACGAGAAGTAAGTATCTTTAGCTTTGTGAGTATTATATATATTATATGGTTCTATTGAGCTTTAGCAACGATTATTAAGGTCTATGGGGGATTCCCCTTGCCTTGAAACCATTTAGCCTCGCCCCGTTGACAAAAATATATTTCTAATTTTTAATAGCAACAAACCCCTGAACTAGTTTCCATATTGTTATGAAACCTACTGATGAAGCCCTCCTACTTGAAATATCCAAATTTGTTAGGGTAGCCAGTTGAGGCTCCAAAGATCGCTTATACCATGTGTATATGTATACATACCTCACTCTTCACAAATATGCATACTGACACATTGTATCACCTGTTTTTGTATGGCTTGACTGTAGGGCCACTTCTCCAAAGTTGAAGGAATGTTGCCAGAGTTCCTTGATTTAGCTCGTATGTTATGCATGTTCATACATGCAATCTGTAACCATGTGTATACGTACATGAAAATAAATAATCAATTGAGTGAAAATATTACTGTAATATATATATACGTATATATATAGGTATATACACTTATTGAATGTGAGAATAAAGTCTTATTGAGCATCAGCAACATGAATTTACTAATTCTGGACATTCCAACCCAGATGTCTTCATCAGCAATATATGAGGAATGGGAACGGGTTGAAATGTCCAGAATTAATAAATTCATGTTGCTGATGCTCAATAAGACTTTATTCTCATAATGATCGCAACAAGGACTCCTTATTCCTTCACTTATTGTATACTGTATATTGTATTGTATATTGTATTGTATATTGTGTATACTTATTGTATAAACAATATTAAATTCTATATATATTTTATGTATATAGTATTATGTATTAGTAATATTGTTAATTTGTTAAAGGTTTCTTTGAAAGTCGGAGTGACCAAACAAAGTCAAGTAAAATATCAAAAAGAGAGAAGTTTGTTAACTTTGTTGCCAGTACAAAGCCTATCCAGAGAGCAACAGTTGTAAGTACATGTCACAGCTCATATCTTTAAGCCTGCAGCTGCTAACACAAGACTGATTAGTGTGTATATAAGTATACTTACATTAGACTGTGTTTATATAAGTATACTTACATTAGACTGATCAGTGTGTATATAAGTATACTTACATTAGACTGATCAGTGTGTATATAAGTATACTTACATTAGACTGATCAGTGTGTATATAAGTATACTTACATTAGACTGATCAGTGTGTATAAAAGTATACTTATATTAGACTGTGTTTATATAAGTATACTTACATTAGACTTATCAGTGTGTATATAAGTATACTTACATTAGACTGATCAGTGTGTATATAAGTATACTTACATTAGACTGATCAGTATTTATATAAGTAAACTTACATAAGACTAGTCAGTATTTATATAAGTAAACTTACATAAGACTGGTCAGTGTTTATATAAGTATACTTACATTAGACTGATCCGTGTAACTTATTGTATTTGCTTCATATAGACACTTTCATATTAAATTATTCACTCCCTGTATGTAGATTCTACTAATAGCCTTTATATTGTACTATGCCTTTCTTGGCAAGACCAACGTAGTCAACATTCATGACAGTGTCAGTGAGCCATCTTCACATCGAGCAAACAACCATGTGTCTCAAGACGAGTCTTCCCTCTCATCTGATGGTGGAGAGAGGTTTTTTGTATATCCAGTTGGAAGACATAATGTAAAACAACGATGTGGATTACGCAAGTGCTGGTACAAAATGGCGGATTCTCACTGGCCAGACCTGTTGGAGCAATTTGGTTTTCCTGTAACCAATGGTTTCATTTCCATTCTAAATCCAATCACACTTAGAATGGATCTCGGAGAGGTGGATAAGGAGATAGTCTCACTCAAGCATGTAGTTACATCGTACTTGTCATCACTTTTTAAAGAACCAAACTTTTATGGTATTTTGGGAGCTCTAACTACCTTCTTTTTGTTTGTTTGCGTGTCCTGGATTCACGGTTGGAAGGTACTGAAGTACCCCATGCCACTGAGAGGCAAGGATAAGGATAAGAAAAGGCCAAAATCTGCAGCAACTATAACTTTGAAAGAGAATACGGTAAAGGCAGCTATAAAGCAAAGTTTACTCTTGATCTTGATCATACTGCATCTTAATAGGAAGCTGCTAGATCTCTACGTGTATCTTTACCAACTATTGCATCATAGTGGTATTTGTGCCTGTTGTCTGTATACTTTATATATGTAGGATATTCAGTGCATAGCTGTTGATAATGGCTGTGTTGTTTCTGTGAGTGTTGATGGCTTTATGAGGAAATGGAATCCAATGGTAGACAACTCCGTCATCAGCATCAACAGAAAGTTAGTAATTACCTATCTATATTATATAATAGCTACAGACAGACAGCTTATGCAAGTTCAGCATTGCATGGCTGGTAATTTGTATATATTCTGACTCATTGAACATGGTGGTACTCACCAAGTGAGGTGTTATTGCATATATAGTAAAATGGCTGCCCTATTTCAGTGTATTATAGGATAACATTAGAACTCAAATGTAAATTAAATTTATTGGTGAGTGAAGCTGCTTAATGAATATTTAATGTCTGCCATGTAGTATTCCAGCTAGAAACCTGAGTGCTCCCCGTCCACAAGTCCCTGGCAGTGAACATGGTAAGGAAGATACTGTATCTGTCACTATTGACAAGGCTGAAACTCCCTCTATACCCAGCAACCCAATCACAAGGAGGTATGTACGTACGTATGTATATTCATACATAAAAAGAACAATATTATAGGATATAGCACTATTAACATTAACTCACTTCTATAAACTGTACTACTTTTTTAATGTTGTAACTGATTTTCTGTCAAGATTAATGCCAATACTACATTATGTTACAATGTCCTACAGATAAGTAGGCATAGGATTCTGTGTATATACGTATTATACTGAAGAATGAAATCAATATCTTATATCCACCCTTTTTAAATAAATCCATTTTATTATACTTGCATGCAATTTCTCCTGGAATACTTTCTCTCCTTACAGTCCATCATGTGCAAGCCTCAAGTCAACCTTTTCCTTTCAGAGTCCTCCAGTACAAGACCCGCCCCAGAGCACTGATGGGTATGACTTTCGACAGTTCTTTGATCCATATTCCCAGTACACGTACAAACTGGCACTTGAGCACCTACCAAGTCGCCGCACTTCAGTGAAGGTGCCTCTAGCTCCTTCAGTTTGGAGTATGGATGTTCATAATGGAACTGCCGTTCTTGGCTGTGGAAATGGGCACATTGAAGTGAGCATGGCATAATACTTTCCAGTGAATATTTGCTTATCGTCACATGCAGCCTTTGCACAGGTTCTATGCAATTAACTCCTTTACTTTGTATCCCTTTAAGTTGGCTGAGTCTTTTTTGTGCTTGCATTCTTCTTCAATCCTTTGTGTCTGTATTTCTCTAGACCTGGGATATAAGCAGTCAAGTGCTTCTCTGGCGAGCGGTAACCTCATCTTCAGGTGTCACCACTATAGTGCTTTCAAAGGAAGGGTGAGTAACAGTATGAAGGCATGGCTTTATGAATCACACAATCTAATAGTAATCTGCTTACATACCTGTACTAATTAGTGACATTGTACTGTAGTTTGACTTGATGTACGTATGTACTATGCACGTCATGTATTGATTATATTATTATGCTGTATCGTATTTCCTTTGCAGTATTTTTGCTGGTAGAATTTCTGGGAATATTGACATGTTTAATTTTTCTGGAGAAAGGGTGAAAACTTTGAATTCCTTTCAGAAATCTGTTTCTGTAATGAAGTGTATTCTTGGTAATCTTGTGGTTGGGAGCCATGATGGCGTTGTCAAGGTAACGGACCAGCACTGCTACATACCATAGCAAGCCTATTGGACCAAGTCCTCTACTATTTATCTTCAACGTGTACAATTAGAAAGGCTCTACGGTTTATATAGATCCTTACATAAATAGAAGTTTATAATTTTTAAGTTTATGTTTATTTTAAGGGAACATTTTCTGCATGTGCTTAAGAATACATGTATGAAATGTATACATAAATATTGTCCACAATATATGTACTGTATATATGTACGTACGTACAATCTTGCTTATGTACATACATATATTTACTGATGCAGTTTCTTTTTGTAGGTTTATAGCGTTCCTCAGTGTTGGCATATGCACAGTCTCAGAGAGCATACCGGTGATGTCATTGCAATGGATGTCACTTGCAGCACGGTAACCTCTCACTTTATTCAATCTATAAGCTAAATAAAATCTCACTATACATGTTCACCTACTTGCATATAAACAGGCAATAAATGTTGAGAGTGTACGTATACTTGTTATGTTGCTATGACTGTTTATTGTGAAAAGATACACAGTTAATATTTTTTTATCTTGTTTAGTATATTAAAGTGTTGCATACATACATACATATGTAGTGTTATGTTACTGTATATACGTATTGCTCGACAGGGTCTGTTGGTTGATTGTGTAACAGGATGTTCAGATGGACTGGTCTGTGTTTGGGATATAATTGAGGGAAAGGCTGTTCATGTGATGGAAGATAATCCAGAGGGTGTTCTAAAGGTCTGCTCCTCTGCAGCAGTGGTTGTCACACTTGCCGCAGATGGTACTATACGAATATGGGACAAGGTCTACGGGGACATGCTGTCACTGATGGATATTGTGAGTTTAAAAGGTCATCACGCTATCTTTACGTATGTGTCCCCTTTAATATAGCTTACATGTAAGTAATTATTTAACACAATAGATAAAGGCATTGTGATTATAAGTGATACCTTTCTACGTATATTTATAGACAGACCTATAGTATGTACGTTCATATATCAATACTTATGTATACATACCTTCATTATGAGTAGTTCATGAGTCTAGTGTATGCTAGTTAAAATAAGAACAATATGTACGTACTTTAAGTGCTCTATTATTGGTCTACTTCTGTGATTTTTTTACAGGAGGAACACTGTTGGGATATTTGTTTGTTTAATTCTGAAGTATTGGCTGTTGGTATAGAGGTACGTCTGATCATACCTTTTTCAGGTAGTTTATTTTTATCAAGTGCTTTATTAACTTTATATTGGCGAATTTCATATCCTTTAAACTACTTAAATTACTACACGTCAATGATACCAACTTTACTACAAATAAACAGTACAAGTGTGTGCACTACAGTTTTACATACTGTACATGTATATACGTAACTATTAAGGTTCCAGTTTCATACAATGTGGAGTCTCTCTTCATTTCACCTTGCATTCCTTATCAGTGAAATTATGCAATCACAAAATTGGCTGACAGCATTTGGATGAATTTTAAGAAACAGAGTATGCTTATTATGGTAATTGCAACTGTTACAGTTATCCCAAATATTATAGTCAACACAATGATCCAGCCAATTCCAATTCCAAAGGACTGGACGTTCACACAGTTGAAGAGAATGACGGCACAAAACACAATAACTCCAAACTCTGTAGCAGCACTGGTAACACTAGAACTGTCAAAGATGGAAATAGATGAATTACCCGAGCAGACATTCTCCCCAGTTGAGGAGTCAACTCGACAGCCAAGGAACACGAGATTGATGATGAATAACAATACATAGACCACACAGTAAAGTATTGTTGGACCGTAAAGGACAGCTGTCCAAGCCTTTTTACATAAGTTCTGTTCTTCGTATGCTTTGAAATCAGGCAAGAATTTATTTAGATATTCTATAATTACTTTCTTTTTGCTCTCATTATTTTCTTTCTCTTCTTTAAGAAATTCTTTAAGAATTTCATCTTCCTTTTCCTTCCTTTTTTGTTTTTTATCTTTTTTTCTTCTCTTCTTGAGAAACTTAACTAAAGTTTTAAAACCCTTCTTGCCTTTTTTGAAGGTTCTCACTGCTGTGTCCTTTGCAAATTCTGTTGCAATTTCCTTGGATTTTAATAAGGAATTGATGTAAAGTTTGATGCTAAATTCCCTTGTCCAGGATATATTAGCAATCAAAAATCCAAAGAATGATAGCCAAGGTGCTGCTATGCCGTACAATATATTGTAAAATGTGAAAAAAGAGAAGAAAGCGGGTCTGCTGCAGGACAGGTCAAGATAGCCAGTTGCTCCAGGAGGATAGTCACAGTTCTCATATGCGATCTTCCATCCAATTGTCAAGAGGAGGAATGCATGGAAGAAAATCATTCCAAATATATGAATGATTAGCCAAACTTGAAAATTTAAAACTTTTTTAAACTTTTCTGGAATGAGGCAACTGAAAGTTTTGATTTGAGCTCTTTCTTTTTGCTGCTGCCTATGAAGTACAAGTATTTGATAACCCAAGACTAATGGACGGAATAAATAGACTGTAATGACAAAGGTTAGCAATCCAAATGTAAAGGAGAAACTACCGTGCCCATCCACATTTATTCCTCGGAAGGATTTGAATGTCTCATCACAAATGAAAGTGAAAAGATTAAGGATTATTTCAGCATAAAGGAAAACCTCAGCAACGAAGACTACTGTGATTTCAGAATACTTGCAAAAATACAGCCAAGAGGTGCAACAGCATCCCTTTGCTTTATCTGTTTCAACTTCTACTTCTTCCTTGTTTTCCATGCTGTCATTGTTATCTTTAGAAACTCCTTTCTCTGCCTCACTTAGTGCATCCTTTGATTTCTTTTTTGTACAGCATTTTGTCTTGATTTTCATTCTGTCCTCCCAAAATGACACTGATAAGTCTAAAGTCTCAATTATAGCCCCTAATAAGCTAACTATGAAAATTGCAACATCGAATCCTACAGATTTACTGTTTTGAACATCTTCTGCAATGTCTATGCAGCTAATTATGGTCTCTGCCAATAGATATACAAAGAGAGTAAGTTTAAAGATGTACTTTAGTAAAAGTTTCTTTGCAAAAATACTCTCTAAAAGTTCCTTTGCAAAAATTCTCTTTAAATATTTTACAAATAATTTAGCACCCTTCTTAGCTGCTATCTGCAGTAGTGGTGTGTAGTTTGGATCAGTATTTTGACAACTCATGCACAGGCTGGCCTTTGCTACAATGGAGTTTGGTTGGTCAACATCCCCAAGACAAGTACAGCAACACAAACGAGAATAAGTTTTAATAAGGCTGTTGCAGCAGCTTTTCTTGTTAACACTTTCTCCTAATTCTCCTATTTCCTCATGTAGGTTAAGATTGTAATAATCTTCAAAGTCTTCTTCTGTCATATTCTCAATATTGTTTGCATCAGATTCTGGAAGATTCTCAAATATTTGTAACTCAAGACTCAGTCTGGCAAGGGGATCATCTTCAACAAGACCATTTGACAGTTCTGCTGGTATTTCTTCAACTTCTGGAAGAGCAATTGGATTTGTCATAGCTAAATTACTGTAATTTTTTGTTTCTATGTTAGTTTGAGGTGCTGTTGACAATTCTTTCCCTTTGAATCCACTTGTTTCAATGCCTGTTTGATGGCTTCTTGGATCAGGAATTGATTTACTTGTCTCCTTTGACCTTTGAAACTGTTTAGTTGGGTCAAGATCTGCATCTGACACATTTTTGATTGGCTTCAATTCTCTCTTTGGGTCGCCAGAACCTTTTCCTGCCCTCTCAATGCTGGCATCCTTTTGTAGACCCATTTTAGCTGTCTCTTGGCCAACCTGGTCTTTCACGTCAAGCTTATTTGTTTCTGGAAGGGTACTCATTGACACTCCATTTGTAGCAGGAAAAGGGAGGGTTTCAGTATTAGAGACTTTGGAAAGATCTGAGTTACTGCTCAAAGCAGATTCTGGAGGTCTTCCCAAAACTGGAATAGAGGGAAACGTGCTCATTAGACAGTATGAATATAATTACTAATGATGAATATCATGAATATTTAATCTGTTGCTGGGGCAACCGCCTGTGTTTACATTTCAATGGTGATTTAAGATGCATCCCTGCCTAAATATGGAAAGTGGTAATTGATTTCATGAAACACAATACCAAGCTTGTAATAACAATAAAGCAAAGGTTAAATAAAATAAAAGCAGTTAGGAACTCAATCGTGGGTCATTCTCCTTGTCAATGCCGTGCTGCTTTCCCTTCTTGAGACTAAGACGTTTCTTCTTGGGGGGTGGCCAATTCTCCTTACATTTATGGCAGTTGGAGTAGTCAGGGCAAGAGCATTCTATGAAGCCATCAGCATTTAAGCAAAAACAACCAGACGCTAGCTGAGCCATTCTGAAAGTCTCGCCAAAATAACAATTAGAAGCGACGGAGTATATATCACTCATACCACGTCACTTCAGTGTATATGAATTTTTTACATATACACCTCAGCACCGTGGTATAACTAATACGTATATATCATTCCAGACAAGGGAGGGATGTATAAAATTGTGCAAATTTCTCTCTATTACCCGGCATGTGCTATTTTAGTGTGTAAACCTGTACTGATCAAGCAATTTATAGGTTACCAGGAAGTGCATACATATAGGTTACCAGGAAGTACATACATATAGGTTACCAGGAAGTACTTACATATAGGTTACCAGGAATTAGATACGTACATATAGGTTACCAGGAAGTACTTACATATATAGGTTACCAGGAAGTAGATACATATAGGTTACCAGGAAGTAGATACATATAGGTTACCAGGAAGTACTTACATATAGGTTACCAGGAAGTAGATACATATAGGTTACCAGGAAGTAGATACATATAGGTTACCAGGAAGTACTTACATATATAGGTTACCAGGAAGTAGATACATATAGGTTACCAGGAAGTAGATATACATTAATATAGTTACTTGAGAATGGAAAGAGGCTAAAAATGATAATCAAATGGATAGTTAAGTTTATAGAGTAGATGTTACATTATATACTGTACTACAAATGATTAAATATACCATGCATACAATATAATACGTATTTAACACTATATAAATATATGGATATAGGGCACATACATATTGTACAAACCTTATAAGCTAGGAATGGGCTCATAGTAGAGGGTATTTACCTTTAATTAACTGTACAAATATACATGTACTACTGTATGTTGTGTGTAGAATGCCTTGGTGTTGCTGAATTTGAAGTCTGGAAAGGAGCTACTGCATTCAAAGGCCAACAGAGGGAACAGCAATCCTAAGATGATCACACTGGTGAAGAACCTTGTCCCATTAGACTCATCACATATTGCATATATGTACAATTCCTTTATAAAAGTGTTAGCCGTACCAGCTCAGTACAGGAAGACTGACTGAAGAACATCAACACATGTACCACACGCATGGTGTCATGTGTTTAACTTTGTTATACATATAACCTAAACAGACAAATTGCTGCATATGTATATGTACATTTGCAATTTTTACTTTTTAACATGTATATTCATATTTAATTATAATTTGTATCATGATCAATTGTAATATTCATTGCTCATACCACAGTTGACAATGTGTACACAGGTCTCATTTGTTCATTCCCAAAGGAAAAGTGATTGATGTGTATAGGTATATAGTGTTGTCACTCTAGAGGTGATAATTGTTAATTTACTCATGATTAATCTGGCCATTTTTTCCCTATTATACTGTTGAAACTGTGCCCGTCAAAAGCTGTTAAGCATGCATAATAATTAAGTTTGGGATATAATTGAAGGAAAGGCTGTTCATGTGATGGAAGATAATCCGTAGGGTGTTCTGAAAGTCTGATCCTCTGTAGCAGTGGTTGTCACACTTGCTGCAGATGGTACTATACGAATATGGGACATGCTGTCACTGGTGGATATTGTGAGTTTAAAGGGTCATCATATGATCTGCATATCACTTAATAAGCTTATATACATGTAAGTAAGTATTGAACACAATAGCTAAAGTCATATATATGGTATATAGTTATAGTTTTAGGTATGTCCATTCAGTGCCAGTCGTATGGAAACTGCTTCGTGTTATGAGTAATGACTTTTCCTATTCTGGTCAGCTGATGTTGTTTAATTGATCTATATATTATAATTAGCAACAGGAATTTCGAAATTCAATGTTTAAACCCATATAGATCTTCATCAGTAATAATGAGAAAAGATTGAGAACTTGCTAGCTATATATATATATATAGAAGAGTATATAGGGTATTATAGCACCATATTTACATTTTATTATATATGTACGTATATATATAATCAACTACTACATGGTACAAGTTACAAATTTAAGAGATCCAAGTGACCCCTAGGATAATCAGTATTTTAAATAGTATGTATAGTTGCAGACTTTGAAATCCTCAACTACTGCATAGAGAATAGTAGTTGATACAGATCATCCGAAGTAGAACACATGGCCGACCAATTACCTTTTCACACCTTAGTATAGATTGAAGATGATGCATCTGCATGCCATATATCAACAAAGGTTCCAGTCTTAAAAGGGGTCTCAGCTAATAACCACAGCAGATTTGATTTGCCTTGTGAGGGAGCTAAGAATACTGACGGTTGGTTGCATGCATTCGCATAATCAACAGGGTTAGAGACCATTTAACTTGCACACAGGGGATATCATATGGCATACGTATATAAAGGCCTTGGCCTTTTATGTCCTTGGGAAACATCACAATACATCACCAGATTGCACAATCGTAAGCTTGCATTCTTCTCTTGATTATTGCAACTTTAATTAATATTTCGCCAGATGTTTGTCATACACATGTACCATGATATATGCCGGTTTCACAGTGATCTGACTAATTGATAATTTTTATCGATATAACACATGGTTTCAATATAAATTTCCCATAGGTTTTCTATAGTCCTATGGCCCTTTATGTGCAGACTTTGTCCTCTGTTTTCTACCAAATGAAGACCTAAATCAAAAATCCCTTAATTTAGAATGAGTTTTATACCCTAAACATTATGATACTATGCCCATTCTGTTGCTAGGTCCTTACCTGGAACCATATGAATTATTTATATATTATATTATAATTACCGTATATTGTAACTTGTACTGTATCTAGGAGGAACACTGTTGGGAATTTGTTTGTTTAAACTCTGAAGTGTACGTTCTATAGCTGTTGGTATAGCGGTACATAAGTATGTTTGATCACGTGCACATGATCCAAACTGCATATATTGACGCGTATGGTTACTATAGTAGTGTTTGTCTCTACAGTGTCTCTACGTACAGTAGAATCTCATTATAATAAAATCGCTTATAGTGAATGTCTCAGTATAGTGAAGTACTTTGCTAGCCCAGCAAAAGTTGTATACATTCAATATAGTAAATATTTGATATAAGGAACTAATTTTGGTCCCCTTAAGTTTCACTATAATGAGATTCCAATGTAAGTATGTACAATATACTGCCTGCATAGAGGAAAACTAGCAGAAAAGAACTTTCTAAAATGTTACAATTACTTGAATCAATGATGTTTTTTGATTGGCTACAAATAATTGTAACAAATACAAAACTTTAACAAAATTCAATATAGTGTTTATATATGTTAAATGTTACAAATTGAAGGTGTTTGTAATCCTAATTATTACACTTGGTAATTATAGCAAGTTTCATTTAATATATGTATATTCTAGACCAAGTTATGTTTATTTCTGTTGCAATTTAAGTGAAGGCTTCCTCCATATTAATCTACTTCCTATACAATGCCTGTTGCACAGTTACCGTCTGTTATGATTGCTACTATTACCACCAAAACAAGAAAGAAATAAACAGAAGACTATCAGCATGATAATTGTTGCTACTGTCCCCAGCACTAGAGCTACTACAATGATCCAGCCAATGCCAATTCCAAAGGATTGGATGTTCACGCAGTTGAAGAGAATGACGGCACAGAACACAATAACTGTAAACTCTGTAGCAGCACTGGTAACACTAGAACGGTCAAAGATGGAAATAGATGAAATACCCGAGCAGACATTCTCTCCAGTTGAGGAGTCAACTCGACAGCCAAGAAACACGAGATTGATGATGAATAACAATACATAGACCATAGAGTAAAGTATTGTTGGACCATAAAGGACAGCTGTCCAAGCCTTTTCACATAAGTTCTGTTCTTCGTATGCTTTGAAATCAGGCAAGAATTTATTTAGATATTCTATAATTACTTTCTTTTTGCTCTCATTATTTGCTTTCTCTTTTTTAAGAAATTCTTCTGTAAGAGTTTCATCTTCCTTTTCCTCCTGTTGATCCTCTTTTTCTTCATTTGTTATTTCGCTTTGTTTTTCATCTTTTTTTCTTCTCTTTTTGAGAAACTTAACTAAGGTTTTAAAACCCTTCTTACCTTTTTTGAAGGTTCTCACTGCTGTGTCCTTTGCAAATTCTGTTGCAATTTCCTTGGATTTTAATAAGGAATTGATGTAAAGTTTGATGCTAAATTCCCTTGACCAGGATATATTAGCAATCAAAAATGCAAAGAATGATAGCCAAGGTGCTGCTATGCCATACAATATATTGTAAAATGTGAAAAAAGAGAAGAAAGCGGGTCTGCTGCAAGACAGGTCAAGATAGCCAGTTGCTCCAGGAGGATAGTGACAGTTCTCATATGCAATCTTCCATCCAATTGTCAAGAGGAGGAATGCATGGAAGAAAAGCATTCCAAATATATGAATGATTAGCCAAACTTGAAAATTTAAAACTTTTTTAAACTTTTCTGGAATAAGGCAATTGAAGCGAGTAGGTTGTGCAGGCGTAGTCAAGTCAATCTGCTTCTTGATTTGGGCTTTCACTTGTAGCTGCTGCTTATGAAGTTCACATACATTATAACCCAGGACTAGTGGACGAAGTACATAGACTGTGATGACAAACATTAGCAATCCAAATGTAAAAGAAAAATTAGCACGCACATCAACATTTATTCCTTGGAAAGATTTGAATGTCTCATCACAAATGAAAGTGAAAAGATTAAGGATTATATTAGTATAAAGTAAAACCTCAGCAATGATGACTACTATGATTTCAGAATACTTGCGGAAATTCAACCAGAAGACTGCACAGCATCCCTTTGCTTCTTGACTACCTGTTGTAACATTATTTTCTTTGCTGTCGTTGTTATCTTTAACAATTCCCTTCTCTACATCAATTTGTTGTTCCTCTGATTTCTGACAACATTTTAACAAAAAGGACTTCATTCCTAATTTGATTTTCATTCTGTCCTCCCACAATGACACTGCTAAATCTAAAGTATCAAGTATAGCCCCTATTAAGCTAACTATGAAAATTGCAACATCGAATCCTACAGATTTGCTCTTTTCAACATTTTCTGCAATGTCTATGCAGCTAATTATGGTCTCTACCAATAGGTATGTAAAAAGAGCAAATTTAAAGATGTACTTCAGTAGAAGTTGCTTTTCAAATAGACCTTTGAGACATTTCACAAGTAACTTATAGCCGTCATTGGCTGCATTCTTCAGTGATTCTTTGTACTTTGGATCATTATTTTGGCAACTCAAGCACAGGCTGGCTTTGGCTGCCAAAGAATTTGGTTGGGTAACATCCCCAAGACAAGTACAGCAAGAACCACAAGATTTAAAGAGAGAATCACAACAGTTTGGTTTTTGACTTGATCCAAATCTTTCATTGTCATTGTCGATTTGTAGTGCTGCAATACCTTTTAGTGGGTCAAGATTGTCATAATCTTCAAAGTCTTCTTCTGTCATATTCTCAATATTGTACGGTGATGACATGTCTTCATTGTATTCCTCTGTTTCCTCGTATCTTATTAAAATGCCTGTGTCAGCTGACTCCAGACATGGTTCAGTGGTAGCTAGTTCAGGCCCATCCGTGTAGCTAGGTGGGTCTTCAGATGTCATGTGTGGATCAGGTGCCTTTTCTTCATCAGTCTGGTCTTTGTATGAAGCCAGAGAGGTATTGCTTGGCTCATTAGAGGAACCTTCAGGGAAGTCCCCTTCTGAGTTGTTGCCAGGGTTACCTGCTCTTAACAATGCAGTCTTTCTTATTGTTGAATCTTCTTGTGTAGCTGCTTGAAGCTGAGGAGCAATTGGCTCATCTTTGGCATCTTTCCCAGTTAGTTCATCCAAGCATTTCTTAAACTTGGTAAAACGATCTCCCTGAGTTTGTATTTCACCATTTTCAAGTGTAACTCCTTCTCTTACGGGTTTTCCATTTGATAACTGATCATCCTGTACTATAAGCATAGAATGTCTAACCTCCTGGCCCATTGCCAGCACATTTATGTCTTCCGTAGGGGGTTTATCTGAACTTAATGTTGTGTCACTAGCTTTAGCTGGCTGTCCTGTGCCACTAGCTTTAGCTGGCTGTTCTGTGCCACTAGCTTTAGCTGTCTGTCCTGTGCCACTAGCTTTAGCTGTCTGTCCTGTGCCACTAGCTTTAGCTGTCTGTCCTGTGCCACTAGCTTTAGCTGGCTGTCCTGTGCCACTAGCTTTAGCTGGCTGTCCTGTGCCACTAGCTTTAGCTGTCTGTCCTGTGCCACTAGCTTTAGCTGGCTGTCCTGTGCCACTAGCTTTAGCTGGCTGTCCTGTGCCACTAGCTTTAGCTGTCTGTCCTGTGCCACTAGCTTTAGCTGTCTGTCCTGTGCCACTAGCTTTAGCTGTCTGTCCTGTGCCACTAGCTTTAGCTGTCTGTCCTGTGCCACTAGCTTTAGCTGTCTGTCCTGTGCCACTAGCTTTAGCTGTCTGTCCTGTGCCACTAGCTTTAGCTGGCTGTCCTGTGCCACTAGCTTTAGCTGGCTGTCCTGTGCCACTAGCTTTAGCTGGCTGTCCTGTGCCACTAGCTTTAGCTGTCTGTCCTGTGCCACTAGCTTTAGCTGTCTGTCCTGTGCCACTAGCTTTAGCTGTCTGTCCTGTGCCACTAGCTTTTGCTGTCTGTCCTGTGCCACTAGCTTTAGCTGTCTGTCCTGTGCCACTAGCTTTAGCTGTCTGTCCTGTGCCACTAGCTTTAGCTGTCTGTCCTGTGCCACTAGCTTTAGCTGTCTGTCCTGTGCCACTAGCTTTAGCTGTCTGTCCTGTGCCACTAGCTTTAGCTGTCTGTCCTGTGTCACTAGCTTTAGCTGGCTGTCCTGTGCCACTAGCTTTAGCTGTCTGTCCTGTGTCACTAGCTTTAGCTGTCTGTCCTGTGCCACTAGCTTTAGCTGGCTGTCCTGTGCCACTAGCTTTAGTCTCTGGCTCTGTTTTTGTAATTGTAGATCTCTTTTCACCCTTGTCAGCTGTTGTGTCTTGACCCTTTTCTTTGGCTTTTGCTGAATGTTTTATGGTCTTTTTGACTGGCAATTGGCTCTCCTTCTCTCCACCAACCAGAATGGCTGTTTGTATAATTTCTGTTTGTCTCACAGGCTGTAAGTCCATAGGGTATTGTCCTGGATAGCCAGTCCCCACTGGTGCCAGTAGCACAGTGTGTGAGCCCTCTTCTACAGATTTGATTGCATCAGATTCTGGAAGATTCTCAAACATTTGTAACTCAATATTGGCAAGGGGATCATCTTCAACAAGACCATTTGACAGTTCTGCTTGCATTTCTTCAACTTCTGGAAAAGCAAATGGATTTGTCACAGCTAAATTACTGTCATGCTTTGTTTTTATATTAGTTTGAGGTGCATCACTATCCTTTGTGCAACTGACAAATGGAAACACTGCTGTAAGAACCCTACGAAATCCATTAGCAAAGGAAGAGAAAGCAGTTGGTGGTGGAGAAGGTTCTGGCTCAATATCTTCCTTATCTATCAATAACAATTGATCAGTATCATCCTCTTCTACACCAATTGTGTCTCCTTCTTTATTAGTTTCACTTTTATAACTATCAGTGTCTGGCGATGCAGTCACACTTTGCTGAAATGGGACATCAGTGTCACCTGCTGCCTTCTCTCCCTTGGTAGTAGTGCCTTGTTCATGAGAAGTGCCTTCTTCTGTGTTTGGCATTTGGAAGTTAGAATCATCTGATGTACTCAAAAGTTCTACTGTAGCAGGACCAAGTGAAGTGCCTTTGGAGGCAGGAGGGTCCTTGGAGGTAGGAGGGTCCTTTGAGGCAGGAGGGTCCTTTGAGGTAGGAGGGTCCTTGGAGGTAAGTGGTTGCTTTGTAGAGGAAGCTCTCTTGGATGTAGTACCTTTAGCTGGTTTACTTTTCTTTGTATCTTTAGCTGCTATAGATGTATCTTGAGTTATAGCATCGGTTGCTTTCATTAGAAGATCCTCTTTTTCCTGGAGGAGTTCCATGAGGTAGAGTAGTTTGAGGTACAAGTCTTTATTGGCTTCAGAAAGGCCTGGGAGTTCCAGCTTTGATTCTTTCAACTTTGAAGAAGATGGCACAGAGGCAACTGAAGGATGACTTTCGGTGTTTGAATTGGTTTTACCTAGAGTTTTGGATTGGTCTGTGCTTGATTTTGATTCTTTCTCTTCTTCAACATCAGTTTGCAATGATTTTGATTCTTTCCTTTTTTCAACATCAATTTGTAATGATTTTGATTCTTTCTCTTCTTTAACATCAGTTTGTAATGATTTTGATTCTTTCTCTTCTTTAACATCAGTTTGTAATGATTTTGATTCTTTCTCTTCTTTAACATCAGTTTGCAATGATTTTGTTTGAAGTAATTGGGTTTGATAAGATTTATCTAACTTCAGAGCTTCCTTCTCTGGTAGAGTTCCACTTTCTACTGTGGGTCGGGGGGCCTGAACAGGTGTATTTCTTTGATCTGAACTTTGGTACTGTTCTGGATTTGTTTTTTGTGAATTTCTATCAGTGGTCTGTTGATAGAAATCAGTTTGTAAAGACTGATTTTGCACAGACATACCTGCAGGAAGGATACTTTCTTCCTCTACTGTCTGAACTGCTACTTCCTTAAATGAAGGCAAGACTCTTTCATCAGTATATGTACTTACAGAATTTTGTACGTTGTATTGATCTGGTCCCAAGGGAGAGTCCCAACTTCCAAGCTGTTCCTTCTTGTCTGTTTGGGTAGAGTGTGATGCTTCGACTGAGAGGTGACTTTCTTCAGTTGATAGTTGGGTTTGGTCTTCATTCTTATTTGAAGAATGACTGTCTAGAAGCTGACTTTGTTGAGATTTGTCTAAACTTGTCTTCTGTTCATTTTTTGCAGTTATCTTGGGGTTTGATAAAACCTTTTTCTTTGCTGTACCAGAGGGTTTGGGTACTCTACCAGGGCCCGTTTTCTTTTGTTCTTTCTTCATCAGTGTACCCTTTCCCTTTTTAGGTTTGCGTTGTCTGTAAGTGCTTTTCCATTGCTCAAATTGAGCTTCAGTCAACTCACGTGTATATGGTCTCAATGCCTTCTCAATTTCAGTTCTGATCAGAAGGTCGTGTCTCAAGTCAGCATATTTCAAATCTACTAGTTCCTTGTAGTCTTCAGCAATGGAGTCTAGAACATTGTTTATTTCTCTTTGTAGTGTTCCTTCTTTACCAGTATCTTTAGCTAGCACTGGCTTTGGTCTGACATCCACATTGAAATCCACAACGTCGAATCCTCTTCTTTTAAGCAGCTGTGCAGTAGTGTACATACTTTCTTTCATTTCTTGTAGCATGTCATGTGTAAGATCGGAATCCTTTGTGCTATCCAACTGCTCTGTAAGCTGGTCTAGGTGTCTGATTGAGATAAGCTTGATATTTTCGCTACTTTCCTCAGTTGTGTCGTCTGTAGATAATTCACTGCTCTCCTTGAGAGCTCCATCTGAGGTTCCTTCTGCTGGTCTATTAGTTTTTATCTCTATTGGGTGCGAAGGTTCCATATCTTCCTCTTTTTCCCCTGAAATGTCTTCCATCTGGGTACTCTTTGATTTAACTGTTTGAGTGTCGACCTGTGTAGTTGGTTTAGCTTCGCTTTTGTTTTCATCTGCTTTTTGAGGTGATTTTCCAAGCTTTTCCTTGTCCTCTTTAGACAGCATGTCAAAGCCTTTTTCAAGAACTGGAAGGGATTCTTCAATGGCTGGCCTATGTGATGTTAGGGCAGTTGCATCATCAGCAGTTCTCATTGTGTCTGTTGTTAGCTCAGGTACATCTGGCAGGTCTCCCTCTTTCTTTCTCTGTCTTTCAGCAGAAGGCTTTTTCCACGTTTTTTCCTTAGTAATTGACAAAGTAACTCTCCTCTTGTGCAGCATTTTAATTAGACAGAGAAGCTTCAGAAGTACCTCTTTATCCATTTTTGTGTACTCTGAATTTTCTACAATTCGTTGTCTTAGAGATTCAGTATATTGTAAGGAGGCAGACCTTTCTGGTGTAGGAACCTGAGGCATACGGTGGTGCTCTTCAGAGAAAGGATCAGAAGTGGCATCTTCGGTAGTGGCCCTTTTCCATAAACCAGATTTAGCTGTTCCGCTTGATACCTTGCCCAAAGTGCTGCTTTGTCCCATGGTCAGCAAAACAATACCGTCTGGGGTGTGTGGTAGTGCTGCATCTGTTGGCATGGCAATCTGCAGTATATCTGTCAGTACATTTGGAAATCTGACTATACCATACACACTGCTCTGTAGGGCTTGAGCCGCAGAGTTGATGGTGTCACTAAGGGTGTACAGCAGGTCTTGGGTGACGTCAGTGTCAGCAGTGGTTCTTAACTCCTCTGTAAGTGTTTCGAGACTGTCTAAAGCTTCTGATTTAACATTATCAGGACCCCTAGCTGTTGGCAATTCTTTCCCTTGGAATCCATTCGTTCCAATAGCTGATTGATGGCTTCTTGGATCAGTAATTGGTTTACTTGTCTCCTTTGACCTTTGCAACTGTTTAGTTGTGTAAATTTGGTCAAGATCTGCATCAGACGCTTTTTTTATTGGCTTCAATTTTTCAATTTTTCCAGGATTTTGTCCACCAACGTGATATTTTACTGTCGAGTAATCTTGTGTACTCTTATCATGTGAGGATCCTGCATCGTCACCATAGAGTTGATGGCCAGTTTGTACCTTAAGGCTTTCTTCTTGATCTTTAAATATTTTTAATAGTGTTTCAAAATTTGGGTTTCCTGAACCTTTTCCTGCCCTCTCAATGCTGGCGTCCTTTTGTAGACCCATTTTAGCTGTCTCTTGGCCAACCTGGTCTTTCCTGTCAAGCTTATTTGTTTCTGGAAGGGTTTTCATTGACAGTCCATTAGTAGCAGGAAAAGGGGGGGTTTCAGTATTATAGACTTTGGAAAGATCTGAGTTACTGCTCAAAGCAGGTTCTGGAGGTCTTCCCATAACTGGAATAGAGGGATACGTGCTCCTAGTAGCAAGCTGAGTAGCAATTGGCTCAACATTGGCATTTTTCCCTTTTAGCTCTTCCGTGCATTTCTTAATATTGATAAACCAATCTCCTTGAATTTTCATTTCACTATTTTCAAGTGTAACTCCTTCTCTTACGAGTTTTCCATTTGATAACTGATCATTCCGTGCTATAACCACAGAATTTCTAACCTCCTGACCCATTGCCTGCATGTTTATTACTTCTGTAGGGAGTTTACCTGAACTTGGTGTTGTGATCACTTTAGATTTAGCTGTCTGTCCTATGCCACTAGCTTTAGTTGGCTGTCCTATGCCACTAGCTTTAGTTGGCTGTCCTGTGCCATTAGCTTTAGCTGTCTGTCCTGTGCCACTAGCTTTAGCTGTCTGTCCTGTGCCACTAGCTTTAGTTGGCTGTCCTGTGTCACTAGCTTTAGCTGTCTGTCCTGTGCCACTAGCTTTAGCTGTCTGTCCTGTGCCACTAGCTTTAGCTGTCTGTCCTGTGTCACTAGCTTTAGTTGGCTGTCCTGTGTCACTAGCTTTAGTTAGCTGTCCTGTGCCACTAGCTTTAGCAGGTTCTTCATTGCCTGCAGTAGAGCTTAAGAATGGGCTCTTACTGACAGAGGTAGAGTTGTTTAAGTTTGTGTTCATTTTAAGGAGTGATGAGTTGTTCATTTCTTCTTGGAAAAGCTCAATGTCCACCATCATTTGCTGGAACTGTGCTTCAACGTCTTCATCCATGGTTACTGGTCACTGGCTATGTAATCTCTATGGATACAAACAGGTTTACATTTGTATGATAGGTCCTTAAAGGCGTACGTATGTAGCTATATTAGATGAAAAACCAACACAAATTTAAATACTTCTTGAGTTATGAGTACTGTAGATTCTTATTTGCAGAAAGCTGAAATTTATTAATTTATTACTGTATATATAAGATTAAAATTATCCCTTAAATGTGTACATATGTATACGTATGTAGTTAGTACCTACATAAATCACCTGGAGTGGATAGCAATTCACTTTTTGTTCATAAAGAATTGGTTTTCTTGGTAATGATTCTTTAGCAGTCAATCTAAGACTTGTCTCTTTTAGGTACTGACCAGGCTCTTTTGTGGAATCATGGCTTTTGCTGGAATTTAAGTTGCTGGCTAAATCTATTCTTAGAAAGCCTTTGGTTATGTGTGTGTGTGTGTGTGTATATGTATAGGTAGGGAGATTCATTGGAAATGAGGTTTTCTCAGAAGCTATGAATATAATTACCTAATGATGAATATCATGAATGTATCATTCCAGACAAAGGAGGGAGTCTCTATGCATATGACCTTCCTTATTAACTGATTTCCCCAGAGGCACAAAATATACTATTTTATGTTTGTGGTAGGTACACGTATGTATAAAATTGGGCAAATGTCTCTCTATTACCTAGCATGTACTATGAGTCTGTAAACCTGTACTGATCAAGCAATTTATAGGTTACCAGGAAGTACATACATATATAGGGTACCAGGAAGTACTTACATATATAGGTTACCAGGAAGTACATACGTATTATAGGTTACCAGGAAGTATATGCATACATTAATTGAACGGAAAGAGGCTAAGAATGTCATAATTAATCAAATAGGTAGTTAAGTTTATAGAGTACATGTTACGTATGTTGTATACTACAAATCATTAAATATACAATACATACAACACTAAATATGGATATAGGGCATATACTATACTTTTAACAATCTTTGATGTAAGTTATTTAATGAATGCATTTACTATCACCCCCATTTCAACACCTTTACAAAAGTGCCTTTTTACTCTATCATATATCCTAGTAAACAAATCACTAATCTTATTTATGATATGTATTTAAAGCACAAATCCCTTAGCTAATTATTTATCATGGATTTTAATAGAGCATGCACGTCCCCACCTCTCATCCACCCACATGCACCCTATAGATATATCTAGCTGAACTTCCAAGTACTATTGATCATGACTTTCCTTTGTCCTGGTTTGTATAGTCATCTCCTCATTGCTGATGAAGACCTTCGGGTTGAAACGTTCAAATTTGATAAAATTGTGTTGCTGAGACTCATCTGAATCCTTTTACTAATATGATCGCAACAAATAATCCATACAATTTCAGCATATTGATGGTGCATGTATAGCAGGTTTGAAACATTGTGCATGTCAAAAGCTGTTAAACATGCATATTAAGTTAGTTCTGATTGCTTTGTATTATGTTCTGGATTTGTGTTCATTGGGATTGACTCTACATCTGTGTCTTCAACAGCGAGTTGTATGCCAAGTCTGGAACGAAAGTCAGCAATAGGCTCTTCAAGATACTTCTCAAAGTACACATTCATAAGTAAATTGCTGGAGAGTGCCATCTCCACTGTCTTAGGAATGATATTACTCCAAAACCTACTCTGTTCACTATATACACAAACACAGTACATACGCATGAGTATACGTATAAGAGGTTCAATTATTATATATCTATTATATAAAACTTTGAATTTAAAAAATGAAGTAGAAGTAGGGATGGCAGGTTTGGAAAAAATAGTGAACAAGATAGTGATCATGTGGTAAGGAAGGCTAATCATACAGAGGTGGCATACTGAAATTTAAGTAATCATACACATCATTTCTATGTTTGGGTGCATCATGATAGCTGAAGTAGGAATGATGTCATATTTGATCTCAATGGACTCCTCACACCACTTGCCTCAAAGGGAGCCTAAGAGTTGCTCCAAGAGCTCCCAGTGAACACATTGGTAATCCAGTTTGGACGGCTTCAAACCACTTAACTGTTATTTCACCATTTAATCTATAAAGATATAGTCTACAGGTCACCCATTGTCACTGTAAGTAGTAGACATAAAACAACCAAGTGACTAAAATCTAGGTTGGGGGACCTGAATCCTATTGAAATGACAGGTCTGCAGCTAAAGCTCAATTTCTGACTTCATTTGGAGGTCTGATTGGAGTGCTGGTCGGCCTAATAAATCATCATTGCACAACCATGACTACGTATATTGCAATACTGCAGTCAAAGTGTAGGATATGGGTGATTAGTGTTTATCATCAAATGGTCAGTGGATCAATTACAAATGTTCACCAATCAGAGAAATGCATACATAAGTTTAGCATAGAGAGCCAAGGATTCACAGAAGATCAAGATAAAGACTCCCAGGATCACTGATGAAGGGTGGAATTCCCAGAAACGGCTGTCTGACCCAGTGGAGAAGAAGATGAAAGAAGGGAAAAGAAGGAAGAAAAGACTCCTGTATCTTCATCCAAAGCTCTCTTCAGGTTTAGTTCCCCTATAGGCTCTTTTACAGAATAGGCATACCATGTAGGAAAATGGCATCTTAGATTTTTCAAATAGTTACATATGTCTAGGAACTTCTCTTTTGATAGCTACATACATTGATATCAGTGGCTTGAAAATATGTATGACTATATGATTTATGTATAATGGATATACAAAACCACTACTTGCAGTATGTATATATAATATGAGAGGATCTTCAGTTATTCATGTCTCACTTTATTTCCTGATTTAATATGACGTGAGTAAAATCGTGGATCTCCCTGTACCTCTGCATCACATAAGCAGCTTGTGCGTCATCCACATACTTCACCTGGGTGGAAGAGAAAGTGAAACATAACAGACCAATTTCAGTTTTAAATTTTATTTTATTTTCGATTTGCTCACCGGTAACCTTGCATCAGGTGTGATCTTCTACAATAGAGATTACAGAAGTAAAACATTTTAATATAAACTAAATTGTGACAAAGGAGTTAATTTTACTAAGTCAGTATGTCATGAACTAAATTATAGCTTAAAGTCATAAGTGAATCATTAGATATTAAGAGGTAGATACATATTAAGAATGTTCACCAAAAATGGAGACCAATGTTCAGTATTTACATACATAAATCAATACTCTATGTACATACGTATATGATGTTTGTACATGACCACTTACATTGCTAATCATAAAGTCCACATACGTTTTCCCAAGACTTCCTTCAGGGTAGGACTTTAGCCTCTCAAATCCAATAGATTGACTGGTTATACGAGGTCTGTCTCTATAAAAACAACATGTCAGCAGTTACCATGGTAATGGGTTAACCTTGAGAATTAATTATTCGCTGGACAATCTTTCTCCACATTCAAATTAAAATCAAATGTGCATTCATTATTATTATGTAACATCTAATGTGCAAGGTACTTAGCTAGAATGTCATAATACACTACAAATATACCTCAAAATCAACCTCCCCTCAGTACTGGCCATCATTTTATGTTTTAACCTTCTAAGAGCCACCAGACCAGTCGTTTCACCAAACACAGCTACCATATCTACACAAGTTAGGTACTGGACACATTATAGGTACTGGACACATTAGGTACTGGACACATTAGGTATTGGACACATTAGGTACTGGACACATTAGGTACTGGACACATTAGGTATTGGACACATTAGGTACTGGCAGCAGTAGGCAACACAGTATATAATCTAAAAATTCCCCATTAAATGTGTATGTATATAAGCCTACATATATACAAATAGCATATACAGTATATGTATGAGTGGTTAATTATATAACCTCCTCGTCTCTGATCTAGTAGGGCCACAACACCAGATCCTACAGTCAACACAGTTCTCTCCAAAAGAGTTGTAGACTGGTGACCGGGATAGAGAGAATACCTCTTGTCCGCATCGTCCGTAAGGGTACTTCTGTGCTGCTCGCGTAAGACAATATTCGATCTACCCAGCATGAACACCTGGGACGGCTTGATCACTCTTCTGACGACGTTCGCAAAACGAGCGTCGGCCATTTTTGTCACAATGTAAACAAAATCAATTACACAATAAACAAGTACACACCAAGGCACTGTACATGTTTTCCAGTTTGATATGGATTATCATGGACCCTCCTGATACGCATGTGTTCGCCTTTCTCTCTAAACTCGGTCTTGCCACAATTAGGTGTTAATCATATACTATAAGTAAAGAAATATAGTATAATATAATACAGTACATATAAATACATATTAGTTAATGAAATCATACTTTTCTTTGCTCAGAAAGCCATTTATCTTTGCTGCCATGTCCTTATGAGTACCTCTACTCGTGTCATTACTAAGAGCATCTGCTAAAGCCTTTAGTTTATTAGCTGACTTGTCATGTCGAAGTATCTGATATAAACAATCTGCTGCCTCTCTTAAACCTTTGGTATATCCAATCTGCTCTGCCTCTCCTTCGTCTATGACATCTTCACTCAATAAATCTGCAGCTACTCTTCTAATGTCACATTCTCTTAGTAAACTTAAAAACTCCTTTCCCAGGAATTGCTTTATTTTCTCAGCTGGTTCTGAAAATAAACATAATACAAATTTCCAGTATTTCTTGTATATATATATATATATATATAATTAGCTGCTATGAAACATCAACATATATAATAAGATTTGCACTGACCACTTATAGTATTGCCAGTGTGCTGAATTCCTGCAACATGGTTACTGCTGTCAATTGAAGCATGAGAAGCAGAAGATATTCCTATTAAACAAGATTCCTGTAGAAAAGACACAATAAATGTCATTTGCAATACACAAGTGTCATTGCCGATAAAGACATACCTCTTGCCTATGTATAGTATATCCTTCAGTCATGATTGGAGCAGGATTGGAAGCAATGTGTTCTGCCACTAGAGAGTGCTCGATTTCTGATATGGTACATGCTGTTTCATAACGACCCAACGCTTTTAACAACACAGACCACCTTGTATCTTGGTCCTTCCGCAACCATAAATCAATCAATTTAGTAAAGCTGTCAGGTGGGCTAAGATCTGTCAGAGAGTCCACCTCTGATTCACACAAGCCCAACGACAGTCCAATAGTCATCAAGGACAAAAGAGTTTTATCACAAAGCCTGTGTATAACACATTTAGCAACTTGCCTGATAATTGGTTTGCTATTAAGTACCTGTTTTCTTAACTGGTACTCTTCTAATTCCTTTTTATTCTCATCAGGCACCTCCAGGTGACCCTGGAATACCAATCTAGTAAGTAAATCAAGTGCTAAACTTCCAGCAGACCCACTGTCTTTTAGTGTAGTCAAATTTTGGTGAGCTTCAAACAATATAGGCATGACTGGCTGAATACTTTGCAACTGATGTTTGGGTATGTGGGGCCAAATACCTGGCCTACCTCCTTTGCCTTCAATAATTGAGGCAAGGTCACAAAGTTTAAGTTGTCTGGCAAGGTCAAGTGCGGTCATACCATTTTGAAGGGGTTCATTGAGTAAGTACTCCAGGTTAGCGCAAGAGAGTAGTTTGGTTAACATCTGGCTCTTATTGCTATTTATCATAATCCTATCAAAATAGTGAATAACAATTAATGCATGCAAAACATTTAGTTTAGAATCTTCTGGTAACCACGATGATTCTAAATCACTGAATTTTGCTTTGAATGAACTAAAAAAATTAAAGATGCTTGAAATTAGCAGAAATGGTACCTTTGGCAAAGGTAAGTTTAGATTTCCCAACTTATCTACATCCACTGCTTCTGAATCATTTTGCATAATGCTACTGTACACAATACGTTCACCCTCACTAGCAACATCTTTTGATGGCTGAGTAATACCATGAGTACTTAATGAAGTGCAAAATCTTTGTAAATCAAACCTAGAATTCATCAGTCCATAGTGATAAACTGTTACATGAGCTTTATCCCTCATATGAACATCAGCACCATGGTCAACCAACCACTCTGCAGCTTCATTGCTACCACAGAGAATTGCTAACATAAGAGGAGTTTGACCAAATTTGTTGCGACTGTTAATAATGTCTTTTAAACATGGTAGCGAGGCAAACACGCCTTCCAAATCATTTGAAATTTCCAACACGTTATAAAGTTGCTCAAGACTAACCTTTGCCTTGTACATTGATGAATGATATGCAACAGTTATTACTGCTAAATGCAAAATTGTATTGCCCAAATCATCAGATGTACACAATCTGCAACCCTCATTCAATAGCACTGTAATAAGGCTTTTTGAATCTGCTAAGTTGGATCCCATAAATCCTTCAGCCAGAAGTGCCAGATTTAGTGGGAGGCCAAAAGAACTGCTTAATGTTTTGTTGGCTCCATATTTAAGCAATTCAACAGCCGCATCCCTATTTCCAGACCTTGCTGCCCAGTGAAGGGGTGTCATACCACTATTATCCACAGCATTCACATTTAAGCCACTTTCATATAGCAGCCGAATAATGCTTACATTTCCTCCTTGTGCAGCAAAATGGAGAACACTAGCTCTATAACTTGAGAAACTATCACTAGAACATCCCCTATGTATTAGCTCCAGCACTAAATCATAATTACCCTTTGTAGCTGCTTGATGAAGTGGAGTACCATAGCTACCTGCCACTATGTCTTTATCAGCACCTTGTTCTAAAAGCTCAATAGCAGCAGGTACCATTCCTGTTGCTGCTGCCTTGTGCAGAGGAACCAGTCCATTTTTATCTATTGCATTTATTAAATTTAAGCTTTGTGAACATAAGCATTGTATAATGACAACATTGCCTCCTAATGCTGCAAAGTGAAGAACATTGCAATCATTGCTGGTCAACACATCTAGTGGACACTCCTTCTCTAATAACTTTAATGTAGTGTTAATGTGGCACTTGACAGCTGCTTGGTGAAGTGGAGTACCATAAATACTTGCAGATACAGCTTTATCAGCACCTAAATTAATGAGCTCTAAAGCAGTACTGGTCTTCCCTTCAGAAGCAGCTAAATGTAGAGGTGTTAACCCTAATTCATCTCTAATGTTTAAACCTAGTCCTTTTCTAGCTAGTAGCACTACAATTTCAGGTTTTGAGTTTTGTGCTGCAAAATGAAGAGCAGTTCGGCCGTTACTTGATAACGCTTTTAATGGGCAACCATTCTCCAACAACACATTTACTGTATCAACATGACCATTAAGGGCTGCTTGATGAAGTGGAGTGCCATGTTTACCAGCTAAAGGAGCTTTTTCAGCACCAGCCTTAAGGAGTATGGCAGCAACACTTGAATGTCCTTCTCGTGAGGCTATATGGAGTGGAGTCATACCATCTTGAATTGTAGCATTTAAACTGACACCCTTAGAAATTAAGAAGCACGTGATTAGACCATTACCACCAAAGGCTGCGTAGTGTAATATGTCTGGTGCAAACGCATTCAAAAAAGAAATGGGAATGTGTCGTAAAAGAGTTAACTTCCACAGTGAAAATGGGCCTTTGAATGCAAGATAGTATAGAATATCGGTCAACCCTACATATATGCAATGGAAATGTATGTGATACAGCTGCCAGGAGAATATATATGCTAAACATTTGCATCCTTACATGGCTCGGTGCATTTGATGGAAACATCAGAGCTTATATGAAGTAGAGCAGTTATACACTAAACTAAGGAATGCTACGTATCAAGATAATTAACAAAACTACTGTACTGTACTAAAATCAACACATGAAATTTCGCAGTACATATGATATTGAAAAATGCTTCACAAAGGGATAATAGACGACATCTTGTGCCTAAAGTAGGATTGATTCTTTTATAACCAATTTCCTGCTCAAATCCGTCCAACGGACAATACTGAACGTCCCAAACTACACAACTCTAAAAGCGGAAACAGCTCGAAAATCTCAGCAAACAAAAAGTCGCTAATTTCACTGCATACGTGAGCATTGGACTATTCTACAGTATACCATACTAACTATTATTTTCTTGGAATGAACTCATTTGCAATTGCCAGCAATTTTTCCTCCCTGTATCACTGACTAATCCCTAAAATGAGTTGCAAGATGAAGCAGATAAAAATTGTAGCAGGAAGATTTATTTATACTAGAAAAGACTTACTAGCCGAGTTGATTTCGACCATCGGGTGTTACTAAAACCTGGAATGGAATGGGACGCGCTGGAACGGAAGTCACGTGTTCTGGAACGGTTTTCACGTGGAGTCACATGTTCGTACCGAACGTTTCCTGGAATGGCAACGGAAAACGTCTATTATTAATTTAGTAAAATAGTTAATTAAATAGTTTCCACGATTACTATTTAGCAGAAGAACGCGCGTATTTAGCACGAGGTAGCAGCTTGGACATGTCTCTCCTTCACAATGGCAAGAAAACGTTGAATATAGTGGAATGGCTTCTCAATCTCATAAAATTAAACCACAGGGCGGTGGTGACTTCTGGTAACCGCTTTACTAAATATGGATTTATAGACAAACTGGCTGGATGTATCAGAAAGTATGGTCGAGTATTCATGAAATATCAAAGCATTCAAAAAATTACTATTAAAAATGAAACAATTACATTGCTATTAGTAGGTGCATAATATGTCTACCAGATAAATTAGACTAGCTCAAAACAAAGAGTTTTGAATAGCAAATGAAAGATTCCCATTAACTGAAAATGGGCTTCATCATTGAGAAATTTGTCAGTTGCTAGAATCTTGAGGCCTTGAGGAAGGTTGGCTAGATGAATATTAGAAACATCTTGGCCGTTGTATTCAAAAGCTAAGGCTGTCATATAGTGAGACCCATTGTTTGATTTGTTCTTTACCACCACAATGGCAACATCAGGCTGTACCAGCCATCCATGCACAGTAGCCTCTGCTGTTTCACGTGAAAGAGGACCAGCACAGTAAACAGATGGACTTAGCATTTCTTCTCCGGTCTTCATGTCTTCAGAAATATGCACATAGCACGTTGCGGGTAAATATGGTTCTACACCAAGCTTTTGAAAAGGCTCAGATAAGACAATATGAACGCAAGCTCCAAGAATATGAAATTCAGGATCTTTCTGGCAAAATGTTTCTCCATTCAAAAATTCATCTCTTACAAATGCCCTCTCCTCGCTGGTAAGATGCATGAATGGAGCAAAGTGAAAATATTCATCCTTTGTTCTGGAAAGTGATGAAAAATCCAATGATACTGCAACATAAGAGCAAACATTTTCAATGCCAGAGGATTTTACAATGACAAAGTCATGGAAAAATGTATCTGTACAAAGCCATACCGTGTAATGTGATGTTTTAAGAGGCCCTGCTGAAATAAAGTAGCTATCGGGTAGCTTAAGTGAATAATCACTATTTTCAAGTGTGAGGGTGCATTCAGGTGGAAGGCAAGATAACCCAGGCAGAGTGTTACTGCACTCCATGCTCTCTACCTCTGTAACAGTAGCACCTTCCAGTAGAGGGTCAACGCCATGGTTTAGAATGCTACATAGTCTGGAATTGAGATTCAATACTGATCTTAGACTTAAAATTATGCTTTTATTAACATTATCCAGGACTCCTGGTTGTTCTGCAATGATTTCTGAAAACAATCTGGTAAATGGAGCATTATCCATTGGGTAGAGTGGTTTGACTTCCTTGCTGTCAGCTGTTGGTTGAACTGCAAATGCTATGACAACCGGCTGCTCAAATATCTTCCACTTCTGGAGCACTACTAGCCTAGTACCGCTAGAAACACTTTGTGTACACAGCCAAGAAAAAAATTTAATGTTGTCATATTCTAGAGAACCTAAAGCATTTACTAGCCTTAGCATGCTTGAGTCTGCTATGCCAGGTTTATCCAGGGGTAGGCATTCAATGTTCAGCTCTGGTGGAAGGCAATAAAGAAATCCTTGATGTTTATAGCAAGGATGAAGGATAGCTTCAACCACAAGTTTACACATATCATGGAGAGAGAATGTGGTTGAAGTACTAGTAGCACTTGATTTGAGAAGTTCCAAAATTGACATTGGCAATTCAGCAACATTGCCAGAATGGGTCAATGGAGCCTACCTCTTGGTCTTGTATTTGGACCCTTAATGCAGCCAAATAATCATAAGCAGGCTCATCATTAAAGTAAACGTGACAAAATTGTCTCACGAAGAGGATAAGGCCTTGTTGTGGATCAGAACAGAGCCACATTACCATTTTTTTCAGAACAAAAGGCTTTGCAAGTATCTTGAATCCTGCGGGCAGTTGAAGGCTGTCCTCCTGAAATTGGATCCCCAAGGCCTTTAATTCGGGAGGAATGAAAAACTCTTGAATAACTGGAAATTCTGTAGCGAACCACATAAGACAAACCATGTTTTTGAGGAAGTCTAAAATGCTTGGATCTCTTTGGAGCAGTATTTGACAGTACTGCTCACTAATGATGCCACCAGCAACTGAAATATAGTCAACTCCGCAACTTTGAGTATTTATAACACTCTCAAAAGTGTACAGGTGGTCCTTGGAATTGTCATAGATTCGGTAAAGGACCATAATTATGTCATTTGAATAATTACAAATGTAAACTGCCTGTTTGGTCTCCTTGGAACCTTCAACATTGCAAACCATTGGAGGTCGCAGCAAGCGCATACCTTCAGGGAGTTTAATTCCAGACTTGAAGGAAGAATTGAAAGAGACCGATGCAGATATATCTTTTGGTAAGCAACGTATCAATTGGGGTATACGAAGAGTTGAGGAATCACCAGATTTATCAGTAAGCTTTAAAAGCTGGGTCCATGTTTTTGATGGAATCTTAGAAAGCACTTTATCATATTCCTTTGCAACCATACAAATGAATCGCTCAAGAAAAACTGGCATGTGTCTTTCAGAGTCAGGCCCAATGCTGAAGAGGCCTTCTCCAAAACTAATACAGTTGACAAACCCTTGAATTAGAAATACATCTTTCAATGGTCCTACTGGTAGGATAACAAAAAAGTTAAGAAAGTGACAAATGCAAAGATTTTCATCAAAAGGCTCAAAGATGTATGAAATACCCTTCCTTGCTAAATTTTTGTATGGAGATTGACTGCACAGTAACTCTTTGTGCTCTTCACTGTCCACAAAAACATAGAGAAGGCAATCACTGGTGAGGCAATTTGTGTCATTTGACAGGAGGAAGGTGCGCAAAGTGAAAAAAGGAATAATGTTGAGTACTTCCTTAAAATTCTTGTAATTTCCAACAAACAAAAGACGCCAAATCACGCTTGCTAGAAAGTAGTAAAGCCACCTTTTAAAAGGAATGGAATGTCTTTGTTTGGGATTATCTAGGATTTTATGAAAAATTTCATGAATGAAATCATTTTCACCATTTTCGTCCAGTCTCTTTTCACAATCCCCACAAAGCATAGGATAGGTGACTTGGGCTGCACCCTTTAATTCCTCTTTCATTAGTAGTTTACTTTTTTCAGTTAAAGCTCTGAGTATACCTTTGGGAATTATGTGACTGTTCTTCAAAGGTCTCTGCCTCCAACACAGACAACACGTTTTAAGCTGGCAATCAGACCTTTTAGCCACAAGAACCTGCTGCAAGCACATTGTCATTTCAATATTACATTCATGCATTTCTGAATTAAATTCACTCAAATCAGCTTTCTCTAGGGCAATAGCATAGTTCATTGCTGCATTTTTAAAATTGTCAAGATATTCCTTTTCGGATTTAAACCTTTCTCCAATGCTCATTTGATTCTTGGCATCTGTCATTTTTTTCTGCTTGCCAATTTGGTACAATGACCTAGCTTTCAGCAAGTATATCCGAGAAAGAATTTTAGGTGAAACTTTAGATGCTAAACCAGGTATCTTTGAGATTGTAATACAATCATTAATGCATTTTTGAGGTTCCTGTAGCTGAAAGGAACAGTATGCTCTTTGCATCAAAGCTAAAGTATACAGGTTGACAACATCTAAGGAGGTTGTCTGTGATTCTTCTAACATAGCAGGTACTGGACTTTCATCCAGCCAATTACTTTTGGAACTAGGCATTAGATATTTTTCTTTAAGAGGAATATCACTATGAAAATGAATTGGTACAACTTTGGGAAGGCAGGAGAGAGAAAGTGAAGAAAAGGACAGCATTTGTGCCTTCAAACCCAATTCTAATATGAAAACTCGGGCTGCATTGCTTAACATAGTAGTAGTTGGGTAAATTGCATCATCCTCAAAGCGCATTACATTCTGATCATGGACAGGGCTAAAGAGAACTGGATCCGGACTAAGAGAACCATATTTAGTTGCCAAAGATGGTGAGGCTAAGAGTCGTTTGCAAAATTTCTCAAAGAGTGCAATTAGTGCCCAGCGGGCATGTGATTGAAGACTAGAAACTGATGTGCCTTTAACAATTGTGAATATATCTCTGGCACATTTTCCCCCATATATTGCATACAGCTTTCCAAATGTACTTTCTTCGCAAATGCGACCAGGAGGACTGGTTATAAATTCAGTCAACTCACCAATACTTAGCTCCTTCTCCGGTTTCCATTCTTCTTTAGATTTGGTGAATGTTTTTAAATCGATTTCCCCTGGAGGGGGATTTCCAACAGGCGTGTTAAATGAAGATGCTACACGTTTTGTATTTGCACTTTGTACGTGAATCGTGTTAGTGCTCGACGAGGCTTTGTCTACTTGGCTTCGAATTCGTTTGTGTTTTTCTACTTTGGTAGCAGGAAGACTGCTCACTTTCGGTTCTAACGTAAGTGCAACGGCTGAATATTGGGCCGCTGCTAATTCCCAATTTTTTGAATCCAAAAACTCTTCCCCTTGTAGTAGACGTAGTTCAGGGCTTTCTTCCTTTACTCTATCCATTGATAATACTTTCTCTTTGGGAGCCAAAGGTTCAGCCAAAATATTTATATCTATAAAACGTTGAAATAAGAACAATACATTATTAGAGGGCTTGGAAAAGTCTAATCTATAAATTGTATTATCATAAATTAGTACTATTCTATATCTCAATGGTCCTAAAGACTTTATGGACTATTTTACATCCAGAGTTGGTCATGGCTCACCTTTCTGTTTCAACAGGATTTTCTATAAAGGTCAGTAATATACTGACACGCATCAAACGCAGAACACCGTTTGGCTGCCTTTAAACGTATCTACGTTCTTTAAATACGACAGGACTGATCTTAGTTTCCTTATTTTCGTAATTTTTTCCACAGGCCTAGGGCAACAATATTTTTAATTCTGCAACCGATAAAAATTACACAGATCACGTGCACGTGGCAGCTATATAGATCGAGTGACAGCATAGAGTAATACATTTTTATCCAGCCACTGATCATTGTTGCTATGTTCTGTTAATTGCAATTGGTATACCTATATGTCTATATCTAGCCGTATATGGTGGCAAAATATTATAATTAATATATAATAAATATTATATAGACAAAACGTGTAATATTTTTTGCAATTGTCTACACATGCAAATCTCATTGTGCACAATACATGATCAAATTAAATAATATGATTCATGGTATGTATGTAGATCATTAACCACATTTTAAAATATTTATAAGTTAGAAATATAAAACCTAAAACAATTCGACCAAGTTATCCACTTCATGCAGTAAATCCTAAATTATAAAGTTCTCTTCTTTGTAAGTGTTTCAACTTGAGCTTGCAACTTCTCTACAGTGCTCCTCAGGTCATCATTATCCACCTTTAGCAGAATGAAGTGATCCAAAAGATTTTCCTGAACAAATAAAGAAGCTTACAATATACTACATATTCATAGATGTTTGAGAATGATTACTTGTGGTTTGATTAACACATTGAGTATTCTTATAAATTGAGTATGCTTATATATGCTAGATATATCTTAATAGCAATTTAAGAGATATACATACATTGGCAATATACTATATACTTTGGATAATGATATTAAAACTATGGTATTTGGTGGATGTGAAATAAATAAGAATAAAACTTCAGTCTTCCCAATGGATTCCTCTTTAAACAAAAAGGGCTTTCAGGTAGTGCATAGTAAAACGTTAAAGAGAACCACTCACTTCAATGTGTTTAGCCATTTCCTTCCTTTTCATGTTCTTGGTGCAGCCTTGCTTTTGAAACATACAAGTAACTCTAGCTTCAGGACAGGAGTCTGCAAGATGAGTGTGAAGCTCAGACCTCTTTAGCTTCAACCAGTCATCACATTTATTTGGACAGAGAACGGGCCATTTATTGCAATACTGGCCATGTGAAGTAGTTATGGCCTTGCGATTTAGTGCAGAGAGACCTAGTCCCCCCTCATTGTGAGCGTTACACAAGCGGCAATAAGCTGGATACTTTGGGCAACTGGCATCATGGGCTGATCTCTGATGTTTAAATATCTCTCTGCCACATCCATGGGGACATACTATGCTTTGATAACTACAGCTTTCTTGAATATGCTTCTCCACATCACGAAGCTCTCCTGTCCAGTCACACCCAAACTTATAGTTGGGGCAGAAAAGGATTAGACCTTTAATCTGGCGATCCAGGCGGACGTCTTTAGAAGTATTTACTCCTGATACAGTGCAGAGGGGGCAGATATTCTTCTTTTTCTTCCATTTTAGGATGCACCCTGAGCAAAATGCCTGTCCACAGCAAGTGGTCTGGTGAGGGGAGTCAGCAAGACCATGGCAAATTAAGCAGGTGAACCAGTCCTCGGGTTTCTTTGTGAAACAATAGTCCTTGTTTCTGTAGCCTGCCTCAAATGAATTGGGACTCTCACGATATCCAGCTGTTGGTTCATGTTTATTTTCTTCAGGAAAAGTACAAAACTCCTTTGGGAATAAGCCAACCTTTTCTCCTTTCTTCCCAAGTCCCCAGTTCTCCTCATTATTCCAATCCTTAACAGTGATGGAGTCACCAGGCTGGAGGTTTAGAATATCAATACTAGTTGAGGCATATCTGCATAAAAACCTCACTTCTATAACAAAGAAAAAATGGAAAACTATTTGATAGCTAACAATGTGAATTATGTAGTTTGTTAATCAAAGAAGAGTTACAGAGATATAATGAAAATAATATGTGTTTACCTGTTCCTTCGTCTACGTTTTGTGTTATTCTTTTAGGAAAACAATACTTCTCATAGGTTGAGCCGTCAGCCAAGGTAAATTTGGTACTAGGGACCTGGAAGGCTTGCTGGGGGCTAAGAGGACTGCGGAGCCCAAGAGAGAACCCTCCAGTACAAGGCTGTCCAACTATGCAAGACGCAGCAGGAAGCAGACCACTCTGTACGGTAGAGACAGCTTTGCTATCTGCACCACTAGTTAACGAAGCAAATCCTAAGCTACAGTTTCCGAATATATTTGTAGCAGCTGTGTTAGAAGGTACTGTTTGTGTGACAAGCTTAGGAATATCCGGTTGAGCAGTACTGACACTAATAGGGCTCGAGAATCCCAAGATAGAGCTTCCAGCGGTAGGAATGTTGTATGACACTGTTGAGGTTTCATTAGCACTGTGCAAGGGGGTGCTCCTTTTACTCAGGTCCGGTGCAGTAGGCTGTACTCCTAGCGTGGCGTTACTGGGTACACTAACGCTTACATTCTGGTGCCAGGTGCTTAAAAGCGCTGTTGTAGAATGGATGGTTGTAGCAGGTGCTGGAACTCTAATCAGACTGTTAACGGAAACAGCTGGAAAGAGGCATCGATTCGTTTGCAGCCCGGTGGCACTTGGCCCTATCACGTCGGCGATTGGCACGGGCGCTGGTGCTACGTTTCCCTGACCTCCTGAAGCAACACCATTCACTGGAGCCCTAGTTGCTACCTCATTCATACGAGCAGGGCTGGTTTGAAAGAGAGTTATTCCTTCCGGTATGAATGTAAATGCTGATGTATTCGGAACAATCGGCTCAGTGTATCTTTGGAAACTATCTCTCTCCCAGTTCTCGACTAGACGTCTAATTAGATCTGCTTTCACCCCACTGACTGGCAATCCATACTCGCGTAAGAAAACTCTCAACTCGTACACTCTTAGGGCACTTAGGAGTTGCTCAAGTTCTGACCGAGTGGAGGACTTTTGTCGACCTAAAATCTGTCTTGCTACCTCCATGTTTTATCAACTGAAAGGTCAGCATCACCACACCCAAATATTTGTAACCCACAAACGAATTACTGGGGCCATAGGGAAAAAGGAAGAAAAATTATACAAACTCTGTATCCCTCTCTTTAGGCTCAATGAAATAAATATCAAATGCATGAATCCTACAAGCAAGGGTGTTGTATGATTCATGCGTATATAGCTAATGCTTCATTGTGTAACATCCCTTTCTTGTTTCTGTGCTTTTTGTGCCATCCCTACATCTTCACTATTTTTGTATTGTTCTCTCTATAGTATTATATAGCTATGCATTGTAGTGAATATGTAAAATTAGATATAATAGATCTATAGAGCCATGCATATACGAGTGAATACGTTATAATTATAAAGTGGAATGAATAAGTTTAATTAATATCTTATGATGGGATAAAGATGACTGGGACAATGATCACAACAGATTTGTTTTTGATAAGGTATGAGTCCTAGGTTAGATGATAAGGTGGAAAAAGTGCTCTTAGCCAAGATTAAATATTCAGAACTGGCTAACAACCAAACATCTACTAAGGCGTTGTAAAAACTCTTCTGACATTTCGCAATAGAAATATGTTTTGCTAAAGCCACATCCTTTTGTGTGTGAATGGCTTCAATGTCAGTACTTACAATCTTGGAGCTACCAAAATTAATTCTTGCATATTTCTTTAGCTCAGTGGAATCCGTTATCAACAAAAGAGGAAAATCAATGTCATGGTCTTGCATGAACCTTAGAGCACAACGAATTTTTCTAGCCCAGGTCACTTTATTCTGCGCTAAGCGTCCCACACGTTCTTTCCTCCCATTGGAAAAAAGTCCGGTACGAACGTGTAAAGAAACATATTTGCTTGGAAGGCCCGGCTCAATTTTAAACGCTTCAATTTGCTTAGAGAGAGCGTCGGGTTGACCAAAGTCAAGTAGTAAATGCGTAAGCAAAGCTGAAATGAAGACAAGGATTCGATCATCTTGATGAGGAAGTTGTCTAAATAGGAACATCTCATTTGTTCCACATTGCTCGTTAAAGTGAATATCTACATACACATCACCTAATAGAACCTTTGTTTTGCTAAACATGGCCTCACAATCCAGTTTCTGATGTGGCCCTTTCCGAATATGCAGCCTCCGATCTAGCTCATCAGTGACCCTCCAAGGAATTACATTTGGCTTCCAAAGTAGGATAGTTTCGTTACACTGAGGAACAAAATCGGCGAGGAAAAATCGTCTTGATAATATGGAAAGTAGGAAGGCAATTCTAGTATTCGCTACCATGCCGCCAATACCTATATACTTGGCTTTCCCCCGCTGAACGTGCATCCATTTAATGTCACTGTTAAATATTTCTGTGTCTCCATCCTTAATTCTCTTGTCAATATCTTTAACCCACTGAATATAATCATATATCTTCAACACAACTTGCCGAAAAGAACTATTTTGTTGGGCAGAGCATACTACCTTATTGCACTCCTCTATAAAATCTTGGCGTACTGGTAGAGAACTTTTGGAGTCATTTAGTAACCCTTGGCACAACATCACACAATCGTCTTTCCTTCCTTTACTAACAGGAAAGCTTGGAAAGGTTGGAGGTTCAAAGTTATCTGCAGATGGCTGAATAGACGCTGCATGTACGACCGTCTTGCCGCGATCGATTAGGGCTTTTGAACTTGAGGAACTTGGAGCTTGAAAACTAAATATAGCAATCAATGTTATTGCTATAGTTAGATAAAATAATATCTGCAGTGTCTTCATTGCAAACATATGCTGGTATAATTGGGGCGAGTCTGAGCGAGCCACCTATTTACAGTGTAACCCGGATAATCCGCCACAATTTGTTCAAGCATTTTTTGGCGGAATATTGAGTGGCGGATTAACCAATTATCATCATTACGTAATAATATTTATAGCCAGCTAAATGAAACGATAAACGATATTTGCTCCTGCGTTGCCGTCGAATTCTTCCTCTTATAGTCACATATCGGGCGATTTTTAAGTTTTGGAACGCTTAGAGGCCATCTCTAAGATTTACTTCATACGATTAAAATCTTGACGAAAGCGGCGGATTACGAAGGTGGAAAACACCTTTAAATGTGCAATTATTATTGAGGCGAGAAAATAATGGCGGATGGCGGATTCGGCGGTTGGCGGATTACATAGATACTTCTAATATGCAAATGAATTCGTTCTATACAAACTCAGGCGGATTAGGCGGTTTGGCCTATTATCCGGCGGTATAATAAGCGGGTGACACTGTACATGCAAGGTATTGTGTTAACAGTCAGGCTTTTCAGAATATAATAGCCACCTATTTACAAGGTTTTGAGTTAAAAGGGACCCATCAAGACATCAAAATCACACATTCAAAATATGTAACAACAAAATTATATAATATTATAATAAAGCTAGAATCATAAAGATAGTAGTAGAAGATAGTGAAAGATAAAGAAAATCAGTTTACCTTTTGTTGTCATTCATGATTGGTCATCTACTTCTTACAATGGAAGGTGTGGTTTTTCCAAAGGAATGGTGTAGAAGGATTAAAAATCTTTTTAAAGCATTTGGTGGTAATTCTCAGTACCTCTGTCAATGTATTGCCATCAGATGGCTATAGCTAGCCTTACAGCTGCCCCATAACATTTGTAATGCCACCTTCTATCACAGGATCAAATTTCAGGTTTCAGAAGGCATGAAACCTATTTGAAACCCTTTTGAACTGCCAGGTTTCAAAAGGTATGAAAGTATGTATAAAACTCGGAAAGGGGGCTGTTAAAACTTGAAACTCGTGAAATTAATCTGTTAGTACATTCTTGAGCACCCTTTGAAACCTGGCTGTTCAAGAAGTTTCAAATAGATTTCACACCGTATGAAACCAGTAATTTGATCCTGTGTATATACTGCAGCTGTAGTCATCAGTTCAGCAGATCCCTCAGATTACACTTGTCCTAAGTGCACCAGCAACTCGATTGATTTGCAGATGACATTAAGACCAGCTAGATGGCAAGATGGGAGTAACCTACAACCTACACCAAGGAAAATACATGACGTGGATGGCTCTATTGTAATACATATCTAGAGTTAAACTTTACAAATGTCCAAAAGGACATGAATTTAAGTTCTTGAGTCAAATTCCTCTACAGGAGGTAATACCTTTTGTTCTATATGGCACAGAACTGGCTTTACTTACAACTTGCTTGAACTACTTCAGTCACTGGTTCTTGCTGGTATTAGCATAAGTGCTATTGCCAACACACTGAAGAATACTTTCAATTTAACAATATGTATCATAAGATACACACTTATCTTAATGCATGCTCCAGAAATGCCCTTTCTTACTATAATTAGTAAGGATGATGTCCCATTCATATGCTGTAGCATTGCATTTATGATGAAGCATAGAATGAGGCCAAGAAAAGAATCGAAGTATAGTCAAAAGAGGTCGAGTATCTTACTATAGAGAACAAATTAATGAAAAAGTAAAGGAACTTGTAAGAAAAATGAAATACTTCTAAAATCTAATTAAAGGACAAGGAAATCGACTGCCTGAAGAAGGACATACAGAAGGATCTAGTCAATAGAGAGAGAAACCTGGACTCGGAAGACAGTACCCGAAACATTGTGAACTGAGGTTATGAAGAAGAAAAGAAAGAAGAACAAAGACAGACCCATAGGGAAAAGTTGACTGGCCCTGGTGGATCCATGTAGTAGAGATATTGATAATTGAGGAAGTTAATTCAAAGGAGGGATAATAAGGATATATGCATATGGTGGTTTGAACTAACCAGGAATGAAGAGCTATTGGCAGAAAGAAAGTAGATGGAATGCATCACAGGATCAAATGTCAGGTTTTATAAGGCATGAAACCTATTTGAAACTCTTTGAACAGCCAGGTTTCAAAAGGTATGAAGGTATGTATAAAAATGTTAATCTTCATTCATCTTTTAGCACATATACGTACATGTCACCCTGTGAAACTTATAAAAGTTTCAAATAGGTTTCATACCAAGCATATATGAGATTTTACCCTGTACACAAAATTCATTATATTATGCATTGTAGCCATATTCAAGTTAATACATTATAATGAATAATTTAATTAATATCTTATGATGGGATAAAGATGACTGGGACAATGATCACAACAGATTTGTTTTTGATAAGGTATGAGTCCTAGGTTAGATGATAAGGTGGAAAAAGTGCTCTTAGCCAAAATGAAATATTCAGAACTTGCTAACAACCAAACATCTACTAAGGCGTTGTAAAAACTCTTCTGACATTTTGCAATAGAAATATGTTTGGCTATTGCCACATCCAATTGTGTGTGAATGGCTTCAATGTCAGTACTTACAATCTTGGAGCTACCAAAATTAATTCTTGCATATTTCTTCAGCTCAGTGGAATCCGTTATCAGCAAAAGAGGAAAATCAATGTCATGGTCTTGCATGAACCTTAGAGCACAACGAATTTTACTAGCCCAGGTCACTTTATTCTGCGCTAAGCGTCCCACATGTTCCTTCCTCCCATTGGAAAAAAGTCCGGTACGAACGTGTAAAGAAACATATTTGCTTGGAAGGCCCGACTCAATTTTAAACGCTTCAATTTGCTTAGAGAGAGCGTCGGATTGACCAAAGTCAAGTAATAAATGCGTAAGCAAAGCTGAAAGGAAGACAAGAATTCGATCATCTTGATGAGGAAGTTGTCTAAATAGGAACATCTCATTTGCTCCACATTGCTCGTTAAAGTGAATATCTACATACACATCACCTAATAGAACCTTTGTTTTGCTAAACATGGCCTCACAATCCAGTTTCTGATGTGGCCCTTTCCGAATATGCAGCCTCCGATCTAGCTCATCAGTGACCCTCCAAGGAATTACATTTGGCTTCCAAAGTAGGATAGTTTCGTTACACTGAGGAACAAAATCGGCGAGGAAAAATCGTCTTGATAATATGGAAAGTAGGAAGGCAATTCTAGTATTCGCTACCATGCCGCCAATACCTATATACTTGGCCTTCCCCCGCTGAACGTGCATCCATTTAATGTCACTGTTAAATATTTCTGTGTCTCCATCCTTAATTCTCTTGTCAATATCTTTAACCCACTGAATATAATCATATATCTTCAACACAACTTGCCGAAAAGAACTATTTTGTTGGGCAGAGCATACTACCTTATTGCACTCCTCTATGAAATCTTGGCGTACTGGTAGAGAACTTTTGGAGTCATTTAGTAACCCTTGGCACAACATCACACAATCGTCTTTCCTTCCTTTACTAATAGGAAAGCTTGGAAAGGTTGGAGGTTCAAAGTTATCTGCAGATGGCTGAATAGACGCTGCATGTACGACCGTCTTGCCGCGATCGATTGAACTTGATGAACTTGGAGCTTGAAAACTAAATATAATGGAATAAGGATGTCTTCTAACTGCGTCGAACTTATCTTTGTAAAGGTTCATTTTTCGACTTTTAGAGCGTCTAGAGACGCAGTTTTTTTCTCGATTCTTCTGTCTGCCAAACGTTTCGACCCTGGGGGTCTTCTTCAGTGACTGAAGAAGACCCCCAGGGTCGAAACGTTTGGCAGACAGAAGAATCGAGAAAAAAACTACGTCTCTAGACGCTCTAAAAGTCGAAAAATGAACCTTTACAAAGAAAACTAAATATAGCAATCAATGTTATTGCTATAGTTAGATAAAATAATATCTGCAGTCTCTTCATTGCAAGCATATGCAGGTATAATTTATAATGTATAATATGGGATGTGATACGTTTGGAATACCTACGTCGTTACGACGCTGGGACCTGTTACGATATACTTGCTCCCAGTATGGGTAACACCTCTAAGTTAGACCCATATTTGGAGCAAGTATTGCGTAAGTTTAGGGTCTGATTTCATCATACTAACTTCGGAGATAAAACTTATGCATGGCAGATCTAGATGAATGGGGTATAGGAGATTTGTATCCTGAAAAATAGTGTGACAAGAAAGCGATATATTAGTTGTTTAAATGTATCAAGGCAATGACAGGCCTACCCATCCTGTTATAGGATTGCCCAAACGGTAATTAGTAAGGATGATGTCCCATTCGTATGCTGTAGCGTTGCGTTTATGATGAAGCATAAAATGAGGCCAAGAAAAGAATCGAAGTATGGTCAAAAGAGGTCGAGTATCTTACTATAGAGAACAAATTAATGTAAGAAAAATGAAATACTTCTAAAATCTAATTAAAGGACAAGGAAATCGACTTCCAGAAGAAGGACATACAGAAGGATCTAGTCAATAGAGAGAGAAACCTGGACTCGGAAGACAGTACCCGAAACATTGTGAACTGAGGTTATGAAGAAGAAAAGAAAGAAGAACAAAGACAGACCCATAGGGAAAAGTCGACTGGCCCTGGTGAATAATAAGGAGGGATAATAAGGATATATGCATATGGTGGTTTGAACTAACCAGGAATGAAGAGCTATAGAAATAGAAAGTAGATGGAATCATCACAGGATTAAATGTCAGGTTTCATAAGGCATGAAACCTATTGGAAACTCTTTGAACAGCCAGGTTTCAAAAGGTACGAAAGTATGTATAAAACTCAGAAAGGGGGCTGTTAAAATTGAAACCCATGAAATTAATCTATTAGTACATATTTGAGCACCCTAGCTTTGAAACCTGACTGTTCAAGAAGTTTCAAATATAGGTTTCATGCCATATGAAACCTGAAATTTGATCCTGTGCATGAATTTTGGAAATCAAAAAGTTATACCCAGCCAATTACATAAGAGCCATTTTTAGGAAGCAGCATGCATGACAGCAAGCAGTAACACCCAACAGTTTTTTGAGGAGTTCCAATTCCTTAAATTTAAATGTAGGTAGAAGAAAAGAGTTTCTGCTTAGAAATAATGATAGCTTGAACATTAGTAATGATAGTGTTGGTGGTCGATCGGGAGGGTTTAAATGTGTATGTTGGAATGTACAAGGAAGGTCTGATATTGATAAAGGAGAGCAAGAATGCTTTATAAGACCAAATGATGCAAGAGTCCATATCCTGGCCATGACTGAAATATGGCTACAAGGAAATGAATCAGTCAAAGTTCAGAACTATACATGAGTGGGAAACAACCGTTTAAAGATATTCATAAGAGACCACTTAGGGGATCCGGCCAAGTTGGAGTTCTTATTAAGAACTCTATTTTTAGTAGATACACTGTCCACCTTCTAGATGATAGCCAACAGGATATCCTATATAACACATAAACCGCATCCAGGTCAGTGTGCACATGGTGTATATATATGGTGTTAAAGGAAACAGACATACATGGGTCCCGCTTTAGTATACAGTCTGGGACTAGTGGGGGGAGGGCATTAATGTGGTATATACACTTTATATGTTTCTGCTGTTTGTTTGTTCTTGGTGTGCACGTCACACCTCATTTTCTTAGCAAATAATTAATCCTCACAGCAAAATCTTGAAAATGCTTAATTACTGCTATACTTTTACCAATGACCCGTAAGTCTATGAATGTAGACAATCTATAGATTGTGTACATTCATTGTGTCACCACCACAGAACCAAACATTCCAGGGGGTATGAAACCTATTTGACACTATTTGAATTACAATGTTTCAAAAGGTACGAAGATACCTATATGTATTATAGTCTAAGATTTTAAGTGACTAACGTAATTCATATGTAGTCCTAACAAAATACACCTTCTACAGTATTCTCTAAACTTGACAGTTTTAAGTTCAATTCCTAAGCTTTTTCTATAAAATCCTCTCCAGCTGCTGCCAACATCTTTAACACTTTACGTTGAGATGCCCGACTTCTGGTTAATGAGGTAAATTCTTCTGAACCGAGTTCATGCCTTTCGAAGTCATCCTTTTGTGCATTCTGCAAAAGTCAATGGAGGTACCAAGATCACATGTATTAGTTATACCACAGCGCTGAGGTGTATATGGATTTTATGCGTACAAGTCACAAGGGCGCGATAAAATCCATATACACCGAAGTGCCGTGGTATGAGTGATATATATTCCGTCACTTAATCGTTATTTTGGCGGGACTTTCAGGATGGCTCATCTAGCGTCTGGTTAGTTTTGCTTAAACGCTGACGACTTCATAGAATGCTCTCGCCCTGACTACTCCAACTGTCCTAAATGTAAGAATTGTCCACCCCCCAAGAAGAAACGTCTTAGTTTACTATATTTGGGCAGGGATATAACAGGATTTAAGAAACCGATGCAGTTATATCATGGTTACAAAATTTAAATACAGTCAGACCTCCGTTATCCGCACCTCAGATAACCGGTTCCCTCACCATCTGCATCATTTCCTGCTGAAACTAATCTGCACAATACATTTTTACATAGACTAACCAACATACGTGTATGTTGGTTAGTCTATGATTTTTACCTCTATTAACCGGAAACCTCGCTATCCACATCCGTTCACGTTTTTTGTATACTGTTGTATACCAATCCGTATAATTTTTCCTCAGTTAACCGTTGGTTTACACCTTGAGTGAATGTTGTGAAGTCTTTTTGTTTTTTTTTTCAAGTAGTATCTGCCTGAGATGGCCTCTAGTTTGCTCATGAAACATCCAAGAAACTCCTTGAACGCCAGCAAGAAGAAGCAAATCTGCCTTTACAAGCAAGCACACCTGAAGGCTACGTACGATGGTATCCAAGCGGACTTCGAGAAGGACTGGGGTTTCAAGGTCGGCCTTTCCACCATTGGTGATGTCTGGCGAATGGTTGAAGGTAGAAGACAACAGCAAGGCATGCCATACCCGAACGCCAATGAACCAGAGCGTGGAAGATGCACTATGGTTTAGTTTTGCCAAGCGCGTACATCTGGAGCTGCCATCAGCGATCTCATCTTGAAAACAAAGGCTCAAGAATTCGTTCAGCGTCTTGGGATCATGGATCTATCCTATTCAATACTGCACTCTCACTTATCCAGTTCTCTCACTTTATCCGCAAATTCACCCAGAACGGATGTGTGCGGATAACGGAGGTCTGACTGTCCAGGCGGTTGCCCCAGCAATGGAGTATATTTATATAATATGATACAAATTTAACCATGAAAGGTACAAGTCTATACCTTGTATACTGAAATCAACCTGAGACAAGCTACTGCTTTAGCATAATTGTATGTTTCTTCATTGAATGAAACATCACGATTCTTATAAACTTGCAGGATGGTGTCCTCTGACACCTTGTTGGTCGGCTCTGCATTATTAAAAAGTGTAATTTCATTGATATCTATGTACTACAGACAGACTGCATGCAATATGTTGTCTGAAACACCCATGTACGTATATGGGTATAGATGGCAGTTACCACTTCTCACAACTGCCACTCACCAATAGTAAGAGGATGGCATTTCAAGCCATATATCCTATAGTCACTTGGATTGAGGAACATCATCATAAAGTATGCCACATCACTCATTGGATCTCCTTTCTTCCCTTTCTTCCAGTCCACAATAGCTTTCACATTGAACTGTGTAAGAAGGAAATGCTACACTTTTACGTACATCTCCAAGTATTCAAATGTATACATAATGTTTCAATGAATATAGTTATTGATATGAGGTTTGCAATCTGATAGACTTACATCTTTGTCAAATATGATATTGGAAACATTCATGTCACCATGAACAAGATCTGTGAGGACAGAAGTGGATAATTTTTGGAGGGATAATTGCACAATACTATACTACTAACAAGTTTTTCCACTTGGTTTGTGGCTGGCAGTCATGGTGTCAAAGAAAGTGGAAAGGTCACTCTCATGCTCCTCTCCCTGTTCATAAGCTCGTTTCCAATTGGCATCCCAGATATCTACCTACCAAAAATGTAATGATAACTTAAAGGGTGAAATCCAATTTGAAATACTTATATATGACATCTAGTAGTTGACTTACTTGCTCAGTCCAAAAACCACGACTTGATTTAATGGGCTTTTTAGCATCACTATCCCTGTAATGTGAATGAAGAGTGGCTAAAGCATTCATTGCAGATGTAAAGGCCTTCTGTCTAGAACCTTCTGGAACATCAGCTGCAGCACCATAAGTTTTGCCCTGTAACGAACATTAAATACATAGCAGTATAGTTTGTGGTATTGTAATCTGTGTGTACTTGGGCTCACCTCAACATAGTCCATGATAATGAAGGAAGTACCAACAAAGTGCTCATCCTTTTCATCTGATTGGTAGAGTGGCTTAGGCACTAGTACTTTGCCATAAACACTTTCCATAATTTGATACTCTTTCTTTACCTACATACATACAGTATGTAGGTATGTACGTATGAATGTATGCATATACGTATTAAAAGAAAGAAATATCAGAGAGTACGGTAGTACTCTCTAAGTAGGGATGGCCGAAAAAAAACATGGCCGCCCTATTCAATGTATTATCAATTAACACCTCATAAATCAACAACGTTCAGATTTTCGGTTGCATTTGTGTGTTTGCAGTCGTTTTTGCATGCTTTTCTAAACGCCAAAACATGTTACGATGCTCTACAACCTTCGCAAAGTGGTTAAACCGAAATAGGCCAAATTCTGCAATTCCTCATTTTTTCTTCTTCTTCTTCTTCTTCTTCTTCTTTTTTCAAATGACCTAGCGCTAACATGCGAACTTACGCAGGTACATACAAATACTAAATCGTTATGAATGTTTCCGAACTAGGGAATAGGCTACCCTAGATTTCAACGCGCTCCAACCGAAGCGTGTTACTTTTGAAAGTGCCAAATTTAGGGCCTCTTTGAACGCCATTTTTTAATTAAGTTTCAAATTCTCTGTATATTATTATTATTATTATTATTATTATTATTTTATTTAACGTGCCACATGCATAGCACTAGGACAGACTGTCCTATGAGGCACACACCAATACATCATGACAAATAAATCAGTTCAACAAAATATCAAGTCATCAATCAAAAAGGTCAACTAAATCTAGCAGTCCACATCTTCAAAATAATCTTAAGGATTGAGTGATGCTTGCATCCTTGATCCAGAATGGCAAATAGTTTATCATCATCAGTCATCAAATCAAACCCCAGTGCTACCCGTGACAAAGACTGAAAAAGGTCCACCCGCTCATCCTTCCATCTCTCGCACTCCAGCAGCCAATGTTGTACATCTTCCACCTTCCCCAAATCACACTCCCCACATGTTCTCTCCGCTCTCTCGAGACCCCTCCACCTTCCACATTCAATCCTAAGTGGGGCTGTCCCACCCCTGATCATCATCATCATCCGTCTCTTACCCTTATCTGCCACATCTAAACATCGAATATAAAATAAGTAACCCGAATGAGTAATATTTGTGGTACTGCCGTTACCCGCGATCGAATTTCTTAGTCGCTTTGCAGGGCCTATATACAGTCGTATTCTTAACGATTATGGACCCTTTAATATCCTAAACTGAATGTTAAAGAACGGTAGAAAACATCTTATCAAATTTGGGATCTTTTCGGACGCCATTTTTTAATTTAGAGCTCTCTATTATATCGTCTATTCTGCTACTTTATTTCGAGTTTTCGCCAAGAAAACTTTCAAAACAAATATTAACAAGAAAAAAGGAGCAATACAAGTTAAATAAAAACATTCAAAAATGAAGTTAAAAGTAGGGATGGCACTATAACAGTGATTGGCACATCTAGAAAAAGTAACGAAACAAGAAAGTGATCATATGGTAAGGCTAACATTGCAGAAGTGGCATACTGAAACTTAACTATACACATCACTTCTATGTTTGGGCGCATCGATCCCTACTTTTAGTATATATCCATGATGCGCCCAAACATAGAAGTGATGTGTATAGTTAAGTTTCAGTATGCCACTTCTGCAATGTTAGCCTTACCATATGATCACTTTCTTGTTTCGTTACTTTTTCTAGATGTGCCAATCACTGTTATAGTGCCATCCCTACTTTTAACTTAATTTTTGAATGTTTTTATTTAACTTGTATATATAGCATCCATCCATCTATCCATCCACCCATGCACTTTACCACCCTATATGAATACATGATTATAATAAAAAATGGAGCTGTAATTTATTTATATACTAACTTACGTCATACCAGTTGCTATCTTCTATTGGAGGAGCAAACTTAACAACAACTGCCTTTGAGTTTCTCTTAAGGCCATCAGTGACCTTATAAGTGAGGGCTGGCTTCCTGTTCCTAAATATGTACGGTACAGTGCATAAAAAAGGTAACGTTAATAACTTTTAACCTTTAACCATTAGAGGTTACCGATTCACCGTTATGTGGTATCAGTTAACTGCTAACAGTTAACTTAATTTACACATCGAAAGGTGTAGATAACTTGTGTATGCGCAGCGAATAAAGTGTGAAATCTGATACTTGTTGAATAACGATGGATAAAGTTTTAATTCGCTACGTGAACAATGGATCTGTCCGATATGACGGCAAAGACTTTTTAGAACCGTTTAAGAAGATAAGAAGAGAGAAAGGAGCAAAAGGACGATTGATTGCAGGGGAACAGGTCACAATCAAAACAAAGACAAGGATATGGAATGCCATAATTGTATTGTATATGTCCGTATATCATAGCGTATACTGACCATCTCATATGTTTTGAATATCTTCCTATTAGGTAAACGATTAACAGCTCGAGGTGTCGATTTACACAGCTATAACTTTAGACGATTTTTTGGTTAACAGTTAACTATTACCAGTTAACGATTCGGTTAACTTTTAACCTCTAGCGGTTACCTTTTAATCGGTTACCGTTACCTTTTTTATGCACTGTACCGTAATGTTACCATGCACATATACAATAGATTCAAAGGACAACAAGTTCAAAACTTTCAAACCTGCTCAGTTCTTCTACACCTAATTTTTTTTTTTTCTTAATGCTAAAGCCAACATTTAGCCTCACATTGTTGTCAGATCTGTCAGTCAATTCTAGGAATTTAGTTACAAATTCTGGATACTGGCTGGCCATATCTAGGTTAACAAAGTATAACCTTAATGTATATACCATTAATTATTATATTAATAGAGATGTACGTACATACCCTCAGAATCTTACAGCAAAGTTGTTGAGTCAGTAAGCAGAATGAGAAGGTATAAGAGATTCCCGCCCCTTTATTACTCAATGATTTCCATATTTAGCTACTTAAGTCAACCTGCCCTGGGCATGCCCAAGGTTGTTCATGGAATAGCACTTTGACCCTTCCAAGAAATCACACATTTATCATGCATTCACTAGAAACCTGATTCCAGTATGTATGTAGATTACCGCAGTACCATTGCCATGGCACTACCATGCCATATGCTTAAAAAATAAATTATTATATACACAGCTCTGTTGGTAAAGATCTAGTCGTATGTAGGTATGTACATATGTATTCATATATGTATGTATACAGATAAATTGAAAGGGGTTTGATTATCACTTTTGATATTCAACATGATATACCTTCCATTCTCATTATTGGTATATATGGCCATTGGAGGAAAAGTACTTGGGCTGGCAGTGTGAATATGATGACAAGTCACCTCCACATCCTGAATTACACAGCTGATCACATACCTAAAAGGTTGGATGCAAGGCTTTTTGAAATCGGATCCAATGCCAACCTAGTAAAGTAAATTACTTAAATCCAATGAGCATGAAGACAAAGCTTCACAACCTATGTGACAGAATAGCCTGAAATCCATCTACCTTTGCAGTCCACAAGTCATATCCCCATCATTCACAAACTGAAAAACTATTTGTTACTGGGTATTTGGAGGCTTCAAATTCAGGTACACAGAATGTATATATGGCTCATTTAACTGGTACTGCTGCTAGTGCTGTAGAAAGGACTTACTCAACTTCACAGTATCCATATTCATTGTCCCAGCCATATGTGGGGAAGTCCCTTGGTTTGCCCAGGACAGTCCAGCAGGCACCTTCTGATGAAAGAATTTGGTCCAGGGAGGCTCATCTGTGGATGAATGGAAAAGTATCTTTACATAATATCAAACAGCATGAATAGTAGAGGGAATTAAGGTGTTGGTAAAGAATTTCAGATTCACAGAATAGCAAGATATGACATCGTTGACACAATGAAATCACAAAGTGTGAGAGAGAGTAAAAGAGTGAGTATGAGAGATCTGATTCACATTTCTTATATCTAATGGGGCGTGCTTGTAAAATAAACAGTAATTTCCTATTAGTTCTTCTGTTCTGTTTTCATAGCTATGACTCAAGTAACCAATATTACTTCAGTGTATCCAGTTACCATTACAGGAAACTGCAACTTTAAAAGTTTGTGTACGTACATGTACTACAAACTATCCAATTTCTATAATTATAACTATGCTGTTGACAAAATGGGTCAGGATCAACCCAACCCATGGGCTGTCCTGCGTGATAGGAAGGTTCAGGAGAGTGCTGTCAATCACATCCAAAATGACTTTCTTCACTCGTTCTCTACAGTCAAACTCCTCCTCCATCGATGGTCATCCAAAAATTCCTCCCATTCTGTAGTTCTCCTAGGTACATAATAATGCAGAGATTATCAATGGATTAAATTTGTAATTGATGGTTATTACAAGTTGTACAACACTAACTGTATCATCCAAAGATACTTCATCTACACCAGTCTTAAACGGCGACTCAAACTCTAAAGGAAACAAGTACGCGCATACGGAGAAACTCAAAGGCAAATTCTTCTGAAAATAACTTACCTTCAAAAGCCCGGCTAACATTAGCTTGTTCACGTAGACCGATGTAGGGTGAGCGACGAAAAACCATCTGGAGCCTTAGATGCGATCCAGGCATTTGTAAAAGTACTGCGCCTCTACTTGACATGTAGATTGCGGCACGTAAAATTAACAATATCCACACAGCAATATTTCTAAAATATCGCACTACGATGGACCCGATTTATTGTATAGCTCATTAAATTGATTATCTCAAAGTTCATTTCTTGATGACTTAGCACTACATACTGCATATACGTATACCACTTGGGCAATTGTATTTTGAGAAACCCCATTGACAGCATTTATGAGCTCACCATTATCAGTGGTCTTGCTTTAACCACAAGTTTTCACAAGGTTAAATATCTGGAAGTTTAAATATCCAGACACTCTCAGAACAATTTTTGGCGAAGATTGGGCCAATATGTTCATCTCAAAATTTTTGATACCTAATATTACAAGTTTGCATGGGAAGAGCTAGTTCAAAATTCTTTACTTGAAAAATGAGAACGCAATAAAATTTTCATACATTACAATACAAATCTAAAGATATTAATTAGTTAAGTGTATCTCTCCAGTGGCATTCTGCTAATGCTTCCTGTAGAAGCCCTTTGATATTCACTTCCTGTTTTTCAGTCATGACCTCCATCCATCCCAAAAGCATTCTGTAGCACTGTTCAACAGAATTGGATGGATAGCTAGATTGAATGTCCTCTACCTTAGTCTGCGAAATGGTAAGTTTTGCAGCTAAACTTGGCCATTGGTCTTTAACAGTCTCAGCCACAAATCTTAGTCTCTCATTAGATAGTTCCAGGTCAGTGAGAACAGTCTTGTGCAATTCATCATTTCCATATGGTGCTATACCCAGCAAAAGTGTACAGAGATCACAAAGATTTGAGAAAAGTGGCATCTTTATTGTTTTTTCAAGAGAATTGGATGTAAGATGGTGCTCAAAGGTCTGAATGCTAAGATTGAACGACATTTTTCCCTTTAAATACTGTGGAATTAAGGCTGAGTTACTCTGCCTGTTCACAAACACTGGGATACAACGATCCAGAATGCCTTGTTCCGCCAATAAATTATTTATGGCCAATGAGTTAAACTTACCATACCTCATGTTTATTTCCAAGCTTTTTCCTGAAGAGAGAGATCGGGAAAGCCCTTCTGAACACACCATAAGCACATGTCCTCCTCTCTTGCAACAAAGTTTTATTTTATTGATGACCCATTGGGAACAATCAGAAAGGTGAACCATATCCTCTTTAATATCCACTTCACAGTTGACACCAAGTGAAGACAGATGCTTTGTGAGTTGAAAAATATCTCTACATTCATCTACTTCGTGTTGCCGGGCATACAACAGAAATACAGGACCACCAACTGTAACAGAAACATAAATGAATAGTAACCACATCTAGTCTGACGTCAGACAAGCCACATCAGACTAAGAGCATTGATGACATACTAAATAAATAGACACATGTTACAGTCATATACAAACAATAGTGTTCCTCCTGACTAGAGAAATACGGCAACGACTAACAAGACTAACAAAGAACGCTATTGCAAAACGTGGTTGCCTACCCAAGTGTGTAACATCCATACGCTCCCGATTACCCGAATACATTTCTTCTGGCCGATACAACTCAGCTTCTTCCTCTGTAGCTCCTAATAACATGGCCAGGTCCTTCTGACTTGACTTTAGCAAGCATCTTCTAAGGAGTTCCAATCTTGTTGGGCCTTTTGTAGGGTAAATCTCGTAGAGAAAGTATTCTGCCTTTTCCTGTTTAGATATTATAACGTTCATTATTTTATCATATTCATTATCAGTGATCAATCGCTCTTTCTTCATGTATTCAGCCGCATCTTCCATCTTCATTCGCTGAATCAAGGCAGGCAGATATTTTCTCATTACATCCGCCATTTTTAACGATATGTTGGCGATGTGTGGGGATTCGTATATCTAGGGTCATATGCCTCTCCATCCATGATGACATAACATGGTTACATCATAATTGTTCTTAGACCTATCAGAGAGAACTGATGGTGGAAGAAAGAAGAAAAGATATGAATGTGATTAGTATCATTATATTGTTTGTATTGTTGTTGTTAATAGTGCACCCATGGTTTACAAAGATATACGTATCATAAAATTTAAGTAACTTATTGATATTAATATTATTTATTTTTGTAACACAAATTCTGACACCTGTCACAAACATCTATTTCTATATATAATTTCATCGGGTACATATAAAATTGTCCTTTGACAATTATTAACTTATATTTGGTATTTGGTTTACTGTATATTTCTATAATAAGTTATACCTTCCATATCATTGTCTCAGGATGCAGATAAATAATAATATTTATTAAAGTGACACAGCTGGGGCCCATGAGTCACTATAAAAAAGAAAACTATATTATAGATTAATGTCAAGTTGAAATGTGTGAATAAAATCAGCCAAATGTATAAGAGATCAGACTTCTTGGAATATAATACACAATACACATAACACAATGCATGCCAAGGATTCACAGAAGATCAAGATTAAGAAAAAGACAAAGACTCCCAGGATCACTGATGAAGGGTGGAATTCCCAGAAACGGCTGTCTGACCTAGTGGAGAAGAAGATGAAAGCAGGGAAGAGAAGGAAGAAAAGACTCTTGTATCTTCATCCAAAGCTCTCTTCGGGTTTAGTTCCGCTATAGGCTCTTTTACAGAATAGGCATATACGTAGCATGTAGGAAAATGGTATCTTAGATTTTTCATGGATGGGCCGGGGATACTGTATACAGGCCGTTTAGGACCTACATTACTACTTGAGTTCATATAATAGTTATTATTAGAGTACACAATTTGTTCAATCAATGGTATGTAGGCACTTTATGGCTGTATTGCTATAAAAGGTCAATTATGTAAACAATGGAATTTGTTTACACGAATACATGATTATTCTTGTTACATCATATCAAATTCCATTGAAAACAGAAAAGCTTAAGTCTATTTTTAGAATTATAATAACTGCAGCTGAATAATGGAAGCTATATAACATGTCCCTGCGAAATCTGAGTAAGTAGGAAACTTGATGTAAATGATTCCTTAAAACTGCTTTTAATGTTACTAGTCTCATTTGAATCTTCTTTTCAGTTTCTCAAGTATATTGATATATATGATTCAGTATTCATGCTACATACATATAGGTATATATCTATATATACACAGAACGAGCTTTATACGATATATCATATAGGTATTTATACTGCCATCATCATGCATCTGATAATCCGTTATGCAGCTAAAGCATGAAGTTAAAACTGTATAATCATTATGGATTATCAGACGACCATCTGCTTGTTTGTAGTAATTATCCAATTACTATCTGATAATCATACACTTGTGCTAGGTATGTACTTCGTGAAATAATTTGAAGTCATATGTATAAAGGTCTAATGATGCACGCATAGTTTACATTGGGTCTCAGAGTGACTACACCTATGACGTGCCCTTCTTCTCTTACCATAACTTACTCATGATCAAGTAACTCTTTTTTAATCAACATATGCATGCAAGTACGTATATATATATTTATAATAAATATGCATGCTAATCATATTATACATAGATCACATTCCTGTGCGTAGATGATAAGTGTAACTATATTTAGGTTAATCAATAATATCATGAATTTTAGGTGCATGCATGGGGTGGTCCTATTTAGAAGCAATGCAAAACACACTAATTATGAACACACAAATACACATACTGATCATGAGTGAAAACAAATTTCACATGTGCCTCATGATCACACAAATATAAAGAGTGATTGTTTGCCATCTCATTTGTATATATAACAAGATTATCACTGAATAGCATTAGAAGTTAACTATTAAACGATTAGTACAGGAATCTAGACTTGACTAATACATTATTCTGATGTCATGGTTCCGATTATCACATCTGATGTGATATACTCCAAGTGTGTGGCATTCTAAAGTTACATAAATTTGCAAGAAGTCGAGTTACCTGAAATCCTCTAAGTCTTTGGGATTTTGGATTGATTATGATTCATATATTTCCAGACCAAAACACAGTATAAGGTAACACAGCTGTCTTCTTTACACTTTACGATTATATTGTCCAGTACACTGATTTAGGCCCTGATGTCGGATCGTTGCATAGACACCTACATACCATGATGAGATAATGATCAATTTGATAGTATATAAGCACATGCAACGGAAAATTTCCAAGTAAAAAGCAGTCTTGTCTAGTTGATGTTTTAATAGTTCACAGCTGAAATGCTTTCTTATCATTTGTCTATTGCAAAGATACTTTTGTTTATTTGTTTGTATGATGTCTGCATAAGTTTTCCTCACTCTGTTCAACGAAGAAAGCAAGCTGAAGATTCAATCAATACCATTAGGAAAGCGCTGTATGAAGCAATATGGGGAAATCCAGATTTACTAAATCTTATGTACTGCAATAACCCTTACAACATTAGTCTTAATAATACAGCCACTTGTAAGGTAATAATATACAAAAGTGTTCTGCTACGTATATACGTATGTATGTAGCTGAAGTGCGTATATATGTGCTCCAAGATATATGTTTATTTGACATGTGTGTGTGTGTGCGTATATATAAATGCATGTATATTATTTAATATGTGTACATTTATATATATATATATATATATATTATATGTCTACATTGAACAATTTATTTTATGCTTTCAATATTTTAGAACATTTTAAACAGTGCTGTTGACCTTTCAGATCGTATTCTTGAAATATACAAAATCATGATCACTCCAAGGACCCCAGAAATGAACCTAACTTGTCTCCAGAAAATGCTAAAACAAGTGATAAACAGCTCAGGAAAAATTCTTGAATTCATTGGGGTATGGATTATACAGACTGTAAATATATACATCCATCATCCAGCCCTTATTCAGACAAATTAATGCAATACATATATATATACGTATGTATCACCCATCCACTGTTTTATATATATACAGATTTATAATATATGCTGCCCTGTCGGACTGAATGTGGTGCCCTATAGCTGTATAGTATAAACAATATATAATAGCATGTACGTGTATAGTACAGGCTTATTATTTTTTACTTTCTCATGTGCACATTATGTAGATTTCACAACTTCGCAGATTGGAGATGGATAATAGTACTTCAGCTGGCCACACCTCCAACATAACAGACATTCGCTCAGCAGTCCAATTTATTGATTGTTTGATTATGGAGTCTTTTGAAACTGACCAAGCTTACAAAGCAAGGAGAGTTCTGTTTATCAAGAGAGAAGATAGTTTGACAGTAGACTGCGTAAATACATATCAGGACTATGTATGCATGTAAATATACCTGAAAATGTTTTACGCTTGTACGTATATAAGTCAACAGCATTAATACGTATAGACGTATATAGGTGTTTTTGACTTTTATAATTAATTTTATTGTATAGGGCAAATATATCAAGTTTTTAAAAAATGCAGTTGTCACTGAATTTATATGCTTAATACAATTTAACATGGACAGGGAAATAATATAGCAGTAAATAATACAGTTGATATACGTATATATACATACGTACATGTATATACATATATAGTTCTTACTTAGTCTATATATGTAAAAGTGTTCAAAGTATATAGTTAAGCATTTAAATGATATGTTACATATCCTGGACGACCATTCTCAGTTACAGATAAAGATTCCACTTCAGATGGATCTGGTTTTTCTAGATCTTCCTTTTTTAGAACTTCCAGTATAGCATTCAAATGCAAATCTTTGCTATCTTCACAAAGAGTTGCCTGGTCTGCCTCTATATCTTCATAGTCCTTATCAATGTACCAAACCTTCTGATTCTATATATATAACACAAGTTTTATACATATGCATTATTCTCCTTAATAAAATGTACCTGGTGTTTCAAAATTGTTTGGTGTTTCTGCAATACTTTTTTTTCCCATTTTATTTTTCTGACAACAATCATTATGATGGCTAGTATGACAATTACAGCTAAGATACAGAAAGCTGAACTTGAGATTAACATAGTAGCAACTAAACGGTTCTCCATTACTTCAGCATCTTCAATTGAAAGTTTAATATACCATAATAAAAGATTAGCAAGCAAACATATGACAATTAAAATTAATACGTATACATTTCATACATAACAACAGTAGCCTAATGACTTTCAGATGGATTCTGTTAACATGCAGGTTACTGTCGAAACATAATAATGTACATATTAGATTTTTACACTTTAAAAAATTAACAAAAAAACTAAATAGATAATAATTTAAACATAAACACTCCTCTTTCTTACCTGGAGTTGGATGTTTCAGTGGTATCACGAGTACAGGTGGAGATGGATGAAGCAAATCAAAATGCTGCTTTTCACATGTTGGTAGGTCAGTTTTAAGTGTACAATTAATAAACCGGTCACCTTCACCAACTGATTCTACGGGGATGGTAATATTTGTACCCAGGAGAGAACAGTTTTCTGGGGGGAATTGTAGCTTTACTTCTTCTGAAAAATTAACTCCTGTGGAAATACACAGTATATACATAATACAATATAATGCATAAATGTGCAAACGTATATACAGAAGTACATGTAGTACTAGTACTATCTCTAGTACTACATATATTATAAACCAATTTTTACACCAAAAACTGTGTTAGAGTATTCAATATTATTTCTAAGCAATCACGTAAAGCAATCGTACATACATATAATGCAGTTGTATGTACTGATATTGCAGTGGACCTACCTGTACAGCTAATGGAGACATTGAAGTAATTCAAAGGACAACTTGTAGCAATTAACATGACTTCTCCAGTGATGTTGTTCCAATTCATTTTAACTGTTCCTAAACGTCTTGTTTCTAAAATGTGTTACATACATGCTTGTATGATAATAAAATTTGATAATGCAGCAGCAGGACACATGGTTGCTTGATATGTGGCAATGACAGTTTGTATTTAGCATTTAAATATCTCACCAAAGTCACAAATACGATAGCTCTCTGCTGGAAAATGCTGTGTCAATTGATAGGGCCAATGTTCATTATAGGTGATATACATGCCAATTGCCTTCAGACAAATATTATCATCTCCTCTATTAAATGTGAAAGTATAGGAATTATTTTGAAGTTCATATTCAATCCTTTTAGTCTCTTTAATATTCTGTACCATCTGTGTGGGGGAGAGAAAAGAGAGGATAATGCAATTCACATTTCCAATTTTACAACAAAAGACATAATATCCTAAAACCATAGATAGTCAAAAAGATCAAAAGATGTGTAGAACTGTTCAAATTGTGATAAATAAAAATCCAAACTAAATAAATCAATTTGTATATCTACGTACATACAGTAACTGTCGGACATATAAAGTCTATCCTTTGATACTGTTCAAATGTAGTTACTGTACTTGCATGCTTATAGAAATGGTCCATAAATAAATAATCTAGTACACCTTTTTCTACAGGACATATATGGTTAATTGTTTGATCATGGCTAATTTAGTTTTTTACTTACTTTGGCTTTATCGCAAAATTCATTGTCATCTTTACAATTCTGTTTTGGTGTACCACTACGCCAATTTGCATAATTGTAAGTGAAGAGTGACGAAAGTAGTTTTTGCTCATCAACAGAAGTTGTATTGAAATTAAAGTAGAGTATAGGCCATGCAGATCCAAAGTAATAATTTATATTATTATATAAGTATTTAAACAAAGGTGATGTTACAGATATCTTCATACTTGTACTATTGCATTCTGTTAATTCTACTGAGGTATTTAACCCTATAGAAGAAAAGGAACGAGGAACAGCTGCAATATGTAGATAAATTAATGGATATATATACATACGTATGTATATATTTGCGAATGCATTATGTGCATGTTATCTTATATACGTACGTATATCTTACATTGAATGGCTGAGAACCTGTGTATTGATGTAACTGGTGATACTCCATTCATAACACCCACAGAGAAACTGTAATATTTAATGAGGTAGTTCTTGTTCAAATAGATGGAATGGCAAGTTTCACTTATATTTGAAACAATTGGCATATCATCTCTCATCCATGTCACACTATAGATAATGTCCACTTTATTGAAGTTGCCATAGTAAAAGGGAGGATCCCAGCATAATGTCAAGCTAACATTTGGTTTTACTACATCATCTTTTATAACTTCAGTTTTAGGAAAGTATAGGTGTGACACTGGGTTAATGAAATCTACAGCAAAATTGAAAATTTACATGTCTTGATAAAAAATTAATAGTAACATACGTATCTGTACGTAGTAAAGGGACACTTTACATTTTCAACTCACTGTAAGGCAAAACACGAAATGTATACAGTTCTATTTTGTCCTCTTGATGAGCAAAACACTGATGTACACATATTTCAGATGCAAAGATAACTGAATGATTCTCATGCTCTTCCATCCGTTTACCATTTTTGTACCATTCATAATAATTTGTGGCTGAGTCATTTCCACATTCCAACTTGATACACCCATTACTACATGCATCATCAACATGCACAGTAACAGATGATTTTTGGGTGATCTCTGTATGGTTGAACATAATATGGCAAAGATTACTATATAAAGTTCAACTTGTACTATAAATCATTCACATTTGAAATGCCATACGCACCTTTTCTAGCAGGTAAGCTACAATTGATCACTGGTAAGTATTCAACATAAGCTCTCAACTGAGTAAGATTTACTACATACATATATATGTGTATAATGCACACAAATAAGGCATCTATATATGTATATATACTGTATGTACGTATGTACTTGCATAGCTCCACTACATATATATTTTAGAGTTATAAGGTTTATAATTAATTTTTAAATTAAAAAGACAGTCATTGCTCAAAGTGTCCAAGTCGCTCTCTGATGTAAGTCTTGCAGTGATAGTTAGACAATCAACTTCCAAATATATCTCTTCGATCATTATAGAGGTAGTCTTTGGCTGAAGTGTATTTACTATATATGCATTCTCTGGTTACCCCAAAATTACTACGAGATACGTATATATATTTGTAATGGAGAAAAGTAAACAAACCTTCTTGATGAGTAGTGGTGGTAAGTTTCTGGCTAATGATGATATCGTTTAAAGTGTTGTAACATTGAAATGTAGCATTTTCAAACATTTGAGGATTGCTGACTTTAAGACTACCTTGAGTAACATTCATTGGGATCTGTGTATAAATATAATATGGTATACATAGGGTATATATACACATTTGGCTATATACATTCACTCTAATAATATATAGATACATATTTAGCATCAGAAACATATATTTACCATTAAGTTGGATGCAATATCTTCATTTTGCTCTGAATTTGAGTTAACACAAAGATTGCTCAAGAGTAACAGGCACTTATGGCTTACCACAAAGTTTTCAACTAGTATATATTTACCCTAAAGAACTTGCATTTAAAAAGACCAGTCCACTGGTAATTCCTGTTCCTATACTGTAAAACCCTTAATATTAGTGCACTATTAATGTTAGCAAAATTACGGTGATGCTATATTATTCACTAACATTTATGGTCGCTAAAATGTTTATTATTACGCATGCGCAGTAGTGTGGAGCAAGTATTTACAACAAAACACTAAATTTAATGGACACTAATAAGTCATATACACTATATATATAAGCTAACATAGTTACGTATATCATATGTACGTACAGTTTTTTCTGTGATGTTAATCTTTGTGTTATTAGGAAAAATGACTTGCCATCTTGACTCATTGGATGTGCAATTGAAGGAGAATATTCCTTGCGGCCCTTTTGATATTTCCTCTGTACAACAGAACATGGAAATTATCCTAGTATCTCTATATTTCACACATTGTTTAAAACGAATAGGCTGTTCTACAAGGCCTGATCAGCATAAGGATATTGTATCTAGCATGTGGTACTACTATCTAGGCATGTAAAAGAAAAATCATCTTAATATGTCTATGGCTTCCATCAGTCCCTCCTTTGCTATTGTATACCAACCACCACTGTTGAGATCATATATGGCTGCTTTGAAAGTGTTCCACAATTTTGGTTTATTGTGTGTGGAACTGTATCCGCATAACTTGTACTCGTGGTACATGATGCATATCAGTCAGCATCTGTAATATTCAATTCTGGGGCCTTACTCTAAATATTATCCTTTTTGGTATTCTCTAACTTTTTACCCCCTATATATACAATCTCCCTTGTGTATTAGATGGAGTATTACTGTATATATACCAATATCGTCTCACCTCTAACTGTCACCAATATTTTGTACGTTGTATACTTCAAAAGATTGGACCATTCACCTAATACACACCGATAAATACCAGCATCGCTTGCTTCGACATCTGTCACCGTTAACGTTAGATATCTTAGCCTAATCCTTTCCCTTCCACTTTCTTCTACATTGTCATAATTTTTGGTTAGGTTATGTCTCTCATCCTCTTTTATTTCCCTTGCAACATCCTTGCTTTCACGATACATAGAGACTTCTGGTAAAGGCCATTCCACAGGACCTGATAAGCCTGGTTTCTTAAATCCAATCTTGGAGATTTTGAATGTACAATCTATGGTGAATTTTTCTCCCTTCGTGGCGAAAACATTTTGTGGATGATCGATAATCTCCGGTGTATCAGGCGAAACTGCAAAAGAACTCCTCTGCTTTTTCGTAAGGTTCGAAATTTTAACTGCAGCTCCACCTATATATAAAAGGTAATTAATTTAAATTTATAACTCGAAGTAATAATATGTGAATTAAAAATTACCCAATAAAGTTAACAGAACTAGAGCTGGTGCAATGAGACAGCTTCTCTGGACCCAGACCATTCTCTCTCAACTAATTTTCTTATTATACTATATGCGTCTAGCAATATAAATAGGGCAAAATTCTATCTGCTTGGTACTCGGTATATTCCGCGATGCACGCATCTTTTTATATACAGCGCCTTGCTCTTGGAAATACAAGTATTATACAGCCGCCACGCTCTCATAGGTACTATTGGCCTTGCGGTTGGGAAATGTTTTGGTTTGTGTAAAAACATATATAAACATGTTTCAATTCTTCATTCAAACTTTCAAATTCTTTCTTTCTCAACTGAGGAGAATCTGGCTCCAAACGATATCCTTATCTATGTCGATATTTGAGACTGATAAAGGTGTATGCGTGAAGCGTCGATAGAACTACTTCCTACATACCTAATATGGATATTTGGATTGCGTAACAAGTTCCTTTTACGCGCTCACCACAAAATGGATAGCAGTTCTTTTCAATATACATGTACGTAGTGGCTAGCATTGTTTGAAGATTCTTACAAAATCTAGTAGAATTGATTATACATAGTCTAGGTCAGTAATACTGGTAATACCTACAATTACAAGCATACTTGTAATATTTGTTCTCTATCTGTTACTTATGTTAAAAGCATGTATAAAGTTCAGTATGATTCTGCTGCATAAAATGTTTGTCCAGCCGTTGTAAGCATGGTCAACACACTATGTTGAGATCCACTGCCAGTCACAGACTGGAACTCTATTGAACCAAGTTCATGTCCTCTGAAACCATCCTCTTGAGCATTCTATGTATAAGTAGAAGCTTGATTTATAATTAAATGGTCGAATTTACAGTGAATTTAAAGTCATTAGTGCCATGCCACTAGAGGATCTGTAAGCCAATAGCTTCCTATATGTAGATATAGTGTGTCTGACAGTGTGGTACTGTGTGGTACAGTGTGGTACAGTGTGGTACTGTGTGGTACAGTGTGGTACAGTGTGGTACTGTGTGGTACAGTGTGGTACAGTGTGGTACTGTGTGGTACTGTGTGGTACAGTGTGGTACAGTGTGGTACTGTGTGGTATAGTGTGGTACTGATGACTGTGCAGTTAGTACATACCTTATATACATAAATCAATCTCAAGCAAGCTACAGCTTTAGCATAATTATATGCTCTCTCATCAAATGTGCCCACTTGTCTCTTGTATGCATCTAGAATGGTGTTCTCTGAAGTGTTGTAATCAGATACTATGTTTGCAGAGGGAACAAGATCCATGTAAATATGAAAACAAATCACAGAAAATGTTTTTTTTATAATGTTATGACCTCACCAATAGTAAGTGGAAAACAGTTCAAGTCAGATATCCCATAGTCACTTGGATTGAGGAACATCATCATAAAGTATGCCACGTCACTCATTGGATCTCCATTCTTTCCATACTTCCAGTCCACAATAGCTTTCACATTGAACTACATACATTGAAAACATAATACCATTCTATATACACAACACCTTTTTGTATGGAAGCACAATATGTATGTACGTACCTCATTGTCAAATATCACATTTGATATATTCATATCACCATGAATGATTGAATAACAAATTTACATATGTACTTTATACATCTATTATTGTAAAGTAATGACACTTTGATTGGGTATGACATATCCTCATGAATCACTTACGAGTGCTACGTCCACTGAGCTTCCTTCCTCTCATCATATCACTAAACAACTGAGATGTCTGGTAGTCATATCCACCTGTTTGTCTCCAATTGGTATCCCAAGTGGTTACCTGTAGTTCGGATCATATCAAGGTGCAAGATTTGTAAGTTAATTATTTATGCATTATTTTTTTAGATTACTTGTTCACTCCAGTAAGCCTCGCTAGATTCATTAGGATACTTTACCATTGTATTGTTGGCATAAACCCAGTATTTTTTGTGTAACTTTGAAAGGACATTCATCACTGATTGAAAGGCTTTGAATCTCTTATTAGTTGGAACATCACCAGCAGCTTTGAAGTTCTGACCCTATAATTATAAAACATAACCAGTCACTGTATATATTTATAGCTGTATTAGATCAGTGACTAGTTTTACTATAAAAACATATCATGAAATTATTCATTTAAATGTTGGGCTCCACTTCTTTATGCTAGGAATCATTCTACGTATATATATAGAGGGAGTAGCCATATACAGGGTCAACTGTATATACGTATATACTCTAAGTGTATATTGTGATATATACGTACATGAACAATTGGCTAAGATACGAAACTCCTAATTACTCTATTATATATTATTAATATACTATGCATATTTGTAGACCATTCACTTTTGTATTCTAGAATATGCATATACCGAACTAGTACTTTTAATAATCATATGCATATCATTATGTTTCAACTCTAACCTCCACATAATCCATGATGATGAAAGATCTGCCAACTGTACTCTCATCAGTATTAGTGGATTGGTAGATGGGCTTTGGCACTGGTATGTCACCATGAAGGTATTTCAGAGTAACAAACTCATCTTTTACCTGTACAAATGAACATGAATGACTCTGCATATGTCCATAATATGATACTCACTTTTTACCTACGTATATACGTATGCACCAATGTTATATATATAATACAAAGCATGCAGCAGCCAATCAATAGTATACGTATATCATGATAAAACTATTATAATTATGGGATAGCTTAGTGGGGGCACTTACATCATACCAACTGCCATATATATGGTAGCCAGGAGGAGCAAACTTCACTACAATTGATCTTTTTGTCCACCACTTATCTCCAAATGTAATCTTGTATGTTAGAGCAGGATTCTTATTTCTGAAATTATAATATAGATTCAAAGGGAATACATAAAATGCAACAAGCTTGAGCTAATAGATACAATATCCTCTAACCTGCTAAGGGGAGTTGCATCAAAGTCTTCCCTTTTTTCACTGCTTAAACCAAGGGACTGTCTTAAGTTATACTGGTAAGGGTTACTAATCAGGCTCAGAAAGGTTACTAGAAATGCCATCTGTCAATCAAAACATATTCACATAATGTGCCTATTAACATACTATATAGATCTATTTATTGTTGGTACTCACTTCTCTATATATAGAATAATTGTCAACAACCTCTAGTACAGACTGACAGTTTGGAGGTGATGCTAGTCTTTTACTAATAACCAGGGATGTACGCATGATCATGCCCAGACATGCCCGGGCATGCCTGGGTAATTAAAAGGAATATGGTCTTCCCTGGAATTACACAAGTATGTAAGTGAAATGTGAGAGCATTTCTTTGAATTGTTGTTATTACCTTGGTATGCATAGACAGCTACAAATTGTATGCAGTCTGCACATGAAATTCCAAATAGCTACTGTACGTATATATTTTAACATTATAGAATTGAGATTATAAAAAGCTTTAGTTTAATTTTGTTAACCTATATTAGTTAACATATTACACTGCAGGCTGTGATTCCTATATTATAATACAAAAACCATTTAGTATAATATTGAATGAACACAATCTTGTATAATCTTACATAAAAGCTATTCAGAATTTGGGTCGTTTTCAGCTGTTTCTTGTACAAAATGTACAAATATGTACCTTTCAATATAAAACTGTATACACTTGTACAAGAAACAGCTGCAAATTCTGAATAGCTGCTATTTAAGATTTTAAGGGTTTATAACAGATTGTGTTAATGATAATCAGGCAATATTATTATTCCACTAGCTGTGGAGGTGCATGCATAATAGCAATAAGGAGGAGGCTTGTCATGTGTGCACTGAATACATTCTCGGCATTACATACGTATATATACTGTAGTTACTTGAACAAAGTGAGTTACATATATATCTATATACGTATATATTTGTATACATCCACACAAATTATTATAGTTTGCAATTATTGTATTAGTATCTGTCCTTATAATAAATAATTATGACTAGTACTGTGAGATATTTAATATACTATAATAAACTATTTGCAGTCTGCACATGAAATTCCAAATAGCTATAGCTACTTTATAATGTAACATCAGAATTGAGATTATTTTAATTAATTTGCTAACCTATTAGTTCTCATAAAATACATAACGTATGTACACTGCAGGTTGTGAGTCCTTAAATAAGTTAATTTGCTATAATGTTGATTTGCCTATTACAAAAACCATTTGTATAATTTCTGTTCATTTTTAAATCAGTTAAATTTCTTGTTACTGCTAATTCATTTCATCTCACTTTTCCTTCATGAGCACCTTAATAGTAGCCTATATTTTGGCTAGTGGTTGCCCCAGTATAAATAAGACAACAACATAAACATAAAAATTTTGTATTGAATGATAATCTGACAAAATTATTATTCCACTACTGTGGAGGTGCACATAATAGTAATAAAGAAGAGACCTGTCACCTTTCAGCTGGAAGAAAGGTTGATATGGGATGGTTAGCCTCCTGGTGGTGGGGCTTCTCCAATCTCCAGTGGAGGAGGATGAGTCATAAATCCATAAAGTGGCTGTATACCTGTGATGAAGGGACTTCAGTGGGGTATCCCCCTTCAATTAGCTGTTTAATGAGGTGGTTGCCCTACTAAATGTTGTAACTATTTGTATTGTTTATAATTATGACCCTATATGATATTATATCCCCTGAAACTGTGATTCAAAAACTTCCTTTACAATGTTGGCCTTGTGAATCCAAACCTGTTATACGTACGTACAGTATAAATGAACAGAGGCGCAATGAATTTAGAATCACTATATATTAAACGTTTTTTAATTTAGTGATGTGAAGTACATACATATTTCAGCTATATAGGGTGTATAACGATAGAGTTTATGTCTTATGAAGATCAATATGTACTATTGACACTAATAAATATCATGTATTTTTGCATTATCACTTATTTATATGTATAAATGCATGCATATAACGGTGGAAATTAATAAGGCTTGGCATCACAGTTAGTTTATATGTAAACTGCATACATACTATTATTGTATTCATTAAAGTTGACTTTCATATCGATTTGATCCAGATGTAGCTACTGTCTTCTTAAGGGAATGTAATGCTAAATCATTATCAGACTTTTTAGCTTTCTCCCTCCTTCTGAAGCATTTTAATAGTTTCATAAAATCAGAGCTTTTCATAGCAAAGGCAATATTAGCTATTGGAATTAATCCCAACAGAAAGTTTGCTGTGATCTCTAGTGCTACACCAGCATGGTCAACAATGTTTTCTACATTCTGGTACTTTTCAGTAACACTTTGCACTCCCTGTATATTGCATATGATGAACTTGGCTAGGTCTTGTCCAAGTTCACTGCCTTTTGCTATAATCTGGCTGAATTTTGTCAAGAAGAATACGTAAACTAAAACATAGAAAACAGATAGGCAAAGAATCTTCACTTCTGGTGTATAGGAACGTTTCTTCATAAATTGTTGGTTCTGTACACAAAAAATATATACAGATATTGTTTGCTAGCCAACAAACCTTAGAAACCTGTTGCAATTTTTGAATTCACGTTTGGCCAGACCTGTCATGGATATCTGTATATTATACTGGCTTAGTTTATTTTCTATATACATAATGACATGCATTATGACAAGTTGGAGTAATACGTTCCAGTGGCTATTTACTTATATATCATTATGACATTGTATATGAATACAGCTTACCTTCCACACAATCCAAAAGATGTTAATTAGAAAAGACACTCCAACTGCTGTAATGATAGCAATTGGCAGGTATACAGAATAGAAATGTAAGTCTACATTGCTAGGTACACAGACTCCTGGGGGAAGGCGTGTTACTTGGTAACGATATACTGACAATGTCAGAATTGGTCCTATGCTGCACAGAAAGACTGTTCCTATTATCACTGATACATGTATGAATTTTGAATTCTTTGTGAGCCATCTTGATGATATTGGGAAGAATAGGGTCAACCAGATATGGATTATTTGTACCACCCATGTAATAGAGAGGAATGGAAGAGAAATGTGGTACATCACACCTACAGTATATGGACATATAAGGAGAAAAGAATTGTTTCAACTAATTGATGTGCAAATCTATATGATTACACTTATATATAATGAATTTCACCACGTAAAGTAAAATTTAAACATTTAAAGATACTCTAGGGATGACAGTACTATACGTATATAGTGCTACAACAGTGCATGACAAGCTCATCTGGAAAAAGTAATGAAACAAGGCTTGATCATATGATATTTACAAGGGCTATTATATAATCATAAAGAAATGTAATACTGAATAAGTGATTAAACCTAAATATGACACACCATGCCTATTTTTGCATCAATTATAGATTATGCAAGGTATGCCTAAAAGTATTGTGTGTACGTATATGGTGATCATTATATCATAATTATAATTATCATAAAGTAGCTATATATAAATTAATACTTGTAATGCATATACCACTTAAACTGCAGAATAATGTTGGATCAGTGATGGTTTTCAAGAATTCAAGGTGACTGCAAAAAAGTCCATTTTCAGGATATACTTTTCCAATGAACAGTATTATGCCTATTGTATATTTAACAATTTTATTATAGTAGAACTACATATACATATGTATATAACAACAAGTTGATATTTATATATCAAAAGCAAAATCCTTGTGATCTTATAATACTCTGTACATATAGACATATGCATTATTATTATGCCTTCTTTCATACCACTTATGAAGATGACAACATCCGCATATAGAATTAGAATTGGTGGGTATCTGAACCTGTGAAATGTAATCATAGCATAGTTATATACGTATATATAGTTTACAGTGCATGCAATAATAATTTTATACACTTTTTTAATATCTTAATATCTATTCTAAAGAAGGGTTGCTGAGTGCTCGAATAATTTCCTATCATATATAATGATCGTAGCTGGACATTTATATAGTAATTTATAATTTAAATCACTTTGTTCATTTTCATCCATGTATAATAATGGTTAATTGATAATTGAATTAATTGAATATATGTATATTATTTAGCTGGTAACAGGCAATCTTTATACATGAATCATATATAATTAAAGCTGGGGCACGTATATATAATATTATATGATAGTCTGGTACATAATATAATTGTATACATAACTTACAGCGTCTTCCTTCTCTTAAAGGTTAGTATAATATAAATTACTGTAGAAATCCAAGTTTGTAATATAACTTCATACAAAACAAAATCTTCCATTATTTGTCCAAATTTAGTATTCACTTGAAAATTTGAACAACTTGGCATACAATAGGATATATTTATGTTCTCTGTGGTAACCTCCGTAAATAGTGGATTACATTGAAGGACACTTTGGGAAGTTGAATTATCTCCATGGCCAGAGCCTGAGCCCTAGAATAATAAATGTTATATATGTATGTATACAATACACACAGTGGATCTAACCAGTGATCTGCATTCCGTCATAATATCTAAAAAGGTACTATTACAGGTACAGTTTCCTTGCAATTGGTAACAATGAAGTAGATCTTCTAGACCACAGTTAGTATCTCCAGTCCTATGCTGATAGTAATTGATGACAGGGAAAGTGAAGAGACTCCACACAAGAAGCACTGCCACAATTTGAATAATTACTGCAGCTCCTTTCTTAAGTTTTTCCTTTGTGAACTGAGACATTGGATCCTTTTGAATCATCATATACTGAATGGTCAGGAATTAATCTTTATATAGACTATCATATAGTTCTTTTGCACAGTACATGTTTAATATAAATTATATACGTATACTGTATTATACGTATACAGTTATATATATATGTTGGCTATATCTACGTATGTATATACGTATAAATATTGCAATATATTTTACTGTATATTGGATGTTGACTGTCATCAAAATTCGAAGTTAATTAGCAGTTTATTTTTCTAATGCTAGTGTTGTATATACATATATATAATGTCATCCATTAGGAGGCAAGAGTAGTAATTATATAATATTATAGACTTAGTTATTTTATTTTCAGGATATTATTTTTAAATGTTTAATTACAACATGTACACATACTTTCTGAATTGTTTTGGTAGACTGTAAAAGCATATATATTTGGGAAAATTAGGTGAAACTTATGAGTAAAAATTGTTTTGGTATATTCCATCCTTTGAAGATATATATGTATATACGTATGTATGGGAAAAAGCTAATGGGGCACTGCTGTCCATGGTACTTGCCCTCTTTTGTTAGGTTTAAATTTCTGGACCCTATATATGGGAAAATTACTTACTGTCACAAGCTTGATATCAAAATATTAATTATTGAATTCTCATTGTTTTAATTGACCAAAACAATTAGTTCATGCAATAACAAATATGGCTACACACACTCTTTGAAGGTCAAGTATACAATATCTTGGGAAAATAAGAGTCTCAGATACCACTACTGTAATAGGGAGGTGGCATGTCATTAGCTCCTGTGAACTGGATTAAAGGCGTGGCTGGATAGCCTCCTGGGGGAGGGGCTTGTCCAAACTCCTGTGGAGGAGGATGAGGTGTAAATCCATACTGAGGCTGTACCTGTGGGGGAGGGACTTCAGTGGGGTATTCCCCTTGAGGTAGCTGGTTGGTGAGGTCTTGGTCTGATGGTTGAGTGGGAGGCTGCACTGGGTAAGGTGCGGGCTGACTGTCATACTTAGGAGGTGCAGTGTAATCCGGGTCTATAAAGGGCGAGGTTTCTTCAGTTGTAGGGATGGTAGTACTGACTGGAATTAACGGTGCTGTAATTGTTGTTCTACTTTGGACTGATTTTTTTGCAACAACCACTCCAGCAGACAGTAAAATCAAACAAAAAGTTCCCAAAATAACTCCAACAACAATTCCTGTTACAGAAACACTAGTGTTAATGGATGGTGCTTGGCGATCTGTTTCAAAGGAAAAAAACAACAACATATGTACACAATATACGTATATCCTTTGAAACTAAGAATCTTCATAACTAACCTACATATGAACGGGAGCAGACAATGCCCACATCCTCAGAGTGATCGCAGTTATGATCTCCAAAGAAATCTCCCCGACAGTAATAGAGCTTTGGTTCAGACCCAGAACAGGAGACGTCATCTACCCAAATTCGTTGTGATGATGACCCACTAGTTGGATTAAAATAGTCATTTGCAACATAATTGAAGCCCATCTGTCGACAAGCTACTTCAGCAGCATGACTGTCCCATCCATCACTACAGACTGTGCCCCACGATCTGTTGTAATAGTACTCCAATCGTCCACCATACTGATAGCTGTACCCATCAGCTTTTGCCAGGCTCAGGGCACCGGCGTATAATGGAGCTGCAGAGTGATTCAATAGGTTAAAAGGGAAGTGTGCTTTAGAGGAATAGGAGGAAATAGGCAACAGACAACAGTATAACAGAGAGAAAAATTATTTCTATAAATTATACCATACATATGTATACTAAATTCCTTTATTATTACATGGTAATCATTGCATAAGTGTCTTGCCTTCCATCTTCCTCTGTTAGCTAAGAAATCAAAAACTAAGTTAATAAGCTAAGGGACTCACAGGTGGAGCACACTACACCAGCATTTCCCTCATGACAAGAGTACCTATATGAGGTGGAGCAACCATACACAGTAGTTTCATAGCCAGTACAGTCTAGATCATAACTCCATATAGTTGCTGAACCATATTGATCTTCATTGGCAACAATAGCATAATAGTACCCAAGCTGATAGCAGACCACATCAGCGTCATTGAGATCCCACTGGTCAGCACACAGGGCCAACCACTGACCCCTTATATAGACCTCCACACGACCTTCATTTGAGCTTGGTCCATTTACTAATCTGACACTAGTCAGAGCTACAGGTAGATACGTACATATGTATAATACTGTACAGATACATGTGTAAAATTGATAAATAGTTAAATAGTGTATATAAGGCCCCTAGATTTAGCATAGAGAGCCAAGGATTCACAGAAGATCAAGATAAAGAAAAAGACAAAGACTCCCAGGATCACTGATGAAGGGTGGAATTCCCAGAAACGGCTGTCTGACCCAGTGGAGAAGAAGATAAAAGAAGGAAGAAAAGACTCCTGTATCTTCATCTAAAGCTCTCTTTAGGTTTAGTCCCCCTATAGGCTCTTTTTACAGAATAGGCATAAAGCATGTAGGAAAATGGCTTCTTAGATTTTTCATGTGTAAAATTGATGTACATTTTCACTCTTTACTTCTTAAGAAACAGACGTCAGAGACCCAGAGGAAAAGGGAAGAAAACGTTACAATGATATTGTATACTCATCGAAACTCAAGATTTCCCTATATAATACGTAAGTAACAAGTCTGGGAAGATTCTTTTCTTTTTGTAAATTTCTCTAGCCTCATGCGAGGTCAACTATACAGGAAAGTGGTGTTTTAGATTATTTATTTATTTCCTAAAGATCTGTGTTTAGATGCAGAGTTACTTAGTGATAAAATAAATAGGTTATAGCATAATTCTCCTAATAGATGCATCTCAACTGCTATTTTTATGGCTTTGTTTCTAATGTATACATTAGCTTGTTTATAGCGACTGTCACTTTTCCATTGTACGTACATGCATAATTTTGTATTTTCATGTAGTCTAGAGTTCTTAGTTTTCTTTCAAACGAAACCAAATGTACAACACAACACCTTTATACTTCGCGCTGCAAGTAATCTGACTTAGAAGATACTTTTACATAAAGAACTGAATTAAAATTCTAGAATAGTAGACTCTAATGATTTAAAATGAAAAGAAGTGACAGAATGACAACTACGTATGTATGTATAAGACTGTCATGGAAGACGGTTTGCGTTTATATAGGCTATATGCACTGCGTATCTTTTACTAGAAATAATAAACAGAGTGCACGCATTAGGTATGCAAATTGTTAAGATATAAGCCATGTGTGGATAGCGAGACTGACATAGCTACCATTTATATTAAGAGCTTAGCAACTCACCAAGGTTGATCTGAATGTTGGAAAGGAAAATACAAGAAAACACTGAAAACCCAAGGGCCATTAGGGCCATTTTATTTTGCGGTATAGGCTATATAGATGAAACGGACATGTGACTTGTCCAATTAGGGCAGTAATGCTATATATAAGCAGACAAGGCATACAGAGGCTTCAAAAATAATTAGCAGTGGCCTTAAGCTTGGGATGGCAGTGCTAGCTAGCGCTATATACAACATGTGACTATATATGGCTAGCTATAGCACAGCTGGGAATAGTAGCAAAACTGACCATACAGACAGTGATCGTAAATAAGGCTAAGCATGTGCCCAAGCATAAAATATATTTAATTGATTGTTAGTATATAGACATGTATTATCGCTCCAAAAGTAGCCTGTTTTTTTTTGAAAACCATAAAATTTTACTTTCGCTTAAGTGATCAGTATAAAGTATAAATAAGAGAGCAAAATACAGCTAATTTTTAATACATAGTCAATAATCAAGTTAGCGTTAAGTATGGATATGTAGGTTCCTGATAAATGATTTTACTGGGAAATTTTAGCAATTTTCTCCTCGATTTTAACAATTCTGTCCTCCATATTTTTAAACAACACTTGAATAGACTCTTTCCATTCTTCAAGTTTGTTGGATACCTCCTTCTCAGACACAGGTATGGTATGGGAGGAGGATGAGTGCTACATACAATAGGAAGAAGTACGGTAGATGTATATACACAATTTTGTGCCTCAATGATTAAGGTTAACATTAACATTTCAATGATTCTCAAATGAAGCAAAACACATATATGTAAAATACTATAGATGTACATATTAATTTTGAATTAAAAAGTTCAAAGAATTGATTTATAGGAAAGGTCTAAAAAGTGATGATGCACGCTAAAACACTGTCAAAGTAGGGTGGAAAATACCCAACTATTAATAAACTATTAGCTAAATAAAATAGTGCATTCACAATAGTAGTAGACAGTCTGCTTACACCACCACTGAAGGAATGATGCTTTGGTGGTTCAGCATCTTCTTGAATTTCAGCTTCCTCCTCCTTCAATGTTTCCTCAGTGCTGGAGGGACTAATGTGGTTCTCCTTCAGAGCATCAATCAGGTGCGCTATACTCTTTTCAAAATTGTCTTCATCTTGGAAGCTGACCCACTGTGTCAAAGATGTACAAATTTCCAACATACATATATAAGGGAATGTTTCATGCAGACTATTACACTCCTGAACATGTGCTCATATCAATATAGGTAAACCCACACGCACATGAATAACCTAACACACCATTTTTCAACATGCTACATCTACTTTCAAGTAAAAGGTCTATAGGGAACTTAACCTAATGAGAACTTTAGATGAGAAGGTGGTTTTATTAATAATGCCTATGCACATACACAGTACATACACTATACTTATTGAGTCCACATTTAGCCACAAAGTGTAGGACAACATTACAAATATGATTGATACTGATAGTGGATTAAATAAAAAATAGAATATTGAATTATTAGAAGGAAGCAAAAGCAAGTATATATGCAATACTTTACCTGTCTGCTCATAATAATAAGCCTTAGTCCTGGATCAATGTTGGTGATATTCTCATAGTGAGCAGTAAAAATGCTCTTCTTCATATCTTCAGCCAAACCAAGCTATAAATATACGTACACAGCAGAACAAGGCTTTGGTAAGATAACAAATCAAATTGGAAATGTTCTTTGTATTGTATATAATAGTAACATAATTAAATATCCATTAACATCCCTTACTTCATCATGGCAGTATATTGAAGTGGCAGAGCGTTTAGTCATCAAAAACACAAAGGCTTTAGAATTCTGTAAAAGTGGAGAGCAATGTACTAAGTGAAGAATGTGATTCAATGAGATGTTAAACAGACTTGTATTCCTTCAGCTATTTCATTTCTCCACTTGTGACCAGGTCTGATACCACTTTCATCAATCCACACAGTGTAACCAGCAGCATTGAGTGCTTTCTAAATAAAAAGACATAGACATACACATGTACAACTGTAGTGCATGAAAAATCTAATACACCATTTTTCTATATGCTATGCCTATTCTTTAAAAAAGGTCTATAGGGAACTACGTAAACCTGGAGAGAGCTATGAATAAAGATACAGGAGTCTTTTCTTTCTGTCTTCTTTTCTTTTCTTCCTTCTTCTGCTCCACTGGACCAGACAGCTGCTTCTGGGAATTCCACCCTTCACCAGTGACCATGGGAATCTTTGATCTTTTATGAATCCTAGCTTATATATGTACATTCCCCACTTATATAAGTGTACACCTACTTATAATACATTAACTACATATGCTAATTCTAGTTTTACGGTTTTCCCTTTTTGTGATAGTCTGTGATTGATGATGACTTTTTGCTTGATTACAACTTTGATTAACCATATACACATACGTATGTAAATAGAAATAATATAATTTTGGCTACGTATATTACACTAAATGTATATCATTAAGTACTTTGATTTTTCTTGCCGTCTGTAGATTGACATGTGAATAGCTCAGAAACACATCTTTCTTGCCAATCTGACCTTTCTTATTCAGTAGACGCAAATCTATGTAACATAAAAGATAAAGAAGTCAATATATCTGTACATAGAAATTCAAATACGTTCAATTCCCTCTTTCCCTCTGTTTGAATGAGAGAGATAAGGATCTATTAAAAGTATAGATTTGACTTACTGTCAATTATTTCAGTAATTTTTTCTTGTTCAGTAGGGTTGTGTATTCCCATTGTGGCCAAGTCAGGAGGCGATATTTCCATCAACTGTAGGCCTCCTATATTTCTCTCCAGGAATTTCTTGCTGTAAACTTCGTAAGGACCGAGTTGCTGCATCAAGGCAAAATACAAGTTGAAACAATAAGGATCTTTAAACTTTATGACATGATAGGAGAAGCTTGTAGATTTTAGTCCCTTAGTCATACAAGTTGCAAGTTGCTTGAGGATTCACAGAAGATCAAGATTAAGAAAAAGACAAAGACTCCCAGGATCACTGATGAAGGGTGGAATTCCCAGAAACGGCTGTCTGACCCAGTGGAGAAGAAGATGAAAGAAGGGAAAAGAAGGAAGAAAAGACTCCTGTATCTTCATTCAAAGCTCTCTTCAGGTTAAGTTCCCCTATAGGCTCTTTTACAGAATAGGCATAGCATGTAGGAAAATGGTATCTTGAGAATATAGGCTATTCTAGCAGTGTACAAGTACAAGTTGACCCTCTGAGATATACAGTACACATACATACATAATATGCAAATATTCACTGGAAAATATTATCCCAAACCAGCCAAGTGACCTAAGTCTAATCTTGGCTGGGGAACCAAAGCCTTATTAAATTGGCAACAAGTGATCATCTCCCAGTCATCCAGGATGGAAAACATTTACTATCACTGGTTGCCAATTTAAGAGGACTTTGGTCCCCCAGCCAAGATTCGACTGCCAATACTTGGCTGGTTTGGTGTAATACATTCCAGTGATTATTTGCTTATCATCATAGCCTTTACACAGCTGAGTGCAATTAACTCACTTACTTCGTATATATACACTTACATAGACATAGACTAACATAATATACGTAGGTAGCACATACGTAGGTACACACATATAAAACACTCTTGTTTGTATGTGAGACCTTTTGGTTCATCAACCAGCGAGATACATCTTTAGGTGTCCAAGTGGACAGGTCTACTCTGTGAGGAACATCCATGTGGTCCAGTAAATGTCCTGCTGCTCTGGAAATATGAAATAAAGGACATTTGTAAGCGCATGCATTTTTATAGAATATACAAATAAAGGAACCAAATATTCAAGAAATAGAATTAACTGAAATTTGAAAGAGAATTGAAAGAAAATGATAAAAAACTAAGTATTTCAAATATCTAAAATCCACCTTTTAGCATGGCTTGAATTAGAAAATTCCTTGACAATCTGAAGTGGCTGTATCCAGCTACTAACATCCCTAAAATACAAGAGGAAGCAAAGGTAAAATTAAATAAACAATGCACAGAAAAATGTAAGACTTGAAGACAATCTCTGTTGCAAGTTTGATAACATGAAATACCAATACCACTTATAAGCATATAGGTATGTATACAGAAAGAACATCACAACTTGCTAACCTATCTCCTTTACATTCAAATATACATTTCAGTAGCTCTGTACAGGCAGTCTGAAGCTCAACACTTGGCAGTGTCAGATTGGATACAACCTTGTCCAGAAGCCTATCCTGTATAGAGTACGTATATATTATGTACATACATCAGAGTATTAACACATCACAGCTGAATCATATATCCAAATATGGGTTGCTTAATACTTTCACTTGTTCACAAACATAGTGCCACTTCCATGGTAACCATGCTGCTATGAATACTTTTACCTGGGATTCCAGATATATACTTAAATGCATCTGATTGGTCATAGGTGCTACTTAATCTATAGTGCCACTAGACTGTCCCTCCCCTTCCACACCTTTGGGCACTTATTCAGGAGGGTCTAGCAAACCAGACTAGGTACGTACACATACAGGAGCCCTTACACCCGTACTACCTCTGCCTAGCTGCAATGGAGCATTACAAGGTTCATTTGGATAGACTACGTTGGAAGCTTACTTCATGCCAAATGTACTCAATTCTAGTTGTGTCGGTAGCAGCACAGATGAGGTACCATACCACAGAGAAGATGGCTTCAGAGGAATATTCCAACAATTTCTACACAAACAGACAAGGATTCAATACACTTGAAACTTCTGATTTGAACCAAAATGGAATGAGGGTAGCCATATAATTGACTTATCAGAAGTTAGATGATAAGGATTTCTTTTAACTTATCTTTGAGATGATTCATCTAGGCGTAGACTTACTCTCATTCTAGTCACAGTAGGTCAATCTAGGCGTAGACTTACTCTCATTCTAGGTTGATCTAGTGGTAGACTTACTCTCATTCTAGTCACAGTAGGTCGATCTAGGGGTAGACTTACCCTCATTCTAGTCACAGTAGGTCGATCTAGGGGTAGACTTACCCTCAATCTAGTCACAGTAGGTCGATCTAGAGGTAGCTCTTTCTCTGCTCTCAAATCTGATGACATAACATATGCTACAATCATGTCCAAAGCCATCTATATACGTACATACATAAATAACATAAATAAACAGAGTAACATTTTACACACAAACTCTAAACTTTTACTCTAAATTTTGAGTTTTAGTAGGACAATTGTATTGTATTGGTGGTGATATTAATAAGATATTACGTATGTAACTTATCCTTCATAGGGACTCACAAATGCTGCCTCTTCATCATCCGAAAACAAAAACTTTACAGCAATACTCCAACTAATAGCATACAAGAGGATACAAAGGATCAATATTGTGCCATAGTAGGAATACTAGCTGCCAATGCTATAATAGTGTACTGTATATATTACCTTAGTATATTGTAACTTGTACTGTATAAATGTTCAGAAAATGTTTACATACTTAACACAGATTCTGTAATGCAATATAGTGGTCAAAATGTGATTACATGATCCAGTCTTAGAGTGGAGTTTAGTTATATACAATTACTTATCAGCTTCAAGATGTTGTGTAACGAGTGACTGTATCTCCTTCTGTTTCTTTGCAATCCTCTCCTTTTCTTTAATCTCTGCTCTTTTCCTAAGAGACACAACCTATCCAGGATTCAAGACCAATAGTGAGCAATATTAACTGTTACACACTTTGTGTGTATATGTGTACACTTCTAGCAACATGAACATTGGATCATACAATGTAACCAGGGCTGCATAGAGGGGGGTAGGGGGTATTTGCCCCCCTGCCCTAGGATTGATTTTGCCACCTTTCTAGACCTTTCGTAAGTTAAAATAAACTGCTTCGACACCCTCATTCCATTGTCACCCCCCTAAATTTTGAAATTTTGAAATTTTCCCCTCCCCCCGGCCCTAAATTCTGCATGCAGCCCTGCATGATACTACTATATTACACGTTACTGGATAAGAGGCCCTGTCATGTTGTATGTATATGTACCTCTAGTTTAGTTGCTGCCTTCTCCATTAGCAATCTTACATCTCTGAAATTATCTAATGAATTCTAAGTAAGCATATATACAATAAAATTATTTACATGGTGCAGTAAATATAGAGACATATGTATGTACATATATGTGTGCTGCTGTTCAGCTTAATAGTAGGCCAGTGGGTTAGTGGTTGTCCTAGTAGTAATAAGACATCCTACCCTATCCCGTGAATAATAATACTAGTGCTGATCACATGACCTCCAGCCAGTAGCATTCCTCAGAACAGGTCACACAACTAAAATGTTTAGACCATGGTATATAGGTGGGTGCTGAAATGTTGCATATGGTTCCACTGTGGTCTTAATATATACTGTACGTAGGTGAATAATCCTTATGCCCTCAACAATCCCTTCTACCAGGATTGTAAGGTTTAGTATAGAAGGCCCAAATGTTTTAAGTATATATTAAAAAAGGAAGAGAAGAGTACGAAGACACTCTGAACGACACTACTGTTACTCCGGAAGACATCAGTGTAAGAAATCCTTCACAAAACGATGAAATAAGAGTATAATACATGATAATTACCAAATCATTATCACTGGGAGTTTTATTAAATCTTTTATCCATGCTAATTTTTGACTTTTGGCGTTCCTAGTAACAAATAAAATTTAGCATTAAGATACATAATCAGTGACAGGTATAGTTTATAGTTTATAGGTTACAGGTATATGTACACAGTACTTTCTCTAAAGTATAAGAATTGTGCTGAATAAAAATTGCATATATTAGTACCAAATCACAATCTCACAATTTGTTATGGTACATACACTACTGATACATGGGAGCTGAGCATGTGACGACAGCCCACAATACTGCAGAACTATAAGTTAGCCCTTTCCTCTTGTTTTTGTTACTTACCTCAAAGTGTTTGACAAATTCAAGTGGAGTTACTCCATTTGGATATCCATCTATATCAGCAGATTGGAACAAGAGGGGCTGGCAGATCTCCTTCTCAACTAAATAACTAATGATTGCAACCGATGTAGAAGGCAGAGGACTCCATTTCAAAGCTACATGAAACACATTCAAACCTAGGCGACAAAGGGAATACACACTCATACTCAAATATATGGACACAATCATATTTACTAAATAATCCACTTATGGCTAATGAGATTGCACATATCAGGTACATCAGTAGTATTAATACATTGGAACTCCACTTATTATACGTAGATATACCAGTCCCTATTATCCTATATCCTTCCAAGGCTATAATTTCCATCACACTTCTGCAATGTCTTTAAGTTTGAAGTGTACTGATTCAGGTCTTGAAAACCAGGCATACATGGTGCCACCATTTTCAATCCCATATAACAATCCCCTAACATCCTTCCAAGGTCATACGTACTGTATATTACACTAATATATGTTGTTCTGAATACATACCTATTTCAGTGGTCATTTGAATGGCGCCAGGAGCATGCTCCTCACACAGCTCGTACAAGTACATAAAGTTGGTAAGGTCTGTATCATAGACAGCGAGGGCACAGAGAAGGGGAGTCTCCTGAAACACATTGCGGCTCATTAGGGCTTTACCCAAGCAACCTCTCCTCTTGTACAAAGTGACAACAGAGGACAGAAGAAAGGAATTCTGATGAGATGCAACCATATGAAGCAGCGTACCCTGAGATACCACATAAAGATAGAGATTACTCCAGTGTATTGGGATGGAAAGATTTACTATATCCACATATGATGGAAGGGAAATATTATTGCATACCAATTAACCTGTATACACTTTTCAGAGTTCTCTTGGCACTTCCTATGGTGAACACTTACAATTAAAGACACCCCTTACAGGTTTCCATACAGATATGTACATATAAGGTTATCCTCCATCCGTTAGCAGATTACAAGGATGTGAAGTCATGATGAGGCAAACCAAACAACCCTGTACACATTATGCACTGACAAAGGCAGAGAGGGTCTTCATTTATAGACCAAGCGGGTGATGGTAGTTGGGAATGAGTAAGAGAGATGGGTAGATTGACATACAAGCCTAATGAGATCTGTAGCCTAACCACTACTTCAAGATTGACCTCAAAATAGTTCAAGATTGCCTTCCCCTAAGTATTTATCATCATGCTACATGTCTAAGATGTTTGAGTACATTGTGATCTCAAAAGTGATTAAAATGATATGGTACGTACAATATTTTTATTGAAAAATATAATAGTTAGTGTTTGTTGGAGATGAGGCATGCTAGTTACCTACAGTGACAGATCCAAAAATTGGAAATTGGTGGTGCACACATTAATTTGATTGCACAATCACTACAATGACGTCATAGAAAACTTAAAACAAGAAAGGTAATAGAATGATTTAGACTACCGTATAATCATAGTAGAACGTATGAAGCTCAAAGATGCTGATTAGTTACTATTTTTAATAAAGTATTTGGTTCTTGACTATTAATTGTTATAGCCTCTACAATCATCAGTAGTCTAAGGGTGGTAACCAGGTACCCTAAGCACCAAGCTAGATCTACCACTGGACTGCCCTACTTGTTGGATACACCACTCATTATCATTGACAATACAATAGAGTGAGCTTCAAAAATGAAAAGAGAAAATAATAGATTTGTGAGATATCTTGGACACAGACAATAAATTTTTCAGACTCATGGAATGAATGCATAGGGTTTCATTGTCTGGCAAGAGTGTTGTATGTTTCAAAAAGGATAATTAAATCTAGCATTTGTTGCTTAGGAAAATAATATTCAAAAAGATAATAACGCTACCTGTATGATCTTAGATCAAGTTAACTGAATTTCTAATTGGTTGGTCACGTTTTATGGCTATGTCATAGAAATCTCATATATTACATAGTATACTAGGAGCCTGGATATGTTCTTTTAACTTTAAAATTCGTCGTAATTGTACCTGAGCACTCAAAAGTGATTATCCGATCCCGTAACTACAAAACCAGGGATACCATTTTCATGCATGACGTTGTTCACGTATGACTACAAGAAGACGCTGTAGCTGCTAGATGTAAAGAGGCGTCACTTGCCGAAGCTGATAAATCTTTTACCAAAAATCGTATCACTAAGTACCTAAATACATTATTCAGTGGCTCCTTTAAGGCTACCTGTCTAGTGTTCCTGTGAGCTGCTTCCTCCTTTTTTATTTCTAGCTGCGATAAAAGATGATCCTGGAGATTTACATCATTCAGTCTTTCTTCTAATTCCTCAATTTTATCTCGTGAATTTCTAAGAAGGTCCCAAATTGGTTGAAGAACGTAACTAGCACTGGCAGCCATGGTGGAGAAAGCAAATATATTCGGGGAATCCCCCAGCAGGATCTCGTCGGATGATGATAAATCATAGAAATGCTATGATTATGTTTCAACACATCCGGTTTATTTGTATAGTATGATCTCAAAACTACCATTATATAATGCGTGTACATCCTAGTTTAACCTAATACCGCGAGATGGCTACTCGCTGCAGCGCAGGTACCGAGGATATGCTGAGACAGATAAGTAAGCTGCATTCTGATAGGCTAAATGACCAACGCGGTCTCGGTCCCGTACTAGGGGTCACTCCAAGGTTACCTGAAAAGCCGTCTCTTCAACTCACTAGCGATAATCACCTCTCTGGAGGTACGAAGCAGGAAAAGTGGTTCCCCTGGTTCAAGAAATCAAAAAGTTCAAAGGCTCTTCAAAACACTCCCCATATCTTTATAAGTCCAGGTAATTAAGTAGTGTCTAGACAGTCCCTCTGAGTTAGAGTTTGTTATTTCTAGGTCCATCCCTGGTAGTGGCACGATCGCATACAATTATAGATACTTACGGCCACTAGTCTCATACACCCAAGGCCTGTATAGCGTGGGATTGTGAATTTTGGTCTCTTTAGCTACAAGTACACAATGTGATGAACCTGCCGGATATTGCCGGAAAGCCAGCTTGAAGCCAAGTCCGTCCCTACCGAACATTCCAAGCCAGATCAAGAGTACACCATGCCTTATTAGCCAAACGAGTGTTTCTACCGAATCGGTGAATAACTGTTTCGCTCTATGTGAGAGCATAGTGAGTTAATGTTGCGCATGCATTTATGTCACTTCACACCGGTCCACATGCATTAATTGTTAAATTATGCACGTTACCTGTACACCATCGTTACGTAAGTTAATAGTGCGCCCAAGTGATGTGTATGGTTAAGTCACTTAATCATGGTTAGCCTATCACATGATCACACTATCTCAGTCTTTCAGATGTACTATTCTATTCAATGTTATGTTTATACGTAGCTATATACGTACGTATATACTTTGTGTGTTATAATATAGGACATTAATGAACACTTTTCAGCTTCATATGACACAAGTAGCCAATTTGACAGTCAGCAAGAGAGGATAGAGCATTTAAATATGTTACTAAAGGAAACGTGTGGGAAAGTAGCATGTTTGGAAATGGAACTACAGCACAAAAAGGAAGAGCTGAAACAGTCCAAAGAGTTTGTAATCACCGTCAAGTCCTCATACTTGGATGTAAGCATTAGTTGACAATGTTCATATGTACTGTATATAACAAGTAATTACTTGCTAAAATAATACAATAATAATACTACGTATGTACATTCAAAGTGTTCTATATAGGCTAGCCTAGATCGCATAAATCTTATATTCTTTATGCTATAATATAAAAACATATGGAAAAGTGTGATTGAGATTAATGTTCTCCTATATATAGTGCGACAGTTTATGTGCATAACCTTAAATATTTTGTTTTTCAATTTAATTTAGAAAATTCAATGGTTGGAGAAGCAGAATGAAAAATTAAAGGTAAACAAACTATTAATGTATGGACTATATGTATACGTATGCAGAATACATAGTTTAATGACATGCATACCTTAATAATTTTTGTTTTTGTAAATATATTCCTTTTAACATAAATACTTTAAATTATACAGAAGAAGATAATAGAAGAAAATCAACAGTTGCATCATCTTGTCCATGTAAGGATTTACATTGCATAATTTAATTTAATTACATTATATTGTTTTTGTTTCCTGACCACTGTCATGTGTTTGCATGCTATATCCGTATATAAACTTATACTTTGTACTTATATGGGTCATAAATATAATATCTATTACAACAGTTCATGGTGCTAGCGTCATATATGGCTGAATTGTGTAATTTTAATGTTTGTATACTCTCCCTTTATATTTATATAGCAGCATAATGGCAATCAAAACTCCAGATTACAAGAGTTATTTGTAAAATGTCAAAAACAGGAAGTACGTAATACTACTTATGTAGAATAAATAGCTAAAGTAGGTTGTTTTACTAAATTTATGTCCTTCAAAATTTGCTTAAGGTATATACTACATATTGGCATGCAAACTTGACTTTAGTCTGACGTAGCCAGACCACTGTCCTGCTTCCATTTTCATATGACGTAATGGGCAGGACAGTGTTAGGTTAGTGTGTCCTAACCCAAACCCCAACACTGTTCTGACGAAATTGCATCATAGCAAAATGGAGGAAGAACCGTGGTCGGGCTACGTCAGACTAACTTGACTTTGGTTATATATGTACGTATATACATCGTACACTATACATATTCTATAGTAAGAAATTTGACTCTTATATATAAAAAAATTATAACACAATTTAATGCTTCAATGAACTGAAATTTAATACTAATGGCTAATGGGATTAGAACAGGGTCACATGCACAGAATTGTTAATTGTAATTGTATAAATGAAAACAAACTTGCTATTTCTGTTGCATCTTTTGTTAAAATCATATTATACCTGAATTTGTATAGGGTGTTATCAAAGCAAAAGATAAAACAATCGAAGAGCTACAGGACACATGCAAGCAGCTGCAGGTTAGTAGCTTATTTTTGCATTGTTCTTTGAACATTATAATTCATATTTATATTCACACATGTAACTTTTTAATGATAAACCTACAGTATGTATTAAAATGTTTTAAATATATTGATTTTAAATAATAATTATGTACTTGTAAATATGCATTTCCATTTATAGGATAAGCTTGCCAATCAGGTGTTAGAAACTGACAAGGTGAACAGAGCCTATACAACTCTTAAGGTTAATATACGTATGTATGTATATGCTATAAATATCTATACTCTTTAGAATTGTACGTATGTGTATAAATATAGCAATTATGTATATACATTGTACAATATTTATTTAATTCATTAGAGAAGTCATTTTAGGAAATATAGAATGCTACAGAGTGTGTTTTAATTATTTACTTGCAGACTCACACTACTCAAGGGATAAATAAAAGTAACAGTATTATTCAGGTTAGATTAACATATTATTTTTTATGTTAACATGTACGTACGTACGTGCATGTATTTCATATGATAGTATTATAATATGATTTTACATTAATTAAACATACAATTATCATTTTTGCCCTATATCTGTTATCAGGATAAGCTATCAGGCCAGTCTGAAGGAAATGTGAAGAGTCTCTTTGGTTAGTTTAGTTATATACGTACGTATATAACATATGTGTACATATTCTTATCCAATTTAATTATATATACGTATGTACCATGATATGTATATAATTCAGGTACTCCAGTCAAAATTGAAGATCTGGTAGACCTAATTCCAGACATGGCCTCCAAATCCCATCTGATAGCTGCTAAACTAGGCTTGAGGTCTGGCCCTCACTCACACTATGACTCTCAGGATATCCTGAGGACACGAATGCTTGATATGCTGCAAATGTGGATTGATTCAGGAGCTAATGCAACAATAGAGCACCTCATTGATGCATTGAAGAGCCCTGCAGTGGGACTGCACACTGTAGCTAGCTCATTAGAGAGGCTCAGTCACATAAAATGATATTCTAAATACAAAGGGTATCACACATGCAATAATTATAGTAATAAACTATTTTTAAATTGTATTGTTTCCTATGTAATGGCACTCATATGCATTGTACTGTATACCTTTTTGTATACATACATATGCATATGTTTTATAATGGACTTCAAGTGTAAACAACTCTAATTTGTGAATACCATTTTACATGTACATTATGTACATTTTTGTTATCAATCTATATACGTAGGTCTTTCATTCCACAACACACACTATACGTACACATCTGATCAGCCATTCACATGCATAGGAATCACACCACAAATCTAATAAGATGTTAACTAGTACAAGTTTATTGAAATAAAGTGTCACTCTTCAATTCTAATTACATACTAGTTATTGGTTATAATCAGTTCACTCTTCAGAAGCATTCTTTGAAATGGAAGTGTCTAAAAAGACACATTATAATAAGCGGGCTCTGGATAGTCTTCATAATCATCATTCATTGTGTTAGTTTGTACCCAGTCGTCTGATGTGGGCTGAACTATGGCAGCATGCGAGGATGGTGTTTGATAATGTTCAAGATCTTCAGGATAGGCTGTTACTCTTGGTGTTTGATAATGTTCAAGATGTTCAGGATTGGCTGTCTTCTTTTTAAATATTTGCGGTTTCTTGGCTTTTATAGGAGGTTTTCGTTTGGTGACAGATGGATCAGGTTCATATAAATTAACATTTCCACTTGTGCTATTAAAACCAGCATCTTGTGGATTAATGTTCACTTCTCTAGGAACATCTTCCTGCCCATGTATCTCATTAGTTGTCTCATTATCTCCCTCACTCTTGCTAGGTTCACACAGGTCCTGAAGCTCCTGATCAGTGACCTGTCTCATGGTAATGCTTTCATCAACAGCATTGCTATCCTTTCCTTTTATCTTTCTTTGTTTGCAACAACTGTAGATTATATAAAAAATCTTTCATGTTCATAAAATTTATATATAAAATTATTATAATACTATACTTTATAGAAATGTATCAAAGTAATCCTACATTTACAAAATAAATATAAAAATTACTGTGAAACTGCAAAAATTCCAATGTATACATGCAGTAAATCAATAGTTTGCTAGAAAAATAGACATACCACACTAGGAGAAAGATTAGCATAACTGTTTCTACTGCAGTTAGTGTGCCAAGGATGACTATATAATATAGAGAGTTGGGAAACAATTACTGTAGTATCATGACATTATTATAATTTGGCATGTTTATATATAATTTTTTATACAATAAATATACGTACATATGTATATATGTACTATATATGATTATTCAGTTTTATAACCCAAAATTTACCATACCTAATACAAAATATGATGACAAAGGCATCTGAAGGGATTTGGTCTCTGCTCCCGACGAGAGGGTACTTTCATTAAAACTAACTGCAGGTCCATATCCAGCATCAGTAGCTGCTGTAATAATAATATCATATGTAGTATCTGGAATTAGACCATCAAATGTAAAGGTGTTCACTTCGTCAGTAAAGTGGAACTCTGTCAGAACATCCTCTCCTAAAAGGTCTATCTATAAAAACATGCAAACCATTAAAGTATATAAAAGGTGTACAAGGTATTATTGTATATACCATAGATTGCTCACTTGATATTTTCTGATTGGTCCATTGTCAGTATTTGGTGATAGCCAATGCAAGATGAAGGAGGTACTTGTATGATTACTGGAAGTAATGTTTCTAACAGGACCTGGAACTGTATTTTATACGTACATAATTTATAATGTCTCATGAAAACTGTAGTAAGTATATAATAATATAAAGTTACATAATAGCATATGAACTTACATAATAATACACTATATATCCATACAACATGATTGTGACATCATATATAGAGATGTTAATTACCATCAGCCAATGTTATCAAATTTCTTGGCTCACTCCATTCAACTTTACCATGTGGAAAGTACCTCTTAACTGTCACATTATAATTGGTGCTTGGAAGGAGATTGATGAGGTTGAAATGTGCTACACCAGATGAGTTCACCATTTCCTGCTGAGAATCACTCCACTGTATCTCGTAATGACTTATTCTACTGTCATGATTCCAAATTATGTTTACACTTTGGGATTCAATTTTCTTTATCTCCACTGTCAGAAATAATAATTGACATTAAAATTAGTACAATAGCACATTTTTTCAGGTGAAAATTAGACAAAAATATAAGTTTGTTTAAATAAATGTCTCCAATACTTCCTTACCTGTCTCTCCTCTATCCTAGACTAGATATACCGTGAATTACATCAAGAAATTCATGCCGCATTAAAGTCTAGGCGGTTTTAGTTTTAAAATGATTTTAAGAAAAAGTAATGTAATTTAATTCATACGAATATACAAGTTTGCAATACCATACATTACAGTAATTATGTATGGGGAAATCCCGTTTGATGCATGCACACTGAAACACTTTGCACGATTATGCAAGAAATATATGCCCACATGAATTTCTTGAATTATGGTATAACAGTATATAACAGCAAAGCATGTTTGATTAGTAATCTATAAGTATGGTATATACGTATATTATAGTACTGACCGTATAGTGTTGGGTAAGTTGTAATATTTGTATATACTTCAGGTCCATAGCCGGCATCAGTAGCCATTGAGATGGTAATGCTATAGCTTGTGGCTGGACTGAGTCCATATAGAGTATACTCAGTAGTATTTCCATGGAGATGGATGGTTGTACCAGGTTCCCAAGTAACCTATTAGAAAAAACTACATACATATAAATACTGGTAGCAATATTATATATACGTATGTAATTTTCAAATCGTTTTGCCATATTTCAAGATTTTAATTGCTGATCTGAAGAGGTAGCTTATACAGTCATGGATTCTTTTACATGTATATAGTTAAACAGAAGCATACATATACATGTACAATTAATTAACTTGGATAGAACAAGTGTTTCTAATAAGCTAAGGAAGCTAGTGATAAATATAATTTAACTGATAATATTATGAATATATCCACTAACCTTAACACTTCTTATTGGTCCATAAGTGCTATAAGGTTGTCTCCAATTAATCTTTACTGAAGAACTAGTTTCATTTGATATTTCAACATTAGTAATTGCTCCAGGAACTGAATGCAATATAATATATACATAGACACATAATATATGTAATTCACACTCATTACTATTTATATTGCATGTTGAATTTTTAATATGTTTTGACATTAGGTAATTTATTATCTATATATATGAAGACCTCTAGGTATAACAGTATATGACGTAAAATACATGCAAACCCTATTTTCTAATGCCGATGGTTTATATGTATAATATATCACATCTAACAGCCGACCCCTATTAGTAATCTCTTATTCTACGTATGTACATAATCCATGAGCTTTTCTAACATGTTTCATGTAGCAAATTATTTATAATTGCCTAGGCTAACCATCTGCAAATGTTCTAAAGTCAAGTTCATCACTCCAATCACTCCATCGTGATTCAATGAAGCTTCTCACTTGCACACCATATTGAGTATATGGTAAAAGTGCTGATAGAGTAAATATTTGACTGGTAGTCGTATAATTAGTCTGGATCCTTCCAAGAGATGCTAATCTCAACTCATATTTTACTTCATTAATTCCATGTGTGTTTGGTGGTAGCCTCCAAGAAATAACAGCTCCATTTGAACTCACTACTTGCACTTCAACATTCAACTCTATATACATAGATGTATATTATATAAATTTAAAAGAAAACTAAATAGCATAGTTATATATATAACTCACCAAGCCTATATAACAGCATGGATATACAGGCCAATATACGTATATACATGAAAAAGTTGAATAATTACTATTCAGATATAGATCCAATTAAGTGACCAAAGTCATATATTTACTGAGAGACCTGAGTCAAAATTAAAATAGCAATCAGTGATCACCTCCTAGACATCCAAGATGGAAATAGTTTCATATAACCTTTGCACCAGCTTAGTGCAATTAACCGCCTTAATGCATCTTTCAGTTGTGTATATATATGTATATACATATGGTTTGCTAATATATAAATATTGATAGAAGTACTATGTATGCCACAACATTTCTTACGAAAACTTGTTGTTTTTGTAAGAACTTTCAGTCCTCTCAAGATTTGCTTATTAATGTAAACATCAGCTTCTATACTGTACACTACATCCTTCTCCAGTCCAGATATTGTAACTTCTGAAGACTTAGTCCATCCCCAGTAGGTTTCATTTATGTATATAGCAAATGAGATTTCCCCAGATGAAAGATAGCTAGCTTTTGAAAGGAAAAGGTGAATGGAATGATCATCATTCGTGTTGCTAGAAGTTCTTATTTCATACATCTTGCCTATATAGATACCAATATATAATGCTACATATATAAAACATGTACACATGGTCATACTTACATTCTCATGCAATTAATTAAACCTGTGGTCAGTTGCAAAAATAATTACTAACTTCCTTGACATTCTACAGCAACATCTTTTCCATGGTTACATAGAGTGGGAGATTGTTCTGCTTCAATGACATTGCAATAATGTAATGCACTCTCTTGTCCACTACACTCAACCTGCTGTAGCTGTACTCTTCCATCTCCAGGTAGATAATAAGCTGAGATAGCTCCATCGGAGTACCCAAGCTGTCGACAGGCTACATCCGCATCATCCAAGGTCCATGAATCATCACAGATAGTCCCCCAAGTATCATTTATCTGTGCCCAAAGACCGCCATCTTGGTTCAACTGAATAGCCCAAGATTCAGCTGAATGATCTATAATAAAGCATATATAGTTTAATTTAATGAATTATATTATACATATATACGTAGCAATGCATGTGTTAATTATATATACACTTATATATACACGATGCTTAACATCTAAGAACATCATTGGGATTGTTCAAAGTGGCAGAATTCTGATCTAAAATATAATGTAGTTTGATAAAAGCATCAACCTCATTAGGTGCTATATATATATTCCAATTAAAAGGGAGAAACATAAATTTTGCCCATATGCATATATATGAATCATACAAACATTTTCCTATATACAGATTTGTTAGGAAGTTTTATAAAGCCACTTGTGTGCATATTAGTTAATTTACTAGTTTATTTTGCAGTTCAAATATTTTTATATATATAAAGTTTCACCTATCTACATAATACTCCTTATCTATTATACATACTCGTCAGAGCAGTCATAGAGCACACTGCACTTGCATCCATTCCATGATCACAAATGTAATTTACTTCTCCTAAATGTGGACATCCAAATAAGGTATTCTCATCTCCAGTGCACTGTAGGTTATCAAATAATATTCCGTCACAGCCAGGACCATAAGCAGCAGATTGTGATGCACTAATAGCATACTGATATCCCAATTGTCTACAAACAACAGTAGCATCAGCTATATCCCAACCATCATCACAAACTGTATACCACGAGTCATTCCTAAGTATCTCAACTCTTCCTGAGAGTGTGGAAGAGGTCTCTTCACCATTTACCAATCTTACTTCAGCTATACATACATATTATATAAAATCAGAAGAGTGAGTGAAGTAAAAATGTCATGGTGAATATGTACATACATGATATATATATCCTGCTACTTACAATAGGAACATGTAACTCCAGCATCTTCACTGTGGCTCTTATCAGATGTATACTCATCATAATAGCAAATGAAGAGACTATTCTCTGATCCCATGCAGGCTACATCGTCCATCCAGATTGGTCCCGTTCCTTGACCATAATAAGCTGAAGTTCTTGCATATAAAGCATTTGCATACCCCAACATTCTACAAGCTACGTGAGCATCATTAATGTCCCATGAATCATCACTAATAGTACCCCACTGATTATTAAGGTACACCTCAACTCTACCAGATTGAGATAGAATGTAACTACTGCTACTTCCTGTTATACGAATGGCTCCTGAAAATTCTATGAATATTCATAAAAGAAGAGATTTAAAGGACATTTCTTATCTATGCATCTATTAGTCTATCTTTATCTATATACATTTAGTCATTATTATTATTATTATTATTATTATTATTAATAGAAGAGATTTTTGAAGGACATTCTTATCTATGCATCTATCAGTTTATATATCTCTACATACATACATATAGTTATGATTACCATTATAGCAGACAACACTGGCATCTTCAGAGTGATAACAGTGGTGTATACCAATACCAGAGTGACTACAATCCAGTAATGATCTCTCACTTCCTCCACATCCAAGATTACTCAACCAGATAGGTCCAGTACCAGCTCCAAAGGCAGCCCTTGAGTAGTAATAGAGCACATTTTGATATCCAAGTTGTCTACATACTACCAGAGCATCACTGTAACTCCACGAGTCATCACACACAGTTCCCCATTGTCCATTGATGTATATCTCCACTCTACCAGCATGAAAGGATTTGGACTTTGGACCACCAACCAAACGAACTGAATCTACATATAGAATTATTTTTTAAATAAAGTATATACATATATTTTATTTACAAGTAAACATTAGAATTTTATATATATTAAGTGTATTAATTCTTTGCTTACTATTAGAACATATCAAACCGACATCTTCATTATGTCCACAGTCATAAGTATCACCAAGTGGTCTGTGAGTACAGTTAAATACTGATTGTTCATTTCCTGTACATCCTAATCCATTCAACCAAATTCTTCCTCTTCCTTGTCCATAGGCAGCACTAGTATTTATAGCTTCCACATGATTATATCCCAGCTGTCCACAAACTACTTGTGCATCTTGAGAATCAAAATAGTCATCACAGACTGTTCCCCATTCATTGTTTGTAAAGACTTCAACTCGTCCAGACCAATAGTTGGAAAACTTGACTCCTTGTACAAGACGTATGATTTCTATTAGTATAACATAACATGATATTATGTATAGGGAATTTAGAAAATAAATCTGATATGAAAAATAGAATATAATGCAGATATTACAAACAAATTATGCTTACTCTTGGAGCATTGTATGAGTTCCCTGTAACAATAACTGTACCCTGTACTAGTCTGATATTGACAATCCAAAAGTGCTGTCTCATTTCCATAGCAATTCAAGTTAGTAATATTATAATAGTTATAATAATAATTATAATTATTTGTCAATGAACCAGTCTCATATCCAAGTTCACTGCACATCACTTTGGCACTCTGAACACGTGAATGTACTGAGTTTGCTCTACAGACAATGTATTGTGTGCCACTAAGAAGCACCTGTGGATAGCCAGTTATAATTAAGGTATCCCTTTCCATGACAGTTGAGTTGGATGAGAGGGTAACTTTGCCTGCATCATGATATTTTGTCACATAAATGCTAAAACACCGGTCGCAGGTATCAAAATTAAGACACATGTACAGTAGCTTATAAGATATACATTATTAATTTGGCTTCATGTATCTAAACACACAAAGCCATATTTTAATATCTAATTATATATAAAATGATCCATTAAAGAATTAACCTTTTAAGCAAGAAGCCCCAACATCTTGAAAATGTGTACAAGTATGGCTTAATTGACTGCAGCTAGACAGTGTTGACTCTGTTCCACTACAAGATACCCCTCTCATCCATAATCTTCCAGTTCCAGGTCCATAGTAGCCACTCTGATCAGCAGATCGGGCAAAGGGATAGCCAAGTTGTCTGCAGACTACAGAGGCTTCCACCATGGTCCAGTTATCTGAGCAGACTGTGCCCCATTCACCATCCTGATACACCTCCACACGACCAGAGTAGAAGTTACCAGTCTGTTGACCATTCTCTAGTCTGATGTTATTTGCTATTTATATAGAAAAGGAAGGAAATATAAATAATTAAATCAAAACATATATATGGCAATTTCCCCATCTACATGCAGATATATGTATGTATAATATACTTTAACAATCCTAAAGCCTCTATGGTGTCCTTTACTCAGCTATTCATGTATGAACAATGCAGTCCCTATACTCTTTACTCGTTAATTGTAAGCTGAGTATAATATACAGACATATATAGCCAACCTCCTATAGTATATATCATGTATACGTAGGTGGATCTTTGACTTTTACAAATTCCTAGATAAGTACTCCATGAAAGACTCAAAGTGACATGCAGCACTGATGTAGTTTTCATTTCCCAGAAAGGACTGGTTTGCCCGGACCAGCCAAATGAAGAAGGAAAATGGATCCAAACTCATATATTATATATACGAGTTAAGAGTAATTGCCTTAAGGATTTTGAATTTAAAAATGTAGCATATAGAGACGTTACATTCTTACGTATCACATTTTAAAGAGTTACGTATATACAATAAAATATTAAACTGAAAGAACAATACTATACAGCTCACCTGTAGTTGCTTTAGGAGAAATCGTCAAAAATACACACAAGGAGACAAAGATAGTCCCATCAAGTTGACTTGAAAATAGAGACATATCACAATAAACCTTATAGGTTAAACTGTTTTGCTATAGTTGGACTACTTGAAAAAAAAAACTATATTATTCTACGTAAAGACAACAGCTGGTGCAATATTATATATTTATATATCCATGTTTATAACAACAAATCAACATTGGTTATAATGATTATCGTTAAAAGGGTACATGTTTACTAAAGTGGGTAAGTACCCAAGCTTTGTTTGTTTTGAAACAGCCTTTATGCATTCTTTACTTATATACTGATTCTTTATACGTACCTACGTATATCAATTCTATATATATTATACAGCAAAGAGAGCTAGGGGATACGCAAATTTAACATATTATATATAGCTAATGAGGAGAGAGAGAGAAATTCTCAAAACGCACCTTCTCATTAATGTAAGCTAGGGGCAACATTGTATTAGGCTCATGATATTGTCATCCCGCCTGAAGGTCTTAAAAGGAGTGCTTTCTTTATTAGTGAGGATATTATACCAGCTTCATCCTACTTGGCCTATGTATATACAATTTTACCATAGTTTCAGATATATACAATTTACTGCACATATATATACGTATAAATGATCACAACCTAATAAGATTGATGTATCCTAGACTAGCTAGTCTAAAGCTCGAGCTTTAGACTGTAGATCTAGAGACTTTTATACAATTCCAAAGTAATGCAGGAAAATAGTCTATATTCTTACGCTATCAAATTAAAGACAGATGTTATAGAAAACCAAATAACACATACACACGTGCACATAATATCAACTGCACACTATAATTGTATGATATCTGTAATAAGGTATATATGTATATTGCAGAAGTTGTATTGTTTTAATGTATCCATATGTAAATTAAATTTAGTATTGTAACAAACAAACACTCTTCAAACTGATTTCATGTTATGTGTATATACGTATCACAGATATTGCTGTAGTGTCTAGAAAGACACGTTGTAGTAAGTTGGCTCTACATAATCATCAGCATCATCATCATCATCACCACTGAGTTTCATTCGTGGCTTAGGCTCTACTGGAGGGTGAGCCCTGGCAGCAACTGAAGAAGGTGTATCATAATGATCTACAGATTTATCAGATGATTTTAGAAGTTGTTGTTTAGTTGGAGCTCTTAGCTTGAAGTGGGCGGGGTCACATTCATAAACATTAGCATCTCTTTTTCTGCCTTTGAAGGTGGAATCTTCTTGCTTAATACCAAGCTTTAGATCCATTTCTTCATATTCAGGCTGCTGCTGGAATCCGTCTCGTGCTGTTTCATCTTCTTTTACTGAAGGTTCACGAGAGTCTTGTTCTCTATTGACCTGTCCCATGGTTATAGCTTCATCCTTATTATCAGTTTTCCCTTTCGCCTTTCTTTGTTTGCAATAACTATATGTAAATATGATAGTGCATTTTACAATTTATTTGATAATAGATCATCTACATATACTAGATTTTTAAATCCTTTTTAAAGTTTTAATTGTTTACATACCATATTAGGAGGAGGAGTAGAACAACAGTTTCTACTGCAATCATTATCCCAAGAATGACAACAATAATTACTGCAAAACACACATATGTAGTTTAATCAAATTATATATGTGCATATATATAGTGAAAAGCTGAATGCATTTCTAATAAACCTATTAAATTTGATGACAAAGGTATCTGCAGGGATTTGGTCTCTGCTCCCGACGAGAGGGTACTTTCAGTAAAACTAACTGCAGGTCCATATCCAGCATCAGTAGCTGCTGTAATATTAATATCATATGTAGTATTTGGAGTTAGTCCATCAAAGGTAAAGGTGTTCACTTCGTCAGTAAAGTGGAATTCCATAATAACATCCTCTCCTAAAAGGTCTATCTATAAAAACATGTAAACAATTGAAGAAATGTATATGAAAGCTGTACAAGGTATTATTGTATATCATAGATTGCTCACTTGATATTTTCTGATTGGTCCATTTGGTGATAGCCAATGCAGGACGAAGGAGGTACTTGTATGATTACTGGAAGTAATATTTCTAACAGGACCTGGAACTGTAAATTTATAATATCTCATGAAAACTGTAGTTTATATAATATATAGCTACACATGAATATGAACTTACATAATAATACACTATATATATATATATATATACGTACAACATGATTGTGACACCATACATAGAGATTTTAATTACCATCAGCCAATGTTGTCACATTTCTTGGCTCACTCCATTCAACTTTACCATGTGGAAAGTACCTCTTAACTGTCACACTATAGTTGGTGCTTGGGTGGAGATTGGTGAGGGTGAAATGTCCTATACTAGATGAGTTCACCATTACCTGCTGAGAATCACTCCACTGTATCTCGTAATGACTTATTCTTCTGTCATGATTCCAAATAATTTTTACACTTTTGGATTGAATTTTCTTTATCTCCACTGTCAGAAATAAAAATAGACACTAAAGTTAGTAAAATCACACATTATTTTCATCTGAAAATTAGACACAAATATACATATGTTCTCCAATATACTTCCTCATCTGTCTCTCCTATGGCTCCATGCTCCATGATAAGTTGCTAGTATTTGTACTGTAAATACCCATCAAAATAGTAACCTTATAAGGAATATTTTGTCCTTGCACGTATGTACTGTAGATATACCGTGAATTAGATCAAGAAATGCATGTTGTATTAAAGTCATGCATATGCAGTTTTAGTTTAAAGATGATTTCTAAAAAAACATAATTCATGCAAATTTTGCAATACTATACGTATGTTACAGTAATTACGTGTAGGGAAATTCCGTTTGATGTAATTTGTGTGCACTGAGACACCTCACACGAATATGCACAAACTACGTAGATGCACACATGAATTTCTTGATTTACGGTATACCATTTACTGGCAATATAACAGTAAAGCGCGTTTGCAATTTATAGACAGTAATCTGTGAGTATATATACAGTATAATAGCATACTTACCATAAAGTGTTGGGTAAGTTGTAGTACTTGTAAATACTTCAGGTCCATAGCCGGCATCAGTAGCCATTGAGATGGTAATGCTATAGCTTGTGGCTGGACTGAGTCCATATAGAGTATACTCAGTAGCATTTCCATGAAGATGGATGGTTGTACCAGGTTCCCAAGTAACCTAATAAATGAAGTGAATTGATTAATTGGGACTCGATTAATAGAGGACATATTGATGGAATGGATTTTTATTTTTGAAAACTTACCATAATATAGTCAGTAAATTGGAAAAGGTAATATGGAACAAAGTGGCTCTTTGTACCACTCATTGTAATTGACTAGAGTGAGTGTAAAGCTTGTACTGTAATAATTATCCCATTGAGTTTGTAGCTAACAGGTAATATGGCAAAAAGTGTCGATTTGGTGCAGTCAGAAAAGGTTAAACTAGTGCAGGAGTTCTATGTTTAATGTTAATATGTAAAAGTACACTGTATCAACCTATACTACAAAGCTTCCCCACTATATGTACAATGGCATAGGACAAGTTTTTCTAATAAGCTCATTACTCTATAAAAGAAGTGATTATAATTTAACTGATAATATTATCGTATATCCACTAACCTTAACACTTCTTATTGGTCCATAAGTGCTATAAGGTTGTCTCCAATTAACCTTTACAGAAGAACTAGTTTCATTTGATATTTCAACATTAGTAATTGCTCCAGGAACTGAATGCAATATAATATATACATAGACACATAATATAATTCACACACCAAAGGAACTATATATAGGCATATATTTTCATGAATTTCATATAATTAAAGTATATTACTAATGCATATATATGTATAAACATGTTTTATTGCTATCAGATAAATTGATTACTTGTTCCTTGGAATTTACTATATATATGTATTGTTCTTTATAACATACGTACGTATAACAAAAAAGAACAAATTGCATGAAACTGAATTAATTTATAATTACCATCAGCCAATGTTGTCACATTTCTTGGCTCACTCCATTCAACTTTACCATGTGGAAAGTACCTCTTAACTGTCACACTATAATTGGTGCTTGGAAGGAGATTGGTGAGGGTGAAATGTGCTACACTAGATGAGTTCACCATTTCTTGCCGAGAATCACTCCACTGTATCTCATAATGACTTATTCTTCTGACATGATTCCAAATAATTTTTACACTTCTGGATTGAATTATCTCCACATCCACTATTTCATATAAAATGTAAATACAAACGTATAGTGACTCCTAGCTAAGATAACCACAGGCATGTCTATATATAGATTATATAGATTAGTAATCTGTGAGTATACTGTATAATTAATATGACTGACCGTATAGTGTTGGGTAAGTTGTAGTACTTGTATATACTTTAGGTCCATAGCCGGCATCAGTAGCCATTGAGATGGTAATGCTATAGCTTGTGGCTGGACTAAGTCCATATAGAGTATAATCAGTAGCATTTCCATGGAGATGGATGGTTGTACCAGGCTCCCAAGTAATCTATTAAAAATAATACTGGTAGCAATATTTTACATACGTAATTTTCAAATCATTTTGTCATATATTTTGCAAGATTTTAATTGTTGATTTGAAGAGGCAGCTTTTAAATAAATGGATATATATATATACAGTCAGGCATTCTTTTACATGTAGTTAAAAAGAAGCATACATATACATGTACAATAATAGTACGTTGGCTACATGAAAATCTAATACATGTACACTTTAAAAGCATTCTAACCTTAACACTTCTTATTGGTCCATAAGTGCTATAAGGTTGTCTCCAATTAACCTTCACAGAAGAACTAGTTTTGTGTGATATTCCAACATTAGTGATTGCTCCAGGAACTGAATGGAATTATTATAAATTCAACATGCATATGTTTTAAATAGTAATGGGTGTGTATTATATTATGTGTCTAGGTAATATCTACGTATATAATGTATATAAAATGTATGTCATATTATTTTATGGTATAGCTAGTGGATACTTGAGCATCAGATATTTGGACATTAGAATCCATTAGCTATATGAGGACCTTTGGGTGTAAAAGTACATGACATATACATAATACAAACCCAATTTTCTAATTCCAATGCTTTATTGTATTGTATTGTATTGTATTGTATTGTATTGTATTGTATTGTATTGTATTGTATTGTATTGTATTGTATTGTATTGTATTGTATTGTATTGTATTACATCTATGTAACAACCCCAATTAGTAATCTCTTAGTAATATAAGCTTCTACGTACGTATGTACATTATCCCTGAGCTTTTCTAACATGTTCCATATACGTAGCAAATTATTTATTATTGCCTAGGCTAACCATCTGCAAATGTTCTAAAGTCAAGTTCATCACTCCAATCACTCCATCTTGATTCAATGAAGCTTCTCACTTGCACACCATATTGAGTATATGGTAAAAGTGCTGATAGTGTATAATTCTGATTGGTAGTCGAATAAGTCCATATCCTTCCAAGAGATGCTAATCTCAACTCATATTTTACTTCATCAATTCCATGTGTGTTTGGTAGCTTCCAAGAAATTACAGTTTCATTTGAACTCACTACTTGCACTTCAACATTCAACTCTATATACAGATGAATGAAAGAATAAGGAGTGCTTGCTGCAATCGTCATGAGAATAAAGCCTTATTGAGCATCAGCAACATGGATATACTATATAATTTATAGGATTTTTTGATCTGGAGGTCTTCATCAGCATAATGAGGAAGAGGGGATTACAAGTCCTTTAAATAGAAAAATTGAGACATGAGTTGAGTGATGATGTAATGTAAAAAAAGGTGGTGAATAATTAATGAGGATTAAAATAAATTTAATTAACATGTTTAATGGGTTGAATAAATGTCCTCCCAAATAGGGTTCAGAGTCATCCCTGGATCCATGGTGATGCAGGGAGTAGTATGTACGTACATTTATAGACGCATATGAATGTATACAAACCTTGTAATTATGTATATAATGAGTTTTATACCCTAATCTTTTTATAATACTATGCCCATTCTGTTGTTAGGTCCTTTCTTGGAGCCATATGAATTATTTATATTATTTATATTATATATATCATATTAGATTACCTTAGTATATTGTAACTTGTAATGTATATATAGTACAAGTTACAAATTTAAATATACTAGTAGTGAAAGTTACCGCCAAATATATGAAATTACAATCAAGTACTACACAGTACAAGTTACAAATTTATGAGGTTCAAGTGACTATATATATAATATTAAAATTAGATTCAGGTACTAGCTACACATGCAGTGCAAGTTATATACAAATTTAAAGAGATCAAAGTGACCCATAGATATATTATACGTATATCCTAAGCCTCGTATACGTATATGCTTGATAACCATGGAAAATATTAAAATTTCAATATTCCATTCTGTACAATGCATTGAAAGTTACTTCTTACCAATTGATTTAAAGCAGACAGCTCCTGCGTCTTCTCTATGGCTGCATCCATGAACTCCCTCTCCTCTATGGCTACAGTCAAGGAGTGTCTCTTCGTTTCCTTTACATCCTAAGTCATCCAGCAAGATTCCTCCCGATCCTTGGCCAAAGTGAGAATATCTTGGAGCACTTATTGCATAGTTGTACCCTAATTGTCTGCACACAACTCTTGCATCGTTAGTGTCCCAATAGTCATCACATACAGTGTACCAGGAATTATTTCTGAATATTTCAACTCTTCCAGAGATCTGGGTAGCTGTCTCCACACCACCTACCAACCTCACCGAGCCTATATAACAGCAGGCACATGTGTGGGTTAATATATGTACTATATATGTATATATCTATAGAATACATTACATAATGCACCATAGAATAAATATTTATTCTATAAGTAAATTTAAAATATAGAAACATATAGTAAACAAGCAAATGTCAGCTTACGAAAATCAGTTGTTTTTGCTAGAGTTTTCAGTCCTCTCAAAATGATTTGCTTATTAATGTAAACATCAGCTTCTATACTGTAAACTGCATCCTTCTCCAGTCCAGATATTGTAACTTCTGAAGACTTAGTCAATCCCCAATAGGTTTCATTTAAGTATATAGCAAATGAGGTTTCCATAGAAGAAAGATAGCTACCTTTTGAAAGGAAGAGGTGAATGGAATGATCACCATTCATATTGCTAGAAGCTCTTGCATCATAATTTTTGCCTACATAGATACCATAATACATACATATACATATGCTGGATAATGAGATTACTAATAAAAACCTAAAGCCAGCTGTAAAATCAATTACTAACTTCCTTGACATTCTACAGCAACATCTTTTCCATGGTTACATAGAGTAGGAGATTGTTCTGCCTTAACTACATTGCAATAATGTAATGCAGTCTCTTGTCCACTACACTCAACCTGCTGTAGCTGTATTCTTCCATCTCCAGGTAGATAATAAGCTGAGATAGCTCCATCAGAGTACCCAAGCTGTTGACAGGCTACATCAGCATCATCCAAGGTCCATGAATCATCACAGATAGTCCCCCAAGTATCATTTATCTGTGCCCAAAGACTACCATCTGGGTTCAACTGAATAGTCCAAAAATCTGTAGCAATCAGCATATACTGAAATTACGCCTTTTTAAGGTGCCAAAATAGTTTTTTTATAATTTTAAAAGTAATGAGCCAATTCATTAAATAGGCAGGACATGTATCTGCTGGTACATGTAAGTTTGAATATAGGATGCAAGCTTAAGTTTAAAGAAACTACCATATTCAATGTCATGTAGTAACTATGTACAACTAAAAATGAAGTAGGAATCGATGGCAATGCTTACAACAGTATAACTACGTAGTAAGAGTAACCAAACAATTAAGATGTAGTCCCCCTGTAATTGTTAATTTTGACTCGATATATAGGAAAGATTTAAAAGCTGGTTAAAGGTTTAAATATGTGTATATATTTTGCTTTAAAAGCCTATATGCAACTGCAAGGTAAAGATCGACGTCACTACAGATTCCAGAAATTTGTGAAATAAGATTGACACTATGGTGGCTTGGGAATTAGGAATAATATATATATGTATGCGTAAATGGGGAAAATTGACTATGTTAAAGTTATAGTTATAGTAAAGTTATATATTATTATATGTATTTAGTGATGACTGAAGTATATATAAAAATATCATGGTAGTATATTCTACTACGTACAATAGGAACATGTAACTCCAGCATCTTCACTGTGGCTATCTTCAGATGTATACCTATCATAGGAGCAGCTGAAGAGACTATTCTCCAATCCAGTGCATGCTACATTGTCCATCCAGATTGGTCCAGTTCCTTGACCATAATAAGCTGAAGTTCTTGCATATAGAGCATTTGCATACCCCAACATTCTACAAGCTACGTGAGCATCATTAATGTCCCAGTAATCATCACTAATAGTACCCCACTGATTATTAAGGTACACCTCAACTCGACCGGAATGAGATGGAATGTAACTAGTACTGCTACTTCCTGTTATACGAATGGCTTCCGAAAATTCTATGTATGTATATGAAAAGAGATTTTTTGAAGGATTTTTCTTATCTACGCATATTTATATGCATCTGTCTTATAAACATCTATGTACATTTGGTAATAATTACCATTATAGCAGACAACACTGGCATCTTCACTGTGAGAACAATGGTGAATACCAATACCAGAGTGACTACAGTCCAGTAATGATCTCTCATATCCTCCACATCTAAGATTACTCAACCAGATAGGTCCAGTACCAGCTCCAAAGGCAGCCCTTGAGTAGTAATAGAGCACATTTTGATATCCAAGTTGTCTACACACCACCTGAGCATCACTGTAACTCCACGAGTCATCACACACAGTTCCCCATTGTCCATTGATGTATATCTCCACTCTACCAGCATGAAAGGATTTGGACTTTGGACCACCCACCAAACGAACTGGTACTAAAGTGTGTGTTAATTATAAAGTAAAATTATGTAACTACGTATATAATGAAGATCATTTCCTATATATATATAGGCATATACAGTATTTACCATCATGACATATATATTTTACTGACTGCAAAATGTATCTGTATGTATTAAATTTATGGCAGAGTAATTGAAGTAGAAAACTTAAGAGCAATTCTGTCAGCTAATGGGGTACTATGGCATTGCAGGTGAGGAATCATGTGGATGCATGAACAGGACAATGAATGATGTTGTCACTCGGTTCATACCTTCTGTGTTCTCCTACAGAAGATTTGTGGTTCTCTAGGGTTAGATATGTGTCTGCATTTAAAACGAAGATGAAGAGAGCTAAGAAGGCATCTTCCTGCATGGTGAATGGGATAATGGAATGCCAAGTCTCTGTTGGATAGTGAAGGTCCAGATGAGACAGCAAGACAGGGCAGGGACACAGCTCAAGGGGAAGATTATAAGATTGATCAAGTTGTGATAGAGGTGAACAAGTATAATGTTAAGATAACGGCACTTCAGGGGCAATGCCATATATATATCAGGTAGGGGAGAGTATTGCAATGGCAGCAGGTCGCTCAGTTCCAAAGCCTGGAGCAATTAATAGAGAGGACAGCAGTGGGAGCAACACATCTCCTCAGCAACAACACAAGATCTTTGAGGTGACTGTGAGACAGTGACAACAAACATCAACAAGCAGAGGCTGGAGTGGCTTGGCCATGTTGCTCTCATGCCTAACTATTGCATACCAAAGATAAATACCCATCCACCAAGAGACCGGAAGGATCTAAAGTCTCTATGTGTCTCAGAAGAAAAGTGGTATGATGAAGCAACTCATTCAAGGGATGAATGGCATGCCATTTACTGCAAAGAACTACAGACAAGTCTAAACCATCATCAATGCCAGTATGGGAACAACAAGGTGCTGTGTAGTGCATGACATGCCAGCAGTGGTTCCTTTGAAACGGACTAACTGATCACAGATGCTGTGGCTGAAACACTTGTGACACCCACACTTTACCTCCGTCTCCCCATATGGGGGTAGCGTGGCTTTTTTAGGCAGTGAAATAACAGGACAGGACATGCAGGATACATTCTATAACCCAGAGATAACCATCCTTATATTTCCAGCCCAAAGAGGGGCCAAAGTTTACACTATTACAAAATTTGCTTGAAAATTAATTTAACAAAGTAACACGTGACCAATCACTAATTCACAGTCAGTGTTCATCTGATAATATAAATTAGAATACCTGTTTAAGAAACACACCATCTTGGTGTCTACATTAAAATGAAACTTATATGAAGTTAAAAATCCTGCAGGAATAGGGACTAACTTAGATCGACATTGTATTATTTTCATATAATATGATTTTAGGATGTTGCATGAACAACACTAAATTCACTTGTACCCCATTACCATGGCAACAGACAGCATCTGTGGGGGTAATAAATGCAAGGAGAGTAATATCAACAGGAATTTGTGGTTATCAATTAACTGTGGATCGTCTTTGGCTAAGAAGTTGGGAGGGTTCTCCAGAGGCAGAGATCGAATGAAGCGCAGCAACCCCAACAGAATATTGTCCAGTGTCTTTGGGGGTAAGGGTGGCCGTCCGCTCTCCTGATCTCCACAATGAATGTCGCCCATTTTGTGTTCTGATCGGAATTCTTCGGGTTCTCCTTTGCAGATAGGTACGATAAATCTTCCACTGATGCGTGCCCGAAATGTTTGCTAGGGGATACGACCGCAGTCGCTGATGATAAGTAATGGCCTTGTTGTTAACAAATCTTCAAATGTTTCATTTTTGGTTCGCTGTTCTCCTTGTCAATTTTCCTGCTAAATAAACTTTTAATGCAAGGTTTGTCCTGCTGCCATGGCAAAGGAGTACAGATTAGTTAAACTCACCCACTTCCTCGAACTTACGGCAAAATACAATTACTCAGCCTCATATTGTATTTCGCCTGCAGTCCTCAAAAGTGGGTTATAACTACTACTTACTGTACCTGTTTGCAAGTCAGTAGAGCACACTGCACTTGCATCCTCTCCATGATCACAATAATGTCTTCCTTCTCCTAAATGTGGACATTCAAGCAAAGTTCTCTCATGTCCGGTGCAGTGTAGGTTATTCAATAGTATACCACCCGACCCAGGACCATAAGCAGCTGAGTGTGGTGCACTAATAGCATATTGATATCCCAACTGTTTACAAACGACAGTAGCATCAGCTATATCCCAATAATCATCACAAACTGTATGCCAAGAACCATTTCTCAATATCTCAACTCTTCCTGAAAGTGCAGAAGAGGTCTCTTCACCATTCACCAATCTGACTTCAGCTAAACATACATAACATATATATGTATACCACATAAATTAAAAGAGTGAAGTATGGTGTATATATGTACACTATCCTACTACTTACAATAGGAACATGTAACTCCAGCATCTTCACTGTGGCTATCTTCAGATGTATACCTATCATAATAGCAGCTGAAGAGACTATTCTCTGATCCAGTGCATGCTACATTGTCCATCCAGATTGGTCCCGTTCCTTGACCATAATAAGCTGAAGTTCTTGCATATAAAGCATTTGCATATCCCAACATTCTACAAGCTACGTGAGCATCATTAATGTCCCATAGATCATCACTAATAGTACCCCACTGATTGTCAAGGTACACCTCAACTCGACCGGAATGAGATGGAATGTAACTACTGCTACTTCCTGTTATACGAATGGCTTCCGAAAATTCTATGTATGTATAATAAAAGAGATTTTTGAAGGATATTCTTATCTATGCATCTATCAGGCTATATATCTCTACATACATACATATAGTTATGATTACCATTATAGCAGACAACACTGGCATCTTCACTGTGATAACAGTGGTGAATACCAATACCAGAGTGACTACAGTCCAGTAATGATCTCTCATATCCTCCACATCCAAGATTACTCAACCAGATAGGTCCAGTACCAGCTCCAAAGGCAGCCCTTGAGTAGTAATAGAGCACATTTTGATATCCAAGTTGTCTACAAACCACCTGTGCATCACTGTAACTCCACGAGTCATCACACACAGTTCCCCATTGTCCATTGATGTATATTTCCACTCTACCAGCATGAAAGGATTTGGACTTTGGACCACCAACCAAACGAACTGAATCTATATGTTTTTAAAATTGAGACAGAATATAAATATTTGCATTTTTATTTACATAAATATATTAATGATAGGTATACAGTACATCCATATTGACATCTGACATATGTATGTTATAATTATGGCATTAGTATGTTATAGGTATGTCATACAGATATATATGTGTTGCAATATGCATGGGATACGTACATATTAACATTAATATTATATAAATAATATAATTCTTTTGCTTACTATTAGAACATATCAAACCAACATCTTCATTATGTCCACAGCCATAAGTATCACCAAGTGGTCTGTGAGTGCAGTTAAATACTGATTGCTCATATCCTGTACATCCTAATCCATTCAACCAAATTCTTCCTCTTCCTTGTCCATAGGCAGCACTTGTATTTATAGCTTCCACATCATTATATCCCAGCTGTCCACAAACTACTTGTGCATCTCGAGTGTCAAAGTTATCATCGCAGACTGTTCCCCATTCATTGTTTGTAAAGACTTCAACTCGTCCAGACCAATAGTCAGTAAACTTGACTCCTTGTACAAGACGTATGATTTCTATTGTGAAAAGAATATTTATAACATAACATGATATTATGTATAGGGAATATACAAGATAAGTCTGATAATGAATATAGAATAGATAAATATACGTATAACGCAGGCATTAATTTTATATTATATATATATACAAACAAATTATGCTTACTCTTGGAGCATTGTATGAGTTCCCTGTAACAATAACTGTACCCTGTACTAGTCTGATACTGACAATCCAAAAGTGCTGTCTCATTTCCATAGCAATTCAAGTTAGTAATTTTATAATAGTTATAATAATAATTATAATTATTTGTCAATGAACCAGTCTCATATCCAAGTTCACTGCACATCACTTTGGCACTCTGAACACGTGAATGTAGTAAGTTTGCTCTACAGACAATGTATTGTGTGCCACTAAGAAGCACTTGTGGATAGCCAGTTATAGTTATAGTGTCTCCACTTGAGGTTGTTGTGTTGCTAGAGAGGGTAATCATACCTGTATATAATAGATATATGAAACCATATTTTCACTTATTTAGGCTGTACACACATACATATATAAACAAACAAGATGGTAAATATGATATATTTATATATATAGGAATGAATGTGTGCATATGCAAAGGAAAAGCATGAGCATTTTCACAATGCACTTGTATATAAGTTGAATGCACCTTATACTAAATGTATGTAGTCTATGTATAATATAACCTCATGTAAACATCATAGCTACATACAACTCTGGCTGGATGTGCAGTATTTTATGCTTGCATGGAATATCTGAATATTTGTATATTAACAAAATGGATATACATTTTATGAATATAATTATGGAATTTAGTTCCATAATAATATGTATAAAATCTATAAAACACCATTTCCTATATTATTATACGTAAAAGCCTATAGAGAATTAACTTAACCTAATAAATGTTTAGATGAGGAGCTGTGGATGAAGATACAGGAGTCAACTCTTTCTTTTTCTGCTCCACTGGGCCGGACAGCTGCTCCTGGGAATACCACTCATGTGCATTGTTAATACAATAGACATTTCATGTAAAACAGCCCTTTCTCTTGAAGCATCCAAACATTTGGGTTATAAGGAACTTGCATGAAGAATTCAACTTAATACTTGGACACTCATTATTCTAAGAGTACTTTCAATTATGATGTAGTATGTAGCAAATCCCAACTTAAAGTTATATGTAATAATTCAGGAAAAAAACCTTTTAGGCAAGAAGCCCCAACATCTTGAAAATGTGTACAAGTATGGCTTAATTGACTGCAGCTAGACAGTGTTGACTCTGTTCCACTACAAGATACCCCTCTCATCCATAATCTCCCAGTTCCAGGTCCATAGTAGCCACTCTGATCAGCTGATCTGGCGGAGGGATAGCCAAGTTGTCTGCAGACTACAGAGGCTTCCACCATGGTCCAGTTATCTGAGCAGACTGTGCCCCATTCACCATCCTGATACACCTCCACACGACCAGAGTAGAAGTTACCAGTCTGTTGACCATTCTCTAGTCTGATGTTATTTCCTATGGATTAACAAAAGCAACTCATCTATTAACATAAAATTGTAGAGCCTTAAATTAAGGACTTTCAATTTCAGTCAGTAAAATTATATTCCTTAACTCAAGTGCAGTCATAAAGGGTTTTAGAATGCCTGTTTGGATTCAAGTTGACAACATCAGTTCAGATTAGTAAGCTAAGCTAAGGTTATCTCATTGCACTCTAGTTCTGTCTCTCAAATCTATTCATTATATCATGTACATGCAATATTTCTTTTCTTATACAAATGTACATTAGGTAGAAAAGTATATATACATATGTATGTGCATAGACAGGATGAAGATGGTATATATATATAGGAAACTAATCTTATATAGTTGGAAGAGAAGAGGTTGTTATAGGCCAGGTGGGGAGGGGGAGTAAATAGGCCAGGTGGGGAGGGGGAGTAAATAGGTCAGGTGGGGAGGGGGAGTAAATAGGTCAGGTGGGGAGGGGGAGTAAATAGGTCAGGTGGGGAGGGGGAGTAAATAGGTCAGGTGGGGGAGAGGGTATATAACATTAAGGCAGAGATGGTGCGTGCATGTGTGAATACTTTGAACTGAAAACATAAGATAGCCTTTCAGCATATATAGGACCACATACAATATATTTGTTAGTATATAGTGTAACTAACCAAGACTGTGTTCAACAGACAAAATTGCAAGGAAAATCGCGATACTCCGTGGTCCGATCATGTTGGAAAATGAAGGAATTTGTATACTCGACGGAAACCTGGTGTCTAGATAGACAGTACCAAAATATTCTTTATCTTTCAGCTACGATGTTATCAAGTCGAGTCTTGCAGCCAGTGCAATATAGTACATTTCCTTATTTCGGATAAATGAGCACGTTACGGTAGAATAATAATTATAATTATACGTATACTTACCGTATTTAACGGTCCGTCGATCAGTATAATAGTTCCGCCATTTTTGGAGTAGATAAGCTAGCTTTTAGTAACCAAAGCAGCCTTTAGTGTACTTGAGCAATAGGCTGTCACTGTCTATATATTCCCTTGTTTGTAACAGTAGACATACTACAATGTGGGCAGGCTATCATATCAACACACAAAACTAAAGGGTAAAATGGCTTAAACTTAACAAGTGAATGATCATAATTATAAAAACTTAGAGTATGTACTTTATGCTATAATAGCTAGTCACTCTTCTTTGCTGACTTTGGAATATATGCTGAAGTCACACTTCATTTTCAGCTTTCCAGACTTCCACTCAACATATTTTTTATTTGGAGTATTTGTATATATATAGTCCAAGATCGTAGGGAAAGTGTATATATATATAAAACATAACACTCTGAGATAAAAGTTTGAAACAATTTTACTTACTGTAAATCAAGGTCTATTGCTTACACAAAGTAATCTTGGACATTATCACTTTGTACACACATGGGATGAACAGACACCAGCCAAAGAGAATCATAGCAACGTAGTTTACTAAGCTTCTGAGGTTTCTTCGCTATCACAAGTTTATTTCATTCCTTTCCATTAAATGGCCCAACAAACAGTACAGTTTTATTCTTATACAGTAAACCATGGATAATCAAAGCTGCATATGTGTATAATCACTAACACTTTTTCAGGAAAAAAAGAAAGTAGTTGTTTGGAATCTAACCCCAGATTCACATTTATGTAAGTTCTTGCTAATTAAATATTGGACTTTGTCAGTCGGTATATAGTGTCTCACTTCTGATGCGTATCAGCCAGTGAAGAGCCATATAGGCTATCATATATTTATAGTTAACTTGAATATATAGCTCATGATCAATGGTGCAGGCCTCTGTTTCTCCATAAAACAGGTCAAATTCAAGTATATAATAACATTCCATACAATTTACATTGAGAATATGTGTAACATGAATACAAAAGAAGAAATTGTTATAGAAACATATGGCAAGTTCAACAGACCTAATTAATACAATAGGATACCAGTTATTACAGGGTTACTGTTGTTTATTAGAGTAAACTTTTATGACAAATTTACAATAAAGTGGACCACATTTCACTTTAATTGGCTTCTTTTCATCATTAGGTGTCCATTGCCTCTCAATGTACTGATTAATAACTTTTAGATCTGGGAATCGATCTTCAGCCTTTCCATCTCTCTTATCATGTACAAAGACAACATCTTTCAGATTCCATGGGCTGAATATGTAAACACAAGAAGAAGGGATTATGTGCTGCTGAAACGTATAAGAATGCATTTTTTAATAATTGCACATATACGTACGTATACGTACATCTAATTAAGAAGCAATATAAATTTGCTATATATGCGTATATATGTACAGCTGTATACTATATGTCCCCATGGAATCCATATGAGTTTACCAGACATACATATTGCAAATAGAGACTGGGTCAAAATTCTTTGAAAGGAATAGTCAGTACTAAGTACAGTAAGGTATCGTCATATTTATATACGTACACAAGCATTTATTCCATTTACCGTGATTACCTCAAAGGATGGTACTCAATGAATTTCTCTTTCACAGATTCTCCATCTATTTCTACTGGTAGTATAGTAATTACAGTGGACCATTCCGGCTCTTTGGTTCTTTTTGTGTTATGTTGACCTGTAAATATGTAGTTCCTCTGTTGAAATATGTGGAGCAGTTGACTGACAGACTCTGTTCCACTTTCATACTTTTTAAGAATAGGTCCAACTACAATAGTAGTTGAGCAGTTATCATAACTAGGAGTTGGATTGTTGGCTTCTCGCTGACTTGAGTGCTGAGCTTCTGAGTCCTCCCCTTCGTCATAATATATATCATTTAGGATATCTAGCAGCTGTAAAGAGAAACAATAAAATTGAATATTCAAGTGACCCATGGTAAAAATAATGAAGCCAAAAGAACAACAATTTAATATACCTTTAACTACATTTCTGTCTATCTATTGCCTTATGTACAATGTGAATGGACTTTCAGTTTTTGTAATACAAAGTGCTGTTACCGTATATTAGGAATTGAATATGAGGGTAACATTATTAGATGTGATACAATTTCATTTTTTGTAATTTGAAAGGAATCCTCGAAAGAGTGAATTTATTCCAATTCCTGCTATACAGTACGTATGTATCGATTATATTTGTACATGGCAGTTGTTTATTATATACGTATGTAGCTTGTCAATGAGGACGTATTATAGACCAAATTAAATATGTACCAACCTTTTGCCTGTGGTGATCCTTGCTGGCAAATATGTTAGTGCTCATTTGTAAAGAATTGATGTAAACCTTAGCTTCCGGCTGAAATGCAAATGTTTCCTTCTTCACAGGTTCTTGATTGTTGTCATAATGAGGATTAAAATTAATTGACAAAACCTACATCAACAAAGCAAATTGGATAGGGCAGTAGGTGGATAGGGCAGTAGAACACACACACCTTACCTTGGTAAGACACAATAAATTTAAAATTTACGTATGTTGAAAACTAAATATACGTAAAACATTTAGTCCTACTCTATATTAAAGCATACAAGTACGCATAAGTAAAGTAGAGCCTCACTTCCAAGACCATTTGGACTGGATGAGGCCGTTTTATTGAGGTGGTCAATATAATATATTTAGTTTCACTGCCACTGCATGCTTGTGCATGTACAGGCTTGGAAAGTATTTTATACCTTAGTAGATCTTTCAGCTTTGAAAGTATTTTATACCTTAGTAGATCTTTCAGCAAGAATCAGCTGATTACCAAACTTGAATGGACCAAAGGTAATATCGACTGAACTGACATTCAGCTCTTCTCTCTATATGTACACAAATACAAGACAGGTATATTATAAATCAAATACTGTATTCTTAAATTATGATTAAGCTAAAGAACTACATTGTGCCATTTCAATGACTTGTACATTTTTGAGATATACGTATACACCACATTTATACACCTACGTACTTACGTACAAGTAACTAATTAAAATGTGAGGTTTATTCATCTAAAGCATTCTATAAATTTAGCACAACTCACCCTTGGAGATATGGGCTCAATCAACATAATGGTAGATAGGACATCTCTAAACCATGTACCAAAATGATCCTATAATGGATAAAAAACTTATACTCACAAAAAGAGTAGCTATGTACTGTATGTATATTTCTCATGAATCTTAATAGTATATATACATTAAGTTCATACATTACTAGAACATTCCACTTGCTAATAGTAAAACTACAATTACTAATACAGAAGATTAATCTTATGGCAACAAATTACCTTTTTTGGTCTTGGAGCAAATTTATCATTATTGTTACAATACTCTGGAAACATATCTGAAAACAGGAATTTGGGAACAGACTGCAAGGGGAACAAAATTTGATTCGATCAATTTTGTTGTTTTTAGATTTAATAATTCACTTACCAAGCTGTAGTAACAGTCCAGAAATAAGGAATATTGTTGCTTATACTATGAGCAGAATACAGAAAAAGCCATCTGTCCAGACATAATTCAGTGAAAGAGGAACTGATAGCTATATACAGAGTCCTGGTCTAAAATCGTTTTTCCTCCTTTAATGTATCATAATCATTAATGCTCCAGTAATGATGTGGAAATAACAATAAGCGAGTTGTTATATGTACATCCCTACTTAGAGAGTACTGCCGTACTCTCTAATAAGTTTATTTATACTACTGTATATACGTACATATCTGGAATGTTTTCAAAGTATATACAAAGTTTCCCAATAAACCAACGTAAATCTAACTCAAATCCATAACATTGGACAAAATGCTAATATACAATACATATAAAGATTTGCAATTTAAATTAGAAGAGAAAACCTATATATCCATGTAGCTGTCAAAGAACCACTACTAATGTTGCGATAGCTGAAAAGAATATGATTAACTATTAATAAAATTGTATAGTATAATTTCTAACATATAGAATATAGAGATTTACAGTAACATGTTATTGCAATAACCTACCAGACCATTACTTACATGCATACCACAGTCAACAATACATTGATCATGATGTTTAGTACTGCTATCCTGAAAGAGATATTTAGCTTTGTAGTGTATACACAGCATGATATGTAAATACATGCACATACATACAGGAACTCCAGGTAGCTTTGCGGGTTCCTTTTCCCATCCATAAAGTTGGCGAACTGTATTCATATACACAAAATAACTAATCTGAGAATACACATAATACTTTGTATTGAATTAGATATACGTACATACGTACATACAGGACTCACATAAGATCAAGAAGAAGACAAAGATTCTTATAGGGTTCCCCGATGAAGGGTGGAATTCCCAGAAACAGCTGTCTGTCCCAGTGGAGAAGAAGAAAAGTAAAGAGAAGCCTCTTATAGTATATCCTATATCCTCATCCAAAGCTCTCACCAGGTTTAGTTCCCTATATAGGCTTTTTACTCTCACTATAACATTTATATAACAGGTCATACAGTATGAAAAAAGGCCTAACTTACCTCCTTGCTGCCTTTTTGTATCTAAAAATTTTCTGACCAAGCTTATCTTCTCCATTTCTTTATAGGCCATTTGCTTCATTAAAAAGAAGATTAATACTTCTTTTAAAGTTTGTGCTTGCCCTGAATTTCCTTGAGATACTTTAAGAAAGAGAAATCGAAAGTCATCATAAATGTTGTATCTAAAATAATTGAAAAATGTCCTCTTCCACCATCTATATCTCAGCATCCTTGGGGTAAACAGTGATGGATCAATACCAGATCTTACAGCAAATCTGGCAGAGTGTCTCCAGTTCAAGTCACTGCTGTGATTCATGAAACACCAAACTAGACCTACACTGCTGAGTAGAGCAGCAACCCCAATCAGAACAAAGTCAGTCATCCAGATAGCTTTTAGAAGTTTGACACCTGGTAAGGCACATACCACTGGACTACTTTCCAATGGTAATCTAAATTCTTCCTTTTCAGAAACTAAAACTAATTTGGTACTATCTGTTTCATTCTGGATTCGAGAACAATAAAAGAACGGCTTGTACTCATAGAAGACAAAGTTATTCACCAGAATGGCTCCAACTGTAATAAGAATCTGAATGATTAGTTTTAAACAGTAACACACAAACATAGTATGGCTTCTTGTGTATTTTTTATGCAGAGAGTTAACAACGACATAATTCTTTAAAGGGAAATCTCCTGTGGTCCCCAATCTCTGACGGCTCAATAACTTTATAGATCCTTTAAAGTAGGTAAGTTTCGATTGAAAGAAAGCAATCCACAGGTAATGTGGGATTATTAGTACAGTAGCTTGACCAGCCAAATAGAGTCCTAGAAAGTCGGTAGGCGGCTTGAAGATATTGCATAAACTGCTAATGTAGTCGCTTTGAGTAATGGTAAGCTCCTTTGGAGTTAAACACTGAACGGAATCTTGCCTCGCAAAACTAAAAACAACCTCCAGAATGGTTAAGGATAGTATAGAAGAGGCGACGTACTTTAGAGCTTGATCCCAGAAGAGTTCTAGATCCTTAGTGTCAGTTGATTGGATTAACTTGTTACTCAGTGAAATCGGTATGGTACGTGGTCTAGACACTTCTCTTTCTTCACTTGAGAGGTCTTGGGATTCCCTTCGCTTAGTTGCCATTTTTATGTAGGGAATTCCCAAGGGAATTTAAGTTTAGAAGTCAATATTGAAAGCTATGTTATGTGAGTACGTAAGTCCCATTAAAATATAGTGTACGTATCTGCTACACTTGAGTAGGAGAATTCTTTACCTAATATGTCACTCTTCATTCCACAGGTGAAGGAGAGATTACAGAAGATGGGAGCTCTGATCCCCTATAAATCTTTTATGGTCACTTTCTATATATTATGTCCATCTTATATGCATATATGATGCAGGAAATTTTAATATTTACTCTAATATTCTTGCATGTTGTGAATACTTGGAATTGCTGAAAATATTATTTCATCATCATATTCCTCTTTCATACTTATAATGAACTAAAGGATGAATAAAATTAATATATACATATATACTTTACAGTATACCATAAACCAGCTGGCTAACTACGTACAATCCCCTACTTATACATTACACACATTCAGATGCAGAGAATCTCCAAACTTTACATTGACTAAGTTAGTAGCTATATTAATTATCAGTTTTCGTTCATAAACTATAAAATGCTCTTGTAACCATATAATGATACTTATGTACTTACACTTACAACACTAAAATATATATAAACAAGGCAGCTACATATTTGATATAAGAAAAAAGGAAGTTTATATTCAAAATTAATATCACAGTGAAAATTGGAAACACAATCCAATAACTTCATCACTCAAAACCAGAATCAGTGCATCCAACCATCTAGATGAAAATGTCTCACTTAAACAATGTACAGTATACTACATATATTAGTGATTAGAGAGAACTTGGCTAGACTGTTCTAGTTAATACTGTCATGGGCCAATAACAAAAAGAACTGTAGAGTGTCAAGCATAAGCAAGCTCAAAAACTACTCGTGCAATACCAATCCTATTACAACTAGTATATTTCCATATATGGTAACAGTTCATAGCCACCATTCATATAGAATAAGAATAACAGCTGCACAAGTAATTGAAATTGATATGAAATCATTTGAAGAGGATATCATTATTAGCCCATTTTACAGAAATACAGAACTAAATGTACACTAAAATATTAATTTAAGGTGAGAGATATACTGTAGGAAGTTAATGTATGATGATCATGTGATATAGGACAAATATTTCTCCTAAAATATATCAGTAAGATATACTTTAAGTCTGTAAGTGTAAATACCAAGTGCTAGCTTGATAGCTGTCCATTTGAAGGAGTTTTAGCACTAAATATAGCATAAGATTATAATGCATATTGAGATATGGGGTCTAATCAGATATACGTACGTATATCCTAAATCTCAAGGGAGACACTTTACAGAAGTCTGTAAGTGTACAAAGTCTTAGTTTGATAGTTAGTTGCATGCATGCAACTGGGTTAGAGACCATTTGGTAACTTGCATTGTATGACAGCCTCTACTTTTCTCAACAAAAAGTGTGTAATACATATATAGGTAAGGCTTCTCAATCCAATTCCATGATGTAGTGGTTAGTCTATGGTCCATGAGCCACATTTTGAGGTCAAACATGTGAAGTAATGCTGGATGAACCAGCTCTAAGGATTCCTCTCCTGAACTATACAGTTGCTACAGTGAAGTCATAATGCCATGGGTATTACATCACCAGGAAGCTGCCTTCTTTTTTTATTATTGTCTAGTTATACCAGTATTCTTTATTGTAAAAACCCTAATAAAACATTTTGCAATGCATGAAACTAGTGCAACAGCTATGTGAAGTTTTATAGGTTTTGCCTTGCTTGGCAATGCATAAATATTATATATACTATTATAGTAAAATAAAAAATGCCCTCCCTCCCGCATGATTTTTGGCACCTGGAGGGGGGGACGGGAAACTAAAATGTAATTTGGAGTAGCCTAACTGTTACATCAAATGATAGCTGAAAAAATTAATTAAATAGATGATGAAGGGATTTCTTCTAACTGAACCAAGATGGTTCATCTTTAGTATGGGATTCGCATGGGATATATAGGGTTGGGATATGTACGTATGTATTGTATAGGCTGATTCTTTGATAATTGGGATATGAATTCTGTAGGTTCAAATATATATGCAGCTTATCACTTCAGGAATCAACCAGCAAACTTACCGTGTAAGTTCTGTTTGCCTTCCTCAACTTGTACAGTTACAGCTATTATAAGTGTGACTTTAGTGAAGTGATAGACAACAGAAACTGTAGACATGTACACATAAAACATGTGCAAGTTTAATTATTAGATATGATGTCAGTTCCTTATATGTATAGTTCTATATAGTAGATTCCTGCTAAAAGATGGAGAAGAGAAATGATCAGCCAATAAACTTTTACAATTAAGAACCTGAGGAAAATGTCAATAACATGTTAAACTTGTATATGAAAATGAAGACACAGGATATAACTTTGACTACATGATCTGGGATCCATTTTCCCTGAGACCTATGTTATGTACGTATACCCTCGAAGATTATACTGCACATGTACAGGTAGTCAACTGTACCCCGAATGCAATCTCCATAGCTTCATGCATGGTAATAAAAAACAGTAAACACATGTACAGGCCTACATATATAGGGATACTCTTGATCACATAAGGGGATGTTGTTGGCACATATTATGCACTTTAAGAGGATTTGGTCTCTTATATACATAATTTACATCTTCCACAATTCACGATTAAACCATATTTTAAACATATATAAACATTTGTATAAATTTTGTACAGTATTCTGTAATTTTTACTACTGTATACATCAGTAAACGTGACTGACATTGAGAGACATTGAGATGATATCACATATGCATATAGGATACATATACAGTAGCTTATATTATGGTAGGAGGAGGTGGATACTAGTGATAAGTAGATGCTTCCATGATTTTTTGCCAATTGGTCATATTTTAGTAACTTATATACAGCTGAAATCATTATAATATATTAATGCAACATTTCTTATCATATATACGTAGAATGTGCAGTACATTGTGTTATTTGAACTGATTAACTGTTCAAAGCATATATATGAATAAAGAAATTTAAATTGTATATAAACGTTTCAGTGTTATACATTTATGGTATAAGTTAATTGCTTTTGGTTTATGACAGCTGCTGCTTTCTTGTCTCTATTCTCTTACGGGACCAATAGTACCAGGTGGTCCAATGGTATAAATTGGTCTACAGGAACAGGTACCCTCATGCCAGTAGTATCCTGGACGGCATTTCTGAGGATATCTGCATTGGCACCTACAGGTGGCCTCATTCCAATAGTGTTTGGGACTGCAAGAGAGCACAAATGGGCACTTGCATGCACAGTCAATACGGCTGAACACTTTTCCTCTTGGGCAACTCAGTGGTACCTCGCAACAAAAGCACTGACCCTTAGCATAGGGGAATACTGGAATAAGTTCTAGAGTTGATCTTGGTGCTACATCATATCTAGGTAGTGACTCTCTCCACTGGCAGTAGGTATCCCTCACTTTTACCTCGCTGACATGGTTTGGACAACTGTCCTTGCAGTTGCACTCATTAAATTCAAAATCCTGACATTGCTTGCATCTGCACTCCAAATGGTCCTCATACCTGATGGTTCTGAAACCCAGGATCTGAAAGTGTGGATGCAATCTAACGGCAAAGACATATCTACTCTGAGCACTGACTCTAGCAGGTACACATTCCAGTTCTTTGCACCTAAGTCCATTGCATGTGCTTGTAATAAGCCAGCCATTGCTGGTGGGGTCCCAGTAATAGATGCCACTGTCTTGTTTTAGGAGCTTGTAGGGACCATCTTGACAGGTAGCTGGTATGGCAGGTCTGACAAAGGACCTTCCATCAAAGATGACAGCAGGTGTTCTGCCTCCATTGACAGCACTTTTAAGTGATTCAATCTCTGCATCACTTGGACCTTGTGGAGCAGATGGCTGAGAGAGGGCTCCAAGGAAAAGAGCTGAGAGCAGGATTATTGTCTTGAGTTCCATTTTCTTACGATTGAGTTAGTTGTTTTTTACTTCACAAAATCCTCTATATATACTGTATTAGACAGGAAATGCATGAGTGTTAGTTTGTAATCCTTTGGAAGTTTGTGTGTACTAGTATTGTCTTAGACTTAATGATTCAGATTTATACACATATAGAGACACCAAATACATACTGAAATCTATATATATGATCTAGATCATGGCTTGTGATCATTTGGAAGTTTGTGTGATGTAATAAGAAGCTGACTGCTGACTCTTGCAATTTATAATTAAGTGTAATAAAATAATAGTTCCACACACAAAGTGGTGTGACTTTGGCTTATCTTTATATTGCAAGAAACACCTTAAGACAAACACCTTATTCATGCAGTCTATATGTATTATAACGGGAACCTTCTCTTGATGGATCAGGACGTACCCAGAAGTGGTCTGCTGCCTCTAGCACAGGCAGTATATACACAAAGTAAGCTACACAATCCCATGCAATAGCTGACATGTATATTATATCCATAAAAGGGCATTTTGATATAAGATAGTTCCAATTGCATAATACCTATTAATTCACTTATACATAATACATGTGTATAAGTTAATACATAATATGATCATTAAACAGGACAATGCATGTTATGCAATGTATACTATGCTTATTATAACTACCTCATTGCCATATATATATGGAAAAGGACATACTTAGATGATTCATTTCATTAATTATATATGTCTTTATCATGTGACACTGTGTTAATTAAGTGCCTTGCTGTGTTATGGTTTAAGCTGTACAATGTAATAACTCTATACTGATATCTAGATCAATGCATTAAATGTTAATATCAATGGCTGTATGCCTGAGCAGTTATACGTATGTCTATATAATACATGTACATCCACCTTGTATATAGAGACTACGTAGTGGACAACTTATCTGTATATATGTATGATTTATCTTTTGAAAATCAGCAACAGATTTTGGTAAATCGTAACTGCATGATCAAATGTTCAAATATGTAGCTTATCACTTCAGGAATCAACCAGCAAAAGTGTAAGTTCTGTTTGCCTTCCTCAACTTGTACAGTTAGAGCTATTATAAGTGTGACTTTAGTGAAGTGATAGACAACAGAAACTGTAGACATGTACATTATCTATTCATTAAAGGATGTGTTAGTATATTACAGCTGAATTATGTGATATCAGTTCCTACGAATACTTACATGTATAGTAGTGAATTCCTGCTTAAGGATGGAGAGGAGAAATGATCAGCCAATAAACTGTTACAAGAGGTTGTTACCACGCCTGATATTTATATTGGTTGGTTCAGAACAAAGAAGGTATTAACCATTTAATGTGTTGTGCATTAAATCTATTGTAATTCATTTATCTGTTAATCAGTTTACCTTTCTCAACCTATAGTTCAGTAATAATAATAAAGTGTGGCAAACATAAAAATGTGATTTTATTTAAGTGATAGACACCAAAGGATGTACCTATAAATATAATGTAAGTTCCTATGAAAATTTACGTATATAGTATATATGTACTGTATAATATATATACCTATAGTGCTAATTATCTCGTTACCAGGAAGATGTGGGTTTCTGACTTCAGTCACTTATTTTATTGTGGGTTTACCTATATAGCTAACCCATGCTAACTAACCTGCTAACCTGCTAAACCTGCTAAACCTACTAAACCTGCTAAACCTGCTAAACTAACCTGCTAGCTAACCCATGCCAGCTGCCATCTATGCTGCCATTGATTAAGTGGCTCATATTTGGACTTTTAAAATTAGCTTCTCAATTTTAAACTCCAAGGCAAGTATATACAGTACAAGTTACAATATACTAAGGTAATCATATACATATACATACACATGTATACATACATACATACACATACATACACATACATATACATATATAGCAAGCTGCATTGACCAATTAAATCACTTGAAAATGCACCATATATGCGTAATACCCAGTTATGAAATATTTTGCAACTAATTCAAAATAAAATTTCAATGAAAAATTCATCTACGTATATACGTATATATACGTATACATATTACCATTCACATTTTTGATCAGAGCTATATACAAACTTAAAATGATGCAGTTTGATTATGAATTAGAAAATTGTTGCAGCTGATTTTCAATTGAATGTAAATAGAGCAAATGTAAATGTTTGAAAACTTAAAGGCAATAATTTATCTTGACATATTTTCTCATAATTTCTAACTTTTAATCCTTATAAGAAAGTCCAATTTAAAGATATATGTGGTAGTTAATACAGACAATCTTATCTATACAGTACCAATAAAGGAAAGCCATAAACCTATAGGTTTTACACTAACAGATAATAAGTAAGATCATTAAGTCCATTTTAAGGTCAAAAGCAGCTATAAGGCTTCCTGTCCCAAAAGTTGTTACAATGATGTCATAATACCATGGTGTTTAGGTGTTAGTGTACTAAACTTCCTTCCTCCTTTGGTTACTGCCCTGTAACAGAGGAACTGTGAAGTCTTAAGTGGTGTTCATGTTGAGTAAATATTGAATATATAGAAATGTGTTTTTATGTTAACTTTGTCCTCTAAGCCTAAAGGTCCTTGCAGAGTATAACAAATAGAGCTATACATATACATATTGTACATTTTTCTCTTTCCACACACCATTTTCATCTCCAACAAAACTGAAAAGTTTCCATAGCAACCAATTCCATGGCAAAAAGTCGAATAAAGATCCATAACTCTGGTATAGTTAGGGTAGTGATATAGTTAGCTAGTTAGGGTAGTGGCACATTTCTTGATCATATTCAGAGATATATATCTCTATATAGATTGTTTGGACTTACCTTACTTTAACCGTACATCTCAAGTTAAACATTATTATTAAACAATATTTGATTGAATTTAACAATATATATCAATTTGTATATAGAAGTGTGACATTATGACATTGTGTACTTACTCTTAGCCTAAGATGACTTTATAGCTTATAAAAGTAAAACAATTGAGAATAGTTTGTGGTATATTACTGTCATAGTTGCAGCTGTTGGATTTGATTATTACTCAATCTGTGGTGTATTGTGACTTGCCTAGTCAGCGAAATAGCAAAGTGATTAACAGTCATTGAATTGAGCTTACAGAATTAGCACGATAATACTTTGTGAGTCTAGTAAAGTGGGCATAGTATATAAGTAATGCTATAGCTATATAATGAGATTAATACTCCTGTAATGACTGAAATGTTCATTTCTCTTCAAATTCTGGTGGCCATGGCCTAGGCCCAATGGTACCTGGTGGCCCAATAGTGATAAGATATGGCTTGCAGCGACAGGTAGCCTCATGCCAGTAGTATCCTGGACGGCATCTCTGAGGATATCTGCATTGGCACTTGCAGGCTGCCTCATTCCAAAAATGCAAAGAGGAACATTTGTAGACTCTCTTGCATTTACATCTACAATCCACTTCACTCCAGTAATGATTGGGACTGCAAGAGAGCACAAATGGGCACTTGCATGCACAGTCAATACGGCTGAACACTTTTCCTCTTGGGCAGCTCACTGGTACCTCGCAACAGAAGCACACACCTTTAGCATAGGAGAATTTTGGTAGAAGAATTGGTGGTACTACATCATATCTAGGTACTGGCTCTCTCCACTGGCAGTAGGTATCCCTCACTTTTACCTCGCTGACATGGTTTGGACAACTGTCCTTGCAGGTGCAATCATTATAATCAAGATCCTTACATTGCTGGCATCTGCACTCCAAATGGTCCTCATACCTGATGGTTTTGAAACCCAGGATCTGAAAGTGTGGATACATTCTGACGGCAAACACATACATTGTCTGAACACTGACACTGGCGGCTACACATTCTAGTTCTTTGCACCTAAGTCCATTGCATGTGCTTGTAATAAGCCAAGCATTGCTCTTGGGTTCCCAGTAATAGATGCCACTGTCTTGTTTTAGGAGCTTGTAGGGACCATCTTGACAGGTAGCTGGTATAACAGGACTGACAAAGGACCTTCCATCAAAGATGACAGCAGGAGTTCTGCCTCCATTGACAGCACTCTTAAGTGCTTCAATATCTGCATCGCTGGGACCGGGACCTTCAGAAGTAGAAAGAACTCCAAGGAAGAGAGATGAGATCAGGATTACTGTCCTGAAATCCATTTTCTTTCTATTTGGTTAACTGTGTTTTACCTCACACTCTCTCTTAAATATATAGGAGATAGGAGCTAGGAAATACATGATTACAGAGTGCTATATACATATTATTCTGTAACATCTTTGAAGACTGTTCAAATAGACATATCTTTTGAGGAGTATATATAATCTCTATAACTTATTCGGTAAAAGTAGGGTTATAAATTTGGAGTGCCTCCCCTTCAGTAAAAGATGCGGTGTCCCACAAGGACTATCAAGAAGCCGCAAGAAGTTACAAATGTATCTCGATACCATTTGCTCTATATGTGCATTCAGTTTAACTATTTAAATATAGAAGATGCAGATAATAGAACAGCCAAACATGCGTATATAGCGGCTGACACTATAATATGCTATTTCAATCCATTTACATTCTATAAAGAGATGAAACATGGTATGGGGGAATGTAAAGTCAAAATTTGAAAACAATTTAGCATGCTCGTATGTGATTGCAAAGAAGAAATATAAGAATTATGAGTGTACTGCAGCTGGAAGATATATACTAAAATCCAACTAGCCAGCTGCAGGGGTAATATTATTGAGATTATTATAGTAAAACAATCACTCCATTTTGTTACAATAACTGAATTCATTTAAGATAGTGTACATGTACGTACGTATAATAGCTGACCCTGCCACTGCTTATGTCTGTGAGATAAGGTTTCTTGTACACTAATAAAATAGTTTATCAATTTTGAACACTACATATGTATACACAATATTAACATGACATGCTTAAATCACCTTCTGTTAAGATATATGAGGTATATGATCATGATTTAATTAAAATTCATCTGAAAATATAGGTTTTCTCAATGATCATGATGTGTGGTAATGTACGTACTTACACGTACTTCTATTATTGACAGTTTTTGATTCTATTCAAAGCTTATATACAGATCTTGAAAATATTAATTTTTTAAGGCCATGCAAATTTGATTCACAGTTTATCATCCAGCAGTTTAGAAAATAGCATGAGGGAGGGAGGTCATTTTTCATTATTCATTATTAGAAATGCAATCAGTCATCAGACATACAAAACTCACTGAGTTGAAATTTTAATAAAGAAACAATAGTAAGGTGTACATATTAAAGTAGAACACACAGTATTAAAGTTGAATATTTATTATAAATGAGCACAGAAGCAAGTTGTAACCAGAAATCATTGGCACTTATTTATATAATGAAAAATGAAGTTGGAAGGCGTGCCCAAAAAAGCATGCGGGCGGGGATGATAAACTGAGAATCGAATTTGCCTGGCCTAAGAAAGAGAGTTAATTTTCTCGAATAAATGCATGTAGGAAGTTAATGATATATGCGTATATTTGTTTCTTGCCTTACTTTTCACATACATCCTAATTCAAACATTGTGAAGCAAAATTGAAGTGAGCAATATATATGTTTTAGAAGTAGTACAATAAAACTGAATGAGTCTTACACAATAGGACATCTAGTAATAAGTAATTGCTTATAGCTATATAATGGAATTCAAAGTTAGTACTCCTGTAATGACTGAAATGATTATTTCTCTGGTGACCATGGCCTAGGCAATAGGACCAGTTGGTGGCCATGGCCTAACGGTAATTGGACCAGTTGGTGGCCATGGCTTGATAGTAATAGGATATTTGGTGCCTGGTGGCCCAATGGTGATAAGATACGGCTTGCAGCGACAGGTAGCCTCATGCCAGTAGTATCCAGGACGGCATTTCTGAGGATATTTGCATTCACACTGACAGGTTGCCTCATTCCAACGTTGCAAAAAGGAACATTTGTAGACACTCTTGCATTTACATCTACAATCCACTTCACTCCAGTAATGATTGGGACTGCAAGAGAGCACAAATGGGCACTTGCACTCACAGTTGATACGGCTGAACACTTTTCCTCTTGGGCAACTCAGTGGTACCTCGCAACAGAAGCACTGACCCTTAGCATAGGGGAACACTGGAATAAGTTCTAGAGTTGATCTTGGTGCTACAACATATCTAGGTAGTGACTCGTTCCACTGGCAGTAGGTATCCTTCACTTTTACCTCGCTGACATGGTTTGGACAACTGTCCTTGCAGTTGCACTCATTAAATTTAAAATCCTTACATTGCTTGCATCTGCACTCCAAATGGTCCTCATACTTGATGGTTCTGAAACCCAGGATCTGAAAGTGTGGATACATTCTGACGGCAAACACATACATTGTCTGAACACTGACACTGGCGGCTACACATTCCAGTTCTTTGCACCTAAGTCCATTGCATGTGCTTGTAATAAGCCAAGCATTGCTCTTGGGTTCCCAGTAATAGATGCCACTGTCTTGTTTTAGGAGCTTGTAGGGACCATCTTGACAGGTAGCTGGTATGGCAGGTCTGACAAAGGACCTTCCATCAAAGGCTACAGCAGGAGTTCTGCCTCCATCAATAGCATTTCTAAGTGCTTCAATGTCTGCATCGCTGGGACCGGGACCTTCAGAAGTAGAAAGAACTCCAAGGAAGAGAGATGAGATCAGGATTACTGTCCTGAAATCCATTTTCTTTCTATTTGGTTAGCTGTGTTTTGCCTCACTCTCTCTCTTAAATATATAGGAGATAGGAGATAGGAAATACATGATTACAAATTGCTATATATATACGTACATACTACATAATATTATTACTTTGCCTCATCTTTTAAGGCTATTCAAATAGATATATCTTTCGAGGAGTGCAAATGGTCTCTATATTGTGCATTCAGTTCAATTAATGTTAATCTGTATCTCTCCCTTGCCACAGATCAAGCATTAGACAGCTATTTTGTCTTCTTCAGTATTATATATGGTATTTGATGGATAACATGAGTGACCCATCTTTCAATTAGTATACTCTTGAGCTAGGAAAACTTGTGGTTTTCCTTAACAGTAGATAAGGGAACAGCCAGCATATATAGCGGCTGACACTAAAATGTGCTATTACAATCCATTTGCATTCTTTAAAGAGATGGAGTATTTCATGGTACGGGGAAAATGCAGAGTCGAATTTGAAAATACTTAGTTTGTTGCAAGAAAAAATGCAAACTTTTAGGCTTACTGGGATATTTATAAACTCCAACAAACCAGAAAATGTTACTACTGAGTTTGATGAAAAAGTCACTCCTTTTTGTTATATGCTATATGTAAATTCATTAAGGAAGTGTACATGTACGTATATAATATCACAGTAAACTACATACATAGTATGATACAATGAAGGACAATTCAGTACCAATAAAGCCCTATATACATATATACAACACATTTTCAAGAGCGCTTATTCTCCAATCCCCTGTATATAATATATTGCTCCTATACGTATGTAAGTATATAGTTTATTCTACGTACCTACGTATGTATACGTACATGTTGTATATATATGGTAGCATCATAGAAATAGATAGGTATGAATTTAGATAAGCTTTAATGAGTCTATAACTTCTACATGCTAACAACCTGTTACCATTCCACATTTGTACAAGTACAGTTACTTCCACCCTCTCAGTGTAGGAAGGGTCAGATTACAACTTCTCACATGTACAGTGTCCATTGACCTATAAACTTCGAGGTCAGACATGTAATAACACACTGGATAGACCAGAGATAGGGCTTCTTTACTTGACTTCCATGTAGGTAGCACCTAATCACAACTATTATAACACTTAAATTTGAGGTATATAATTTGCACTATATATATATATTGTGACTTGCACTGTATATACAAATGTTGTGGTAAACAAGTGAATAGCTACATAATGGATTATGGCTAAACATGAATTTGGTCCCCAGCTAGGATGACAGTTTGATCACATGCAATTGGGTATATTCTGTGAGTGATCACTCCCTTTTCATTTCCTATTATGTATACAAATGTGTAGGTCTTTTCCTCCACATGATTTTATAGACAGCTTAGGAACTTTAAAACCACATGCACAGTTGTATAATAGACATAGTATTCTGGAACATAAGCAACATATATGTACATATGTAATAAACAGGTTTTGATATTTTCACATGGAGATCTTTATTAACATGACTACTCCCATAATATATGTACCTATTAAATTCTAAAACTAAAATTACATAATTGGAAATGGGTATATAATAGGTATCTGTGAATGCATGATGTGACAGCAAGTTTTAGCTTTGTTCATTTGCTTTAAATAGATCTCTTGGGTGACCAAACTCACACTACATGGGCATATGCAGATTGAACTATGGATTTTTCAAAGGTTAACTAATGAGTATAATATTCCATATACATCCCCAGGTAGTTTTTGAATTTATCAGTTCAATATTGATTCTGTGCAGTCTGAGATGCTTATTAAAAGTACAATATGGTCTCATGCCTTGTATTATTGATTGTTTGCATTAGTAACATATATACTATAGACTAATCAAGTGCAAGTTTAACGATAGTTGGAGGTGTAAAGAAAGCTTCATCCTCATTAAAACATTTGCAATTGCATCCACCAGCTACACTGACTATGTTGACATGGTCTTCCTTTGACTTCTCATCATTAGTGAGCAAACCACAAGTCCAACCAAGAGTCCAAATTGGCTCTTCAGGTAGCTACAAAATAAGACAACCCTGTTAATTGTTAATCCTATTTCATAGTACATATAATAGCATTAATTTTTCATTAATAAACAAATATTTTTATTATGCAGTTTACACATGCATCTAGCTGCAATATAGTCCTATTTACAAAGGAAAAGGGGGAAAATATGTATCAGCTAATTTTAGTGACGTACTACGTATGTATACACAATGCAGCCATCACTAAATGTAAAATATTCATACATGTATCTGTATGCCATTAACTATATACTATATATGTATACGTATTTATCAATGTATGTATATACGTAGCACTGTGCATGTATATAAAGTGTATGCACATACGTACTTGCAGTTGTACAAATGAAGCTGTAAGGTTTATCAGGTTCACAATGACCACTTCAGGTACACCTGGATACCAGTCTGCACCTCCAAGAAGAATAAGACTGTCTCCATGGACTACAGAGGAGGAACTACACCTTGCTGGCAAGGAGGGAATGGTCTCCAACTCTTTGAAATAAACAGTTGAATCCTAAAAGGCAATAAAATTTAGTATAGAGTTATGATATTAAAAATTATATATTAATTCTGTAATAAAACACACTTCTATAGAATGATCAACATGAATTATGAGTGTGACAGAAAAGAGATTACGTAAAATATGCAAAACTTTTTAATAAGTATTATACGTACATAACATGCAGATGAACATGTAAATTTTGAATGACAACAATATATGTACATTTAAATTCACCATCATTGTTGCATGGTACAGTTTATTACAGAGTCTTTCATCTGAAAGCACACCGCCATACATTAAGATACTCTCTTTCCATACGACAGTAGAATGACTGTGACGAGGCTTTGGGGAGTCTCCAGTCACATATTGCTGCAAAAGAAAAATATAAAACTATAAAAACGTGATCAAGGAGGTTACTCATGATAGTGTTTTTACCTCACTCCATATCATACTGTTCAGTTCCAATCTATGACAGTCACCCAGAGGTTGTCCTTTACAGTTTCTACCTCCAAACACAATCATCACTGTGCTTCCTATATGTATATATATATATATGTACGTATGTTGACTATGATATCTTCCTTACATAATCAGTAACAAAAATATATAATTATAATTATGATTGTGACATGCTATATAAACTGAAATCTGTAAAGACAGCCCTACCACAAGTGTTTATAAGTCATAAAAAGAGTATAGCAATTGGATAATTTGATGTCTCATCATTTTGATCTGGGTTTTACCCCACCCACTCATGTCTCCTGAGGAGCGAAATGAGTTAAAGGGTTGAATTGAAGTTAACTTATGGAAACCAGAGTCTCCCCTTAGCCACTCAAAGAGATGGTTGCTCTGGATCCATAGATAGCTGCTTCGTCATTCATCCTTATTTTATAGTACTCATCAGTATGGCATATGAGTGGCTATCTGCTGATATACTGTAAGTACTCTAAGAGCTAAAAAGATTGTAATTTCCTAACCAGCAGATAGAAATACAGCTATTGCACTCCTCAGGAGACATGAGTGGGTGGGGTAAAATCCAGAGTCAAATGACAAGACACCATAGCTTATAAGATCGACTTCAGATCTTAAATTCCCCTATTTTTTCATGATGAACCTTTACATATGTAGATAATCGATCAATAGAGAATACCTTCTCCCTTTTGCAGCTTATCAGCAGAGTGCCTCCATCTTGGTGGAGGAAGAGACCCCCGGGTATTCTGTAGTGTCCAATTGTATACTAAACCTTTTTCTAAAATTCAAATCAGTAATGAGAAAAGTGTATAATAGTATTTTTACCAACTATACATATAATAGACCTAAGGGTAGACCTATGTATATAAGCCAGATTACCCCAAATATAAAATTCAGTTTGACCTACATCCCTTTCATAAAATTAGATTTCATCATGTGTCTTAATTAACACCTTATTCAACCTCTAGGCACCAAAAGTGTGTATATATATACGTAAGACATAGAGAGCCAAGGATTCACAAAAGATCTAGAATAAGATCAAGAAAAAATAAAGATTCCAAGGGTCACTGATGAAGGTTAGAATTCCCAGAAACAGCTGCCTGGCCCAATGGAGCAGAAGAAAGAAAAGAAAGACTCCAGGACCTGTATCTTCATCCAAAGCTCTCTCCAGGTTTAGTTCCCTATAGGCTTTCTTACAGAGTAGGTATAGCATGTAGGAAAATGGTGTATATATATTAGATTTTTCATTGATGGAGATACATAGCAAGGGTTATATGTACCTAGTATATTCAGTAACATATTTCAGCTCTGATGAATGCAGTTAGTCATGAAATAGGTAATTGTTTTTTCTATGCACTATAATTATAGAACCTCTTAAAAGGTATGTATCATTCTTAGTTCGATCACAAGTGTCCAGTCCACCAAACAGAATATAATCATTGTCAACGAGCTTCACAAGAGAACCATGCTTTAATGGACCTATGCAAATCAAAATGACCAGGTTTAAGGCTTATGTTCATGTTCATACGTACATAGTTACATGCAAAGCATACTAACTCACACAGGATCAAATTTCAGGTTTCATATGGCATGAAATCTATTTGAAACGTCTTGAACAATCAAGTTTCAAAGGGTGCTCAAGAATTAATGTGCTAACAGATTAATTCCCCCTGTCCAAGTTGTGCTAACAGATTAATTCCCCCTGTCCAAGTTTTATACATACTTTCATACGTACCTTTGGAAATCTGGCAGTTCATAGAGTTTATGCCTTCTGAAACCTGAATATTAATTCTACTACATATAACTATGTACGTACATTTTAAAGTACTATACAGTCCATGTGTAAGTTACGAAATGTTATCACTTTTTGGATAATTACAATCAATTTTAAAATATTTACTGAAAGTTTTAGTATATATATATATACGTATGTAACTACACCACCCTAGGAATAATATAGCTTAACTAGGCTACAATGCATATTAATAACATTTTCAAACCTAGTAGGTCCTATATGTGTTGTTGAGCCCTTTTCATTGGGATATTGGTTAACAACCACTGCAGATCTGTTGTATATATATGTATATAACTTAAGAGGGAGCTGAGGACAATGAATGTGACTATATATACATTCACACACTTATATGGCTATGTATATATAGAGCTTTAAACTATGTTGTAATTTGTACACAGGAGCATTTTGTGGTTTAAACAGCATTAGCATTCCACGTGTTGTATGTGCAAGTTTCAAAACCCATATATAGCCATGTAAGTGTGTGAATGTCATGTTTTAGCTCATCCCTATCAAATATGCTGTGTTTGTGAATTTAAAAGCTTGCTGTACATAGGAATGGTTTTATGGTACCTACATATACACTATAGAGTACAGTGACTAAAACATGCACATTTTTATATATTAAAACTTGACGTACGTAGCTATCATGGAGTCAATGTATTTTATAACTGACAGTACTTGATGTAGTATTAATATAAATACGGAGGTACATGCTTACATACAGAAGACATACAGATTTAACGTATGCACCCCAACACCTATATATCGATGTATTCAGACTCACCAGGATTATCACCGTCAGTTGAGCATTCCTGCACCTGAAGTGAAATCCCAGATTTCTCTAATTATATATAGGAACATGAAATGATTTGCAATTGCATCTATAATAAAATGTGACCACCAAATACGTACGTACGTATATATACAGTTTGCATGGAGTCACTTGCATGGCTACATTTACAGCTAGTTTACCTTCCTGATTCACATGACAACACACTAAAGTGTCAGCAAGTGATGAAGTCAAGTTATATCCACCATACAACAGAAAGGTGGCATCATCTTTGCAGAATATACCTGTCTGAGCATATCTATATGTATATATATAACAGTGAGTGCGCAGTTATCAACCAACACTCTGAATTGGTACTTCATTTCACTAATCAATCCTCATACGTACATTTCTACTAACCTCTTTGTCAGCTTCTCACTCTCTCCTTGTGGAAGCCTAAACAAGGTGGAACATTTGGCAACATGTGTTGAACATTCCATTTCATTGTGATCAAATTTTAACTCCTTCAGCAATCCAACTAGATTTCCTTTTAAGCCACATGAAAAAGCAAGATGAGACGCATGATTATAAAAGGCCTGTAAAGGAATAGGAATATAAGTCTGTATATAACTCTGGGCTGGGAAAACAAGTATAATACATATACCCCATATCTCTACTAATTGGTTAAGATGGCCCCTCCCACTGGAAATGGGCCGATTCTCTGATTATAAGCTTGTTCTGATAAATGAAATCACCACTAATCAGTGTGAATGGCAAGAGGGAATGCCAATATATACGTACATAAATTGTAGATATAAATGACTGTACCAAATCTCTCATTCTAAAAATACATAATATAGCAAGACATTCTCACCTAGGTATTTTTATATAATAGTAGTGGAAATATTTCACCACTATTGCCCATAGCTATGTGGTTAGCTATAGACCTATAAGTTTCCAAGGAGAACATCACAGTTCAAGTTTCATGGAACCTACGTATATTACGGTATTCAAAACGTTTGAACTACAGGGTTTCATAGGGTGCTAAAGTATAGATACATTTCACAGGCTTCAAGATTTTTGTCTGCCCCTTATCCAAGTATATCTATAGATTCTAGCATATACCTTCTGAAACCAGGCAGTTCTCTAGACAGTCTAGCTATAGAGAACCTGAGAATTTATCATTATATATGTGAGTGGCTTGAGCACTCCTATGAGTCCTAAATCTAATCAAATGTTAATTCATATGCCTTGAATGGGTGGAAAATAAATCAAAGACTTTTTATCAGTCAAAAGAAACTTGAAATATTGCAGTTACTCAAAATTGGATTAATAGTTGTTAATTCCCAGCAATTATTTCTTCCTACTTTTCCCTTATTGATAGTTGCATGAGAATGATTACTTGTGGTTTGATTATATATATACGTATATATGTCTTTGATTATTACCAATGTGTGTAGTGCATAGTTGACAAAATTACTTGATCACACAAATATTAATTTACCTCATACATGTCTGAAAAGACTAGGTTGATCATTCTCATTACTTCATTCTTAGTGGCTGTGTTATAGTATATGGATAGCATTTCACCAGCAGTTGCTTTTGTCCAACCCTTCATACATGTACATGCAAGGAAAGAAAATTAAATAAAAAATACATGGTCTAACCTATCCTCAAAAGGTGGCGTATATACAAAGGCATCTTTTAAATCCTTTTAATAAAAACATATACCACAACTATAGTCATTAAATGCAATTTATTTTCTCCAAAATCATGTATAACAGAAAACCTAGCTTGTTATATATTTACACATTAACTTATGAACATGCATATATCTATATACCATATATATTAGTACTTATATACACATAAGTGTTAGTGTATATATCCATATGGTTAGCTTTACCAAATTTATATATCTTTGAATGTGTGCTTCTGGAGTGGGACAGTAATAACAACCCTTCCAAGGAGACCCTCGCTGCTCAAAATATTTAGCACTATTTTATAGAGAAGGAATTAATGAAAAATTAGGAGAGCAAGAACACTGATAAAAAGTCAATAAAATTTTTAGCATTGTTCCCTAACAAGTATTTTGAGTTTAAAAATCTCCTCCCTCCCTCATGGGGTGCCTGGCACTCAAACTATTTGCTGGCTTTTAGATGTCCAGTTCACCAATTCTGGTTGTCATTTGAATGGCGTCAATTCCAAGGCCATATCTCGTAGACAACCTTTTTGCGTTGCATAGTATTAGTAGAGATGGTTTCTAAATCCTTTTCATTGGTTCAATGCTTGACAAAAAGGAAGCTAGAGAAGCTAAATTTAAGCCAGTGAGCGTCCACCAATTTGTTGACAGATATACATGCAAGGTTATGAAGCCATATTATATCCAAGGAACAAAACCTAACTTCTGAAAACAATATAGGGACGCTGGTAGCAGTAATAAAATATAGTTATACACATGGAACAGTTAAGATGAAAGATTGGTATATACATGATTAATAATACATTTGCAACCTGTTAAACATACTTTACTTTCATGTAACTGCTTGTTGGATAAACCTACAAAATATTCAAGGAATATAGGATACCAAAGGCCATTTTCAGATGAGGCAGACTGAACTAGTTGAGATCAGACATGGAGAAAATGGGAATGAGTTTGAGACATGCAAGTGGATTGGAGGAGCATACAGCATGTCCATGCCATTGACAGAGACAACAAATGTATCAAACATGTGGTTTTCTGTTAGATATTTAATAATAGAAAAAATAGGCCCTGCTGGGGAACTGTAAGATCTATAAAGCCAATCTTAAAGTATTGATATCATCATCATGACATATATTAAATTCAAATAACAATAACACATTTTGTGATAACGAAATCAATTTATCAAGGTAGAGATATAGTCTATCATGCAATTCATGATTATTCATACAATTGTATAAATTAGTATATTTAATCCAGAGGTATTATTGGGCAACAGCAACATATATAAATTATTGATAATAGGACGTTTCAACCCGTAGGTCTTCATCAGCAAACATGATAAATGAATAAATAGGATGTCCGTTAATGTTCCACTGAACTACTTTGAAGTGATAAGGGTTGTTTGTTGCGATCATGATTTAGTCCGTAAAACGGACAATAAAATACTCCCCGTTTGACTGACACAATACAAAAGAACCTCTGATAACGGACACTGCAGATGCTTGCATTATTTTCTTGGACACGTGATTAGCCCCAGTTTATTAAGAAAAAAATGCTATTCTATTTCTACGGCATGATAAGTTCTCGGAGTCTATCAATGTAGTCTTGTGTGCCATAAAATCTATATTTGCAAGGGATTTCCATGCCATATCCTGCGCCACAATTAACAGCAGCTCCAATAACTTCAACTGCGGCTTTATTAGTGCTTCTTTTCAGAAAGTGAGATACAGCCGGTGCGATTGTGCGCAGTATGTCTCTATCTATAAACTTAAACTTAAAACAAAAACCTCTGACACCCTCCATATAATGGACACATGGCTCTGTCCCGATGGCGTCTGTCTTAGAGAGGTTCCACTGTATATATACATACGTATACATATGTGTACTTCCATCTCACAACTGGTATATATAAAGGTTATTGTATATACTCTTTGTGGTTAATTTCATTACATCATACAACAAACCTTAAACTAAAACTTTAAATGCCAAAATTTCAATAAAGATATAACATGTATATGTAGATCCTGGTCCTATATATATATACAATGTTATATATATATGAATTGGTGTAAATACTTACTGGATCATGCGAAATAAATATTGCATTTTCAAATAACTTGGAAGCCCACTGAATAATTTGAATTGAACTATATAATATTAAATATCTATAATTTTATTATATTATGTACTATATACGTATATACACCTCCTTTCTTCCAAATATGGAAGTACACCTTCAGTAAGTATAGCTGTTGATTTGTTCAGACTCAATCCACACTCCACTAGTAGAGAAGTCAATTGTGATATATTCTCCAAGTTAAGACCAATCAAAATGTAGTTTTTTGATTTTAAGAGAGGTCCTATATATGTGAGAGAAAGCATGTGTCACAAACATTGATGATAAACCAGTACATCATTAGATGGATTATTACGGTCATTACGTTGATGGTCTTTAGTGATTACTGAGTCTTTCAAAATTGATTTTAGAATATCATTTCCTTCAATTAGAGCCATTTTCTTCATCACCACTTCAGGGAAATCAACCTAAAGCAATAATCAAGCAGTTATAATCAGCAGGGTAAATTTATTTAACTCCTTACTTCGACATAAAGGCCATTAAAGGTGTTAGCAGATTTCAATCGAAAGAATCGCGTGTCATAGCCTGCACCCAATGATATTATTTGACCTCGAGCGCCAGTCTCCTCAATGAATTTCCCAACAATGTAATCAATTATGAAGACACGAAAATAGATAGTCCTATATAATAGATAATGTATATAGCCAGACCATATATTAATGTATAAAGTGAGCACCTCAATAGAGCAATAGAGGGCTCAGTTACGTTTTTCTGCGTCTCCAGGTTCTGTTTCCCAGTTATTTTGATTACAAATTCATCTTTAAAAAACCCACGTTCAGCTAAATAAGCTTTACAGAGCGATATAAGATCGTTTGTTCCTTGAACAGCCTCTTTGTGACTCTCAGATGCCTCCATATGTTCAGTATTTTTGGTCTTGCACCTACCATAGATCTTATTACGTAAGTATATAAGATCTATAGACTAACCATAGACTAACCATTGCACCTATTGACGGAAATCTTTATACCGTTTCCGTTTTTGTTCTGAGCCACCGGAACTTGGTGGCTCATTAATACCTTTTAACGCTTTGTAACTGAGAAAGGCTGCGCGAATTGGAACGTAGAGAGCAGCGCGATGGAGCTTTGTTACTTCGAAATTGTTGTCAGAATTTAGATGAGTTAGGTAATCGATCAACCTGCAAAGTGCCTAGTCTCACGTAGCCAGACCGCTATCTCGCCTCCCAGACCCTAAGCCGACCGTGTGACGTCACCATATAAATATGGAGGCGAGATAGCGGTCTGGCTACGCGAGACTACAAAAAAGATTAAAAGAAAAGCTTGTAATGCGCTGCAATTACCTCTTCTTTAGCTCCAATCATAAATAATTGACGAATCCGAAGCGCTTCAATTCGGTAAACTTGAAGGCCACAACGAGTGGATCATCGACTCGTTGTGGCCAGCATTTTTATACAATTAAAAGTCATGTTGTCATGTTCAAACGCTGCAAACAACGGCGATATTTTGATAAGTAAATGGCCATGGCCTGACCAACTCTTAAGAGCTTCCTACAGCCCTGCTAAGTCAATGGTCTCATGCCTTGTATTATTGATTGTTTGCATTAGTAACATATATACTATAGACTAATCAAGTGCAAGTTTAATGATAGTTGGAGGTGTAAAGAAAGCTTCATCCTCATTAAAATATTTGCAATCGCATCCACCAGCTACACTGACTATGTTGACATGGTCTTCCTTTGACTTCCCATCATTAGTGAGCAAACCACAAGTCCAACCAAGAGTCCAAATTGGCTCTTCAGGTAGCTACAAAATAAGACAACCCTGTTAATTGTTAATCCTACGTATTTCATAGTACATATAATAGCATTAATTTTTCATTAATAAACAAATATTTTTATTATGCAGTTTACACATGCATCTAGCTGCAATATAGTCCTATTTACAAAGGAAAAGGGGGAAAAATATGTATCAGCTAATTTTAGTGACGTACTATGTATGTATACACAATGCAGCCATCACTAAATGTAAAATATTCATACATGTATCTGTATGCCATTAACTATATACTATATACGTATACGTATTTATCAATGTATGTATATACGTAGCACTGTGCATGTATATAAAGTGTATGCACATACGTACTTGCAGTTGTACAAATGAAGCTGTAAGGTTTATCAGGTTCACAATGACCACTTCAGGTATACCTGGATACCAGTCTGCACCTCCAAGAAGAATAAGACTGTCTCCATGGACTACAGAGGAGGAACTACACCTTGCTGGCAAGGAGGGAATGGTCTCCAACTCTTTGAAATAAACAGTTGAATCCTAAAAGGCAATAAAATTTAGTATAGAGTTATGGTATTAAAAATTATATATTAATTCTTTAATAAAACACACTTCTATAGAATGATCAACATGAATTATGAGTGTGACAGAAAAGCCATTACGTAAAATATGCAAAACTTTTTAATAAGTATTATACGTACATAACATGCAGATGAACATGTAAACTTTGAATGACAACAATATATGTACATTTAAATTCACCATCATTGTTGCATGGTACAGTTTATTACAGAGTCTTTCATCTGAAAGCACACCGCCATACATTAAGATACTCTCTTTCCATACGACAGTAGAATGACTGTGACAAGGCTTTGGGGAGTCACCCGTCACATATTGCTGCAAAGGAAAAATATAAAACTATAAAAACGTGATCAAGGAGGTTACTCATGATTGTGTTTTTACCTCACTCCATATCATACTGTTCAGTTCCAATCTATGACAGTCACCCAGAGGTTGTCCTTTAGAGTTTCTACCTCCAAACACAATCATCACTGTGCTTCCTATATGTATATATATATACATGTACGTATGTTGACTTTGATATCTTCCTTACATAATCAGTAACAAAAATATATAATTATAATGATTGTGACATGCTATACAAACTGAAATCTGTAAAGACAGCCCAACCACAAGTGTCTACAAGTCATAAAAAGAGTATAGCAACTGGATAATTTGATGTCTCATCATTTGGATTTGGGTTTTACCCCACCCACTCATGTCTCCTGAGGAGCGAAATGAGTAAAAGGGTTGAACTGAAGTTAACTTATGGGAACCAGAGTCTCCCCTTAGCCACTCAAAGAGATGGTTGCTCTGGATCCATAGATATATAGCTGCTTCGTCATTCATCCTTATTTTATAGTACTCATCAGTATGGCATATGAGTGGCTATCTGCTGATATACTGTAAGTACTCTAAGAGCTAAAAAGATTGTAATTTACTAACCAGCAGATAGAAATACAGCTATTGCACTCCTCAGGGGACATGAGTGGGTGGGGTAAAATCCAGAGTCAAATGACAACACACCATAGCTTATAAGATCGACTTCAGATCTTAAATTCCCCTATTTTTTCATGATGAACCTTTACATATGTAGATAATCGATCAATAGAATACCTTCTCCCTTTTGCAGTTTATCAGCAGAGTGCCTCCATCTTGGTGGAGGTAGAGACCCCTGAGTCTTCTGTAGTGTCCAATTGTATACTAAACCTTTTTCTAAAATGCAAATCAGTAATTAGAAAAGTGTAAAATAGTATTTTTACCAACTATACATATAATAGACCTAAGGGTAGACCTATGTATATGAGCCAGATTACCCCAAACATAATATTCAATTTGACCTACATCCTTTTCATAAAATTAGATTTCATCATGTGTCTTAATTAACACCTTATTCAACCTCTAGGCACCAAAAGTGTGTATATATATACGTAAGACCCCTAGATTTAGCATAGAGAGTCAAGGATTCACAAAAGATCTAGAGTAAGATCAAGAAAAAATAAAGATTCCAAGGGTCACTGATGAAGGTTAGAATTCCCAGAAACAGCTGCCTGGCCCAGTGGAGCAGAAGAGAGAAAAGAAAGACTCCAGGACCTGTATCTTCATCCAAAGCTCTCTCCAGGTTTAGTTCCCTATAGGCTTTCTTACAGAGTAGGTATAGCATGTAGGAAAATGGTGTATATATATATTAGATTTTTCATTGATGGAGATACATAACAAGGGTTATATGTACCTAGTATATTTAGTAACATATTTCAGCTCCGATGAATGCAGTTAGTCATGAAATAGGTAATTGTTTTTTCTATGCACTATAATTACAGAACCTCTTAAAAGGTATGTATCATTCTTAGTTTGATCACAAGTGTCCAGTCCACCAAACAGAATATAATTATTGTCAACGAGCTTCACAAGAGAACCATGCTTTAATGGACCTATGCAAATCAAAATGACTAGGTTTAAAACTTATATTATGTTCATGTTCATACGTACATAGTTACATGCAAAGCATACTAACTCACACAGGATCAAATTTCAGGTTTCATATGGCATGAAATCTATTTGAAACTTCTTGAACAGTCAAGTTTCAAAGGGTGCTCAAGAATTAATGTGCTAACAGATTAAGTCTTTAACAGCCCCCTGTCCAAGTTTTATACATACTTTCATACGTACCTTTTGAAACCTGGCAGTTCATAGAGTTTATGCCTTCTGAAACCTGAATATTTGAATATTAATTCTACTACATATAACTATGTACGTACATTTTAAAGTACTATACAGTCCATGTGTAAGTTACGAAATGTTATCACTTTTTGGATAATTACAATCAATTTTAAAATATTTACTGAAAGTTTTAGTATATATATATACGTATGTAACTACACCACCCTAGGAATAATATAGCTTAACTAGGCTACAATGCATATTAATAACATTTTCAAACCTAGTAGGTCCTATATGTGTTGTTGAGCCCTTTTCATTGGGATATTGGTTAACAACCACAGCAGATCTGATGTATATATATGTATATAACTTAAGAGGGAGCTAAGGACAACGAATGTGACTATATATACATTCACACACTTACATGGCTATGTATATATAGTGCTTTAAACTATGTTGTAATTTGTACACAGGAGCATTTTGTGGTTTAAACAGCATTAGCATTCCACGTGTTGTATGTGCAAGTTTCAAAACCCATATATAGCCATGTAAGTATGTGAATGTCATGTTTTAGCTCATTCCTATCAAATATGCTGTGTTTGTGAATTTAGAAGCTTGCTGTATATAGGAATGGTTTTATGGTACCTACATATACACTATAGAGTACAGTGACTAAAACATGCACATTTTTATATATTAAAACTTGACTGTATACGTAGCTATCATGGAGTCAAAGTATTTTATAACTGACAGTACTTGATGTAGTATTAATATAAATACGTACGTACATGCTTACATACAGAAGACATACAGATTTAACGTATGCACCCCAACACCTATATATCGATGTATTCAGACTCACCAGGATTATCACCGTCAGTTGAGCATTCCTGCACCTGAAGTGAAATCCCAGATTTCTCTAATTATATATAGGAACATGAAATGATTTGCAATTGCATCTATAATAAAATGTGACCACCAAATATGTACGTACGTATATATACAGTTTGCATGGAGTCACTTTCATGGCTATAGATTTGCAGCTTGTTTACCTTCCTGATTCACATGACAACACACTAAAGTGTCAGCAAGTGATGAAGTCAAGTTATATCCACCATACAACAGAAAGGTGGCATCATCTTCGCAGAATATACCTGTCTGAGCATATCTATATGTATATATATAACAGTGAGTGCACAGTTATCAACCAACACTCTGAATTGGTACTTCATTTCACTAATCACTCCTCATACGTACATTTCTACTAACCTCTTTGTCAGCTTCTCACTCTCTCCCTGTGGCAGCCTACACAAGGTGGAACATTTGGCAACATGTGTTGAACATTCCATTTCATTGTGATCAAATTTCAACTCCTTCAGCAATCCAACTAGATTTCCTTTTAAGCCACATGAAAAAGCAAGATGAGACGCATGATTATAAAAGGCCTGTAAAGGAATGAGAATAAGTCTGTATATGTCTGGGCTGAGAAAACTAGTATAATACATATATACTGCTTTATGGTTGCCAGTTACTAATTGGTTAAGATGGCCCCTCCCACTGGAAATGGGCTGGTTTCATGATTATCAGCTTGTCCTGATAAATAAATAATTAGTGTGAATGGCAACTAATTAACTACTTTGTATAGTTAGTATAAGAGGGAATGCTACTACAGCCTGACACACATGCACAGGACCAAATCTCACACTTTAAAAAATACATATAGCAAGAAATTCTCACCTAGGTGCTATTATATATAGCTAGGGGTAATATTTAACCATTTTTTGCCCTTAGTTAATATGTAGCTAGACCTGTAAGTTTGAAAATGTCTCACTACATTTTGAACAGTTCAGGTTTCATGAAATTTCAATTTCTCAACTAGGTGCTATCAAAAATAGTGAAGATATAGGGATGGCACAAAACAGACAGATCTAGACAGTACAGAAACAAGAAATGATGTTACACAGTGAAGCATTAGCTGTGCATGAATCATTCAACCAAGGGTAGTTGAGAATGATTGCTTGTGGTTTGTTTACATGCATGTCTTTGATTATATATCAATGTGTGCAGTGTATAAATATTGTCGTATATATATATATATATAACATGATCACACGAATATTAATTTATATACCTCATGCATGTCAGAAAAGACTAGATTGATCATTCTCATTACTTCATTCTTAGTGGCTGTGTTATAGTATATGGAGATATTTTCACCAGCAGTTGCCTTTGTCCATCCCTTTAATTCAAGCACATGCAAGGAAAGGAAATAAGTTAAAGGTTTAACACTATATATAAAACTTAGTGCCTTCATGGTAATTTACCTAATCAAAATGAACATTTAGTCATTAAATGCATATTTTATGCTCAATATTTATTTTCTTCAAAATCATGCACCTTCTGCAAAGTCACTCATGAGTAAACTCTTATAAAATGTATATACATGAATATATATATATATATATTTAGGAACGTATATACACCAGGATCAAATTTCAGGTTTCAGAAGGCATGAAACCTATTTGAAACTCTATGAACAGCCAGGTTTCAATCGGTATGAAAGTATGTATAAAACTCGGAAAGGGGCTGTTAGAATTTGAAACCAGTGAAATTAATCTGTTAGCATATTCTTGAACACCCTTTGAAACCTGGCTGTTCAAGAAGTTTCAAATAGATTTCATGCCATATGAAACCTGAAATTTGATCCTGTGATATATATACATTATACTTATAACATAATATTAGTATGTATACATACATATACAAGTGTCTGTGTACATAGTTAGCTTTACCAAGTTTATATATCTTTGAATGTGTGCTTCAGGAGTGGGACAGTAATAACAACCCTTCCATGGAGACCCTCGCTGCTCAAAATGTTTAGTACTAGGGAAGGAATTAATTAATAAGAGAGCATGGATTTGCGAAGCTAAGTAGAGAGTGTTAAAGTCGAGTATGGAGTGTGAGTGTACCATTTAAAGCTCTAGAATTTCCGTGAGTTCATTGCATATACCCGTGAGAACGTGAGAATGCTGTCAATATAGTAAGACTCATGGAAAATACGTGAGAGTTTTTTTCGGGCTATCCCTACTTATAGAGTACTACCGTACATACTCTCTGATATATATTTATATATTAGCTACAGTTGTGTTCATATACACACATGGAACAGGTAAGATTAAGTTTGATATATATATATATATATAACATCACAACAATTTCATGTTAAGCAAATAAATTTGCAACCTATTAAACATACGTTATTTTCATGTAACTGCTTGTTGGATAAACCTACATGTCAAGCAAATTAGCAAAATATAATATCCTGTATTCACTGAATAGGATGCCAAAGGCCAGTCAGACCCATGCAGTGAGCTTAGATTAGACTTGGAGAAAATGGGAATGAATTTGAGACATGCAGCATGTCCATGCCATTGACAGAGACAAATGGGAATGGGAAAAGTCAATGCAGGATCAAATCTCAGGTTATTATATGGCATGAAACCTATTTGAAACTTGTTTTTCTAAGTTTCAAAGTATGTGATTGATTTCACGGGTTTCTTGCAGCCCCTTTTCAAACCTGAAATTTGATCCTGTGAATCTAGCTTACATGTTACATTTGTTATATTACAACATGTGTTAATATAATGTAAATAATTACCTACATTGTTATCATTTTGTTGTTCAGTGAACTTAATATTACAGTACACTATTAAATATCTAACAGAAAACCACATGCAATTCATGATCATGATTATACAATTGTACAAAGTATTATACTTTGGTACATATACATACTAGTATATACTTCCATTTCATAACTGTTATATATATATATGTTATAGTTACTCTTGTCAAAATGCCTAAATTTCTATTATATATATACCATGTATGTCGATCCTGTCCTATCAATATGTATATACATACTTACTGGATCATGTGAAACAAAAATTGCATTTTCAAATGAACTGGCAGCCCATTGAATAATTTGAGTTGAGCTATATATAAACAGAAAAGGTTATATATATATTAACTATCATTAATTTATAATTAATTATACCTCCTTTCTTCCAAATATGGAAGTACAAATTCAGTAAGTATAGCTGTTGATCGGTTCAGACTCAATCCAAACTCCACTAGTAGAGAAGTTAATTGTGAGATATTATCCAAGTTAAGACCAATCAAAATGTAGTTTTTTGATCGCAAGAGAGGTCCTAAGTGATAGAAAGCACAATATTTGTATCATTGATGCATATGGTAACACAGGATAAAATCTCAGGTTTCAGAGGGCATGATACCTATGTTAAACTCTTTGAACTGCCAGGTTTCAAAAGGTAAGGGGGCTGTTAAAATTTGAAACATGTGAAATTAATCTATTAGTGCATACTTGAGCACCCTTTGAAACTTGGCTGTTCAAGAAGTTTCAAATATAGGTTTCATGCCATATTAAACCTCAAATTTAATCCTGCAAGCCATGTAGTAGATCATTAGATTGTTACGTGTCATTACGTTGATGGTCTTTAGTGATTACAGAGTCTTTCAAAATTGATTTTAGAATACCATTTCCTTCAATTAGAACCATTTTCTTCATCACCACTTCAGGAAGATCAACCTATAATAATAATCAGTCAGTTATAATCAGAAGGGTATTTAATTCTCCTTACTTCAACATAAAGGCCATTAAAGGTGTTAGCAGATTTCAATCGAAAGAATCGCGTGTCATAGCCTGCACCCAATGATATTATTTGACCTCGAGCGCCAGTCTCCTCATTGAATTTCCCAACAATGTAATCCATTATGAAGACGCGAAAATAGATAGCCCTATATAATTATAGCCAGACCATATATGTGTAAAGCATGTATTATTAAAAAGCGAGCACCTCAACAGAGCAATAGGGGGCTCATGATATACATTTTTCTGCGTCTCCAGGTTCTGTTTCCCAGTTATTTTGATAACAAATTCATCTTTAAAAAATCCACGTTCAGCTAAATAGGCTTTAAAAAGCGTTACACGATCGTTTGTTCGTTGAACAGCCTCTTTATGACTCTCAGATGCCTCCATGCGTTCAGTATTTTTGGTCTTGCACCTGCCATAGACTAACCATAGATCTTATTACGTAAGTATATAAGATCCATCGATAAACCACTACATGTAGTGGTTAGTCTATGTACCTACTGACGGAAATCTTTATACCGTTTCCGTTTTTGTTCTGAGCCACCGGAACTTGGTGGCTCATTAATACCTTTTAACGCTTTGTAACTGAGAAAGGCTGCGCGAATTGGAACGTTGCCGGCTGTAGAGAGCAGCGCGATGGAGCTTTGTTGCTTCGAAATTGTTGCTAATCGATCAACCTGCAAAGCGCCGACTTTCCACTGTTTGCGAATTTCGTTTCTAACCGTTTTGTTAACGGAAGTAACTAATTAGTTACGCCCCCAGAACAAAAACGGTATTTCGCTGTCCGTGTGATGTCATGAAGAAAATATGGAGGCGATATAGCGGTATGGGCTACGAGACCACTAGACCGTTATTTCCAAATTACGAAAATTTTTTATACAATTAAAATCATGTTGTCATATTCAAACGCTGCAAACAACGGCGATATTTTATAAGCAAATGGCCATGGCCTGACCAACTCTTAAGAGCTTCCTACAGCCCTGCTAAGTCAATGGTCTCATGCCTTGTATTATTGATTGTTTGCATTAGTAACATATATACTATAGACTAATCAAGTGCAAGTTTAATGATAGTTGGAGGTGTAAAGAAAGCTTCATCCTCCCTAAAAAATTTGCAATCGCATCCACCAGCAACACTGACTATGTTGACATGGTCTTCCTTTGACTTCCCATCATTAGTGAGCAAACCACAAGTCCAACCCAGAGTCCAAATTGGCTCTTCAGGTAGCTACAAAATAAGACAACCCTGTTAATTGTTAATCCTATTTCATAGTACATATATCTAATAGCATTAATTTTTCATTAATAAACAAATATTTTTATTATGCAGTTTACACATGCATCTAGCTGCAATATAGTCCTATTTACAAAGGAAAAGGGGGAAAAATATGTATCAGCTAATTTTAGTAACGTACTACGTATGTATACACAATGCAGCCATCACTAAATGTAAAATATTCATACATGTATCTGTATGCCATTAACTATATACTATATATGTATACGTATTTATCAATGTATGTATATACGTAGCACTGTGCATGTATATAAAGTGTATGCACATACGTACTTGCAGTTGTACAAATGAAGCTGTAAGGTTTATCAGGTTCACAATAACCACTTCAGGTACACCTGGATACCAGTCTGCTCCTCCAAGAAGAATAAGACTGTCTCCATGGACTACAGAAGAGGAACTACACCTTGCTGGCAAGGAGGGAATGGTCTCCAACTCTTTGAAATAAACCGTTGAATCCTAAAAGGCAATAATTTAAAAATTTAGTATAGAGTTATGGTATTAAAAATTATATATTAATTCTTTAATAAAACACATTTCTATAGAATGATCAATATGATTTATGAGTGTGACAGAAAAGCGATTACAATATTCAAAACATTTTAATAAGTATTATACGTACATAACATGCAGATGAACATGTAAACTTTGAATGACAACAATATATGTACATTTAAATTCACCATCATTGTTGCATGGTACAGTTTATTACAGAGTCTTTCATCTGAAAGCACACCGCCATACATTAAGATACTCTCTTTCCATACGACAGTAGAATGACTGTGACAAGGCTTTGGGGAGTCACCCGTCACATATTGCTGCAAAGGAAAAATATAAAACTATAAAAACGTGATCAAGGAGGTTACTCATGATAGTGTTTTTACCTCACTCCACATCATACTGTTCAGTTCCAATCTATGACAGTCACCCAGAGGTTGTCCTTTACAGTTTCTACCTCCAAACACAATCATCACTGTGCTTCCTATATGTATATATATATACATGTACGTATGTTGACTATGATATCTTCCTTACATAATCAGTAACAAAAATATATAATTATAATGATTGTGACATGCTATACAAACTGAAATCTGTAAAGACAGCCCAACCACAAGTGTTTACAAGTCATAAAAAGAGTATAGCAATTGGATAATTTGATGTCTTTGGATCTGGGTTTTACCCCACCCACTCATGTCTCCTGAGGAGCGAAATGAGTAAAAGGGTTGAACTGAAGTTAACTTATGGGAACCAGAGTCTCCCCTTAGCCACTCAAAGAGATGGTTGCTCCAGATCCATAGATAGCTGCTTCGTCATTCGTCCTTATTTTATAGTACTCATCAGTATGGCATATGAGTGGCTATCTGCTGATATACTGTAAGTACTCTAAAAGCTAAAAAGATTGTAATTTACTAACCAGCAGATAGAAATACAGCTATTGCACTCCTCAGGAGACATGAGTGGGTGGGGTAAAATCCAGAGTCAAATGACAAGACACCATAGCTTATAAGATCGACTTCAGATCTTAAATTCCCCTATTTTTTCATGATGAACCTTTACATATGTAGACAATCGATCAATAGAGAATACCTTCTCCCTTTTGCAGCTTATCAGCAGAGTGCCTCCATCTTGGTGGAGGAAGAGACCCCCGGGTCTTCTGTAGTGTCCAATTGTATACTAAACCTTTTTCTAAAATTCAAATCAGTAATTAGAAAAGTGTACAATAGTATTTTTACCAACTATACATATAATAGACCTAAGGGTAGACCTATGTATATAAGCCAGATTACCCCAAATATAAAATTCAGTTTGACCTACATCCCTTTCATAAAATTAGATTTCATCATGTGTCTTAATTAACACCTTATTCAACCTCTAGGCACCAAAAGTGTGTATATATATACGTAAGACCCCTAGATTTAGCATAGAGAGTCAAGGATTCACAAAAGATCTAGAGTAAGATCAAGAAAAAATAAAGATTCCAAGGGTCACTGATGAAGGTTAGAATTCCCAGAAACAGCTGCCTGGCCCAGTGGAGCAGAAGAGAGAAAAGAAAGACTCCAGGACCTGTATCTTCATCCAAAGCTCTCTCCAGGTTTAGTTCCCTATAGGCTTTCTTACAGAGTAGGTATAGCATGTAGGAAAATGGTGTATATATATATTAGATTGATGGAGATACATAGCAAGGGTTATATGTACCTAGTATATTCAGTAACATATTTCAGCTCTGATGAATGCAGTTAGTCATGAAATAGGTAATTGTTTTTTCTATGCACTATAATTATAGAACCTCTTAAAAGGTATGTATCATTCTTAGTTCGATCACAAGTGTCCAGTCCACCAAACAGAATATAATCATTGTCAACGAGCTTCACAAGAGAACCATGCTTTAATGGACCTATGCAAATCAAAATGACCAGGTTTAAGGCTTATGTTCATGTTCATATGTATGTAGTTACATGCAAAGCATATATACTAACTTTGTTTCAAAGGGTGCTCAAGAATTAATGTGCTAACAGATTACTTTAACAGCCCCCTGTCCAAGTTTTATACATACTTTCATACGTACCTTTTGAAACCTGGCAGTTCAGAGAGTTTATGCCTTCTGAAACCTGAATATTAATTCTACTACATATAACTATGTACGTACATTTTAAAGTACTATACAGTCCATGTGTAAGTTACGAAATGTTATCACTTTTTGGATAATTACAATCAATTTTAAAATATTTACTGAAAGTTTTAGTATATATATATACGTATGTAACTACACTACCCTAGGAATAATATAGCTTAACTAGGCTACAATGCATATTAATAACATTTTCAAACCTAGTAGGTTCTATATGTGTTGTTGAGCCCATTTCATTGGGATATTGGTTAACAACCACTGCAGATCTGATGTATATATACGTATGTATATAACTTAAGAGGGAGCTGAGGACAATGAATGTGACTATATATACATTCACACACTTACATGGCTATATATATATAGTGCTTTAAACTATGTTGTAATTTGTACACAGGAGCATTTTGTGGTTTAAACAGCATTAGCATTCCACGTGTTGTATGTGCAAGTTTCAAAACCCATATATAGCCATGTAAGTGTGTGAATGTCTCATCCCTATCAAATATGCTGTGTTTGTGAATTTAGAAGCTTGCTGTATATAGGAATGGTTTTATGGTACCTACATATACATTATAGAGTACAGTGACTAAAACATGCACATTTTTATATATTAAAACTTGACTGTATACGTAGCTATCATGGAGTCAAAGTATTTTATAACTGACAGTACTTGATGTAGTATTAATATAAATACGTACGTACATGCTTACATACAGAAGACATACAGATTTAACGTATGCACCCCAACACCTATATATCGATGTATTCAGACTCACCAGGATTATCACCGTCAGTTGAGCATTCCTGCACCTGAAGTGAAATCCCAGATTTCTCTAATTATATATAGGAACATGAAATGATTTGCAATTGCATCTATAATAAAATGTGACCACCAAATATGTACGTACGTATATATACAGTTTGCATGGAGTCACTTTCATGGCTATAGATTTGCAGCTTGTTTACCTTCCTGATTCACATGACAACACACTAAAGTGTCAGCAAGTGATGAAGTCAAGTTATATCCACCATACAACAGAAAGGTGGCATCATCTTCGCAGAATATACCTGTCTGAGCATATCTATATGTATATATATAACAGTGAGTGCGCAGTTATCAACCAACACTCTGAATTGGTACTTCATTTCACTAATCACTCCTCATACGTACATTTCTACTAACCTCTTTGTCAGCTTCTCACTCTCTCCTTGTGGCAGCATACACAAGGTGGAACATTTGGCAACATGTGTTGAACATTCCATTTCATTGTGATCAAATTTCAACTCCTTCAGCAATCCAACTAGATTTCCTTTTAAGCCACATGAAAAAGCAACATGAGACGCATGGTTATAAAAGGCCTGTAAAGGAATAGGAATATAAGTCTGTATATAACTCTGGGCTGGGAAAACAAGTATAATACATATACCCCATATCTCTACTAATTGGTTAAGATGGCCCCTCCCACTGGAAATGGGCCGATTCTCTGATAAATGAAATCACCACTAATCAGTGTGAATGGCAAGAGGGAATGCCAATATATACGTATATAAATTGTAGATATAAATGACTGTACCAAATCTCTCATTCTAAAAATACATAATATAGCAAGACATTCTCACCTAGGTATTTTTATATATAGTAGTGGAAATATTTCACCACTATTGCCCATAGCTATGTGGTTAGCTATAGACCTATAAGTTTCCAAGGAGAACATCACAGTTCAAGTTTCATGGAACCTATGTATATTATGGTATTCAAAACGTTTGAACTACAGGGTTTCATAGGGTGCTAAAGTATAGATACGTACATTTCACAGGCTTCAAGATTTTTGTCTGCTCCTTATCCAAGTATATCTATAGATTCTAGCATATACCTTCTGAAACCAGGCAGTTCTCTAGACAGTCTAGCTATAGAGAACCTGAGAATTTATCATTATATATGTGAGTGGCTTGAGCACTCCTATGAGTCCTAAATCTAATCAAATGTTAATTCATATGCCTTGAATGGGTGGAAAATAAATCAAAGACTTTTTATCAGTCAAAAGAAACTTGAAATATTGCAGTTACTCAAAATTGGATTAATAGTTGTTAATTCCCAGCAATTATTTCTTCCTACTTTTCCCTTATTGATAGTTGCATGAGAATGATTACTTGTGGTTTGATTATATATATACGTATATATGTCTTTGATTATTACCAATGTGTGTAGTGCATAGTTGACAAAATTATTTGATCACACAAATATTAATTTACCTCATACATGTCTGAAAAGACTAGGTTGATCATTCTCATTACTTCATTCTTAGTGGCCATGTTATAGTATATGGATAGCATTTCACCAGCAGTTGCTTTTGTCCAACCCTTCATACATGTACATGCAAGGAAAGAAAATTAAATAAAAAATACATGGTCTAACCTATCCTCAAAAGGTGGCGTACGTATATACAAATGCATCTTTTAAATCCTTTTATTAAAAACATATACCACAACTATAGTCATTAAATGCAATTTATTTTCTCCAAAATCATGTATAACAGAAAACCTAGCTTGTTATATATTTACACATTAACTTACGAACATGCATATATCTATATACCATATATATTAGTACTTATATACACATAAGTGTTAGTGTATATATCCATATGGTTAGCTTTACCAAATTTATATATCTTTGAATATGTGCTTCAGGAGTGGGACAGTTATAGCAACCCTTCCAAGGAGATCCTCGCTGCTCAAAATGTTTAGCACTATATAAGAGGGAAGAAATTAATGAAAAATTAGGAGAGCAAGAACACTGATAAAAAGTCAATAAAATTTTTAGCATTGTTCCCTAACAAGTATTTTGAGTTTAAAAAACTCCTGGGGTGCCTGGCACTTAAACTATTTGCTGGCTCTTAGATGTCCGGTTCACCAATTCTGGTCATCATTTGAATGGCGTCAATTCCAAGGCCATATCTCGTAGACAACCTTTTTGCGTTGCATAGTATTAGTAGAGATGGTTTCTAAATCCTTTTCATTGGTTCAATGCTTGACAAAAAGGAAGCTAGAGAAGCTAATTTTAAGCCAGTGAGCATCCACCAATTTGTTGACAGATATACATGCAAGGTTATGAAGCCATATTATATCCAAGGAACAAAACCTAACTTCTGAAAACAATATAGGGACGCTGGTAGCAGTAATAAAATATAGTTATACACATGGAACAGTTAAGATGAAAGATTGGTATATACATGATTAATAATACATTTGCAACCTGTTAAACATACTTTACTTTCATGTAACTGCTTGTTGGATAAACCTACAAAATATTAAAGGAATATAGGATACCAAAGGCCATTTTCAGATGAGGCAGACTGAACTAGTTGAGATCAGACATGGAGAAAATGGGAATGAGTTTGAGACATGCAAGTGGACTGGAGGAGCATACAGCATGTCCATGCCATTGACAGAGACAACAAATGTATCAAACATGTGGTTTTCTGTTAGACATTTAATAATAGAAAAAATAGGCCCTGCTGGGGAACTGTAAGATCTATAAAGCCAATCTTAAAGCATTCATATCATCATAATGACATGTAATATTGAGGATATATTAAATTCAAATAACAATAACACATTTTGTGATAACGAAATCAATTTATCAAGGTAGAGATATAGTCTACCATGCAATTCATGATTATTTACACAATTGTATAAAGTAGTATATTTAATCCAGAGGTATTATTGGGCAACAGCAACATATATAAATTATTGATAATAGGACGTTTCAACCCGTAGGTCTTCATCAGCAAACATGATAAATGAATAAATAGGATGTCCATTAATGTTCCACTGAACTACTTTGAAGTGATAAGGGTTGTTTGTTGCGATCATGATTTAGTCCGTAAAACGGACAATAAAATACTCCCCGTTTGACAGACACAATACAAAAGAACCTCTGATAACGGACACTGCTTGCACTATTTTCTCGGACACGTGATTAGCGCCAGTTTATTAAGAAAAAATTGCTATTCTATTTCTACGGCATGATAAGTTCTCGGAGTCTATCAATGTAGTCTTGTGTGCCATAAAATCTATATTTGCAAGGGATTTCCATGCCATATCCTGCGCCACGATTAACAGCAGCTCCAATAACTTCAACCGCGGCTTTCTTTTCAGAAAGTGAGATACAGCCGGTGCGATTGTGTGCAGTATGTCTCTATCTATAAACTTAAACTTAAAACAAAAACCTCTGACACCCTCCATATAATGGACACATGGCTCTGTCCCGATGGCGTCCGTCTTAGAGAGGTTCCACTGTATATATACATACGTATACATATGTACTTCCATCTCACAACTGGTATATATAAAGGTTATTGTGGTTAATTTCATTACATCATACAACAAACCTTAAACTAAAACTTTAAATGCCAAAATTTCAATAAATATATACCATGTATATATGTAGATCCTGGTCCTATATATATATACAATGTTATGAATTGGTGTAAATACTTACTGGATCATGCGAAATAAATATTGCATTTTCAAATAACTTGGAAGCCCACTGAATAATTTGAATTGAACTATATAATATTAAATATCTATAAATTTATTATATTATGTACTATATACGTATATACACCTCCTTTCTTCCAAATATGGAAGTACACCTTCAGTAAGTATAGCTGTTGATTTGTTCAGACTCAATCCACACTCCACTAGTAGAGAAGTCAATTGTGATATATTCTCCAAGTTAAGACCAATCAAAATGTAGTTTTTTGATTTTAAGAGAGGTCCTATATATGTGAGAGAAAGCATGTGTCACAAACATTGATGATAAACCAGTACATCATTAGATGGATTATTACGTATCATTACGTTGATGGTCTTTAGTGATTACAGAGTCTTTCAAAATTGATTTTAGAATATCATTTCCTTCAATTAGAGCCATTTTCTTCATCACCACTTCAGGGAAATCAACCTAAAGCAATAATCAAGCAGTTATAATCAGCAGGGTAAATTTATTTAACTCCTTACTTCAACATAAAGGCCATTAAAGGTGTTAGCAGATTTCAATCGAAAGAATCGCGTGTCATAGCCTGCACCCAATGATATTATTTGACTTCGAGCGCTAGTCTCCTCAATGAATTTCCCAAAAATGCAATCAATTATGAAGACGCGAAAATAGGTAGTCCTATATAATAGATAATGTATATAGCCAGACCATATATTAATGTATAAAGTGAGCACCTCAACAGAGCAATCGAGGGCTCAGTTACGTTTTTCTGCGTCTCCAGGTTCTGTTTCCCAGCTATTTTGATAACAAATTCATCTTTAAAAAATCCACGTTCAGCTAAATAAGCTTTACAAAGAGATACAAGATCGTTTGTTCCTTGAACAGCCTCTTTGTGACTCTCAGATGCCTCCATGTGTTCAGTATTTTTGGTCTTGCACCTACCATAGACTAACCATAGATCTTATATACTTACGTAAGTATATAAGATCCATGGACTATAGTCCATAGTCCATAGTCTATGCACCTACTGACGGAAATCTTTATACCGTTTCCGTTTTTGTTCTGAGCCACCGGAACTTGGTGGCTCATTAATACCTTTTAACGCTTTGTAACTGAGAAAGGCTGCGCGAATTGGAATGCTGCCGGCTGTAGAGAGCAGCGCGATGGAGCTTTGTTGCTTCGAAATTGTTGCTAATCGATCAACCTGCAAAGCGCCGACTTTCCACTGTTTGCGAATTTCGTTTCTAACCGTTTTGTTAACGGAAGTAACTAATTAGTTACGCCCCCAGAACAAAAACGGTATTTCGCTGATCGTGTGACGTCATGAAGAAAATATGGAGGCGATATAGCGGTCTGGGCTATGAGACCACTAGACCGTTAGTTCCAAATTACGAAAAAGATTAAAAGAAAAGCTTGTAATGCGCTGCAATTACCTCTTCTTCAACTCCAAGCATAAATAATTGACGAATTCGAAGCGCTTCAATTCGGTAAACTTGAAGGCCACAACGAGTGGATCATCGACTCGTTGTGGCCAGCATTTTTTTACAATTAAAATCATGTTGTCATGTTCAAACGCTGCAAACAACGGCGATATTTTGATAAGTAAATGGCCATGGCCTGACCAACTCTTAAGAGCTTCCTACAGCCCTGCTAAATCAATGGTCTCATGCCTTGTATTATTGATTGTTTGCATTATTAACATATATGCTATAGACTAATCAAGTGCAAGTTTAATGATAGTTGGAGGTGTAAAGAAAGCTTCATCCTCATTAAAATATTTGCAATTGCATCCACCAGCTACACTGACTATGTTGACATGGTCTTCCTTTGATTTCTCATCATTAGTGAGCAAACCACAAGTCCAACCCAGAGTCCAAATTGGCTCTTCAGGTAGCTACAAAATAAGACAACCCTATTTCCTTGGTACATATAATAGCATACATACATTTTTTAATTATTTTAACTAAAATTTTTTATACAGTTTATACATGCATCTATGTAGCTGCGATAACAAAGGAAAAGGGTTAAATGTAAAATATTCATACATATGATTAATTATATGTACATTTATCAGCATTTTTAATGTATATAGCACTCTGCAGCTGCATATATATATAAAGTGTATATATGCACATACTTGTAGTTGTACAAATGAAGCTGTAAGGTTTATCAGGTTCACAATGACCACTTCAGGTACACCTGGATACCAGTCTGCACCTCCAAGAAGAATAAGACTGTCTCCATGGACTACAGAGGAGGAACTACACCTTGCTGGCAAGGAGGGAATGGTCTCCAACTCTTTGAAATATACAGTTAAATCCTAAAAAGGCAAAAAAATTAGTATATGTTATGGTATTAAATAAAACACATTTCTATAGAATGATCAACTTGAATTATGAGTGTGACAGAAAAGCGATTAAAATGTTTAAAACATTTTAATAAGTATTATGCATATAACAGATGAACATGTAAACTTTGAATGACAACAATATACACATGGACATATAAATTCACCATCATTGTTGCATGGTACAGTTTATTACAGAGTCTTTCATCTGAAAGCACACCTCCATACATCAAGATACTGTCTTTCCATACGACAGTAGAATGACTGTGACGAGGCTTTGGGGAGTCACCAGTCACATATTGCTGCAAAGGAAAAAAATAAAACTATATATAAAAAAGTGATTATGGAGGTTACTCATTATTGTGTGTTTTACCTCACTCCATATCATACTGTTCAGTTCCAATCTATGACAGTCACCTAGAGGTTGGCCTTTAGAGTTTCTACCTCCATACACAATCATCACTGTGCTTCCTACGTATATACGTACGTTGACTATGATGATCCTTACATAATCATTAATTTAAATGATGGTTTATTATTGTTACATGCTATACATACTAAACTGAAATCAGTAAAGACAGCCCAACCACAAGGGTTTATACGTAAGTCACACTAAAAGGAATTCATAGCAATTGATTGGAATGAGGGGGAAAGTGAATTGCATGCATTTATAAAACTACATGGATATATAAACTAAGTGACTGATTTGTGGTATATATAAGTACATGAGATAAATACAATTGGTGATTTGTCTATTAGGGTAGGAGAGGACATAGATCTAGAGGCAGACAGAGAGGCACTTCTATAAATTGGTTAGAGGATAAAAATAAATATACAGGTCATCTTTCAAGCATCTAAAGATGAATTTTTCAGTCACTATATAACACATGTACGTAGATTCAAATCTCAGGAGTTTTTTTACCTATATTTGAAACTCTTTGAACTACCAGGTTTCAAAGGATGCTCAGTTATGCACTAATAGATAAATTTCACTGGTTTCAAGTTTTTAACAGCTCCCTTTCCAAGTTTATACATACTTTGAAACCTAGCAGTTTAAGGAGCTTCAAATAGATTTCATGCATGCCATCTGATATGTGAAATGAGTCCAAGGGTCAATAGGAAGTTTCAACCAAAATACTGCATCTAAAGATGCTCAAAATACTGCTCAAAAGGGATCAAAGATGAAAACTTTAGAAAAAATATAGATAATCAATCAATAGAATACCTTCTCCCTTTTGCAGCTTATCAGCAGAGTGCCTCCATCTTGGTGGAGGTAGAGACCCCCGGGTCTTCTGTAGTGTCCAATTGTATACTAAACCTTTTTCTAAAATTCAAATCAGTAATGAGAAATGTGTAAAATAGTATTTTACCAACTCCTATATGGCTATAACATTCACTCTACTAAACATAATTTTGTACATTGATGAAGATACATACATAGCAAAGGCTATATACCTAGCTATTAATTTTCAGTAACATCTTTCAGCTATGATGAATGCAATTAGTCAATGAATTCAAAATAGGTAAAAAAAAATTTTTCAATTGCGGACAGTCTCCGTATAACGGACAGCATGCAATGTACCAACTTTTTTGTATACGATTAGTACATTAGCAACTCCCGAATAGCGAATAACCTCCAATTCCGGATAACGGACACTCTGCCCGATCCCAAGGACTTTTTGCATTACAAAAAAACCCTTTTAACGAACAAAGAGGGCCTTATCTAGCTACGGTTGCAGTCAGACGTAACGAGGGACGCCTAGCTCTCACCGAGTATTGATGGAGCTGTTAACGAATTAAAAGCGTCCGATCGACTAATCTTGAATGTAGTAACAAAGTAACGTATACGTACGGCTGAACCCGTTTCAGATAGCATTGTATACAGATATAAAGTTTTATTATGAAAACCTCCCAGTAAAGGACAACCTCCGAATAGTGGACAAGTCCCTTTGCACCAACTTGTCCGTTATTGAGAGGTTTCACTGTATATATATATGCACTATAATTAATACACAACCTCTTAAAAGGTATGTATCATTCTTAGTTCGATCACAAGTGTCCAGTCCACCAAACAGAATATAATCATTGTCAACGATCTTCACAAGAGAACCATGCTTTAATGGACCTATTCAAATCAAAATGACCAGGTTTAAGGCTTATATGTTCATATCCATACACATATGTATGTAATAGTTAAAAGCAAACTAACTCATGATCATATATAAATGGAGTCATGTGTGAATATATTACTACTATAACTACGAATATACAATAAAGTACTACACAGTGCAAGTTACAAAATATCCTGACTTTGGGATAACTACAATCAAGTTTAAAAATTTAATAGTGCAAGTTTTAGTATAATAACTATATACAATGCCCTAGTGCATATAGAGCAATAACTTACGTGTTAATTAACTAGGCTACATGCCATATTCATAACAGTTTTTTAAAACCTATATACATAGTAGGTCCTGTGTGTTGTGTTGCCCTAGAAAGAACCAGTCTTAACATAATAACCACAGCTGATTTGAGAGAGAGCTAATTCAATGAATGTGACTATATATACAGTGCAAGTTACAATATGCTAAGGTAATCTAAATAATATAATTAATTAATTAATTAATTAATATAAATATATATATATATATACATATGTATATATACATTCACACACTTACATGGCTTAGTATATATATATATAAACTATGTTATAATTTGTACACAGGAGCATTTTGTGGTTTTAATATTTTAAAAACTCTTTAGCCTTCCATGCATGGTGTGCAATTGCAAGTTATACAAAATCCATGTATATATAGCCATGCTCATCCCTTAAATATATATAATGTGTTTGTACATGTGAACTTAAAAGCTTGCTGTATAACGGAGTGGTACCAATATACACTGTACAGTACAGTGACTAAAACATGCACATTTTTTATTAAAACTTGATGTAGCTACGTATATCATAGGAGTCAGAGTATTTTGTAACTAAAACTGTGTATTTAGTACTTGATTGGAGCTGTATATATGTAGTATAAATACTCGCACACATACAGAAGATATAATGTATGCACCATCCTACTAGTACTATTCAGACTCACCAGGACTATCACCATCAGTGAAACATTCCTGAACTTGAAGGAAAATCCCAGATTTCTCTAAATGTATGCATACAGTTCATGTACGTAGGGACATGAACTGAAAATTGCATATATATATATGCTATGATATGTTACAGTTATTATATATATAATTAAGTGAAACTATACAATGTGACAACCAAATATACGTATATACGTATATATACAGTTTACATGGAGTCACTTGCATGGCTATAGATTTACAGCTAGTTTACCTTCCTGATTCACATGACAACACACTAAAGTGTCAGCAAGTGATGAAGTCAAGTTATATCCACCATACAACAGAAAGATGGCATCATCTTCACAGAATACAGCTGTCTGAGCATATCTATATGTATATAATAGTGAGTGCACAGTTATCAACTGACACTCTGAATTCGTACTTCATTTCTATACTCACCTCTTTATCAGTTTTTCACTATCTCCTTGTGGCAGCCTACACAAGGTGGAACATTTAGCAACATGTGTTGAACATTCCATTTCATTGTGATCAAATTTCAACTCCTTCAGTAATCCAACTAGATTTCCTTTTAAGCCACATGAAAAAGCAAGATGAGACGCATGGTTATAGAAGGCCTGTAAAGGAATAGGAATATAAGTCTGTATATAACTCTGGGCTGGGAAAACAAGTATAATACATATACCCCATATCTCTACTAATTGGTTAAGATGGCCCCTCCCACTGGAAATGGGCCGATTCTCTGATTATAAGCTTGTCCTGATAAATAAATAATTAGTGTGAATGGCAACTAATTAACTACTTTGTATAGTTAGTATAAGAGGGAATGCTACTACAGCCTGACACACATGCACAGGACCAAATCTCACACTTTAAAAAATACATATAGCAAGAAATTCTCACCTAGGTGCTATTATATATAGCTAGGGGTAATATTTAACCATTTTTTGCCCTTAGTTAATATGTAGCTAGACCTGTAAGTTTGAAAATGTCTCACTACATTTTGAACAGTTCAGGTTTCATGAAATTTCAAATTCTCAACTAGGTGCTATCAAAAATAGTGAAGATATAGGGATGGCACAAAACAGACAGATCTAGACAGTACAGAAACAAGAAATGATGTTACACAGTGAAGCATTAGCTGTGCATGAATCATACAACCAAGGGTAGTTGAGAATGATTGCTTGTGGTTTGTTTACATGCATGTCTTTGATTATATATCAATGTGTGCAGTGTATAAATATTGTCGTATATATATATATATATATATATATATATATATAACATGATCACACGAATATTAATTTATATACCTCATGCATGTCTGAAAAGACTAGGTTGATCATTCTCATTACTTCATTCTTAGTGGCTGTGTTATAGTATATGGAGAGATTTTCACCAGCAATTGCCTTTGTCCATCCCTTTAATTCAAGCACATGCAAGGAAAGGAAATAAGTTAAAGGTTTAACACTATATATAAAACTTAGTGCCTTCATGGTAATTTACTTAATCAAAATGAACATTTAGTCATCAAATGCATATTTTATGCTCAATATCTATTTTCTTCAAAATCATGCACCTTCTGCAAAGTCACTCGACTCTTATAAAATGTATATACATGAATATATATATATATATATTTAGGAACGTATATACACCATGCAGGATCAAATTTCAGGTTTCAGAAGGCATGAAACCTATTTGAAACTCTATGAACAGCCAGGTTTCAATCGGTATGAAAGTATGTATAAATCTTGGAAAGGGGGCTGTTAGAATTTGAAACCAGTGAAATTAATCTGTTAGCATATTCTTGAGCACCCTTTGAAACCTGGCTGTTCAAGAAGTTTCAAATAGATTTCATGCCATATGAAACCTGAAATTTGATCCTGTGATATATATACATTATACTTATAACATAATATTAGTATGTATACATACATATACAAGTGTCTGTGTACATAGTTAGCTTTACCAAGTTTATATATCTTTGAATGTGTGCTTCAGGAGTGGGACAGTAATAACAACCCTTCCAAGGAGACCCTCGCTGCTCAAAGTATTTAGTACTAGGGAAGGAATTAATTAATAAGAGAGCATGGATTTGCGAAGCTAAGTAGAGAGTGTTAAAGTCGAGTATGGAGTGTGAGTGTACCATTTAAAGCTCTGGAATTTCCGTGAGTTCATTGCACATACCCGTGAGAACGTGAGAATGCTGTCAATATAGTAAGACTCAAGGAAAATACGTGAGAGTTTTTTTCGGGCTATCCCTACTTATAGAGTACTACCGTACATACTCTCTGATATATATTTATATATTAGCTACAGTTGTGTTCATATACACACATGGAACAGGTAAGATTAAGTTTGATATATATATAACATCACAACAATTTCATGTTAAGCAAATAAATTTGCAACCTATTAAACATACTTTATTTTCATGTAACTGCTTGTTGGATAAACCTACATGTCAAGCAAATACTTTGGTACATATACATACTAGTATATACTTCCATTTCATAACTGTTATATATATATGTTATAGTTACTCTTGTCAAAATGCCTAAATTTCTATTATATATATACCATGTATGTCGATCCTGTCCTATCAATATGTATATACATACTTACTGGATCATGTGAAACAAAAATTGCATTTTCAAATGAACTGGCAGCCCATTGAATAATTTGAGTTGAGCTATATATAAACAGAAAAGGTTATATAAATATATTAACTATCATTAATTTATAATTAATTATACCTCCTTTCTTCCAAATATGGAAGTACAAATTCAGTAAGTATAGCTGTTGATCGGTTCAGACTCAATCCAAACTCCACTAGTAGAGAAGTCAATTGTGAGATATTATCCAAGTTAAGACCAATCAAAATGTAGTTTTTTGATCGCAAGAGAGGTCCTAAGTGATAGAAAGCACAATATTTGTATCATTGATGCATATGGCAACACAGGATAAAATCTCAGGTTTCGGAGGGCATGAAACCTATGTTAAACTCTTTGAACTGCCAGGTTTCAAAAGTAAGGGGGCTGTTGAAATTTGAAACCTGTTAAAAATTAATCTATTAGTGCATACTTGAGCACCCTTTGAAACTTGGCTGTTCAAGAAGTTTCAAATATAGGTTTCATGCCATATTAAACCTCAAATTTAATCCTGCAAGCCATGCAGTAGATCATTAGATTGTTACGTGTCATTACGTTGATGGTCTTTAGTGATTACAGAGTCTTTCAAAATTGATTTTAGAATACCATTTCCTTCGATTAGAGCCATTTTCTTCATCACCACTTCAGGAAAATCAACCTATAATAATAATCAGTCAGTTATAATCAGAAGGGTATTTAATTCTCCTTACCTCAACATAAAGGCCATTAAAGGTGTTAGCAGATTTCAATCGAAAGAATCGCGTGTCATAGCCTGCACCCAATGATATTATTTGACCTCGAGCGCCAGTCTCCTCATTGAATTTCCCAACAATGTAATCAATTATGAAGACGCGAAAATAGGTAGTCCTATATATAGAGAGAGATAGTAGGCTGACCATATATGATGAATCATAGCAACATTATATAAAAGTGAGCACCTCAACAGAGCAATAGAGGGCTCAGTTATGTTTTTCTGCGTCTCCAGCTTCTGTTTCCCAGTTATTTTGATAACAAATTCATCTTTAAAAAATCCACATTCAGCTAAATAAGCTTTAGAAAGAGTTACATGATCGTTTGTTCCTTGAACAGCCTCTTTGTGACTCGCAGATGCCTCCATGTTTAGTAATTATATAATACGTACAAGTTCTGAAAACTGGTAAACTTATTACGTCATCCATATATATATATAGAGAGAGAGAGATAAAGTATGCCGACCACATATATACGTCTGTACGATTTCATGCATACAAAACCTTTTTACCCTGCTTTTTGTTTTTTTTATGTATGATTCTGCCATTTTTTACTGTTACCGTAAAGCGACAATTGTATGCGTGAGTTTTATTTATGTGAATTATGCGAGGCAATTCCTGGGCGCATAAATTTCTGTTCGCACTATATTAGTATATACGGCATAAAACACGTGATCGTATACGTACGTACGTTAGCGCAGTAAATGATGGCTTTGTTTCGTTACTTCCAACCTGCGAATTCTTTGCCAACATGTACAGCCAGAGAAACACAGCTCAGAGATGTCGTGACACAGTCCGAGGTGCAACACAGACAACAAACCAGCCGAGAAAGCGTAAGGCTTACACGGTGTTTACCGCTGAACAGAGAGCTGCCATACGCTTCCGAGAATGGAAATGTAGCTGCAGTCAGTCAGTAATAAAAGATGTTGCTTAATCTCGATAGACAAAAACGCATAAATAAGAAGCGCATATATTAGTTCAGAGGCCAAATTTTCAAAATTCGCATAAATTTTCACACGCATACAATTGTCGCTTTACGGTATGTTTGAAACATTATTATGACATATTGCATGCACACATTGTAGTCACAACTGCAGTAGAATGTATATGTTATGATTTGTATCTAGTGTATATGAGGGGTTCTTTATTTGTTGTTGATGTTATAATATTTTGGAGAAGGTTCATCAGCATTGCTGCATGTTATTTCCTTTGGCTGAGCTGGAGTGCTTTGAGGTGGAGAATATGGATTAATATTACCTTCTGTTGCTCTATAGCTAGTGGCTTTTGTACTCCTTGCTTGTGTAGCAGCAACTGGGTTGGGAGTGATATATGGATTTTGTGGTCTTTTTCTTTCAGAAGATTTATCTAACTTCATTGCAGGCTCTGTTTCCATCTGCATGTTTTCATTTTTGATTGAACTTCTCCTCTCATCATTATTTATTGAATTTCTATTTTCAACATCAATATCTTCCATCGCTACTGTTTCAAGTTCATTCTTTTTCCTTCTTTTCTTGCAGGAGCTATGCATGACACAATCAAAAAATATATGTCAACCACATATATGTACAAATATGTGTGATACATATAAAGAGTTTATTGCCATTGGTTGGTCAAACCTATCCTATTTAATATATATACTGACATAATTTCTGGCATGTTATGTTATAGGCCATATCATGTATATATATATATATATCTTTGAAGGATTCATCTTTCAATCTCAGGTAGCTAGTCAATGCATGGTTTTATGTAATTGGTTTGTATTTTTTGACACACCTGTCAGTATAATAAATTATGAATTCGAAGTTCGATCAGAATTACAGAACTCACCAGAAGCAGAGCCAAATTGCTAGGAAAATCAAAACAATTGTTTCACAGAATATCAAAACCGCCAATCCAATAGCTATATAATACATACATATGTATTATACAGAATTTAAGTCATGATACATACATATATATCTATACAGATGTACATATATGAAATAGGCATGCATGGAACTATACATGCAGCCTTAAAGTGCACTAAATTTTACAGCAACATTTGTAATTGGAAGAAGAAATGCTGGAAAAAGTTCTCTATAAAAGAGGCAATCTCCAACAGTCACTTTCAGCTGCTGAAGAAGACCCTCAGGGTTAAAACATCCGAAAAGACTGTATATAAAATTAGCAAGAAATATTCATATTTCATCACCTAAAACCATCCCGCTACTTAATAGCTCATATTCAACTGGGCTAGGTCCAGGTGAATACTCTTTGGTTATTTCAATGATACCAACACCAGGTCCATATCTTTCTTCACTAGCTGCACGTGCACAGACAGTAATATTGTATATTGCACTCCCTTCTATGTCATGTAAGGTGTATTCAGTTGTATTTCCATCCAAAATGACCTCTTTCCGTTGAATCCAGAGGTCTTTAGGTAAGCTATACCAGGCATATATCACCTATATCAAATATTTGTTAAAAAAACAAATTAAATCAAAGAACATACGTTATATGTATGAATTATTTAATTATATTATATATTAGATTACCTTAGTACGTACGTATGTTGTAACTTGCACTGTATAATATACGTATATACTGATTGAAGTACATATATATATTTCTGACCTTATATGCTGCTACTGATGATGATTTATTGCCACGTGAACTGGCCATGGGTATTGATGTCCATGAAATTGTCATAGAGTCATTTGTTCTATGTTTAATCATAAGATCTGATATACCTATACGTACGTATATGCAGGAATAGAGATCTAAAATGGGACTATAGTTCTAATTGTATTCATTGATCTGGTTAATTTAGTTATGGTGCTATCAGCAAAACATTTTAATTATTTTATGACATCGATGATAATTGTTGATAAACAGGTCAACTTGTCCAAATCATTAAATCTTGTTTATAATAGCTCAATAATATAAAATCAACCAGATTACATACATACTATTATTATGGACTTACTAAAAGGTTTTGTTCTAGTCATAATGGATGAATTATAATAAAGTGTCTTATCTAAGTATACTTCAACAGTTAATTCATATTCTGTGTCACTCTCCAAATCCTCAATGACATGTTTACATGAACGAGACTGTCTCCATGGTAATCCATCAATTTTTATATCAAATGTCATGTTTTCATTAGTGGCTCGAATGTCTGTGAAGGCTATGTAAAGCATTAAAGAATGGTGGTCATTGCTGAGAGCAGCTAGTGTAATGCCATCATAACCTGTGTACACAACAAATTATACACGTTACGTGTATCAATGACCATTCAATATGATATATTGCATAATAGTGTATATCATTCTTACTACCTGGTGAACATTCCAAGGCAACATCGTTGCCATGGTTACACAGGATGGGAGTACCAGATACAGGATATGCAGAGCAGTCCAACAGTGTAGCTTCTTCTCCTGTACAGTCTACCTGTTCTAAATTAATCCACCCTTTTCCAGGAAGGACATGTGCATATATAGCCCCTCTCGAATATCCCAGTTGCCTACAAGCTACATCAGCATCTGATAATGTCCATGAAATGTCACAAATTCTTCCCCACTTGTCATTGATTTGAATCATCAGACTACCATCTTGCATCAATTCTAGCAAGCCATCTGTATGTGTATAGCAAAGCAATAAGAAAAGGTATATATATTACAATCTTTATATTGAAATGGTAACACTGTACACAAGTGCCTTAATAAACTATATAGACATAAATATATAAAAAATGACTAACCTTTGTAACATATTACACTTGCATCCACAGAATATGTGCATAAATAACTATTATTTATGCGATAGGCACAGTCTAGCAAAGATGTCTCGTTTCCTGCACACTGAAATTCCAGCATGTCCCCAGAGCCATCCCCATAAACAGAATGTTGAGGTATACTAAGTACGTACTGATAACCCAATTGTCTGCATACAACAGTGGCATTTTCCAAGTCCCAGGAATAACCACATACTGTATATAAAGATCCATAGAGAAGTACTTCAACTCTTCCAGACAATGTATTTGCTGTCTGCTGGCCATTTACCAGCCTTACTGTATCTATACATATACATTAAATCATTCACAGACAGGCCATATTGCCATTCATATATATGAAATATGAAACAAAAAATCAGCCATTAGTACTTTGATCTTTAGTCTTTGTTGGCTACAAGTATGTATAATCACACTGCCAAGGATTCACAGAAGATCAAGATAAAGAAAAAGATAAAGACTCCCAGGATCACTGATGAAGGGTGGAATTCCCAGAAATGGCTGTCTGATCCAGGAAGATGAAAGAAAGGAAAAGAAGGAAGAAAAGACCCCTGAATCTTCATCCAAAGCTGTCTTCAGGTTTAGTTCCCCTAAAGGCTCTTTTACGGAATAGGCATATAGCATGTAGGAAAATGGTATCTTATACTTACAGCAGCTGCTGGACGTATATATATTCATGTATATATAATGCATAACCGTTGTGTAAATTAGGATTTCTAGCATATAAACTGGTCTAACCAAGAGAGCAAGTCACTCCAGCATCTTCATAATGGTTACAATTTGCAGTGTAGTTATCATAAGAACAATTAATTAGATAATTCTCAGATCCATTGCATGTTACGTTGCTCAACCAGATGGGTCCAGATCCCTGACCATAATAAGCTGAATATCTTGCTACCTGAGCACCTGTATAACCCAGCTGTCTACAAGCTACTTGGGCATCATTGTGGTCCCACAGGTTATCACAAACGGTACCCCATTGGTTATTGTGCAACACTTCAACTCGTCCTGAATGAGATATAATATTAACCTCATCGGCGAGAAGTATAATGTCTCCTTCCTCAACTAAAAGAGAATATATGCAGAGAGTATTTACAGTATACAATTATACAAAATTTACTCTTATTTATACATAATATGTAAATACTAGTTATGCTACTGATATGTTTACCAATTAACAATCTATGAATGCACATTTACTAATACGTACGTACGTACGTGTGTATAATACATATGTATATACACATAGCTAGCTATATAGATCCATATATAGCTATACAAGTATACATATTTAGAATCAAAAAAACTAAGTGTCCTGGGTTCAATTTCAAAAAAATATTTTGTTTTTTCTTCTCTTCTTGTACATGTGATGCTTGATATCATATTTTCATTGATATAAATATTGATTATAAATTGGTATTATTTACCATTATAGCAGACAACACTGGCATCTTCACTGTGAGAACAACTATGTATACCAATACCAGAGTGACTACAGTCCAGTAATGATCTCTCATATCCTCCACATCCAAGATTACTCAACCAGATAGGTCCAGTACCAGCTCCAAAGGCAGCATTGGAGTAGTAATAGAGCACATTTTGATATCCAAGTTGTTTACATACCACCTGTGCATCACTGTAACTCCATGAGTCATCACACACAGTTCCCCATTGTCCATTGATGTATATCTCCACTCTACCAGCATGAAAGGATTTGGAATTGGGACCACCAACCAAACGAACTGGTACTACGTATAGAAATTATATTAAATGAATCAGAAACTGCATGAGGCCATGCAGGCTAGTTTATATGTAGTAATACATGCATGTACTGTGCATGTATCGTACATATTATACACTATGTGTAGAAGTTGGCAAACACATGCAACACCAAATTTGATATGCAGCAAACTATATTTGATAACATAATACATACGTACGTATATACATATATATAAGTATAGTTATGTATATAGCCCTCATAATTAAATATGGATCTTTTATAGATGAAGACAATTTGAATGCCTTAATTAAATTCTATAGTTATAGCTGTCAACCACAACTTAGAATGGGAGTCATCATGAGCAAACATACGTATGTACATGTGAATCACTTTCATTCTCACCATTGGAGCAAGCAATACCAACATCTTCATTATGTCCACAGCCATAAGTATCACCAAGTGGTCTGTGAGTGCAGTTAAATACTGATTGCTCATTTCCTGTACATCCTAATCCATTCAACCAAATTCTTCCTCTTCCTTGTCCGTAGGCAGCACTTGTATTTATAGCTTCTACTTTGAAAAATCCAAGTTCCCGACAAATTACTTGTGCTTCTTCTAATCCAAAATAATCATCACAAACAGTCCCCCATTCTTCATTATAGAATACCTCAACACGACCAGACCAATATCCTGGGGATTGAGCTCCATTGACTAAGCGAATTATACCTGTGTGCATGGAGAAACGTTGATTTAATTCACAGTATACGTATATATAGTGAAAGTAAACATTTTTTGCTCAAAACAAACTCATGAGCGATTTTAAAACTGCAATAATGGATTGAGTTTAGAAGATTGAAGTCAATCTCAAGGTTAAATTGCAAGGGTCTTCTTATAAAGTATCTGCTAATTTCCACACAGTTGCTCTATATATGTATCTGGTGTGAGTATACTAAAGGAATTATTGCAATTTACAGTAATTAATCACATCATGATTACACAATTGCATTACACACTATAGGCTTCTTGTTAAATGTACCGTATGCGATACATGCAAAAGCCAATAGCTAGGGGCATACGTGCATGTAGTTATGTAGTGTAGTTACAGGTAGTTATATATGGCACATATATTTATCAAATAATGAAAGCCTTTATATCACTCACTATTGCTACAATATATTTCGTGGAGGTCACAAAGGTATCGAATGGTTGGAGTATAATTGCAGTCAAGTATTGTGGATTCATTTCCATGACATCCCAAGTTGTAGGCTACATGTTGTTTACCATGATCAATGTCAACATTCCCTGTAACGGTACCATTTCTATAACCTAATTCTTTGCATATAACTTTAGCATTTTGCATGGCAAGTATAAGGTCATCAACACCGCATAGAACTTGATAGGACGTATCATTAATCAACAGTCGTACATAGCCTGACATCTCCACTTCTGAACTGTATGTCAAGGAAATGTTCACTTGTCCTATGTAATATAAATGAGAGATATAAAGCTGATGGAAACATGGCAAGCATACAGTAGAAACCAGTAGTTCGAGTTTAAAAAAACTCGTGGGGCGCCAGGCGCCCCTAAGTAAACTCGAACTACTTGGCTGGTTCTTATAGATATCCGGTTAACCGATTTCCGATTGACTCTTGTTGGCCGTCAATTTTTCAAGGCCATATCTCGTAGAAAACGTTTTTGCGCAAGCTTTACGTTACATAGTATTAGTAAGGGTAGTTTTTAAGTCCATTTCGTTCGTTCAATGTTCTACGCTAAGGAAGAGAAAGCTAATTTTAAGCTAGAAAACGAAAGCTAGCCGCACGTCCGCCATTTTTTGACAGATATATATATATATATACAAGACTACGAACAGGAAGCCATACGTCAACATAATTTCTGAAAACAATATAGGGGCGCCTGCGGCGCCCCAAAAAGCTTGTGGTTTTCTTATCAGGAGATAAAGGGTACAGCCAATAGAAACTCTAAAATTAAACACTCAGTAAACATGTACTAACTGTTTTATGTTTTGATCGAGGTCAGCTGCCCCTCGTTGTATATAAGAATGTGATTGGTTGTCTCAGACCTATAAGGTGTGGTTTTTGCTATACCTTTTAGACCATCAGATCCTCAACATTTAGCATATTTTTAAATACAGTAATTCCTGCCTATATATAAATGTATGTATATATGGTATATGGGCAAGAATGAGCATGTATGGGTATTCATACCTTTCAAACAAGAAACACCAACATTATTTCCATTACAATTACTAGTATCTTGACTGCAGCTAGACAGTGTTGACTCTGTTCCACTACAAGATACCCCTCTCATCCATAGTCTTCCAGTTCCAGGTCCATAGTAGCCGCTCTGATCAGCTGATCTGGCGGAGGGATAGCCAAGTTGTCTGCAGACTACAGAGGCTTCCACCATGGTCCAGTTATCTGAGCACACTGTGCCCCATTCACCATCCTGATACACCTCCACACGACCAGAGTAGAAGTTACCAGTCTGTTGACCATTCTCTAGTCTGATGTTATTTACTAAATGCAAGTTTGAGTTTTACGTACGTACGTATAATACATACCTTCATTTATGAATATGCACTGATTACTAATTTTATCACTGAATTTGTATTACACTGTATTTGTACTACACTGAAGAGTTAGAGTTATTGATATTTTGGAACCCTTATTTATCTGACACCTGATTTATCCGACATTTTTGGTTGAAACAAACAGTGTCGGTTAAACCAGGGCCCACTGTATATTGGTAGAGAACTCTCACGACACATATGTATATACTCAGCTAATATTCAGGTCAATTTTATCCTTAAATACAGTGTTTCTAAACCTAATCCTTGGGAGAACTAACCCAGACTCTCCTCAACTGATACAAAAACAAGGATAATCACAATTCTCCAGTGACAATTCATATTGCTGTTGGCTGTAGTACCAGAATTAGGAACTCTGAAATATCCACTGCACTATATCTGTTGTCTAATTGTAGAACATGAAAAGCTGCTTCCAGAATAATCCTTGAAATCAGTTGGCCAATTGAATTAACTGGTGTGCAGTAAGTGTATAAATCCTGATAAATTTATCAACACATTTTAGGTAAACAAAACAAAATAGTAGTATACATATTAGCCAAGGGGTCCTTTAGATTCCTATATATATACGTATATATATATATATACTTAACAATGCTTTTGAAAACGGCTGTAATTTCTTTGTACCATTACACAGCACATATCATTTGAAGAATAAAAAATAAAAAAAAATTCAAGGCTGTATTGAACTTCGAGACAATTGCAAATTGAAAATGCATGATGGAATTCTCAAAACTGGAGATTATGATCAAATACATGTAGCTACATTGGTGATAAATGGGTAAGTAATGACCTTGCATAAGCTACATAGTTAATCATGTTATAAAGTTTACAACATTAAGTGACATCCGAACTAGTGAAGTTATCACCAGCCAATCCTGCTTGGTTCAATGTCTCCAGCTTGCTCTGAATCATGGGCCTATTAAAAATACCACACAATTACTATTATATGTATATGTATCCAGAACATAAAAATACAATTTTATAAATTACTTAGATACTAGGAATCCTATAACTGCAAATTACATCACTCTACGTAAACAAAATTAACCAAGAGAAGTTTTAAAACAAGCAAATCCTGAAAATACTGTACAATAGAAAATTCGCTTTAGGTACATACGTAGCTACATTACAATTAAACATACCAAATAAAGTCATCTACTGTTCCTCTTGCAACCAAATAGTGAACAACAACACTATTCTTCTGACCAATCCTATGAGCCCTGTCTTCAGCCTGCACTAATATCTACAAGTGGTATATACTGTACAAATGTATGTGCTATGTATACACAGCTTTCAGATGAAAAAAATCCTAACTAATTCATACTAAACATGTGTACGTAATTCACAGTTCCTTTACCCCAGGGTTCCAAAATAATTCTGCAAATATTACTGAAGATGCAGCTGTCAGAGTAATCCCTATATATACGTACAATATATGAATGATATAACAAACCATTTTCCAACATGCTACATCTACTTTAGAGTAAAGGCCTATAGGGAACTAAACCTAGTGAGAGCTTTGGATGAGGATACAAGAGTTTCTTCTTCTTCTTCTCCACCTGGGCCAGACAGCTCTTTCTTGGAAATTCACCCTTAATCAGTGACTCCGGGAATCTTTGCCTTCTTCTTGATCTTTTATGAGTCATATATATACAGATATGAACTCAGTATATCATCATATACTGAAGAGAGAATGTATCTATGACTACATACCTGCATTAGCAGTGGTTATTGACAACAGTGCCACAAGACACTTCTCATCATGCTGAAACTGGTCACATAGACTTTGCCTCTGTTCAGCTGCAGTTCGACCGTCTATTCTGATATAACCATTCCTCTGCTGTTAATACATATAATACATACAGAAATATGATTCAAGGTCCTTATGAGAGTGCTGAGTATCAAGAAATGAGCTATGTTCAAAAAGTCAACCAAAGATGTATTATAAGCTAAACACCTGCATGGCTATATAAACTTGCTGTAACACTATACAATTTGATGTACAAGGAATCATATATACCATATACGTACATACAATACATGGCTGTATATATTCCATACCTGACTAGATAGCATGCCTTCGATACTGTCTAGAATGATTTTGTGGTGACCAAAGACAATAAACTTTGATTCACTCTCAAGTCTTTCAGTTATGTATTCCCTAACACACATGAGGTAGAGAAGTCATTAGGAAATTAGGATTTTGATATTAATCTTTAAATAATATAAAATTGTGGGGAGAATCATTAATTAACTATTTATTGTACATACGTATACATGGTTGCTATTTCTTACAGTAATACATTTATTACGTACTTACTGAATTGCAGGAAGTTTAAGTCGTGCAGTTTCCTCATAGAGTCCTAAGAGAGCTCCCCTCTGCTCCATTGCCTATGATACATAATACATTATCAATTAGACAGTACATAAAGTAGTCCAGAAATGTTTCAGAAAAAGTGGAACCATGATATATACGTATATGTACAGTACTTTTTGGGTCGGTTATCCAGACCAGACGTTACAATTGATAAGTCACAACTACCATTTGAACAAACTATCCCACTGGAATGACGTCACCATGCATGCGATTATAACCTTTTACGATTACGATTGCAATGTCCGGTCTGGACAACCAACCCAAAAAGTATTGTATTCTAAGAACTTCTGATTAAAATTGTATACAAGATATTTCTCTCAGTGAAATATCTTGCTATACGGTATATCTTGTCAATATTTCAATGTATAATATCAAAAACAGCACAAAAAGTCTACTCCTGGATCCTCTGATAATTTGATCAACATGCACGTACGTAAGAATACATACTGACTGAGTACCCTTCCACACAACAACATCTCATGATTACCCACCCTCAGAAACACTGTTATCATTCTATTGTGTGTACCTTCAAAGTGCCCGCATAACTCAACTCCTTCTGTAATTGTTTCATTTGTTGTGATTTTGCAATTAAATGTTCGATGGCTACCATCTGTCTTCTCTTCTCAGGTAACTGATCAAGGACCTCATATTTCATGCGCCTGTGCAATACAATCATAAGCTTAGTATTATAGAGGATGGAGGCATGTTACGTTCTACAAAACAACACATTTTTGTACATATCTTTATAAGTATACAATTGTATGGATACTTCCTATTGAAGTGTACCAAAAATGAAGGAATTCCAATCTAAGTGATAAGGATTTTTACTAACTGCGCTAAATTTATCTTTCATACGGTTCACCTTTCATCTTTTTCATCTTTAGACATTCAAGACAAGAGATGGACCATCAGAAAGAAAATTCTAAGCTGAAATGTAATTCTTGTAAGACTTAATATTAATAGTATACAGTCTCGCATTGTCTAAAATGAATAAGAAACTTAATTCAGAAACCCTACCATAGAAAAAACAAATGATTCAATTTCCATATCGAAAATATAGCATGTTAACATGTTTTTCAATACATAGCATAAATACAGCATTTCAAGCAAACTTCAGTATGTAAATAATACTTCTTTACATCAATCCTCTTACATACCTTATCATTGTTTTCTCCTTCAAATATAACTGCAATTCCATCAAATGAGATGCACCACTGAAGTCCCAGCCCCAGTGATTCTATATAAACCAAATATAAGCACATTTTCCTCAGTATATAGTATACACACCTACGCATTCAATAAAGTGCAAACTGGCAGTCAGTACTTATCAGCCACGTACATACTGACCTGGATCTCAGTAGTCAATTAAATAATAAAGGTACCATTTTATATAAACAATTACCAAAAATAGTTGTTTAATAGTACGTAAACACGACAAATGTGTTCTATATGAGGTATGTATGGGGAAGTCCAGAGACTAAATGATAAATCTGTCAAATCAAGAGTCTATATGAATTGAAATGAAGAGACCGGCAGTAGCTGTATACACTCAATGCATGTTTACCATACAACCTCAGTGTAATTAAATCACAACAATTCTTGTTGTCTAATAACTTAAGAACAGTAAATTTCTAAGTTTTCACAGCAATTTAGGAATCACAACGACCATATAAACAAGATCTAGCCACTGTATCTGATCATGAACACACAGAGAGAAGACATATGTATGTACGTACTCTTGTTCCATTGCAATATCTGATGCCAAAATCCACATACGACATGTTGAATGTCTTGTCTACAGCTGTGAGTTGAGTGAACAGTTCTAAAGGTCTCGAGAGGGCAGGTGTACCAGATAAGAGTAAAACCCTACTGGCAGACTAATTAGGCAGAATAAAAAGTTTAATAAAATATAGCTATGTACGTATGCACAATTATTAGACACAAGAAAGAACATATACAGTCAAACCTTGTTGATAAGTGCAAAGGAGAAGTTCTAAGTTACTACTGGCTATATTAAGACTACATACTGTAGGTACGACATAGGTACGTACCTTCAATAAAGGAATAATAGCTTTACATCTTGCTGTCTTATAGTTCTTTAGAAAGTGGGATTCATCCTACATAAACAAAATGCTTTCCCTCCTTTACATAGCTACAATTAGGAGTGACACACAAGTTGAGTATGTGTACCTAATGAATATACATAACTCTAGAGGAACTATGTATAAATAAAAACATACGCTAGAAAGGCAAACCAACTGGCCATTTAAATGTGAAAAAATACATACAGTAAATATTAATCATTCTCACTGCAATGACTACTTTGAATTGACACTCCTTCAGAATGTCCTGCATCTTCACAGCCAGTTCATAGCTAACAATGTTAACAGCGGAGGGCTTGAAAGAAGGGACACTCTTCGAATGAGAAAATACCACATTTATATCTTCTTCTGCTACAGAAGGCACCCAATAAGCGATTGCCTATAGAATAAGAATATTTCATTAATTCTGTATTTCCATAGTAACTATTTTCCATTGGTGAATATGGTAAGCTGGTTATAATGTGATAATTAATGGTATATAATGGTATATACAGACCTGTAGCAAGCACTAATGGACAAAGACCTTTATAAAGCATTCCAGTCCTAATAGTGGCAATGGGACCTTGATAACATCACACTTATTCAAATAAAATGTCTATAGATAAAGTTATACTTGTAATATAAAGACCAGTCCCAAGAAATGGAAATAAACAACATGAAGGAGATACGGTCAACCCTAGCCAAAACATACCTGCATTTATGGCTCTTAATGACAAATAAAATGTCTGTTATTTTTAAGTTGATTTACCAATATGAATTGAAGGGTTGAAAAATAAAAGCCCAGTCTCTTATAAAAGCCCAGTCTCTTATACAAGCCCAGTCTCCAATAAAAGCCCGGGTTCAGAGGGGTTTGAAAAATACAAGCCCCAGGCTTATATTAGAGATAATAATGGTATAAACTATTCAATGTTAGTATGACATTTCGTTATAGTACAAAATTTTGTATAAAACAAATTGCAATATTGAGAGTAACTCACTTCTGACCACACCTGTCTGACAGAGGAGGGACATATTATTAGGATTGGCCAATCACATCTATAGTACACAGCAACTGCAATAGCCTGCAGGGTTTTCCCCAGTCCCATGTCATCTGCAATTAGGACTCGACCATTTCTCAAAATGGCATACTCTACTCCTTCTCTTTGGAATTTCATTAAGCCATCAGCAAGCTTTCTATCAATTTTTCCCCAGTCAATTTCAGCCATTTTATACCAAGGGCTGGCTGAGGTGGACTTGTTGACAAAGCAAGTTACAACTGCTTTTGGTATCATTGTCATTTGAACATATTTGCACTCATTACTAATATTTACAACTGCAGTAAAATAAAACAATAATACAATAGGTAGTAGACTATAGGCTGTATTACATAATACAAACAGATATTATCTTATAAGGTCTCTTATATATTGCAAGCCAAATGTAAAATAGCTACAGTTAAATACATTATGTTTACTAACAATACACAAACTCACCTAGTGAAGTTAAATCTTTAATATGAAAATTCCAAGTTTGAGTTTTTGCATCTAAAAATGTATATATATGAAAAATGTATATTTCAGATAATAATGGATGTACGTAGGCATAATATATTAAGATCTTTACCATAGGTCTTGGAGGAAATTCCTTTGAATATTTCAATCAGCTTCTTATCATAAGGACAAACAGCTTTGAATCTTTCTGAAGTAATTAGGGTTAGATCAAGCTTTACAGTAAATGATTTTTCTAAAGAAACAGTTGCCTTCTTTATTTCAGGTCCTCTCTCGTGTGTACCAGAAGGGGGATTCTTCTTAAATACTACACCAAGTTCTCCTGAGGGTTTGGAAGCAAGTTCACACTGGCGTTCAGTTCCCTTAGTGCTGTTAGAACAACCAGCAGTCTGATCAACGGAATGACACACATTAGAGCTACTGGAAAGTGATTTAGGATCGGAACCACAAATATTTTTCGCTTTTCCCTTCTTCAGAGCTAGCAATTCTATTGCTTTTCTCTTATTTTCTTCTATTCTCCTTTTCTGTTCTGCAGTTAATGATTCCGCCATACTTAGCGCAATATTTATGACGTCACTTGTATACTCAACGAGTAGCCATTTTGGAGTCCATTTTGGTGTATTAATTATTAAAGTTCCTGTTCTTCTATTAAATCGCATTGTTTAGAATTATTGGTTCCTACCCTCTAGTTCGATAATGGCCTATGATGGCTTCAGCTTGCAATACCACAAACAAACTTTTAACAGCAAGAGCTACCTTGAGGAGTACTACAGTCATCCTCAAACCTATGAAGCTGTTTTATCCATTTTGCACAAATTCTTCAAGGAAAGGTTTCAAGACCACCAAAGTGATCTAAAGATTTTGGATTACGGGTCTGGTCCAACGCTTGCCAATTCGATCAGCGTCTCTAAATACGCTTCTGAGATAATTTTTGCTGATTTTGTGCAGAGAAATAGAGATGCAATAAAGGCTTGGGTCGATAAGGCTACGGACGCTTATGACTGGTCGGAGTACTTCCACTTGGTGGTTAAGAATTTGGAAGGCGGAGATGAGGCAGCCATTTTGGAAAGACAAGAAAGACTAAGAAGTATTTCAAAAGGAATTGTGTATTGTGACATTACGCAAGATCAGTTTATTGAATCCGGTTACGAGGGTCCTTATGACGTTGTCATGTGTCATGGCACATTGCAAGCCGTTATACAAACGAAGGAGGACTATATCCAATACACTAAAAAGCTATGCACCCTCCTTAAGCCTGGAGGCTGGTTGATACTGTCAGAATTTGAAGACTCACCTGACTCTGAATTAGGTTATTATAGAGTAGGGGAGGAAACTTTTTATTATCATCTGATGACTGCAGCCATTTTGAATGATTGCATGGATGGAGCTGTTGAGGGCGCTGGCTTGAAGCACCCTCAAAAGGAGAGAGCTAACTATATTAAAGATAGCAATAGCTCTGATCATGGACAAGTCCTGTTATTTGCTAGAAAACCAAATTGAACATGACAAAACTTTATAGCATTTTTTAAAGTGTGCTACCATATGTACATATACACAAATGCATGAAGGAAATTTAGTGTCAATGTATACTTAATGCTGCAACTCCACATATATAAATGGTCAGATCCATTTGGATGTTAAGTGATATGCAAGTGTTTACTGTAATGATACCATCTAAACTCATATTACATAATGATTTTCTATGATTTATAATTGTAAAACTGGTATAATAATACAACATAGGTACATGTAGCCAAGGGAAGAAAATAAGCCCACCTGTATCCTCATGAATCATCTATTATAGATTATTATTAATATAGGTTCCCCCTAAGTCATTAGTCTAAGACAATTTTAGTCTATTCCCTTTATATTAGTCTCATAGGCAGGATAACCATATAATATGGTGTTTCAGATTATTCTAGTGCACGTGTTCCACGTCATGATTGGTTTGATTCATTAGTCCAATAAAACAATATCACTGTTACTGACAAATGGGGGCATGGCATTTGAATGAGTTTGGGAAACATTCTCTGTTTCATCCTGACAACTGCTGCAATGATACTCTATAACACCGTCTGGAAATAGGCCATTACAAAGTGGACACTCTGTAAACTTCATTACAGGATGTGTTACACCTAATTCCTACAGAAAACATAGAACACATAACATCCTTGTTCCTATGACAGGTTAAATAGCAGATGTAATATACATGTGGAGTTTTATTTGGTACATGTGTAGCTTACAGTAATCATTGGAATGTACGTATGTATGTGTGTGTGTTGTGTGTGTGTGTTGTGTGTGTGTGTGTGTTGTGTGTGTGTGTGTGTGTGTGTGTGTGAAAACTGTATACACTTTGTTTGAATTACTTTGTTTAGAGGCAGGTTTTCTGATTCATCTATTGAATTAACTTCAGAATGAGTTACAGTTTCCTCTTTTCTCGTAGTCATCCAGCCTTTGGAAGATGGAATTGTTTTTTGAATTTTGTTCTTCTTTCTTCTCCAAGAGAATCGCTCAAAACCTTCTTGTTCAACTGCATGTAAGAAAAGATTTATTATATAAAATATCTAATGCATCATTGACAGTGTTTCTTTCAGAGTATTTAGCAAGGGGGGGGGGGCAAAATGATGATAATAGAAATTAATAGAAATGAAGGGGGGAACATATTACAGCATATAACATTTGTCATTTTCAAGGGGGAGCACAAATTTTTCAAGGGGGGACAAATTGTCCCCCCCCTGAAATAAACCCTGAGATTCAAGTAGGGTTTTGAGTAATTGCTAACCAATACTTGTTGCACGCCTCAATTTTCCAAAATCCAGTTCAGTTTTCCCAAGAGAACCATCACTTGCTGTGTAGGAGGACATAAAGTCTGAGAACCCACTTGGCTTAGGCAACTCTTTCTTTAAAAGCTTTTGACGATGAGGTACTACTTGAAAACCATTTGGTTCCAGCCCCAAGTTCTTTTTATCTTCCTTCAGCAAATCCTTCTCTTTCGATGTGTTATCTGATTTCCTGGCAGCAAAGTTGGGAATCCTTCTAGATTGTGTCATACAGTATATCAAAAAGAGGCAACAATTTAAAATTTTCTATAAATAACTAATGCACATACATGTACAAGAATCATAACTTGGTAACCCAACAACATTTGATAAGGTGCAGACAGTTAACGGAAGACAACTGCTGAGTGAGCACAAAAGGTAAATCTGATGGTAATGGAAATGGTCATTATGACTTATAAAATGTCTACTTATTTGTAATGCATGTATACACGTATCGAGATAATATAGGAAATGGTTGTGGTTTACTATAAGGTGTCACCTCTAAGTTGTTTGTAAACAGAATGTCAATACATACCTCTTGGGACTTGGTGGAGATAGTTGTTCATCTTCATATTCTTGCAAATCACCGAAAAGGACTTTTGGTGGTGTCTTGTCTGCATCACTTGGAAGTGGTTTGTTGGGAGGAGATGCAACACTGTTCTCGGAAGGCCCGGATGGGTCAGTGGACAGAACAAGTGATGAAATACCAAACTGATAGGCTCTGGTATATGGCTGTTTACACCTCACAAGAATCCTCGACCACTCCTTACAACAGGCATTCCTGGACAGTTTAGCTAAAGTTGCAACAATTTAGGATATACAGTATCATTCAATGGCCTAGGGCCTTTCAAACATGCATGTCTATTCAGCCAACAAAATACGTATATGTACAGTTCTTTTACTGTATATGAACAAACAATATTACATAATACACATAGTACATACGTAGCTGTAATGTCATAGTTAGACGTTCACAGTATAGTAATGCATATCCATGCATATCTATATATTATAAAATATGTACAGAGATATACGTATATAGCACTTTAAGTAGCAAAATAGTGACATGCAGTTTTACTAATAAAGTGAACAAGTACACATTTGGACTTTCGTTTGTTCAAGTGTCTGCTAACATACCTTGGGCTATGATATGTTTACCAGTTTTAGCCACGCCCCTTTTGGACTCCTGAGGCGTCATGAGCATTTTTGGTTGTAATAGAGAAACATAATCTTCAGTTTCACCATTTCTAACAAGCATTTCTATAAAGACACTACCAAAATTACCTGCGGAGAAACAATTTTAGCATAATTATACAACTTTTTAACTTCTCCATTTACCTACATATCATACATATACAATGCATACCAAGGATTCACAAAAGATCAAGAAAAAGACAAAGATTCCCAGGGTCCCTGATGAAGGGTGGAATTCCCAGAAACAGCTGTCTGGCCCAGTGGAGCAGAAGAAGAAAGAAAAGAAAAGACTACTGTATCTTCATCCACTTTTTATAGAGTAGGCATAGCATGTAGGAAAATGGTGTGTTAGATTTATCATGTACAAATATCAACCAATCAGCATGTGATTATAAGAAAACTGAAATGAGGACTTCAAAATATGCATACATTATAACATTTCAATAAGTCTACTTTATGTACGTGTGAACATTAAAAATTCGCATCATCACCTACAAAATGATACTGAATTAATAGGAGATGGTTTTACAAGTTGAAATTCTGCTTCAATGGTTCCATTCATCTCTTCAGAAGTAGAGAGCCACCTTCGTCCGATTTGTCCACGTAACAAGTTGTTTGCAGTATGAAAGTGATCCTGTACATATATACATAAAAGCATTATTCCTCTGAACGCATATACGTAGGTCGATCTGTTAATTTAGCTTGTACGTTCTTACCTCAGACGTCACTGACAAGACCTTACTGAGTCTGACGTGATCCATAGTTGATTGATCAATCTAGTGCGAATCGAATTTACGCAAAGTAATCCTTCTGCATATATAGATCATCAGCCATGTTTGGCGCCAAATTAAACCCATAATTGCGCAACTTCACTATAATCACTAAAATATTGCAATAATTTTCTATATATATATATATAGAAGTTCCAAATGTATCAAACACACAATATATTATACGTACATGTACATATGTATACAAATATGGAAGAGCTGATTTAACACTGATAAACATCTTTTTCATCAAAGGCATCCATTTCGACAGAAGAATAAAGATTGGCCGCTTTTACAAGATGCTTTACTGCTTGTGGGCAGTCACATTTCTCCAAAAGTATCTTCAGTGTCTCAGCTGTGATTTCACTTTTCTTCCCCCATTCATCAATTATTGTAGACATTCGATCCAAAGGATTCAATGCATACAGTTCATCTTCATGTAAGCCTGCCTCTTCAGCAAGCACCCTCCAATCTCTACACCGACCATCTACACAAACAAGTTGAGCATTTCTTAGCTTAGTGAAGTTACAGAAGGTTATTGGCTTTGAGTAAAGATCACAATGATATTTAAAATTTAAAGTTTACCTTGGCCTTGCTAGACTAGAAGTAAATATTAAATATCCAGAGTTTAATGATGATATCGATGCTTTAAGATAGGCTTTAGATCTTAAAGTTCCCCTATTTTTTCAAGTAAATATTAGTTGCATATACCATATACACCACTGCTGTGCTGAATTAGTGCTATACGTATATAGCATGTAGTTTACATATACGTACATAGTCCTTATAGGCTTTGTATGAAATATATCAAAAAATACCCTTTGGGACAGCTTTTGATGGCTGAAGACATTTTATGAATTTATCCAGAGCCTTTTTGACACCTTCCTCTTTTGATTCAAGTAGTTCCATCATTTGGCAATCTCCCTTAAGTTCAAGAGGACTGCTAACATTACTTGTACTACTGCTGGAAGACTGTACGTAGATAAGACCAACAATGATACGGTATTTACTATATGTGACATACGTACATATATATGCAGCATGGATTTCTAGCAAACAATGTATAACAGCAACAAGCAGCATTTCTTAACAATAACATAACAAACAAAAACATTTGAAAATGGAGTCCAGATATCATAAGAATCTTACTTTACATAAATATATATACATGTCCTTAACATAAGTTATAGCTATATATTAAAGAAGATGGCACGTATATTCTTAATCTGTGACCAGCCAAATTACAGTGGATGAAGCTTGTTGAGATCTAGGATGCATGAGGAGAATGATCAATGAAGAATTCCTAATTAGCTATACAAACATAATACATATAATAGAACCCAGCTTGGACTTAGAATTTATAATTATTAATTCAACCTCAAGTTTAATTTTAGTGACTCATGGGTACAGCTTGGCCTATAGCTAGTGCATACTTTTTTCCATCTTTATATGCATGTGTTACTTTAATAAATATTATTACTAATATTATATAAGCCATATATCAGTACTAATAAGCCTTATCAGCTAGAAAGAGGTACATCATCCAGGTGCGGTGGCAGAGGGGGGGGCAGCTAGGCCCCCCTCTGAAGCTTAGCCCAGGCTCCCCTTTTCACAAATCCAGTAGTAGTAGTGTAGTGGTAGTAATTTTTTGCCACCCAGTTCCATGAGAGATTGAGCCCCCCACTTTTAGGAGCTGCTGCTGCCCTGTCATCAAAAGGCTATAACAACAGAGCAGTCTCCTGGTGCGTCATACCATCTTCCTATTAAGGGATCGGCTGAAAGGAGGTAAACTGATCTGGTCACTGTTTGACAGGTCCAAAACTGAAAAGTAAAAATTGGATGGATGAAGAATTGTTGCAACAATATAAGCTATATCTGTAACTAATGATGTCAAAATTATTTACCATATATTGGGAATTGAATGCATGTCTAAAGAATGTGAGATTGTGAGTTTTCCCCACAGCTGCAAGCTTTTGACCACATTGCTTTGAAACTTATCATACTAGTACATATACCTTAAGCTTCATCTCACATTCTTTTAACCACAATGTTTCTATATAATTTCCCAAAGCATTCCATTCCTGACATTCATATGTATACGGTAATTGATAAAAGATTGGTATAGTGAAGAAGGCAATATTTAAGGATTTAAAAAGAAGCAGTATCAATTATGTTTAGCTGGGTACTGGTCCTACCCAGACATAGAATTATAGATAGGCCAGTGTTGTGATGTCCGAGTCTTGTGTATGTACACTGGTACTAGGAGTTTTCTAATCGGTTGGATCACATTTTCCCTTTGTGATCTGCATGGTTTTAGAAACTCCCTGGACTTTACCTTAAGGTTATTAATCTTAACAGGTACTAGATTTAGTAAATTAAGTGATCAATGTAATAGTCGCTACAAATTGTACCTGTAAAAATTGTCCTCACACATAAAAATGAATGCTAAAGTTAGCAAGGTAAGATAAAACACATTTCTGTGTCTAATCCCCACTTGAAACATCTGTCTCCAATACTTCCTCATCTCTTTATTCTCTGTCCAAGACATCTGTAAATGTGCCTCCTCTGTGGAAAGTTGCTAAAATTAATATACTCCAAATGTCGGACTATTCATTCCACTAAAATTAGTACCTGCTAAAATTAGTAACTTTAAGATATATTTTAAGCCACTTATAAAACAAAGGATGAACAAGTCACTGAAAACTATGAGGCTAATTCAAAAAGTGCGCATACAGATTTACAATATGTCAGCATGGGTAAATGTATTTATTAGCCCATGTAACACATCATCAGACCAACCTGGTGGTTCCACTGGCGAAGGAGTCTTGCAATCCTGCCCTACAAGTCACAGCATACAGACGTATCATGCATGCATACAAGTAGACATAACAAAGCAAAATCACAAACAAATACCATAATTCGGGAAATCTTTGTTGTTAAAGTATTTTCGTGGTTGGCCCAAACCATGACCATTTCTCGCATGAAATATTTGTTCGCTCATTTTTCTTGCAAATAAAGAATGAGGTAGGCTCAAACCACGAAAGTGTTTCAACACAAAAATTTATCACGTAAAAAATTTTGCACACGAAAATTTCCCAAATTATGGTACAAATGCAATTCAAAGCTATACAAGTATCACAGGAGAAGTATTATCCACGTGTAATAAATTTTCTTACAAGTGTGAAACATTAAATAATTAACTTTCTGGTTAGATCAATATCACTAGCAAAAGTCTCTTACTAATGAAACCCATCCCATATTTTGTAATGAAACAAGGTATAAGGTATCCATAGAAACAGCTGCTTTCCACACAGTACATAAGGTTACATAACTGATAACAAAGGTATAATACTAAATTAAAGATCTTAATCATCATTATTGACCAGTATATACGTAACGTACATACGTATAGGATGAAAAAAAGCATTATTAGATATTGAAAACGACCTTGTTTTGTTGTGGCTTCCTCCAGTATGAGCTTGTTAGTCTCTTCTAAAGTATCTATTTTGACTCTGTTTGCTTCAAAGTCTTTTTCCAGTTCAATTAGGCGACCTTTTGGGAAAGATATACATTACCACTTAAAATACAAGGAATGTGGACTGGTAAGTTATCTACCGCACTTATGCATATTATGAATGTGTAATATTTGTCCACTGTACTCATGTAAATTTACTAGAGTTTAATGAAAGGTGGGCAACATTAGGAATGAACAAGTCGATATTAAGAAGTAACAAGTCTGAGGTAGGAATACATACAAAAATTTACCCTCTGTATATTGTATTAAACTTTCATTTTTAACTTACAGGTTGACACATTCAATGTATTAAATATGTACAAGAAAGGGTAATAACAGAATATTGAGAGAGCCAGTTACAGTATATAAGTGGTTGCCATCGTATTCTGATATGTCAAAGTTTTCTACCATTCATATTATTATTGTCAACCCACTTGACAAAGGATTGTGGTGATAGGAGATTATCATTAGCATTGGCTATGTACTTTTGCACATACAATGGAACCAATCCCTATATGTGAATAAAGCGAGACTAGTCCTATATAGGATCATGTGTATCTTATTCTATAGTTCAATCAAGTATGTTGAAAGTTATAATAATAATGCAAATCATTATAAAGACGCTTTAGTCTTTAAGTCATAAATATAACACCCCCAGGGTCAAAACATTTGACAGCAAGAAAAAGCAAGAAAAACTGTGTCTTTAGACGCTCCAAAAGTCAAAAGATGACCCATTCTAAAGATAAGCATAACACTCCTTGAAAGGGTTTGGTTTTGTGTTAATATTTTTAGGAATGTCTTATAATCGAAAGGTGACAGGAAAAATGTTATTACTCAGATGAATCAGTTTATTGATAGATTGATATAACCAAACATGAAAGTGTCACACTTCAACAAAACATTGCACCACGCTTGTGTAATTTTTAGTTTCAGTGCACTTTTTAAAACATGAAGGAATAAGGAAACATTACTAAAGGTACGTAGATCAGGATTGAATTCTAACCAATTGGAAACTTGAACTGTTACTTCAAAACCTCCTTAATGTGTAGCAATTCCATATTACATGTCATTTATATACGTACACACATTCCACAGTATGCAAGGATTAACTAATAGTTGACATAACTCTAAAATTTAATGTTTCACTTCACATTGACTGATACACAATGCCTTAAAGTAGTTTGTGACACACTAATTAATTAGGACCCTTAGTTTTCGAAATTATTACTGTCAGCTCAAATTTTGTCTAGAGGTTAAAGATGTACCAACCAATTGATATGTTCTACACAGTTAAAAGAAATCCTTGCTTATTATAATTCTGACATAAAGTTTGCACTGTAATACCTGACAATGTTATCATTTTATCAGTATATTAAGGATACCAATTAAATCCCAATAATTATAGTGTTCATCAGTTGCATACACATGTTTAATGGAATTTAGTGAGTCAAGCGGGAAACTGCTAACAGTTGCTCTTCACAGAAAGTATGCAATTAAGCAAAACTCTACAAATCTCCACAATTACCAAAAAATGCACGTGAACTATTCATTCAAAACATGTGCACAGATGGTGATATCACTCATGCCTATTACATCTACTGCACTTGTATCACAACATTACACATACCTGCCAAATCTTCATTCTCTATGTTGAGTCTGTCTGACCTCTTTTGGCTGACTTCCTGTTCCTGCTTCTTTTCTGTGATAAGGGAGATGTTATACATACCAAACTGGATTGTATGCAATATTTGGCGTTAGTACCTTCAAATTGGTTGCTAAGGAGCTGGTGTTTCACAGTGAGTTCTAGAATATGATAATATGAGGCTTCTTCACACAATTAGCCAGAATATTCCACACTACTTTAATGTGTACCTCTGAATTCCTCTGAGAGCTTTTCATAATTCACTGCTTGTACTATTAAAAGGAGTGTATAGATACACAGTTCTATGAAAGTTGCTGCACCACCATGTAACCATGCCACACACTTGTTGGCAAGAGGTATATAGTATATGGGCGTGTACATATAGATATGGGTGAGTGATGGGTGAGTGATGGGTGAGTGATGGGTGAGTGATGGGTGAGTGATGGGTGAGTGAGTGATGGGTGAGTGATGGGTGAGTGATGGGTGAGTGAGTGATGGGTGAGTGAGTGATGGGTGAGTGAGTGATGGGTGAGTGAGTGACGGGTGAGTGAGTGATGGGTGAGTGAGTGACGGGTGAGTGAGTGATGGGTGAGTGAGTGATGGGTGAGTGATGGGTGAGTGATGAGTGAGTGAGTGATGGGTGAGTGAGTGATGGGTGAGTGATGGGTGAGTGATGAGTGAGTGATGGGTGAGTGATGGATGAGTGAATTGGTAAATGAATAGATGAATTAATGATCATACTGATCGGTCTATAGAATGAAAAATCATTAATCTTAGATGATACATATAATACACTCATACAAGCCTTACCTCTGAAATGTTCCTTATCCGAGCTGAGTTGTCTAATTTCTTCTTGACAATTTCTTAGTTCCTCTCTAAGGTTTTCATTTTCTTTCTCCTCAGCTAAAATGTTCAAATAGTAGAAAATACAATATTCCAAAAAGAAGCATTTAATGTGTACACAATCTTACCAGTCAACTGCTGCCAGAGCTGTTCGATTTCTTCTGTGAAAATGTAGCAAAGGTGGAAGTACGAAATGAGGCAAAATTACTATATATATACCTCTCTTATTACAGTACAGACTACTATCTTTGGACAGGTCCAGTGACAGCAAATTATCTAACTTAGGATATTATAAAAAAAAACATAGAAATGGTGCAATAAAGATAAAACTGTATATTTGGTCTCTGCAACTTTACCATATATGAACCTTAAATGTATGTGTTATCATGATAGTATACAAGTATAGCACTTCTATATATAGCATTTAATGGTACCTTTCATATGTTCATTGACTCCCTGTGTTTCCTGACCTATCTCTTGTTCAGGAAAATGGCCTCCATTTGTGCGATTTACTCCATCATAACTGCTCACTGGCACACACGGATTACTGACACTTCTCGACTTTTCACCCTCTAAATCTAGCATACCAGACCATATTAAGACTCTTATTATTACTTTAGAGTTGCAAGCCACACATAGGCACCCCTTGTCCGCACATGTATTCACCAACAAACATACTTATTAATGTAGGTGGAGAGAAAGGTTAAATAAGGATATTATAAGGCCAACCCACACTACTACACAATAAACGAGTTACAGCATTCCATCTGTTGTGGCTTGAATTGTGGGTTTTCACCTTTCACAATAATGGAAATTGGTACTATATATGGAAACACACGTACATACATACAGCCTATAAATATATAGGTTATTTCCCTTTTAAATGCCATCGTGTAGATGTGACATTGCTTTACTTTGAACTTGCATTCCGAATTCCGACAAAGACACGTTAGTGCATGATAATACCAGATACCAGAAAGGGTGCTTGAAACTGAGTCATGTCAGAGAATTCTGAAGGTTTTAATCAAATTCACTTTTCGGCTTATAAGCATGGAATGGAGCGTTACTTTCGTTTGTTTGCACTTTTTACATATTACATATTACTTGATATTTCAACCATAAATTGTCTTATGTAATTTGCTCTTCTTATTGTCGGATACAGTAACATTATATTCATATACCTTTCGGATCCGCGGCCCTGGTAAAATGATGTGATTTAAATAGATATGTACCATACCGAATCTAATGCTAGACTACAAGCTAGATTCGATATTCTAGACAATATACATAAAATCGGAAACGAATAACAATAAATTACATGTCTTCAGCAACAATTGACATAAATTTTAGTTTCACATCAATACATTAACCTCATAAAATACCAATCACATAGAGTACCTGAAGTACCTCTAAGTACCTGAAACGGGGCGTCCAACTTCTCTACGTTTAAATATTGATGAAAATTTGTCTCTAACCCAAGAAAATGCCCCATTATTCGTTTCTTCTTGAGGAGAAGGAATTTCTTCGCCCGTGTATGTAGTTAACCTTTCGGCCATTTTAAAACTTTATACGTACGTACATATATTATTATGATGATTGATTGTCGTCATTTGAATTTATGATCACAATAAACGCTTAATTGAGGTAGACCCTAATGCTAGTACAATAACTTAGCAACCCCTGAGCTCCTTGTAATGACGCAGTCTTCACAACCACTAGTAGGGGACTCGGGGGGAAATCGCCCAATGCATGTACATATAGCATGCGGTGTCACTGATGTTTTATCTGGTCAATGACGTCATTTATATTTTTATGGCCAAAAGCTAGACAGTCGACACTTATTTATAGTAGAGATTTCAGCAGAGATCAGATAAATTCATTGGAAGGATAGAGCCATATCCTGTACGTGCAATCGCAAAGACTGAAGATACGAGTTTAAAGTGCATGAAACTTAATTCCAAGCCACTCAACCTTCCAATTTTTACGCTTACAGTCGTCCACGAAAGAGATCAAGTGAATATGCCTTACTTTTTTCGTAAAGATAAGATGAAAGTGAGGAATACACAGAGGATATTAATCTGAACAGACTATACGCATACAAAACCGTCAAATACAATATTCTTTTTATTAGACCAAGGCAAAGTCGCTTGGCGACCAAGACAAAGAATCGCAAAAGAAATTTCAGCATGTCGAATTGCTAAAATGCGTGTCACCTTCCTTCGATACTGTTTTGCTGAAAGAGTCAGATTTTGGGCAAATCCAGTTAGGGATTACTGAAAGTAGTCTATTGGATAAATCACTAAACCAGAATGCTAAAAAACATTCCTGTAAAACAAGGGAAAAAGTTATCAAAGCTTTCAATGAGTGTTTGCTGACAATGGTTACTGAAGTCGTATCTGAATTTGAATCAATTTGGGAGGCTGCTCAAGATGAAAGTAAGTGTTCATTGGAGGAAGAAAGGAGCAGAGTGGAGGAGTTAGAAACTAAATTAAGGTAGAGCACATATTCTATATTTATACTTGAATAAAATATAATGCATGTCTATATGTATACAATTATATATTACATTACACTAATTTAGTGACCAAATGGAGAAGACAAAATCACAGCAACTACTATTACAGGCACTAAATAAGGAAAATGAAGAACTTTTAATGAAAGTAGAGGTGGTCACAGCAGAAAACAAGTGTGTATATACATATTGCTGTATATATAATAGTATGTATGTATACATGGATCATATATAGTTGCGAGTAGACTGTTTAATGAATTTGATATATTTTACTCAATAACTGTTTCTACAGATCATTGCAACAAACTGAAAATACAACCACAGAACTCAAGTGCCAAAACGACTCATATGAGAGGAAAATTAAAGATTTGGAAGAAAGGCTACAAAAAGAGAGAGATGAGGCCATCTTCCTTTCTAAGAAATTAAAGTAGGTTACTATAAATGCTGCACTAACTACATAATATATACATGCTACCTAATTTGTATATGTATATTTTCCTTTTTGATATTTATATGGCTTTTGTTTCAAAATTGTAACCATACTTATCATTTTGTTAAATGTATATCATATCCACCACACAATATACAGTATAAAGCTATATACGTATAATGTATTATATATTCCATATTATAAGGGACTGTCATGATCAGATTGGCCAATACCAAAATAAAATGTCCTATTTGGCTTCCAGGCATCAAGCCCTCAAAGCAGAAATGCAGTGAGTATAGTTTTATATGTAAACATATATCCGTAAATACTGCAGGTACGTATATAGTGACTCATTGGTCCCAACTTGCATATCGTCACTTTAATAAAATATTATTATATATATATATAATTTTAGCATCGTAATTATTTTTGCATTACATAGAGAAAAATCTGAGCTATTTTCAACTTCAAAGGAGGAAATAAGTTGTCTAACAGCTTTAAAAGAGCAGTTGTGCTGTGAAAAGAAGTAATTTAATACTTAAATTATATTGAATTATTATATAATAAAATGAAATGCAAGTATGTACATGCTTTTTACATTCATTATACCAGTGCCCTTAATAAAGTGGTTCTAGAATTGCGAGATACTACTGCTACTTTGGCAACTGAAAATGTGACCTTGAGAAAAGAGAATGAAGAATTAAAGTTATGCCTACATGAAAACGAGCAGGTAATATTATAAATGTATATATGAGATCTCAAGTATGTTTATTATTTATTGTATATATAATGAAAATATATAATACATATATAGTCTATATGTACATGTGTGCATATCCTGTATATAGGTTCATCACAGGAGAGTATCAGATATGGAAGTCCAGTTAACAAAATCGAAAAGAAGGGAGGCACATTTATCTAGCTTTGTTGAGAATATTGGAGCAAGTTATAAGGTCAATCTCCATAATATATGTACATATAGGCACTGTCTAGCAAATCAATTAAACACAGTACACATGGCCCACAATTTCTGCATTAAATATAATTGTATATATACAGTATATAAGTTTTAAGACTCATACGTACATATATACACACATATACGTTTACATACAGAAGATATTGACAATACAAATTTCTCACTATGTGTGCAGGAGCTGGAGAGAGACTTTGATTCTCCACAATGTCTGGCCCTAGATCAAAACAATATTGGAGTGAGTATATAATACCATTAATTGCAACTTATTTGTTGATGCATGAATGCAAATTATATTAGATATTATGTATATATGTGCATAGAAACATACAAACAAAAACGTTTTGTACAAAAAGATTTTATTGGCTAACCTAACTGAATTGTATTACATTCCTAGTACATATATTAACAACCTGCATGCAGGGCACTAGTGTATATTATAAGAAATGCCATATTATACATATTAATGCACGTGTATATACTACTGTAATTAGGTATAAATATCTTTCTTTATATACAGTACAGTACAGTATATGTATGTGTGCACGTTTTTGCATGTTCAGGTATTATCAGAGGACAGCTTATTGTCAAGTTTACTTATGTCCGAAGAAATGAATGGTAAGACATTTTACTTTTGGAGAATATTATCTATGTATATTATATGTAAATGACAAGGGAAGGTTCTACGTACGTATCTATATTGTAAATCTTACTTTCAAATTGGTGTTTATTTGATAAATTAAATCTTTTTGCATGCTTTTCATTTTGTTCAGACAATTCACTTCCAAATGTGACTATTGAGCTGCTAGTAGACTTTATAGATGAGATTTCTCCTGAGTGGCAGTTATTAGGTGTGAAACTTGGAATGGAGCACCAGGTATATATTAATGGAATTTTTATTTTTATGTACATATATTTGCTATCCTTTTAATTATATATATGAAAATATATAGGTGCAAATATAGATAATATACGTAGATTACATTAAATTACTCTATATACATATTATATAGGTAAAAAACTTGGAAAACACAGAAAAATCTCCACAATTGAAGTGCCTTTCTCTTTTAGAGAGTTGGATTGATAAAGGCAAAGGAGTAAATTGGAAGAATCTAATTTTGGCATTGGAGAATCGTAGCTTATATAACACAGCAGAAAAATTGTTACAGCACATTTACAACTTATAGAGAACATGTACATGTATATCACAGATGGCTGAAAAAATGGCCACCCTATTCTATTTTTATACATATATACAGTATATTGTATGAATTTTACATTTTATTTCTACATATACCAAACTGATACACAGAATTTAATCAGCACTGAACAGATTATGTAAGAATACATACAAGTGTACTTATGTCAAGTTTATATGTGAAACCTAAATTATAAATTATAAATTATGGAGAATTTGCTCTTGCAGCATGATTAAGCTTTACTGGTGGAGGTATATACGTATATATATACATTATGGTCACTGCATGGATTGCTTAGCTATATATACAACAGATGTACAGGCAGTTATAGATAACCAAGAGTACAAGAATAGCATTGTATATGCCCCTATAGCTCTTGAACTTGGTTTAGTTGTGTAAATCCTCTCAAGTGAGTGAGTGAATTCCGTTTGAATTGGTCTGCAGTTCCTTCCTTGGATGTTTGGTTGCTTCAGCCTAAGCACCTTGAATTGCAGTTTCCTCCTCTTGATGTGGTTGAATTAGCAAACTTTTGCTGTTGACAATTCAGGCCCTGTAGTTATAGATTATATAGTATAGCAAAAATATTGTCCTATATCTATGAACCTAGATTGTGGCTAGACCAGGGTCAGTATATTATACAATTAGGATTGGACAATTTATGTATAAAGATGACAATTATATAAATTTATAGTGTGACTTATAGTATTGAATCGGGGTTGATAGAAAATTACAATCACTAGCCAGGATACACCCCAGCCCGGTGCTTTAATAATGTAATGTAACTATAATAATGTAATCACGTGATCCAACCCTCAATAGTTGAGAATTTTAATTCCTTTCATGAACAAAGCAATCAGAGAGAATTAAGACAGAAGACAAGGTGTATATAGCCTGGAAAATGGAGAGAGAAGGCTATCTTGAATGTGGCATTTGAAATCTGAGTTTATAATTGTGTGAATAAAATCAACCAAACACAATTTAATTGACATTAGATTAATCTACAGTAGGTTTTATAGTAACTCTTGATCATTGGCCCCAATTTGTCCTTGTGCTTTTTGCATATGTCACTTTATATAGATTTAGCATAAGCATATGTCAAGTTTATGAAAAGAAGCCTAAATTATTAAGAGAGTTTGCTCCTGTTGGTTGCTTGAATGATTAAATTTCCCTATATGGAGGTATAAAATTAAAGAAGTTACTGTCACTGGATAGCTCAGTATATACGTACGTATAATACAACACAATTTTAGTTAATATATACCAAGAGTATTTAATTATACTATTTATTATAATGACAGTACCAAGTACATAGATGGCTTCATCTTTTAACATTGCTCACATAGTTGGTTCAATATCTGGATATTCAGCTGCAGTGCATATAGCTGCTTCACTAATACCAGGTGGTACTTCTTCATCACTTGGTTTATCCAATGACCTCTCAGTTACACAAGTCTGATCAGACAAGATGACATTCAAATCAATGTAGTTAGCCTCTTGCTTTTCTCCTATTAGTCTCTCAAAGCTCTGCTTGATTTCTGCAAAGGTCTGTCTCTCCTCTGGATCCATTTCCCAACAATTACACATGGTCTTGTAACTATTAATAAGATTCCTTTATTAACTAATTATAAATACTAAATACATGATCTTGTGCCACTGGATGCTTACGCTGTGTCACTGCATCCTTTTGGCTTTTCCATTTTGTAACCTTCTGGAATGTTTATTAACACATCTCTGTTGCTAAAATCAGGATATGGCTTCTGCCCTAATATATATGTAGGAAAAGATCACTACTCAGAATTACCTATATACGTACATATCACTCTTTCTCTCTCTATCTATTTATATATACAACAAAGAGAATTGACAATGTGTGCATGCTCTCACAATTAAGTGTAAATACATACAGGATCCACAGAAGATCAAAATAGAGAAAAAGACAAAGACTCCCAGGATCACGGATGAAGGGTGGAATTCCTAGAAACAGATGTCTGGCCCAGTGGAGAAGAAGATGAAAGAGAGGAAAAGAAGAAATTAAGAAAAGACTTCTGTATCTTCATCCAAAGCTCTCTCCAGGTTTAGTTCCCCTATAGGCTCTTTTACAGAATAGGCATAGCATGTAGGAAGCTGGTGTATTGGATTTTTCATGCGTACCAAAGGTGCAGATCTCCCACAAACAAATTCCAAAAGACCACCTATTATAGATACAGAAATTCATACATATTTACATATTTAATAGGATGTTGTCATGCAGATCTTGTTTGTTAATAACTACTAATAAAAACTTTGCAACAACTGAACAGTAAAATATTAAGACATATTATATATAGATGTATATTCCTTTAAACATGATAAGCAGATTTAAATTTCTGTTTTATTCACACAAAAAGACTAAAAATAATTCATTAATTTTGTTGAACTTCACTGTGTATATATATACGTATATATCCATAAACTGATTACTATATACCACTTTTTATTTTTGAGGTATATCTATGAAAAAATATATATCAGTTATTAAAAAAAATTAGTCAAATTAGGGAAATTAGTTCGGTGAATATCTGTAGTATAATATGTACATAAAGTTATCTTTTATAAACCTGTGACTCACACATCTGATTTCTCAGAGTACTGCTTCTCAGTGAGACACTCTGGTGCCAACCATCTGATTGGCATGCCTACAGTGGATGTGGATGCATAAGCTCCTTCACTTTCTCTAGACAACCCAAAATCTGTTATCTTCAATAATTTGTCATAAGCCACAAGAACATTTCTGCAAGCCAAATCACGATGGATGATGTCAAGGCCTGAGAGATACTCCTAATTGATCAAAATAAAATTAAATAATTACTCTTTCTATAATACTTTAAGGTATACATGGATATTATATCATGGCTAACCATTCCAGATGCTATCTGATAGGCAAAGGAAATCAAGTCATCATTGTCAATGGACAACGATTTGTAGTAAAGGTCTGTATGCTCTTTTCTGAAGTGAATATCTGGTCTGCTAGAAATGTATAAATTTTTCTTTGGATCTATCTCATTATCATCTTCCATAGTTGATGATGGCTCCATTTTCAGTGGATCATTTTCCTCAGAAATCGGCATGATTCTCTAAAGTATAATAATATGTACATAAATGGTCATATGTGTATATTATATATACGTACATATATAGGAGGACCTTACCAGTTCCTTCCATTTTCTCAACATGCACTGTAAATCACCCAATGGAACGTACTCCAAAACTAGTGTAAAGTCTTCACCTCTCATGCATCCAAGAATGTGCACTATGTTGGGACAGTCCCCACTGCATGCCCTCTGCATGATTTTGAACTCCTTTACAAAGGCCATCTGTTCTTCAATTGAGGATGTTCCTGCATATATATATACATGCATCAGAATAATCTGGTCTATATACAGTATCATACAAATTGAATCACCATACATTGCCTCTATAATACATTGGTATGATTTTCTCACTTAAATTTTAATAGCAAAGAGGTATATATCTCTTATATAGTTCATAATACACATACATATGTATATAATATATGCAGTGACTGGTGATTCAATTATATATATAGATTAGATTAGTCTGATGTATGTACATGTACATACATGTACACTTACCTTTAAGCCTTTTCAAAACTACCAAGTTGGAATTTTGAGCTGGGTTATTCTTCTCTCTCATTCTGAAATGTTTTTGTGCTCTTGCATTCTGAATGTCATGTGAAATAAGTGCTAACTGTACTTCACCAAAGTTACCACTACCAATATTTCTCAAGGTTACAACATCATCTCTCAAAAACACCCAGTCCTCGTCTAACTCAACCAGAAGTGCTGAATAGAACTGAATAGTATAGTTATGTAGCAGTATATTCAACACATGCAGGAGAGTTATTACATTAGGTAATAACTGTATAAATCTACAAATGCCCCTTATATGAGTCATCTTGGCCAGATCATATACCTTCATTGGTCCGTATGCATAAATTACATAATAGTATTTAATATATAGTTATATATAGTCCAAATATGAAACCTTGGCAGAGCCAGGGACAAGTATATAATCATATTTTCAAATTGGCAGAAGTCATAAGTGTTGGGATATAATACCCCAAATGCCTTCTTTAATTTTCATGATTGCTAAAAGTGCTTACATCTGCCTATAGCAGGTATATATATAAGCCCACCAAAGGTAGGTGTTCCTGCTATATAGAATTATAATGACCCATTTTTATACAACTTACACTTTTATTAGCGTCCCCCAAAGGCAGGTATATATTCCTACTATATTAATAGAATTATAATGACACATTTTTATAAAACTTACGTACATTTTTGTTCCTGTTTCCTAATTCAAATCTTTTCAGTTTACTAGCCCTTATATGTCAAAGCAAGTGAAAAAAACTGATGTCTGCTTTTTACTACATATACTGTATATAGATGTATTCTTTACGTATATAATAGAAGTACATATATACTTATTAATATACAGCTAGTAGCAGCAATAATTGTATATGTATATATATGTAAAATATACCTTAGTTTCTTTCTGTGATGCCATCTCACAAACACTAGTATAGCTGAAAGGATAATGATAAACAAAATAACCAGCAGTCCAATAAGAGAGAAGTATACTCGATCATCACTAGCCATGGGTAAAACTGAATACATAAAAACAGGCACATTAATGATTTTCACTATTTTAAGTTACTAATTTATAGGAAAGAATGGATATATATATATAGAACTTGCAAGATCTATACCTGTAACATATGCACCAGTTTTTTTATAAGGATACCATCAATAAATCTATATATATTACTCTTTGTAAAGTGGAGTGGATCATGTTCGTAATGATAAAAGAGGTGTTTACATAAATGTTGGGGTGACAGGTGGCATTTTTTCCTTCTGCATCATATTGCTGATGAAGAACTGCGGGTTTAAACCTTCTGTTTTAAGATATACTTGTACTATACAGTAGCAATATATATATATATATACATGCCTTGCAATTGGCATGATACAACAGCATAATTCTTGGAGATTGTATCCTTCCAATTGTATTCTTGGCACTGTCTTAATTGCTTTCCATTTCCTCTATATCTGCATCTAATACCAGACAAGCATGCAACACCATTCCCTTCTCCAATGTAACCACTTGTTGTTGCATTTAATGCTCTTGGGTAGCCAAGCTGGTTACACACCACTTCAGCTACTAGGAAGTCCCAAGACTCCTCACATATCTTTACCCAAGCACCCTCAAAAAACACTTCAACTGTCCCCTCGTTTGAGTTAGTGCTATTATCACTGAGCCGTATATAATCTATTGAAAAGTATAATAGATATAAACATGTATGATCATAGAATTGCATTAATTAGCAAGCAATAACCTTTGTCTAAATCTTTTCCTCTCTAGTATATAAAATTAATTAAAATTTATAATGTGTATATTACAAAACATAAATTATATTATACGTATTAATGGCAAAATAAAAATTATGCAACTATATAAGAAGAATTAATACAGAGCCAATTTTTAAATAAAAATGAACACTAAAATTTTTGTTCATAAACATTGGTTACAAGGTTGAGTTTATACGTAATATTATTCATATTCTTATAAGATATCGGCTTTTTATGCCCTTTTGTACCTCCCAAAGGCCTGCATGTGTATTATATACTTACTTTAGACTACTATGATATATTATAATTGGCATTGTGTATGTATAGCTACATACCTTGGCATGATACAACAGCCACATTCTTGGAGGAGATTGTATCCTTCCAATTCTTTTTTTGGCACTGTCTTAATTCCTTTTTATTTCCTCTGCATCTAATTCCAGACAAGCAAGCAACACCATTCCCTTCTCCAATGTAACCACTTGTTGTTGCACTTAATGCCCTTGGGTAGCCAAGCTGGTTGCACACCACATTAGCCACCAGGATGTCCCAAGATTCCTCACATATCTTTACCCAAGCACCCTCAAAAAACACTTCAACTGTCCCCTTGTTCGGTTCAATGTTATTATTACTGAGCCGTACTAAATTGATGGTATAGATATGTAAAGCCAAATTCACATTGAAATCTAAGTAACCTAGATAAATGGAAATATAATAGATCTAGATCTACATAGAATGCAGTTGTGCACACACACACACGCACATACAGACATCTATCTATATAAACAATGTCGAGAGAAAATAAAGGTCCTCAAAAAGAAGTATAAGAAGGCGGTTGATAGGCTAAGAGTTAGTGGTGTTGGTATAGATTCTGATGATAATCTAGATGACTACAAACTATTTGTAAATTTTAAGTGGTTTAAAGATATTCACTCTGTCTTGAGAAGGAGGGCAGTATATATAGTCAATCCTCCTTCCCTCTTATTAGATGCAAGTCAAATTAGCCAAGCAACTACAGGGGTCCAGTCTGAACCTCAGGCTACTGTAGTCTTAATCAATCTTCATCCAGTAACATTTAAACCCACCTGACTGCGTCTATTCCTGATACCCAGCTGAATTCACCTAAAGACACTACTATATACAAGTGGATCATTAGACACATCACTGGTCTAGGGTCAAGTCACTGGATCTCAGATAGACTCACAGCAAGAGACAGACTATGACTAGCCTAGACAGACTGGTTCCTCTAGGGCTAGGTCTGTTTAAGGATAGACCTGCCTGCATTCTATCACTTTGAAGCCATTGTGCATCACATGTATCTCCATTATATTGATTAGTAATGAGCTTATCCGTATAGAAATTCAAAGTTTGGTCCGTGAATGAAGTACACAGTCAATTAATGAAAAGGTATCATACTGAGTCTAATATTAGTCCACAGTCTAGATTAGTATTATTGGATCTTTGGATTTGAATGGCCTCTAGAACTCTTCTCTTCCAATATAGTGTCTTTCTTCAGCAATAACCTCCACTTTCTCCCAGTCCACCTCATGATGTACACGTGCATCCCATGCATGCCCGGCAACTCTGTTATTTCTGTCTCCCCTTAGTTCCGACTGCAGTCTCAGCTCTCCTCTTCTGTACAGTCCTTTCTGACACTTTCCATGTTGGTAAAGAGGTGAGCATTGGCTAGTACCCGAGCATCGTGTACACTGCCAGGCCATCCAATGTACACATCAAGGAATCTATAATCATGTGATACTAATGTTTGTAATGATGACCCTTCCTATTGTAATAATCTGATGGGTTTATTTAGGAGCAATAATTGGTATATAACTACCATATAGCACCAATGCATTGAGAAAATCTTCATTTAGAGTCTTCTAATTTTCTTAAATTCATCCCCTTTGGATTTTTAATGTAATGGGATGCCATTTGTTCCACCAAAACAGTACATACATCATGTGCAACACAACAGGCAGTTGAAATTCCCACTCTGAATAAATGACTAATGACCCTATACTCCACGTTTGTACCCAGTCTCCACATGCAGACATATAGCTAGTCTTTCTTCAACAGACAAAGACACCCTTACAAGATGCTTCCTCTCTAAGTCAGGTTTCAGTTGACGGCATAAAAAGTGGTAAATAGCCCTTGATAAACAAAAATTCTCCTTAATTCCACTCTACCTCACTCCAATTTTCTGCTAGTTCTGTTAAGAAGAAATGCCTCCTTTCTTTTATCCAGATAGCTCTCCTACTAAGACACGCAGATGACAGACAAAATTTTGATTAACAATCTCCCTTACTTCTTCATGAGCAGCTAACAATAAAATGGTGCATATGCGCTATTCTCAACATATTCCTGACCGTGAGCATACGTCTTCATTCTAATAAATAGCCTTCTACGAAGCCAAATTAGAACAAGAATAACGAAGATAACTGGTTTGTTTGCCATATGCCATCTTGATTAGCTACCTTGTTAGGAATAATTAATAGGTTTCATGTGAACGTAAATGCGGGTTGAACCTGGGTTAAGCAAACCAGGTTGCACCCTCTTCAGTGCGCATGTGAAAGGGGTATATTAATTTCCGATTCAAGCTGTATATTATAGGTAATGCATTTTTTGTTAACTTTTGAGCCGAATATTGCAATGAATGGAGCTTTATTTTCTATATATTTCTATATTCATTAGCTTAAGGCATGAACTAAGCGCCTTGAAATGCTACATAGAGCTTTAAAATTCAACACGTTGCATGTTTATTAATTAGTCACTCTGACTCTACATTTAATATTTTTTATATTTATTCTACAAAATTTCAATCACACTCATCGATATTATAAACAAAAAACTTACGGCATGGACCAAGCCTTAAAATATAAGTTATTATTCCATCAGAATTGTTGCAGGTACATGTCCAACCTCCAAGTATTCTTGGTGAAGCAGGATCTTCAGGATTTGCTAGTAGATCAACCATATCAATAATACTATGAGAATACCCTTTGAAACCATCATCAATTTCTGCAAGCTGATTTGGAGTCAAACCTTCAGGACTTCTGAGTACACAGTCCACTGGTAATCTTGTAGTTACTGATAGACAGAAGAGTGTAGCACGGTTGACATCATAACCATGTTCTACACAGACATCACCACATCCAACAGTAAAAAGTGGTTCAATTGTAATATTATTTCCCACAGGACAGATATTATTAGGTGGATCTGTTAATTGAAAAATGTTCATAATATATAATTATACGTAGAAGATTTGATATAAGGACTTACCAAAGGCCCTGACATATGTGGTAGCTGTTGAACAATTGACCTCACTGCAGACTTTGCATGTGTATGAGCCTTCACTTCCCTGTTCCGCATCAGAAGCTACCTTAAGTCTGTCAATTAACAGTTGCTGCCCGTATGCAGGAAGTCCATAATATAATCTACCTTCAACTGATTGTAACCATATTAACCACATGAACCAGAATCCGGCTAATGATTCATTGAGGTTGCTTCCAATTAATGTTTGAGCAAATTGTTTACAATCAAGATAAACTATCACATTAGGTGGAAATCTTACAGCATGAGTATTTGATAAACCAACATTCACATAACGAGGTATTCCAGAAAAAGGCTTCACTATATAGTGTAAGAAATGAAGATATTAAGCTTCACACCTGTCAGTCTCAATTATCACATTATGATAAAACATACTACAAACAGCTTCCACCTCATCTGATCCAGGATCAGAATCTCCACAGTCATTAATTCCATCACACAGGACTGCAATATCCACACACCTTCCAGTGATCATACAGTTGTACATTCCACTAGAACATCCTTGAAACAATATACATCATTAATATAGAGTGATACATATATGACAAATATATATACGTATTCTAACAAATATCTGCTATGTTCTTGATGTACATATAATCTCTTTGCTTAATGCAGAGAACAGTAATTATATATATTTATTCTAAAGTATTTATTGCTATGTTGAATATAAGGCGTTTATTGAGATTGTTGTAGCGTTATGAAACAAGAGTTTCAAGATGTGTTTGTCCACGGACCTTCATCAATTGAAATGATACAATAGGTTACACCCATACAAAGTATATAAACATTATGGCGGAAGTGTAAAGATGCTCACACCTCTAGCACAATGTTATTTCAACTGATGAAGGTCCGTGGACCGAAACATCTTAAAACTCTTGTTTCATAACACTACGCACGCCAAGCTAATAATTAAACGCCATATATTCAACGTAACCAGTCCAAATTAATGAGTTGTTTATTAATAATTTTTCATGATTCACTATAGTCTGAGTTAATATAAAAGCAAATCAAATATTTTGATACCTCTAGACAAGTATCACATACATTATATAGTAAAATGAAAATCAGAAAACATTCAGCTAAACTTTACTGGTAAGATTAGAAGAGTTCAATTTGCCAACTGTTGTACTAGTCTGTAATTGTCAAATTGTTGTATCATGAGTCAAACACAGCATTACCATTAACTGATGCAGGCTTTAGTGATTCATAATCATAGGGATATGCACTGTATGTAATATATATTATGTTATAAAAATTGCTTAATTTAATAAATATGCATTCAATTTACTGGATTTATAAAGAGCTGTATTTTGTCTGTACATGTATACCTACTGTTTGCTGCCAATAGAGGTGGTGGACTGAGCAGTGACACCTTGGTGCAAGCCTCATCCATTCCTTCATCATTTTTGGCAACACAACAGTAAGTTCCCTCAAATGCTTCTGTCACATATGAAATCTTTAGGCTATTTGCAGATCTTACAATCTCATTACCATACAAATAGAATGTTACATCGTGTGACCAGTGTATTTCTGCTGGTGGATAACCTGGTTCTTCCAGGTTACATATTATGGTAGCTCTCTGTCCTGAGGAGATGTAGACATCTTCGCCAACATTAACTGCAATGTCCTCCATTGACCTATTGATATATGTTCTGGGTGTAGTCTTTTGAATGACAGGTCCTACATGTACAGTCCCTATATATACGTATGTAAATGTTAATGGTATTTATTTTTTTCAGTTTAAATTGATGCATTTAATTTCCATCTAATTGATGTGTTCCTCCCTAATATGACTCATTACATGCAGTTGTAGAACACACTTTAGTTACATGCTATGGTGTGGACCTCATCAAGTCAGAGGTGCATGCAGGACTGCCACCCACACACCACCACATGTTGTTTGGTGGAAAGTTGGCACATTCAGTAGACTTGAACAGAGAATGATTAACTGAAGTGTATGCAGTGCTCCTGGACTGAAATCACAATTTTTTCTATTATTTCTGATATATTGCAACTGGTATTCAAACCCCAATACTAACCATTATTTACTACATAGCTTAAACCATATTAAAGTAAATTTAATGGTTACAGGATTCTCTACTCAATAGCTATACCTATAGCTACCTTGCTTATAACCCTATATATGGACCACCATTCCATATATAGTACCTACACCATGCCACTTAAGACTAGCCTATATAAGCCTATAGGAAGGACCAACCCATTGACCGGAACCTCTTGGTATGTAAGGGGGTGCAGGCTTGATACCCCGGGGGCCCTGGAATTATAAGGCCATTTTGCTGTACTCCTACTGAGCTCATGCAATCTTAGACCTCCCTAAATGAGTAAGGTCACCCTAGAACCTGGGGGTATACTGCCCACACACCCTTTCACGCCCTCTTAATGAAGGCGGAGTTCCTAAATAAAAAATTAAAAAAACTGCCAAGGACCTGTACGTGCTGCCGTTCACTTCACTCGCTCAATGCTGACCTCACAGTCTTACATGACTGATACCCGCTTGCATGATTGCTGTTGCTGGCGCTTATATATACTTCCGTGAGACATGTCAGAATCTGAGTCAGATCACTTACTATTCGCTATTCCTGCAGAAACTAGCGAGTGGAGCACGTATATCAGGGCAAACATTGCCAGAAATGAAATGACAGTAAGAATTCTCATCACAGCTGGAATGTACTCTAGTAATTTGAACGTCCTTTAAACTTGATACGTATATGCGTCACTCAGTATGGAACTTTAAACCAAACCCATGCAAACTCTTAATTGCAACAGCTTGAATAACACCTAGCTACACAGATCGAACGTTTTATATATCCGTATAGGAAGTTCCGTTTTCGTTACACATGCAGCATTTCGCACTAACCAGTGTATAGACTCTTTTCGAAAAAACAGTGATTCAATAGGTAAATAATAAATTCAAACCACATGTACAGTAGAGTGCACTCCACTTAATCTGTGTCAAGTAAACAAGGCGTACAAGACGGATTGTAGATATATCCAGGTATAGGCGGATTTCCGGGGTTAGCGGATCTATAGTTTTGTAATGCAAAATAAGGTTGGCAGATTATGCGCTGTGCACTCTATATAGTTTTACCTGGTGAAACAAACTGATGTTATAGTATCTGGCATAAGAGCCTAATATCATGTCATCAGGATGGTCATCTGAAGTGCATGATGTAGCTCACTCATCAAACACAGATAATGTCTTACGACTCATGACCATTCTAAAGAATGAACACTCCACTAGAATCAGTGAATAAACAGACTCAAGCTGAGAAATGAGTTTCACCATATATGTACGTACATATATCTGAAAACAGAATATAGTAAGATTACAGAGTATACATTTTATGATAACAGAGTATACTCAAAGTAGCTAGGTTATCTTGGTAAACTCCTAAAGGTCATCCCGTAACAAACTATTCCATGCTGCATCATCAGCCTCTTTATTGGCCTTGTACTCTGGAGAGTCATGGTCAACACAATTTTCATCTTCATCTTCTCCAAATTGTTCAGCTAGCTCCTGATACTGCAGTACAGCTTCTTCATAGCCTACAGACAAGCATATTTGAAGTACGTGTTATATAATTGAGTCATTTCTATGTATGGATCAGAACAACCTGCGATACATACTAGGAATGACTATCATCATCATTAAACTCTGGATATTACCCCTACCCACTCATGTCTCCTGAGGAGTGCAATGAGCTAATGGGCGGACTGAGGTTCACTTGATGGGAACCAGAGTCTCCCCATAGCCACTAAAAAGATGGTTGAGTCATAGACAGCTGTATCGTCCTTATAAAGAGACTCATAGTATGGCATACGATGGAAGTTTCAGTGGCTAGTTTGCTAATAAGTACTCCTAAAGGCAAAAATGCTTGTGGTTTCCATATCAGCAGCCAAAAGTGTGGCTGACCACTAATATGGACAACAACTTGCCATATATAGAACAACCTGCATGGCTATCAGATTGAGTAAAATCCAGCTGATTCCTCAAGTATAGGATAGGCCATAGGATCAATCACATACTCAACAACTGCATGGAATATAGGTACTGTCTCTTAGTGACAGTCAAACCTTATATAAAACACCATACAAACATGTACTGGCACCTCAATTAGAATTACAAACTACAAATTATGTGTTAAGTATACGATGGAAAACATGGAGTGAACATCATAGCTTAGCTTTTGTTTTTCACAGTCTAAGTGATATGCATTGGCTAAATACTAAGTCTTGTGGTTTGATTATCAAAGTAACCAAATAGTTTGCCTATGTAATGCATGATACATCCAGCAAATTATATTCATATATATGTATGTGTATAGTACAATATGTATCAGACTGCTTCCAACATGTGCATATACACTGTAGCAGAATGGAGAGCTATCATTACCTGGTGGTAGAAGCTTTTTCAAATCTTCATCTTCCAGTAAGTCCATAAGTGTTGATGTCTCCTTGCTCTTACACTTCCTCCTTTGTTTCTCAACTGGCTCTTGAACATCAGTGTCTTCTGTAGATTCAACAGCTAGATAAGAGGTATAGATGTTATAAGGGTCATCTGGGAAATGGCGGTGAAATGAAATGGGCTCTTTCTGTCTCAAGACTGATTTGGGATAACTTTCGGGCTGATCCTGAAAATAATAGAATATGTATATACTTATATATGTATAATCATTGTGCAAATATTGAAAATTAAATTGGTACATCAAATTTATGAGCTACATGTATGTAGCTATAGATTGTCTGTGTACGTACGTATGTATATTTCTCTTCACACACTCATAAATTATACATACAAAAGCTATAACTTTTAAAGATATATATATATATATATATACATATGTCACAGCAGGGAACACATAGGTTCATAATACATACATATACTTTACTGTGTTACCACTGATCGTGACTTAATATATATTAATTTACCACATACTGAAATGATAGTGATTCAATAGGTAAATAATAAATTTATACCATGATAGAGTGCACTCCACTTAATCTGTGTCAAGTAAACAGATGAAGTATTATTTAAATAACTGTTAAGCTGTGATGATGGTTATGAAAACCATGCAGTGACGTCATAAAATAATGGCGGATGGCAGATATCCAGGTAGGCAGATTTCCGGGTTAGCGGATTTACAGGTTAGCAGATTTAGTTTTGTAATACAAATGAATTCGTGCAGAATAAGGCTGACGGATTATGAGGTGTGCACTCTATATAGTTTTACCTGGTGAAACAGTGGTGAAAATATCAAACTGATGTTATAGTATCTGGCATAAGAGCCTAATATCATGTCATCAGGATGGTCATCTGAAGTGCATGATGTAGCTCGCTCATCAAACACAGATAATGTCTTACGACTCATGACCATTCTAAAGAGAGAGAGGAGACACACAAAATATCCAAACCTTAAATGCATACGTATAATATATATGGTGGTTTGAGCTTAACAGCTCAGAAAAGTTATTGGTGGAGGTGGAATCACTATGGCACCATGATTATTGGAGACTGGAAAGATTAAAGAGCTGGTTTGGGGCTACATAGTGGACTAAGAGGAAGATGTATAGACAGACATATATAACTGTCTGTTGTATGGGGTGATAATCAGAACTGTTTCTGTATGTATATGCATATACTGGTGTCAATGTTTATTGTATATAGTGCTGCATTTAGCCCTAGTGTGCAACTGCACATGAGGCACTTAAATCAATAATAATAATAATAATAATAATAATAATAATAATAATAATAATAATAATAATAATAATAATAATAATAATATAGGAAAGAGTATATATAATGTGAAAAATAAGAGTACACATACATACTGTACTAGTTATTAGCGGGACATCCTGAATGACAATCAGACAACATAATAACGTATTTATATATGTAAGAGTTATACTGTATATCTTAAAATACATGCTGATGTGTAAAAAAGTTGGCGCTGGAGAGATTAAATCTTAATTATGACTGTCAACTGTCCTTACCCTCCTCCTCCAGTGAGATAGCTATAGCCTCCATCTTTATGAGCATGGAAGCCATAGGCCTCCCCAATCATCAGAGCTTCATTAGGATCATAGCAAGACAAAAACTTTAACATTCTGGGGACACTGCATATAGTAGGAGCATGAGTACTAATCTAAGTACCATTTTCTACAAGTTATATTTATTCAACAGTAAAATATTTATAAACTAAACCTAGTGAAATATATGGATGACAATACAAGAGCCTTTTCTTTATTCCTTTGAGCTACTGTTCCAGACAGCTGTTACAAGGAATAACACCTTTCATTAGTGACTTTTGAAGCCTAAGATATGTACTAATTTGCACAAACAACACTAGTCTATTTGAATTTTCTATAATTGGCCCCTATATTGATCCTCATATACGTCCTCACAATGATGACAGTCTAAGAATACTATATATATACTCCTTATGGATAGGTTTATTAGTGAAAACAATGTATACATAATAATACATGGCTCAGTGGAACAGAGGAATATAGAGAAATTGTATCTTCATCCAAAGCTCTTGCTAGGTTTAGTACCCTATTGGTCCCCTTTATTGTAGAATCTATGTATGTACACTACTCATTAAAAATATAATATACCATTTTCCTACATGCTATGCCTACTCTGTAAAAAAGCCTATGGGGAACTAAACCTGGAAAGAACTTTGAATGAAGATACAGGTCCGGTCCTGGAGTCTTTTCTTTTCTTTCTTCTGCTCCACTGGGTCATGACATGTTACATCATGCATGGGGATGCATTTCCTTCACCAAGTGTCACTTATTTATAAACATTAATATAACAAAAGAACACACTATGAGATTCTACATAAAAAGCCCTACATAGACAAGGCCATATGAAGTAATGCTGCACACCTCACTAAAGTGTCATCATCCATAATGATGACCCAAGATTTGTTCTTGTAACGTTTCTCTGTGTTCATTTTCTTAATAATAGCAAATGTTTTTCCACAGTGTCCCTTGGGTGAGTTTGGAACTCCTTGATAAACAGTACCATATTGTGGATCTTCCAAATCACTAAAGTATGCTACACTGCTACCAGCTTCATCTCCCCAGGTTTCCTGGATTACTGGCACTACAATATATTGCCCATTATGACATAATGATTTAAAATTAACATATACGTATGATATATGGCACATAAGGATACAAAATTAACAAGTCAATGTTATATAAACTGTTGTGATCAAATGGTCCTTTAACTAAATAACAACTAGTTGTTTATGGCACACCTTAGTCTGTGATGCATTCAGTTGTGGGATACAATACAAAGTGCCAATGAGTACAGATGCAGATAGCATGAGGTCTACAATAATAATCTGCACTTTGTTCTTATGTATGTCTATGCTTGATAAGCAATTGCTTGTCATCATAGCCTCTGCAGGGCTCAGTGCAATTAACTCCCCTTTATTCACAATAACATTTATTTCAATTATGTATATATTTCCACAACAAATATACAGAGTTTTTATATGCCCATATCCACCTCTTACAAGGATACGTTATATGTACGTACATACACACATACATCTTTTCTCATGAAATCCTGAAAATGTTTTCACCGCAAATAGTACATCTTCCAATTTAACTGAATCTCCCTATAAAAGATAATGTCATAGATAACCATACAAATGCAATTACTAACCTCCATAAATTAAACTTAAAAATGAATGGAAGCATTTGTCACTAAAAATTGTTCATTTTGAGAAACATATATTATGAATATACTATCGTTACTCTATTGACCACAGAACTGAGATGACTATACGTGTATGGTATTACTGACGCATTGTGTAATCTTTTGTGAGTAGAATGTTGCACAATTCTTTCCACTTGACGAGACACACAATTCAGGCAAATGGGTCAACAGGATACCATTTTCTGACTTGGGTAATGAATGCACGACGACATTCAGGATATCAACTGTATTCATATGCTTTATTAATAAAGCTATCTAATAAAACAAAGAAGACATTTGAATTAATATATATGTATAGAATTATGACTCAGGAATCATCCTGCTTATCTACGTACGTACGTATATACAAATATTGAGGTGTCAAGTACCGATATTCATATGCTTCTTTAATTTCCTCAGGTAACCAAGATTTACTGTAGCCGGCTGGCATGATGATGATATACTTAAGTTAGACTCAAAATCTCTATTTTCTGAGTCAGTTTTGCATATACATAACTAACTACTAAAAGCATATACAATAACTTGCTGTAGGCTTTTACCATAATAAGACTAGAAATACGTAGATATTCTCAATTTAGTACAGTTCTTTGTACGTACATATACAGACAAATATTAAATGCAACAGCGTATGCAACATTCTTACATATATTACATAACCTACAAACCTCAAATGGTGGATCAATGTTAAAATCAATCTTCATATCTTCAGAAATGTCTGCCACCCTAATTGAATGTTATTAATTTCTAGATAGATGCTAAAAGGGATATACGTATGCATGAGAAGGAAAACTTGTTCTTTTAAGCATTTGCCAATTAAATCTCATTTCATAAGATATAAAATAAGTGCAAATGCACGAGTTGCTACTGAATACAGTGACAGTTCAAGTTGACTAAACCTTTTCAGTAAAGGGGCTGAGAGGAGCCAGCCGGATGGAAAGTTGGGATAGGCAATGACCTGACGTCCTTCACTCTTAGCGTAGTGATGAATGATGGTTGGCCTGACATCCTTCAGTGCATGCCCCAGAAACCAATCCTACACATTTTCAGTGAAGGTTCACATGAATAATCTTTCCTACCTGCTATGCCTATTCTGTAATAAATTAAAAAGCCTAAACCTGGTAAGAGCTTGGGATGAGGATAAAGGAGTCTTCTTTTTCTTCTTTTGGTACACTGGGCCAGCACTGTTACATCAGACATGTTTGGCCTACCTACATATTACTTTGCCAGCGACAGACATAATCATATGAAGGAAAACAATGAACACTCAAACAAACAATAACTGTACCAAAATACTAAATATAGTGGACAGATTAGTATCATGGATCATTAAAAGTGACCTCAAAAAATGTATTCATGGAGCATACACATACGTATGTATATGCACAAATCCGATGCTAAGATATTTTGAGTCTATAAATTATTCTAACACACTACAGTATTGTCATAAAACACTTGTTCATATGCTTTACAAACTTGTTGCGGATCATAGCGACTTAGAACTTGACCCAGATTCACAAAATCAATATTTGTCTCTTCAGTTGCAAAGAAAAACCAGTTTACATTGCTTGGTTCATACTTCTTTTTTAACCTGAAATAGCAGATATACAAAACGGCCCTATATATGATAGCAGATATACAAAACAGCCCTATATATGATAGCAGATATACAAAACAGCCCTATATATGATAGCATATATACAAAATGGTCCTATATATTATAGCATATATACAAAATGGTCCTATATATTATAGCAGATATACAAAATGGTCCTATATATTATAGCAGATATACAAAACAGTCCTATATATTATAGCATATATACAAAATGGTCCTATATATTATAGCATATATACAAAATGGTCCTATATATTATAGCAGATATACAAAACAGTCCTATATATTATAGCATATATACAAAATGGTCCTATATATTATAGCAGATATATATTAAAAATGGTCCTATATATGACCTCTGGGTCGAAACGTCCAGAATTAGTAAATTCAGGTTGCTGACGTTCAATAAGGCTTAATTCTCTACCTACGTATATATGTACATACACTAGCTACAGCTATATCACTGATTGATTTTAAGATTTAGGTAGGTATTTTTCACCATTCTAGAATCTGAACTACATGACTGACTGACATATCTAATACCATATATATGTAGTATGTGATTGCAACAAACACTCCTTATTCCTTTATATATACGTAGGTAGATACGTACATACGTATATACAAAACCTAATTAAATATTTCTTCTGTATAACAATGTGAAAGTGTACATAATGTGAGTATTATAATCAGAGTGTACAAACAGATATTTCACATTCTTGGGTCCTTGAGATCAGCATAAGTAGCTGTAGAAGACTCTTAGGGTCAAAACATCAATAAAAGACCAATTATATCCAGATCCTTATACACTCAAAAAGTTGAATATGAGTCATTCAAAGAGATAAATTGTGGAGATTAATTTGCATACTATTCAACTTATATATGTCTAGCGCAATGCACAGAGAGCCAGTATGTATATTATACATGAACATATGCTCCTTCTACCACAATTTTAAAGACGTGAGTGTGAGAGAGAAAGATTGTTAACTCCTACTTTGGTAAAAGTGGTAATATGGTCCAGCTTGCTGCAGGAGCCCAATCATCACTGGCCAATAGAATCTCAGGTTCTGCCTAAGATAAGGGACAGACTGTATATCATGACTTGTAGCCTAGAAAACCAAATATGAAAGGAAGAGGCGGTGATGGCCTGCAATCTACATAGTGTAATCAGGATAGGCTATTAACAGCTGCTACAATATACATACGTATATACCAAGCTGCCCATATACATTTAATTTTTGAAATTTTATTTCTAAAGATCAGCAACATCTTGTTTCCATGGTTACAACTTTGTTAACCAATGACTGCTGAGGCTTTACAGGTAAATACCTGATACAATTAACCAACTTGGGATTTAACTCTTCAGTAGTATATAACTGCAATTTTCACCAGTTGCATCCTGCAACACCTCAGTATATATAGCCATAGGGCAACTCTTACATATACGTATGTATAGCCATAGGGCAACTCTTACATATACGTATGTATAGCCATAGGGCAACTCTTACATATACGTATGTATAGCCATAGGGCAACTCTTACATATACGTATGTATAGCCATAGGGCAACTCTTACATATACGTATGTATAGCCATAGGGCAACTCTTACATATACGTATATATAGCCATAGGGCAACTCTTACATATACGTATATATAGCCATAGGGCAACTCTTACATATACGTATGTATAGCCATAGGGCAACTCTTACATATACATATGTATAGCCATAGGGCAACTCTTACATATACGTATGTATAGCCATAGGGCAACTCTTACATATCCTTATTCCTATATATATGTATAGCCATAGGGTAACTCTTACATATACGTATGTATAGCCATAGGGCAACTCTTACATATACGTATATATAGCCATAGGGCAACTCTTACATATACGTATGTATAGCCATAGGGCAACTCTTACATATACGTATGTATAGCCATATATAGGGCAACTCTTACATATACGTATGTATAGCCATAGGGCAACTCTTACATATACGTATGTATAGCCATAGGGCAACTCTTACATATACGTATGTATAGCCATAGGGCAACTCTTACATATACGTATGTATAGCCATAGGGCAACTCTTACATATACGTATATATAGCCATAGGGCAACTCTTACATATACGTATATATAGCCATAGGGCAACTCTTACATATACATATGTATAGCCATAGGGCAACTCTTACATATACGTATGTATAGCCATAGGGCAACTCTTACATATCCTTATTCCTATATATATGTATAGCCATAGGGTAACTCTTACATATACGTATGTATAGCCATAGGGCAACTCTTACATATACGTATATATAGCCATAGGGCAACTCTTACATATACGTATGTATAGCCATAGGGCAACTCTTACATATACGTATGTATAGCCATATATAGGGCAACTCTTACATATACGTATGTATAGCCATAGGGCAACTCTTACATATACGTATGTATAGCCATAGGGCAACTCTTACATATACGTATGTATAGCCATAGGGCAACTCTTACATATACGTATGTATAGCCATAGGGCAACTCTTACATATACGTATATATAGCCATAGGGCAACTCTTACATATACGTATATATAGCCATAGGGCAACTCTTACATATACGTATGTATAGCCATAGGGCAACTCTTACATATACATATGTATAGCCATAGGGCAACTCTTACATATACGTATGTATAGCCATAGGGCAACTCTTACATATCCTTATTCCTATATATATGTATAGCCATAGGGTAACTCTTACATATACGTATGTATAGCCATAGGGCAACTCTTACATATACGTATATATAGCCATAGGGCAACTCTTACATATACGTATGTATAGCCATAGGGCAACTCTTACATATACGTATGTATAGCCATATATAGGGCAACTCTTACATATACGTATGTATAGCCATAGGGCAACTCTTACATATACGTATAGCCATAGGGTAACTTGAACATGTCCTATACGTATGTCACAGAATAGTATAGCAAACCAGTTCAGACTGTCTGAATAGACTTGTAATAGAAATACATATGGGTTTAGCAGTATGGGGGGATACTTTGCTTCATATAATAGTGAATGTATTTCTTGGAGGAAACTGTACTCTTGTTTAACTATTTTCTCACCAAATCTTGCATTAAAGGGTACAGTTGAGAGAGCCAGGAGGTTCTCTTGTCTTCCGCTCTTTCTTTGTGAAGGTGATGCTTTTGCGAGTTGATAACAAAAACAACTTTGCCGAAATCTAGCCAATACAAATAAACATCAAAAACAGTCTATTTATAAGCTGATGAACGACACATACTGCAAGAGAGGTACTAGTGAATAATGCTAGGGAACAATAAAAAGCATAGCATCGATCAGATGTAAGATTTTAAAAATGAATTGTTATAATCTTTAAAGTGAACCATGCAAGCAAGGTTGTTGTACATGCATATATAGCCATAGGGTAGGGTAGGGTAGAATGCAAAGTTGGTATGGGGCTACGTAAGGAGACTAGTTGCATGAAGCAACTGCATGTGGTATAGATGCAAAATATAATCAGAACTGAGGTTTATCTATCCAATTTTGGTTGTGTATCCTTTGTATAGTGCTACACGGGGCACGATATAGCACTAGTGTGCAATTGCACACGGTGCACTCAAATCAATAATAATAATAATATATAAATAATCTAAAACACCATTTTTCTTCAACTTTAGAGTAAAAGGCCTATAGGGAACTAAACTAGTGAGAGCTTTGGGTGAGGATACAAGAGTTTTCTCTTTTACTTTTCTTCTTTTCCGCTAGACCATGCATGCACAGGGATCTTCTAACGGCCTCCAATCAATGTTTCTAGCGGCTCGCTTATTCTAAGGTTCCGTAGTTCTAACGTTGGCCACCCCGTCAGAAGATGGACCATCGCAAAGATATAGTCCTGATATACTTGTGATACAGTATATCTATTCACACATAGAACATTACTACAACCATTTCCTCACTGGACATTCAGTAAACTTGACCCTATATGCACAGTACTATAGCTAGTGAAAGTGGATCAATGAAATATATCCCAAGTGCAGGTTACCAAAACGACTAGTATCCTCTTCTGTACTTGTAGCTCCTCCTTTACCGCAAAACAGGGAAGCTAACAAGTAAAGTGACAGTAAATACATTATCACCGTAATTCGCTTTACTGCTTTCAAGGGCCAGTTAGAGGGGGTTCCCCGAAAACACAGCTCATTATAGTGAGGCCACAGATCATGTGACCATGTTGCAGCTTCCACCTGACCTGACTAATACGACTTAACGGATCTCTCTTTCATGTTACACGGTAGCTCATCATGACTTCGAACTGTCAAAACAGTAAGAAAGTTAGGGAGAAGCTATTAAAGGTTCTAGTGATCGGTGACTACGCCGTTGGTGAGTGTTAGTAACCGTACACGCATTATGTAGATTTCTCCGCTTCTGTCGATCGCACTCCTCTGTCCCTTGAACTAGGCAGTCACTTCTATTATTAAGCTGGTGTATATGTACCGGCCGATTTGTATTCAGCTCTATATATATACATAGCGTTCAACCTGTTTGTCATAATATAGTGAACTCGATATTGCCGTAATAGGTTGTAATTTACGTATGTAGGCTACAAGGTATATGTTATAAGTCGAATCAAATGTCGGAAGCAGAAACGGTATACCATACACGTGACGAAGGGCCATACTACGTGAATGCAGCGCTCTAGGTCACCAATAATCTTACATGGTTATCAAACAAAAGTGGATAAAGAAACACTAAGACTAAAGCATATAAAACTTATGAGACTTAGGGCGAGCCTGTATCTGCTCTTATGCCGTACTATAGTATGTAGGATTGTTATACCATAGACTATCTATATTAGATATAGGTCTTTATATATACTGCCTAACCTAGGTTATACTCCAAAGCCAGCAATCACTTTATTTCAGTTTGAGAAGCCAAACATTAAAACTGTTAACTGGTAGCTAGCCCAAACTCATTTTAAAGGGAGTTACAATTTTTAATTTGTTGCATCTTTTAAGGAAGAGTCCATGGTCTAATGATTTTCATGTAACTATCTGCTCATTCCACTGTTATTTTCTCTTTCCTCTTATCATTGTCTCTGAATGCTTCAATCCTCAAATACAATCAGGAAAGGTGAGTGTTGCTGTAGCATGATTGATGCATACAGTAAGGAGCCTTTCACCTGTGAAGCCAAGTTTGGGCACAAGTAGTGGATTTTGTATGTCTTTCTGTGGTGAGATGGTGTGACTATCTGGTAGAAGGGTAGTTACCACTGTTTATATATGCCAATGACATTTCTCTTATGCTAGAAATAATCACCCATCACTTACCTATTATGGATGTTTCAATTAGTTTGTGTTTGTTATGAGGGTATCATTAGCTATTTTGCAAACTTAGTACAATCAATTTGAAGATGAATGTTATTAATCATATAAAATTGTATACTTTCAGTTTTGATCAAGTTGAATTAATGAATATGTTCTAATTGTTTTCTTTGTTTCTTCTGTCAACTTACGTAGTCATCAATCATTCGAAGATATGTTGATGGTGAGTTTGTAATTACAGACTACAAGAAGAACAACATGCTCTACACTAAAATTCAGCTGCTTCACCTACAAGCATAACAGTGATTTTATTCCAATCCATCTGCCCGCTGCCCCATTCCCTCGTGTATTAACAGCATTTTTAAAATGATGTATTAATGTGTCACATGTGCAGACATGGTAACAATATTACTATTGTCATTACCTAGGAATATTAATTATTAATATAATTACCATACTACCATACGACCATACTACCATACGACCATACTACCATATTACCATACGACCATACTACCATACTACCATACTACCATATTACCATACGACCATACTACCATACTACCATACGACCATACTACCATACGACCATACTACCATAACTACCATACTACCATATTACCATACGACCATACTACCATACTACCATACTACCATACGACCATATTACCATACAACCATACTACCATACTACTTGTGAAGCGTTACTATATCATTTTTGGAAATGCTATACAAAGTCCTGTTATGCACAGTTGAACACTCTTATCTCTTATGTACTCTTTGTAGGACTGATTGATATTTCTTATGAGTTATTACAATTATTAAGTGAACATATGACTGATTAGCAATTGTTTATTGTATACTCTCATTCTCCCATCAGAAGATAGCTTGGTTAAATTTAATTCCATGCACTATTTGCAATGTAAGGGTTATAATGCTGGTGATTCACAGCCTTAAATGGCATTATGATTACCTTCTATTAAAGGACTCTTATCTTTTGTGTTACAAACTGTTGCAGAGTAATGAATACTGCTATGACCCATATACATACATGTACTTAACACAGAGGCATTCCCCTATAAGGTTGATGTCCAATGTTTTAGCACAGCTACAACTAGCTAACAAGTTTCAGTACACTGTCTGGGCCTGTGGTTCACAATCGTTGACACATGTACAGTTTCCTAGGTCTCACTGTTTGTGTATTCATTGTACTGTAGATGCATTCAGTTCAAATTATAAATTGACCATCGGAGTAGACTTTTCACTGAAGAAGATAAAATGGACAGAAAGAATGATCTTTCACTTACAATTGTGGTATGTGTCAAGACCACCACACCACAATTCCTATCATATAACTATATTCAAAACTCTTGGGTGTATAGCATCATGAATAATTTTAACTTGACTATGAAGTGCCGATGTAGTGAATATTGCTACAAAACCATATTACACTATTGGCCTGAAATACTCTATACATGGCTATCATATAAATTTTCAATGTACATATGTATTTATGTTTTTGTATTCTTAGCTTTATATAACACAAACAGCGCTTAAATTGGCTTTCCTATTTTACATCAAATCTAGATACTGTATTAATCACCCTGACCACAAAATATATCAAATTTACCGAATAATACCACCTTGAAATTAAGACTAAACTTTGTTAGTGCTTGAGTGTCTGCCACATCCGGGCTTTATTGTAATTTGGAGAAAAGTGCAATGTTTCATACGTAGAGTGACCATGGTAACATCTATTCTGTAGGGATATAGCTGGTCATGAGAGGTTTGCACAGCTGTCTAGAGTTTACTACAAATCTGCGTAAGTATCAACAATTTATAATAACTATCATCAACATTACATTAACCTCAGCATGAATCGAGGTTATACCAAAAATGCTGTTAGGAAGCCATTGGAGGCTTAGTGTACGTATACTAGTGTACTACATAGTAGTTAAATAGTCTCAATATAAGACATATATACGTACATAGTTTAGTTTATATACATATTCAACTATCTTTTGAATACATTGTTAAAGTTATCCTTTTTGATTATATGACTGTCCAATTGTTCTCTTCTTCTTAGAATTGCTGCTATTGTTGTGTTTGATCTAACAAGGTAAGGCATGATCTTAGTTTCGCTGTCTTCGGTACATTTGTTGCTTTAGACTGTTAGAATGAGTCCTTTAGTTGCCTTGGATGCATCTAATGGTACTTAATAGAATAAGGATTTCATCTAACTGCATTGAACTTATCTTTTGAAAGGAAAGAAGACCTTAGGGTCAAGAGAGACAACAAAACTGCCTCTTTAGACACTCTAAAAGTCGAAAGATGATCCTTTCAAAGGATAATCTATTGGTACTTGGTAGATTCGGGAACTTTTCATTCGTTCATTTGTTCATGCGAGTCAAGAAGTGCAGTTGGTTTAGACTACAAAAATATTTCAACATAAAAATTTATCACACAAAAATTTCCGCACATGAAAATTTCCCAAATTACGGTATATGGTTTTTCTATGTCGCTGTATCATGTTTGTATAATGTTCTGTTTCCGTTTCTATACTATAGATCAGGTACACTAGAATCAATTAAGAAGGTAAGCTTGAAAGGGTTCTGAATTGGCATTGCAATATATGTATATGTTTCAACTCTTCCCATATATGTACGTACGTGTATATATGTTTGAGCTGTGATTTATTAACAATGTACACCTCAAATATGTCAAAACTGCTATTTTTAACATATTTTAATCTCCTATCATCCTTCCTGTATTCTTTGATATGCTCTAGTGGACAGAGGATGTCAGGACTAAGGTTACCCTCTCAAATGGGGACCCGATTCCCATTCTTCTCTTAGCTAACAAGGTACCACCATTTAGCACCAGTTAACAAATTTTCAAATATATTTTACTAATAGCTGTTGGGGTACATCTTCATTTTCATTACATTTGACCGAAATTTTACCTTTCATTTAACTTTCACTTTAAATTTGATACATTTCAGCCATTTTTAAATCTTCCAAATATGGTTCTATAACAATGTGCCTCTTCAAAAGACATACAGTATATGTATCTATATGATTACTAATCATACCGTATGTTTTATTTTTCTTGAAATAGTGTGACCAGGAAGATTGTATAGAGATTGGTGATGAAGTAATAAATGAATGTGCAAAGGGGGGCTATGTCGGATGGTATGTTGCTTTCCTAATACATAAAGTCTGTAATGTGTACTGAAAAGGCAGCGAATTGAAGTTAGCATAATAGTTTACACATTATAAAAGGAAAATATGGAGGGAGAGTGCTCCCGTGGTAATTGAAACTCAGTGGCAGACCACGGGGGCTAACATCAGCTGTGCTGGGTTTAGAACATGATTGTGGTCTTAGCAGGTTCATTTTTAGACGTTCAAAGAGTCAAAAGATGAAACATCCATTCAACACAGTTAGAAGAAATCTTAAGTGGTTATTGGTTGCTTATGTAAATCAGTTGATTATTGTAAAACTGTGTATTTTACTACTTTTACCTTTAATACTATCGTTTGAGAATTAAGTAATGCTATTGTGTCATATACTGTATCTTATGTGTTTGTATATTATCTTTGTAGGTTTAAGACATCTGCTAAAGAATCAATAAATATAGGTAAACTTCTAACTTAGTACTTACGTACGTATGTATAAAGTACCTCATTGGCTCAAAAATTAGGCAGTTTAAGGAAAACAAAATTTAGTATTTATTTTATTTTATGAATACGGGCTTACCTATGAGCTATCTCTGATAGTTTAAATTTTAAGTGAGAATATGGATTTGAGGGTTTAGATGTTGATGGATGCATGCTTAACCTACAATTGACACACATTTCATTAAACTGCACTATTTTAAAAACAAATGATTTCCTTTATTATGTGATATGTAACATTATTTAGATGAGGCAATGGAATGATTTCCTTTATTATATGATATGTAACATTATTTAGATGAGGCAATGGAATTTCTATTAAAAACAGTGGATTCTTTAAAATGTGAACCTGATCACTCGGGAGGGGGAGGAGTCTGCTTGAAATCTGTTGGGGATGATGATAGCTTTGATGAAGAACTGGAGTATTCACGGGTAGTTTTACCACAAGAAGAATCCAAATCACACAGTTGTTGTAAATCTTGACTTGAGCTGTTCAATGATCAAATTACAATACAGTGATACACGTCTTTATTTCTCATTTTCTTGTAATCTCACCTTTTTGTTGAACAAATCAAATAAGTTTACATCAACTTACATTATATTTTCCTCTAAGAACATTTGATTTTTCAACACAACATATTATTATAATTAGTTGTATAAAGTGTCTGTTAATTGTAAGCATCAGCTTATATATTAAGTGGCGAGGGCTTAATGCACCCAGGCAGTCGGGCTATGTATATACCTGGGCGGACGGCCTGGTAGCCTTAAGTGGTGATGGTTTATACGTGTCCAGGTATAGCCCTGTGCCCCTTAGCCAGAACTGGTTGGCATTTAGTTACACCTCAATGTATGTACATGCATGGACACTTTAATAATAATAATAATAATATAATGACTTCATAGGCTATCCTCATCCTTTGAGACCCCCCCCCCGCCCCTCAATCATGTCTACTGCATGAGGAGCACAATGTGCAATAGGTGGAATAAAAGTTCACTTGATATAGGAAACAGAGCCACTCAATGTTGTTGTATACTGATGTATTATATTACAACTATTATTATACCAAATAGGTGTTGCATGTGAATTTAGCCATAAGCATAATGTGGCCATATCCTGAGCCAAATACATTGCACATATATATATTATTATTATTATTATTATTATTATTACAGTGCCCATGCATACAACAGATGTATAAAATGCAAACCAAGGGTGGTTAAGGGTTATATACGTATACCACTAATACATAGTTACAACTACATACGTACGTATGTGGAATTATGTAGCTATAGTATTATATCATACGAAATGAAGCTCTCTTCATCTCAACAACTCTTTACACATAATGTAGATTGTTTGCAAACTTATTGAATATATATATATAAGAGTACAAAGTAATACAAATAGACAATATTGTACGTATATAATGATATAGTTGTTTGAAATTAATAAAATCTATATAAATGTTGCTGGTTCCACAGCCTGCAGGAGTAAAGGAGTCAAACAGAAGGCTCTGTTATGAGAGGGCAGATAAACTCAGAATGTCTGATTCCCATGGTTGGAGCTGGGGATGACTTTAGGTGGATATTCACTTTCTCAGGGCTGTGAGCACCGGGGCCTGGTTTTTGAGAAGAATCTACAGACATACAGTAACACATGTGCTGTAATCCTTAACTACATACAGTACAGACATACAGTAACACATGTGCTGTAATCCCTTAACTACATACAGTACATACATACAGTAACACATGTGCTGTAATCCCTTAACTACATACAGTACAGACATACAGTAACATATGTGCTGTAATCCCTTAACTACATACAGTACATACATACAGTAACACATGTGCTGTAATCCCTTAACTACATACAGTACAGACATACAGATACATAATCCACAATTTTAATTGAAGAGGTGCTAAAGTAATTCCATCTTTAAATGTACTGCATAAAAAATGATAACATTTTTCATACATCAATACAGACTGTGTGTATACATATAAAGTATATACACATTGCCTGAACATATGTACCTCCTGGCATATACACACGATTCCTCATTGTATAGGTGGGTGGTTTCTTCTGATAGGTGCTGGGATCTATTACTTGGTAATTGTTAGGGGCAGGAGCCTTAGCTTTGTCTTCTGCAAATCCGCCTATTTTGGGTCTTCCGGACATACTATAGGAGGCTGAGGAATGGCGGTGAGGTACATGGCTACCCATCATGGATGGCAAGGTGTAGGTGGACGGAGCTGGTGTACTGTCACCTGAAAGAAAGGAACATACGTATGTGTCTCGTAAAGTGTTGTGCAATTTTATTGCAATGGTACTCACGCTTTCTGTATCTTGTTCTAGAACCCATTGAAAAGGTTGGTGCATGCTTCTCTCCTTGAGGGAACACCTTTTCATTGTAATATGTTCCAGGACCAGGGGTCTTGAAAGCAGCTTAAGAAAGACAGAAAGACATACGTATGTATACACAACTATAAACACAAGACCTCTACCAGCATGCAATGAGTAGGATTGGGGCTATTTCAAATAGTACTGAAATATCCACCTTTTTTTAAATAAACTATTTAACAGAGTCAGTTAGTGGCAAAAGAAACTGCTTTTCCAGAAAACAAGCTAATCAATTCCTTTTGCTGTTGCTTCCATGCAGCTACCCACGGAAATAGTGATAAAGAAGAGTGTTTCAATACAAGTGGTGTCGCCATAAACCTTAAAGTGACAGATTACGGCCAGAAAAATTAATCTAGCTGAAAAGCAATCTTCATACAACCATAGGACAGATTATTGTAACTTACAGAGGTCCTTGCTTCTGGCATAAAGGGAGTAGTGAGGAGTACCATCTTTGCCACTTCTTGTCACTGTAGGATCAATAAAGTGGCATGGACCGGGAGAGTCCGTCTTGCCAAACCCTATTTGTGGAAAGAGAGCAATTATCACAATTATGTCTTTAATTAGGCCGTGCAGTGTAGACTTACAGGTTCCAACTTTCCTTCCAAAGGAATAAGCAGGCCATGTTTTTCTGCTAAAATCGTGCCCCTGACATCCAGTCATGTTGGGCAAGAGATAACGAGCTGGACCAGGCCCTAAGCAATTGACAGAAGACACTATAGAGCTAATACGTATACATGGGCAAATGATTTTGGAATATCCGAAATACAGTGGCTCCTAGGTGTTTCTCAGTAGGTCAAGCTAAAGTTAACGATCTCTAGAAATTATAAACCACTGTTTGAAAGTTGTGGGACAATTGGACAATAAAGGCATTTAGTTCACTAAACACCAGACAAGGACGTACGTAATTTGCTGAAAATGATAAACACGCGCAAAGAAGCTGCACGACAGAATGGTTCCACATACGTAGGTTACTTGTACCAACCTCTTTCTTGGGCAGCGATGGTGGGACGACGAGTTTCTCCTTGCGTCTGTGACATATTGAATGTTGCTAATATATCTTCAAATCGCCGATGAAGCTCTTTCAGCAAAACCTAGGTTCCAATTAACACGTTGGAGAAACAGTTTCCTCGAGAGGGTGGGTCACCAATTGCAGCACACCTTTCTAGTGGTTGCTAAGGGTTTCTATAATTATGACGTCATTACAAAATGGCTGTCAAATCAGTAGGACGTTTTTCAATGCTTCAATGCAAGGTTGGTAGATATATATACTTGCTAAAAGCGATTAATCTAACTGCGTTTTATTATTCTTGCAGTATTTTTTAAAGATATTTTCACGTGGTTTTATATTAGAAAGTGCGACATCTATCAGTCAAAATGTAAGATACTTTAATTTTCATATTATTATGCATACTGCAATGAAGTTATTCATTTTAACATTCTCGTGCAAGATTAGACGTTAATTTAAGCAAATATATAGAGAGACCTAAGTTGTTTTATCTTTGCTGATGTGTTTCTGTTCAGAGTGTTATCAAAGGTGATACTGGACAAATGGTAAGTGTTGCTAAAAATGATTTAAAGTCAGTCTTTGTGGGAGGAGGAGGACTTTCCAAACATCTTCAAAAAGAGGTGAGTGTTCATTTAAAAGCAAATTTTGTACTCCTCCAATTTGGGGCTGCTTCAATGTAATCCTCCTTCTTGACAGATGGAACTGTTTAATCATGTAAGTTGGTTGATGAGAAAGGAATCTAGTTACATTATAGAAAAGCTTGCATCCCAAGACCAGAAAGGAAGGAAGGTTTTATTATGTATCCAATAAATATTCACTACAACACTCCTACAGTCTACCTCTCCTCATCGTATAATGTAATGCCATGCATTTAAATTTAATTCTATTCATGTACTTCTTTTGGCCAGTGACTGTACTGAGTACCTTTGTAACTGTACCAGAGGGTCTTGTGACTGTACTGAGTACCTTTGTAACTGTACCAGAGGGTCTTGTGACTGTACTGAGTACCTTTGTAACTGTACCAGAGGGTCTTGTATGGTTTTCAAAAAGCCATCTACGTATGGTATCACTTGTATCAGAATGCCTTAACTACAGAAATCTTAGATGGTGAAAATGGTTGTGGTAAGACGACAGTCTTGTGTCAGGTGTTACATTATCTTGTGAGAAATGGATGGACGTGTCTGCATGTGCCTGGAGGTCAGTGCTGTGCAATTACTGTACATATGTTGTACGTAGTTACATACATACATTGGTGCTAGTATTTTCCAGTTAATATTTTATTATCATTATACGTAGCCTTTGCACATGATCTGTGCAATTAACTTCCTTATATAGTTCATTGGTACATGCATACGTACATCAGTATATACATATGTACATCAGTAAATACAGACTCAGTATTTTGGAGTGTGAGAATTAGGTATAACTGCAGAGTCAAACTATTTTTCATAAGAGGCAAGCATTTTAGAGAGGTTTTATCAAAGCTGTTGGTTGTTACTGTATTTAGCTGTTGGTATTTATAAGTATGTACATACAATGTAGCATGGACAGTTTAACACTGAAGTTTAAAAGGATAATTTTGTGTTGCACAAAGAGTGTATTTAGAAAAGAGATCCTCCGCCTTACATTGGATATCTACTATTATTGTGTAGTATTTAAATGGGTCCACTCGCTTAATGAACTACGGCCTTCTTTCAGAGAAGATGGCAGTTTTGATCAGCCAGACCAATCTCTCAAATTGCTGAGGAGTTTTAAGTCGCTTAATTCTGCCAATCTAGCAGACGTACGTAAGACTGAAGACAAACTGTTTGACTACACTTCTCTCTTATTGGGGACAATAAGTATATAGCTTTTGTTCTCCACTAATATGTATTACGTAGGTGAAGCTCAGTATGGACTACAGCTGGTCACCCAGAGAACGGTCATCTGCAGGTGACAACTTACTAAAAGTCATTGATATGGTAAGGTATACGTACATTCTTTAGTACCCTACATATGTCATATGTGTATATTGCTAGAGCTCTAACAAAGCTATACACAGGTGGTATTATGGTGCATGAATAGTATTTGAGAATTCTCACTCGTTCTCAAGGGACTCCTCAAACCACAAGTGGCCACAGAAATAGTAGGTGGAGTGGTGAAGGAACTCACCAACCTGGCTGAAAGGTTAGAGGCATCCTGTGCTACTGCAAGGCACCACACCTAACATTGGCCTGGGATGGTCACCTAGAATCACTTGTTATATCTACATATTTCTTATAACTGAAAAGTAGTTTCTAATTTGCTTAACTTACGTTTGTATATACAGATACGTACGTACATACTGAGTGCATACACACATCATTATTTGTTATGTTAGTAGGAAGATTGCGTTTGTGATCGATGAGTACAATGGCTTGTACAACCCAACGACCATGAAAGCTACTCCAGAAGCTTCAGAATATGTAAGTATATAGTATACCTTTCTTGCGTTTGAATTAGGCATTATTACATAGTTTACTTACTTTACATTTTGCACTTTACATTGCTTACTTTTCAACCCTTCAATTAATATTTTAATTTATTGTAAATAATAAAATACACGTACATGTTTGTACATGTATCACATTTATGTATGTAGCTATCAATCCTGCACTGTTTGTTCACTTGTAGTTGCTTCCAGAGAAGTTGAATTTGGTTAAATTTATAAGAGAGGCTACCAGCTGTGTAAGTTAATACGTATGTGGTCCTCAAAGGTTGGCATTTGTCCTTCACTCCATCTTGTCCCTCACTCCATCTTTTCCCTTACTCCACCTTGTCCCTCACTCCACCTTGTCCCTCACTTCTCCTTGTCCCTCACTCCACCTTGTCCCTCACTCCACCTTGTCCCTCACTCCGCCTTGTCCCTCACTCCTCCTTGTCCCTCACTCCGCCTTGTCCCTCACTCCGCCTTGTCCCTCACTCCTCCTTGTCCCTCACTCCACCTTGTCCCTCACTCCTCCTTGTCCCTCACTCCTCCTTGTCCCTCACTCCTCCTTGTCCCTCACTCCTCCTTGTCCCTCACTCCGCCTTGTCCCTCACTCCTCCTTGTCCCTTACTCCACCTTGTCCCTCACTCCTCCTTGTCCCTCACTCCTCCTTGTCCCTCACTCCGCCTTGTCCCTCACTCCGCCTTGTCCCTCACTCCTCCTTGTCCCTCACTCCTCCTTGTCCCTCACTCCTCCTTGTCCCTCACTCCTCCTTGTCCCTCACTCCTCCTTGTCCCTCACTCCTCCTTGTCCCTCACTCCTCCTTGTCCCTCACTCCGCCTTGTCCCTCACTCCGCCTTGTCCCTCACTCCTCCTTGTCCCTCACTCCTCCTTGTCCCTCACTCCTCCTTGTCCCTCACTCCGCCTTGTCCCTCACTCCGCCTTGTCCCTCACTCCTCCTTGTCCCTCACTCCTCCTTGTCCCTCACTCCTCCTTGTCCCTCACTCCGCCTTGTCCCTCACTCCACCTTGTCCCTCACTCCTCCTTGTCCCTCACTCCACCTTGTCCCTCACTCCTCCTTGTCCCTCACTCCACCTTGTCCCTCACTCCGCCTTGTCCCTCACTCCTCCTTGTCCCTCACTCCACCTTGTCCCTCACTCCGCCTTGTCCCTCACTCCTCCTTGTCCCTCACTCCATCTTGTCCCTCACTCCTCCTTGTCCCTCACTCCTCCTTGTCCCTCACTCCTCCTTGTCCCTCACTCCACCTTGTCCCTCACTCCACCTTGTCCCTCACTCCACCTTGTCCCTCACTCCTCCTTGTCCCTCACTCCGCCTTGTCCCTCACTCCACCTTGTCCCTCACTCCTCCTTGTCCCTCACTCCACCTTGTCCCTCACTCCTCCTTGTCCCTCACTCCACCTTGTCCCTCACTCCGCCTTGTCCCTCACTCCTCCTTGTCCCTCACTCCACCTTGTCCCTCACTCCTCCTTGTCCCTCACTCCACCTTGTCCCTCACTCCGCCTTGTCCCTCACTCCTCCTTGTCCCTCACTCCTCCTTGTCCCTCACTCCGCCTTGTCCCTCACTCCTCCTTGTCCCTTACTCCACCTTGTCCCTCACTCCTCCTTGTCCCTCACTCCTCCTTGTCCCTCACTCCGCCTTGTCCCTCACTCCGCCTTGTCCCTCACTCCGGCTTGTCCCTCACTCCTCCTTGTCCCTCACTCCTCCTTGTCCCTCACTCCTCCTTGTCCCTCACTCCTCCTTGTCTCTCACTCTTCCTTGTCCCTCACTCCTCCTTGTCCCTCACTCCTCCTTGTCCCTCACTCTTCCTTGTCCCTCACTCCTCCTTGTCTCTCACTCCTCCTTGTCCCTCACTCCGCCTTGTCTCTCACTCCTCCTTGTCCCTCACTCCGCCTTGTCCCTCACTCCGCCTTGTCCCTCACTCCGCCTTGTCTCTCACTCCTCCTTGTCCCTCACTCCTCCTTGTCTCTCACTCCGCCTTGTCCCTCACTCCGCCTTGTCCCTCACTCCGCCTTGTCCCTCACTCCGCCTTGTCCCTCACTCCTCCTTGTCCCTCACTCCTCCTTGTCCCTCACTCCTCCTTGTCCCTCACTCCTCCTTGTCCCTCACTCCGCCTTGTCCCTCACTCCGCCTTGTCCCTCACTCCGCCTTGTCTCTCACTCCGCCTTGTCCCTCACTCCACCTTGTCCTTCTTAGGTTGATTTACATGTTGTTGGTGCTCTGTCTAAAGTTGGGATGAAGAGGCACTATCCTCCTTCTAGCCTACCAAAGGATATTCTTGGAAGTACTGTGAGTATTGCAATTTGTAGTAAGTATTTGATCATCTTGTGTCAGCTATGCATGTACATATGTAATTGTACGTATACAAGCTCAACTTCCTAACTCTTTATAAAGTTCCTTACTTCAGCCTAACATGTTGCACGCGATACGTTTTGATCACAATAAAAATGAGAAAATTTCAATTCAATTTGATTTAATAAATTTTAATGTCAGACCTTTCTGTTTTTTAGGGTGTTGCAGAAGCTGCTGAGTTTGAAAATGTCTTCATTCCACCCTTTTCGTACAGTGAACTTAAAGCATATATTTCTTACCTTTATGAAATAAAATGGTTCACAAAAAGTGAGTGTTCTGCAGCAGCATACAAACTGTGTGTGTGGATATCTACAGTTGACCCACCTGCAACTGAACCTCGCAGTGCACTGCTTATTTCATGCTGAATTTAAATACGTAGTAAGGCTTAACTATATACGTACATATCATAGAATGTATTGGGACTTATCCACTACCTAAGAATTCTGACCATTTTGCCCATTACTTACCACTGGATTATATTTAGATGTTTCCATTTATGTACTTACAATTCTGGTTGTGACTATTACCTCAAGAATGTTAAACCTGTAAATACGTATGTGTCTATAGAGCTATCAAAACATTGCTATCCTTTTATCCTTGCATGCATGTTTACAGGTGATCTTAATGAAGGTATTCTGAAGCAAATCTGGACTCTTACAACAGGCAATCCTCGTGAACTTCAAAAACTATGCATTGCATAATCACAATAAATATACAAACTTGTGTTTTACTTGTTATTTTAATTTAATCGTCAATCTTCCATATCTTCAATTGTGAATGTGTATACATACATAAAAGCAGTGTGTATATCATGCGATAAAATACATTTGCATGTTTTCTTTCACATGCAGTCTTGCAATTTATATAGCTATATACGTAGTACTACATGCAGATGAGGTCTAGGGTTGACAAAAGATACGTATATATGTAGACTTATATATATATGTAGCTATAGCATGTATATATACACTAGCTGGAGGTCGTAAATAATTATATATCCAGCTGTTCTGTATACAATTCCTCACAATTGTTTCTTCTGTTTTTTTTCCTCTTAAATATACTAGTACTACTTGTGGTTTGATCAGTTATTCATGTACAAAGATCCAACTGCTAAAGTTTTTTTTTCAACAATATTTTATAGTATTGTTAATATAGTGCGTACACATAATTAAACTTTAAAGAATTTGGATCTACAAAAGTTATAACTCTAACATCTATATTATATTATATACGTACTCAATCTCTCTATAGCCTATATATATATATATAGTCAAAGCATGCGCACAAACTAAAGTTGTTTTCCCAGTTTCAGAATCTATAGATTCAATTTCTATGTTCAGTTAATTCTCCAGTGACAATCAATGGGCTATTTAATAATTTCTTTTTCTTTGGTGGTACAGGAGGTCGTGGTGTCTTATAATGCACCTCCTTATCGGCTATATAATGATTCTCCACTACTTCATAGCCAGAACTGCCTGCTTCACTTTGAACGTCGCATAGTTGAATCGGTTCTTCAATGTTATGATTCTTTCTTTTGTTGATGCATTTTATGTAAACCAATCTACAAGGATTTACAGTAAATACGTAGTACTTATGTACAGTACATATGACATTGTATAATGTCATTTTGATTAACCTGTATACTCTGTGATCTATAGCTACGTAGTAGTAGTTTGGTTGATTAGCATGCAAACCTAATATAATTAAATACCCTATATAGTAAAGATTTAACTTTAAAATTGGATTTGATTCACAAGTAGTCAAACAAACAAAATTGAAATTGTATAAAAATGGCCACCTACTGTCGTATAAAAAGGTCAAGTAACTCAAATACTTACAATGAGCTATACATATACAGTTGCTACATCTTTACAGATTTACTTATTATACGTACGTACATTATTGTGCAGAGGATTGAAATGATTACAATCAGAAGAAAACCTACTCCACCTCCAATAGAACCATAGAAAATACCTGACGTTGTAAATTCTGAAGAGGATTCTAATAGAATAAAAAATCATATTTTTAGTCAAAGCAACTTAGTCCCTTAATTATAGAGTACTATAAACATGACAGTATATTGACTTATGTAATAACATAACAGTAACCCTTAATTAGAACACTATCATCATTCATGGAACTGGTAAGTTTTTCTATATTGGGAGACTGCATGTTAAACATTATTGAATATCTATGCAAAGGAGTTACATAAATATATGGATTCCTACTTCAGCTTGGTGCGCCCAAACACAGAAGTGTATGGTCACTTTACTTAAATTTCAGTTTATATGCAACTTCTGTATGATTAGCCTTATCATAATCACTGTCTATAGTTTCAATACTTTCTGCAGATGTACGTACTATATAGTGAACACTGCCATTCCTACTTCTAACATCATTTTTGTAAATGTTTTTATTTATAGATATACGTACCTTGATTTTCCTCCTTAATGTTACTGTTAATCTCTAAGTCTGCAAATGCAAGTGTTCCTTCTCCTATCTTGGAAAAGGCAGCTACTCCTACTATGTAATATTCACCTTTGAAGTCTTTTACATCTATGATGAACATAGTAGTTTCAGCGTCTACTTCTTCAATAAGAGATCCATTTAAGTATATCTATAAAATATATAAATACATACACTGTATATATATACGTACTATATAGCATTCCATATACGTACATATACATGTGTACATGTATATAAAGTGCATAGAGGCATGGCCATATTCTAAAGTAACATTTGGGATGGAATAACCGAATTTGCTCTTTAAAATGTATGGACATGCATGTATTCGATGGTGAATATGGCATGCAGTTTTAGACTAAAAACAATTACATGCAACATAATTTCATGACATTTCTAGTGCTAGTTTTTTAATAGTATACACTTTTGTTGTACTTATGCACCCAGTCAGTAGCTTTTATATTCACATGGAATTTACATATACGTACATACAACGGAAGTATACATAATATACGAGTCTACTTGTACACATGCATATTAACAATTATATGTGAAACACCGATGATTCTCATACAAACAAGGAAACATACATGGTAACCAAGTAACTCTCCATTTTCTTTTGATGGAACCAACCATTTCACAGTTAATATTACATTGATTAGTGAAACCTGAAGATTACCAACTTCTGATGGAACTGTAGAGGAATTGTTTCAATTTGTAAATCTCAATGAAAAATATTAAATTTTGTATTTAGCAATTTACCTCCTTCAGGCATCCTGATTACTACAGTTTCACTTGATGGTCCTTCTCCAAAATTGTTAATGGCCAATACTTTGAATACATACAACTGGTAGGGATCCAAACCTGTAATGTTTGTACTTTGACCTGCATTGCTCCCACCTGATTGTGCACTAACAGTTGTCTCTTTAACTGGATGATTACCATCAATGTGATATCTAATCTTGTAAGAAGTGATCTCCCCATTGTGATGCTGAATCTGAGGTGGATTCCATGAAACAGTAACAGAGGATGGACTGATTGGAACCACTTCCACATTTCTGGCTCCTTCTGCAGGTACTGTAAGCAGGATAATACCAAGTGAACTTTGCATAACAGATTTTGGATTACAAGTTAGACTATGTATTATCATCATTTACATCAACCCCGTCCCTATATAATTCATAGATCACATTGCTTACTAGCTCCATGTGTCATGATAATTATTTCACTCTCTTGTCCTCTGCCTACTCCATTGATTGCCGCTATTACAAAGGTGTACACTTCAAATTCTTCCAAATTATATATAATAAGATTCAATATATTAGAATCAACTATCTTCTCAGATGTTATATTGTTGTTTTCTGAATTATAACGGATGCTGTATCCAATTAACATTCCATTAACCTGATAAGGATGGTTCCATTGTAAGCGAATACTGGTAGAATTTTGTGCTGATCCACTTAGAAAATCAACTTGCCCTGCCACTGAAAAAATATAGATTGTATATTAATACTTCTTTCCATGACTATCGGCTGGTTAATGGTGGGGTATATTCTGGATATATGTATGATTATCTGATCAGTTCTTGGATATACCCCAAGAAAAGTCAAACAGGATGTGAATCAGTCATCTTTTACAATGCATGAAAGCTATACATGCAAAGCTAATAGTTATAACCCATATGGACTCGGACATCTACCAGAATATAATTATATACGTATAATTATATACTCAGCTTTGGCTTCACCTCAGCCTTGTATTATATTCTAGCTACCTTCCTTACCACTGGTCTATAACTTATATAAAAAGATAAATAAAAACACTTAAAAAGTGAAATTAGAAGTAGGGATGGTAGAGCTTCCAACAGTCACTTAATCCCCCTACTTAGAGAGTACGGTATAGATAATAGGGCAAAATTCAAACATACAAATACATATATATATATACATACAGTTCTATGTATATCAATTACCTCCTTCAGGCATCCTGATTACTACAGGTTCACTTGATGGTCCTTCTCCAAAATTGTTAATGGCCAATACTTCGAATACATACAACTGGTAGGGATCCAAACCTGTAATGTTTGTACTTTGACCTGCATTGCTTCCACCTGGTTGTGCACTAACAGTTGTCTCTTTAACTGGATGATTACCATCAATGTGATATCTAATCTTGTAAGAAGTGATCTCCCCATTGTGATGCTGAATCTGAGGTGGATTCCATGACACAGTAACAGAGGATGGACTGATTGGAACTACTTCCACATTTCTGGCTCCTTCTGCAGGTACTGTAAGCAGGATAATACCAAGTGAACTTTGCATAACAGATTTTGGATTACAAGTTAGACTATGTATTATCATCATTTACATCAACCCCGTCCCTACATAATTCATAGATCACATTGCTTACTAGCTCCATGTGTCATGATAATTATTTCACTCTCTTGTCCTCTGCCTACTCCATTGATTGCCGCTATTACAAAGGTGTACACTTCAAATTCTTCCAAATTATATATAATAAGATTCAATATATTAGAATCAACTATCTTCTCAGATGTTATATTGTTGTTTTCTGAATTATAACGGATGCTGTATCCAATTAACATTCCATTAACCTGATAAGGATGGTTCCATTGTAAGCGAATACTGGTAGAATTTTGTGCTGATCCACTTAGAAAATCAACTTGCCCTGCCACTGAAAAAATATAGATTGTATATTAATACTTCTTTCCATGACTATCGGCTGGTTAATGGTGGGGTATATTCTGGATATATGTATGATTATCTGATCAGTTCTTGGATATACCCCAAGAAAAGTCAAACAGGATGTGAATCAGTCATCTTTTACAATGCATGAAAGCTATACATGCAAAGCTAATAGTTATAACCCATATGGACTCGGACATCTACCAGAATATAATTATATACGTATAATTATATACTCAGCTTTGGCTTCACCTCAGCCTTGTATTATATTCTAGCTACCTTCCTTACCACTGGTCTATAACTTATATAAAAAGATAAATAAAAACACTTAAAAAGTGAAATTAGAAGTAGGGATGGTAGAGCTTCCAACAGTCACTTAATCCCCCTACTTAGAGAGTACGGTATAGATAATAGGGCAAAATTCAAACATACAAATACATATATATATATACATACAGTTCTATGTATATCAATTACCTCCTTCAGGCATCCTGATTACTACAGGTTCACTTGATGGTCCTTCTCCAAAATTGTTAATGGCCAATACTTCGAATACATACAACTGGTAGGGATCCAAACCTGTAATGTTTGTACTTTGACCTGCATTGCTTCCACCTGGTTGTGCACTAACAGTTGTCTCTTTAACTGGATGATTACCATCAATGTGATATCTAATCTTGTAAGAAGTGATCTCCCCATTGTGATGCTGAATCTGAGGTGGATTCCATGACACAGTAACAGAGGATGGACTGATTGGAACTACTTCCACATTTCTGGCTCCTTCTGCAGGTACTGTAAGCAATTGCAAGACATATTATATATACTGTAAGCAAGATATACCAAGTGTTATGCATGTACGTATATACATATATGTAGTGCTTCATATATATAATAAGTACACAAAGTACAGCATGATCATGAGGAGACCTTGACTTACTATCTCCAGTTGTCTGAACAATTATTTCACTTTCTTCTCCTCTTCCTACTCCATTGACTGCAGCCACTATAATCGTATACTCCACAAATTCTTCCAAATTTGCTATAGTATATGTTAATGTGTTTGGACCAACTGAAATGTCAACTGTAGCACTGCTACTAGAGTAATACCGTATGCTATATCCAACCAGAATACCATTAGTCTGTTGTGGGTGGCTCCATTGTAAGTGAATACTAGTGGAGCTTAGTGCTGATCCACTGAGAAAATCAACTTGCCCTGCCACTGAAAAATATAGATTGTATATTTATACCCTTTCCATGACTATCGGCTGGTTAATGGTGGGGTATATTCTGGATACATGTATGATTATCTGATCAGTTCTTGGATATACCCCAAGAAAAGTCAAACAGGATGTGAATCAGTCATCTTTTACAATGCATGAAAGCTATACATGCAAAGCTAATAGTTATAACCCATATGGACTCGGACATCTACCAGGATATAATTATATATATTAGTTATACCATGGCGTTGAGGTGTATATGGGTTTTATACGTACGAGTCACAAGGGTGCATAGCGCCCGAGGGCGAGTACAAATACAAACCCATATATACCGAAACGCTGTGGTATGAGTGATATATACTCCGTCGCTTCTTTTCGTTATTTTGGCAGGACTTTCAGGATGGCTCATCTAGCGTCTGGTGGTTTTGCTTAAATGCTGACGACTTTATAGAATGTTCTTGCCCTGGCTACTCCAACTGTCATAAATGTAAGGAGAGTTGTCCACTCCCCAAGTAGAAACGTCTTAGTTTACCATATTTGGGCAGGAATATAACAGGATTTAAGAAGCCGATGCAGTATATAGCTTCTTAAATCCTGTTATATCACGGTTACGAAATATATACACAGGCGGTTGCCATGGCAACGGAGTATATATAATTATATACTCAGCTTTGGCTTCACCTCAGCCTTGTATTATATTCTAGCTACCTTCCTTACCACTGGTCTATAACTTATATAAAAAGATAAATAAAAACACTTAAAAAGTGAAATTAGAAGTAGGGATGGTAGAGCTTCCAACAGTCACTTAATCCCCCTACTTAGAGAGTACGGTATAGATAATAGTGCAAAATTCAAACATACAAATACATATATATACATACAGTTCTATGTATATCAATTACCTCCTTCAGGCATCCTGATTATTACAGGTTCACTTGATGGTCCTTCTCCAAAATTGTTAATGGCCAATACTTCGAATACATACAACTGGTAGGGATCCAAACCTGTAATGTTTGTACTTTGACCTGCATTGCTCCCACCTGATTGTGCACTAACAGTTGTCTCTTTAACTGGATGATTACCATCAATGTGATATCTAATCTTGTAAGAAGTGATCTCCCCATTGTGATGCTGAATCTGAGGTGGATTCCATGACACAGTAACAGAGGAAGGACTGATTGGAACTACTTCCACATTTCTGGCTCCTTCTGCAGGTACTGTAAGCAGGATAATACCAAGTGAACTTTGCATAACAGATTTTAGATTACAAGTTAGACTATATATTATCATCATTTACATCAATCCCATCCCTATATAATTCATAGATCACATTGCTTACTAGCTCCATGTGTCATGATAATTATTTCGCTCTCTTGTCCTCTGCCTACTCCATTGATTGCCGCTATTACAAAGGTGTACACTTCAAATTCTTCCAAATTATATACAATAAGATTCAATATATTAGAATCAACTATCTTCTCAGATGTTATATTGTTGTTTTCTGAATTATAACGGATGCTGTATCCAATCAACATTCCATTAACCTGATAAGGATGGTTCCATTGTAAGCGAATACTGGTAGAATTTTGAGCTGATCCACTTAAAAAACTAACATGCCCTGCCACTGTAAATTAAATACGTATATATAATTGTTACTGTTTAATATAGAAAATCATAGACTCACGATCTTCCAAAGTGGTTGTGTTAATTGAATTACTAAAAGGGCCACTTGTGCCACTGACAAAGGCCACAGAAAATTCATAGTTGGTGTAAGGTTGTAGTGATGATATTTCCAGTTCAGGTGCTGTGGAAGAACTTGCAATACTTACTGTAGAATATGCATCTGTTGAAGTTAATGAGTATTTAACTTTATACATCCAGCTTATTCCTGTATACTTGATTTGGTTGGGAATCTGTAGTGAGAGTGTCACTGAATTGGCAGTTTTGCTAACCAAATGCAAATTTCTGGCAGTAACCCCTAAAGATGCGTAAATACAATATACAACACCATTCTACATACGTCCGTGTATGCTAAGAATCATTTTCAGTACATAATTTTTAATTATCAGCTTGTCTCATAAAGAGAATTTCCAATAACTACGTAGATGTATAGTGTGAATATAGACATCAAATAGTTTGTAACTAGTCTATATCTCAACACCTTCGCACTGCACCCCAGCATCTCGTGAGTGTAAACAGCTGCTACTTCGCCAGCCAGGATGAAGACAAAAGCTTAAGGATGTCTCATCACCAATACAGTCAACCTCAGATAGCATGGTAAAACCTGACCCTGCTGGAAAATGGCTTCCATTGAAGGCTTGCAAGGCAGACCCAAATCCAAGTTGTTGACAGACAACCTCTGCATCATTCAGATCCCAGCCATCATCACACACAGAACCCCAAGCTCCAGAATGATATGTCTCCACTCTTCCTTCAAAAGGGGAACTTCCTCCAGCAACTCTAACATTGAGTCTATCTAATATTATGAATAAAGGATATACGTAATATTCTGTACATGTATTATATATAATACTGCAATTCATACATACAGTAACCTAAATGATATACTGTATACATATATGTATCTTTAATATACAATTGCAAAGCACGTGCACCTTCATTTTGTAACGTTTTGGTGCATTGTGTATCAAATTTATATACATACCATTGCAGACTAATCCTATATCCTGGCCATGGTGGCAGTCTTCCACTCCCCAGCCTGAGTGACTGCAGTTAGCCAAGAAGGTGTCTCCAGATTGACAGCTCAGTTCATCTAGCCAAACTTCATCAGTGCCCATAGGAAACTCACAGCAGGGAGCTAATCTACTAAGTCCTGCAAATCCTAGCTGATGACAAGCTACTGCTCCCTCTGTGACACCAAAATTGTCTTCACATACACTTCCAAAACTGTCTTTGTAGGAAACTATCAATCTCCCTTCATACTCAGTTGATCCTTCTGTGAGCTGAAGTGCACCATCTAGAATAGATGTTGCATCTGTATAAAATGTAAAATTGTGTATATAAGGATTTTAGCTGAAAGGGGCAAAACAAGCTGCATAGTAACATTTGAAGAGTAAAATAGAAGAGATAGCACTGTATATACATATGCGGTAGATTGATAAAAAATCTGGAGAAATGATTGAAATAAGCACTTCATTTTAGAGGGCCCTGATTACTATCATTGCACATGTATAGCACAATATTAAGTTTAATGATGTACTGTAGTTATCCTGATACAACCACCCCTACCTCAGCAACTGTTTCTTTAACCAGAGATTAGAGATAAAATGTGTGTTTATAGCTTGCTCTGGCTTTGGTTAGAAACAGCTTCTGATCATTAAAAGGGCTGCATGGCCCATGAATTTGATGTGGTTGAATGGGAAATAGCTACATAACATCATTATATACGTACATGCATTTTGAAATTATACCTTCAGAATTACTTCCTGTTCTGCAGCAATACTCTGTGATATGGTACCGTGTTGAATATCTAGTTACATGGACAGTCCTAAACCTGAAAATAAATGATCCAGAATATTTGAAGTTTACTATTAGATGCATGCAGAAGATATTCATGGGAAGCAATTTACTTACTCTGGGCAGGCAGATAATCTTATTTCAAAGAATAATATATTGGATCAGTCCTCCTTAACCATTCATGCATTTGGTTGTTTTGGGTAATATTGTTAGAGGCCTTATCGGCAGGAGCTACGTTTACAAAGTTATCATACATGGAGGTCATCTAGGAGCTTCTGAAATTTAAGGTTTTAGTTGCACAGTATTGGACTTATCATACACTATACGTAGGTTCAGTCAAGAAGTGTCCAGTATGCACCCACAAAGGTAAACCTTTAATTATTTCATAATACATAATATATCTATGAGTACGTTCAGTATATATGCTGAAATATAATGTACTCCTGTTACTTCTGGAAATCATGCTATAATATTCTCTCGTTCAAATTGGTTTATACTTTAGACTTATGTTTCCCTATGATGAATCAGGATACATGAATACTTGTTACAGACAAAGGTGTAGCAAAGGTAGATCTAGCTCTATTAGTTTAGCATCTATATCATATACAGTGTTGAAGTTATATACTTAGGAAATACCCATGTTTACCTATATAGCCACATGCGTGAAAGTTAAATCACAAACAATACAGTGCTTCAGATATTTAGTCAATGTTGTGACATGTTCAACCGCAGGCATAAATGTGTAGTCTATAGATCTATATTACCTGTAGTAGCAAGTCCGGATCAACCAGGAGCGTGTACAGGTTCGATACCTCTCTAGGGTCTGATCAATGTAATAAAATAAGTAGGAATCGTTTCTTTGACATTGCAGACACCTGTAATGGCAACAATAAGAGTTACATAATACTAATAATTCCACACGACTATTGATACACGAACATGTGAATCGAATCGACCAATTACCCTTTTTCCGGCGCCTGTCGACGTCAGACCACTTCCGATGACTATGACACGCCCTCCTTTCTCCGCCTCCTCACTCCAAAAGCGAGATGGGTAGGGGTACGAGCGAATCTCGTTGTCCGACCCTCCCACGCACCCGTACAATATCGACTTACGAATCGACGCAGCGCTGCAAGAGAGTCTGCGAACGAGCATACAAAATACATTATAAGCAATCTATAGTTTCTGTATAGCAAGTACTATCATCGCCTAACTTTTTTAATGGCTGAAACGAGTCTGTAGGCGCCCATCGAATACGAATACGAGCCTTGGTCGCTTCTTTAAGCCACAGCAGCTGCCAATGCTTACAGCAGAAGAGACAGACCTCTCTCCGAGAGAGTGGAAGAAGCCGTGAAGAAAGTGACATCACCGAAAAACGTATAATCTTTGAACCGCAATCAGCTTGCAATGCAGCAAAACGCATTAATTTAACACCGTAATTAAAAGGCAGTCTACGCGGTATATCCAAGAACTGAAACGTTTGAAACTTTCGTAAGTTGCCACACATATAGCCGATATATTTTACTCTATCATATATCCTAGTAAACAAATCACTAATCTTATTGATGATATGTATTTAAAGCACAAATCCCTTAGCTAATTATTTATCATGGATTTTTCACGTCCCCACCTCTCATCCCCCCCCACCCTTTAGATATACCTATAGCAAGAGCAATGAACTTCCAAGTACTAATTAACATGGTAGATCCACATAATATAAGAATCTTACCCAGTCAAATGCTGTGCATCTACATGAAATGGAAACAGAATCAACAGAGAGTTGAGTACTACCATTGAAGCGATGAAATACATTGCCATCACAGAAAACCACTATTAGATGGATTATAGAGAGAATAAGATTCTTTTATAGGCTCCTATTTAATACCTTATGTAAATTCTCTAAATTTATATATTTATTCAATGATGTAATATTTAAGTTGAACTTTGCTCTATGTCCCTTGTTTACATGATGGTGCGTCAGTCTGTACTCAGAACAAACTTAGATCAACTATAATTAATTATATAAGTGAATGTATATTAATATAATATATACGTACAATGAAGGCTATGCTAATGCCTATGGACACTCAAAAAGTTGACACTCGGCAACATATAATTAATTATATAGAAGAAAAATGAGGAATTTCGGTTGTGGAGCATCGAAACATGTTTGGCGTTTAGAAAAGCATGCAAAAACGACTGCAAACACTCGAATACAACCAAAATCCTATCGTTGTTGATTTATGAGGTGTTTAATTGATAATACATTGGATAGGGCGGCCATGTTTTTTTGGCCATCTCTACTTAGAGAGTTCTGCCGTACTCTAATATATACGTACGTATAAATTATGTCTTGATCTGTTTAATGGCCTTCCAATTAATGGCCACCTTATATTAATATTTCAGTCAATGAGGAACATGCTGAATGTCATAATAACTATTAAGTTAGTTCCTTTTGAATAGATAGGGGTGCTAATGATCATGATGAATGTCCTTCCAAATATTTGTGCATGTATGGGTTGAATTGAATTAGTATTAGAAGTCATATATATATGTACCCCTATATACATATTATGGTATTCTTGAGGTATCAATCAATGTATGTGAACATGCTAACATTAATAATCCAATAGATTACATAATTTGTTTACAATTACATCATAGGAGTTATCCCCCAAGGTTATCAAATATTTTGGTATCCAGGAGATACAAAACTTAAAAACACACCAGAGATTATAATCATTAGGTGTCAATACTAGGAAACTATGATCTAACACACTCTACAGGTAAACAGATATAAAATTAAATTAAATTTGTTGTGCATAATCTATGCAGCATTCAGTATGTATGTAAAAGACTTTCTTGAGACCCTTCTAAGCCATTTATATCACTACCAGGGTCTCCTAAAAAGGTCTTTGTTGGAGCTCTGGCCCTTTCCAGCCACAGGCCGTACTGATAGAGAGCCTACAGAAGTCAAAAGGGTAGGTAATTTACACATACACATATGTATGTACATAACTATTTTAAGATTAAATATTTAAAAGTCTAATTTTTATAAAAACAAGACAGTGGTACAACATTTTTTCTTAGCTTGGATATATACTCATGACTAACATTTGAACAAACTTTCCCACTAGAATGACATCACCATGTAATGATAACCTTTTTACTGATTACCAATTGCAATGTCTGGTCTGGTAAACCAACCCAAAAAGTACTGTATATAAAAATAACATGCTATTTTTGAGAGTCTAATAAAGTAGCCTATTTTAGGAAATGGAACATCTAAGAGATATGTATGACTGTTCATATACGTATGTTCCAATAACATAAATACAGAGATATCATATGCATTTCTCAGTATCCTCTATAAAAACCAGAGGACTGCCAAATAAAGTATGGCCCAGAGAAGAAAGAGAAGACTCCTGCCTGTAACCTGATCTAAAGCTCTCACCAGGATTAGTTCCCTATAGTTTTTTTTAATTTATTACAGAGTAGACATAACATGTACATAGGAAAAGATTATTCATATATGTGCATAGCTTGCACTGACCTTATGAATAAAAATATATTGATTTTTATTTTGGACCATTCCACCTCTATCCTGCCTCATTGTAGAAACTACCTTGAGTACATCTACCTCTCCAGTGTCTTCATAGGCTTGCATACCCATAATAGTAGCCAGAAACACACCTGATCGGCCTATCCCAGCACTATTATAGTACAAATACAAAATCTTAAATTAAAATGGTATACACATACGCACATGTACATAGATAAAAACAGATTTTTATATTGATAATTACATAATAGCAACACTGGTTACTAAACAACTACGTACGTATAAACAAATTGCTACATTATTTTAAAGAATATTATTGTACTATTCTATTGGGAATGAAAGTGGTTAGTGTTTAGCCACAAAAAGTGACTGATAGAGAAGGTTTCTGTATAATCTGTTTATTGAGCCACATTAGGGTCCAATGTATACATGTGATGGCGTATATATATATATTAAATGGACATTTGGTCACCTGCAGTGGATAGCGATTGGACCTTGTGGAATATCAGCTGCTGATGCATTGCGAACAGCTTGGATGAAGTTCAAGAATGGTTCTGTGGTATCAGGTACTCCGTGATCAGGCCATGCTCTGAACCAAAACCGGGTCACTTCTCTGTTTACCCCTTTCTACAAGAGACATAAAATTCATTAATCTGTACACCTAGACCTGTAGCATGCTGTTGAGAAACAGTATATATACACTTTGTAATCCATAATAGTTCTGTAGTAATACATTGATCAGAGCATACATACATACGTATGTACGTATGTAAAGTATACGTATGAACAGTATAACCTGAATAATCCAATTAATACACAAAACTGCCAAATCTGCCTAAATTCATAAAGAATTAACAAATTCATTTGTACTGTTGAAATACCTACATACGTACGTATATTATCCACCAACTATCAAATCTGCCATTATATTCAAGCCACAGTTAATGTATTTATTGACCTTAGTAAGCCACCCCACATTCAAATTTTGATTGCAATTCTGTACACATACGTATATACGTACGTAAGTACCTCTAAGTTTCTCAACAAAAATGTTGTAATGACCATGGACTGTTGAGGTATTTTCTTTGTCAGGGTAACCTCAATATTCTCATAAGCTGCAGATCTTCCTTCCTTATCATCAGGCCAGTATTGGTGACACTTGACCTATCAGACATAGTCAACATTAAAAAAAAACATTTAGATTACGGCAAATCCCCCCCCTCCCTTAGTCGGCTCTTTGTTGGATACAGACAACTTTCCTGATTAACTGCTGTGCATCTACATGAAATGGAAACAGAATCAACAGAGAGTTGAGTACTACCATTGAAACAACGAAATACATTGTCATCACAATAGGTGGCTTATAGAGAGAATAATATATTCAATAGAAGTATATAAGACCGTTTTTTAGGCTCCTATATATATATTACCCTATGTAAATTCTCTAATTTATATATCAATCAATCAATGATGTAATATTTAAGTTGAACTTTGCTCTATGTCCCTTGTTTACACGACAGTGCGTCAGTCTGTATATACTCAGAACAAACTTAGATCAACTATAATTAATTATATAAGTGAATGTATATTAATATAATATATACGTACAATGAAGGCTATGCTAATGCCTATGGACACTTCAAAAGTTGACACTCGGCAACACATAATTATATAGAAGAAAAATGAGGAATTTCGGTTGTGGAACATCGAAACATGTTTGGCGTTTAGAAAAGCATGCAAAAACGACTGCAAACACTCGAATACAACCAAAATCCTATCGTTGTTGATTTATGAGGTGTTTAATTGATAATACATTGGATAGGGCGGCCATGTTTTTTTGGCCATCCCTACTTAGAGAGCACTGCCGTACTCTGATATATACGTACGTATAAATTATGTCTAGATCTGTTTAATGGCCACCTTACAGTCATTGAGGAACATGCTGAATGTCATAATAACTATTAAGTTAGTTCCTTTTGAATAGATAGGGGTGCTAATGATCATGATGAATGTCCTTCCAAATATTTGTGCATGTATGGTTTGAATTGTTGAATTAGTATTAGAAGTCATATATGTACCCCTATATACATATTATGGTATTCTTGAGGTACCAATCAATGTATGTGAACATGCTAACATTTAACATTAATAATCCAATAGATTATGTAATTTGTTTACAATAACATCATTTGGGTTATCCCTTACAGCTGCCTTTATTCATTGTTGGGTGCAAATTAACTACTCCCAAGAGAATCCATCTGTCAGTTGTAAATATAAACTCCAAGGTCATCAAATATATTTGGTGCCAGGAGACACAAAACTTAAACACAAGAGATTATAATCATTTTTTGGTGTCAATACTATAGGAACTGAAATCTAATCATATAGAGTAAATAAACTATGATCTAACACACTCTACAGGTAAACAGATATAAAATTAAAATTAAATTTGTTGTGCAACATTCAATCTGTATGTAAAAGACCTTCTTGAGATCCTTCTAAGCCATTTATATCACTACCAGGGTCTCCTAAAAAGGTCTTTGTTGGAGCTCTGGCCCTTTCCAGCCACAGGCCGTACTGATAGAGAGCCTACAGAAGTCAAAAGGGTAGGTAATTTACACATACACATATGTATGTACATAACATTAAATATTTAAAAGTCTAATTTTATGTGGAACTTTAAAAACAAGACAGTGGTACAACATTTTTTCTTAGCTTGCGCAACCACTACACATAGTAGTAATTACTTCAATAAGAAATCAAAGAAAATTTCATCATTCTGGGAGTTAAATTTACGTATATGTTATGCTTATAGGCAGCTAGACATTTGAATTCTAGAGACTATTGTAATAGGTACGTAATCTACCCTAATTCAGTGGAACAAAAACAAACTATTTAACATGTTCAGTGGAATCTTCTTTAAGGGTCTAAACTCATGACTAACATTTGAACAAACTTTCCCACTAGAATGACATCACCATGTAATGATAACCTTTTTACTGATTACCAATTGCAATGTCTGGTCTGGTAAACCAACCCAAAAAGTACTGTATATAAAAATAACATGCTATTTTTGAGAGTCTAATAAAGTAGCCTATTTTAGGAAATGGAACATCTAAGAGATATGTATGACTGTTCATATACGTATGTTCCAATAACATAAATACAGAGATATCATATGCATTTCTCAGTATCCTCTATAAAAACCAGAGGACTGCCAAATAAAGTATGGCCCAGAGAAGAAAGAGAAGACTCCTGCCTGTAACCTGATCTAAAGCTCTCACCAGGATTAGTTCCCTATAGTTTTTTTTAATTTATTACAGAGTAGACATAACATGTACATAGGAAAAGATTATTCATATATGTGCATAGCTTGCACTGACCTTATGAATAAAAATATATTGATTTTTATTTTGGACCATTCCACCTCTATCCTGCCTCATTGTAGAAACTACCTTGAGTACATCTACCTCTCCAGTGTCTTCATAGGCTTGCATACCCATAATAGTAGCCAGAAACACACCTGATCGGCCTATCCCAGCACTATTATAGTACAAATACAAAATCTTAAATTAAAATGGTATACACATACGCACATGTACATAGATAAAAACAGATTTTTATATTGATAATTACATAATAGCAACACTGGTTACTAAACAACTACGTACGTATAAACAAATTGCTACATTATTTTAAAGAATATTATTGTACTATTCTATTGGGAATGAAAGTGGTTAGTGTTTAGCCACAAAAAGTGACTGATAGAGAAGGTTTCTGTATAATCTGTTTATTGAGCCACATTAGGGTCCAATGTATACATGTGATGGCGTATATATATATATTAAATGGACTGTTAGGCACCTGCAGTGGATAGCGATTGGACCTTGTGGAATATCAGCTGCTGATGCATTGCGAACAGCTTGGATGAAGTTCAAGAATGGTTCTGTGGTATCAGGTACTCCGTGATCAGGCCATGCTCTGAACCAAAACCGGGTCACTTCTCTGTTTACCCCTTTCTACAAGAGACATAAAATTCATTAATCTGTACACCTAGACCTGTAGCATGCTGTTGAGAAACAGTATATATACACTTTGTAATCCATAATAGTTCTGTAGTAATACATTGATCAGAGCATACATACATACGTATGTACGTATGTAAAGTATACGTATGAACAGTATAACCTGAATAATCCAATTAATACACAAAACTGCCAAATCTGCCTAAATTCATAAAGAATTAACAAATTCATTTGTACTGTTGAAATACCTACATACGTACGTATATTATCCACCAACTATCAAATCTGCCATTATATTCAAGCCACAGTTAATGTATTTATTGACCTTAGTAAGCCACCCCACATTCAAATTTTGATTGCAATTCTGTACACATACGTATATACGTACGTAAGTACCTCTAAGTTTCTCAACAAAAATGTTGTAATGACCATGGACTGTTGAGGTATTTTCTTTGTCAGGGTAACCTCAATATTCTCATAAGCTGCAGATCTTCCTTCCTTATCATCAGGCCAGTATTGGTGACACTTGACCTATCAGACATAGTCAACATTAAAAAAAAACATTTAGATTACGGCAAATCCCCCCCCTCCCTTAGTCGGCTCTTTGTTGGATACAGACAACTTTCCTGATTAACGAGGAATCTTAACTTCAGGAGCTGGATTAGGGGGAGCTCACAGTAAAACATTCAAACACAAACTGACCACTCCTCCCTCCTCCAATTCTGTAACCATGACAATGACTGATGTCCTCTGTTCCCAAATCATTCTCCAAAAATCAGGAGTAGTTTCACAAAGGGGTCCCTGAGTGCTTATGAATGCTCTTGGGGAACCCACCATATCCTAAAACAGCAAAGTTGGCTTGTAAAGTTATATTTAAAATTCAAGTATATCACATATGCACACCTACTCAACTGCAATCATTTACATACATAATAAGATCATAATGTAAGAAGTTAATTGTTGTGTGTGTATTGCTGGCTAAGATTGATAACTGATAGGTTTAATATAGGCACATCCCTGTACTATTAGAGTACAGCAGTACTCCTTGATATCCATATACTTATATCCAAACCAATAAATTTACACATAGAATGAACAACTCACTACGTACTCGAATGTAATTAGCATTAATGTAGCTTGAATTGGCAACACCAAACTTCAAGAAGAGAGGAACCCTCGTATGAGGATCTATGGCAAAAATAAAGTTTGATAATATTATGTACATTACAACCTCACCAGTTTCATATCAAAACTTATCTGTGTACATATACATACGTACGTACATAGTTATAGCATGACAAAGAGAACAGATAGACTGTAAAACAATAGGATTATCCTAAATTTGCATGCAGTTCTTACTTGGAAGAACATTGCGATACCTATTCTTTGGCTCAGCTCCTGGTGGAACATCATCCATAGTCACCATATTCATAGGAATAGTCTGTGGATATATACAAAATAATATAATAAGGATAAAACAGCTGTCTATGGCTTGACCATCTTTTTGAGTGGCTAGGGGGAGACTCTGGTTCCCATTAAGTGAACTTTGGTTCCGCCCATTAGCTCATTGTGCTCCTCCAGGAGACATGAGTGGGTGGGGTAATACCCAGAGTCCACTGAGTGAGCTTAAGATCAGTTTTTGATTTGAAAGGCCCCTATTTTTCTCACAGAATTATTTGCTGTATCTATACACCACATTTATTATAACTTACTAGACATTACATGAATGTACTTATTATATATACGTATATATGATTGTATATACTTACAGAAAATTCATTTAGAATATTGTCTTCATTTTGAAGTAAAAATCCAAGTTCACTTAGAGTTAGAGGGTGTGACATAGCCTATGTATAGAACAGGTATGAGATATTGTAATTCATAAACATGACATACTAACAGTAATAATTCCTCTCCCTACATTAATATTGTCACATACATAAGACAATAACATTTATCTAAAATGAATATACAGCTACACAATTTCTGTTATATATATGTCTACTATAATTATAATTTTAACTGGTCTTTTAGATAATTCACAATTCATTGAAGAATGTGACAGATGAATTACCGGTAACTTTGGACGATAGGCAATCCTTGGTTCTGTTGATCTAACAATTGGCCTCTCGTTACCTTCTTCTTCATCAACATCCACATTGCTAAAAATGGTAGTTTCATGGAGATCCTTGTAGTAGTCATCAACCTTCTTGTCTTTAGATCTTCTTCGCCTAAACACAGCTAGCAACTATCAATTAAACAGTTCAAAAACATTAATATATGTGACAGCTGTTAGTTTTGCACAATTTATAGTTTTTGAAGTTATCATCTTTGCTAAATGGTTACTCAGCCAAATGTACAATAAAATGGAGGCCATTATAAGTATTCTCATTGTATGTACATAATATATACATAGCACATTCCAGAATAAATATATCTTCCTGGCATATACACTTACAAGAAAGAGCAGAATTAGCAGCAGAACATATCCTGCCACTGAGGTTGGAAGGGCTATAGCAAGTTGTCGTTCACTAGCAGGCAAGCCATCATCACCCTCCACAGGTGGGGTCGGTGTGGGATTGGTCACTTGTGAAGATTCACTCATTGATGGTGCATCTGCCATGCTTGATGGGAATTCCCTTGTCGAAGTATCACTAGGGTTAAAAGTGTTCATTGCTGAAACAGCTTCAGAGGTTGAAGCAAGTCCACCTGTTGAAAGTTCTGCAGTGTCAGAAGTGCTTGTTACTGAAGTGTCTTCAGAGGTTAAAGTGGGTCCACCTGTTGAAGGCACTGTAGTGTCAGAAGTGCTTGTTACTGAAGTGTCTTCAGAGGTTAAAGCGGGTCCACTTGTTGAAGGCACTGCAGTGTCAGAAGTGCTTGTTACTGAAGTGTCTTCAGAGGTTAAAGTGGGTCCACTTGTTGAAGGCACTGCAGTGTCAGAAGTGCTTGTTACTGAAGTGTCTTCAGAGGTTAAAGCGGGTCCACTTGTTGAAGGCACTGCAGTGTCAGAAGTGTTTGTTACTGAAGTGTCTTCAGAGGTTAAAGTGGGTCCACTTGTTGAAGGCACTGCAGTGTCAGAAGTGCTTGTTACTGAAGTGTCTTCAGAGGTTAAAGCGGGTCCACCTGTTGAAGGCACTACAGTGTCAGAAGTGCTTGTTACTGAAGTGTCTTCAGAGGTTAAAGCGGGTCCACTTGTTGAAGGCACTGCAGTGTCAGAAGTGCTTGTTACTGAAGTGTCTTCAGAGGTTGGAGCGAGTGATGGAATATTAGTAGCTCGATCAGTTGTGTCAGAAGTGATCGTTACTACAATATCCTTAGAAGAAATCCTTATATCCTTGGAGTCTGAAGTATAGGCCGACATCGAAAGGATGAAAGTTTGCGTGTCTTCAAGAGATGAAGACACGCTAGATCGTGATAAAATCGATGAGGTATTGGAGAGAGAATCAGATGTTGCTGATGAGAAAAATGTAGGCGTTGGATCTGGGCTGCTATCATTGCGAAAGGAGCTTCTCGTATCTTCGAATACTTCAATAGAATTAGAAGTTAATTGACCAAAGCTTAAAAATACACAGTTCAAGCTCAGTAGAAGAAATAACTGGTTCATTTTCTTACTGGGCGTAAGAAAGCGGTGACGCCCCTTATTAGCTCTATGACGTATTCGGTCTGCCCCAAGCAATCAAAATGGCGACGCGTCCTGTGATACAGTTAGGTGATTTGGCGGCGGAGTCAGAGTATCTGGTAAGCCAGCAGAGCACCAGTGGTCACCTGCTGATTCACACCAGACTGACGGAGTCTTGTCTCAAGGCTATCGACTACTTAGCAGCCAAACCCGTAAGTTGTTTACGTTAAGCGCCACTTAAGAAGTGTTTAGAAATATGAATGTGTCTGCTAAAGGTGTTTGCCAGTGTTAGTGGTGTATTATAGTAATGTATTGTCTACTGAGACATCGAGTGATGAGCCTACGGACCGAGATATATAGCCCTTCCGTGCATGCATGCCATCAGCGGAAGTTATGTATTCCACAAACGCGCATTCGTGGTCTAGAGGGACTACATTGTAGAATTTTGTGCAGGACAAATGCGCTATAAATGTATATATTCCTATCCCTAACTTATCGCCAATAGTCACAGAAAACGTCACTTATCCAGACATATCGTACTACCAGATTAGCTGTTCGCGTTTACATCAAATGTAAATTACTTAACCAAATAACATATGTTTGTACTTACGTAGTTATATGCTCACCAGTAGAGTGACTTGTAGCGAGTTGGGCAACTCCTTATTTTGATCAATTTTAACAAGTCACTTTAATATTCATGTACAGCTATACTTGAGTGAATTGTGAAGTGCCATTAGCTGTATCTGCTGAGAGTATTTGATGTTGAATATTCAAGGGCATGCTTGGTTGGAAGGTGTACGTAGGAACCTACATATGTAGGTTTTAGTGAGAAAGAGGATGACTGTATTCATAACCCACTAGAGTTATACAGCGGACATTGACTGTGTATTCATAACCCACTGGATTTCTGTAGTTTAACCTGGCAGGAATGTAAACACAGTCAAAATTGTGATTGTGCAGTGGATGTATATGTACATACGTATGTGTTTTACCATGAACCCCTTTACAGTGACACACCCAACCAAAAGTCATCTAGTCAAAACAATGGAAGAATCCACATCACCTGTTATAATACAAATATGTACATATACGTACGTAGATTGTCACCATTGTACGTATATCTTCATAGTTAAAACCCTCTCTTAGACTCTCTAATATCAAGGCTCATAATGGTACCATAGTGTTATTGTTCCATGCATAATCTGACGCCATTTTTAATCATGCTACATATATCTATTCTAGAATAAAATAACATATATAACATAGTGAGAGCTTGAGTGTTATATGTTGTAAGGGTGAGAGAAATGTTCATGTGTGAGTGAGAGTATATGTACTAACTGTTTAGCAAATCTGTTTGGACATGTGAAGCATTAACTGTTTAATCATTAATTAGCAACTTAAGATGGGATGCAATTTAAAGACCTTGTTAATACGTATGTACGTATGTACATTTGTGCAAGTTTTACTATCCAAATTTCTAAATGTACATAATCAAATTATGTGGATATTTATTCAAGTCACTGACCTAGGATATTTCTGTCCTAGGAAAGTTAGTCTAGGAAGTTTGAATATTAAGTTAAAGATTAAGGAAAATAAAATTGATTTTTGTTTTAATCATGCTTAGGGAACTAGAGGACACCAGTTTAAGGTTCTTTTCACAGAGGATGGAGGGGTAAGTCACATGCTCCTTCAAGTCTCTTCTTAACCAGTTCCTTAAGGTGTCCACATGGGACATTGGACCTGCTTCCCAAACACCTGTCAACATGCTTGTCTCCCTTTCACAGAAAAGTGCTAATGATGATAGAATGGGAATGTAATTTGTCTCCTACTCATGTTTACCCAGTCCGCCACATTTCCTCATGCTTGTACATTTTACATTTTTTATGGTACACATACGCTGTAGGGTGTACGTACTTTGAAGTTGTAGTGAACTAGTACGTACCTGTGCTATGACCTTTGAGTAGCTAAAGCGAGACTCTGGTTCCTCTTTGTGTTATAATAATAAGTTAATCTCGTTCATCTGCTTGTCACACTTCTCAGGAGACGCAATAGGGCAGGATAAATCCAGATTCTAATTAATTATTTTTTGACATTCAAAGTCGCCAATCTGGACCCAACAGGACTGGACTATGTCCCGATAACTGAAACGACTGGATATGTGAAGCAATAATTATTCTACTGTACATGTGCACATTCAGTATGCGTCAAAAGAAATGCCGCCTCGAGAAAGATTTTCAAGCGAGGAACTCACCGAGGCGAGTGCAAATGAGTGGTATTTAGTCTTTAAAGTATCACAACTACACTTCCTTTTCAAGGAGACATCGCTACAGCTAGCCATTGTCGTAAACACGTACACGATACTAAACAATGAGCGTTAATTAGAAAACAGAATCAAAGGCCAGATAATCTGAGCGGCCGGATACTCAAGGTCCAGATAAACAAAGGGTCCACTGTAATTTTTTATATATACGTACATTGCATGTGGTACAGTTTATTACATGTACATGTGTGTATGAATTAATATAAATCTTGTGTGTACGTACGTCTTGTTTATTGTTAGTACATAGCTTTGCCAGATGACAAAGGAGAGAGAAAATTTAGATTTAATGTTCAACAAGGACCATCCTCTGGTAATCTAGAGATCCTTCATCAGTGGAGACAGGTAAGGAGACATGAGCTTAAAGGTTGGCAATAAGAAGATATAACAACATCATGGTTTCATCACAAAGGACAGATACACTATAGGGGCTATCTTTGAGGGGCTACGTACGTACGTACGTATATATAGTTCAGTGCTTTTTTTACTAAACAATTTGGCTTTCTTCAAGGATCATCAAATATTGACCTACGTACCACCTACCCCTACTCCTATTACCCCTGCCACCTTCCACCTGCCTATTATAACACCCTGAATAGTAACTACTGTGATAGTTAGTAAACTTGTATTCCAAAGTATTGACTTGCCTCTGTGACCTATACTTTGAGCTGCACCTGTAAGGATTACACACAGTTGACAGGGTCACCAATATCCAATTACTTTGTGGCTTGCACTATATATTTGGTTTCACCTTATGTTTTCCTATTCCCTTGCAGGGCAGTGTGGAGCAGAAGTTGGAAAACCTGGGTAGCATTAGGCATCGTGTTATAGTTCAGGCTACCGATGATGTTTATGAGGTAACTAAAGAAAGAGCCAAGCAGGTGGAGAAGGAGAGGAAAGAGGGCTCCAAGTAAGTGGACATTCTCTATATGTACATCAGGCCGCTGTCCAGCCCAAGGAGTAGAAGAATCAGGAGAATACTCTCCCAAATCTTTCTATAGTTAATCCATGTCAAAGTCATAGATAGATGTACGTATATACTTAGGTGTGGGATAATGGGGTTCTAAATAGCTGCTGGCAGTACACTCTGATTAGTATGACTAATAAGCCTACGTACATACCTCTCAAACCAGAGTAGATTTAGACCATTCATTTTTACATACATATATCAGTGGAAAACTTGCTTTTGTGCCCCTCAAGTACATACATACGTATAGACCTACGTACATACGTATATGTATATTATACATATATACGTACATACATAAATTAATATTGTGTCTATAAGAATAGAAGTACATATAAACAACCAAGAATAAACTTAACATAAATGATGTAAAGAAGCTGTGAGTAAACGTGTTTGGTGTAGTAGGTATTTGGACTGTTAAAGTCATTTGCAGGAACCCTTTAAAGTGTAATTAAGACCAACCAACCTTGAAGGTGTCAATGGGAAGTGTTTTTTGTACTTGCTTATTATTTCAGTGACTGTGAAGTTATTTTTTGATATCTGTTTTCCACCAGGGCACAAGAAATAGAGCTGACTTCCAATTCTTCAAGTATGTTTTATTTTTTTGTCATTGAAAGCTTTATTTGCCAAGTATGTCTTGCCATGCTTTAAGAGACTACATTTACGACTCTGACTGTAGTATACTGATTCCAGTATACTGCCGACAGTTTCTGTTGATACAGTGACATAGAAAATATACATTCAAAGTCATGTTCCCAAATTTAACCTTCCAAGAATGCCACTTTCTCGGTGTTGCCAGGTAGCATTAATTGCATAAGAAAATGTCTTCATATCACTCTGCACAGGAACTTGGCCGTGCTCTATTTGATTGTCTCCTTGATCATTGCTTTCATATGTATGCATTCACAATGTTATAGGAGGCAAGTTAAAGATCATTCAGTCAAAGAAGAATCACCCTCCTAAACCTAGGCCTGCTTTGCCTCCCAAAAAGGTTCCAGCTCGGGTCCCCAAAGGCACTTCTATTAAGTGGGTGATGCATGTTTCTTTACTTGTGAAGTGTTATTTTTTTCTCTACATTAACCATCTCTTTCGCTTCACTTCAGGGACTATCTTATACATGTCTTAGCTTTAAAATCACTGAAATTAGAAGATATTCTACAAAAACTGAAATCAGGTAAACTAAACCCACTTATACAATGTCTGTGATATGTACGTTTAGTTTATCGACTGTTGGGGTAGTGTTGGTGAACTCTAATTGCTATAGATAATCCTTGCATGACATCATATCCTGTTATATATATATATACGTATCTAGATCAATTATTCAGTGTGTGTAATCTAAGAAAACTTGTCGATTGTTAGGTGAATTTTAAAGTAGTTTGCGACGTTCTTGTTATGAGTTTAGCTGTAGTGCTACAGTTACCATAAAGATGAATTGTTTGTTACATGTAAGAGCTACCATTGGGTGGAGTTATATTTGTACAATGAGGTGTATGCCTTTCAGTTTTGTAATGTCCAAATACAGGATTCAATACACTTTATAGTTACTGCTTTGTCTAATGTTACTTTTACTTTCAAATATATATCCATGTGTATGTATGCAGTTGGATTAACTGTTCAAAGTCAAGATGAATTGACCACTATCTTACAGGAGGTACAAATTGTTATGTGCTTAACCTAAATGTATATTTTAATTGAGTTAAAAGTGCTTTTACAACAATGAAGTGTACTTACGAACGTGGGTATGTTTTTTCATTGATAAAGTGCTATTCACTTTCTTCTATTGAGACAGGATATTTAGACGATTCTACCTATAGGTTACGGTGCTGTATTTAGAAAAATCTTTAAGGGGGATGGGGGGTATCATGGAAGACAAGCATGGAAGCTGAATGATATTAGGTTTTGAGAGATTTCAAGAAGGGGGAGGGGCAAGATTTAAGCAAGGGGGAATCCCCCCGTGTTAACCCTGGCTTCTGAGGTGTTATCCTGTAACACAGGGAATCCCCCCGTGTTTAACCTACTTGTGGGCTATCCCATTGAGACGTACTGGTTGATCCAGGATATAGGTATCATCCGGCTAATTATATCTTCAACCTACCCAAGTTACAAATGATAGTATACGTAGCTATTTGATCAAGGAGTTTAGACTGTTAAACTTTGACTGCAGGATAAAATACATGTAAATATATTATTGCTTAAAATTGACAAACATTAAATATTTCAGTTTCTTAAATAAATGTCAAATCTCTCTGTGTTTCTTTGTGTACGTAGGTGTCAGATTTGAATGGGAGTAGCAATATGTATGTTTTAAAGCGTTCCATCTTATTAAATTTAGAGGTACAGTTGCTCAATTTCAATTTCCTAACATGAAAGCTTCATATGTATGTACGTTCGTACACTGATGTAAGTAGCTCAAGGTAAAACAGTTAATATACATATGCACTAGAGAATGTGCTGAATATTATTAAATGCATGCTAATTACTAACATCAAGAAGATAACTCTTTAGGATTTTTGATAAAATGGGAGTGGAATGCAGTCCTTTGTCCTTTGTCTGTATATTGTAAATATTTCTTTCCTTTTTATGGATTGCAATACTAATCTCATTTTCAACTCTCAATAAGCCTCATGTGACATATGAATGGAAAGAAAGCCCTAATTGAAATCTTTCTTTCTCATGTATTCATGTATGCGTAGGTTGATGGCTGCCCCTATTTAAGTAGCATGGAGAAGAATCATATCAAAAAGTAAGTAAGCTGTATTATTCAATCTAACAGTTCATTTCATTAGAACAGAGTAGAACCTGCCCTAGTGGGGTCACCTATGGGACCTAACTTGACTATGTACATACGTATACATGTACATTGAACAGTACGTATAAGAGTTCAAAATTAACATATGTATGTAGCATGAATTTTTGGACTCAACTGTAGGGAGCAATTGACCATCATAGGGGATTGACTTTATACATTTTACATTGTATGTGCTGTCAGATATACAAATTGTTGTATGTAAGGCTCCTATAGGTAGGTCATAGAGAGCTAAGGACTCATATACAATAATGATAGGGATACTGGGCCACTGATGAAGGGTGGAATATCCAGAATCAGCTGTCTGGCCTCTATTTGAAAAAGGAAGAAAAGTCTAACTGTATCCTCATCCAAAGCTCTATAGACTTTCCCTGAGTCATGCATATGTATACATACTTAAGAAATTGTTGGATTAATAGAAAGTCATGCAATAAAACTTTCTTTTGCAACGTTTCACCTATCACAGGCTTCATCAGAAAAAGAATGAAAAAGCAATTGCGTGAATTTAAGACTTATGAAAACTAGTCCTAAAATGGTCCATTAATTCAAGTATATACGTACGTAGTACGTATGCCTTAAAGAATCTTAGGAAATTTTCATGTAACCCGTTCTATTCCCTTAACCTTATACCTATTTATGTTAGTCATATGTCAAGGACACTTTGTGTGAATGTACGTATGTTGGAAATGTGTATAATATATTGTGTGAATATCTGCATATACTTACGTACGTACATGAAAGTATTTGGTTACTCCCACATTACAGAAATATCAATTTTGCCAAAAAGAACTCACCAGAACCCAATCCTAGAAAGGTTTGTTGTACCACCCTTTCCTAGCCCCTCCCACTGTTGTACCACCCTTTCCTAGCCCCTCCCACTGTTGTACCACCCTTTCCTAGCCCCTCCCACTGTTGTACCACCCTTTCCTAGCCCCTCCCACTGTTGTACCACCCTTTCCTAGCCCCTCCCACTGTTGTACCACCCTTTCCTAGCCCCTCCCACTGTTGTACCACCCTTTCCTAGCCCCTCCCACTGTTGTACCACCCTTTCCTAGCCCCTCCCACTGTTGTACCACCCTTTCCTAGCCCCTCCCACTGTTGTACCACCCTTTCCTAGCCCCTCCCACTGTTGTACCACCCTTTCCTAGCCCCTCCCACTGGTGTACCATCCTTTCCTAGCCCCTCCCACTGTTGCACCACCCTTTCCTAGCCCCTCCCACTGTTGTACCACTCTTTCCTAGCCCCTCCCACTGTTGTACCACCCTTTCCTAGCCCCTCCCACTGTTGTACCACCCTTTCCTAGCCCCTCCCACTGGTGTACCACCCTTTCCTAGCCCCTCCTACTGTTGTACCACCCTTTCCTAGCCCCTTCCACTTTCCCAGAATATCTGATTTTCTGCCCTAAGTGTTCAGGTCCTACGTTTGAGCCAATGGTGTGTACTAGAACATCTTTATGTGTCTTATTGTTTCAAAAAGCATATGTTGACCCTTCCATCTGTAATTGCAAAATCTACTTGATTTCTGATAGTTGTCTAATTAATGCTTAATGTTTAATTTTAGTTTTGTAATCCTGTGAAATTACAACATAAGCTGTAGGGTATTACATTATTCTTATTTCAGAGGTTGCCTTCAAGTGACGACAAGCCTCCCGCTAAACAGTCTTACAAGTTACCACACAATAGTGTTCAGATACCCAAGAAATTAAGACCCGTTTCTCCGATGGAGCGACAACTAAATAATACTGACAGTTCCCCTGGTAATGCCAAGTACGTGACACCTAGAATAGGTATTAAAGGAAGTGACAGTAGAACATTAAAACCTAAAGAAGAGGGAAACAAACCCTCGGAAACTGTTGAGAACAGCTTGAAAAAGCATTCTGCATTCTTGCCCACCATTGGCAATGGAACACTCCCAAACAGTCCCCTGGTGACATCGACAACAAAAGAGAAAAAGAAGAAAAAGAAGCAAAAGAAAGTGAAACCAGAAGGTACACTCTGTACTAGCATGTTTGTTACCTGACAATTGATATAGTGTTTTAGAATGCATTCATGAGTAAGATCATTATGCAGATGATTATTAAATATTGTATGATAGTACCTATAGATTACATGTATATTATGGATAAATCTGTAGCCAGCTAACATGTAAATTCATCTTGTTTTTTTTACGTTTTACTGCTTTAGTTCTGTTTATACTGTGCAGTTGAATCCACAACCAACCAACATAATGCTGAAAGTCACACCGAGAAGCAGATGGACACTGCAATGTCAAGAGAAGGCAAGAAGACTGAGGATACTGTAGAAGAGGCTGCCTTGAATCGAATAAATACAGAGTAAACATCTTTGGATCACCCCATCTACTTTATACTTTAATTTTAATATTTTTTTGCCATTTAGGGACTTAAAGCCAATTGAAAACCAAGAACAGCGAATAAATTACAAAGCAATGTTTAATGCTGTTCATCCCATTTACATGAAACTGTGTCAGAAAATTACTAATGTAAGTGAAACTTTTTCACGTCTTCAAAAGGAAATAGAACAGCACGAGAAAGGAAGCCCCCAGTATGAGGTAATAGATTGGAGATGTGATGCTATACAACTAATTTATATTCGCTCTTCAATGTGTTTATATACAGGCTGTACACAAGCAGATTAAAGACATTTATGGAGATACAGAGGTAAGTATGGACACACATACACAATGAATGAACTATGCATGCCTGTACAGGTTCCTAGGTAGCTTTTGAAATATGGTCCATCCTACGTACATACGTATATAAAAATGTACATCATATGGCCAGGTGTCTAGAGATGTAATGTACAGCTTTTAAAAATGGCGGTTGCAATAAACAACTTAGTAAAATACAGAATCCAAGCACTGATGAACTCGGATAGGGTTCTGTCTTATTCCTGAGTAACTTTATGACCCTGAGAATAAATGGCCCATCTACAACCAGACTGGCCAAGCTGCTATCAAAACGTTTTGGATCAAAAACTGTGCAAAGTTTTGCATTACTTCTGTACTGCTAAAAATTAGACACAAATGCACTACGTGTATTTGAATGCCCAGTTTCTGTTTACACTAGTCAATTTATAATCTTTTTGTTAAGTGTACAGTGTATCCAAATGTATGTGTATATGTATATACGTACCTAGCTGTGTGTGTATATTTTTTATTCTTTATATGACAGAACGACTTTGATAGAGACAAAAATCTATTTGATAAGCTACATTACCGGCTAGGACTTATCAAGAAATACATTTCTGAATATGACCGGCTCCATAATGAATTGTGAATGTATTTAACATTGTACAAATTTCAGCTTTCAATTCACAAATAAAGAATGTTACAATTGGACTATATTATATATAATAATTATGTTAATTGGACCCAAAAATTGTCTGTAAACGTTTTATTTGATGTATGTACGTATGTACTTTAACTGAATATTTACTGTTTATTGTGTAAAATATTAATATTACACTATATACTATGCATGCCTGTTAACATAATATATGGCTTTAAGATAATGAGTGTAGTTACGATATACGACATAGCCTATATGCATGTACGTATACACCACATTCTAATTAACTGTTCATGCCAAATATGATAATTAATAACTTGCACATTATTAATCATAAAATGGTTAGTTTTTTTAATCCTCAGAAGTGTGAGCCACCAACTGAGAGAGTGCCTTGTTACATATGACGACCATTGCCTTTGAGCTTTGGTATTCCTTTGGTCTGGACAGTCGAACAGTGACACAGAGAAACGTACCATTGGTCTGCAACTCTCCCACACACCGAATTGCCTCCTGACTACCAACGACATGAGGAAAGGCCTGGTCCTAATTATAATCGCATAAGACATATTATATGTACCTACCTATAGCTATATACCTATGTATATACGTATAATATATACTGTATATGTATATAGTACTTACCATTTCATAGTATATGCACCTGCACAGTAAGGAAAAGGCAATGCATTTAAAATTATATATACTGTATGTATGTAGTATTTACAAGCTATGCATGCACTGTATATACCTTAGTGATCCATCTGATGTAATTAATGTGAACATCTGTACTTTTCCAGTCTTCGGGCATAATGGCAGTTGTAGAGTTCCTATATAGTATATGCCAATGTATATGAATTTATCTTTCACATGGTTCATCTTTCGACTTATTGGTTTTTTTTGTTTACATGTCTAAATCTGGAGACACTCAAATTATGAAGTCAAAAGATGAACCATAACAATTAAATAATGTTATACTCAATGCTCACCAAACACTTCACAAAGAAGCTTTCCAGACCTGACACAGGAACTCCAGTGCTGAATACCCTTAGCTGTAGCTGTAATGAAGCAAATACTCTTTTCGTTTTGCTTGCTAGTTGTAAACTTGCCTGTCTCCTGGTCTGATTTAACCTGCTGAATGTGTAAATATTTACATTATTACATGTATACTTGACAAAAAGCAGATATTATATATATGCGTACAATTGGAGGCCTGGATGCAACGGCATAGTGACAAGTGCAGTACCCAGGATTCTACTGCATCTCTGCTGTCGGCTGCATGTAGCAACTATGAACTCTTGTCAATTATTTTGTGTATGTGGCATGCAAGGTTCAGTTAACTCTATTTTGCATGTTCATATTATTTATTTTGTCTTGTTGTAAGTGCTGCATGGGGCCAATCCGTGCCCTAGTGCCAATGGGCACGGTGCACTCTAATAATAATATTGATTGATTGATTGATATATATGTATAACATATAATTAAAGGTTGACTTGCAATTATTGTATACAATAAAAATGATAATAAAATTCATTCAATCGTGTATATATTTCTATATGCATGTATATCTAGATGTAAGTATATATGTACGTAAGATAAATGACTGTACCTTTTGACTAGGGTGATCATGAATGACAGGAGTATGACTGTGTGCAGTCAAGCTGTCTGAAGGCTGATTCGACCTCCGTGGCGTTTGTTCCTTATAGCTACTTTGGATGGGAGGGCCCTGGGCCTCCTGCAAGTAATGCTGAAATTCCTGCCGGTAAGTAGGTACAGGTCTTTGTCCTGGATAATTTTCAAATTCTTGTCGAAAGTGTTGCTGATTGGAAGTGTGCTGGTACCCACTAGTGGACTGCTGGCACTGATAGGGCGGCAGCTGATTTGGATAAACAGAGTTACTTTCTGAATATGCTTGGTGAACTGTTTTAGATTCCTGAAGGGGGTATCCTAAATTACTTTGGAGATAACAGTTTTGCGGGTCCTTGCTGAGCACATATGGAGGACAGCCATTTTTCTGCAATAAGGACTGATAGCCATGACTTGGTCCAGCTTGCAGGTTTGAGGATGGATTAGTGGGTGCACGCTTTTTGTGGTCATACACAAACGATGTAATGGGCTCTCTTGATCGCTTTACATTAAAGATTGGCAGAGGACCTGTGACGGGATGTAAAGTTACAGGAGGCAGTTTGTAAACTTATCAATGCAATCCTCTAACTCTACTGTGCTTACCGCTGTTTGTTCTCTTCATATTTCGAATTTTTGAGATAAACTCAGTTTCGGTAACCGCGTAAGGAAAACTTTCGCGCCAGGTCGTTAAAAACGGCGCAATTGCTTAATTGGCGGTTATTTGCTCTGTATTATGAAATTTAAGAAATACAATTTATTCATACATAATTTAATGCCATGTGCATGTGTTTGCATGAGTAGGCAAAAGGACAGCTAGCGCTATAGTTTGCTCTCTTCAGGATATAATTAACTCATGATAGGTATATAAACCAATAAAGTGTTTGCACGCTATATAGCTATCTATATATGGAATTGACTTAATTCTAGCATCAATTTGTTGGGTAGAGTGTGAGGTCCATAATACAGCATTTAGACAGTTAACATATATGCATTCCACATCATTAGGTGATTTATATACAAGATACAGTAGTCTAGCTATATTAATTCAATACATGCATATATACGTACTTATGTCTCTGTAATTTACATAATTATATATAGAACAGTGAGTTAAGTTTAGGACAATAGCAATGCATACACATGCATACACATGCATGCTATTTATGAATGCATTCACTGTTAGCTTTCAAACTCTCTCTGAAACTCTCTCCCTGCTCTTAGGAGAAAGTCTATCATAGTAGATGGAGAAGCTATTAGTGTTGGGAATCTTTCTAGAGAATGCCCTTGAAAATCATCTTCATCAGCAGCCTATATACATGTAAGATATACATAATATGCATAATAAAAAACATAATATATACTACATTTCATTAAACTGTACGTAGCTAGTTATATTTATATACTCACTTTATACACAGAAATAAGTCTTAAACATGTTACAGCTTTGGCAAAAGCTAAAGTCTTTCTACTGAAATCTTCTCCACCAAGCTCCAAGCATTTTGTCTTATAACAGCTGAGTAAGGTTTCTTCTGCTGGTGTGTCCTCATCATCTTCATCTGTATATACGTATATAACTTTAATCTTTATTTACATTATATATACATTATATAATTAAATAAATACAAAAGGATTTCCCATATATAGAACTCAGGGGCACAATACACATGTGCATGTGATGTGAACTTACCAACAGTTAGTGGAGAACAATGAAAGTTTGGTAGGCCATACTGTGAAGGCCTCAAGTAAATCATCATCCAGTAAGCAACATCTACCAGGGGATCTCCATTTTTTGTATATTTCCAGTTGAGGATAGCTTTTATCTTGTACTACGGAAGTTATAATTTACATTTGCAAATGCAAATACAGTATATAGAATGCCCAATGACATATATACGTATACGTATACGTACATGTACGTATGTTTTGTGTTGTAATTTACGCACTAGATTGTGTTTATCTCAGTATTACACAATGTGATGCTTACTCACATCATGATCAAAAATGATGTCAGAAATTGTCAAATTCCCATGAACCATTCCTATATTATATATATATATATATGAATTAAAGTTCATTAATACATCGTATATATATCTTATATGCATTTTTAGGATGTCAACCCTATTATATACATTTCTTTAGGAAAATGGGGTTTCAGAATATTTGTGTGTAAACACAAATGTATATAACAATAAGAATACCTGTGTTTCTTCTAGGAGCTTCTAAGTCTGTAAGTTCATCACAAAAATCAGCTGTTGATGAATCTTTCCTTGTTACTTTTAAAACATTTTGACTCCATTTTGAAATCTATTTTTGTATATTTAATAAAAATACAAAATATTAGTATGTCCATGGCTTATGATGTATAAGTTAAAGAGAAACATTAATGTGCATTAATTTGTGTATATTTTAGAATGTACGTATGTAGAGAGATATGTATATGAAGCTATAAATTATTCACAGACAACTATAATAGTCATAATTTTCTCTTTGATCCATGCATGCATACCTCTTCCTCCCAAAAGACTTTGCCACTAACTGCAGCAGCCTTTTCTTTTAACTTTCCCACCCACCAATTGCACTGCTGGGAGTGTAGTTCGGCTAGAATTTCCATTACTCCATTCATTGCTTTTTCTCTTTTGATCTTTGGTACATCAGATATTGAAGAATGAAGGTGTCCCTGTATATGTGCATGTCATGCAAATGTATACATTCATGCATGCACTCATAAAGGTTAACATGCTAATTTATATAGTTATATAAATATAGTTTTCATGTACTTACTTATTATACTATGTATACATGATGAAGGGTGGAATTCCCAGAAACGGCTGTCTGACCCAGTGGAGAAGAAGATGAAAGAAGGGAAAAGAAGGAAGAAAAGACTCCTGTATCTTCATCCAAAGGTTTAGTTCCCCCATAGGCTCTTTTACAGAATAGGCATAGCATGTAGGAAAATCGTATCTTAGATTTTTCATGCATGTGTGACTTTTGCTCCTCAATCAATTGCATTTTAATTTTAATTTCAAAATGTTTTATTAATTACATGCTTACTTTAACATATTTGGTTATCATAAAGTTAGTTCCAACTTTGTCCTTTTCATATGCATTGCTGTCACAGATAGGTTCTGGAACAGGAATAGTCCCAAATAACTTGGAAATAATCATAAATTCCCTTTTAACCTACAGCATACGTACATACATGTATATGTACAGTTCGTACAGTTGTAATTATATGCGCATGGGATACTCTTGTTACAGTTCATTATATATACATGTACACTTATTTATATATTACTTACATCATACCAAGGATCTTCATCAAACTGCGGTGGTGTGAATTTTACAACGTAATTGTCAGAATGTATCTTCTCTTGATCATCGTTTTGCAGCTCCCATGAAAACTTGTATATGTCTCCTTTGCTATGAGTCAAGAGTATCTTAAATTGACATTTAGTCTAATAATTATGTAATTTATTTGAACTTGTCCTCACCTAGAAAGTGGTCTATATTGCACTGAAATTATTCCACTTCCCACTCCCAACTTCTTTTTAAATATCCTGTTAAATTTCACTAAAGTGATAAAGTTACTGATTAATGAATCAGGAGGAGCCTCTGCCATTATTATTATTCAATCAAAAGGAACTTCTATACACTGTTACACTGAATCTAAAAGTGTTACTGTTATATCTCAAAAACACTTCTTTTAAGCCCTTTCTTCTTATACCATATATGGTTATTGCCCACACATAACTAGCTGTTTCTTGCCCGGGCATGCATATAAGTAGATTCATACTTTGCATGTTTTCATGTCCCTATATATACTGAGTCAGCAATCCCCTCAATGATATATCCAAGAGTATATATAGGCAGGTGAAATGGCACCAAAAATGGCCGTCCTAATTCAATAATACATAAGGAGCCAAGGATTCACAGAAGATCAAGATAAAGAAAAAGACAAAGACTCCCAGGATCACTGATGAAGGGTGGAATTCCCAGAAACGGCTGTCTGACCCAGTGGAGAAGAAGATGAAAGAAGGGAAAAGAAGGAAGAAAAGACTACTGTATCTTCATCTAAAGCTCTCTTTAGGTCTAGTTCCCCTATAGGCTCTTTTTACAGAATAGGCATATAGCATGTAGGAAAATGGTATCTTAGATTTTTCATAAATACAATAGCAGTCAACAATGTTGCCTGTTTATTTGTTACATGTATATGTACTGTGTATCACAGATATATACCCATCTATATATATTGTTTGCTAAATTGTGATGTAAGTTTTTTTAGAAACAGCTACCATTATATATATATAGGTGGCTCTAGTCATATAGCTAGTTAGTCAACTTCAATCTGATATATTCTTGTTGCCAAGATCAACTATGGACTAGAGATTTTGATCACTTTTTTGTTTCAAGCATTTTAGAGTTGTGGTTGCTCAGAAGTAGTACTATAGTGCCACTTCTACTACCACTAAAGAGAGTGGTATGATGACCCTATATGTCTAAGTCATACTGGTATAAAATAAATATGTATCTTAAGAAATACAGTATTCATACATTAATGCCTCTGTCTGTACTTGTGGTGAGCACGAGGCCAGTTCTTATTATGTCTATAAATGTGGAAAGCCCTGCCAGCTTTGCCAATCGGTTCGTGTCTCTTCTCTTCTCTGGTTACCACTCCCATGATGGCCCTTGCAGCGGAGGGTAAAGACTTCTTCTTTCCGGAAGGTAACTGGATAATGGACATCCCATCAGGATTATGGAAAAGGACTTTAGCCGAGTTCCCGCAGCCTCTGGCGATCTTGCCTCCATCGCCAGGTTTGAATTCCACTGAAGACACTTGAGAACCTACTGGTATGCTTTTTAAAGGAAGTATATTTCCTTCTCCTAGAGGAGCCTTACTACCACTGTATACAATCTGCCCCTTCTGCAAGTTCTTAGTAGCCACAAAGTATTCTCTTTCATCTCCAAAAATGACCAACGCTAAAGGTGCTCTGTAATAGTTATACCGTATGTCTTTTACCACTCCTTCGGAACATGAATCTATTTCTGTACTATCTAGCTTTCTAAGCCTCGGAAATGGTATCTTCTTGGATATCTTGAAATTACTAAATGCTTTTCTTTGAACATTTAAGTAGCTACGAATCAAAAGAGCTGACATTTTAAAACACGTGACTTATAAAACCGGGAACTTCAAAAATGGCTAACGGCTGTGGAGCGAAATACGGTAAGTCAACGCGCTGCCAGCAATTAAATTCTACATGATTGAAAGCCTTTATTTATTCGCCAATAGAGTTTACATTTCTAAGCACAGATAATGAGGAAACTGTGTATAATGAAAGTGACTCTTCCATCCTATCCTTTGGAAGCACGCCCTTTCAAAGAAAATCTACAAACTCCAAAAGCACAGGTGCCGGCTCTGTCGGCGCAAAGTCAACTTCAACAGGAATGAAAAGTAGCTTTATGACTCCCTTTTCTAGTAAGCTAATAGATAGAGCTTCTAGTTGGTGTATACACACATAAGAGCTCAGTGTATAGCGAGACCCCGTCGTAGTTGTACATGAAGTTTGCTCCTAATTTTGTAATTGGTGCTAACACTTGTACAGTTCAGTGTATTACTGACCTATGTATGCGTATACCGTATATGTTTCTTTAGCGTTCTATACCTTTAATATAATAGCTGCAAGGAATAGTTCTCGACCCAGTACATCTTCGAGGACAGTTCCTGGCACTGGTAGGAGAACAGCTGTCAGTACCACTGGAAGGAACTCTACACAACAATCTTCAGTAATAGTCGGTATGTCCTGATACACACTCGCTGTATGTACATGTATGTTGGTAGGTACTATATGGATTTAGAGAGTGTCACTATGTGAGATACACAGTATTAATCAAAATAATTAGGAGATTGCTACATATAGGTCAAACACCATTATCTTATTTCATTTCTACATCCACCTTGTGGATAATCAGTGATTGTAGTTTTGTTGGGTCAAACAGCCTACATTAATACTTGAATGTGAGAGGGTAATTATAATAATGGTATGTATGGTTGGGTAAAACTAATATTTTGGAACTTATGAAAAATGTGTGGTTTTCTTGAAGCACTAGTTGAAGGTCGTGGACAGGCTAAAGGTGAAATTGGACTTGCAAGTGTTGACCTTAGGCGGCCAGTACTAATTCTATGTCAGGTAAAATAACTTTGGAACAGACCTCATATCATATACGACAAAATGTACATATATTATATTCTTTTAAAGTTTCAGATTTAAATGTTTTAGTTGCTATACATTTGTAATGCAATATTGTTCCCATCTGTGAAATAGTGATTACATGTATGTACATGTAATTTTTTAGTTTCCAGATACACAAACATATGTTAGACTCATCACAAAGTTGTCAATAATGCAGCCACTGGAGGTAGGTATACATGTACGCACAGTAGTACATATTTCTAAAGTACATATTCCTACACATATTTATACTGTATGTAGATTATAATGCCAAATACTGCTTACGAGGGTCACACTCCAACAAGACTTTATAAGACCATCAGTGACCAGTTCCACACTACTAACCTTGTGACGGTGCAGAGAAAGTACTTTAATGAGGCAAAGGGAATGCAGTACATTAAACAGTTGTGTGTTCCAGAGTATAACACTGTTGAAATGGAAGTGGCCACTAAGTGAGAGACGTTTGGTCAACCTCTTTGTAGCTACAACTTGTATGTATACATATAACAGAGTATAACACTGTTGAAATGGAAGTGACTACTAAGTGAGAGACGTTTGGTCAACCTCTTTGTAGCTACAACCTGCATGTATACAATAATACAGAGAATATATACCTTTAAAAAAGTATGTGTATATACAAATACACTATATCTATGCATATGTACATTGTGAAACTAAGATTGACTTACTGTGTATGTATGGATGCAATATGTAATTAATTTATATATATATTAAGTGTCACATTGCAGTAACACATACACACAGTACATAATGTGTGCAGTCTGTAGCTGGTTTTAGTGTATCATACCATTAATTATAATTTTCCTATTTCGTCTGCTCCTGTAGATACTATTGCCTTGCAACAGCTGCAGTAAGTCTAACGATACAGTATACACTGTAAATAATAAATTTGTATAATATATATGAATACTGATACATACTATCTTTACGTAGGCTGTATTGAAGTATGTGGAGTTTATTCAGAATATTGTGTATGCACCACGGTCACTAAAAGTGGTTTTTAGAGGCAGCGAACAAACTACAATGATCGGTAAATTGCGGGCCACACACCTTTAGGTACCATCCATTGGGAATTCCCCTCTTAGCTCTTAGCTGTGCTGCTGGATAACAGTACATTGGAATACATTCTTATGCTCAAAGTTGCCAATTAGATAGATGTATTTGCAGATTGCTACTACAAATGTTTACCTTTTAAATATGGTGCATGATATGTTTAGTTTTGCTGCAACTTTGGTTGGCTAAATCTTTAACATTTGGAGTCTTTTTAGCTCTCAATGAGGCTAATATAGGCAGATCAGTCAATCAGATAGGAAGGTGTAGGTATTGACATTGGTCTAGTAATGGACCTCATTTACCTTCACTAGATGCTGCTACAGTGAAGAACCTTGAATTGATCAACAATGCTCATAATCCATCTAGCAGTCACTCCCTCTTTGGCATCCTCAACAACACCAAGACAGCAATGGGCACCAGATTGCTGAGAGCCAACATACTGCAGCCACCCTACGGTAACTTAGCAACCATCCATTTACGTACCTACTATATAACTTGTGTAGCTATAATGTGCATCATTAATGACCTCTCTTGCATTCCTATACATACGTACACACATACATGTATGTATGCAGATATAGGAACAGTGAATCTACGCCTGGATTGTGTTACAGGTCAGTATAGAAAGACAAAAATTGTTGTGTTCAATCTATAACTTTATTATTTATTCTTTGCTAGAATTTACAGAGAAAGAGGTAAGTATGTGCACAATTGATCATGTGGCTATATTTATACATATGTTATGGATGAAGGCTTGTTTGTTTCTGTTTATGCGTATGTACTGTACATACATTATAAACTTGTGCTATAAATAGTTACTTTACCGTGATGTTTTTCTTACAAATTGTTTCATAGGAAATGTTTTTGAACTTGCAGTCAGGTGGGTACTTACTTGTAGGATCATCTGATTCTCTCCATGTACCCATTTCAGCCATATTTACCTACATACATATATATGCGTTACACTGTAGTCTGTACCTACATACGTACGTATATATCTATTCTATTCATTTGATATTCTGCAGTTTTGGGTCGCTTCCTTGACATTGATCATCTCATTTCAGTGTGTATCCAAATCCCCAAGCAGGATAGTGTCAAGCTAGCTGAAAACAGGATCACATACATTATCCACCTCAAGCACGTTCTTGAGCTGCTGGAACCACTCAGAACTGGGTTAAAAGAAGGGGAAAACCCTCTCTTGATTGCCTATAAGGAGGTAAGGACACATAATTGCTTTATGGCATAGTCTCATCATTTGACTCTGGATTTTACCCCACCCAATCATGTCTCCTGAGGAGTGCAATGAGCAAAGGGGAGCAGTTTATGTACATATACATACCATATACCATGGTTATGAGCTTTTTTTTGCTGTCTTGCATTATCATCTGTTAAACTGTGTGTTTAGATATTATCTGATCCACGCTTTGCGGTGATATCTGACAAAATAAAGGCTATTATTCATGATGATACTCGGTACCAAAAGGGGACACTCAACATGAGAACTCAGAAATGCTTTGCAGTTAAGGTATCCCGATTTACTGATTACAGTATTATGCAATATTATCAATATAACTTTTACTATACCTTTCTCATCATTTGAATATTGAACAAAATCTTCACACTTGAAGCCCAAAATAAATGGTAAGTACGTTATAATCTCCTTTATTTATAAAATGGTCTCTAGCCTCTGTGTCTGCTTCTGTCCAGGTCTGCTAGATGTGGCTAGAAGGACCTACACAGAAACTGTGGATGATGTTGCAGGTAATGCTTACTGGTATGCACATGTACGTAGATATATGTTGTGGATATTCACATGCACTCAGACATTGTATATAATAGAATTGTGTGTGTAAGTTCGCTCTACTTGAAGAAATTAATTATCCTTTCCTCTTGTGTTTCACTATCTGTATATCTCCTGTTTCAAGTACGTATATATGTGCCCTTTAACCATATCTGGTTGGCATTATTTATATGCCATGGACACATAAATAATAATAATAAATATATACGTACATAATACTAATGTGTGTAATACATTAACATATATACGTACTAATTACAGACTAATTACAGACTCAGTATTGTCAATATTTATACATGTCTATACTGTGTACAGGTTTAGTTCATCAGCTGTCTGAGAGATATAATCTTCCTTTGAAAGTTAGCTACAACTCATCTCGAGGTTTTTACATCCAACTGAACACTGGGTCCGGAGCATCAGGAGCTGCTGCTAGAATGACATCAGATGCACTGCCGAGCGAATTTGTTAAAGTAACCAAACAAAAGAATTCTCTTAACTTTGTTACGTCAGATATGGTGAGTACCATCTGTAACTGTATATATACAGAATCAATTGACATAGGTTCCTCTTCTACAATATAGATTCGACTGAATGGTAAGTAAAACTGCTCTGCATTATGCATATATATTTCTATTTAACAATTATAATTGGATCAGCCATAAAGAATTGTCAGCCACTGCTAATGCATAATATTTGTTTGTGGACTTTGTATAGTAAGAATCCGAGAGTCACTGAATGAAATTTATCTTATGACTAATGTGTGAGTTTATGTCTTTATATTATTTAAGTTGAATTTGATCTTAAGTACGTATCTGCTTTTCACATAGGGTTGTGTCTCAACTGTTGGAGGAAATACGTGAATCAATTGGATCTCTTCATAAGCTCTCTGAGTGTGTCGCCATGCTGGATATGCTAGTCTCATTTACGCACATCTGCACCATCTCTCCCAACTATGGTAAGAATTAGGGCCATACAGCTTGCGCTGATATTATGCTCTAGACTAGTAAAGAGGATTTATGTGTACCTTTTGGATGGTTCATCTTTTGACTCACTTTGACCTTCTAAAGACACTCTTTTGTTGGACATTTTGACCCCGGGGTCTTCTTCAGCAAGTGATGTTGGTCAGCATATGTCCTATTTATAGGCACTTGTTCCACCATTTTTAATGACATCATCAAACACATCATTTCCAGGGGAAGACATACTTTGTTATGCATACATAGCAAAGTTTACTCAATTCTTCTTTGATATTTTGCAAACCTAGACCTCACCAAAAATGTTGAACCATAATAATTATATACGTATATGCATACAGTTATGTATATGGCCATGTCACTGTATTGTATAGTATATAGGAAGATTTCGTGGAAGAAAATTTCGCGATTTCGTACAAAATCAAACATTTCGTGGTTTTAACTTGAAGCATATTGCGATTCCTATACCCATATATTGCTTACTTCAGGAAGTGAAAATTTCACAAATTAGGTCAAATCGTAAAAATCGCAAACATCAAACCTCGCAAAATTTTCCTGCTATATGGTATTACCTTTAACATATGTACCTACAGGTCCAGAGCACACATCAAGCGGCACATAAGATGCACCTAGTATAATACATTCCTAAGGTGTGCACTGTGTGTTTCATTTTCTTCCACAGTCAAACCAGAATTCACTGATACCTTAGCGATCAGACATGGAAGACATCCAATCCTTGATAAGATTACCAATGGAACGGTAGTACCTAATAATACGGTAAGCTGTATGTGTGCATGTTGCTGTAATACCATTACAAACCTGTATTCAGTACTTTCATTTTGTTAAGCTAATATAAACTTTCCTCTTTCATTTGAGAATGATTAAATATAATCACTTGTGGTTTGATTGTTTACACATATATAGTATTCTTCGAGAGAGGCTAACTTTCAAGTAATCACTGGGCCGAATATGGTATGTACATTGATCGATATTGCTATTATCATTCTAAAGCAATAGGTACGATGACATTTCATAGAGTAGCTGCTCAGTACATTTGAATTATTGTATAACCTTTACTAACTGTTACTGTTACTTTGTGACTTTGCTAGAGTGGAAAATCTACATACTTGAAGCAGATAGTACTGATTCAAATTATGGCTCAGATTGGATCATATGTTCCAGCAGAATACGCTTCACTTAGGCTAGCTGATCAGATATTCTCAAGGATTGGAAGTGATGATGATATTGAAACTAACTCATCCACATTCATGCTTGAGGTGAGACCACCCATGCATCCATTCACATTACTGAAGCAATACATATACATAACTACGTACGTACTGTACGTCATTCGTGACTCGTGGATGCCAGCTATAAGTGTGGATACATCCACAAAAACCAATAAATGGCCAGAATTATTTTCTCTGTTATATATATACAGTATATATACATTAAAATGCTTTATAATAGTATTTTTAATTCTTCAGATGAAGGAAATCAACTATATTGTACAGGTACGTAAGTGCCTCTTTAGTTCCATCTTAGATAACACATTTAATCTCTTCCATACGGAAGTCATAAATCCTCATTTTGGTATCCAAATGATTAGAATGTCACAGATGCTTCCATTGTCATAATTGATGAACTTGGCAGAGGTACCAGTAGCGAGGAGGGAGTGGGTATATGTTTTGCTATATGTGAGCATCTATTAGAGAAAAAGGTATGATATGCCTGTGCCATGTGTATGTATATATATATATATACACGTGTATATACGTACATAGCTGCTTCATAGAATGATATTATGGTATGCTTTATAACATCATTCACTAATGGTAAATTTTAAATGTATGTATATACATATACGTAGTGACCTCCTATCATACACAAATGCCATTAGACAATGCGTGCTGTGATGTGCATATCCTACATGAATTTTGTGTTGCATATACGCATTCATTTTCTTTTTACCAGTGGTTTCTTTAGTCACTGTAATATAGTTCATTTATAATTAGTCACACATTCCTTCGCTTCTTAGCCATTTTGACCTACTCAAATGCCATTACAATGGTGTACATATGTATATCAGTTATGGATCATTGCCTTAAACATTAGTTGAAATATATAATTACTTGGATTTTGGCTTTAATTCTTACCTCTGGGCTATAACTACATTGCAGATAAAGAGTACAATATTAATCCTTATTTGTGCTTTACATGTAATACATGAACATATTTATTTTATTATAATTAATGGTAAAACAAGTTCTGTTTCACTTCAGTTATCCGAACTTTTCAATTATCCGAACACTTGTTTCAATTCAACTGACCACAGGGGTTCGGATAAGTGAGGTTGCACTGTATATATTTTATAGTACTGTTTATTGATATGTAGTCTTTCACCTTTTTTGCAACTCATGCCCTGGAGCTTACAAATTTAGACTCTCTTTATCCAAATGTAGAGAAGTAAGTTTGTATACATAAAAGTACATCGTTTGCCATGTAATATACACCTCTATACACATGCAAGTATACGTATGTAATAGTTATACCACACTTGAGGGAGATATATATCTGGGGTGTAATAAACCTTAATTATATTTCACACTTGAACTAGTGATATATATTTCACACTTGAACTAGTGATAAATGTTATATCACCAGTACTCATATTTACTTATCATCACCTTACAATTGATTCAAGTCATATGTGATATATATTAGTTATACCACACTCAAGTGTGCATGGTATAAATAGTACATACAGACATATGACTGTATATACACACTGTGCTTGCATGTACTTTATCACGTGTGTTACGGATCAGTTAGCCAGCTGTAGTTGTATTTACAGTTATCACTTTGAAGTCAAATTTGGAAGCACAGAGGAGGAGCAAAGACAAATATCATACACTCATCAGCTGTCGAAAGGTCGTATGGAAGAGAGGAATTATGGTAGGTACCAACTATGACTGTATGAACACATACAGTGTGTCCTGCATGCTGCAACTGAATTGGTATATACATATGCATACATACAATATGCCCTCCTTTTTTAATCTCATGATTACTATATAATGAAATGAACATTTATATTTAAATAATAATGAATCACTTTTCATCAAGGCCTTTGCACATGCAGACTTAGGGGTCTCTCTAAAACGCGGAACCGGAGCGAATTCCGGAACACGGAAAACGGAGCACGGAATAACGGAAACGCATAATTCGCCGTGGGCGAAAGAGTATTGCCGCAACTGTAGGTTTTAACTAAGTTTTCCTTTGTTAATTCTCACCACTTAGCTAAGTATGATTTTAGGACAAGTTAGCTAATAACAGGAGTGTTACATACCTGCCAGTCCATATTCATACATGTGGCCGAACAATAGTGTGAATACATTAAGTATAATATGCGCACGTACGCTTGGCCCTCACAAATAGTTAGCTACTTGCCTATTAGTGGTACAAGCTCAGCTTGCAAGTCCAATAACGGCGATTTCTACATACAGTATACTTTGCTCGTGCATTTAGTCGAAGAACATCAATGAACCGTTTACGTACGCATTATCAATTGCTAGTTAGCTACCTAGTTCGTTCGTAATTATAGTTGTCGCTAATCTCACGCAAGCCTTCCATTCTCTGCTCTGTATTCCTGCACGCTGCGTAAATCAGTTGCGCCTGCGAATCGAACGAACCAATTAGCCCACGGCGAATTATGCGTTTCCGTTATTCCGTACTCCGTTTTCCGTGTTCCGGAATTCGCTCCGGTTCCGCGATTTAGAGAGACCCGCCCAATTAATTCTTCTTTATTATACGTACATGTATTTCATTTATTCATATAAACTACATATATCTTGACTATGTAAGTTATCGTTAACTTGTGTAGGAATACAATTAGCTGAGACTTCCACCCTACCAAAGTCTATTATAGAAGATGCTAAGGGAATACTTCAAAGAATCCAAATAGCTCAAAAGGTATAATATATTGCCTAATACTTTTATATGGCTGCATACTAGATTAAGTAGTGTCATTGAAATGTCCTATATATGCACTTGAAACATAAACCTGGATGGTAAAAGTATCTAAATAACATCTGTACAGGTGCTATGTTAATACAAAAAAAACAATTCTGTAGGAATCAGAGGCAGATATGCAGTTGCAACTCCAACGAGGAATATTCCAGTTAGCTACTCATTTAGTACAATTGGCCAGAAATTCTAAACTAGACCAGTCCAGCTTAGGAACTTATGCTGCATTCTTAAAAGACAAGTACTCATGGCTGCTTAGTGACAGAACAGGAAGTGCCAGCTGTAACAACATGGTTTTGAGTCACTCAAATACTGAAGAATAAAATGTATATTGTGAAATGTTATGAAGACTATACTTTCGAGGATTAATATATATATCAATTGCAATTGAATACAATACATATCAATTACCGTATAGCTTTAAGTCCCATATGTTATCGATCAGTACATTACAGTAAAACCTCTAATAGCGGACTCTCCGAAAAGCGGACAACCTCTGTACAGCGGACAAATCTTACGCCCCCGATTGACTTTCCCATAGAACTAGTACATTTCGAACCTCCGAGTAGCGGCACCTCTGAACTCCGGACAACGGACACTGACCAAGCCTCAGACTGATCTCTGACAATACATACTGACCTCCGAAAGCGGACAGTTAAACTAAGGACGAGACGAAACTAATACGATAAAACGATAATAGTACAGTGAACTAAATTAGCGTAAGTCATACGTAAGTATCTAGCTACATAAAATAGCTACCGATGCGTATATACGTACAGTAGTCTCAAGTGAATTTCGGTTCCGCCCGCTAGCTCATTGCGCTCCTATTTTTTCAACTATTCAAAGGTCGATAAAAGTGGCCTTAAACCTGATTGGTCTAAGCGAATGATTTATCCATTTGGTAGTTGTTCATTTTAACTGTCCTAAAACCACTCGTACCAAACCATCTAATAGGAAGTCTTGCTTCTGAGGATCGTGCCCAGCATAACCTTTAAGTTAGTAAACCGTTATGTTAGTAAAATGTTAGTGTTTGTAGCTTCCTATAATTTGGTGTGTATTTATTGCATCTCTTGGATCTTGCTCATGAGCCATAATATAGTGTCACTATAGGTCATACGTAAGTAACATACGTTAATCCACAGATTGGCCTGCGCAAACCGTGGATTAACGCTTTGCGCAGGCCAATCCGTGGATTGTCCGAATCCGTACTTTGCGCAAGACATATATAACTGGTAGCTAGTTACTATTACACAATTGTTGTTTAGAGGGTTATTGATGGGCCGACCTCCGAGAAGAGGACAACCTCTGAATAAAGGACAAGATGGTGGGTCCGAGCGTGTCCGTTATTCGGAGGTTTCACTGTATTTCCATGAGAGCCATGCAGTCTTTTTAATGGATTTCAGTTCACAGCCACAGCAATTTGATGTATATCTCATTGGAGAGTTATGTATATTTGACTATGAAATTTCATGATGCATGGAAAAAGCTTTCCTTAAATCAAAGACAAACAGTTTTGTATTTCACAGTACACCAGAGAGAAATGCACACATATGTATACGTATATGGCTGCTATACCACAACAAGGATTAAATTTTGTATATAATTTATATTACAGTGTAACTTGCCATGTATTTATATATATCCATGTAATGCCAGTTACCAAACCCATTTAGTAACATTAATATCCAGTGCTTCCAGCTGCACACGGTTCAAGTCTATCCATGTCTGAAGCATGGCTGTTTGATTTTTGCTGTATGGATATGAATAAGTTGAATGTCTCTTGAATGTTCCAGTCAAGTCCTGGTGTCTAACTAAGCAGTTCAACTTTGCCTTTGTAACTTCCAAATCAAGGAAACGCACCACTTCAACTAGTTCTGCTTCTAAATTTGTTTTTAATGATTCATAACTGAGAAAATGAATATTTAAATTGTTGGCTCTTCTAAACACACTTCGCCATATCGAATCCCAGTGACGGTAATACATTTCAAAGGGCTTGTCTGGTATACTTACATTTGTAGCGCTTGCAAAAGATGATGTGTGGTCTCTAAATTTTTGAAAGGTATGATATGATAAAAAGGCATGCCAAGGATTGCGGTACAGAAAAATCATTTTTGTAATCCACGGATTAACATCATGTGTTTTTATGGCTACAACGGAGCCATCAGCTATTTCTTCACCAAGCATTCCGCCACAGAGTAGCCTCTTGTCCTTGTAGACAGATCCTGTGAAGTATCCCGTCATTTCCTCCAAGAGAAGCCGACACCAGGTATTCCCTGATCCAGGAAAACTAACTAATCCAACCCGTTCCGTTTTATTTTTCATGAATTTCATTTCCAGGTATCGTGTACAAGTCCTTTTCTCGAACTGAAGACGGGGTTTCTTGCATTGCTCGGTGACATTACGGCCAAATTCTTTTTGTATATCAGCCAAAGTAAATATATGTCCTTGGTTACTGATGAGCGATTCGGCTAAATCGCTATCGGTTATTATACTATTGGTTGACTGACGAGGCAATGGTTTTCTTGACAGATTCTTTGCTAAAGTAGGCACTGACGGGCCAGAACTAAAAGCATTTCTTATCACGGCATCTTTCGGCAATGCATTTGTAACTGTTAAGGGAGTTGAAGTTTCTCTAACACTTGGTTTCCTAGGGTGGTGTTCAAAAAACGGTGCGCGTTTAAAGAAAAGGGAACCTACGCCAGTCACAATGATTAACAATATAAGCTTGGTTTTTGACAGCCTTTTAGTACACAGCAATCGGAAGAACATATTCTCCGTGCTGTCTTCGTGCTCTTCTCTTCTCAATATTTGTCCGACGCACGCCTCGTTGCATTACAAGTCAGGGTTCTGGTGGCCCGGAAGCTTTAGTTATGAATAAGCAATGGGATGGCCAGGCTGACCTCCACACCTCCAAGTGTTAACTTATAGCATAGACTATATAAAATGATGTTTTGTACAGGTTATGGTAAAGCCATTATAATACTTTACTACGTACGTATTTCAGTATGCATTAGCCTTATTACTGTCTTTTTCGTTACTTTTTGCTAGACTAACTTTTGTAGAACTAGTCACTGGTGCAACACTGCCATTCCTACTTCAAACATCATTTTTTCTAATCTTTAATTACTCTAACTATATGTTTGACTACAGAATGGTCGCGGCGTTATTGCGACCGTGTAGCAGCAAACGTTGTCAGACCCTTATGGAGCAAGTATTGTGTCAGTTAAGGTCTTGCAAACTTGCAAACAAAATTGCAAACTAGGGGAGAAGGTGAGAGATATACACTACGAGTGGAATAAAGTTTCGGAAGTGGAAATGCATTTTCAGAAAATTCTGTTCGTCATTAGCATTTAGAACAGCGTACATAAACAACTGCAGATAGTTTTAAGTTTGCCCATATTCGAAGGAATACTACAGAGCTCATGAAAGTCAATTACCATTCAGTTAATGGATAAATTACAAACGGTTGTGGTTAGTGTATCAGACTCTGTGAACCAAAATGGCCACATTTTTATTCGCAACTTACCTACGTGACTAATTGGTGTTGGCAAAGACAATGGATGACATAGACTTCAAGGATTCCTCATCTGAAGTAATAAGATTGTTTGTTTCCTCCGTATATTCCTGTTATTGTATTGTCTCACACTCGTAAATCGCTAAGATAATTAGAAGCTAAAGTTTGCCTATATACGTATGCAGACTGTTAGCAGGTGTCTCTCCATGGTTTATCGTGCCAGGGTTTATATTTCTGTTTATTCAGGAAGAAGATGAGGCAATGCATGAAAATCTGCTGGATTCTGTGTATGCTATGAACAAAAGGAGGTATTAAAAATGCATTAAATGATAGTGGCATTGACCTAAAACCTATTTCAAACCTCTAGGACATTGTGTAGAGAGCCTGACTAAAGAGTGAATGTGTTTAATGCCATGTGAGTGTGTGATTTGAATGTATTGATGTACGTTCGTAGGTCCCACCATTACACCAGGACAGAGCCATCGACTAGACCCTCAGAGTATCATCTAACAAGAGGAGAAGGTGTAGATTTGTGTGCCATTATATTCACTGTCACCATATTGTGTGCCATTATATTCACTGTCACTATATTGTGTGCCATTATATTCACTGTTACTATATTGTGTGCCATTATATTGACTGTCACTATATTGTGTGCCATTATATTGACTGTCACTATATTGTGTGCCATTATATTGACTGTCACTATATTGTGTGCCATTATATTGACTGTCACTATATTGTGTGCCATTATATTTACTGTCACTATATTGTGTGCCATTATATTCACTGTCACTATATTGTGTGCCATTATATTGACTGTCACTATATAGTGTGCCATTATATTGACTGTCACTATATTGTGTGCCATTATATTCACTGTCACTATATTGTGTGCCATTATATTGACTGTCACTATATTGTGTGCCATTATATTCACTGTCACCATATTGTGTGCCATTATATTCACTGTCACTATATTGTGTGCAATTATATTGACTGTCACCATATTGTGTGCCATTATATTCACTGTTACCATATTGTGTGCCATTATATTCACTGTCACTATATTGTGTCTTGGCTACATGCAAAATTCGGGGCCAGAGGGGGGAAATGAAAATTTTCAAAATTTAGGAGGGCAATGGTATGAGGGTGTCAAAGCAGTTTATATTAACTTCCCAAAAGTCTAGGGGGGCAAAATCAATCCATTCCCCCCTGCCCTCCCTCTATGCAGCCCTATTGCCATATTATGTCTTGTTATATACGTATATAATAGTGAATAGTAACCACGGTAACCAAATACATTATTAGATATTGTACCTCCTATGTTTTGTATAAGAACATGTGTTTATTGTATGTAATAGCTGTCATATTTCTAAATTTCAGTTTTATTATCACTTTTCTATGTACATTTTAGATGAGCAAGTAAAAGTTGCAGAGTTAGTGAACTCTTTAAAAGAAGCAAAAGGTTTTAAATCTCTCAAAAAGAGACTGGTAAGTCTCACAACTTGTAAGGTGAACTATCACTTCCATCCCAACTCTCTGCCCTTAGAGACCAATTGAAGAAGAATCGGGCAAGGTGTTACCTCCACTTCCTAAAGTGGAGACCAACAAGGTGAAGTGTTCAAATAGTCTATACAAGCTATCCTTCCTAATTCAGTGTAGAGCGTACTTTATACATACATATACATATAAGGAAAATAGGGGAACTTTAAGATCAGAAACCGATCGTAAAGCATCAATATCATCATCGTGAAGCTCTGGATAGTGCCCCTGCCCAGGGGAGAGACTTTGGTTCCCATTAAGTGGACACTTTGGTTCTGCCCATTAGCTCATTGTGCTCCTCGGGGGACATGAGTGGGTAATTCCCCCCACCCCCTTGAAAATGACAAAATTATATGCTATATATGTGCTAAAATGAACATTGGATATACATCTAACAAAATATAATATTTTTACTTAAAGTTGAATTGTACACATTAACACCAAATAATGCGTTATTCAAGTTGAAATTTCTTTTAATTATTTTTCAATTGTCAGGAGTACAAATACATCCATTTGCATATTATGTTCTATACGCATATGGATTTCTGTTGCTAAAGAGTCCGCCAAGGTAGTTGGCACTGTATTGTAGCCCATGTGCAACAGATTTTTCATATGATAGTACTCTCCCTCTCTGATAGAACTAAAAGTACTCCATATCTCTTTCTCACTGTATGCTTGTTACTGTAATAATATCATTTTCACTATTGTCAGGCTCAACGGAAAATTGCTCACTCTTTGGCAGTAAAACAAGTGTCAAAATGGATTCCAACTGTCAAAAGAAACAGAGAAGTGATATTCATATATTACTATTACTAGATAGAACCAATTACAGATTTCTTATTTTCTAAGTAGGCTGCTCATTTATATTTCAATCAGCTTGAGTCAAAACCTCCTCCCAAATCCATCAAGACACTGGTCGAGTCACATGAGGTAAGTGTTCTTACACTGTACTCTTCAGTTGCTGTCTATTATTAGAAAATCAAATGTATGATGTACGTACATACATATGTACTATACGAAGTGATAGGGTTTATTTGTCGCGATCATGATGATATATGAAATATTGCTGATGAAGACCTATGGGTTGAAACGTTATATTCCAAAGATTTAATGTTGCTGTTGCTCAATAAACTTCATATATCAATATGTACTATACGTACATATATAGGGTGAAAATATGTAATGTATGTAATGTATGTAATGTGAAAATAATTTAATTACATAAACCAGTACAAAAGTTTTAATGTGATATGTAAACAAGCAATTTTCTCCTTTTAATGGCTGCTACAAGACTATTGTCTTCATTTTCACCATTTTAAATGATATGTCTAATCACATGACTATCACATGACTACCACATGACTGCATCACTTTAGCCAAGGACTCCTCTTGAGAAGGAAATTGCTGAGCTGTTTGCCAAAACCGACCATGTTGTTGTTGATAAAGAAGAAGGCTTAACTAAAGCAGAAAAGAGAGCATTGGAGAGAATGAATGTTGAAGAGGTACGTATGGTCTTAAGGTCTTAAGTGTTTTCTAAGAGTAAACTTCTGTAGAATAAGACACCATTTTGGATATAATTTTTCATTAATTGGGTATGTCCTCTGGTGATTGTCTCTTTCTTCATGGAAAGCATATACTGTATATATAATCTGTTGTTCTGTTATTTGTTATTGTTCTCTTTGCTATCTTGTCAGACCCACAAGCTGTAATGTGAAAATGCCTTGCATGAGAGATCTGGGTACATGTTTTGTTACTTTTGATCTGTTGAGAGTGGATAAACAGATGTTTACAGGTAACTGTTTGTTTTTATTGTAATTCAGGCCAAAATGAGACGCCAAGAGTTGCAGAAAATTAGGACACTCATGTTTCATCAGGAAAAAAAGTTTAAAAGAGAAAAGAAAATTAAAAGTAAAAGGTATGTAGGTCTTCAAGCACTTTTTGCTGGCATTATTACACTTAAATTGTAGGTTTCATAAAATTAAACGAAAGAAGAGAGAAAAGGAAGCTAAAAGCCTCCTGGAGAAGGAAGGAATTAAAGTAGAAGAAGTAGAACAGACATTGCAGCTAAGAGCTAAGGTGAGCTACATCTCATTTGTACGTATGTGCATCATTGATGCAGGTTTTGTTAAGAAAGATTTTTACCATTTCTGAGGGGAAATTTCATTTATAAAATACTAAAGCTGCAATATGGTTATATCTGTCCAATTAACTCCTACTGTCAATATGCAAGACCATTCGGCAGACCTCAAATCTTCTCTACTGCTATGTACGTATGTGTACATATGTACCTGTAGAATTAGGTTTGGACTGGAAGTTGTAGCATTCTACAGTATATACCATCCTTATTACATGATACGTACATTGCATGTATTGCATAAGTGTTCATTTGGCATATGTATTCAGGAGCGTATGACATTGAAACATAGCAGTCGATCAAAATGGGCAAAACGTGTTCTAAAGACTGGAATGAAAAATGATGAGGCAAGCCTTTACAGTGTAATAAACAATTAAGAACATCTTACTACTAAGTTATAAACTTGTTAATCATGATGTTGATGTGTTCACAGTTGAAGAAGATGTTGTCAGAGTCCCATCAATTGGGGAGAGAGTTGAAGGAGAAGGTAGTTGCTACAGTCTCCGACCAGGAAGAATCAGATGAAGAAGAACAATACCTGGAGAAGTTACAAGAGGATCCAGAGGACACACCCACTAATGATGACGGGGGTCTCCTCATAAGTACATCAAAAAATCCCTGGTTATCTAGTAGTGATGCAGGGGCCTGTGAACAGCCATCAGAGAGGAATGAAGTAGCAGACCTAAAGACAACAGGTAAGAGGCCACCCTGTATGGCTAGGTATGTAGGTAGGTCCTTGAGTGTTATCCAAGTCGGTAATCACTGTCAGGTATATGTATGGCTATACCCAAAGACAACCAGAGTGTTTGTGTATAATAGAGTAAGGATTCCTTCTAACTGTGTCAAACCTATCTTTTGAAAGGATCATCTTTCGACTTTTAGAGTGTCTAAAGACGCAGTTTTCTTGTTTCTTCTTGCTATTAGACGTTTCGACCCTGAGGGTCTCGTCTTTAGATGCTCTAAAAGTCGAAAGATGATCCTTTCAAAAGTTAGGTTTGTGTATAATAGCAGTCTTTATGACTACATATGTACGTACATAGCTACACTATGTAGTTTAGGGAACCACAATGCTTTCACTCTTTCAGATAATAACAATACAAAAGAAAAAACTAAAATGGAGTCAGACAAAACTCATTCCAAAAAACCTGGGGCAATTACTATTGATGCTGCCAACTTTCTAATGTTGAACCTGGAAACAGATAATATGACTTCCTCAAACCAGGAGACCGATCGGATCATGACCATCAAAAGTGCCTTTGCCAATGATGACGTTGTTCAGGAATTCTTAAAGGAAAAGGAGGAGTTGGTAGAAGGAGATAAACATGTGGAGACGGATCTTACTCTACCAGGGTGGGGTAGTTGGGCAGGTGAAGGGGTCAAACAGAATAAGAAACGTAAAAGAACAGTCAAGAAATTAAAACCTGAAGTCAAGCGGAAAGATTCAGACTTGAAATATGTTATCATAAGTGAAGAAAGAGATACAAAAATAGCCAAACACCAAGTACGTAATTGATGATTACCTGATCATCTTATTATGTAGTAGAGACTTAATAGAGTAAGGATTTCTTCTAACTGCGTTGAACTTATCTTTGGAACTTCTTCTTTGACGCTCCCAAAGTCGAAAGATGACCCTTTCCAAAGATAGTAGAGACTTGAAAAGTCTAAAGTGCACCAATTTCCTATAGCATCACTATTATATTAAAGAATATTATACTTAGAATAGACTGTTTACTCCTTGACTTATTACAGCCTAGATAAAGCTCTCACTTTCCACTGTGTCTTACCACCCTTTGTCAGTGACTCTGGGAGTCTTTGTCTTCTCGTCTTCTTCTGTAATTTAAATCTAAGTGCTTAATCTGTAATTATATGAACTTTTACTAGCTATTAACTTGTAAATATCTTCAACCATGTACTTTGTACTGAAAATCTTGTTACTGATCTTACTGTAAAATAAGAGGTTAAACTTGTTATATGTACGTATCTGTTTGTCTGTTTATATACTGAACTGAATATATAGGTGAGTACCATACCTCATCCATTCAAGAACCGTGATCAGTTTGAGAAGGCACACTGTCATCCGGTTGGTAGGCAGTGGAACAGTGAAAGCACTTTCCAGCAACTGATCAAGCCTAGAGTTATCTTGCCTACAGGAACCATCATTTCACCTATTGAAAAACCAACTGCCTCTTTTAGAAGAAGCAAACGGAAGTAGTTTACACTTTATTGGAACACTCTTGTTACATACAGTCATTTTACCTGTGTGTAAAGAAATTAGAAATTATGTCTTATATATACTATGATACACGAAAAAGATGGCCACCAAGTAGGGTGGGCTGTATATACAGGCACACAAGTAAAAAAAATGGCGGATGTTTGGGAGCATTTAAACGACGTCCAGTATCAATGTTCTTGCGGCCAATTCACGGCTTTATTCAACGAATACTTCTGTAAATACTGCCAATCCATTAAGTGTTTGGATTGTGTGACTACACTGGTACGAAATAGATCCACGTATTACTTATAGGAATACTTTTCCATATATAAAGATTTGCTTTTGTACATTGTGTCGATACTCTATCGTTCATGTGGTTTAAGAGGACATCCCTAACTCCATTTTACAGCCGGAGCTAATCTTTTGCCCAAAATGTTTCGGTACCACATCCGGGAGCGAGAAGAACAAGCGATCTCAGTGAGTTCTCCTGAAGTGTCAAAGCCCACATTTCACAGAAACGTGCTTTGTATAAAATAAGTACTTGAATACTATAAGTATACCCGTGTATATATTCACCATAGTTACAAAGACTTGTTACGATATGTATCTACTTTAGTGTTTGAAGGTCTGTTTGGTTGAGAGCTAGTAGATAGCTGTTAGCTGTATTATCTGTTTCCTTACGTAGTTGCAATCAGTGCTACAAATGCCCTCGCTGTTGTTCGGGATTATCACATTTCGAATCATCTTCATCTGATGAGAAGTCAGAGGAGAGTTAGTAAACTAGATCATTCCGTTTAGCCATCCAATCATCTTCCTGGTCATTACTGTGATTTACCATCTTCCATTGTATGCCATACTGACGAGTCCTAATAAGGACAAAACAGCTGTCTATGGCTTGACCATCTTTTTGATCGGCTAGGGGGAGACTCTTGTTCCCATCAAGCAAACTTTGGTTCCGCCCATTAGCTCATTGTGCTCCTCAGGAGACACGAGTGGGCAGGGGTAATATCCAGAGTTCAATGATGATGATATCAATGCTTTAAGATCGGCTTTTGATCTTAAAGTTACCCTATTTTTCCATTTACCATCTGATTAACCATCTGAACATTCTTGAATCTGATCAACCATTCAATAGATAGGATCCTCTCCATCTTCCACAATCCTTAATGTCATGTTCACATATGTAGCTATATATGCGTTCTTCCATATTAGGTGACAAGTCAACTAAAGTATTTCTTCAATGCCTGTTTTGCCACTGGAGCATCCGTGAAGTTGATATTCCAGACCAAGATTCAGGTATGTATGTACGTGCATATGTGTACCAGCTATTGCATCTGTCTAAATGTTTTTGTCTCCATTCTCTTATGGTGAATATGATTTGTTTTTACGTTTAATAGTTATACATACATGTAGATATGTGCATATTTCTCAAGTTTGTACTTTCCTCAGTTCTTGATTTCAAGGAGCCAGTTAATGAAAACAAGAAACGTGTAAGTTTTAGTGACTGCTATCTTACTGTCTCCCCAATCTAAATCTTAACTTGTGTGCATCATTATACCTTATGAACATATGTATACAGTACAGACCAAAAGTAACGCTTACACTGAGTGACTCGCGAGATTCAAGTGTGAGTGCCTTGACCTCATGAGTGGAATCATATCGAGAATATAGTGAGAGGGTAAAGCGAGTGCTCAGGACATCAAAGGCTTTAACAATTTTATATTGCTATTAAAAGGTACCAAAAATACATGAGAGCCCCTCAAAAGCACCACTCAGGAATCGAGACGATGTTGTGTTATTCGACTATAATACCACTGATAAAGGATTACTACGTATGTTTTTATACGGTACAACTCAAGAGAGAAACTGAAGTTTTCGAGTGACTTGTGCTCTAATCTCGCGAGTGTAAGCGTAGCTTTTGTACCATATATATTAACATTGTAATCCTTTATTTCTCTCTTGAGTTAAGCAGATGTTCTCTTGTGTGTCTGTTTCTTCAAGAAACGCAAGACCTTTCTATATTCAGTGTCTATATGTATGTGTATTGCATATGTGTTTAGGTTCAAGAGTTGATAGATCATTACAAGCAGATGGCGTTGGCCGATCGTGTTGAAAGAGATAAGAAGAGGAAAGCATATAAACGACTCACTAAACCTTACTCTCCTCTTCTGGTTAGTTTAAATGAATCTGTGTCTTTCTTATAATGCAATGGATTAATCAACCCTACGGATACAACATATGGGACCAAGGCTGCATACCCCCCAGACCTTTGGGAACCCCCTAAACTGCTTCAACACCCTCATACCACTGCCCACCCTAAATTTTGAAAATTTTCATTTTGCCCCCTCTGGCCCCAAGTTCTGCAAACAGCCTTGGGGACTATGTTGTGTTAGTGTGTACACATATGATTGATGATGGTACTACCCTGACCACTGTCCCTGTTTTCACTTTGTTTATATGTACATGCAGGAGCCAATAAGGAATCCAAAACTTAGTCCTCTCAAGTAAGTTATTTGCATGTATAAGTTGTATGATGCACAGTTCCTGTCCATTATTGAAGTTTTGGATAAAATGGATTGAAGTGTGTAACTATAGTCTCTATTTTGAACTTAAGAGTCGCCAAAGGCAGTTATAATTCTTTGTGCAATGTCTGATCATGTTTGAAGTGTTCTTCTAATTCTTAGACACTCTCCTGGCACACCTCAAGTAGATCCTCATGCGGTGGCAGCTGTTGCCTTGGAGGAAGTGGAAGGGTTACCACGGGAACTGTACACAAAACCAGTAGCCCTGGATGATGGTTAGTACTATTTTAGTAAAAGTTGCAGATTTTTATTGAGTATCTGGACAGAGTATTCTGACCTTTTCAACCATTTACCCAAGTATTGGTATTTTCCTGTTTATCCTCCTGAGCAAATTACTGAGATTTGTAAACATATGAAAGAGAACTTGTCACTGAAATCGGCTGTCCTGGGTTTGATTGCCAGTGATTGTTCTTAATTTGTTTTTCCCTCTATAAGATGACATACGTATGACATGGTTGTGGTTTGATTATCACTTGATTGTACATAATGTCAATAGCTCTATTTAGAGGCAGGTGTACTACAGTGTTTACACTGTCTAATGCAAGCATGCGCAGACACTACGTACCCTGCCATGCTCTAACATGTAAGATGTCTTATTCTCTCTTATACATTTCTTTCCAGTGTCCACTATTGAGCAGAGACTGTCACACCCATCCGTCCAGCCCTCTTCTACAATGTGAGTGTTCATGTCTGAGACTTCTATGTGGGGCCATCTAATGATAATCATATATTTTGGTGATCTAGCTATATAGTAATGTTTTGCATTTTTGGAATCCCTCCCCTAGGGATTTTTGGCCCAGATCATTTCCACTAGCTGCTAAGACCTTAAGAAGATGTGGGGTATGTGGTACCTTTGTATGGCGTACATACATACTGTACATACTTATACGTACGTATAGGAAGTCATTTATTCTGGTTTCTTTTATTTAGACTTGTGATCGTATTCTGTGTAAATCAGAATTTAATCCAAAATCTGCAAGATTGAAGTTGCAACTTTTAGCAAGGTGGATATACTAGATTGTACATGATGTATTACACAATTAAGTGACTTGTGACTTAAGTATTGTACTGTAAGACTTGTTTGTGTCCCCTACATGTAACTAAGACAAATGACACACTGTGAGCCAGCCTCTATGTACTGGTCAAATCACACAATAGTGTATCACGTGACCCAGTGGACAAGAAAGAAGAGAAGCCAAACTGTATCCTCATCCAATGCTCTATAGGTTTGCCCTAAGTCATTAGTCTAAGAAACTTGTGTTTCAGTCTATTCTCTTTAACTTTATTAGATAACCATAGTTTTTGTGAATATGGTGTTTTAGATTATTCATACAATGTAACATACATATGTACTTTAACAAACTGCCAATTTGGTTTCAACTTCAAGGTAAGTAACTTGCCACATTTATGTTCAGTGAAATGAGGTTTCAGTGAGTATGTTTCTGTACCTGTATCAAAATAGCTGTCTTTCACAGGTTTATAGTGCCCCAAATAGCAGTGAGGAGACTCAAGACACTGTCTTTGGAGGGCAAACCCGAGTATAATCTGTGGATCACTAATCCAACCACTCATTTTATGAATCTCTCTTTTGAGCAAGTTTCTGATGATGTCATAATTGAGAAAATACAACCCACAAGCAAAGTAAGTCCTAATAGTTTTAGCAGTTACATGCTGTATATATGCACATACTACAAGACTAGACATTCTTTATTTTCCAGTGTTCTTAGCTGCGTACTATCACAACTTATACATATGAATAATGTAATACACCATTTTCCTACATGCTATGCCTACTCTGTGAAAAAAGGGGAACTAAACCTGAAGAGACCTTTGGATGTACTTCTTATGTTCCACTGGGCCAGACAGCTGGTTTAGGGAATTCCACCCTTCATCAGTGACCCTGGGAATCTTTGTCTTCTTAATCTTTTGTATGCTGAAGGTCCTTCTTGTTAAGCGTGGGTGTAAGTGTATGGTCTAACAGCTATTGTCTATTTCACGAGCAGACCACCTCCCTTTCTCTGCTACATTGAGACTGATTGAATTACATCATGGCCCTTCCCAGTCATCTGTATGAAAGTATTAGTAATGGGCAGTGATTACGCAAGGTGTCAATTTGACAACCATTGGTAGACCCTAATTTGTCTCATCACCCATGCAATAGTGAAGCAGGGACTAGCAGCTATTTGACTAGTATGGGTAATGTGCTGTATTGTATTCACGTGTACAAGATCAGTGCCTCTGTGTCTTTATAGTTTGATCTTCCAGATTGTCAGTTTACAATTCCACCAAATGACGATGTCGCTGATGCCCTAGAGACCTCCATAGATGAAACCAATATAGAACAGTCAAAGTAAGTGCAGGACCGCTCATTATATTAATACAGATTGCACTGTGTTGTTTGTGTCCAGCTTACAGACCTTGAATCAACTGTATAGAAGCTTGGGTATTCCTATAACTCTATATTGTGTGGCTACTATAGTTTTGGTTTCCATTCTCATCAGTGATTTTTGGAGTGATTTTGTTGTCTAGACAAGCGTTTTAAGGCCTTTAGTACGTTTGTAATGATTACATAGGAAAGTGAAGTAGTATGTTCAGTGATTTCTTGCTGCACTCCAGATATAAATGTGGCAGGTTTGGTCTATAGTGAAGCCAGAAGTCTGTGATGTAGGCTTTATATTTATGATACACATCACTCTGCTCTCACAAATATGCTTTCTTTGGAGTTATATTGTACCTTTTCTTTTCAAGCAATACACGTACAATTCACTTTCAGCTGTGCACATACCGTATAGCTGTAAATTTTGGTGGCAAATTTAGTTTGGTGCATGGATTGGCAGTTTCGAGGGCAATCATCCAATATCTCAACCACCAAACTACACCAAACATAAGAGAAAACTGTCTTGTCAGTAACATCACCAAAATAAAATCTGCCAAATGCCATGCTTTGGGCAATCCACCAAATATTCTTCCTATACTCAGGTGTTTTGGCAACTACTGTATAGGTGGAAATAATCTAAATTTCCACCTATATATAGTAGTTGCCAAAACACCTGAGTATATCAACAGTGTTCTATACACAGAAAACCCCTGGCTTGTGGCAGTTGTATTTACGTATTTCTTTGTAGTAAGTGTATGGTTATTATGTTATGTGATGTAGGTACATATTGAGTAGAAATCCTGGTGAACTGCATATGAAGCTCAGTGCCAACCCACCCTCTCAAGAGACACAATCGTATAAGGTTCAGACTAGGCATATTTATTATATATAAACAAGTCCAATTTAGCACTGTTATCAGTCTGGTATGACAATAATTTAATGTATATTTTACCCACCTTCTTACTGTATAAATTACATTAAGAACAACATGCAGCTGTTAATACATACTTATGTATATATGCATTTATTCAAGTTACATGTTCTCTTTAATATGCAGTATTTCGTTCTATTTGTATCATGTCGGAAAACGTTTCTCTTGTTTACTTTCAATGTAGTTCCTTGTTCTTCTGAAATATACAACATCAGATGATGATGATTCTAACACACATCAGGTAGTTGTGCTGATTAACCCAAACAGCTAACGTGCCAGAGACCAAAGTGCATTGTATAGATTAGAGTTGATTGAGAGTTTATAGTAGAAAGTTTAAGAAGAAACCCTTTATTCAATAGTTGCCTTAACAATGTACATTCATAAATCACTATATAGAAAATACATGCGCAGTTTATCCAACAATATTGTATTTTGTTCATATTCACTATAATATTATATTTACTTTACATCGTGGTTTGTCATGTACGTATAATATATTATATTATTGACATGAATCAATGGAGTTTCGGGTGAGGAGAGGCAGACCTCTCTGTTTGGCCATCTTTTTGGTATCCCTATTGGTCTGCTACGCTGACAAGAGTGGCAGAGATAACTTAGAGAGGTGCGTATCTATGGCTGAAAATCCCGATGATAGCTCATCTGGTCTAACAATGTCGCCAATAAAGCAGTCACAGCTGTTCATTTAGTAGAGCTTTTTAATTACCTTATTGACAACATTTATGTATGTGTAGACGGTTCTGTATTTAAGCAATGCGTAGGTATCCCTATGGGTACTGACTGTGCCCCTGTAGTTGCTAATCTTTTTCTGTTTGCCTATGAATATGAGTTTATGAAAGGACTACTTAAGGATAACATCACCCTAGCTATTAAATTTTCCAATACTTATAGGTATATTGATGACCTTTTAGTATTAACACAATGATTTCGAACTGTCAATTAGTGACATTTACCCCAAAGAACTTATTCTTAAAAAGACAAATACCATGCAACCCTAGGAAATCCCCCTTTTTAGACTTAGATATATAACCATTACTAGTAATCAATTTATCACTAAAGTGTATGATAAGCAAGAGGACTTTAACTTTGATATAGTAAATTTCCCCCACTTAGACAGTAATATTCCTAATACCCCAGCCTATGGTGTCTTCATTTCACAACTAATTAGGTATTCCAGAATATGTAGTGACTTCTCCAGTTTTCAGGCTAAAAGTTTGCAGTTATGCAGTAGGCTTATTAAGCAGGGTTACAAATACTTTAAGCTTAAATCAACCTTTAAAACCTTCCTATCCCGGCAGCCTCTAGTTAGAATCAAGTATAAGCAAAAAGTAGCTAGTATGCTTAAGGACTGTCTTGTGTTACCCCACCTCCAAAGAAATGTTACTACTGTAAGACCTAAGGGTAGACTTATGTAATATTTCCTACTTGTGTCTATAGTTGGGTTGAGTCTGTTTACCTGTACAAGCAAAATTTCTAATAGATTTAATTCATAAAATTTAATTTGACCTACATTCCTTTCATAAAATTAAATTTCATCATGTCTTAGTTAACACCTTATTTAACTTTTGGCGCCAAAATAGTGTATATAAGGCCCCTAGATTTAGCATAGAGAGCCAAGGATTCACAGAAGATCAAGATAAAGAAAAAGACAAAGACTCCCAGGGTCACTGATGAAGGGTGGAATTCCCAGAAACGGCTGTCTGACCCAGTGGAGAAGAAGATGAAAGAAGGAAGAAAAGACTCCTGTATCTTCATCCAAAGCTCTCACCTGGTTTAGTTCCCCTATAGGCTCTTTTACAGAGTAGGCATAGCATGTAGGAAAATGGTGTATTAGATTATTCATATGTATATGTTGTGATAGTACGTTGCTAAGAACACTGGAAAATAAAGAATGTCTAGTCTTGTAGTATGTGCATATATACAGCATGTAACTGCTAAAACTATTAGGACTTACTTTGCTTGTGGGTTGTATTTTCTCAATTATGACATCGTCAGAAACTTGCTCAAAAGAGAGATTCATAAAATGAGTGGTTGGATTAGTGATCCACAGAGTATATTCGGGTTTGCCCTCCAAAGACAGTGTCTTGAGTCTCCTCACTGCTATTTGGGGCACTATAAACCTGTGAAAGACAACTATTTTGATACAGGTACAGAAACATACTCACTGAAACCTCATTTCACTGAACATAAATGTGGCAAGTTACTTTCTTTGAAGTTGAAACCAAATTGGCAGTTTGTTAAAGTACATATGTATGTTACATTGTATGAATAATCTAAAACACAATATTCAAAAAAATTACATATGGTTATCTAAGTTAGACTGAAACACAGACTAATGACTAATAACTAATAAAGACTAATAAAGTTAAAGACAATAGACTGAAACACAAGTTTCTTGAACTTAGACTAATGACTTAGGGCAAACCTATAGAGCTTTGGATGAGGATACAGTTAGGCTTCTCTTCTTCCTTGTCCATTGGGTCACGTGATACACTATTGTGTGATTTGACCAGTACATAGAGGCTGGCTTACAGTGTGTCATTTGTCTTAGTTACATGTAGGGGACACAAACAAGTCTTACAGTACAATACTTAAGTCACAAGTCACTTTATTGTGTATTTCACCTTGCCATGTACATATTTTCAATCTAGCTATGTTTAGTAAACCCACCTTGCTAAAGGTTGCAACTTCAATCTTGCAGATTTTGGATTAAATTTTAATATTCACAGAATGCATGCGATCACAAGTCTAATTAAAAGTAACCAGAATGAATTACTACCTATACGTATACGTATGTACGCCCTACAATGCCTGGTACCGCATACCCCACATCTTCTTAAGGTCTTAGCATGAGAATGTAGCTAGACATAGCTCGCACAGCGAGCAACGGTCTGTTGAAGCTTGTTCCCCGTAGCCTAAAATATGAAAATTGTTACCCGAAGAAGCGATGCCATCTTGGAAAAGGTCAGTTTGCTTTCCGCTCTGCACAGGAAGTACTCAATCAGAAAACTCGCTCTCACTACATTCGCTCGTACTAATTGTGCATGCATTATATACGTAATATGTCTACAGTATATTATATGTAAGCCACATATATAATCTGCATTTCCGAAAGAACGACATCAAAGAAAGTCCTAAATATGGCTGAAAATCCCGATGATAGCTCATCCGATCGCCACCTACTGGTAGATGGCATCCTTGGTATAGACGTGTCTACACTCGTGAGTATGGAAACATTTCAGTGTTTGATGGAGACGGAAAATATACAACATGCAATCGTCCGAGCTTATCGAAGCATTGGTTAGTTGATCATATATTCTTAGTATAGTGTATTTTACTCCTTTAATAGATTTGCCATATATAGGCCTAAATTCCTAAATCTAGAGTAATATGATACGATATGCAAAAATAACCCACAACAAGACAGAGTTGGCTCAAAGATGGAGTTTCAGGTGAGAAGAGGTAGAACTTTCTGTTTGGCCATCTTTTTGGTATCCCTGTTGGTCTGCTACGCTATCGAACCCAACAATGAGCCGCCTGCAGCTAACAAGAGGGGCAGAGATAAGAGGTGCGCTATGGCTGAAAATCCCGATGATAGCTCATCCGATCGCCACCTGGTAGATGGCACCCTTGGTATAGATGTGTCTACACCCGTGAGTGTGGCTACATTTCAGTGTTTGAAGACGGAAAATATACAACATGTAATCGTCCGAGCTTACCGAAGCAATGGTTAGTTGATCATGAATTATTTATAATTGAACCATAGATTATCTATACTACGTAACGTTACGTAGTATAATCTATGATTGAACGTGTTACAGTTGTACACAAAATCTAGTAATATTTCGATCATTCAGCAGGCGGTTTCGACCATTCGGAAGGCGGATTCGATCATTCGGCAGACGGTTGTGATTTTCAATCGTTCGGTAGGCTGTTTTAAAAAATGTGTTTCTCAGGGACATCGCTTTGATTATTCAGCATCGATACCTGCATGATAAAGGATCTGAGTGTGCTATTTATAGAGTATGTGTACAGTTTCTAGCAAAGCTACATCAGTTGTCCTTATCAATTGAATCAAAAGAAGAGTCTAAAGGGAAAATGGGCGAAAACTAAAAAGCGGACCAAACCGGACCAGCGGACCTAACCAGAACTGGGTCCGCATGACTAAAAGACGGACCCAACCCACATCAATCGATAACATTATTTGAGTTGTGTATTAATAGACTATATATATATACAGAAACGGTAAACTTCGCCAGTTTAATAACAATCACGTACGTATACGTACACATAACGGTATACATCCATCGCGAGTTAACAGTATATATAGTAATAAATCCTTACTGTTTAATACTAGGCAGATGATGATCATCGTGGGGGCGAGCCTGAGCGTGATGGCGCAATCTGCAAAATGGAGGGAAATGCTCGTCGGAACTACATATCGTATCTATGGTCGGAGTTGTGTACTTGTCACGCAGTGTAGCTATGTGGATGTGTTAAGTCGTAGTGCAGTATCTCTCTCTACGCTGGATAGGGCAGCGCGCCGAGCCCTGTGTCGCTGTCGCCGCCGGCGCAACCGTTCTCCTCTCTGTTCATCAGTCTCCGCTGCGCGCCGGTCCCTGTCTCGCTCTCTTCTCCGCCGTAGTCGTTCCTCTTTATCATCTAGCGAGTCGGAATGACCGAATGCGGTATGATACTCCGCGGGATTCATGCTAGCTCGCTAGTCAGGCAATCTCATGGCTCTTCGCACAATGTAGGCTAGTGACGGTAGCTACAGCAACTGAAACGTGTGAAGCTGCGTGGTTAATCAACACAGTGTGCGTGCCCATTGTGCTAGCTGGCTGCGCCCGTGCGAATGAGCAAATAGAACTGTACGGCATGACGTACGGCACATATACACATACAGACACCGGAAGCGTACTCATCGTAAGTGTGGGGCTCGCTCAGGCTCGCCCCAATAACGTATTTATAAAAATCTTCGAGAAAATGATATAAAAATAAGTTAAGATGAATATAAGGTAAAAACTGTAAAGTTATAGATGATAAAAATGTAAAGTTATAGATGATAAAAATGTAAAGTTATAGATGATATAAAAAATGTTTTACATGCATGGGGCCAGCTATAAACACAGAGACTGTCCAAAGCACACAACAATCATAAAGTATCTATACAGAAGTAGGCAGCCATCATCCTATTGCAGCATATATTTGAGATTGAGTGTAGCTGGTCATAGTATTAAATGTTGATATCGGAACACCTCTAGCTAAAATTATTTCTACATGGGACCAGAAAAGCTGTTCTCCTCCGCCAATTAAGACACTGACAGGATTCTAATATTTTTTTATGCAGCATAAATAAATATTGATTACAAGTGTATATATACGTAATGTGTGCATTATCTGTTTACATCTATATAGTCACTTATTATGTACAATGTATATATATTCTCAGGACAAGTGGATTCTAATGCACGGAGTACAGTTAGTAATGCAATTGCAGCTAAAATTTCTGAAGTGGACATTTACATGTATCCATCCCTGGGTAAATCAGCTAGTTTGCAGGTCAATGAAACAGTGGAATATATGACAGGTATAACGTATGGAAAAATTTGGCTAGATATTGAGGTAAAGCAATCATTTGGGAGCATTATACAATTTCTGTATTTCAAGTCAAGCATGAATGTGTTAATTGTTTAGGGAGGATGGAATAATTTAAAAGTAACAAATCAACAATTCTTTGAGGAATTATTGAATGCTTCCAATGTTAGTTAACTTTATATTTATATGTAATTATATATAGGTTCAATATATATTCATCTTGATAGATGTACATGCCAGCAGGGACTAGTGTAGCTGTATACACTAGCAAAAATTCTTGGAATACAATTATGGGACATGGTTATACTGGAGGATCCAGTTATCAGTTATGGTAGTAATACATAAATATATACCTTTAATACACATAGTAAATTTAAATAATGCAAAACAAAATTAATGTAATGTGCGTGCTCGATCCCTGCTTTTTTATATAATTGATTGTACTGAAAAGGCATGACATTGGTACAGGCCTTGGAGGTGCCCCTGCTGCTGCCATATTTCCCCTCTGGATAGCAAACTGAAATTCTCCGGAGTAGATACTGATGTGAAAGCGGCTCTCATGTCTTCTGTCTCAGTTGATTTCCAATCTCATTAAAAATAGCGTTCCTGGTCCAAAAACAAAATGGTGGCTCCTTTTAATATAGGCTAATACTTGGCCTTCTTATTGGCTTATACTTGCTCTGCAGCTGCACCAGCTCTGCATGTTGTTGATAGAAGGTGGGAAGGGACAAATGTGTCTGGGCAGGTGGCATCCCAAACTAGCTATAGTGCCTCCCCACATGTATTATTTATGAAATAAGGGAGTTAGTTTGCACTAAGCCCTGCATGGGCATAGGCTATATATTATTATTATTATTATCAATTATTATTATTATTAATTTGCCACATGCTCACCAGCACTAGGGCCAAACTGCCAAACTGCCCTATGAGGCACAAACAACACCAATAAAAAACAAATGTAGTAATACAATAGTACATAAACTCAACAGTCAGTTCAGCAACAACAAAAGGAGGCAATTGCAATTGCTTCATAACTAAAACCGAGCAGTCCACATCTTCATAATGCTCTTCAGTATTGACAAATGCTGGCATCCCTTGTCCAGAACTAGAACTAATTATATAACTTATCGTCTTCGCACAGATTGTCAAAATTATTGGCTATTTGCCTCATTGCCTGTAAGAGAGGCTGACGTTCGGTGCACCATGCATTACACTCAAACAGCCAATGGGTAACATCCTCCACCTTCCCTGCCTGACACTCCCGATATGTCCTCTCTTCTCTCTGAAGCCCCCGCCACCGTTCACTCTCAATCATGAGAGGGCTGTCCCACCTCTCAACATCACCATCACTCATCTGTGACTCTTGCTGGCCACGTCCAAGCACCGTGATTCACCACCATTCTCCTTAAGCAGCCGCATAATTGCCAACTTCAGTTTGGTACTAAGCTCACCTGACCATTCCTCTTCAATCATCCTCCTTGCACAAGTCTCTAACATTGCCCTGATTTCTCCACTAGATAGACCATGTACCTCCTCAGCTCCTCAGCTCCAACACCACACCACACCACACCACACCACACCACACCACCCAAAGGACTTGAGACACTCCCGCAGTTTCATAATCCATGACCCTCCACACTCCATTGCTTCCAATGCAGCTACCCTCAGAATCATCCCTTCATACAATGGACTTGACAACACTTTAAACCAGAATGCAACACATCTGACCCTCGCTACCAAACAACAGGAAAAGTATCAGCCTCCATCAGCAATGATCCCCTTGGGTGGCGTAGACCCACACCGAAAAAGATACGCAGTGCCCGTAGCTGGATCTGACTCAACCCCTTCAACTTATGGTGGCAGCCCCAAATCTCTGCTCCATACAATAATACAGACTGCACCAGTGACTGCATCAACTAAATAAAAGATCTGCCATTCACCTCTCCCATTGACTCCCGACACTTCCGCCCGCATCCATGCACCCAATGCCTGTGATCCTGACTTCACCCGATGCTCCACCATACTAGAACAGTCCATGGAACTCATTTACCATGCATGCAACACAAATACTTGTAGGTAGAAACAAAAGGGATTTCATCCTCACCAATATTGAAAGTGTCAGAACATCTATCCGTACGTCTTTTCCTCATGTGCATCTTAGCACTCTTCTCTGCATTAATCTCTACAAACCATTTCTCACACCAAGCTTGTAAGCACTGTAGACTCCTTTTCATATCCTCTGCATTCTCTGCCAACAAGGCTGTGTCATCCGCAAACAGCAGGCTAGACACCATCCTTCCTCCACACAAAACCCCACAATCCCTGCGCTTCAACTCTGACACCAAGCTATTTATGTACAGGGAAAACAGAAGCGGAGACATCCTTGACGCAAACCTTTAGTCACTGCAAATTCCTCACCTAATCGGTCATCAATTCTCACCTGAGCCACAATGCAGAACATCTATCCGTACAGACCCTTCAAGAATGCCAGAAAATGCCCACCAACACCATAGTGCCTCAGGCAGTCCCACAACTTCACCCTGTCCACACGATCATATGCTTTCTTGAAATTAATTAGCTATTATCATTCCACTAGACTTCTTGGCCACCATGGATTGACCGATCAACAGCAGCGACAAGATCTGATCTCTGCAACCCCTACTCCTACGAAAACCACCTTGCTCATAAACCAAAATCTCTTCAGCTTCCAAAAAGCTGGCCAGCCGATTGTTCAGGACCACACACATGATCTTACCAACCAAGGAGGTCAAGGATATGCCTCTGAAGTCATTGGTGCTGCAGACTCCTTTCACTCTCCCCTTTGGGATTGGCACAATAATGGAATGTTTCCATAAGGAGGGAACAACTCCAAACTTCCAACAAACATTGAACAAATTCACCCACACATCGCTTAAAGCCTCCACATCCATCATCTCTACAGAGATATCCCTACCCGGAGACTTCCTTCTCTTAGCTCTACCCAATGCCCACATCACCTCTTCTCAGGTAAGTTTATCATCCAATCCTAGGCTACTCCACTGCTCACCCTGTTTACTTCACTACATACACTAGGTTCAGAGCAACCAGCTGGTGACTCCTTCCCACCTTGCAATACCTCCCTGAAGTGTTCACTCCAGACTTTTACAGCCTCTTCACCAGATTGCACTACACCATTGATGTCACAATATATAGAGATAATCACTGGAAATTATTACGCCAACCAGCCAAGTGGCTAAATTAAGTTTTATATTAGCTGTATGGGGGACTAAAGTCCGATTAATGACAACCAGTGATCGCCTCCCAGTCAGCATCCAAGATCACTGCAGCTGGTTGTATAAGATCTAAATGTAGATTTATAAATTTAAAATTAGTGACAGGTGACCATATGCATGGGTAACTACAAAATATTAAATATAAATGAAAATTATATAGTATTTCATTATGTTTAAATGTATGCTATGATAATTACTAATATTACTAAAATAGGTATCCACACTATGACAATGATCCATCGTTCAGTGACTTTCAAGCATTTGGAGGTTGGACAGTCCCCTTTATGAAGCAATATGAAGCTAATGTTAATCTCTGTGGTATGTGCCCTTTTACCGAATTCAAATCAGTGGCTAATTATGTTGCTATCGTATTTATTAGGTGCAAACGTTGATAGAAATTGGAGACCCTAGAACAATTAGGATTTCCCAGTAGCAGGACACGTAGCTTGGATTTGTATTACGGACTGTTACGATATCGTTATAAGCCATTAATTAAGATGTAGTACTGTATCCTGAACATTATATCTGTTAAAAATGGCGGACGTTCGGCTGGCTTTCGTTGCGCCCCACGAGCTTTTTTAAACTCGAAATACTTGTTTCGGAACGTCTCTTACGACGATATCGCTAAGCCATTAATTAAAATGTAGTACGTACTGTTACTGTATTTTTCGGAACGTCTCAAATGTTGTCTGATTGCGGGGGTGCATTGAATTGCGGTGCGTACCTACAACAAGACAGAGTTGGCTCAAAGATGGAGTTTCGGGTGAGGAGAGGTAGAACTCTGTTTGGCCATCTTTTTGGTATCCCTGTTGGTCTGCTACGCTAACAAGAGTGGCAGAGATAACTCGTATATTTTGTTGTTTACACTTTAATTTATCAGAAGCTGTCTAGCTAAGGGGAGCCATTTTTGAGTAGATTATCCAATGAGTACTACGCGATCCTTCAATATATTGTTACTGCACGGCTCTCAACCGCAGAATGATTATTCTCACTTTGTATCTCTTAACTGAGCTCCATCTATAGCTACATAACTCTACAAGTGTCCTATTGTAATTGTACAATTACCACAAACAAGTATAACACAAATTAGCAAAAGATTTTGCTTCAACATCCTCATACCATTGCCCACCCTAAGTTTCATTTTGCCGCCTCTGGACCTAAGTTCTGCAAACAGCCCTGAGGACTATGTTGTGTTAGTGTGTACACATATATATGATTGATTATGATACTACAATGACCACTATCCCTATTTCTATTTTGTTTATATGTACATGCAGGATCCAATAAAGAATCCAAAATTTAGTCCTCTCAAGTAAGTTGTTTGCATGTATAAGTTGCATGATGCATATTTCCTGTCCATTATAGAAGTTTTGGATAAAATGGATTGAAGTGTGTAATTATAGTCTCTATTATAGCCAAAGGCAGTTATAATTCTTTGTGCAATGTCTGATCATGTTTGAAGTGTTCTTCTAATTCTTAGACACTCTCCTGGCACACCTCAAGTAGATCCTCATGCGGTGGCAGCTGGTGCCTTGGAGGAAGTGGAAGGGTTACCACGGGAACTGTACACAAAACCAGTAGTCCTGGATGATGGTTAGTACTATTTTAGTAAAAGTTGCAGATTTTTATTTAATATCTGGACAGAGTATTCTGACCTGTTCAACATTTACCTAGGTATTGGTATTTTCCTGTTTATCCTCCTGAGCAAATTACTGAGATTTGTAAACAAATGAAAGAGAACTTGTCACTGAAACCGGCTGTCCTGGGTTTGATTGCCAGTGATTGCTCTTAATTTGTTTTTCCCTCTATAAGATGACATACGTATGACATGGTTGTGGTTTGATTATCACTTGATTGTACATAATGCCAATAGCTCTATTTAGAGACAGGTGTACTACAGTGTTTACACTGTCTAATGCAAGCATGCACAGACACTATGTACACTGCCATGTTCTAACATGTAAGATGTCTTATTCTCTCTTATACATTTCTTTCCAGTGTCCACTATTCAGCAGAGACTGTCACACCCATCCGTCCAGCCCTCTTCAACAATGTAAGTGCTCATGTCTGTGACTTCTATATGGGGCCATCTAATGATAATCATATATTTTGGTGATCTAGCTATATAGTAATGTTTTGCATTTTTGGAATCCCTCCCCTAGGGATTTTTGGCCCAGATCATTTCCACTAGCTGCTAAGACCTTAAGAAGATGTGGGGTATGTGGTACCATTGTATGGCGTACATACATACATACATATGTATAGGAAGTCATTTATTCTGGTTTCTTTTATTTAGACTTGTGATCGTATTCTGTGTAAATCAGAATTTAATCCAAAATCTGCAAGATTGAAGTTGCAACTTTTAGCAAGGTGGATATACTAGATTGTACATGATGTATTACACAATTAAGCGACTTGTGACTTAAGTATTGTACTGTAAGACTTGTTTGTGTCCCCTACATGTAACTAAGTCAAATGACACACTGTAAAGCCAGCCTCTATGTACTGGTCAAATCACACAATAGTGTATCACGTGACCCAGTGGACAAGGAAGAAGAGAAGCCTAACTGTATCCTCATCCAAAGCTCTATAGGTTTGCCCTAAGTCATTAGTCTAAGAAACTTGTGTTTCAGTCTATTCTCTTTAACTTTATTAGATAGTTTTTGTGAATATGGTGTTTTAGATTATTCATACAATGTAACATACATATATACTTTAACAAACTGTCAATTTGGTTTCAACTTCAAAGAAAGTAACTTGCCACATTTATGTTCAGTGAAATGAGGTTTCAGTGAGTATGTTTCTGTACCTGTATCAAAATAGCTGTCTTTCACAGGTTTATAGTGCCCCAAATAGCAGTGTGGAGACTCAAGACACTGTCTTTGGAGGGCAAACCCGAGTATAATCTGTGGATCACTAATCCAACCACTCATTTTATGAATCTCTCTTTTGAGCAAGTTTCTGACGATGTCATAATTGAGAAAATACAACCCACAAGCAAAGTAAATCCTAATAGTTTTAGCAGTTACATGCTGTATATACGTACGTACTGCAAGACTAGACATTCTTTATTTTCCAGTCTTCTTAGCAGCGTACTATCACAACCTATACATATGAATAATCTAATACACCATTTTCCTACATGCTATGCCCACTCTGTGAAAAAGTTATAGGGAACTAAACCAGGTGAGAGCTTTGGATGAAGATACAGGAGTCTTCTCTTTCTTCTTCTGTTCCACTGGGCCAGACAACTGTTTCTGGGAATACCACCCTTCATCAGTGACCCTGGGAATCTTTTTAATCTTTTGTATGCTGAAGGTCCTTCTTGTTAAGCGTGGGTGTAAGTGTATGGTCTAACAGCTATTGTCTATTTCACAAGCCGACCACCTCCCCTTCTCTGCCACATTGAGGCTGATTGAATTACATCATGGCCCTACCCAGTCATTGTATGAAAGTATTAGTAATGGGCAGTGATTACGCAAGGTGTCAATTTGACAACCATTGCTAGACCCTAATTTGTCTCATCACCCATGCAATAGTGAAGCAGGGACTAGCAGCTATTTGACTAGTATGGGTAATGTGCTGTATTGTATTCACGTGTACAAGATCAGTACCTCTGTGTCTTCATAGTTTGATCTTCCAGATTGTCAGTTTACAATTCCACCAAATGACGATGTCGCTGATGCCCTAGAGACCTCCATAGATGAAACCAATATAGAACAGTCAAAGTAAGTGCAGGACCGCTCATTATATTAATACAGATTTCACTGTGTTGTTTGTGTCCAGCTTACAGACCTTGAATCAACTGTATAGAAACTTGGGTATTCCTATAACTCTATATTGTGTGGCTACTATAGTTTTGGTTTCCATTCTCATCAGTGATTTTTGGAGTGATTTTGTTGTCTAGACAAGCGTTTTAAGGCCTTTAGTACGTTTGTAATGATTACATAGGAAAGTGAAGTAGTATGTTCAGTGATTTCTTGCTGCATTCCAGATATAAATGTGGCAGGTTAGGTCTATAGTGAAGCCAGAAGCCTGTGATGCAGGCTTTATATTTATGATATACATCACTCTGCTCTCACAAATATGCTTTCTTTGGAGTTATATTGTACCTTTTCTTTTCAAGCAATACACGTACAATTCACTTTCAGCTGTGCACATACCGTATAGCTGGACATTTTGGTGGCAAATTTAGTTTGGTGCATGGATTGGCAGTTTCGAGGGCAATCATCCAATATCTCAACCACCAAACTACACCAAACATAAGAGAAAACTGTCTTGTCAGTAACATCACCAAAATAAAATCTGCCAAATGCCATGCTTTGGGCAATCCACCAAATATTCTTCCTATACTCTGGTGTTTTGGCAACTATACTGTATAGGTGGAAATAATCTAAATTTCCACCTATATACAGTAGTTGCCAAAACACCTGAATATATCAACAGTGTTCTATACACAGAAAATGCCCTTGGCTTGTGGCAGTTGTATTTACGTATTTCTTTGTAGTAAGTGTATGGTTATTATGTTATGTGATGTAGGTACATATTGAGTAGAAATCCTGGTGAACTGCATGTGAAGCTCAGTGCCAACCCACCCTCTCAAGAGACACAATCGTATAAGGTTCAGACTAGGCATATTTATTATATATATAAACAAGTCCAATTTAGCACTGTTATCAGTCTGGTATGACAATAATTTAATGTATATTTTACCCACCTTCTTACTGTATAAATTACATTAAGAACAACATGCAGCTGTTAATACATACTTATGTATATATGCATTTATTCAAGTTACATGTTCTCTTTAATATGCAGTATTTCGTTCTATTTGTATCATGTCGGAAAACGTTTCTCTTGTTTACTTTCAATGTAGTTCCTTGTTATGCTGAAATATACAACATCAGATGATGATGATTCTAACACACATCAGGTAGTAGTGCTGATTAACTCAAACAGCTAATGTGCCAGAGACCAAAGTGCATTGTATAGATTAGAGTTGATTCAGAGTTTATAGTAGAAAGTTTAAGAAGAAGCCCTTTATTCAATAGTTGCCTTAACAATGTACATTCATAAATCACTATATAGAAAATGCAGTTTATCCAACAATATTGTATTTTGTTCACATTCACTATAATAATATTATGTTTACTTTGCATTGTGGTTTGTCATGTACGTATAATATATTATATTATCGCCATAAATCAATGGAGTTTCGGGTGAGGAGAGGCAGACCTCTCTGTTTGGCCATCTTTTTGGTATCCCTGTTGGTCTGCTACGCTAACAAGGGTGGCAGAGATAACTTAGAGAGGTGCATATCTATGGCTGAAAATCCCGATGATAGCTCATCCGATCGCCACCTACTGGTAGATGGCATCCTTGGTATAGACGTGTCTACACTCGTGAGTATGGAAACATTTCAGTGTTTGATGAAGACGGAAAATATACAACATGCAATCGTCCGAGCTTATCGAAGCATTGGTTAGTTGATTTAGAAGACAAAACGTGGCTATAGTTAGTGCAGTTGTACACCTATAGGCCTTCTATAATAGATTTGCTTTATATACTTATTTATATAATTCCTAAATCTAGTTAATTTTTCATACATGTGAATGCTGACACCAATCATATAATAATAAATTGTAAAGTAAAGTAAGAGTAAAAATATAGTCTACATCCTGTAATTTTGAATTCTCTTCGATATTAATTTTACCATAGACTACGTTACGTAGTCTAGTCTAGATTTTACATATCACAAGGAGAAAAAAGAAGAAAAATGACCCAAGCGTGTTTGGAACTCAATCGGTTCCCAGACCCTTCAACAAATATCGCGATATGCTAACGATAAGGAAAAAAGAGAAAAACGTCCATTCTCAGTGGGTTACAACAAATATCGCGATATACTGACGATAAGAAAAAAGAAAACACCAGTCACGTTAGCCAGCAGAGACTGCTGTTACCGTCGAGCACCACGAGGAGGTGTGACTTGGATTTTGCTCGACGCAGGGAGTTCACGTTACCATCCACAATGCGAGCCGTCCTTCCATCGCTGGTCGTCTGGGGCCAGGATCGTTGGTAACGCCTAACTGGTGCAGTTTGGGCTTTGGTAGTCACGGAGTGACAGAACCGGCCTTATCCCTCCCCGGGTTCCGTTGTATCGATAAATCGATAATTGGTGAGCACATCCCCATGGCACCAACCGATACAGGGCAGCTACGGAACCTAGACACTACCAAGCCAACGACTAAGGACTTACTCCCTTACCCGAGGCTCCACGCTGGTAGGCCTGAATGGTCATGTTAAAATGGACTATTTATATGCAACTACGTTGTGAAATGGTAAAGAAAAAAAGGAAAAAACTGATTACCGTTGTAATTGATCCAATTCCAGAAACTTCCTTGTATTCTATACGCTTCTCTCACGCATCACTCTGCCACCAGTGCGGTGGTGATGGAAGTGGAAATATACTAGTTATAAATATGCACTATATTCAGTTCCTAAGTATGGCTGGTGCTTAACATTTTGTACAATAATAGAGTTATAGTTATTATATTAATTTAAGCACCAGCTATACTTCCTGTACTAATACTGACGGTGCTTAACCACTTTTTGCAGGTATTGAATACAAAGGTGGTTAAGTACCGTCAATTATAGTACACATTTAGTACACAAACTACAACTATATAATAGTATAAATTTAAGCACCAGCTATACTTAATACAACGCCGAGTTAGCATACTCACGCCAAGTTACTCGAGGTTTTTCGTTCGTATTTTCTTTCTTTAATGGCCTGCAGCAAATCCAGAGTTGACTTAAATAGGAAGAACAATAGATTTTGGAAAGCGATAGATGTTTGACGGTTCGATTAATAACCCGGGGTCTAGCTGTTCTTCAAGTGATGATTAAAGCTTTTACTTCTGTATTTAGGTTTGTAAATGGAACGAAACCTTGAACGACGATGTAGACAGTTTTGTTTTAATCCGTTTAGGACAGAAAAGTGTCGAATTTGTCGGTAAGCCTGCTAATCTCCAATGTCTACCATAATGATGATCATTAATGAGCAAGATGACTGATGCTAAAAGTATATAAGGTACAAATTAATTGTGTATACGTAGCATAGGATAGTGCTTTAGGGGCGATTGCAATTGGTAGACACCTAAATACACTTAACTGTTATGTTAGTGCTTGGCGGTGCTTAGAGCAAAAAGTGACTTAAGCACTGGCAAGCTTATAAGATGGGCGTAGGACAATTAGCAGTAAACTGGATCCCCTTTACTGTCAGTTTGGGGCTTGCCGGTGCTTAGAGCAAAAAGTGACTTAAGCACCGGCAAGCTTATAAGATGGGCGTAGGACAATTAGCAGTAAACTGGATCCCTAAACTGTCAGTTTAGGGCTTGCCGGTGCTTAGAGCAAAAGTGACTTAAGCACCGGGAAGCTTATAAGATGAGCGTAGGACAGTTTGCAGACACCTGGACCCCCTTAACTGTCAGTTTGGGGCTTGCCGGTGCTTAGAGCAAAAAGTGGCTTAAGCACTGGCAAGCTTATAAGATGGGCGTAGGACAATTAGCAGTAAACTGGATCCCCTTAACTGTCAGTTTGGGGCTTGCCGGTGCTTAGAGCAAAAAGTGACTTAAGCACCAGGAAGCTTATAAGATGGGCGTAAGACAATTGGCAGACACCTGGACCCCCTTAACTGTCGGTCTCTTTCCTTTCCCTGTTGCCATTCACCAAGCGTAAGAGAAAATAAGGTGTTCCATAGATAGCGTTTTGTTTTATTTGCTACTTTAACACAGCTACGTATGTGTACAGAGTTTGGATAAGCTGGTGCTTATTATTGATGTACCTTTATTTATTTATATAAATTTTATATAATTCTTAACAGTGCTTAACCACTTTTGTTTAAACTTAAATAGCTCACTTTTTGTGTACCGTGGTACCGGCACTTTAACCCAATAGATTCTGTTACCGGTACCGGTACTCTAACCACTGGGTTTTTAGGATATATGAGGGGCATTTTTCATCAAACTTGCCAAACCTCAAACAAGATATGCCACAGGACTATCTGCAGAGCTTTAGCTTACTATATATACTCCATTTGCTAGAGTTTCAGCACAGAATGTACATAAAATTCCAGATTATATGAATATACCTTGTATAGTAGGCCTACCTGGACACATCTCTATGTCGGTAGCGGTTCCCATAGAGGTTGGTAGTGTTTAGACTCTGAAGTCCTAATCAGTTGGTATATACCATAGAGACGTGCATGCTGACAGCAAGTTTGAGCTTCATATCCTTCCATTTGACAGAGTTACAGCCCTAAGTGTACATTGTATTAAGAAAATGTATGGGGAAAGATAGGGTAAATTTCTGTAAAAATCAAAATTTCTAAAACTGTTTGGAAATGTTTCATACTTGTATGTGAATGTGGATACCAAGTTTAAGCTTCAAATTTACCAATTTGACAGAGTTACATCACTAAATGTACATTTAAGTTAATGTATGGTGAGAGATAGGGCAAATGTAAAGATTTATGAAAATTTCAAATTCTCATTGGAAATGTTTCATACATGTCTGTGAATAGAGACACCAAGTTTGAGCTTCATATCTTTCCATTTGACAGAGTTAGATCACCAAATGTACATTAATATACTGGAATACCAAATTAATGTATAGTGAGAGATAAGGCAAATGTAAAGATTTATAATTGGAAATGTTTCATACATGTCTGTGAATGCTGACAGCAAGTTTGAGCTTCATATCTTTCCATTTGACAGAGTTAGAGCACCAAATGTACATTAATATACTGGAATACCAAATTAAGGTATGGTGAGATATAAGGCAAATGTAAAGATTTGTGAAAATTTCAAATTCTCATTGGAAATGTTTCATACATGTCTGTGAATGCTGACAGCAAGTTTGAGCTTCATATCTTTCCATTTGATGGAGTTAGAGCACCAAATGTACATTAATATACTGGAATACCAAATTAATGTATAGGGAGAGATAGGGCAAATGTAAAGATTTATGAAAATTTCAAATTGTTATTGGAAATGTTTCATACATGTCTGTGAATGCTGACAGCAAGTTTGAGCTTCATATCTTTCCATTTGACAGAATTAGAGCACCAAATGTACATTCATATACTGGAATACCAAATTAATGTATGGTGAGAGATAGGGCAAATGTAAAGATTTATGAAAATTTCAAATTCTCATTGGAAATGTTTCATACATGTCTGTGAATGCTGACAGCAAGTTTGAGCTTCATATCTTTCCATTTGACAGAATTAGAGCACCAAATGTACATTCATATACTGGAATACCAAATTAATGTATGGTGAGAGATAAGGCAAATGTAAAGATTTATGAAAATTTCAAATTCTCATTGGAAATGTTTCATACATGTCTGTGAATGCTGACAGCAAGTTTGAGCTTCATATCTTTCCATTTGACAGAGTTAGAGCACCAAATGTACATTAATATACTGGAATACCAAATTAAGGTATGGTGAGATATAAGGCAAATGTAAAGATTTGTGAAAATTTCAAATTCTCATTGGAAATGTTTCATACATGTCTGTGAATGCTGACAGCAAGTTTGAGCTTCATATCTTTCCATTTGATGGAGTTAGAGCACCAAATGTACATTAATATACTGGAATACCAAATTAATGTATAGGGAGAGATAGGGCAAATGTAAAGATTTATGAAAATTTCAAATTGTTATTGGAAATGTTTCATACATGTCTGTGAATGCTGACAGCAAGTTTGAGCTTCATATCTTTCCATTTGACAGAATTAGAGCACCAAATGTACATTCATATACTGGAATACCAAATTAATGTATGGTGAGAGATAGGGCAAATGTAAAGATTTATGAAAATTTCAAATTCTCATTGGAAATGTTTCATACATGTCTGTGAATGCTGACAGCAAGTTTGAGCTTCATATCTTTCCATTTGACAGAATTAGAGCACCAAATGTACATTCATATACTGGAATACCAAATTAATGTATAGTGAGAGATAGGGTAAATGTAAAGATTTATGAAAATTTCAAATTCTCATTGGAAATGTTTCATACATGTCTGTGAATGCTGACAGCAAGTTTGAGCTTCATATCTTTCCATTTGACAGAATTAGAGCACCAAATGTACATTCATATACTGGAATACCAAATTAATGTATGGTGAGAGATAAGGCAAATGTAAAGATTTATGAAAATTTCAAATTCACATTGGAAATGTTTCATACATGTCTGTGAATGCTGACAGCAAGTTTGAGCTTCATATCTTTCCATTTGACAGAATTAGAGCACCAAATGTACATTCATATACTGGAATACCAAATTAATGTATAGTGAGAGATAGGGCAAATGTAAAGATTTATGAAAATTTCAAATTGTCATTGGAAATGTTTCAAACATGTCTGTGAATGCTGACGTTAAGTTAAAGCTTCATATCTTTCCATTTGACAGAGCTACAGCACTCTAATGTACATTAAATTTCTAATATACAACCTTAAATGGGTGTAGAATATATATCGTGCGATACTATTATGCAAATTATCGGCATACGAAGTTAAAATGTTTTGACATGAATGGGGCAACTAGAAACACGCAGGGACAGTCCAGAACGCAGCTGTCAGAAGGTCTTTACATAGAGGCAGGTAGCCATTATGCTATTACTGCAATTGAGATTGAGTGTGGCTGGTTATACCAGTTTACGTTCATATCGGAACACCTCTCGCTAAAATCGTTTCTACATGGGACCAGAAAAGTTGGTCTCCTCCGCCAATCAAGAGACTTACAGGATTCTATCCATTTTTCCCAGTTTCTAGATGAACTACGAATACTGGATATACCTTTAAAATGGCTTGGAACGATGCACTCATCCCGAATTAACTTGATATAATTTGACTACATTTTTCTCGCAAATACCCTATTCTTAAGTATGGAATAGCGCCAACCACAATCGTTTCCTTTTGAAATTTTCTTGTTTAAATAGAAGCGCAAAACCTTATAAAGTAGGCCTACCTGGACACATCTCTATGGTGGTAGCGGTTCCCATAGAGGTTGGTAGCGCTTAGACTCTGAAGCTGTCTCCTAATCGGTTGGTGCCATAGAGACGTGCTCACCAATAATCCGGATTTCGGGGGGGTTCCACGTAATGTGGGATTGGCATCTGATATCTTAGGATTCATATGAGTCGGCCATATCGAGAAGAACTGGTTCTTCTCACGCAAGTGACACCCAAAGCTCAACTCGGCAGAGCGTTACCACCGATCCCGGCCTCTGAGCGTCGTGGATGGTAGCGTTCGGTATGGTCCAACTTTTTTTCTTTGGAGTTTCGTTGGCTGTCGATCGGCAAAATTTCACTTTAACGACATCCATATAATATATGTGGATAGAAACTGCTTCAACAACAATCAAGTACTACACAGTGCATATCCATGTGTATAAGAAATCTTTCAAAGAGTTCTATTTTTTCAGAAATATATACAGTACGGCATGTTCACTCTTACACCTACTCACTACTCAAGGTCGGCCATTTATAGTATTACGCAATTAGGGTTAGTTAATGTATGAGAAATTTATGTAGAAATCAAAATTTCTAAAACTGTTTGGAAATGTTTCATACATGTCTGTGAATGTAGACACAAAGTTTAAACTTCATATTTAGCCATTTGACAGAGTTACAGCACTAAGTGTACATTGTATTAAGAAAATGTATGGGGAAAGATAGGATAAATTTATGTAAAAATCAAAATTTCTTAAACTGTTTGGAAATGTTTCCTACTTGTATGTGAATGTGGATACCAAGTTTAAGTTTCAAATTTTCCAATTTGACAGAGTTACATCACTAAATGTACATTTAAGTTAATGTATGGTGAGAGATAGGGCAAATGTCAAGATTTATGAAAATTTCAAATTCTCATTGGAAATGTTTCATCCATGTCTGTGAATAGAGAAACCAAGTTTGAGCTTCATATCTTTCCATTTGACAGAGTTACAGCACCAAATGTACATTCATATACTGGAATACCAAATTAATGTATAGTGAGAGATAGGGTAAATGTAAAGATTTACGAAAATTTCAAATTCTCATTGGAAATGTTTCATACATGTCTGTGAATGCTGACAGCAAGTTTGAGCTTCATATCTTTCCATTTGATGGAGTTAGAGCACCAAATGTACATTAATATACTGGAATACCAAATTAATGTATAGGGAGAGATAGGGCAAATGTAAAGATTTATGAAAATTTCAAATTGTTATTGGAAATGTTTCATACATGTCTGTGAATGCTGACAGCAAGTTTGAGCTTCATATCTTTCCATTTGACAGAATTAGAGCACCAAATGTACATTCATATACTGTAATACCAAATTAATGTATGGTGAGAGATAGGGCAAATGTAAAGATTTATGAAAATTTCAAATTCTCATTGGAAATGTTTCATACATGTCTGTGAATGCTGACAGCAAGTTTGAGCTTCATATCTTTCCATTTGACAGAATTAGAGCACCAAATGTACATTCATATACTGGAATACCAAATTAATGTATAGTGAGAGATAGGGTAAATGTAAAGATTTATGAAAATTTCAAATTCTCATTGGAAATGTTTCATACATGTCTGTGAATGCTGACAGCAAGTTTGAGCTTCATATCTTTCCATTTGACAGAATTAGAGCACCAAATGTACATTCATATACTGGAATACCAAATTAATGTATGGTGAGAGATAGGGCAAATGTAAAGATTTATGAAAATTTCAAATTCTCATTGGAAATGTTTCAAACATGTCTGTGAATGCTGACGTTAATTTAAAGCTTCATATCTTTCCATTTGACAGAGCTACAGCACTCTAATGTACATTAAATTTCTAATATACAACCTTAAATGGGTGTAGAATATATATCGTGCGATACTATTATGCAAATTATCGGCATACGAAGTTAAAATGTTTTGACATGAATGGGGCAACTAGAAACACGCAGGGACAGTCCAGAACGCAGCTGTCAGAAGGTCTTTACATAGAGGCAGGTAGCCATTATGCTATTACTGCAATTGAGATTGAGTGTGGCTGGTTATACCAGTTTACGTTCATATCGGAACACCTCTCGCTAAAATCGTTTCTACATGGGACCAGAAAAGTTGGTCTCCTCCGCCAATCAAGACACTTACAGGATTCTATCCATTTTTCCCAGTTTCTAGATGAACTACGAATACTGGATATACCTTTAAAATGGCTTGGAACGATGCACTCATCCCGAATTAACTTGATATAATTTGACTACATTTTTCTCGCAAATACCCTATTCTTAAGTATGGAATAGCGCCAACCACAATCGTTTCCTTTTGAAATTTTCTTGTTTAAATAGAAGCGCAAAACCTTATAAAGTAGGCCTACCTGGACACATCTCTATGGTGGTAGCGGTTCCCATAGAGGTTGGTAGCGCTTAGACTCTGAAGCTGTCTCCTAATCGGTTGGTGCCATAGAGACGTGCTCACCAATAATCCGGATTTCGGGGGGGTTCCACGTAATGTGGGATTGGCATCTGATATCTTAGGATTCATATGAGTCGGCCATATCGAGAAGAACTGGTTCTTCTCACGCAAGTGACACCCAAAGCTCAACTCGGCAGAGCGTTACCACCGATCCCGGCCTCTGAGCGTCGTGGATGGTGGCGTTCGGTATGGTCCAACTTTTTTTCTTTGGAGTTTCGTTGGCCGTCGATCGGCAAAATTTCACTTTAACGACATCCATATAATATATGTGGATAGAAACTGCTTCAACAACAATCAAGTACTACACAGTGCATATCCATGCGTATAAGAAATCTTTCAAAGAGTTCTATTTTTTCAGAAATATATACAGTACGGCATGTTCATTCTTACACCTACTCACTACTCAAGGTCGGCCATTTATAGTATTACGCAATTAGGGTTAGTTAATGTATTATGAGAAATTTATGTAGAAATCAAAATTTCTAAAACTGTTTGGAAATGTTTCATACATGTCTGTGAATGTAGACACAAAGTTTAAACTTCATATTTAGCCATTTGACAGAGTTACAGCACTAAGTGTACATTGTATTAAGAAAATGTATGGGGAAAGATAGGATAAATTTATGTAAAAATCAAAATTTCTTAAACTGTTTGGAAATGTTTCCTACTTGTATGTGAATGTGGATACCAAGTTTAAGTTTCAAATTTTCCAATTTGACAGAGTTACATCACTAAATGTACATTTAAGTTAATGTATGGTGAGAGATAGGGCAAATGTAAAGATTTATGAAAATTTCAAATTCTCATTGGAAATGTTTCATCCATGTCTGTGAATAGAGAAACCAAGTTTGAGCTTCATATCTTTCCATTTGACAGAGTTAGAGCACCAAATGTACATTCATATACTGGAATACCAAATTAATGTATAGTGAGAGATAGGGTAAATGTAAAGATTTACGAAAATTTCAAATTCTCATTGGAAATGTTTCATACATGTCTGTGAATGCTGACAGCAAGTTTGAGCTTCATATCTTTCCATTTTACAGAATTAGAACACCAAATGTACATTAATATACCGGAATACCAAATTAATGTATAGTGAGAGATAAGGCAAATGTAAAGATTTATGAAAATTTCAAATTCTCATTGGATCAAATTTTCTAAAACTGTTTCATACATGTCTGTTAAAGTAGACACAAAGTTTAAACTTCATATTTAGCCATTTGACAGAGTTACAGCCCTAAGTGTACATTGTATTAAGAAAATGTATGGGGAAAGATAGGGTAAATTTCTGTAAAAATCAAAATTTCTAAAACTGTTTGGAAATGTTTCATACTTGTATGTGAATGTGGATACCAAGTTTAAGCTTAAAATTTACCAATTTGACAGAGTTACATCACTAAATGTACATTTAAGTTAATGTATGGGTGAGAGATAGGGCAAATGCAAAGATTTATGAAAATTTCAAATTCTCATTGGAAATGTTTCATACATGTCTGTGAATGCTGACAGCAAGTTTGAGCTTCATATCTTTCCATTTGACAGAGTTAGAGCACCAAATGTACATTAATATACTGGAATACCAAATTAATGTATGGTGAGATATAAGGCAAATGTAAAGATTTATGAAAATTTCAAATTCTCATTGGAAATGTTTCATACATGTCTGTGAATGCTGACAGCAAGTTTGAGCTTCATACGTATCTTTCCATTTGACAGAGTTAGAGCACCAAATGTACATTAATATACTGGAATACCAAATTAATGTATAGTGAGAGATAGGGCAAATGTAAAGATTTATGAAAATTTCAAATTCTCATTGGAAATGTTTCATACATGTCTGTGAATGCTGACAGCAAGTTTGAGCTTCATATCTTTCCATTTGACAGAGTTAGAGCACCAAATGTACATTAATATACTGGAATACCAAATTAATGTATGGTGAGAGATAAGGCAAATGTAAAGATTTATGAAAATTTCAAATTCTCATTGGAAATGTTTCATACATGTCTGTGAATGCTGACAGCAAGTTTGAGCTTCATATCTTTCCATTTGACAGAGTTAGAACACCAAATGTACATTAATATACTGGAATACCAAATTAATGTATAGTGAGAGATAAAGCAAATGTAAAGATTTATGAAAATTTCAAATTCTTATTGGATCAAATTTCTAAAACTGTTTCATACATGTCTGTTAAAGTAGACACAAAGTTTAAACTTCATATTTAGCCATTTGACAGAGTTACAGCCCTAAGTGTACATTGTATTAAGAAAATGTATGGGGAAAGATAGGGTAAATTTCTGTAAAAATCAAAATTTCTAAAACTGTTTGGAAATGTTTCATACTTGTATGTGAATGTGGATACCAAGTTTAAGCTTAAAATTTACCAATTTGACAGAGTTACATCACTAAATGTACATTTAAGTTAATGTATGGGTGAGAGATAGGGCAAATGCAAAGATTTATGAAAATTTCAAATTCTCATTGGAAATGTTTCATACATGTCTGTGAATAGAGACACCAAGTTTGAGCTTCATATTTTCCATTTGACAGAGTTAGATCACCAAATGTACATTCATATACTGGAATACCAAATTAATGTATGGTGAGAGATAAGGCAAATGTAAAGATTTATAAAAATTTCAAATTCTCATTGGAAATTAATGTTTCATACATGTCTGTGAATGCTGACAGCAAGTTTGAGCTTCATACGTATCTTTCCATTTGACAGAGTTAGAGCACCAAATGTACATTAATATACTGGAATACCAAATTAATGTATAGTGAGAGATAGGGCAAATGTAAAGATTTATGAAAATTTCAAATTCTCATTGGAAATGTTTCATACATGTCTGTGAATGCTGACAGCAAGTTTGAGCTTCATATCTTTCCATTTGACAGAATTAGAGCACCAAATGTACATTCATATACTGGAATACCAAATTAATGTATGGTGAGAGATAGGGTAAATGTAAAGATTTATGAAAATTTCAAATTCTCATTGGAAATGTTTCATACATGTCTATGAATGCTGACAGCAAGTTTGAGCTTCATATCTTTCCATTTTACAGAGTTAGAGCACCAAATGTACATTCATATACTGGAATACCAAATTAATGTATGGTGAGAGATAAGGCAAATGTAAAGATTTATGAAAATTTCAAATTCTCATTGGAAATGTTTCATACATGTCTGTGAATAGAGACACCAAGTTTGAGCTTCATATCTTTCCATTTTACAGAGTTAGAGCACCAAATGTACATTCATATACTGGAATACCAAATTAATGTATGGTGAGAGATAAGGCAAATGTAAAGATTTATGAAAATTTCAAATTCTCATTGGAAATGTTTCATACATGTCTGTGAATGCTGACAGCAAGTTTGAGCTTCATATCTTTCCATTTTACAGAGTTAGAGCACCAAATGTACATTCATATACCGGAATACCAAATTAATGTATGGTGAGAGATAGGGCAAATGTAAAGATTTATGAAAATTTCAAATTGTCATTGGAAATGTTTCAAACATGTCTGTGAATGCTGACGTTAAGTTAAAGCTTCATATCTTTCCATTTGACAGAGCTACAGCACTCTAATGTACATTAAATTTCTAATATACAACCTTAAATGGGTGTAGAATATATATCGTGCGATACTATTATGCAAATTATCGGCATACGAAGTTAAAATGTTTTGACATGAATGGGGCAACTAGAAACACGCAGGGACAGTCCAGAACGCAGCTGTCAGAAGGTCTTTACATAGAGGCAGGTAGCCATTATGCTATTACTGCAATTGAGATTGAGTGTGGCTGGTTATACCAGTTTACGTTCATATCGGAACACCTCTCGCTAAAATCGTTTCTACATGGGACCAGAAAAGTTGGTCTCCTCCACCAATCAAGACACTTACAGGATTCTATCCATTTTTCCCAGTTTCTAGATGAACTACGAATACTGGATATACCTTTAAAATGGCTTGGAACGATGCACTCATCCCGAATTAACTTGATATAATTTGACTACATTTTTCTCGCAAATACCCTATTCTTAAGTATGGAATAGCGCCAACCACAATCGTTTCCTTTTGAAATTTTCTTGTTTAAATAGAAGCGCAAAACCTTATAAAGTAGGCCTACCTGGACACATCTCTATGGTGGTAGCGGTTCCCATAGAGGTTGGTAGCGCTTAGACTCTGAAGCTGTCTCCTAATCGGTTGGTGCCATAGAGACGTGCTCACCAATAATCCGGATTTCGGGGGGGTTCCACGTAATGTGGGATTGGCATCTGATATCTTAGGATTCATATGAGTCGGCCATATCGAGAAGAACTGGTTCTTCTCACGCAAGTGACACCCAAAGCTCAACTCGGCAGAGCGTTACCACCGATCCCGGCCTCTGAGCGTCGTGGATGGTGGCGTTCGGTATGGTCCAACTTTTTTTCTTTGGAGTTTCGTTGGCCGTCGATCGGCAAAATTTCACTTTAACGACATCCATATAATATATGTGGATAGAAACTGCTTCAACAACAATCAAGTACTACACAGTGCATATCCATGCGTATAAGAAATCTTTCAAAGAGTTCTATTTTTTCAGAAATATATACAGTACGGCATGTTCATTCTTACACCTACTCACTACTCAAGGTCGGCCATTTATAGTATTACGCAATTAGGGTTAGTTAATGTATGATGAGACATTTATGTAGAAATCAAATTTTCTAAAACTGTTTCATACATGTCTGTTAAAGTAGACACAAAGTTTAAACTTCATATTTAGCCATTTGACAGAGTTACAGCCCTAAGTGTACATTGTATTAAGAAAATGTATGGGGAAAGATAGGGTAAATTTCTGTAAAAATCAAAATTTCTAAAACTGTTTGGAAATGTTTCATACTTGTATGTGAATGTGGATACCAAGTTTAAGCTTCAAATTTACCAATTTGACAGAGTTACATCACTAAATGTACATTTAAGTTAATGTATGGTGAGAGATAGGGCAAATGTAAAGATTTATGAAAATTTCAAATTCTCATTGGAAATGTTTCATACATGTCTGTGAATAGAGAAACCAAGTTTGAGCTTCATATCTTTCCATTTGAAAGAGTTAGATCACCAAATGTACATTCATATACTGGAATACCAAATTAATGTATGGTGAGAGATAAGGCAAATGTAAAGATTTATAAAAATTTCAAATTCTCATTGGAAATGTTTCATACATGTCTGTGAATGCTGACAGCAAGTTTGAGCTTCATACGTATCTTTCCATTTTGATGGAGTTAGAGCACCAAATGTACATTAATATACTGGAATACCAAATTAATGTATAGTGAGAGATAGGGCAAATGTAAAGATTTATGAAAATTTCAAATTGTTATTGGAAATGTTTCATACATGTCTGTGAATGCTGACAGCAAGTTTGAGCTTCATATCTTTCCATTTGACAGAATTAGAGCACCAAATGTACATTCATATACTGGAATACCAAATTAATGTATGGTGAGAGATAGGGCAAATGTAAAGATTTATGAAAATTTCAAATTCTCATTGGAAATGTTTCATACATGTCTGTGAATGCTGACAGCAAGTTTGAGCTTCATATCTTTCCATTTGACAGAATTAGAGCACCAAATGTACATTCATATACTGGAATACCAAATTAATGTATAGTGAGAGATAGGGTAAATGTAAAGATTTATGAAAATTTCAAATTCTCATTGGAAATGTTTCATACATGTCTGTGAATGCTGACAGCAAGTTTGAGCTTCATATCTTTCCATTTGACAGAATTAGAGTACCAAATGTACATTCATATACTGGAATACCAAATTAATGTATGGTGAGAGATAGGGCAAATGTAAAGATTTATGAAAATTTCAAATTCTCATTGGAAATGTTTCATACATGTCTGTGAATAGAGAAACCAAGTTTGAGCTTCATATCTTTCCATTTGAAAGAGTTAGATCACCAAATGTACATTCATATACTGGAATACCAAATTAATGTATGGTGAGAGATAAGGCAAATGTAAAGATTTATAAAAATTTCAAATTCTCATTGGAAATGTTTCATACATGTCTGTGAATGCTGACAGCAAGTTTGAGCTTCATACGTATCTTTCCATTTGATGGAGTTAGAGCACCAAATGTACATTAATATACTGGAATACCAAATTAATGTATAGGGAGAGATAGGGCAAATGTAAAGATTTATGAAAATTTCAAATTGTTATTGGAAATGTTTCATACATGTCTGTGAATGCTGACAGCAAGTTTGAGCTTCATATCTTTCCATTTGACAGAATTAGAGCACCAAATGTACATTCATATACTGGAATACCAAATTAATGTATGGTGAGAGATAGGGCAAATGTAAAGATTTATGAAAATTTCAAATTCTCATTGGAAATGTTTCATACATGTCTGTGAATGCTGACAGCAAGTTTGAGCTTCATATCTTTCCATTTGACAGAATTAGAGCACCAAATGTACATTCATATACTGGAATACCAAATTAATGTATAGTGAGAGATAGGGTAAATGTAAAGATTTATGAAAATTTCAAATTCTCATTGGAAATGTTTCATACATGTCTGTGAATGCTGACAGCAAGTTTGAGCTTCATATCTTTCCATTTGACAGAATTAGAGCACCAAATGTACATTCATATACTGGAATACCAAATTAATGTATGGTGAGAGATAGGGCAAATGTAAAGATTTATGAAAATTTCAAATTGTCATTGGAAATGTTTCAAACATGTCTGTGAATGCTGACGTTAAGTTAAAGCTTCATATCTTTCCATTTGACAGAGCTACAGCACTCTAATGTACATTAAATTTCTAATATACAACCTTAAATGGGTGTAGAATATATATCGTGCGATACTATTATGCAAATTATCGGCATACGAAGTTAAAATGTTTTGACATGAATGGGGCAACTAGAAACACGCAGGGACAGTCCAGAACGCAGCTGTCAGAAGGTCTTTACATAGAGGCAGGTAGCCATTATGCTATTACTGCAATTGAGATTGAGTGTGGCTGGTTATACCAGTTTACGTTCATATCGGAACACCTCTCGCTAAAATCGTTTCTACATGGGACCAGAAAAGTTGGTCTCCTCCGCCAATCAAGACACTTACAGGATTCTATCCATTTTTCCCAGTTTCTAGATGAACCACGAATACTGGATATACCTTTAAAATGGCTTGGAACGATGCACTCATCCCGAATTAACTTGATATAATTTGACTACATTTTTCTCGCAAATACCCTATTCTTAAGTATGGAATAGCGCCAACCACAATCGTTTCCTTTTGAAATTTTCTTGTTTAAATAGAAGCGCAAAACCTTATAAAGTAGGCCTACCTGGACACATCTCTATGGTGGTAGCGGTTCCCATAGAGGTTGGTAGCGCTTAGACTCTGAAGCTGTCTCCTAATCGGTTGGTGCCATAGAGACGTGCTCACCAATAATCCGGATTTCGGGGGGGTTCCACGTAATGTGGGATTGGCATCTGATATCTTAGGATTCATATGAGTCGGCCATATCGAGAAGAACTGGTTCTTCTCACGCAAGTGACACCCAAAGCTCAACTCGGCAGAGCGTTACCACCGATCCCGGCCTCTGAGCGTCGTGGATGGTAGCGTTCGGTATGGTCCAACTTTTTTTCTTTGGAGTTTCGTTGGCCGTCGATCGGCAAAATTTCACTTTAACGACATCCATATAATATATGTGGATAGAAACTGCTTCAACAACAGTCAAGTACTACACAGTGCATATCCATGTGTATAAGAAATCTTTCAAAGAGTTCTATTTTTTCAGAAATATATACAGTACGGCATGTTCACTCTTACACCTACTCACTACTCAAGGTCGGCCATTTATAGTATTACGCAATTAGGGTTAGTTAATGTATGAGAAATTTATGTAGAAATCAAAATTTCTAAAACTGTTTGGAAATGTTTCATACATGTCTGTGAATGTAGACACAAAGTTTAAACTTCATATTTAGCCATTTGACAGAGTTACAGCACTAAGTGTACATTGTATTAAGAAAATGTATGGGGAAAGATAGGATAAATTTATGTAAAAATCAAAATTTCTTAAACTGTTTGGAAATGTTTCCTACTTGTATGTGAATGTGGATACCAAGTTTAAGTTTCAAATTTTCCAATTTGACAGAGTTACATCACTAAATGTACATTTAAGTTAATGTATGGTGAGAGATAGGGCAAATGTAAAGATTTATGAAAATTTCAAATTCTCATTGGAAATGTTTCATCCATGTCTGTGAATAGAGAAACCAAGTTTGAGCTTCATATCTTTCCATTTGACAGAGTTAGAGCACCAAATGTACATTCATATACTGGAATACCAAATTAATGTATAGTGAGAGATAGGGTAAATGTAAAGATTTACGAAAATTTCAAATTCTCATTGGAAATGTTTCATACATGTCTGTGAATGCTGACAGCAAGTTTGAGCTTCATATCTTTCCATTTTACAGAGTTAGAGCACCAAATGTACATTCATATACTGGAATACCAAATTAATGTATGGTGAGAGATAAGGAAATTGTAAAGATTTATGAAAATTTCAAATTCTCATTGGAAATGTTTCATACATGTCTGTGAATGCTGACAGCAAGTTTGAGCTTCATATCTTTCCATTTTACAGAGTTAGAACACCAAATGTACATTAATATACTGGAATACCAAATTAATGTATAGTGAGAGATAAAGCAAATGTAAAGATTTATGAAAATTTCAAATTCTCATTGGATCAAATTTCTAAAACTGTTTCATACATGTCTGTTAAAGTAGACACAAAGTTTAAACTTCATATTTAGCCATTTGACAGAGTTACAGCCCTAAGTGTACATTGTATTAAGAAAATGTATGGGGAAAGATAGGGTAAATTTCTGTAAAAATCAAAATTTCTAAAACTGTTTGGAAATGTTTCATACTTGTATGTGAATGTGGATACCAAGTTTAAGCTTCAAATTTACCAATTTGACAGAGTTACATCACTAAATGTACATTTAAGTTAATGTATGGTGAGAGATAGGGCAAATGCAAAGATTTATGAAAATTTCAAATTCTCATTGGAAATGTTTCATACATGTCTGTGAATAGAGACACCAAGTTTGAGCTTCATATTTTCCATTTGACAGAGTTAGATCACCAAATGTACATTCATATACTGGAATACCAAATTAATGTATGGTGAGAGATAAGGCAAATGTAAAGATTTATGAAAATTTCAAATTCTCATTGGAAATGTTTCATACATGTCTGTGAATGCTGACAGCAAGTTTGAGCTTCATATCTTTCCATTTGACCGAGTTAGAGCACCAAATGTACATTCATATACCGGAATACCAAATTAATGTATGGTGAGCAAATGTAAAGATTTATAAAAATTTCAAAAACTCTTTGGAAATGATTCAATCATATGCATGTTTGTGAATGCTGACACCAAGGTTTAGCTTATTAACTTTCCATTTTACAGAGTTATAGTACCAAATGTACATTAAAGTATTGGTATACGAAATTAATGTATAGTGAGAGATAGGGCAAATGTAAAGATTTATGAAATTTTCAAATTGTCATTGGAAATGTTTCAAACATGTCTGTGAATGCTGACGTTAAGTTAAAGCTTCATATCTTTCCATTTGACAGAGCTACAGCACTCTAATGTACATTAAATTTCTAATATACAACCTTAAATGGGTGTAGAATATATATCGTGCGATACTATTATGCAAATTATCGGCATACGAAGTTAAAATGTTTTGACATGAATGGGGCAACTAGAAACACGCAGGGACAGTCCAGAACGCAGCTGTCAGAAGGTCTTTACATAGAGGCAGGTAGCCATTATGCTATTACTGCAATTGAGATTGAGTGTGGCTGGTTATACCAGTTTACGTTCATATCGGAACACCTCTCGCTAAAATCGTTTCTACATGGGACCAGAAAAGTTGGTCTCCTCCGCCAATCAAGACACTTACAGGATTCTATCCATTTTTCCCAGTTTCTAGATGAACCACGAATACTGGATATACCTTTAAAATGGCTTGGAACGATGCACTCATCCCGAATTAACTTGATATAATTTGACTACATTTTTCTCGCAAATACCCTATTCTTAAGTATGGAATAGCGCCAACCACAATCGTTTCCTTTTGAAATTTTCTTGTTTAAATAGAAGCGCAAAACCTTATAAAGTAGGCCTACCTGGACACATCTCTATGGTGGTAGCGGTTCCCATAGAGGTTGGTAGCGCTTAGACTCTGAAGCTGTCTCCTAATCGGTTGGTGCCATAGAGACGTGCTCACCAATAATCCGGATTTCGGGGGGGTTCCACGTAATGTGGGATTGGCATCTGATATCTTAGGATTCATATGAGTCGGCCATATCGAGAAGAACTGGTTCTTCTCACGCAAGTGACACCCAAAGCTCAACTCGGCAGAGCGTTACCACCGATCCCGGCCTCTGAGCGTCGTGGATGGTAGCGTTCGGTATGGTCCAACTTTTTTTCTTTGGAGTTTCGTTGGCCGTCGATCGGCAAAATTTCACTTTAACGACATCCATATAATATATGTGGATAGAAACTGCTTCAACAACAATCAAGTACTACACAGTGCATATCCATGTGTATAAGAAATCTTTCAAAGAGTTCTATTTTTTCAGAAATATATACAGTACGGCATGTTCACTCTTACACCTACTCAAGGTCGGCCATTTATAGTATTACGCAATTAGGGTTAGTTAATGTATGATGAGAAATTTATGTAGAAATCAAAATTTCTAAAACTGTTTGGAAATGTTTCATACTTGTATGTGAATGTGGATACCAAGTTTAAGCTTCAAATTAACCAATTTGACAGAGTTACATCACTAAATGTACATTTAAGTTAATGTATGGTGAGAGATAGGGCAAATGTAAAGATTTAGGAAAATTTCAAATTCTCATTGGAAATGTTTCATACATGTCTGTGAATAGAGAAACCAAGTTTGAGCTTCATATCTTTCCATTTGACAGAGTTAGAGCACCAAATGTACATTCATATACTGGAATACCAAATTAATGTATAGTGAGAGATAAGGCAAATGTAAAGATTTATGAAAATTTCAAATTCTCATTGGATCAAAATTTCTAAAACTGTTTGGAAATGTTTCATACATGTCTGTTAAAGTAGACACAAAGTTTAAACTTCATATTTAGCCATTTGACAGAGTTACAGCCTTAAGTGTACATTGTATTAAGAAAATGTATGGGGAAAGATAGGGTAAATTTATGTAAAAATCAAAATTTCTAAAACTGTTTGGAAATGTTTCATACTTGTATGTGAATGTGGATACCAAGTTTAAGCTTCAAATTTACCAATTTGACAGAGTTACATCACTAAATGTACATTTAAGTTAATGCATGGTGAGAGATAGGGCAAATGCAAAGATTTATGAAATTAATTTGGTATTCCAGTATATGAATGTACATTTGGTGCTCTAATTCTGTCAAATGGAAAGATATGAAGCTCAAACTTGCTGTCAGCATTCACAGACAGGTACGAAACATTTCCAATGAGAATTTGAAATTTTCATAAATCTTTACATTTGCCTTATCTCTCACCATACATTAATTTGGAATTCCAGTATATGAATGTACATTTGGTACTCTAACTCTGTAAAATGGAAAGATATGAAGCTCAAACTTGCTGTCAGCATTCACAAACATGTATGAAACATTTCCAATGACAATTTGAAATTTTCATAAATCTTTACATTTGCCCTATCTCTCACCATACATTAATTTGGTATTCCAATATATGAATGTACATTTGGTGCTCTAACTCTGTCAAATGGAAAGATATGAAGCTCAAACTTGCTGTCAGCATTTGCAGACATGTGTGAAACATTTCTAATGAGAATTTGAAATTTTCATGAATCTTTACATTTGCCCTATCTCTCACCATACATTAATTTGGTATTCCAGTATATTAATGTACATTTGGTGATCTAACTCTGTAAAATGGAAAGATATGAAGCTCAAACTTGCTGTCAGCATTTACAGACATGTATGAAACATTTATAATGAGAATTTGAAATTTTCATAAATCTTTACATTTGCCCTATCTCTCACTATAAATTAATTTGGTATTCCAGTATATTAATGTACATTTGGTGCTCTAACTCTGTCAAATGGAAAGATATGAAGCTCAAACTTGGTGTCTCTATTCACAGACATGTATGAAACATTTCCAATGAGAATTTGAAATTTTCATAAATCTTTACATTTGCCTTATCTCTCACCATACATTAATTTGGTATTCCAGTATATTAATGTACATTTGGTGCTCTAACTCTAGATCTGTAAAATGGAAAGATATGAAACTCAAACTTGCTGTCAGCATTCACAGACATGTATGAAACATTTCCAATGAGAATTTGAAATTTTCATAAATCTTTACATTTGCCTTATATCTCACCATACATTAATTTGGTATTCCAGTATATGAATGTACATTTGGTGCTCTAACTCTGTCAAATGGAAAGATATGAAGCTCAAACTTGCTGTCAGCATTCACAGACATGTATGAAACATTTCCAATGACAATTTGAAATCTTTACATTTGCCCTATCTCTCACTATACATTAATTTGGTATTCCAGTATATTAATGTACATTTGGTGCTCTAACTCTGTCAAATGGAAAGATATGAAGCTCAAACTTGCTGTCAGCATTCACAGACATGTATGAAACATTTCCAATGAGAATTTGAAATTTTCATAAATCTTTACATTTGCCCTATCTCTCACCCTACATTAATTTCGTATACCAATACTTTAATGTACATTTGGTACTGTAACTCTGTAAAATGGAAAGTTAATAAGCTAAACCTTGGTGTCAGCATTCACAAACATGATTGAATCATTTCCAAAGAGTTTTTGAAATTTTTATAAATTTGCCCTATCTCTCACCATACATTAATTTGGTATTCCAGTATATGAATGTACATTTGGTGCTCTAACTCTGTCAAATGGAAAGATATGAAGCTCAAACTTGCTGTCAGCATTCACAGACATGTATATATGAAACATTTCCAATGAGAATTTGAAATTTTCGTAAATCTTTACATTTGCCCTATCTCTCACTATACATTAATTTGGTATTCCAGTATATGAATGTACATTTGGTGCTCTAACTCTGTAAAATGGAAAGATATGAAGCTCAAACTTGGTGTCAGCATTCACAGACATGTATCAAACATTTCCAATGAGAATTTGAAATTTTCATAAATCTTTACATTTGCCTTATCTCTCACCATACATTAATTTGGTATTCCAGTATATTAATGTACATTTGGTGTTCTAACTCTGTCAAATGGAAAGATATGAAGCTCAAACTTGGTTTCTCTATTCACAGACATGTATGAAACATTTCCAATGAGAATTTGAAATTTTCATAAATCTTTACATTTGCCCTATCTCTCACCATACATTAACTTAAATGTACATTTAGTGATGTAACTCTGTCAAATTGGTTAATTTGAAGCTTAAACTTGGTATCCACATTCACAAACAATTGCAAGTATGAAACATTTCCAAACAGTTTTAGAAATTTTGATTTTTACATAAATTTATCCTATCTTTCCCCATACATTTTCTTAATACAATGTACACTTAGTGCTGTAACTCTGTCAAATGGCTAAATATGAAGTTTAAACTTTGTGTCTACATTCACAGACATGTATGAAACATTTCCAAACAGTTTTAGAAATTTTGATTTCTACATAAATTTCTCATCATACATTAACTAACCCTAATTGCGTAATACTATAAATGGCCGACCTTGAGTAGTGAGTAGGTGTAAGAATGAACATGCCGTACTGTATATATTTCTGAAAAAATAGAACTCTTTGAAAGATTTCTTATACACATGGATATGCACTGTGTAGTACTTGATTGTTGTTGAAGCAGTTTCTATCCACATATATTATATGGATGTCGTTAAAGTGAAATTTTGCCGATCGACGGCCAACGAAACTCCAAAGAAAAAAAGTTGGACCATACCGAACGCTACCATCCACGACGCTCAGAGGCCGGGATCGGTGGTAACGTTCTGCCGAGTTGAGCTTTGGGTGTCACTTGCGTGAGAAGAACCAGTTCTTCTCGATATGGCCGACTCATATGAATCCTAAGATATCAGATGCCAATCCCACATTACGTGGAACCCCCCCGAAATCCGGATTATTGGTGAGCACGTCTCTATGGCACCAACCGATTAGGAGACAGCTTCAGAGTCTAAGCGCTACCAACCTCTATGGGAACCGCTACCACCATAGAGATGTGTCCAGGTAGGCCTACTTTATAAGGTTTTGCGCTTCTATTTAAACAAGAAAATTTCAAAAGGAAACGATTGTGGTTGGCGCTATTCCATACTTAAGAATAGGGTATTTGCGAGAAAAATGTAGTCAAATTATATCAAGTTAATTCGGGATGAGTGCATCGTTCCAAGCCATTTTAAAGGTATATCCAGTATTCGTGGTTCATCTAGAAACTGGGGAAAATGGATAGAATCCTGTAAGTGTCTTGATTGGCGGAGGAGACTAACTTTTCTGGTCCCATGTAGAAACGATTTTAGTGAGAGGTGTTCCGATATGAACGTAAACTGGTATAACCAGCCACACTCAATCTCAATTGCAGTAATAGCATAATGGCTACCTGCCTCTATGTAAAGACCTTCTGACAGCTGCGTTCTGGACTGTCCCTGCGTGTTTCTAGTTGCCCCATTCATGTCAAAACATTTTAACTTCGTATGCCGATAATTTGCAAAATAGTATCGCACGATATATATGCTACACCCATTTAAGGTCGTATACTAGAAATTTAATGTACATTAGAGTGCTGTAGCTCTGTCAAATGGAAAGATATGAAGCTTTAACTTAACGTCAGCATTCACAGACATGTTTGAAACATTTCCAATGACAATTTGAAATTTTCATAAATCTTTACATTTGCCCTATCTCTCACTATACATTAATTTCGTATACCAATACTTTAATGTACATTTGGTACTATAACTCTGTAAAATGGAAAGTTAATAAGCTAAACCTTGGTGTCAGCATTCACAAACATGATTGAATCATTTCCAAAGAGTTTTTGAAATTTTCATAAATCTTTACATTTGCCCTATCTCTCACTATACATTAATTTCGTATACCAATACTTTAATGTACATTTGGTACTATAACTCTGTAAAATGGAAAGTTAATAAGCTAAACCTTGGTGTCAGCATTCACAAACATGATTGAATCATTTCCAAAGAGTTTTTGAAATTTTCATAAATCTTTACATTTGCCCTATCTCTCACTATACATTAATTTCGTATACCAATACTTTAATGTACATTTGGTACTATAACTCTGTAAAATGGAAAGTTAATAAGCTAAACCTTGGTGTCAGCATTCACAAACATGATTGAATCATTTCCAAAGAGTTTTTGAAATTTTCATAAATCTTTACATTTGCCTTATCTCTCACCATACATTAATTTGGTATTCCAGTATATGAATGTACATTTGGTGCTCTAACTCTGTAAAATGGAAAGATATGAAGCTCAAACTTGCTGTCAGCATTCATAGACATGTATGAAACATTTCCAATGAGAATTTGAAATTTTCATAAATCTTTACATTTGCCTTATCTCTCACCATACATTAATTTGGTATTCCAGTATATTAATGTACATTTGGTGCTCTAACTCTGTACAATGGAAAGATATGAAGCTCAAACTTGCTGTCAGCATTCACAGACATGTATGAAACATTTCCAATGAGAATTTGAAATTTTCATAAATCTTTACATTTTCCCTATCTCTCACCATACATTAATTTGGTATTCCAGTATATGAATGTACATTTGGTGCTCTAACTCTGTCAAATGGAAAGATATGAAGCTCAAACTTGCTGTCAGCATTCACAGACATGTATGAAACATTTCCAATGAGAATTTGAAATTTTCATAAATCTTTACATTTGCCTTATCTCTCACCATACATTAATTTGGTATTCCAGTATATTAATGTACATTTGGTGCTCTAACTCTGTACAATGGAAAGATATGAAGCTCAAACTTGCTGTCAGCATTCACAGACATGTATGAAACATTTCCAATGAGAATTTGAAATTTTCATAAATCTTTACATTTGCCTTATCTCTCACCATACATTAATTTGGTATTCCAGTATATTAATGTACATTTGGTGCTCTAACTCTGTACAATGGAAAGATATGAAGCTCAAACTTGCTGTCAGCATTCACAGACATGTATGAAACATTTCCAATGAGAATTTGAAATTTTCATAAATCTTTACATTTGCCTTATCTCTCACCATACATTAATTTGGTATTCCAGTATATGAATGTACATTTGGTGCTCTAACTCTGTCAAATGGAAAGATATGAAGCTCAAACTTGCTGTCAGCATTCACAGACATGTATGAAACATTTCCAATGAGAATTTGAAATTTTCATAAATCTTTGCATTTGCCCTATCTCTCACCCATACATTAACTTAAATGTACATTTAGTGATGTAACTCTGTCAAATTGGTAAATTTTAAGCTTAAACTTGGTATCCACATTCACATACAAGTATGAAACATTTCCAAACAGTTTTAGAAATTTTGATTTTTACAGAAATTTACCCTATCTTTCCCCATACATTTTCTTAATACAATGTACACTTAGGGCTGTAACTCTGTCAAATGGCTAAATATGAAGTTTAAACTTTGTGTCTACTTTAACAGACATGTATGAAACAGTTTTAGAAAATTTGATCCAATGAGAATTTGAAATTTTCATAAATCTTTACATTTGCTTTATCTCTCACTATACATTAATTTGGTATTCCAGTATATTAATGTACATTTGGTGTTCGAACTCTGTAAAATGGAAAGATATGAAGCTCAAACTTGCTGTCAGCATTCACAGACATGTATGAAACATTTCCAATGAGAATTTGAAATTTTCATAAATCTTTACATTTGCCTTATCTCTCACCATACATTAATTTGGTATTCCAGTATATTAATGTACATTTGGTGCTCTAACTCTGTACAATGGAAAGATATGAAGCTCAAACTTGCTGTCAGCATTCACAGACATGTATGAAACATTTCCAATGAGAATTTGAAATTTTCATAAATCTTTACATTTGCCTTATCTCTCACCATACATTAATTTGGTATTCCAGTATATGAATGTACATTTGGTGCTCTAACTCTGTCAAATGGAAAGATATGAAGCTCAAACTTGCTGTCAGCATTCACAGACATGTATGAAACATTTCCAATGAGAATTTGAAATTTTCATAAATCTTTGCATTTGCCCTATCTCTCACCCATACATTAACTTAAATGTACATTTAGTGATGTAACTCTGTCAAATTGGTAAATTTTAAGCTTAAACTTGGTATCCACATTCACATACAAGTATGAAACATTTCCAAACAGTTTTAGAAATTTTGATTTTTACAGAAATTTACCCTATCTTTCCCCATACATTTTCTTAATACAATGTACACTTAGGGCTGTAACTCTGTCAAATGGCTAAATATGAAGTTTAAACTTTGTGTCTACTTTAACAGACATGTATGAAACAGTTTTAGAAAATTTGATCCAATGAGAATTTGAAATTTTCATAAATCTTTACATTTGCTTTATCTCTCACTATACATTAATTTGGTATTCCAGTATATTAATGTACATTTGGTGTTCGAACTCTGTAAAATGGAAAGATATGAAGCTCAAACTTGCTGTCAGCATTCACAGACATGTATGAAACATTTCCAATGAGAATTTGAAATTTTCGTAAATCTTTACATTTACCCTATCTCTCACTATACATTAATTTGGTATTCCAGTATATGAATGTACATTTGGTGCTCTAACTCTGTCAAATGGAAAGATATGAAGCTCAAACTTGGTTTCTCTATTCACAGACATGTATGAAACATTTCCAATGAGAATTTGAAATTTTCATAAATCTTTACATTTGCCCTATCTCTCACCATTCATTAACTTAAATGTACATTTAGTGATGTAACTCTGTCAAATTGGTAAATTTGAAGCTTAAACTTGGTATCCACATTCACATACAAGTAGGAAACATTTCCAAACAGTTTTAGAAATTTTGATTTTTACTTAAAATTATCCTATCTTTCCCCATACATTTTCTTAATACAATGTACACTTAGTGCTGTAACTCTGTCAAATGGCTAAATATGAAGTTTAAACTTTGTGTCTACATTCACAGACATGTATGAAACATTTCCAAACAGTTTTAGAAATTTTGATTTCTACATAAATTTCTCATCATACATTAACTAACCCTAATTGCGTAATACTATAAATGGCCGACCTTGAGTAGTGAGTAGGTGTAAGAATGAACATGCCGTACTGTATATATTTCTGAAAAAATAGAACTCTTTGAAAGATTTCTTATACGCATGGATATGCACTGTGTAGTACTTGATTGTTGTTGAAGCAGTTTCTATCCACATATATTATATGGATGTCGTTAAAGTGAAATTTTGCCGATCGACGGCCAACGAAACTCCAAAGAAAAAAAGTTGGACCATACCGAACGCTACCATCCACGACGCTCAGAGGCCGGGATCGGTGGTAACGCTCTGCCGAGTTGAGCTTTGGGTGTCACTTGCGTGAGAAGAACCAGTTCTTCTCGATATGGCCGACTCATATGAATCCTAAGATATCAGATGCCAATCCCACATTACGTGGAACCCCCCCGAAATCCGGATTATTGGTGAGCACGTCTCTATGGCACCAACCGATTAGGAGACAGCTTCAGAGTCTAAGCGCTACCAACCTCTATGGGAACCGCTACCACCATAGAGATGTGTCCAGGTAGGCCTACTTTATAAGGTTTTGCGCTTCTATTTAAACAAGAAAATTTCAAAAGGAAACGATTGTGGTTGGCGCTATTCCATACTTAAGAATAGGGTATTTGCGAGAAAAATGTAGTCAAATTATATCAAGTTAATTCGGGATGAGTGCATCGTTCCAAGCCATTTTAAAGGTATATCCAGTATTCGTGGTTCATCTAGAAACTGGGAAAAATGGATAGAATCCTGTAAGTGTCTTGATTGGCGGAGGAGACCAACTTTTCTGGTCCCATGTAGAAACGATTTTAGCGAGAGGTGTTCCGATATGAACGTAAACTGGTATAACCAGCCACACTCAATCTCAATTGCAGTAATAGCATAATGGCTACCTGCCTCTATGTAAAGACCTTCTGACAGCTGCGTTCTGGACTGTCCCTGCTTGTTTCTAGTTGCCCCATTCATGTCAAAACATTTTAACTTCGTATGCCGATAATTTGCATAATAGTATCGAACGATATATATGCTACACCCATTTAAGGTTGTATATTAGAAATTTAATGTACATTAGAGTGCTGTAGCTCTGTCAAATGGAAAGATATGAAGCTTTAACTTAACGTCAGCATTCACAGACATGTTTGAAACATTTCCAATGAGAATTTGAAATTTTCATAAATCTTTACATTTGCCTTATCTCTCACCATACATTAATTTGGTATTCCAGTATATTAATGTACATTTGGTGCTCTAACTCTGTAAAATGGAAAGATATGAAGCTCAAACTTTCTGTCAGCATTCACAGACATGTATGAAACATTTCCAATGAGAATTTGAAATTTTCATAAATCTTTACATTTGCCTTATATCTCACCATACATTAATTTGGTATTCCAGTATATTAATGTACATTTGGTGCTCTAACTCTGTAAAATGGAAAGATATGAAGCTCAAACTTGCTGTCAGCATTCACAGACATGTATGAAACATTTCCAATGAGAATTTGAAATTTTCATAAATCTTTACATTTGCCTTATCTCTCACCATACATTAATTTGGTATTCCAGTATATGAATGTACATTTGGTGCTCTAACTCTGTCAAATGGAAAGATATGAAGCTCAAACTTGCTGTCAGCATTCACAGACATGTATGAAACATTTCCAATGAGAATTTGAAATTTTCATAAATCTTTGCATTTGCCCTATCTCTCACCCATACATTAACTTAAATGTACATTTAGTGATGTAACTCTGTCAAATTGGTAAATTTTAAGCTTAAACTTGGTATCCACATTCACATACAAGTATGAAACATTTCCAAACAGTTTTAGAAATTTTGATTTTTACAGAAATTTACCCTATCTTTCCCCATACATTTTCTTAATACAATGTACACTTAGGGCTGTAACTCTGTCAAATGGCTAAATATGAAGTTTAAACTTTGTGTCTACTTTAACAGACATGTATGAAACAGTTTTAGAAAATTTGATCCAATGAGAATTTGAAATTTTCATAAATCTTTACATTTGCCTTATCTCTCACTATACATTAATTTGGTATTCCGGTATATTAATGTACATTTGGTGTTCTAATTCTGTAAAATGGAAAGATATGAAGCTCAAACTTGCTGTCAGCATTCACAGACATGTATCAAACATTTCCAATGAGAATTTGAAATTTTCGTAAATCTTTACATTTACCCTATCTCTCACTATACATTAATTTGGTATTCCAGTATATGAATGTACATTTGGTGCTCTAACTCTGTCAAATGGAAAGATATGAAGCTCAAACTTGGTTTCTCTATTCACAGACATGTATGAAACATTTCCAATGAGAATTTGAAATTTTCATAAATATTTACATTTGCCCTATCTCTCACCATACATTAACTTAAATGTACATTTAGTGATGTAACTCTGTCAAATTGGTAAATTTGAAGCTTAAACTTGGTATCCACATTCACATACAAGTAGGAAACATTTCCAAACAGTTTTAGAAATTTTGATTTTTACATAAATTTATCCTATCTTTCCCCATACATTTTCTTAATACAATGTACACTTAGTGCTGTAACTCTGTCAAATGGCTAAATATGAAGTTTAAACTTTGTGTCTACATTCACAGACATGTATGAAACATTTCCAAACAGTTTTAGAAATTTTGATTTCTACATAAATTTCTCATCATACATTAACTAACCCTAATTGCGTAATACTATAAATGGCCGACCTTGAGTAGTGAGTAGGTGTAAGAATGAACATGCCGTACTGTATATATTTCTGAAAAAATAGAACTCTTTGAAAGATTTCTTATACGCATGGATATGCACTGTGTAGTACTTGATTGTTGTTGAAGCAGTTTCTATCCACATATATTATATGGATGTCGTTAAAGTGAAATTTTGCCGATCGACGGCCAACGAAACTCCAAAGAAAAAAAGTTGGACCATTCCGAACGCTACCATCCACGACGCTCAGAGGCCGGGATCGGTGGTAACGCTCTGCCGAGTTGAGCTTTGGGTGTCACTTGCGTGAGAAGAACCAGTTCTTCTCGATATGGCCGACTCATATGAATCCTAAGATATCAGATGCCAATCCCACATTACGTGGAACCCCCCCGAAATCCGGATTATTGGTGAGCACGTCTCTATGGCACCAACCGATTAGGAGACAGCTTCAGAGTCTAAGCGCTACCAACCTCTATGGGAACCGCTACCACCATAGAGATGTGTCCAGGTAGGCCTACTTTATAAGGTTTTGCGCTTCTATTTAAACAAGAAAATTTCAAAAGGAAACGATTGTGGTTGGCGCTATTCCATACTTAAGAATAGGGTATTTGCGAGAAAAATGTAGTCAAATTATATCAAGTTAATTCGGGATGAGTGCATCGTTCCAAGCCATTTTAAAGGTATATCCAGTATTCGTGGTTCATCTAGAAACTGGGAAAAATGGATAGAATCCTGTAAGTGTCTTGATTGGCGGAGGAGACCAACTTTTCTGGTCCCATGTAGAAACGATTTTAGCGAGAGGTGTTCCGATATGAACGTAAACTGGTATAACCAGCCACACTCAATCTCAATTGCAGTAATAGCATAATGGCTACCTGCCTCTATGTAAAGACCTTCTGACAGCTGCGTTCTGGACTGTCCCTGCTTGTTTCTAGTTGCCCCATTCATGTCAAAACATTTTAACTTCGTATGCCGATAATTTGCATAATAGTATCGCACGATATATATGCTACACCCATTTAAGGTCGTATACTAGAAATTTAATGTACATTAGAGTGCTGTAGCTCTGTCAAATGGAGAGATATGAAGCTTTAACTTAACGTCAGCATTCACAGACATGTTTGAAACATTTCCAATGAGAATTTGAAATTTTCATAAATCTTTACATTTGCCCTATCTCTCACCATACATTAATTTGGTATTCCAGTATATGAATGTACATTTGGTGCTCTAACTCTGTCAAATGGAAGGATATGAAGCTCAAACTTGCTGTCAGCATACGTGCTCTCCTACAATCCGGATGGGGGGGGGGGGGGGGGTAATTTAGCGTACGTAACTCTGTCACATGGGCAAATATGAAGCTTCACTTGTGTCAGCATTCACAGATATGTATAAAACATTTCCAATGAGATTAAAAATTTAATTACATTAATATCAAATCATTTTTTTTGCCGGAAAAGATAAGTCTTAGATCATTTAATTTATTTACATGAACCTTTCAAAGGCTCTTTAATGAAAGAGACCAAGAAACTTCATTGCCATTAGTGTGGTGCAAGTACGAACTACATCACTTTCAAATCTATGTAGGTTCATGTTACTGTACATGCAGCATAGAAACATGCAATATATAGCATATATGCAGAAATCTTGTAAAGGTACTCAGACTAGGTAGATTAGTCATGCCAAACTTCATTCACACTAGCCAAAGTAAGTTTTAAATTCATCAAACGTTTCGGCAGCTACCTTCTTCGATCAGTAAATGTCAACAAAAAGAATAGAAAACACTCTAAACTGTAAACTTTTTAATAGTGGTAGGATGACAAGGTGTGATGAGTGACAAAATCTGTATATGCAGAAATATGCAGAAAAGTGATATGCAGAAATTAAAATGCTATGCTGTATATAAAGTGAATATTTTATGCAGTATAAATAAATATATATTGCAGCATATGATAACAAGCATTATATGTAATGTGTGCATGATCTGTTTACATCTAGTCACATATTATATATAAATGTAATTACACATTCTCAGGACAAGTGGATTCTAATGTACGGAGTACAGTTAGTAATGCAATTGCAGCTAATATTTCTGAAGTGGACATTTACATGTATCCAGGCCTTAAGTGTGGTAAATCAGCTAATCTACAGGTCAAAGAAATGGTGGAATATATGACAGATATACCATATGGAAAAATTTGGCTAGATATTGAGGTAAAGCAATCATTTGGGAGCATTACATAATTATTTATAATTTCTGTATTTCAAGTCAACCATGCTAACGTTATTTGTTTAGGGAGAATGGACTGATTCAAAAGGACACATATCAACAATTCTTTGAGGAATTATTGAAGGCTTCAAATGTTAGTCAACTTTATGTAAATTATATAGATTCAATGAACTTAAAGTATATATTCATCTTGATAGATGTACAAGCCAGCAGGGACTAGTGTAGCTGTATACGCTAGCAAATATTTTTGGAATAGAATTATGGGACCTGATTATACTGGAGGATCCATGGCCAGTTATCAGTTATGGTAGTAATACATATAGTAAATTTATATAATGCCAAGCAAATGTAATGTTCGTGCTCCATCACTGCTTTTTATTCTCGTATATATATATTACTTTCAAAATAATAAACATATAATAATAACAACAGTTTATATGTCAAGGGAAAGCATATATAATTATATATTTGATTATAATGAAAAGGCATGACATTGGTACAGGCCTTGGGGGTGCCCCTGCTGCTGCCATATTTCCCCTCTGGATAGCAAACTGAAATTCTCTGGAGTAGATACTGATGTGAAAGCGGCTCTCATGTCTTCTGTCTCAGCTGATTTCCAATCTCATTAAAAAATCTAGTGCTTCTGGTCCAAAAACAAAATGGTGGCTCCTTTAGATATTGGCATACTTGGCCTTCTTATTGGCTTATATATATTAGCTCTGCAGCTGCACCAGCTCAACATGTTGTTGATAGAAGGTGGGAAGGGACAAATGTGTCTGGACAGGTGGCATCCCAAACTAGCTATAGTGCCTTCCCACATGTATTATTTATGAAATAAGGGAGTAAGTTTGCACTAAGCCCTGTGCAAAGACTATATATAGATAATCACTGGAAAGTATTACACCAACCAGCCAAGTGATCAAAGTTTTATCTTTGCTGTATGGGGGACTAAAGTCCTATTAATGACAACCAGTGATCGCCTCTCAGTCAGCATCCAAGATCACTGCAGCTGGTTGTAAAATGTACATTTATAAATTTAAAAATTAGCGACAGGTGACCATATGCATGGGTAACTGTACAAAAAAATTAATATTAAATATAAATGAACATTATATAGTATTTCATAATGTATAATTATATAAATGTATGCTATGATAGATTTTACTGTTACTGATATTACTAAAATAGGTATCCACACTATGACAATGATCCATCGTTCAGTGACTTTCAAGCATTTGGAGGTTGGACAGTCCCCTTTATGAAGCAATACAAAGATAATGTTAAACTCTGTGGTATGTGCCCTTTTACTGAATTCAAATCAGTGGCTAATGTTGCTATCGTATTTATTAGGTGCAGAAGTTGATAGAAATTGGAGACCCTAGAACAATTAGTAGCATGATGTAGATTGTGCATTTGTATTACGAAATCCTTGTGGCTGTTGCGATATCGCTAAGCCATTAATTAAAATGTAGTACGTACTGTTACTGTATTTTTCGGAACGTCTCAAATGTTGTCTGATTGTGGGGGTGCATTGAATTACGGTGCGTACCTACAACAAGACAGAGTTGGCTCAAAGATGGAGTTTCGGGTGAGGAGAGGCAGAACTCTCTGTTTGGCCATCTTTTTGGTATCCCTGTTGGTCTGCTACGCTATCATTCCCTACACTGAGCCTCCTGCAGCTAACAAGAAGGGCAGAGATAACTTAGAGAGGTGCGTATATTTAGTTTCGTTAATTGTTTACACTTTAATTTATCAGAAGCTGTCTAGCTAAGGGGAGCCATTTTTGAGTACAACTTATCCAATGAGTTACTATGCGATCCTTCAATATATTGTTACTGCACGGCTCTCAGCCGCAGAATGACTATTCTCACTTTGTAGCTCTTAACTGAGCTCCATCTATAGCTACATAACTCTACATGTGTCCTATTGTATATATATATATATATAATTGTTAAATCCTTTAATGCTAATTTGTATTGTTTGTAGTCAAATTAGAGGTTACACTGTTAAAGTTGGCAAGCACTTTGATGTGGTCACACAGCCCTTTGATGTGGTCACACAGCCCTTTGATGCTGATCCAAAATCTGATAACCCTCTTGATGACCGAAGTGTCCATCTAGCAGCTGTAGCTTGTGGGGGAGCAGTACACGGTGCCAAGAGCCTGATCAAGTCACTGCTACTGTGGGAACACAGTCACACTGTATTACACTTGTTTGCAGACAGTGAAGCAAAGGCAGAGATTGATCGAGTACGTAGGTGTTCCTTTGTGTAGTCTGTTAGCTAGCCCCAACTGTCCAGCTGCAACATGCAGATTGTAAGTATAAAGACTCCATGACTTGGGATTAAATGATTATTGAAATCTTGCTTGGCTGCATCAAGCTTCCCTTTAAGATGGTTTATCTTTGACTTTTTGAATGTCTCAATAATGCACATTTGGTAACTCTGCTGTTGGACATTTCAACATAGGGGTCTTCTTCAGTATGACTTTCAAATTTTTAGATCTTAAACTCCCAAACGTTTTCATAAATAAGCTGAAACACACATTTTTATGTAAATATATGAATAATTTATGACACAATTGTTATAGTGAAAGACCTATAGGAAACTAAACCTAGTGAGAGCTTTGGATGAGGATACAAGAGTCTTCTCTTCTTCTGCTCAACTGGTCCAGACAACTATTAGTAGACAGCATTAGTAGAGCATTACATTCCAAGGATAGTAGTTACTCCTTTAGCTTGCAATTATGGAATACCTTTAGGCAGCAGTTGTAGGTCTTCATAGATACACAATACGGTTGCCAGTCAGTGTCTGTGTATTTTAAATGTTTGTAATTCCGTCAGTCCTTTCTGTTGTTGGATGACCTTATATAGAGATGGCATCCAAATACCTTGCTTTGTCCAAAGTATTCATGTGGAGGGCCTTTCTGCTGGTGCTGATAGCTGTACTGGGGCAGCCATTTTTTCCTCATTTGATAGACCCTTTAGGCATAGGCTATTGTGATGTGGTGGTGTTGTTATTTTCTTCACGTGTAGTTTCCCAGTTTGGACCGTTTGACTGAGGGCTTGTTTCAAATAAAGATCTATCCAGTCTCCTATCCGACAGAGGGAAATGAGGAAGCTTGGAGGAGCCTCTTTAAGCCCTGCGCTACTGAGAGGCTTTTTCTTCCCGTAGGTCACATAATGTGAACATGTGAAAGAATCTAATACACCATTTTCCTACATGCTATGCCTACTCCAATTATCCAATTTCTCACTTGATCTGCTTATATGTGAACTATTCTAAGTACAGTTTTACTTTTAGTACTTTCCTTCCTATTCTCGCAATAGTTATGCACACATGTAGGACCTGCATACTGATGCAATGACTATGTTATCATATTCCATTTTTTATTCACCCACAGCGCCTCCTGAAAGATGTCAAGTCTGTGATATATGTGGATACTGACACACTCTTTCTCTCTTCCCCTCTCCTCCTGTGGCAAAAGTTCAGTGAAATGGGTCCTTTTCAGGTCGTGGGGATGGTCCCAGAAAGTGAAGGTAGCTCCACCTGGTATAGCAAGTGAGTGAATCAGTTTCAATGCACTGATATGTCACTCTTAATGTTGCACAATGTGTTTTCAATTGAGTCAATACTAGGTACAGTGGCATCTCATTATAGTGAAACTCATAGGGGACCAGAAATATTCACTCTATCAATTATTTGCTATATTGAATGTATATAAAAGTTTTGCTGGGACTAGCAAAGTACTTCACTATACTGAGACATTCACTATGGGCTATTTCATTATAATGAGATTATTATGTAGTTACGTTATGTCAGACACATGCCTAGAAGCCATCTTCTTTGTTTTGATGTCATTGGAATGTATAATGCCGACTTTCGGTCTTGTCTTTATACTCTCGTACTATGTGATTGAATAGATTATTAACTTAGCTTCTCATCTGGCCTTTGCAGACGTGCCCTCCATCCCTTTTATGGGCGTGTTGGTTTAAATTCTGGTGTAATGCTGCTTGATCTTGAAAAGATACGAAATCAGACAAATTGGCAATCAGAGATAGAAGACATTTACAGTGAATTTCGCAATACCTTTGTCTGGGGGGATCAGGATATACTAAATGTATACTTTCACAATCATCCAGGTTTGTGCCATTGAGCTTTTAACATCAGTGTGCATACAATCATGCTTTCAAAAACCTGTATGCCTGAATTCAATTCAATTTTACCCGGTCCATTGATGTTAGTGTATATACATGTACAAGGAAAACTGTGAAGATTCATTACTGATTCAGCAATTGTTAAGGTAATGTATCTGATTTTCAGGAAGTGCAGTTAATGCTCTTTAGTTTGGGGTGGCATATACATACAGACACCAGTCATGTACAGTATTCAGATATACAGGGAAGGGGCATATACGTGAAGCCAAATGTTTAACATAAGCATGCATAGAACAGTTATTTTGAATAACATCCTTTCAAGTGAAAAATATGAAAGAAACTCAGTGATTAGGGGATAATTTGAAAACTGTGTTTGTGGGTATTCTACCAGATCAGGTTATAATGAATGTTTTGTAACTGTATCTATCCTGCAAATTGTTCCTGTTAACTAGCTAAATAACTTTAGTGATACCGAGAGCAGATAGTGTCGAAGGATGCATCAAACTCTCTATCGCTTAGAATGAATTATGTGCCCTAAGAAATCTTTAATCATTTTGGGAAGGTTGCTCCTTCTCCCTCCCCCTCTCCTGGGAGGGACCACCCCTCCTCCCCCCTTCTCCTGTGAGGGATCATCCCTCCCCCCTTCTCCTAAGAAGGACCACCCCTCCTCCCTTCCCCTTCTCCTGGGAGGGACCACCCCTCCTCCTTTCATTCTCACTGGAGAGACTGTTTCAGTCAATTCCAAGATTTTACACTTCATTATTTTTATGCACTTTTAATACTGATAATCGGGTCACCCATCTAATTTAGGTTGATTAGGATTATGCATGTTCACTGTATATAGTCATCTATAGTGGCCCCTTTGGACTATGACTGTATGCTTTATGATGCACTATATTATGTATGCATTAGGTACTGCATACTTAATAAGTAAATACAGTAGGTGCATCTTTGATTTTTAGACCAAGTCTTATAAGTTATAGTAGTAACTATTACTCTATATTGCTCTGTAGTGTAAAGCAAATTAACATTATCGCCTGTCTATGTCCTTAAAGTAATATATGGAAAATGGTTTATATTTAGGACAATGCTTGCATATACAAGCCTGTATTCACCCCTGGCAGCTTAAATGTCTATAATGGAAAACACATTGTACGTATATAAGAAGCTTTCAAATTTAGAAAACCTGATACATATTCTACAATAGAATATCCAATATCGGTACATTGTCATTGCTTCTCATTTTCATGATAATTGAGAACCAATTTCACTTATAATATTAGACTTTTCTTATTTCTGTAGCACAATTGTATGAAGTGTCCTGCATATGGAACTACAGGCAGGACCACTGCATGTTGGGCAATACCTGTGATACCTCAGAAACTGGACTGGGTATACTACATGGGAGTAGGGGGAGCTTTCGAAAAAGAACAGAGTTTAAAATTCTGTATAATTACTTTGAAGAGGTGGACTTTAACCTCATTTTATCAGACAGAGTGGAGTTTAAGAATCAACTATTCCATTCTGTGTCTACAGATAGGGCTTTACTGAGGATTGATTCTCCTTGTGTACCTGTTATATTAGGCCACTTTAAGCCACACCTTACCACTCTATGAATTTATTTAATGTTCTATATTTAAAGATTACATCATATATTCATTTATATATATAACAACATGATCACACCCAGAGCTCCACCCTGCATTATATACCAGAGATGGTTTGAACCCCAAATTTGTCACTGCTCAGCTTGGCACATGCATGCACACTGCATTTACATGCATGGACAAATGGGGCCCACTAATATAGATGTGTGCACATACATACATACATACATACATGTCAGGATTCAGCGAAACTGCTATTATTTATACATCTTCATGCACCATAATTTCACTTTCAATCATTGCCATTAAAAGATTTACTAAATTATTTTTTGGAAAATGTTGCAAAGTACAAGCATTGATGAAAATGATGAAGTTGATGATGATGGGTTTTGCAAAACTGAATGGTTTAATCTTGAGTTATAAATATGATGAATTGCCATAAGGGTATATGAGTTGGCAGAGACGGGCAGAGAACTGTTATTTGGTGGGTGTTTCTGCGCCATTTGAGTGTCTCTTCACGTGCTTACTGAGATGATCACTTCGCATGAAGCGCTTGTCACAAACGGGGCATGCAAAGCGTTTCTCTCCCGTGTGGGTCCTGTGATGTCGGGCCAGCTCGTCCGAGCGAGCAAACCTCTTCCCACAACCGGACCAAGTGCAGGGGAATGGTCTTTCTCCTGTGTGACTACGAATGTGGGCTTTCAAATGGGAGCTCTTTCCGTAGGCCTTGCCACACCCCTCCCAGGGACAAATGTGCGTCTTCCTCTTCTCAGTCGAACCTGGCGTTTTTTGCATTTTTGTTTTGCCCGTCTCTGAAGAGTAGGTAGGATTGGCAGCGATTAGGAGAGACTCGATGTTCAACCTGCAGACTTCGGGGGTCGAGCTCTGGGAAGAGGGAGAAGAAGCGCCATTACTGAGTTTCCCACTGCTAACAGCTGTACTGGAGAAGCGCTCCGGATTGACGACAAAACAAGTCCTTGTGATAGCTTCTTGATTTAGATTGGCAAGGACTTTAGCCACAAGCATGAGAGCCCCGGAGTTGGTACATTCCTCCTTCGGAGGGGGGAGGGTAGAGGGGGCTGAACGGGTCACCGGAGAGAAAGGAGGCGTGTTGGGCAAGACTTGCGCTGCCATCTCTGAGACGATTGCGACTATTAATATCGATTAAAGTCTAATTCAGTAACTGAATGGGTCTCTTAGAACTGTTCGTCAGGTAAATTGGCGAACTTTTAGCGTTTGCTTCGAGACGAACGCTCACTGAACTTCGATAGAAGAAGAATGGGTTGGAGTTTTCCAGACTGGAGGCGTGTCAAGCGACCACAACACGCTGTCGTGCGTGACGTCACGGAGCATATTAAAGCTATGAATATAATTAAGATATAACTGCCAATATGGCGTATAAAATTGCATTCATTCGTCATGCTATAGTCTTCCAGTATGAATGTTCGGTTTTGAAGGAAACTTGGAAATCTTTTTTCTTGTAACTGCTGAATCTTTAGCTCCAAGTTTTGGCAAAGAGACAGCTTTTCTTCCCTGCAGTGACATTGAATAAAGGAAGCGATATACAAACTGAGGTCCCCTTAAGCAAACTTCAATGTATATAAAAGAAACTGCACTATGCCCACAAAAAATAAAAATGCTACTGTGGTAAAATAGGTCAACTCATGAATCTCATTAATGGTTACTGTGGAAACCAGTCATAGCATCTGGTTTAAAATACACTGATTGCTGATAAACCAATCAGGAAAAAGACAATAAGTAAGAGTGTAATAGAATATAGGGCAAAGTACATCAAAATCAATTAGTACAGATAGCTTTGCAATTCACTTACTATAATAGTAATACTGTGATGTATCTAATAGCTTAATAACAGCATAATATTAGATCAATGATTCAAGAGGCAATTTGACAGCCTAGCACAGGAAGCCTTAACATTCTCTGTAAATATATTCATACTATTTGGGGAGTTGTGCAATTATCACAGCCTAGCTGCATCACTATAGCTAGTATAACCATGTCACTATAGTCTAGCTAGTATAACCATGTCACCTAACAACCTGTATATAGTGTTAACATAGAAAACTAATGTTATTTGGTTGAATTAACACATTTCACATAAAAGCAGGTTTGATATACAAAATAGCAGATAATGCAAAGTCTTTAAACATGTAAAATCCAAACCACACAAATACAAAGAAATGCAAATGTCAAAGTGACAGCTCATAGAAGAGTGGCAAAGCTTGAAGTAGAAGAAAGATTTATATTGAACAAGCAGTGTATGTACACATAATATCACACAAGTGTACTCCTATTAATATGAAGACTACCCACAAATTACAATACAATACATTTTCACCTAATAAGGAAATACCTATATGGCAGCATATGAACCCTTCAAATAGGGACAAGGATTAATAATTACCGTTCTCATTCACATAGTAGCTGCTGTGTACTGCCTATCCAACCCAATCAAAGAGGAAAATCCTTCAATAGGAATTAGTCGGTACAGAGTGGGAAACTATGTTGGTGGGAAATGGTCAGCTTACAAAACCAGTGAAATGCAAGTAAAAGGAACGTCACTTCACCATCTACCAACTCACAGTCTCACCTTGCTGACCTCAACAATATACAAACAATATACATTAGGTACTTGCTTATTAAAAGTGATACACTACCATCAAGTTAAGGAAACCTACATCCTACATGAACGGCAGCTACATAGTATTGTTCCTTTCCATATAGTATATCATTCCCTTTGCAATACGCTATTCACATATATATGTATTCCTTAACAATATTTATAATGATTATGTATTGCAGCCGTTTTCACTTTCTTAGGCATAGGATCATGTATTAATCATTATTGCCCATAGCATCTTTGGAGAAGTTACCATGAACTGTATTTGATATAATGAGCAAATGAAATGAGTTGACATTCATAAAAGCTTTTGTTATCATCTTCCTCTATCTAGTCAGTCATTTTCTTTATATTTCACTCATTCATCTCTTCAATCTTAAAAGGCTGCCTCAATATGGAGTACATACTGTTTTGTAATCAATGGCCAAAAAATGACAAATGCATGGCTTTGCATTAGTATACACATGCGTAGCTTATATATAACAGTATGGAATACTATCAACATATTATGTCCATTATGAGCACATGTTGATAGTATGATTAACCTTATCTACATATTTTAAATACTCGTTACTGAGCAACAGTTTAAAACAATTCCACCCCAAGAACATTTTTCAGTCAAGTGTTTCCATAACAACCGGGGGTTAACCCTTCAATTAAGGGTGACCAGTTGTTTATAACAAGGGGGCTGGGATAGAGGCCTTGTGGGTGTGCTTATAATACATTAGTCAACATGACCCCTCCCATAATGGAGTCCCATGGGAGTAAGGTGTGGTAATACTAAGGTTTGTGGTATGTATATACATTAGTCTGAATAGCATTAGAAAATGTACTCTTAAGGGGTAAATTCCTATAATTAACATAGTGCTAATTCAGCTAACCGTAACATCAAGGACAAGGATGGAGTTTACAAGTAGTTAGTCTTTTCAGTGGACTAAAGTAATTATGACAACCACATAAACATCTACTCTGGTAACACTGTCATCAGGTCTACATGGGTGACACTGTCATCAGGTCTACATGGGTGACACTGCCATCAGGTCTACATGGGTGACACTGCCATCAGGTCTACATGGGTGACACTGTCATCAGGTCTACATGGGTGACACTGCCATCAGGTCTACTCTGGTAACACTGCCATCAGGTCTACATGGGTGACACTGCCATCAGGTCTACATGGGTGACACTGCCATCAGGTCTACATGGGTGACACTGTCATCAGGTCTACATGGGTGACACTGTCACCAGGTCTACATGGGTGACACTGTCATCAGGTCTACATGGGTGACACTGTCATCAGGTCTACATGGGTGACACTGTCACCAGGTCTACATGGGTGACACTGCCATCAGGTCTACATGGGTGACACTGCCATCAGGTCTACATGGGTGACACTGCCATCAGGTCTACATGGGTGACACTGTCATCAGGTCTACATGGGTGACACTGCCATCAGGTCTACATGGGTGACACTGTCATCAGGTCTACATGGGTGACACTGTCATCAGGTCTACATGGGTGACACTGTCATCAGGTCTACATGGGTAGTATGTGGTGTCCCAAATGAGTTGGAGAGATAACTAATTAAGAAACCATACAAAGAGGTTAGGAATGTGGGTGTAGCATTTCTCCCACTCCCACTTAAAGTGATTTAAAACTCTACATAATATGGCTACAGTTAATTGTCTCATCAAGACATTCTACTGGACTGGACAGTCTTAGCACGCTTGAGATAAAGAGAACTCTGAAGACTGGAGAATGGACAGACAGGTCAATTACTTTGGCCAGTTTATTGTGATAAGATTCATATCAGGAAGCACTTCCTGTTCTTAGAGCTACACCTAAGTAATATTGAAAGGATTCAGTTGGAGGTGACTAATGAACCACTAGACTCCACAGATGTGATTAGTTAGATGTACACACATACCATAGCTTCCCTCACACTGAAGTACACACAACAACTGCTATGCTAAGGCTTCTCTGGGAAGCCACATAGTGGTCGGAAGTCATTAGTAGCCCCAACACTGTGACTCATCAGACACACCAGCTCCAGTGTGGCAGGGCTTCATAAAATATAGCAAGATACATACCACTAGACATATGTATTACATACAGGGGCAAGCCTCAGCAAGAACTTGTAAAATATCAAGCCAGCAGCTTCTATGGAAGTTGTAGCCATGAGTGCTGGGTGACACACTTCACAAAACTCCTGGAGCATCTGTTTAGCTGCCATACCAAACCATGTATAGGACGAATCAAATGCGCATGCGCAGTAATCTCAGCTTTGGCGTTGATGAAATTACCTGGTATTGGAAGATATGGCGTTTTTGTCACAAGAAACCTCCATGAAGCCAGTCGTTCTGGGCTGAAAGCACCCATATCGTGGTCGTCGGGGCCACTTTGTGGCCTAAACTGCCATACATACATACATACTTACATACACCAGAAGTCCACGATCTCGCTAGTGTGGGGCTCGCTTCCGGCTCACCCCAATGAGTTAACTTTGAGGGTGCAACCTTAACTTAGTTCAATGTGTTTGCTATTAAAATTTGTCTTTCTTTTTAAGTGGTCAACAAAATATTTTAAGAGGGAGCAAATACCCCTTTTCCCTCAAATAAACTACCTACAGTGCCCACCAGTGCCCACCAGCGCCCACCAGTACCTATATATAGTATCCTTTATTATATAGTATCCTTATCATATTATTATGACTATAATAAAATCTTTTGTATTTAGTTCATTCCTATATAAACACCCCAACCATTTATCAGACAGGTCATTGAACTTCTGGCAAGAGGTGCAAAAGGGTGAGACCCTGTCATTATCATGTGGATTCCAGTCTGTATAGGTGGGTGTGACACAGTGTATATGCACCTAGCTGCAGGAAGGCTTCTTAACATGATGGAAATTAAGAACTCAATTATGGCAATAAAACTCTGCAAGTCAATCTATAGCTTCTTCCATTACTGAAAGGGGTTATTTAATTGAGAATGGAGCCCACATGTGACAAAATGGAGAAGTGCAGAGAAGGAAGAAAACATGTCTGCTTACATCCTCATCCAAAGCTCTATAGGTTTGCTCTAAATCTCACAAGTCTTGTGTTGTATTGTCTATGAATCCTTAGCTTCTTATAGATGTAGGAAAATGGTGGTCTAGATTATCCATGTAGTGGTATATGGTTGAAGTGCCTATATATTGATAGCCTGTACATGAGGTTACACATAATATTCTGGATTTACCCCACCCACTCATGTCTCCTGAGGAGCACCATATAAATAGACAGAGCTACAGCTCACAGAATAGACACAAGAGTTTCCTCTTTGCTACTCAAAAAAGATGGCCGACCCATTTGTCCAGTTGTTTCATCCCCTCGGGAGTCCTCAGTATAGCATACAATGGAATGGCTTCCTTGACAATGACTCCCACATCTTCAGTCTACCACTCCCACATCTTCAGTCTACCACTCCCACATCTTCAGTCTACCACTCCCACTTCTTCAGTCTACCACTCCCACATCTTCAGTCTACCACTCCCACATCTTCAGTCTACCACTCCCACATCTTCAGTCTACCACTCCCACATCTTCAGTCTACCACTCCCACTTCTTCAGTCTACCACTCCCACATCTTCAGTCTACCACTCCCACATCTTCAGTCTACCACTCCCACATCTTCAGTCTACCACTCCCACATCTTCAGTCTACCACTCCCACATCTTCAGTCTACCACTCCCACATCTTCAGTCTACCACTCCCACATCTTCAGTCTACCACTCCCACATCTTCAGTCTACCACTCCCACATCTTCAGTCTACCACTCCCACTTCTTCAGTCTACCACTCCCACTTCTTCAGTCTACCACTCCCACTTCTTCAGTCTACCACTCCCACATCTTCAGTCTACCACTCCCACTTCTTCAGTCTACCACTCCCACATCTTCAGTCTACCACTCCCACATCTTCAGTCTACCACTCCCACTTCTTCAGTCTACCACTCCCACATCTTCAGTCTACCACTCCCACTTCTTCAGTCTACCACTCCCACTTCTTCAGTCTACCACTCCCACTTCTTCAGTCTACCACTCCCACTTCTTCAGTCTACCACTCCCACTTCTTCAGTCTACCACTCCCACTTCTTCAGTCTACCACTCCCACTTCTTCAGTCTACCACTTCCACATCTTCAGTCTACCACTCCCACTTCTTCAGTCTACCACTCCCACATCTTCAGTCTACCACTCCCACATCTTCAGTCTACCACTCCCACTTCTTCAGTCTACCACTCCCACATCTTCAGTCTACCACTCCCACTTCTTCAGTCTACCACTCCCACTTCTTCAGTCTACCACTCCCACTTCTTCAGTCTACCACTCCCACTTCTTCAGTCTACCACTCCCACTTCTTCAGTCTACCACTCCCACTTCTTCAGTCTACCACTCCCACTTCTTCAGTCTACCACTTCCACATCTTCAGTCTACCACTCCCACTTCTTCAGTCTACCACTCCCACTTCTTCAGTCTACCACTCCCACTTCTTCAGTCTACCACTCCCACTTCTTCAGTCTACCACTCCCACATCTTCAGTCTACCACTCCCACTTCTTCAGTCTACCACTCCCACATCTTCAGTCTACCACTCCCACATCTTCAGTCTACCACTCCCACATCTTCAGTCTACCACTCCCACATCTTCAGTCTACCACTCCCACTTCTTGCATAGAATAAGTCTTCAGCCTTACTTAGAGGATGTACACAGGCAGCCATCCACAATGTAAAACAGGTACCTCCCTTATTACACCATATCACACTGCAAACACTTACTACAAAACACTTACTGCAAACACTCCGGCAAGTGAGTCAACTGCTACTGGAGTCTGCTCACAGAAGATGCGATTGAAGTTCCCTTCTCGGTTGAGCAGTTCCATACGATACCAAAGCACCTCTTGTCTCAGTCGAGCTAATTCAGCCATTGCATCTTCTTTCTAACAGAACAAACATACTAAATATAAATAAATTTCTCCACCGAGGCTGGAATATATGGCATCAATGGAGAAATACACATATTGGCAACACTATACTATAGCATACAAAAATATCTTACAGCAGACTTTTTACAAGTGCTTCTATGAATATGATTTACAATAGGAACTCAACGATGACAGCACACTCCATCTCACAAAAGCTTTCAAACCTTCCCAGACTATACAATGACTGTGCATTATACCACTGAAAAGTGATGCAATTTCACTAAAATCATAATAAGTGTATGTTATACACATGCAAGAGACTGCAATAACTATGGAGTCTAAATAATAGAAAATGTATACTAACTCAATAGCACAAATTGTCACTCCTTACAAGAGAAAATTGGTCAACCTGAATGTTCTAATACAAATATTATAGCAAATAATTACATTATTACAAGAAGTATAGCATATAATCCACATTATTACAAGAAGTATAGCATATAATTCACATTATTACAAGAAGTATAGCATATAATTCACATTATTACAAGAAGTATAGCATTGAATTCCTTTATTAATAAAATCATACTACCATTCAGTATCTTCTTACTATTCTCACTACTATTATCAGATATTTAGTCACGGAAACACACAAAACACACGGCACACTTAATGATACAGATGGGTTGTGTTCAGCAGGAAATCACACAAAGATGATTAGGCAATCTAGCACAGTCCAAAATTACTCTTTAAAACACTCTTTACTGCAGTGCACACAAACCTGTGACAGCGCCTGAAGGGACTGTTCTTTGCGACGAGAAAGGTTTGCAGTCCTACTGTAAGCTTTCTCCTCCGGAGTCGTCTGCTTGTTTGTCTCTTTCACAGTCAAACAGTCTTTTCTGGACACTTCTTTTTCTGACACATCTTGCATTAAAGACAGTTTTGATTGTAATTGTTCCTTTTCATTTTGACACACTTGCAGTTCTTTTTGAAGAGCATCTTGACGTTCGAGCAGACTTTCACACTTTCTAGAAGAATCCTTAATTATATTTTCTTGTCTGCATACAACTTGTTTCAAATGTTCAATTTCTTTCTGTAAAGATGCCACAGAAGTGCCTTTGATTTCAGACTTGTCCTGATAAAGTTTTAATGAATATTCCAATTCTTTGCAATTGGCACTTAGATTTTCAAGTTGCCTTCTCAATTCATCAATGGAATATTCTTTTTCTTTCAACTTATCCTTCAACAGTTTCTCCTCACCTACTGCAGAAACCCTGATGTCATTAATTTGTTGTTCATAGCTAGTTCTGAGGAGTTCTACCTCTTTTTTATGTTCCTCTTCCAAAGCCGACCTAAGATTACGATTATTAAATCTCAAATCTTCAATATCTTTTTCTAGTCTTTCTTTTTCAGCTTTGACAGCCAAAAATGTCGACAATTCTTCCTTCATCTGTACTATTGTAAATTGACGTAATTGACTTTCACGGAAAATTTTATCAATTACTTTGATGAGGTCTGCTACCTTTTTACACAAGATGGAGTGCATTTCTTTCGTATACTGAAATTCCTGGCCTACAGCGGCAGGAACATTCCTGTGTGCCGTTGTCTTCTGCATTTTATTGCTGTAAAAAGAAAACGCAAACGTTAATAGTATAACTAAGGTCTCGTGGCCTCTGAGTACTAGACCATAATTTATATTTATTCGTTCGATTCAACTTTATACCATGGAAGAGCAAATAGAAATTGACGACTCTTTGTACAGGTGATTACTGCTGCAAAATTGATAACTAGATTCATGGCGCAAACTGTCAGAATCGTTTTCATGTTTATATCTCGCCATCTTGACATGCCATGTTTTACCTGTAAGAATTTAACTATAAAGATTAGCTCATTTGCAAATGTGTACTTATGTTCCGAGTCGATATTGTATATTTGGAGTGTTATTTCGTCTGCTGAGAATAGAAGAGGGAAATTCCCAACCTATAATTGATTTACAAATTTACATGTGCCATGTAATCAATTTTAATCCTTTATATATGAATGTAATTTAATTATTCACTTTATTTCCACTGAAGCCGTCAGCGGTATGTGCTGGGAGATAGTGCTATGCTGCGTATGGCCAAGTCCAATGTGTTTTTAAGTGGCCTCGGTGGGCTTGGAGTGGAGATTGGTGAGTATGTACAGCTGGTCCGCATGCAAATTATCCATAGCAACTTGTTGACCTGTTAACTTTACTGCCATTTTCTTCTTTTGTAGCTAAGAACATTGTCCTAGCAGGTGTTAAGGTAATCCTCTGTTATATGTATTTAACATCGTAAACACCATGAGTAATCTAAAACCGCATATTACACAATATTACACAATATTGCACAATCACTAGGTTATGTATATTACAGTAAAGGCCTATAGGGACCTAAACCTAGTGAGTGCTTTAGATGAGGATACAAGAGTCTTCTATTCTTCCGTTCCACTGAGCCAAACAGTTATTTTGGGGATATGACTCTTCATCAGTGACCCTGGAAATCTTTGAAGTTCTTTGAATCCTTTGACCCCTAATTATCTGATTAAGTTATTACTTTTTTGCTTTTTTTATTTAATTTAATTTGTTTATCGCTTCCATCTCCTGTGTTCATGCAATAGAAGGTCACAGTTCAAATGTAAATATCTTACTGTAGTCCCTGACACTGCATGATGTGAAGTCCGCTACTAGGATGGATCTTTCAGCTAACTTCTTCTTAACAGAGGACAGTGTTACAAAGTCCATCAACAGGTATCTCTGGTATACTCTACCAATACAGAGATGCTCTCTTGTGTTGAATGAATCTGTTCAAATCTCGTATCTGTAGAGCCACTGCCTGCTGCTCCAGGGTAGCTGAGTTGAACCCCTATGTTACTGTGAGGGCATCAACTGAGACGTTAGATGAAGCAACTGATCTTGTTTTTTTGAAGGAATTTGAGGTAATTCACATTATTGTCCAGCTTATGTAGTATAGCTTCCTACAGTACATCCTTATGATGTACAAGTGTTAACATTTGTGACTCTATTATGATCAATCAAGTTACATACGTATCATGTACTACATGTGAGAACCTTCGTTTAGTATTATTCATAACCATGCTACATACATTCCTTTAAATTGACTGTTAGACAGAAATTAGTAAAAGACAGAGATTAGTAAAAGACAGAAATTAGTAAAAGACAGAGATTAGTAAAAGACAGAGATTAATAAAAGGCAGAGATTAGTAAAAGACAGAGATTAGTAAAAGACAGAGATTAGTAAAAGACAGAGATTAGTAAAAGACAGAGATTAGTAAATGCAGGATCTAGCTATCTTACGTATATATACGTACGTAGTATGTACATAGCATATTAGGTAGTTGGAAAGGGCACATATTATGTATGTGTATGAAATACAACACGTTATGTGCTTGTTGTGTTGAAGTGGTGTATATACAATTTTGTATGGTGTCCATGTAGTGTGTGGTATTGACAGAAGTTTCTCTGAATCTACAAGTGAAAATTAACGCTTTCTGTAGAAGCCAAAATCCACCCATTAAGGTTTGATATGATAATTACATGGATCCCCTAGCTACCAAAGATAATTACGTGGATACCTTAGCTACCAAAGATAATTACATGGATCCCTTAGCTACCAAAGATAATTACATGGATCCCCTAGCTACCAAAGATAATTACGTGGATACCTTAGCTACCAAAGATAATTACATGGATACCTTAGCTACCAAAGATAATTACATGGATCCCTTAGCTACCAAAGTTGTAATGTATCATACATACCTATGGGGAACCAAACCGACTAAGAGCTTTGGATGAGGATATAAGATTTTTCTCTTTCTTCTTCTGCTCCACTGGGCCAGACAGCTGTTTCTAGGAGTACCACCCTTCATCAGTGACCCTGAAGTCTTTCAGAAAGTTCTTCTTTAAAGTCTAGTAGATACTGCATTATCTTATAAACTTGTCACCATTGTAAGGTATATAAAGTACAGTATATTCTTAATATACTTGATGTAGTTTATATCATCTGACTTATTTGGAGTGTTTAGTTGTGTCTTTTGTGACTTTGGGGATGAGTTTGAAGTTGTGGACCCAAATGGAGAAGAACCAATAGAGAGTTATGTTGGAAAGATTACTAAAGTAAGTACCAGGGACTGGAATGCTGTATTGTACAGCCACTGTAAGTGATCATGTTGTAAATAATGGAAATGATAATCAAACCACAAGTAATCATAAGCATCATGGAATAAAGAGAGGGAAAAATACAAAGAAAGCAATTGCTAGGGATTGAATCCAGGAGAGCTGGTTATGACCACCAGTGCTCTGCCACTGAGCTACAATTGCCGCAGCAATGCTCCATTCATGTTCCCCTCTTATACGTATATCCAGTAAGTAATTAGTTGCCATTCACACTGATGAGTGGTGATTTCATTTATCAGAACAAACTGATAATCAGAGACCCAGCCCATTTCCAGTGGGAGGGGCCATCTTAACCAATTAGTAGCTGGCAACCATCTCCACAGAGAGCTGGTTAAATCTATGAATAATCAAAGTGATATTCAAACCTATCTGCAATCATACTCAAACATCATAAGTGAAGAGTGAAGACTGGAAATGCGTATCCATATAATTACATTCATTGGAGGGAGATGGTCACTCTTCATTTTATATGTTATGTTGTTAGGGCAACCCTGGTGTAGTAGAGGTGCAGGGGGACAGTAGACACGGATTGGAAAATGGCAATGTTGTTACTTTTAGAGAGATATTTGGGATGGACGCTCTAAATGGAACTAGACATTCTGTTATCGGTAGGTACAAAATTATATAATTATAGACACCAAGTTGAACATATAGTATGGATTTCATCAACTGCACCCATCAAATATATCTTCAAGAGGATTAATCTTCCTACAGTATATATGTACATGAGTTGACATGTTTATCTTTTTTTAGTATTCCCATGATTTCCTATTTGTAACAAATGGATGAATAATCTAACACACCATTTTTCTTACATGCTACATCTATTTTAGAATTAAATACCTATATAGAAGGAACTAAACCCAGTGTGAGCCTTGGATGAGGATACAAGAGGTTTCTCCTCCCTCTCCTCCACTGGGCCAGCACTGCATATGTTGATGAGTCTTGTACGTACTTGTAGCTGAACCTTGTCAATATGAGACCTAATTAGAGTGCAGCTGTATAATCCTATGTGTAACTGGTCATTAACCATGTAGTCAGTACGGGCGTGGCCTTTGACTAGATAAGTGCAGTGATTATCTACTTGGTAAGCACTAGGGTATAAATTAAGGATGGGCTCTAGTTAGGGACATGTGTATTATGTACACGTTTTATTAGTCTTGCGTGTTTAAGTGTTTGTTATTGAAATATATTATTATGTACAGTATATATTTGGTATTGAAATATATTATTATGTACAGTATATATTTGGTATTGAAATATATTATTATTATGTATGTTGCTTTTTGTAGTTTTATCGCCAACCAAGTTTTCTATTGGTGATATCAGTAGTGAGGCATACAAGCCTTACACACATGGTGGCATTGTGCAGCAAGTCAAAGTACCAATCAAAAAGGCTTTTGTAAGTCTTTCTTATTTGCTTGACACACACTAAGTTAACCTTTGATTTGAATACTGGCCATGGTGTAATGTATATTATGTGATACTTGTATATATGTGGCTGTTATACCCTGAGTGAGGTTAGTATAAGAGAGGAGGAGGATGAAGGTAGTTTCACTGTGATCAAAGTGCCTCAGTGCCTCAGTGACAGAGTACTGCTGTCTAGAGCCAGGTTCAAGGTGCTAGCAACTTACATTTCACTTTTTTTCCTTCATGATAGCTTAAGTTGTGTATTGTGGCTTTTTGAGATACTTGTGGTTTGACTATCAGGGTGGATAGTACACATATTTTTGTTCATCAGGCACCCTCCACACAAAACTGTAGTTACTGCAAATTTATTATTTATGTATCTACATCTTCCTATTGTTGTCATAGCAACCACTTAAAGAACAGCTAAAAGACCCAACTCTCATGGAAGTAGACTTTGCCAAATTAGGAGTATGTCCATATGCAGTATACAGTACATTCTGTAGTGTATACTGGCCCTTCTCACTGTACTGCGTGTGTTCCATTCATATCTCTCTCCTGTAGGCTCCCCTGAATATCCATGTGGCCTTACAGGCTCTGCACCACTTTATACAGCTCCACAAGCGATTTCCAGCCGTCAGGTTTGCCATCACATATCAGTTTTTATTCCTTTTTTATACATATATACGTATGTATGTATGTATGTATGTATGTATGTATGTATGTATGTATGTATGTATGTATGTATGTATGTATGTATGTATGTACATTTATGCATCAATATCCTTTACATTTTACAATGTTTATAATTATACAAGTAGCCTCTTAACAGCAGTATCACTTTAATAGTGTAGAAAGCTTACAAAAACGGTTTATTAATAGTGAGTACGTGAGAATGTGTTAGAATTATTGTGCAGCACAATCCACTTTCCTGACAACTACTTGGTGCACACCACACAGGAGAGCTCTTTGCGGTCATCATACGGAGGACATGGTATTCCATTACATACAACCTCAACTGGGTACAGTAGAGCACCGTTAGTACCAGCGTACAATCCTGCAATGTCCTCGGGATCCTTATCAACACAAACATGCTCTGTACGACCTTTATGTCCTGAATCATGAGCTGACATGAGCCATCCAGAATATTCTACAGTCCATCCTGATGGACATTCGTAGGTTCCTGGAATCATGATCTTCCTTGAGCGAGTAGAGACATCACAGACAGCACAGGGAGCATTATGATTAGCATGTGCTCTTAATGCTTGACCACTTGCAATCTTATATTCTGTTCCATAAATCCTGGAGTGGTCAGCATTAGCTGTAGTGGCTTCAGGATGGTACAGTGCTTGCTTTGTCAAACAGAGATGATTGGCTCCTCCTCCAGTATGATGATACCAGCTACCGGCCATGACTCCTTCATATATCATTTCAGTTCCTTCAACTTCAGGACAAGTGGTCCTGCCCCATCTGATGTAGGTCACTCCTCCACCATCAGCACCAGCTGGTCCTTGTGGCCCTGGTGGGCCTGGCACTCCGATTGGTCCAGGCTTACCCATTTCCCCCTCTCGTCCATCCCTCCCAGGCACACCATCACGTCCATCACGTCCATCTCGACCTGTACAACTACCCTGGGACTGCGAGTCACTGGACTGCCTGGCAACACGTCTAGACTTGACTTTATCAATGCTGGCAGTTAGCATATCTGAAAATGCAAAATTAATATGAGACTAGCTTTAGGAATCACTGCTCTGCAAATGAACTTAATTACCAGCTATGAGACTAGCTTTAGGAATCACTGCTCTGCAAATGAACTTAATTACCAGCTTGCATAAAGCCAGCTAATACTAAATTATACAGAATATATTATTTAGTCCTAATAGCAGTTTCTTAATACAAGAGTTATTGTTGTCATGGTGATATAAAATACCTTCATTGGCTAAGGTTCCTAATACGAGAACCATGCCACAAAGACTGTAGAGAATATCCCTCATCTTGAATTTGAAGTACGTATTTCAGACTTTCTCCAGTTTCTTCAAATGCTGTCAATGTAGTCAATGCTGTCAATGCTTGTTAATATATAGCTACAGCCAACCTCATTAAGTAACTATTAAACTGCTAATCTCTATCTCCTATGCACTCCAAACTGTTCCAATGACCTCTTATGTATACACAAATAGCCAATTATTATACTTGTACTTTAAACTTTCACAATTTCATCATCTGATTTGACTTCTTCATCTGACCTGTGTAATTTGGAGTTTAATGATTGTATTCTTTCTATTATAGGAAGTCAAGTCCCTTGACAAATTTATTCTATCATATACAACTTGCTACTCTACAAAATATTACATATTTACTACCCATCAATTCAACTTGTGTTTAGTAAAACATTAACGTACAGCTTTTGAAGAATCATATGACATCTACTACATTACATTGGCCCCTTGGCTATGCTGCATGACAGAGGTGTATTTTTTAAAATTACACTGTTTAACAGACTAAAATCTATAGACTATAGGATATCCTGATGTTATTTACATTTCTGATAATTGTTTGTTTGTACAAGGATTTGGATGTCTTAACCACAGTGCATCTGTCTTTCATTTTGTGTAGAGATGAACAGGATTGTAAAGTAATGACCTCCATTGCAAAGGATGTTGCTGCTTCCCTGAAGCATCCAGTTTGTCTTTACCCTTCCCCTCATTCCCCTCATGTGCTCAGTTGTAATACCAGCCTTGTATCATCTGCTTTAGATTGAAATTAATGAGAAACTTGTTAGAGACCTCTCTTTTACAGCCTCTGGGCTCTTAGCTCCAGTGGCAACTGCAATAGGTGGGATAGTAGCCCAGGAGGCTCTTAAAGCTGTAACAGGAAAGTTTACTCCCCTGTCTCAATGGGTAAGTATGTAAGCTACCATCTGACATCCATCGGTAACCATTGCTCATTTCACACTTTGATAACTACATACGTACATTCTTTGCACTTAACTGTTTCTGTGTTTATTGCTTTGCGATTTGATTATGTACATATTATCTAACTAAAGCATATAACATCAAGGATCTGCTTAATAGATATCAAGGTCTGGTCCTTACCATCATAAGAGATTAAAATATATATTCAAATGTTAAATGTAATTGCACTAAGAAGATGCTGTAGACTCGTTAACTAAAACTTGTGTTTAAATTCCCTATTATTACTTCTCTATACTGTAGTTGCTACTAGATTCTAGAGAGTTGCTTGTGGGTCATTACAGTACTTCTCTATACTGTAGTTGCTACTAGATTCTAGAGAGTTGCTTGTGGGTCATTACAGTACTTCTCTATAGTTGCTACTAGATTCTAGAGAGTTGCTTGTGGGTCATTACAGTACTTCTCTATACTGTAGTTGCTATTAGATTCTAGAGAGTTGCTTGTGGGTCATTACAGTACTTCTCTATACTGTAGTTGCTACTAGATTCTAGAGAGTTGCTTGTGGGTCATTACAGTACTTCTCTATAGTTGCTACTAGATTCTAGAGAGTTGCTTGTGGGTCATTACAGTACTTCTCTATACTGTAGTTGCTACTAGATTCTAGAGAGTTGCTTGTGGGTCATTACAGTACTTCTCTATAGTTGCTACTAGATTCTAGAGAGTTGCTTGTGGGTCATTACAGTACTTCTCTATACTGTAGTTGCTACTAGATTCTAGAGAGTTGCTTGTGGGTCATTACAGTACTTCTCTATAGTTGCTACTAGATTCTAGAGAGTTGCTTGAGGGACATTACAGTACTTCTCTATACTGTAGTTGCTACTAGATTCTAGAGAGTTGCTTGTGGGTCATTACAGTACTTCTCTATACTGTAGTTGCTACTGGATTCTAGAGAGTTGCTTGTGGGTCATTACAGTACTTCTCTATACTGTAGTTGCTACTAGATTCTAGAGAGTTGCTTGTGGGTCATTACAGTACTTCTCTATACTGTAGTTGCTACTAGATTCTAGAGAGTTGCTTGTGGGTCATTACAGTACTTCTCTATACTGTAGTTGCTACTAGATTCTAGAGAGTTGCTTGTGGGTCATTACAGTACTTCTCTATAGTTGCTACTAGATTCTAGAGAGTTGCTTGAGGGACATTACAGTACTTCTCTATACTGTAGTTGCTACTAGATTCTAGAGAGTTGCTTGTGGGTCATTACAGTACTTCTCTATACTGTAGTTGCTACTAGATTCTAGAGAGTTGCTTGTGGGTCATTACAGTACTTCTCTATACTGTAGTTGCTACTAGATTCTAGAGAGTTGCTTGTGGGTCATTACAGTACTTCTCTATACTGTAGTTGCTACTAGATTCTAGAGAGTTGCTTGTGGGTCATTACAGTACTTCTCTATAGTTGCTACTAGATTCTAGAGAGTTGCTTGTGGGTCATTACAGTACTTTTCTATACTGTAGTTGCTACTAGATTCTAGAGAGTTGCTTGTGGGTCATTACAGTACTTCTCTATACTGTAGTTGCTACTAGATTCTAGAGAGTTGCTTGTGGGTCATTACAGTACTTCTCTATACTGTAGTTGCTACTAGATTCTAGAGAGTTGCTTGTGGGTCATTACAGTACTTCTCTATAGTTGCTACTAGATTCTAGAGAGTTGCTTGTGGGTCATTACAGTACTTCTCTATACTGTAGTTGCTACTAGATTTTAGAGAGTTGCTTGTGGGTCATTACAGTACTTCTCTATAGTTGCTACTAGATTGTAGAGAGTTGCTTGAGGGACATTACAGTACTTCTCTATACTGTAGTTGCTACTAGATTCTAGAGAGTTGCTTGTGGGTCATTACAGTACTTCTCTATACTGTAGTTGCTACTAGATTTTAGAGAGTTGCTTGTGGGTCATTACAGTACTTCTCTATAGTTGCTACTAGATTCTAGAGAGTTGCTTGAGGGACATTACAGTACTTCTCTATACTGTAGTTGCTACTAGATTCTAGAGAGTTGCTTGTGGGTCATTACAGTACTTCTCTATACTGTAGTTGCTACTAGATTCTAGAGAGTTGCTTGTGGGTCATTACAGTACTTCTCTATAGTTGCTACTAGATTCTAGAGAGTTGCTTGAGGGACATTACAGTACTTCTCTATACTGTAGTTGCTACTAGATTCTAGAGAGTTGCTTGTGGGTCATTACAATACTTCTCTATACTGTAGTTGCTACTAGATTCTAGAGAGTTGCTTGTGGGTCATTACAGTACTTCTCTATACTGTAGTTGCTACTAGATTCTAGAGAGTTGCTTGTGGGTCATTACAGTACTTCTCTATACTGTAGTTGCTACTAGATTCTAGAGAGTTGCTTGTGGGTCATTACAGTACTTCTCTATACTGTAGTTGCTACTAGATTCTAGAGAGTTGCTTGTGGGTCATTACAGGACTTCTCTATAGTTGCTACTAGATTCTAGAGAGTTGCTTGAGGGACATTACAGTACTTCTCTATACTGTAGTTGCTACTAGATTCTAGAGAGTTGCTTGTGGGTCATTACAGTACTTCTCTATACTGTAGTTGCTACTAGATTCTAGAGAGTTGCTTGTGGGTCATTACAGTACTTCTCTATACTGTAGTTGCTACTAGATTCTAGAGAGTTGCTTGTGGGTCATTACAGTACTTCTCTATACTGTAGTTGCTACTAGATTCTAGAGAGTTGCTTGTGGGTCATTACAGTACTTCTCTATAGTTGCTACTAGATTCTAGAGAGTTGCTTGAGGGACATTACAGTACTTCTCTATACTGTAGTTGCTACTAGATTCTAGAGAGTTGCTTGTGGGTCATTACAGTACTTCTCTATACTGTAGTTGCTACTAGATTCTAGAGAGTTGCTTGTGGGTCATTACAGTACTTCTCTATACTGTAGTTGCTACTAGATTCTAGAGAGTTGCTTGTGGGTCATTACAGTACTTCTCTATACTGTAGTTGCTACTAGATTCTAGAGAGTTGCTTGTGGGTCAGGACAAACTGGAATCCTCACAATTTCAACCCCGGTATGTGTCATTTTTATGATAAATTTAAACTTTACTTGTACTACTGCTTGTGTATAGTGGAGACCGTTACGATGCCCTCCGGATCTGTCTTGGTAGTGACATTGTTGAAAAACTAGCCAATCAGAAATTGTTTATGGTAGGAGCTACATACGCATGCTATTTTTAGTAACACATTTGTAATGTCATGATTGACTATATATGCCTGTGACTATACTGTGTATAGGTTGGGTGTGGTGCAATAGGCTGTGAAATGTTGAAGAATTATGCAATGCTTGGTATTGGGCGTGGTCCAGATGGAAAAGTAGGTGTGGCAGCTCCGGGGAACTTAGGATCCCATATGCAAATGGTTTCCACAATAGTGTACATACATATATGTTTGTCTGTTTAGATAATTATAACTGACAATGACATCATTGAAAAGTCAAATTTAAATAGACAATTTCTCTTCAGATCTCACCACATACAGGTACGTATGTTTATATACTTCTATTAATATTATATAATATATTATGTGTGCATACTTCTATTAATATTATATAATATATTATGTGTGCATACTTCCATTAATAAGGTTCAGCTATTTAGGGTACCCCATACAGGTGAGCTTTTTATGTGGTTTGATTCTTGTAGCAATCAAAGTCTATCATTGCAGCTGCGTCAACAAGAGACATTAATCCAGGTTTGTTGTCTTCAAATGGTTACCATGGTTACCATCTTTTTGGTGGTAATTGGAGCTGTCTGCTAGGGACCCAATTTAATTCCTGGGTTGGGTTGTCTATTGAACTTTCAGCCACTCTGATGAATAACATGATTTGTATTATCTGTACATGTAGATTTGAAGATTGAACCTCAAGAATATAAAGGTACTGCATCAACTGTAATCTTTAAGCCGATCCTTCACATCCACCCAGTCCTTCACACCCACCCAATCCTTCACACCCACCTGGTCCTTCACATCCACCTGACCCTTCACATCCACTGATCCTTCACACCCACCTGACCCTTCACATCCACTGACCCTTCACATCCACTGACCCTTCACATCCACCTGACCCTTCACATCCACTGACCCTTCACACCCACCTGACCCTTCACATCCACTGACCCTTCACATCCACCTGATCCTTCACACCCACCCGGTCCCCTTCACATCCACCTGATCCTTCACATCTACTAACCCTTCACATCCACCTGACCCTTCACATCCACCTGATCCCCTTCACACCCACCTGATTCTTTATATCGACCTGCCATTCTTCATAATCACACAAACTTTAGATCTGTAAATATGTAAGTACCTATGTATGAACATCAAATTCTCCAGTTGGGCCTCTGACTGCAAGTACCGTTTACACTGATGAGTTCTTTCGGAGTAAGAGCATTATGGTGAATGCTTTGGATAATGTTGAGGCAAGAAGATATATGGATAGGTTAGGCTGACTCCCACATGTATGTACAAGTCACATAATCTCTAATAATATGTCATCAATGATTGATTGTTAACATAACTGTTGGTATTAACACATGTATGCATACTGTATGTGCACAATGACAGAGCACTGGTGGTCAGTCATTACCAGCTGTCCTGCAATTCCCACAATTGCTTCTGCCATGTTTTTCCTCTTTATGATGTTTGTCTGAGGGGATACTTGTGGTTTGATTATCACTTTGATTTCAATGCGTACTGTATGTATAAGATGTACAAAGTCTATTAAATATATTTGTAGTCGTTGTGTTAGTAATCAGAGACCTCTATTGGAGTCTGGTACCATGGGCACTAAAGGTCATGTTCAAGTTATAGTACCACACTTAACAGAGTCCTACTCCAGTCAGGTAAGTAATAATCTGATGAAATCACACCCTAGTCTTACGCAATCACACCCTAGTCTTATGCAATCAAACCCTAGTCTTATGCAATCATTGTCCAGTCAGGTGTGTACTGTGTGTGAAAGTTTAACAATGGAAAAAATGGGAGCTTTAAGACTCTAGAGCTGACTTTAAAGCTTCGGCTCATTGAACTCCTCAGGAGACATGAGTGGGTGGAGTAATGATGACATGTAATAAAGGAGCTGCATGTTGCTAATTTGTTAAAATAAGATATTTGTCTGCTTAAGTTGCAACAATAAATATTGTAAAACCACTTTAGTATTAGTCACTAATTTAAAGTTTTATATATATTCGATGGACTGGTCTGTCCTCTTCAGCAAGATCCACCCGAAAGGGAGGTCCCTTACTGTACACTGAAGTCCTTTCCAGCTTCTATTGAACACACTATCCAATGGGCAAGAGACAAGTTTGAAACACTGTTTGCACAGAAGCCAATCATGTACAACAAGTTTTGGGAACAAAATGGGCAGCCATCAAAAGTAGCTAAGGTTTGTTACCATGGAGACAAGGACTGCTTAAGAAAGAAAGAAACATATCAGTAGTTTGGCAAATATATATGTATATATACGATAGGAAATTATTCGAGCACTCAGCAACACTTCTTTAAAACAAAGATTAAGACGTTTCGACCCGTGGGTCTTCATCAGTTAGAATGGTGAGGTGGCTACAAAGCCAGTTTAAATAGAACAGGTGTGAGGTCTTAATCTTTGTTTTAAAGAAGTGTTGCTGATTGCTCGAATAGTTTCCTATCATAATGATCGCAACAAGTACCCCTTATCAGGTATATATACGTATGTAATGTTGTCAGGTTGTTGAGTATTACGTAAGACTCTTGAGAATACTGATCTGTGAAGGTGATGTTTGTGTTTGATCAGTATTGTACTTTGTAATGGAAGTTCTGTTCCACTCTACTGTAGATGGACAAAACTATGCCGCCAGAGAATGTTGTTAAAGTAGTAAAGTTTCTGACCACAAGACCCAAAGATTGGGCTGAATGTGTTTCCCTTGCAAGAATCAAATTTGAAAAATATTATAATCATAAGGTATATATATATTTTGGAAATTGTTCAAAGTGCACCCAATAAAATGTATACTTTTTTGTGCATAAAATATTAAGGTGCAATATACTAAGATACTTTACTTACATTACTGTACGTAATGTACATACCATCAAGTAATGACTAACATATTTATTTACTTTCTTAATAATTCCTTAATTGCTTAATTCCTTACTTAATGTACTTAATAGCTTACTTACTTACAGTTCTCTCTTATCCTTCTCCTTTCAGGCAAAGAGTCTGCTTCATGCTTTTCCACTAAATCATAAATTGGAAAATGGATGTTAGTCAAGTTGTGTTAGTCAAGTTGAATTTAGTATAATTATAGCCTATATAGAGTCAAAATGTGGTTAAATGTAACTAAAATATTATTATTAAAACAAACTACATAGTTTTTGTTGACATTTAAAAAGCATGCTATTTTTATTTACACTTGGAACAGCTCAATATTTATGTATCTACCTGAACTTTGTACTTCTTAATTTACGTAGCACCATTTTGGCAGACTCCCAAAAGACCTCCAACACCTTTGAACTTTGACCTTAAGAATGATTTGTAAGTATGCTTATCATTGGCAATGATCCACAGATTAAAATGTCCGACCGCAGAAGACTTGCTGAATTGCATCTCTGAACACTCAAAAATCATAAGAAGATCCATCTAAAAGATTTTTTGTATTGTCTTACTAACTCAAACACACTTTGTAAATGTTTTTGTTATTACAGGCACTTTGGATTCATTTTATCAACTGCCAAGCTCTACTCTTCTATTTGCAGCTTAAGAGTCTCAGAAGAGGTATACAGTGAAGTATTACGTACTTAGCCTATCCTAATACAGTATGTGTATCCTTCGTGTTCAGGATTACAAATTTGACAAAATTGCATCAATCTTATCTACAGTGAAAGTGCCAGAATTTAGACCATCTTCTAAAGTAAGTGCATTTGACCACCTGCATATTAATATTAGCACGGTCCCACAGGTGTTCTTAATATATAAGTTTCACTGTATATTAGACCCCAATACATATAGTACATAACATCTTGCACAATGTCACAATCACTTCCATCTAAACATCATCTCATCAGCTAGCCAATGTGTTACATGCATCTTTATGTACTTACTCCCATTTTGTCCAATTATTAATTAAGCAGCTTTTCGATTCATTTCATCCATACCAGTCATCATGACATCCCTCCATACTTATACAATTTACCACCATACTTATACAATTTACCACCATACTTTTACAATTTACCACCATACTTCTATTATCCATGTATTCTGTCCACATTCCATCATGATTCTAGGCTTTAATATCCTCATCTTCTTTAGCCTATAATTACCGATGAAAGTGTTAAAGCTCCTCCAGTTATGGAGGTCAGTAAAGATGACGTAGAACAGTCCTTTTCAACTCTCTTGGCATTCACAAAGGAAACGACAGTTGCACAAGACTACCTAAAGTTACAGGCACTGGAGTTTGAGAAAGACGATGATACGAATGGTCATATTGACTTTATAACTGCAGCCTCAGTAAGGGGGGATAGTCATTGTTAAGTGTAGTTTAATGTAGATAATAGTAGATAATGCTCATTATAAACTAGTTACTCTAATGGTATGTATATTTCCCATACTTTGACTTACATGCAATGTTATTGTCTAATGACTCTGGATTTCCCCCACCCACTCATATTTCAGTACTGAGAAGTACAGTGAGTCTTAATTTTGCAAGGTATATCAAGAATCATATAACTTAGGATCAACTGTGATCTTAAAGGTTCCTCCCTCCTCTTCACATGTACTTCGTTTCATTTAAAGACTTAGTACAAATATAATATTGTAATTTCAGTATTTATATACGTTTAACTATATTCAAATAGATTTTTTTTCATTTGTAGAATTTAAGGGCTGAAATGTATTCAATAGAGACTGCAGACCGATACAAGACAAAGAGAATAGCTGGTAAGATTGTGCCAGCGATTGCTACAACTACAGCTGCAGTAGCAGGTCTGGTAAGTCAGTGATGAACTTCATAAATCAGTGTAAAATCTTAAAATGTATTCCCTCTGTGCATTGTAACATTTCTTACGTATGGCAATGATGACATCATCATATAAATTTCCTATTAATTAGCTGTTTCATCCTTACCATATAGGTGACCATTGAATTGATTAAAGTGGTTATGGAACTGCCCTTAGAGAGTTATAGAAATGCTTTTATGACTCTTGCTCTGCCAGCACTAGTCTTTTCAGAACCAGCACCACCAGAAAAAACTGTCATATCGTAAGTACTCTCTCTATATGTTTAGTATCTTTTAGATGGTTCATCTTTCAACTTTTTGAGCATCTAAAATTTACAATCTAAAATATAAGTTAGAGGAAGCCATATTAACAAGTACTCTAAACTTAGTTGACCATTTTAGGAGCCTTTTCCTTCAAATCACCTCTGTCACAAATTTGGTAATATTAAAATAAATCAATTTATGTCTGTGTTTGGTTCACCAAAGTTGTAGTTATAGAAATGCATTGTTGTACTGCTATATACCTTCAATATATGGTGTCTTCTTCTTTACATGTAGTGGTTCATTTACCTGCACAATCTGGGACAAATGGGAGGTCAGAGGAAATCCCAATTTCAAGCTTGGTGATTTTATGCAAAAAGTCAAGGTGAGATCAGAATATCTAGTTCCTCCAATCATTGGCTGCATGTGGTTGGAGGATAATTATAGATATCCTGGTGAGCTACAAGCGGGATATAATAGGCACCAGCTAAACCTTACCATGTGAAAACTATGATCAATATAACCCATTGTATGTTCTCAAATATTCCTTGGTAAGTTACTACACTCAAACCTATTCTGTATATAGGAGATGTATAAAATGGACGTCAGCATGATTGTGCAGGGTGTAAAGATGGTTTACATACCAGCCATGCCAGCCCACAGGAAGAGAGTTTCCAAGCTGTGAGTAAAATCATCAAGTTAGAATTAGATAGTGCAACTACGTATACAGGTGTATGTATATTAGGAGACTATGCTAGCCAAAACCAGATATAACAGCATTCAGATGTTTATCTATAGATTATCTATTTTATCATTGATGAAGGCCCCTAGATAGTAGGTAAAAAGGTCTGAGATCTGTTACAGCATGACTGCATTTAGTCTCTAATAACCTCAGCATGAAAGAAGCTAGCTACATAGGAGTTCTTCAGAGATATATGTACGTAATATGTATATATACACTGTATAATGCTATTTGAAGCGTTATATTATGTAAGGGGTAATGTGCATGTCTCCTGTGATAAATATTCAATTTAATAGTACCAAACTTGTAAATTAACATGATATTGACAATGGAATATCTCATATTTAAGTTACTTATAAAGTGTCACATTTCTTCATTACATAATATTTTTGCTTATTCTCTCACTCTCTAGGATGACTGAGTTAGTTAAAATGCAAGCCGGTGTGAGCTATGTTGACCTGACTGTAACATTTGTCAATCCTAATGCTGGTGAAGATGACATTGCTGGTCCAATTATTCGATACTACTTGTAGCAAGGACACTAGCAAACCTTTCAATTTCAATGATTATTGAAACGCATGTATATTATCGGAGCTGTTTACTTAAGTTATTGGATTGAATTTTTCGAAACTTTTCATGTGTAATTGCTTTATACAATATTTTTGAACATATTCATGACTTAATTATTAAAGCAACCCCTAAAGCTTTGCGTATTTCTCTTCTTCTTTTCTTAATTCACTTGATTATACGGATGCAGTCATGCATGGCCATTTCCGACAGCAATACTGCAATCCGTGCATGTATCTCCCTGTGGCATAGCTGCCCGCACGTACTAGGATGCATATCGATATATCGCTATACCAGGTCGTACTAAGTCATATAACCACACTTATATATACGTATGCATGCAGCGTATACGTATATCTCTACGTACCCTGAACGAATTATTAAAGAAGCTATAGCTATTTTATATCATGAGTACAGCGCACCTGCACACTGCTGAAGAATTTTTGGCCAACGAACCTTGGTGTCAGCGGTTGAGAGGAATCTTCGCTATACACGACAAAGAAAAGAGACGTTTTCTCACCGTAAGTGACATTGTGAAATCGACGAAGAAGTTCGAGGATGCCTCTAAAGCTGATCCCATTCTCTTGGAAAAGCTGTCAAAAGAAATGATGAATTATTACGGTGCCATGGGGATCACTGAAGGTGCAAAGGTCACGGAAGAAGAATTTTTGCAGCATTCAGCCAAGTTTGCTGCAGAAGAGATCGCGAAGAAAGACAAGGGAGTCATCAAGAAGATGAGCGACGCTTATTTTGACGTCCTTGATGTAAATAACGATGGAGGTATTACTTTGAATGAATGGAAGGCAGCTATGAAAGCTAGTGATTTCGACGAGGAATCTGCAGAGATGATGTTCAAGTTGGCCGACACGAATCAAAATGGAAAACTTGAAAGAAACGAGTTGAATGACTTTCAGTACAACTACTTTTGTCAGATAGGCAATTCGAACAGCAATTCCGAGGGTCCGTCTGAATAATAAAGTAACGGCCAGAAGATTAGTTTAGCTGACATTTCATTACAAGTATGTAATAGGGCTAGAATTCATTAGGCATTACTACTTTTCAAGGAACTCAATCATTTTTCTAATCTATAGATTTAACCGTTATTAAATAACTTCAGCTCTATTTTATTTTGAATTTGAATGCTGATGTAGACGTTTACGAAACAAAATGGTGTAGATAAATGCCAACTAGTTCTGGTTAAGGGGCACAGGGCTATACCTGGACACGTATAAACCATCGCCATTAGATAAGAGATACACTCAACATAATGGGACCAAAGGTGTGTTAACCCTTTGAAAAATAGTCCCGACACAGGGATGATTGCGAAATCAAAGAGCGACTGATTTTATTATGAAAATGGCCACCCCAGCTGGAAATCTTTCGGTTAAAGAGAGACAGTTTTTATCGGCCTTGGAGACTAGAGTAAATGCAGACAGGTCAGATAGAAAAAGGGAGCTTGGCAAAAAGCAAATAAAAGTACAAGCTTACACTTGGTATTTCATATTTGTTACTGTTAGTCAGTTGCCATCGTTATAATGTGGTTTATAGCATAGAACAACTCAGCAATGTTTGCTTAAGGTATTTAGCCAATTGGATCAGCTAAAGGATTTTCAGAAACAGTTAGAGACACCAGATCCATCATCTATAGAAAGGAGCATTTCAATAACTAAGGTATGTAACTACATGCTCCTAGCCATCTGTACCATTAGGGCAGGTCAAATTTAGTAATCAATCAACTCACTACTGGGTATGCCAGTATGGCTAACCCGAAGCACTATATTCCAGGACCTAAAGGCTAGGAATAGAATAAGCTAAAACAGTTAAGACCTCTTTTCTCCTTTTTATACTGTTTTTTTGTTGTGATACTTAATGTCTTACAGAGAGAGGTAGAGGAATCAATCCTACATCTTGAAAATTTGGTTGTCTCTGCTAAACCACCTAAAAAGAGAAGGAGGAGAGCCAAAAGGTTTGCTTTGGTAAGTTCACAAGAAGCATAAACTATAAAACACCTCCAACTCTAGAGCTGCTGGGGTTGCTGGGGCAACAAAGGGAAATTATATCCCACAACTCTGTATAACAATAATAAGAGGCACTTTGGCCTCTTATTATAGTTATACAATGCCATATATAGCATAGTTATGTAATGCGATATCCCGCCGTAAACACCGAAAAACCTAGGGGAGGAGTGTATGTATAACTATAACATATATATTTGTGTTCACAACTTAGGTGCAACTGAAATATATACCTTTTAAGTATAATGAAAGTTGTATGTACGTACGTATGTATGTTTGTGTTACTGATGCATATAATTATGAACTGTATTTATTTGATATGAAAGCTAAAGTCTATCAACTTAATCCAGGCCAATTAATCTGTTAAGGACATTTTAATCACATTTGCTTTATTGTAACTTGATGATTTATTTATTATATAACAGAAGTGTCTTGGCTTTTTATTAGAGTATACCTAAAACTGATGTGAGAAAAGTAATTCCTAAAGTTGAAGAACTAGCTGAAAGATGGCTGGTTGAAAGGAGTGAGGAAGACTTCTCCAAACAAGAGGTACATTAAGGCATATCTGTATGAACTATATCTCAACAGATGCCCAGGTAGCCACATTCTCTGGATACATGTATGTACTTGTGTGCATTAAAAATCTAATACACCATTTTCCTACATGCATGCTGTGCCTACTCTGTAAAAAGCCTATAGATTTACTTAATAGGAAATAACTGTATTCATTTGGCCAAGTTGTTTTGTTTTAATTGGTGCTACTGTTTCATTAGCTATGTATCGGTAGTTGTATTCAATGGTGTTTTATTGGTGATGTATACAGAAGACTGTAATTAGAAGGAATCTGAGAAACAAGCTTTCAAGTATCAAGCAATTTCAAGCTGATGTCTTTAAAATGAAGACTTTCTTAGAAAGGTTGACTGATGTAAGGAGCATAGTTCAACTAGCAAGCTGGAAGGAAGGTGATGCAAGATGGGGCCGTGATTTGAGCTGATTTGTTTTAAGGATTTATTCTAGCTTTTCTTTTGGATGGTTCATCTTTCTACTATGGAGCATCACACAGTTTGGTAAATCTTTTGTTAGTTTACCAGATTTATCAAACTGCATCTTTTAGATGCTCAGAGAGTCAAAAGACGAACCATCCAAAAGATTACTACTGACTGTTCATATATATAGTGGGATTGAATGATGGATTATGTTCACTAAGAAATGTGTGTGTAAATGCAGTTTTTTTATTTTATCACTATTGTCTGTATGTACAGGGTTGAGTGTGCCAGGTATTGGTGAGGAAGGATATTCAGCTGCTGTTAGTTCGTTGTCAGATGTGTTGAAGAACAGAGAGGATATGTACTTAAAGGAATTTAAGGATTGTCTAGTTAATCTTAACAAGTCTTAGAGTAATTAGTACCTATGTACATTAGTCATTATTATATTATTATTATTATTATTATATATTTCAGTGCACCATGTGCAAAATACACACAGGGCTATATGCCCCATGCAGCACTAAACAAACAGTTTGAAAATAAAAATATAACCTTGTTAAAATATATTGCAATTCTCAAATATGTTCATTGGAATCTTTTCTCCCACATCTTCTTCAGGCACCTTCCAATTAACTGTATATATTTGTGAAAACGAACATTTACACACTTAATAGTATATAACATCTGTGGACAGTGACAGTTGGAATTAATGAAAATATTTAAGAAGTTATCCAAACAGTTACTCTAGAACACATGTACACTTCTGAAATTATAGAAGAGTTACGTTGTGGGTGGACCATTACATCACAATACCAGAAATCACCCGTAGTGTCCAAACAGTCTCAAGCAAACTAAATAATCAGTATTTCAACAAATTAAGTGAATTACATGAACTCAATACAATTATTAGTGATTAAATTAGCACTTATATAGCCCAAGTCCCCAGCAGCCTTGCAAGGGACCATGTAGTTGCTGAACCATATTGATCTTCATTGGCAACAATAGCATAATAGTACCCAAGCTGATAGCAGACCACATCAGCGTCATTGAGATCCCAGTGATCAGCACACAGTGCCAACCACTGACTCCTTATATAGACCTCCACACGTCCTTCATTTGAGCTTGGTCCATTAACTAATCTGACACTAGTCAGAGCTACAGGTAGATACGTACATATGTATAATACTGTACAGATACATGTGTAAAATTGATAAATAGTTAAATAGTGTATATAAGGCCCCTAGATTTAGCATAGAGAGCCAAGGATTCACAGAAGATCAAGATAAAGAAAAAAACAAAGACTCCCAGGATCACTGATGAAGGGCGGAATTCCCAGAAACAGCTGTCTGACCCAGTGGAGAAGAAGATGAAAGAGGAAGAAAAGACTCCTGTATCTTCATCCAAAGCTCTCTTCAGGTTTAGTTCCCTTATAGGCTCTTTTACAGAATAGGCATAGCATGTAGGAAAATGGTATCTTAGATTTTTCATGTGTAAAATTGCTGTACATTTTTACTCTTTACTTCTTAAGAAACAGCTGTCAGGCCCAGAGGAAAAGGGAAGAAAACGTTGCAATGAAATTATATACTCATCCAAACTCAAGATTTCCCAATATAATACGTAAGTATATAACAAGTCTGGGAAGATTCTTTTCTTTTTGTAAATTTCTTTGGCCTCATGCGAGGTCAACTACAGGAAAGTGGGTTTTGGATTATTTATTTATTTCCTAAAGATCTGTGTTTAGATGCAGAGTTACTTAGTGATAAAATAAATAGGTTATAGCATAATTCTCCTAATAGATGGATCTTAACTGCTATTTTTATGGCTTTGTTTCTAATGTAGTCATCTTGAATTCTTAAAAACCGTCACTGATCCAACATTATTCTGCAGTTTAAGTGGTATATACATTACAAGCATTAATTTATATATACGTAGCTACTTTATGATAATTACGTATAATTATGATATAATGATCACCCAATTATGACACACCATCCCTATTTCTGCATCAATTGTAGATTATGCAAGGTATGCCTAAAAGTATTAATTAATTAATTAATTGTGTGTATATATAGTTACGTAAATCACTTATTCAGTATTACATTTTTATGATTATATACATATAAATATAATAGACCTTGATTATATCATATGATCAAGCCTTGCTTGTTTCATTACTTTTTCCAGATGAGCTAGTCATGCACTGTTGCAGCACTGATTATCTTTAAATGTTTAAATTGGTGAAATTCAATAAGTGTACATAAGTGTATAAGTTATACAAGTGAAGGACTTCTGTGTGGCTAGGTTCTTGCATATCGGTACGATCGAGGGAACCACACTAGCCAAAATCAACTTAGAATAGATTCCAAACGTTTCGGTCCAATCCAGGACCTTCATCAGTGGAATTAACACTTACAAAACTGAGATGGCAGACTTTATACACATGAAAAAAGCGGAAATAAGGTGTGAATAAATGTGTTGCTAGGGGATGACAGCTTGCATGCCAGTATATATCAGTTATACCAGTATATCACATCACAGTTAAACAATAGGACTTATACCTCATGCATGCAAGCTGTCATCCCCTAGCAACACATTTATTCACACCTTATTTCCGCTTTTTTCATGTGTATAAAGTCTGCCATCTCAGTTTTGTAAGTGTTAATTCCACTGATGAAGGTCCTGGATTGGACCGAAACGTTTGGAATCTATTCTAAGTTGATTTTGGCTAGTGTGGTTCCCTCGATCGTACCGATAAGTTATACAAGTGTAATCATATACGTAGATGTGCATTAGTTGCAATAATTCTTTTCTCTTTATATGTCCATATACTGTAGGTGTGATGTACCACATTTCTCTTCCATTCCTCTCTATTACATGGGTGATACAAATAATCCATATCTGGTTGACCCTATTCTTCCCAATATCATCAAGATGGCTCACAAAGAATTCAAAATTCATACATGTATCAGTGATAGTAGGAACAGTCTTTCTGTGCAGCATAGGACCAATTCTGACATTGTCAGTATATCGTTACCAAGTAACACGCCTTCCCCCAGGAGTCTGCACACCTAGCAATGTAGACTTGCATTTCTATTCTGTATACCTGCCAATTGTTATCATAACAGCAGTTGGAGTGTCTTTTCTAATTAATATCTTTTGGATTGTGTGGAAGGTAAGCTGTATTCATATATACGTATACAATGTCATAATGGTATATAAGTAAATATATACTCACTGCATGGAACGTATTACTCCAACTTGTCATAATGAATATCATTATGAAATGACTCGTATATAGAAAATAAACTAAGCCAGTAATATACAGATACCATGACAGGTCTGGCCAAACGTGAAAATTGTAACAGGTTTCTAAGGTTTGTTGGCTAGTAAACAATATCTGTATATATTTTTTGTGTACAGAACCAACAATTTATGAAGAAACGTTCCTATACACCGGAAGTGAAGATTCTTTGCCTTTCTGTTTTCTATGTTTTAGTTTACGTATTCTCCTTGACACAATTCAGCCAGATTATAGCAAAAGGCAGTGAACTTGGACAAGACCTAGCCAAGTTCATCATATGCAATGTAAATTAAAGGAAGTGCAAAGTGTTACTGAAAAGTACCAGAATGTAGAAAACATTGTTGACCATGCTGGTGTAGCACTAGAGATCACAGCGAACTTTCTGTTGGGATTAATTCCAATAGCTAATATTGCCTTTGCTATGAAAAGCTCTGATTTTATGAAACTATTAAAATGCTTCAGAAGGAGGGAGAAAGCTAAAAAGTCTGATAATGATTTAGCATTACATTCCCTTAAGAAGACAATAGCTACATCTGGATCAAATCGATATGAAAGTCAACTTTAATGAATACAATAATAGTATGTATGCAGTTTACATATAAACTAACTGTGATGCCAAGCCTTATTAATTTCCACCGTTATATGCATGTATTTATACATATAAATGAGTGATAATGCAAAAATACATGATATTTATTAGTGTCAATAGTACATATTGATCTTCACAATTATAAGACTCTTTATAAGACTTAAACTCTATTGTTATACACCCTATATAGCTGAAATATGTATGTACTTCACACCACTAAATTAAAAAAATGTTTAATAGTGATTCTAAATTCATTGTGCCTCTGTTCATTTATACTGTACGTACGTATAACAGGTTTGGATTCACAAGGCCAACATTGTAAGGAAAGTTTTTGAATCACAGTTTCAGGGGATATAATATCATATAGGGTCATAATTATAAACAATACAAATAGTTACAACATTTAGTAGGGCAACCACCTCATTAAACAGCTAATTGAAGGGGGATACCCCACTGAAGTCCCTCCATCACAGGTATACAGCCACTTCATGGATTTATGACTCATCTTCCTCCACAGGAGATTGGAGAAGCCCCACCACCAGGAGGCTAACCATCCCATATCAACCTTTCTTCCAGGTGAAAGGTGACAGGTCTCTTCTTTATTACTATTATGTGCACCTCCACAGTAGTGGAATAATAATATTGCCAGATTATCATTCAATAAAATTTTTTATGTTTATGTTGTTGTCTTATTTATATTGGGGCAACCACTAGCCAAAATATAGGCTACTATTAAGGTGCTCATTAAGGAAAAGTGAGATGAAATGAATTAGCAGTACTATTAACAAGAAATTTAAAAAGGAACAGAAATTATACAAATGGTTTTTGTAATAGGTAAATCAACATTATTGCAAATTAATTTAAGGACTCACAACCTGCAGTGTACATGTAAATACGTTATGTATTTTATGAGAACTAATAGGTTAGCAAATTAATTAAAACTTTTTGTAATCTCAATTCTGATGTTATATTATAAAGTAGCTATATATAGCTATTTGGAATTTCATGAGCAGACTGCAAATAGTTAATCAATTTGTAACTGTGTATGCATACCAACGTAATAGCAGCAATTCAAAGAAATGCTGTTACATTTCACTTATATACTTGTGTAATTCCAGGGAAAAGTTGATATGGTTGGGATGGATAGCCTCCTGGGGGAGGGGCTTCTCCAAACTAATTTACCATGCTGTATAATTTTGTATGGAGTATTTAGTAATACCAATACCGGTATACGTACATGCATTCATGACACATGTACACCAGTGTATGCAAATATATATGGTTGTTGTACAAGAAACAGCTGAAAATGACCCAAATTCTGAATAGCTTTTATGTAAGATTATACCAGATTGTGTTCATTCAATAATATTATTAAATTAAATGGTTTTTGTATTATAATAAAGGAATCACAGCCTGCAGTGTAATATGTTAACTAATATAGGTTAACAAATATATTAAATTAAAGCTTTTTATAATCTCAATTCTAATGTTACAATATTATATTATAAAGCATATAGCTATTTGGAATTCCATGTGCAGACTGCATACAATTTGTAGCTGTGTATGCATACTAAGGTAATAACAACAATACAAAGAAATGCTCTTACATTTCACTTACATATTGTGTAATTCCAGGGAAGACCATTTTCCTTTTAATTGCCCAGGCATGCCCAGGCATGTCTGGGCATGATCATGCGTACATCCCTGGTTATTAGTAAAAGACTAGCATCACCTCCAAACTATCAGTCTGTACTAGAGGTTGTTAACAATTATTCTACAGAGAAGTGAGTACCAACAATAAACAGATCTATATAGTACGTTAATAGGCACATTATGTGAATATTTGTGGATTGACAGATGGCATTTCTAGAAAGCTTTCTGAACCTGATTAGTAGCCCTTACCAGAATAACTTAAGACAGTCCCTTGGTTTAAGCAGTGAAAAAAGGGAAGATTTTGATGCAATTTCTCTTAGCAGGTTAGAGGAAATTGTATCTATTAGCTGAAGCTTGTATAGCATTTTATGTATGTATCTCTTTGAATCTATATAATTTCAGAAATAGGCTTAAAAATTCATCTCTAACTTACAAGATTACTTTTGGATATTGGTTGTCAAGATCATTTGTAGTTAAATTTGCTCCTCCTGGCAAACATGCACATGGCAGTTGGTATGATGTAAGTGTATATACGTACCATAAATTTAGTGAACATATATATGCGATACTAATATCTCTAACATATATTTGTCACTGACCTGCAAAGACAGATGCAGAGTCATTCATGTTCATTTGTACAGGTAAAAGATGAATTTGTTACTCTGAAATACCTTCATACATATGGTGACATACCAGTGCCAAAGCCCATCTACCAATCCACTAATACTGATGAGAGTACAGTTGGCAGATCTTTCATTATAATGGAATATGTGGAGGTTAGAGTTGAAACATAATAATATATATGATAATAAAAAGTACTACTTCGGCATATGCATATTCTAGAATATTAATTTTATATAATAAGTTATCTTTAGTTAACCAATTGTTCATGTATATATCACAATATACACTTACAATATTATACGTATATACAGTTGACCCTGTATGGGATGGCCACTCCCTCTAGAATAATTCCTAGCATAAAGAAGTGACTTCAATGGAGCCCAACACTTAAATGAATAATTTAATGATACATTTATATAGTAAAACTAGTCACTGATCTCATACAGCTATAAATATATACGCACGTAGGTGACTGGTTATGTTTTATAATTGTAGGGTCAGAACTTCAAAGCTGCTGGTGATGTTCCAACTAATAAGAGATTCAAAGCCTTTCAATCAGTGATGAATGTCCTTTCAAAGTTACACAAGCAAAACTGGGTTTATGCCAACAATACAATGAAAAAGTATCCTAATGAATCTAGTGAGGCTTACTGGAGTGAACAAGTAAACTAAAACAATACGTATATGTAATTAATTTACAAATTTAGCACCTTGATATGATCTGGACTACAGGTAACCACTTGGGATACCAACTGGAGACATACAGGTGGATATGACTACCAGACATCCCATGGCCAGTTGTTTAGTGCTATGATGAGAGGAAGGAAACTCAGTGGACGTAGCACTCGTAAGTGATTCATGAGGATATGTCATACCCAATCTAAGTGTCATTACTTTACAATACATTGACGTATCTAAAGTACATATGTAAATTTGATATTTTATCTTTAGAAATCATTCATGGTGATATGAATATATCAAATGTGATATTTGACAATGAAGTACGTATATACATATGGTGTTTTCCATACAAAAAGGTCTTGTGTATATAGAATGGTACATATGTATAAACTCATACATAGTAAGAAGTTAATGGTATTTGGTATAATATTATGTTTTCAATGTATGCAGTTCAATGTGAAAGCTATTGTGGACTGGAAGTATGGAAAGAATGGAGATCCAATGAGTGACGTGGCATACTTTTTGATGATGTTCCTCAATCCAAGTGACTATGGGATATCTGGCTTGAATTGTTATCCACTTACTATTGGTGAGGTCATAACATTGTAAAAACATTTGCTGTGAATTGTTTTCATATTTACATGGATCTTGTTCCATCTGCAAACATAGTATCTGATCACAACACTTCAGAGAACACCATTCTAGATGCATACAAGAGACAAGTGGGCACATTGGATGAGAGAGCATATAATTATGCTAAAGCTGTAGCTTGCTTGAGATTGATTTATGTATATAAGGTATGTACTAACTGCACAGTCATCAGTACCACACTGTCAGACACACTATATCTACATATAGGAAGCTATTGGCTTACAGATCCTCTAGTGGCATGGCACTAATGACTTTAAATATACTGTAAATTCGACCATCTAATTATAATCAAGCTTCTACGTACTTATACACAGAATGCTCAAGAGGATGGTTTCAGAGGACATGAACTTGGTTCAAAAGAGTTCCAGTCTGTAACTGGCAGTGGATCTCAACAAAGTGTGTTGACCATGCTTACAAAGGCTGGACAAAGATTTTATGCAGTAGGATCATACTGAACTTTATACATGCTTTTAACATATTAAGTAACAAATAGAGAACAAATATATATTACAAGTATGCTAGTATTACTGACCTAGACTATGTATAATCAATTCTACTAGATTTTGTAAGAATCTTCAAACAATGCTAACCACTATGTATATTGAAAAGATATTATATCAATTTTGTGGTGAGTGCGTAAAAGGAACTTGTTACGCAATCCGAATATCCATATTAGGTATGTGGGAAGTAGTTCTATCGACGCTTCACGCATACACCTTTATCAGTCTCAAATATCGACATAGATAAGGATATGCTCAAAGAATACTTGCATGGTAGAGGCATACATGTACATCTTAGCAAAGTCTACATGTACTATTAAATCTAAATTTAATTCGACATTGATCATAAAGCACGCATGCAGTTTCAATTCTTATGCAACATAATTATTATATATTGGGCATTGCAAGCTCAATTGATCTAGTGTATATTGACACCACAATCTAAGCAGAAGAGAAATGTGCAATGAATGGACTACAGATCGGATGTGAATACACACATTCTAGCAGCTTTGTATGTATGTGTTGTTTATATTGTTTTGTCTTGTCTTATTATTTACAACTCTGTTGTTATTCCTTTATGAACTCAAAGGACTTATCAGAATGCACTGGACATTATCTCAGATGACAAGTTTGACTAAGAAAGTTACAAATAAATGGACAAGATGATGGGAGATGCTACATGCACAGCTCTGTGAGGTTTTGGTACTTAGGAATGATGCAATTACGTATGTACTGTAGACAACTTTATAGTTACATGGGAATCATTCATACTCTTATGATAAAGTTCATTTGTACTTTATAAAGTTTAAATTAAGACATTGTACTACCAGCTAAGTTAATGTTCTAATTGTTTAGTTGCAGCCTGAATTGATTGTATAGATTGGAGCGGTTGCTATGGCAATCTTGTTATTTAGATGTAACCATGGTAATTTGTACTTGGATAGTTGTATGAACTTTTGTTCTTAAATGTCAGATATGTTTTCCTCAAGCCTGACTCAATGATAAAAATTGTTCTTACAGCAGTACAGGCCAATAATAATAATAGATTTCAGCATGTTTATTCCCAGGTTTATATTACTGTGAGTTTCATTTTTTGTTTCCATAACACTAGCTATAGTTTTTAAATTTTTGTCTTAAAGTGATGAAGGAAGGTAATGTTAGATTAACCAAAGGAATCCCAAACTTGTTTTTCATACAGTTTGGCTTTAGTCCATAGCTCTCAGTTAAAGTTCTCCAGCCAAACCAGAAATGCAGCAGTGCTCAGCTGGAGAGCTCCTTGGCCATATACATGCAAGCTATGCAAATAGTTTAAAATGTCTCTATGCCCTGCATGGAGCCAGTATCTGGCTGTTCCTGTTGAAGTATAGCTATATACGTAGCTGCTTGGGTTTCATAGTGATCCTTGTTAATGTTCCAATGTTAGGTTAAGCCCTGAAGCCTGGTACCTTTTAGTTTAAAGTAGGGCATATGCATGTCAGTTTGTATTCTTTGTGTGTAATCATTTCGGATTATTTGTGATTGACTATTACTTAGAGAACTTTGTTAGAATATTCTAGTCCATATTATCATTATGTTATAAATAGAAGTGCTTAATTAATAAACAAGCTAGCAGTATCTAATGTAGCTATATACCTCTGATTATTTTAGCAGTGATTCTTCATTTTACAAGCTCTTGCAAGTGCAGGAATCGCAATGTTAATTGGTATGTTTCATGTACAACGCAGGACAACGTCATAAGGATATGTTTTTAACAAGAATCACTATCATTATCTTCTTTTACGCCATTGTATTCACACATAGCTAAAGCCTCCTGCTATATATATATTGCCCAATCAATTTTTTGAATCCAAAATGGCTGTTGGTCGAATTGCAATTGCCTTAGTTTGCGTTGTCCATGCTAAACTACACTCATTCGTAGGTCATCTTGTTTATAGAGAATCAGACAAACTATTTAGCTACTTTAAATGAAGTCTATAATGTTTCTTTTAAGTTTATAATGTTATGATTAGCATAGGTACGTACGTAATTAATCAGCATCTTTACCTCATCATGACATGTAAAATACTTTTACTTGTGAGACTGTTCAAAATATAATTTGTACTTAACGTTTATACAGACTAACATCAAATTTTTATTAGACAAGTATATGCCTTATTGTGCAGCCTATAACTGATTTGCTGTACATTCATCTATTTATAGATTTGTCATGGAAGTCAAATATCAGTTACCTAGCAACATGTCCAATTAAGAAACAAGGAGGACTGAGTGCAATTATTATTAGGGTTATTGGCTCAGCCCATTTATATAGGTGGGAGAAGATAGTGAAAAGTTAAGGAAAATTTACATGGAAGTTACAGTGAGTATAATAATAACTGTAAAGGGCCTGGATTACATCTGTATAACAGGACCACCAGATTTAGCATCTCTACCTCTCCCTAGTAACTAGTAACTCCTAGATACTGTAATTCAGTTAGGGGAGGTGTGTAGTACATGCTTAACAGGTTCTCTGTATCCTATATAGATCAGTTTGCCTTGCTAGTTGGCTATGAAACTGTACAATCCCTTTAAGCAATTGCAAGATTATTATTGCTACATACATATAGAGCTTTTATAGGAAATTTTGGTGGATTAGTCATGCAGACCTCAGTGTGACATTGACATTAATTTGGCAATTTATCCGGATCCGTTTCTAACATCACTCTTGAATGGACATTAAAGTTAATACTTTATACATGTATACTGAGTTGACAAGTGTTCTGGAGCTTGAGGCCTTGGGAGGCTAAGACATTGTATGGAGAATGAGAATATGTATGAATTTATTAATCACAGTATTACCTCTTTCTAGATCTATATCAACAATATAGAACTGTTGTGGGTGGACCGTCACATCACAATAACAGACATCACCTGTCCATGCATGTCCAAACAGACTCAAGCAAACTATTATAAACAATCAGTACTTCAACAAATTAAGTGAATGACATGAACTCGATACAATTCGTAGATTATAATATTAGCACTTATATAGCCCAAGTCAGCATGAATTTCTAAAAATATAATATATACAAGTATGTATTTCCTCTTATAATTACCTTCCTATACTAAACTGAAAACAAACTACATAATCATCATATATTTGATTTATAGATAACCATGCAATTCAAACTCTACAAGCATTGGCTGACATTTCGAAGCAATATCCTTTATTAAACAGGACATGATTGCAGGACCCTGTTGACAATGTTGAATGTATAAATGTTGTTTTGTTGAAACTTGAAATTACAGGCAATAACTGAAGCACATGCAATTGTAATCAAAAATGTGTTTGCAAAAGAGAATTAATGACTACTAGTGACACCTAAATATATGACATATACGTATATATCACACAACAGTAGTAGTCAAATTACGACAGTCTTTTGTGTTTACAAACAATTGAGCTACGACTGGGATTTTCCAGCTGACATTGCAAGCAAAACATTCCGACCTTTTTGAATATGCCCTCTCTAGCATCTGAGAATCTGCCTAAAGTACAATTCTTAACTGCATGTCTGTATCAAAATTCACATATATGTATATAGATAGATAGCTGACCAGAAATTATATTGGAATTGTCTATGATACCTTACTTTAGATCTTATTAATAGAAATGTGTAGACATGCTGCTACAAGTTTGTCCAATCCTCTCAATATTGACAAAGTAGTTGGTGTCTTGGCTCTCAAAGTACAGTTAACAGGTGGACTGCAACCAAACCAGGAAAACACTTCTGTTGGACTCATGTCAGGATTATAAAGTGTGGCAAAATCAAGAATCATTTGTGAATCGTGAATCTACCAGAAGGAAAGATTAATATTGTTGTTAGATATCTATGACTGAGTAGAAAATTAAACTATTTGAAGATAATTAGAGAAGGTACTGCATGCAGTGACTAAAGGAAGTGAAAACATATATACGTATATGAAGTGATAGGGAGTAATATTAGTTGCGTTCATTATGATAGATCAGTTTATTGGAGCTACGTATCTAAAACGTAAATCGAGCTAGATTGAATGTTTCAACCCGTAGATCTTCATCAGCAATAATTCTTATCTATCATACATGAATATATATAAATCTCATATATTGTACATAACTTGGATCCTAACATGCTTTGTTATATATAAACAGCCAGTTGCATTCAGTAACAGAGAAACTATATGAGACCAACCATTATGCCTCTATCTCTTTTTAATTTCAAAGTAATGCGTCTTTGTTGAAGTGTTCCATTAGTCTGCAGTGAGTCATCACATACATCTGATTCAGAATATGTGAGAAGGTATGAAGTTTCTTGGAAGTCATACTGGAACACCTGTCTATTTCGTCTGGCAACAAAAACTACAGCATACTCTTTTTGCCTTGGTGTTATGGATATATCTCCACTTTCACTATAAAATACAAAAATGCAAATAGTGGAAATCAATGGTAGCCTTCCAGATATCCAAAATAAAAAAATAACATTACCAAGTTACAATTTAATTACAAATAAGCTGAAAATGCAGTGGTTGAAAAGAAAAGGCTTACTTTTCAACAATATCAGATGCTATTTTCTCTCCAATGTCCCAAAATTTTTGCTTTACCGAATCATGTGATATTGATTTCAAATCTTCTTTGGTTGAAAAGCTGAGTTTCAGCCTAAAGTCAAAATTTCTACAAAACAGAGTCATTTACGTAAGTACATACTCATCAAAATGGTTGAAACTATACTCGTCTGTCTACATGTACCTGCATGCAGTCTGATGTTAAATATAGATTGCAATGAGACGGATTCCTATTATTAAGTAAGCACTTTTCTATACAGATTACAAATATATATGAATATATACATACAACGTACTAACTATATAATTTTGGACAAGTATTATCTGATCTACACATAGGGCTGTCCATGCTATCATCAAACAATTCCATTAATGGACTATTTCATATTCAATGAGGAATAAACCAAACTGTAATTACAGTAGATAGTCCTAATCTTGGAAGTGTGGAGTAGTGAAGTTTTACACAATCAACTGCAGCCCTGGCTTCAATAAACCAATTAAACCTATATAGCTTATGCAATGCAGGTTAAAAGACTTAATATTTAACAAACCAGCAGAGACTAGTTCAATGGCCTATAAATTAATACATATGTAAATTCAGTTTATGTACTAAATAAAAAAGCAAAAAAAAACCCTCGGGGCTGCCACCCCCTGCACTTGGCTGCTCTGTTGGGCTTATATATCACCGTATTATTAATGTACGTATGAAGTATCCTCAAAATTATAAAGAATGATATATAGCTTAAATTCTTTTAACTAATTCAAGGACCAGGACTTAGAAAAAGAATATACACCCTTTATCCTTTAAAACCTTACATACATGCATCTTCAGGTTGATTAGCTGTATAATATGGCTTTATTTAATTTGCCATTTAACATACCCTTCTAAACAAACAGCATCTAGGATAATTTCTTTCTTTGATGTAGGGACGACATCAGCTACCTGATATTTGTCTCCATCCTTAATGAGCACTACATTGATGGCATCTAGTATCTCCTTGTCAAGGACATTTTCCATAACAATGACCTGTACTGTAATCACTGTAGATTGTCCTAATCTTGGAAGTGTGGAGTCTAGAAGTTTTACACAATTAACTGCAGCCCTGTTTAAAACACAAAGTCAACTAATCTACATGCGTACCTGGCTTCACAGTATATATTGATCTATATAAGAGTAGCTATATTGGTGATATACTTCTAAACTTTAAGGCAGATATAATAGTGGTATACAAATATATACTATAAGATGAGATAAATTATACTTTCATTCCTGATTAGCAGTATTACTTCTAATATATAAGAACAATTTGTATGAAAATAACTTTATACATACCCAGAAGAAAATTGGTGTTTAGGTTCTGGCTGATAATGAGTTCGAGCATCCTTAAAGAGAAACTGTTTCAAAGTAACACAACAATTTCTATCCAGGCACCTGACAGGAAGCCTTAATGAAGAATTCACCTTTGGTAAGTGCCAAAGAACTTTTCCAAATCTATAGATGTATATACGTACATTGTAAATATTTTTAATGTATGCTGTCATTCAAAAAATGCTTACTTTACTAAAATTCTCAGTTCCATAGGTGTTGAATTAATTGTTAACAAATCTGAAAGTGATTTTTCCACTTTTTCTTTCATTAAATTGTAATATAGTAATTTGGAAATTTGTGAACTATATGAAGGCTTATAGTCCTACGGAATAAACAATATTAACATAAGTCAAATCGAACAAATTAAACAAAGAACACTATATATTAATTAATAAGTACAGACAAGTTCACTGTGGAACACCCATTACAGTGAGCCATTTTACATTACTGAAGTTTTGGACTTACTGATAAGTCTTAAAGGATGATATATATTATATAGTTACATGTACATAATACAGTGCATGCATTCCTTAACTATTTAACCTTTTTAGTTATAAGCTGCAAAGCATAATAAGATCCTGGATTTGGCATTTTTACTAAAGTCACTTTATCATTATCATCAACTCCAGACAGGAATGTTAGCATCTTTGTTGATTCTGAGGATATGTTTTTAGTTACCTAAATATTTCAAGTAAGTATATACGTAAGTGGCCCAAGTTATTATAAACATCTACTAAAGTATATTTACCGCTGAAATCAATATTTTTGCTTCTCTATAACCAGTTTCACAGTGCTTCCTTGACCTTCCAAATACACGAATGGCATTCTGTAGAAAAGGCATATTAACATTTAAGCTGAAAGATGGACATCAATATCATGGATGCCACTTCTTAGGACTAAGTATCCATCTATTACACATAGGTACTTAATCCATGTTATGATATCAAAAAGAGAATAAACCTAAAAATCATATTGACAATATTTTAAATACTACATTATTATACGTATATAAGTTTATATGTACTGTTATCACAATCAAATTCAGTCAGATATTATAAAATTGGTTTATAGAACTTTTATACTATAGCTATTTATGACAACATGGAATAAGAACATTTGAAAATGAGCTGAGTACGTATATGCTATATGTGATCATTAGATCAGAGTGACTTTAGCAAAAGCATATATATCTCCACAGTGGTTTCATTTTTTTAAAACTAAAACAAATACAAGTGAGTGGTTATATTAGAAGAAACATACTTACTTCTCTGTTGTTTATATCAAATTGGCACATATTTGTGCTCTCAGCCAACTTTACAAAGTTTAAATGATTTCTTCCATAAAGTAAACCTCTAGGAGTTCCAGGAGGAAGCGGTAACTTCATGACGAAAGGTGACCTGTCTATCTAAAAGTTTAAAATAAATAACATGCACATTGCGCTCAACAAAATACTTAAAATACCTAAAATGTTAATCAAATGCAAAGCATTCAACATCAGTGATTACCCATGCAGAAAATATTTAAAAAATCTTAAAAGTAATGTTTAGCAACCACACATATGCAACATTTACCCTTGGTCTCTCACATACAGCCTGTATCAATTCCAACAGCTTTTCCTTTCCTTGACTAGCTATTTCCTTGTTATCACCAGTTATAGTAAACATCTTTGTTTTCTTCAACATTTACGAATGTATAGTATACAGTATTAGTCCATATATATACTGTTTATATACGTATTATGCATGCATGCATGCATACCATTCCTACATATCTATATCAGTTACAGCCCATCACCTCGGACTTCCACTGAAATACTTAATAATTGGCCTCGATTTCACCTCAGCCTCATATTTCAGCCATAGTCCTCACCTCTGGGTCACAACTATTACATAATCATCATATACATACTGCAGTTGTTTCTATATACACCTAACCACATCACTCTTGCAGACATCTCTACTATATAACCTGTAAGCTATAATCACGGGTCAGAGATTAGTAAAATTACCCTGAAGTTAATATCTTTGCATGATATATAATAAAACTGAAGATATTTTAATTTGTTATTTACTTTCAGGATGGCAACCAGCTCAGCAATACATTATATATAGAGTATGTCAGAGTCCTCAATTGGAGATGTTATAGGATTTATATGTCAAGGGATGAATTATCTCAATGTAAAGAACAAAAAAACAGCAAAACGAAGACAGACAAAACAGGATTTTTGTATGAGTGTATAGCATATAAGCAGCTACAGAACACTGTGCATATGTGGATGGAGAGAATATTGTCAGCTGTAATGCGTATGAGTTTATGTAGGTATATATTGCAGGCACTTTTAAACACATGTACTTACTCTGTTATAGCAAATATATGCCCCAGTCTCCAATGTGATTTGCTTCAAGTTTACCTTAACTACAGCAAGCTTGCAATTGGGACTTTCTTCAAACTCGTAATAGCATGTGTGATCTGCTCTACTATTGACAGCAGATGCTTTTGATGCTATTTTCTAATAAAAAAGATCAGTGTGATGTTTTGTTCATGATAATCGAACCATAAGTATAATTATAGGCATGCCTAATAAACAGGTAAAACCACAAAAGAAACATATTAATATTTTATTTTATAAGGTAACTAACTTGGAGCTTTGAAACTTTCTCTTGCTTTTGGATTCTAGGAATGTTAGTAATTTCATTAGAGCTTTGAGGGTTATCACTCTGAGTATATGCATGGACAATATATATACATAACTTTTATGTAATAGGTAATTAAAATTTGAACTTACACATATACAACATTAATATGAACATACATAATCTAAAACAATGAATTAATCGAACTAAGGGAGTTAATTGCATCAAGCTAGCTGTGCAAGGCTATGACAATAAGCAAATAATCACTGGAAACCTATTAACACCAAACCAGCCAAGTGAGGGCAGTCTCTTGACTGGGGGACTGAAGTCCTATTAAATTGGCAACCAGTGATTACCTTCCAATCATCCAAGATGAAAAAAATGGATGACCGAGAGACAATCACTGCATGCCAATTATGGTCCCCAGCCAATTGCAAGATTAGACTGCAGTCACTTGGCTTTGTGGTTTAGCATAACATGTTTCCAACCACTATTGGGTTATGGGTTATACACAATTGCATGCAAGTTGGTTGATAAAGTTACAGACTGTATTATGTATATAGAAAATGTTACAGAGAATATCTTTTGAACGTACAGGATTACTAGCCGCAGTTCCAACATTTACAGTACTCCCTTGTAGATTGCTCTGCATAATTTTTGTATTGCAAATATTTGTTTCCTGTAAACAAATATTAATCATAACTTTCTGTTCACCCTGATTACAAATGAGAGGTCAGAGAATTTGAATTACAAATTATCATTAGTACTATCAGTTTTCTATAAATTTTACGTAGGATATACTTTAATAGTTATATACATAAATAAAGCTAAACTTTTAAACTTACCAGATTACTGGAAGAAGCTTTTGTGGAGGTAGTGCTGTTACCAACATTTAGTATACTCCCTTGTATAGTGCTGTTGGTAAAATCTGCATTGTATATATTTATTTGCGGCTTATATATGACAGTACTGCCATTTTGTCTAAAACGCTTAGATGCAGCAGGGGTGATACCATATTGAGGTATATCGCTAACAGAACTTTCTGAATAGTTTTTCTAAATACATTGAAAGATACATGTATACATCATCATTGCATAGTGTACATATAAATCACAGAAAATATACATGCATGGCTACAATACATATACGTATAGCAATATACAATGATACCCCTGTGCAACCTTATTCTGATAGACTTGCAATTGCATACTTTTGTCAAAGAATAAGCATTGGAACAAATATCCTATATAACACGTACATAATTTTTGTATGAACATATATAAGTTGAGCTGTTAGTGTTTGTGGTCTCCCAATTGCAACATATATAGTTTTATCTAAAAGTTCATTATTATATATAATAACGGAAATTTGTAGTCATAGCTCCCTCTCAACTTGAAGGTATATACATGTTGTTAAATTTAAAGATATTGTAATTAATGTAATGTAATATATACTGTATATATGTGATTTACAGTTACATGTACTAGCTGTAAAAATGCAATTAGTTGGCCATGTGTATATGGTCAAGCATATGAAATGTAGTTACTCAGTTCACATTCTATGCAGAGGTTTGAAGATTTCAATGTCTCAATGCCACATGTACACTTCCAGTAGTAGGCCTAGGACAAAATTTTGTGGCACCTAAACCATTCAGTGCAGTGGCTGAAAACTTGCACTCATTTGGTTAACATTTAAATTTATTTGCAATAGGAATCACAGCATTTTGTAATTTGCATAGAGTTTGAAATATGTGAGGATTAGCCTACTTGTGTAACACCACTATGCTAACCTTATCCCTACAAACATAGTGTCTGTCAGCTCTGCAGATATTGCATCATGATTATTTTGTAAGAAATGTTATAGAGACATTGTGAGCCCCCATTAATACTTTGTAGACTGCGGTTTCATATTTGAATATATTATGTCACGTATGGCCATTTAGGCCATGATGAATCTCTTGCAGAGTAAACGGGTTACATAAAACATTCCAAAAAAGGATAGCATATTTGTAATTTTTACAGGTAGTGTTACCCCTATACTAAGTATACATATACTTTCAATTTTGAAATTTTTATGTAGCCTGTACAACATAGCCCTTTGGATAGACAAAAACTAATTATAAAAAGTGTACCAAACCGGCCCAGTGGACCTAACCAGAATTACGTCTGCCCAACTAAAAACGAACCTATGTGATACACCTAACTCACACTAAAATTTAATGTTTACTGCAGTAGAAAGGGTAAACATCACTAGTTAGCAATCATTTATGTATATGTCTACTTTGGGCAGATGTAGCTCAGAAGCTTCCATCTTGAAGCTATATATTCCAACTCCATCAATTAAGATCACATTTCCAATCTTAAGGAAGGTATACAATATGATCGCATACACATACATATGCAAGAGAGCCTGTATCACAGGCTCTCTTGCTTATTCATTCTTTTCACAGGATCAAATCTCAGGTTTCAGAAGGCATGAAACCTATTTGAAACTCTATGAACAGCCAGGTTTCAAAAGGTATGAAAGTATGTATAAAACTCAGAAAGGGGGCTGTTAAAAACTTGAGCACCCTTTGAAATCTGGCTGTTCAAGAAGTTGCAATTAGATTTCATGCCACATGAAACCTGAAATTTGATCCTGTGTTTTTGTATATGTAAATGTCATTACCAGCTGCAGCCAGCCGTTTAGTGCAAACTCTGTTTATTAACTTAGAATATTGAGATCATTACATAATTATATAGTTTCGCTGTTATAGAATGATACCGACATATATTCTATAAAAAAGACTCATCATCTGGATTGAGTCTGCCTTTTTACTGCATGGGAGTGCATTTTTTGGTAGTACAGGAGGGTCCGTTTTTGGCCAAGTTGCGAACGAAACGTGCGAAAGTATTCTAGAACGAGAGACAGCAGATGGATGAGTCGTTCAACGATATCGAGGAGGCAGAGGAAGCTGCATGGCGATCTGGTGCAGGACGTCTACACCTACCTCAAGGAACGTCACTAACCGCCTCTCTCTGTATGGAAGCCCGCAAACGAGCAATCCGGAGGAAAGCCACCAAGTTCGTCATTCACATTGGCGAGCTTTTCTTAATTCCAGAAGAAAACAAGGGATGGCACGAAATTTAATTTTCTAGTGAATTTGCTTACTAAATGGCTATACGTTATATTCTATTACCCCTATACAATATCATGTACCCTATCTTTCCCTTCAGACCAGAAAGTTCACTGTAGCTATTAGTCTTCTGCATGTTTTTGCATATAGCTAGCTATTCATGCAGACACCAAAACTGCATGGTTCACTCAGGACTGTATTTGGTGCAAAATTTGCCTCCGGACCACTTTTGGCAAGGTAGGACAATACCTTTGGCTGCCAAACATGGTCCTGGGTGGACCAATTTTAGCTACCAAAATTTGCCCCCAGACCACCAAAACTCGTCCGCATGACACGCCCCTTCAGGTTGGATACGCAATATTAATTGTCAAAAAAATAATCTAACAAGTTTTCTAGAACACCGACACACTAATACTGTTAATACCCACATGGCTTTCCTGGTGGACTTCAATATCCTTGAGTATTTCTGCTGTAGTAGGCCGAGAATCGGCTATATTTTGTAGACAGCGTTTTATGAGAGGCAAGAGTTTCTTTTCCTTTGCTGTGTCTACTTGTTCCAAATGATGTTCCCATCTTTCATATTCTGTTCTGATAGCCAATATATGTCTGCTCTGATCCTTTGTGTACGTAGCCGGTAGTGGTCGGGGCAATTTATGAATCAAACTATGAATGATGAGTATACCAAAAGAGAAAGAATCGGTTTTCGTCGATGACGAGGGAGGATTTTCAAAAATCTCCGGAGGCATGTAGAAATCAGTTCCAGGCGATACTGTTGAAGTCAACTGTTTCGGAGAAACCATTCGAGATGCACCAAAATCACTAATTTTGGCAATGACGCTCAGTTGACGATTGTGACTTAGCAGAACATTGTTAGCCGTGAGATCTCCGTGAGTAAGACCTCTAAAGTGAATATAAGTGATACCTCGGGCTACTTGATGTAATATATTCACCTTAATGTGGTACGTTTCGTCTCGTCCCATTGGTCTTTCAGATAGAAATAGGCTGTAACTTTCATCCATCTTTTCTAAAACCAGCGACGGCAAAGTAGGATTTTCTTCTAAACACCCGAGAAGGGATACTATATTTGGATGGGAAAGGTTGTTCCATACCGATATTTCTTCTTTGATTTTTAGGGGACTAACTCGATCTTCTAGAAATACTTTGATTGCACAGGGACGAGATCTGCTATTTTCTTTTAAAATACCCTCATAAACTTTCGAATAGCCTCCTTTGCCGATTTTCTTACGTCGACCATTCTGGTCACTAACAAAAGTAACATCCATAGCAATTTATTGTACAGTATTTATCAGTGAGTACGCTAGTATAATATAATAGTATAAAGTAGGGATGGCCCGAAAAAAAAACATGGTGGCCGTATTCAATGTATGTATTACGGATTAATACCTTATAAATCGGCAGTTAATCCACTGCAAATTGGTAAAAGTTTCACTTCAAGTCTACTTCCGGTTTTACTCTATTATTCTTATTCTTCCTTTTCACATAAACGCACATATAGATAACTACATCTTATAATTAGGTAATTAAGGGCATATCGTCTAAACATTTTAGGAATTGGGGACTAGGTATACGTTTTGTTTTAAAACGATCTGCGCAGAGACAGTTACTAATAGCACATCAGATTAGAGGAAGCTTTTTGTCGCCATTTTTTTATTTGTAATGTTTAGCTAACTTGATTGTGGTTATCCTATAGTGAGAACATTTTGTAACTTGCACTGTGTAGTACTATAATTATTTAATCTGATATGAAGAGATAAAAACCATAAAAAAGATTAAACACAGTTAATTGTATCTCGGTCCAGAAAAATAACTTGAAGGTACACTTCCATTACTACCAAGTCTCTTACGGGTTGACAGAGCTGCTTTCACACACACAAAATCTCCTGATCCCACTACTTTCTTTGACTTTGACAAGAAATGTGGTTCATATTTTGTTACCGGTTGGCCCAGCCATGCCTCCTTAAAGCACTGGGTGGCCATATTAGTTGGTAGTGTACAAGCATTAAATCTGGGTATAAGTGCTTCAGTTGACATAGAATGACTACAGTGATAAAGTAACAAAGTTATCAAATCATAGTGTAGCTGCTATACTGAATAAGGTAAAGAATAGCAATTAACAAATAACAATATATACTAACAACATAAAGACAATCAACATCAGCAATAAAATTAACAGTTACAAACCTAGAATGCTGATAAGGTATCATTCTTAGTTGCCTTTTGATAAAATCTTTAGGTAATAATTCTGAGATTCTACTGTGACCTTTGTCTTGAACGGACAGTGGCAATTGAGAACATTCTTTGGTCTCTTTTACCATGGCATGGTTAGAATGAGCAACCTCTCCAACTAAATTACTGTCTTCAACCTACACACAAACATGCATGTACATAAATCACAATTGGAAGCTAATACTTATACAGTAAGTCCATTAAAAATGGTCGTCTAAGAGAAAAAAATAACACATTCAGAAGTAAAAGGTTCAGTTTCATAACACTTAAAATGCAGCAGTGAAGTCTTAAATGATAAAGTAGTGTTAGTACAAAGCTCCTACATACATACGTATCTTTGGAAAGGGTCATCTTTCGACTTTGGGAGCAGTCACTGAAGAAGACCCCCAGGGTCGAAACGTTTGGCAGAAAGAAGAACCAAAAAAACTGCGTCTCTAGACGCTCCCAAAGTCGAAAGATGACCCTTTCCAAAGATAAGTTCGACGCAGTTAGAAGAAATCCTTATTCTATTACATACGTATGTTCGTATATACATATGTACATATTGGTAATTGACTGTTATTGTTTGACATACTGGTAATTGACTGGCATTATAAGTTGACAAGGATTCGTTAGATAAGAGGTATTGCAGCATTTCTGGAATTCCAAGTCCACGTATGAGGCTATCCCTTTTCTGCATTTCGGCAATTCGTCTAATTTCATCTTCTTCATTATCAGCAATAGGCAGCACACTTTCATTAACCGGTAAAGGCTGGTGAAATGAATGTGAAGTGAACGTATGTAAATACGTACATAAGTGCTTGACCATACATAGGCACAAGTGTAGGTACATATATACGTACATGTATAATTATTCAGCAAATTTTAGGTAGCTAATAGTTTGACGGTTTGCTGGCTGAGAGGCACTCTCTCCATTTTCAGTTGTGTGTAGGACTTATTTAGTGCATATACGTAGGTATATCTGTCTTGCTACAGCCTCCACATTACCCTCTACCCCTTAAAACCAATGCATTTCTACATAGTGACATCCTTAAGTACGTATACACTGACATAGAGAAATAACACATGTACGTACGTATGTACAAGTATATTCATACATTAGGACAAACAGTAAAATCGGTAAATTTTGTGCATCATCTGAATGGAAAAAGGAAGAAAAGAAGCCTAACTGTATTCTCACCCAAAGTTCTATAGGTTCCCAAAGTCATTAGTCTAAGTAAAATAGTCTATTTTGTTTTTGTTTCCTTAGCTTCGTAGGCATGATAACCATACATACGTATATAGTTTTGGATATGGTGTTCTAGATGATTTGTTTTTGTTTCCTTAGCTTTGTAGGCATGACAACCATACGTACGTATATAGTTTTGTAAATGGTGTTCTAGATGATTCATACAAGGGACCCAAAAGACCTACCCCTTTGGGAATTGGAGGCGGTTTTCTTGATCCAGGAATGTGAAATGTCATCTTTTTTAAAACTTGCTTTGGATTGGTTAGGACCCTACTTCTGAATTCAGATGCTTTGCCTGAACTTTCTGGTCTAGCTTTAGTTCGATTAGTTAATAATGACATCTTCAGGCTTTTCTGCTTGGATTCTATTTCCATTCTTTTTAATCTATTAAATGAAAATGACATGTTCAGAATATACGTACGTATATACATACATAGTTTAGATGATTACATAAGTAAGTATGTGTGTATGAATGTACGTACGTATATAAGGAGAGACAATACCAACATGTACGTATACGTACATACATATCTACGTACATACACACGTATATGATAAAGAAATGATCAAAGCAATTAGCAACACTTCATAGATTAAGATGTTTTGACCCCTTATCATAGGTCTTCATCAATTAGAAATCTATCTATATATGTACCTACCAACGTATGTACTACGTATGGATGGATGTTATACGTACGTACGTAAGTGCAACATAGAAACAATCAAAACATACACGTACGTACATTGTACCAATACATAAGAGCATTTACGCAGCTAGTGTCAAATGATGAAGATATCAAAGCTCTAATATCAGCATCAGATCTTAAAGTCCATTTTCAGCACTTAGCAGGGTTTTTAGGGGGTTTGAGGGAGGGCATTTCCCCCCGAGCTTTAGCAAAAAACCCTGACTTAGGCTGTTAGTATTACACCCTTGTTAGTACTGTGTGCACTCATTTTGCTGTGGGTACGTATGTAGGTACGTATGTACGTATAAGTTGTTCTACTGTACCTAGCCTCTTCCTGCCGAGCTCTGGATGCTGCAGTCTCATTGCAAAGAGAAGGCCCTCCTTGCTGAAAATATATTTTGTAAAAAGCTTCATTCCCTTGCTGAGGGTAAATTCGTCTGTAAAATACACACACTATAAAATTTAACAGGAGCTACGTACATACATACGTACATATCTACTATTTCTAATTAATAATAAAATGGCTTCCCTAATCGCAGATGCAAGGTTGGTATATATACGTATGTATAATCATAGTCTATATATCACAGCTTACCTAAAACCACCCATATGTTTATCTTCAAAAGATGTCAATTTGTCAAACAATGTTTTCATGTCTGCTTCATCCTCACTGTACGTATGTATAGTAAAGTAAAAATTAGTGTCCATTGAGTATGTACTTACGTACGTATGTACAATATTCCTTTCATATGTAGCCCATCAGATGATAACCAGATTGAAGCTGATGTGAATACATACATTAACATTATTAAATGAATAAGTATAGAGGCAGTTGATAATGAGATGGTCATGTTGAAATTGGACTAGAGCAATTCAATCAATCAGTCAAATTTTAAGTGGGAATTGTTGGATCATTGGCTTTATGTTTGAATATATAGCTCAAGCATACGTACTTATACTATACATATGGACATACATAAGTATTAATCTTAATGCAAGAATAAATATCAGCCATTTGATAATTACAAATGTGTATGTACGTATGTGTACAATAATCTACGTACGTAATTCATAGTCTGGCTTATTAGACCGTCCCTAATAAGTGCCCAGAGGCATGGAAAGGGAAGGACAGTCTAGTGGCACTATCTTATTCCTAAATGGTATATGATGGACTGTGTACATATGTACATACATACGTAGTACGTAACTAAAGAAGCATAAGTCATAATCTAATATCTAATAGTAACATATTACGAAAGTAGCCAAATGTTTCCAATAGTCCTATTGGGTTAATGAAATTAAAATATAACTACAGTCATGTGTAACAAAATGAAGTCTCCGGCAAAGATAATATATGTACGTACGTACATATGCATCTAACTAAATAGGACAATCTATTATGTCTCTTAGTACGTACGTATGCATCTAACTAAATAGGACACTCTATTATGTCTCTTAGTACGTACATACGTATGTACGTACATATACACACTTGTGCAGGCAACAAGAAAACTCACTTTTCCTGACGTTTTACTTTGTGCTGTCCTAAGAGTCTCTCCTGTAACTTTTTTTTCAGCTCTTCTTGGCACTTGTGTTTGCTCATAGTCTTCCAGTTAATTAAGTTTAATGTGTCAAAGAGCAAACCTTCCTTAATCTCCTTATCAAGCAGTGAGTCAGTGTGGAAACTGGGGGACAGGTTTACCTGCAATACAATTGCAACAAAGTCACTAACATTATAAGACTGAGGTACGTACGTTCATACCACCATTGCACATTGCGCTCCACAGGAGACATCAGTAGGTGAGAAAATAATAATTGCACATCTGTACATACGTAGATAATATCATGATGGCTTTGTGTTCCATTGTGTGCATGTACGTACGTATGCTGTGATGTAGCAATATGTACATAGTGCTGATACATTGATGTACGTATACGTACCTCCAATAGCCAGGGCTTTAATTTATGATCCAACATAACGTCAAAGCCAAGAATTTCAAAGCAGGCACTGGCTCCCGGAACATGATGAGGGAAGCAGGATCGATAATTGTGCTTCAAAACAGGCTGACAAGAGATTAAAGTCTTGATGATTGTATCCTAGTCATTGGGATAAAAATAAGTACATTGATGTACGTATACATAAAGATCAGATAAAGAGTTATATTAATATAGTATGGTATAGTGTATTAGGCTAGTGTAATACTTTTCATACCATTAGAAGATGTCTTGCAATGGCATACGTACGTAATTTCTGATCACATACTTACGTACGTACGTACAAAAGCTTCAAAATATACGTACATACGTACGACTTACAAAGTACAAGATTGCAAATAAAACTACCTAAGTACATACGTATGTATATGTATACGTACTTCAATGTCTTTCCAAATTTTCTTCAAATCAAAACCATTTTCTTCAAACCATCTATCTAAGGTGGTGATTCTCCTATTAAATACATATTAAGATGGATATACATACGTACGTACGTACATCACCGGGCTATCATAGCACAGCTAAACACAACACAAGGTTAACAGGTGAGGATGTTGTCATGGATACAAAACACAACCCTAGTGTGCATGGACAATGTACTTTGGATATAGTGCAAGCTGAGAAGAGTACCTTTTACTTCCACTGTCTTCATCCACAACAAACTGGTCACTATGTTTGTTTATTGCATAATTTGTCAAGTGCATGTAAACATCAGACTACATGAGAATAATAGACATATGTATGTATATCAGCTATTAGCAAGGTTCGTGACTAGTACTGTACATACTAATTAGGTATGCAGGTACATACGTATGTAAGTATATGCAGTTAAATCTTGTTAATTCAAAACCATAAGGGATAAGAAAGGGATAAGAAATTGGATTCATTTAAACAGTTTATGAATGCACATATGTAAATACGAGAGTAACATTAATTTACAAGAATTTCAACATCTTGTATTAAAAAGGATTTAAATTAATGAGATGTTGCTGTAAGAAGAGTCATATCCACAAACACACACACACACACAGTACTCACAATATTGTTTCCAGTAGGACTCTTGTACTTTGTAGTAGCTAGTCGGACAAGACCATCTTTGTATACAAATATTCTCAGCGGATCACAAGACAATACTAAAACATATATTCTAAGATCAAATTTGTATCCATCCAAGAGAAAAGGCTGAAAGTGAGGGAAATACGTATTATAGAAATGGAGATTAATAACAGCAAACTTTAAATATCTTTGAGATGGTACATTCTTCAACTTTTGAGTGTTTAAAAACGTAGTTTGGTTTCGTTTCTTGGTCAAACGTTTTGACCCTGGGGATCTTCTTCAGTGACTGCATTTTTAAACGCTCAAAAGTCAAAGGATGTACCACCCCAAAGATAAGTTCTATGCAGTTAGAAGGAATCCTTATTCTAATAAACTTTAAATACGTACGTACATACTATGTAGTATATACGCAGTGTACGTACGTAGTCACATACATTAATTAGGAATGTGTAGTACGTAATGTGCCCTAACAGACCTTTGATATGTACTGCTGGCATACCATATGTTCTCCAGTCTTAATGTCCTGCAGGGAGGCAGAGAGGTTGTAACGTTTACGTACATAGATACATACGTACGTATGTGAAAATGTCAGCTAATTGCATTGTATACGTAAGCTGTACCCATACACATACGTACGTACAATGCAGTCAGGAATATGCAAAAACATATGTATATGGGTATGTACGTATTTGCATTAGTTAATTGAAGCAATGATGGCTGTGGTGGTAACATACGTACGTAAGTAATTGGATTCCCTAATAATGATGATTATCTTATTAATTCAGTCCATATATAGTTCATAGTACCTTTGTATTTTTAATGACACTTATTCCACGTCCTTGTGCTGAATTGTCCGGTTTTAGTATGTATGTGACACCTTTCTTCATACGGCCATATGCCTGCAAGTCTCCATTACTGAAACAACATTCCAAAGAATTACATACCGTATTACGTACGTACGTACATATATATATTATAACAAGTATCCTAATTTATTGAGACTCAGCAACAATTGTATTTAAACGTTTCGACCCAGAGGTCTTCATCAGCATAATGTATTATGAATGCAACAAAAAACCCTTACATTGTAATATACATACATATAAGTATGTACGTACATGCTATGGATATACCAGAAGTACACTCACTCAGAGGGTAAGCACCATGATCGAGGAGAATAGTTATAGTCTTTGGGAAACAACTTGGTCATTCTATTCATGTTCCTAGCCAGTGAATCCTTTCGACATATTTCATTCATTCCTGGAAAATGATTGACTTTCTACAGAGGAATCAGGAAACATTGATGTAGAGGCGGGAGAAAGAGCCTTGAGTTCTACGTATTTGCAGTCAATATCTAAAACTTAACAAGCCATTAAAGGCTTGCATAATATGTATACATCAACCACAGACACAGAGCCATAAATACATACAAAATATACGATAGATAAGTTTATTGGAGCTAATATTACTGATGAAGACCTACGGGTTGAAACGTTCAATATAGCTTGATTTTCGTTGCAGATATGTAGCTCCAATAAACTTATCTATCATAATGAATGTAACTAAAATTATTCCCTATCAATACAAAATATATGTACGTATGTAGTACCTGATATGGTTTTAACGTTACAGCTTTGTCAATGGCCATGGAGCAGTCAGACCAAAACAATACTGGATCCTTCTGGTCATCAACTACCTTAAAACCGAATCTTTTTGCTACTCTTCGAACTATATATGTATGTACGTACATAGGGAAAAAATGATCACATGATCATTGAAATATTTTGAACAAACAAGTGTACATGTACCTAAATTAAAAAAAATTAAACCTCTAACTATATACGTAGATGTAAGTTTGCAATTATATATATAGAACTCAAAATAACTCACCGCTGTTATACTTGCACGCAGATAGATTAATAGTGAGTGTCCTAGGAATAATAGTTGACTAGTAAAGTATCAGATGTATCTAATGATATAGTCGTTATTACTAAAGGAACTACTTAGGCAAGGACTAGAAGATTGCATGGGAGTAAACACTTCAATTATCAGATGTATCTAATGATATAGTCGTTATTACTAAAGGAACTACTTAGGCAAGGACTAGAAGATTGCATGGGAGTAAACACTTCAATTATCAGATGTATCTAATGATATAGTCGTTATTACTAAAGGAACTACTTAGGCAAGGACTAGAAGATTGCATGGGAGTAAACACTTCAATTATCAGATGTGGAGTCCCTAACAACGGGGCCAACAATCTACCCAAACAAGAAAGACTTCATTTTTATTGAATCCAAATCATCATTCAAGAGGATAGAATATCTCCCATGTATCAGGCCCATTATTACGCAGTCGTAAAATTTAACCTCTAATACATCAGTCCTACGTACGTAGTTGTACGTATAGCTAATACGTACGTACTCTAAGTTGGAAATACCATGCAAACGTTTAGCGCATTCCTTTGGCCTAGCTTTGTACATTTTATAGTAGTTTGCCATTTCATTATAATAATGTAAAACTGTAAATACTCGCCGAAGCCTTTCTAATGGCTGTATCTATCCAATGGAGACGGATTATACGTATATCGCAGTAAGTACAAGAATTATTGATTACCTCGGCTTCGAATGAGTCTTTTTCTTCAAACTGATTTCACCTGGGTCTTGATCGCAGTTTCCTGGATCCTCCACATCGTCCTTTTCGAAAGCTTCCGTTTCGTCAACATGCTCGCCTTCTTCCATTTTATTTACGTTTCCATGGTAACAATGGCCGACTACTCGAGATGGGAGAGAAATAAACATCATTGCCAATTACAAGAAATTCCAACTTTGAAAAGGTATCCCAGACGAGCAAATAGAGGAAAAGTTTTAGAATTGGATGTGAGTCCCGTCACTCTTTGGAGATAAATAACAGCAATTATGAATATCATTATTGTGTGTGCGATCGATATTCCAATCATCTGATATGGACTGGATCTGGTAGCCTGGCAACAACTGAAGTGTTTAGTTGCATTGCTTGTAGCCCACAATTGCCTAATGATAATGAATCCTTAATATTGCTAAATGGGAACCTACATGTATCTATGTAAGGTTATTATCTCATTCTTCTCATTCAGGAAATGAAAATGAAAAGAGACCAAAGACAGTTTATACTGGAATTTCGAAATTCTTTGTATCCATCACAGTTTATTTACGTATGATGAATTAGATCTGTAGCAATATGTTCGTACACACATATGAAGCATATGATATACATATGATTGCTTATTTAACTGATATGGACTTGTTTATTTTCTAAGCATTGTGCCAGATTACATAAAAATATGAGCGTGGCTGCTGAGATTGGTGCAAAGGAAAGTAAACAAGTAAGAAAAACAAGCTACTTGTTTACGACCCAAGGATGGTCTTACTGTACGAGTATAATTGTGTCAGGTGTCAGATGTTAGCCATATGCTGAGCCGATATGGAAAGTTCAAGGTGTCGCTTTGTGTTCTGAAGAGCCATTTCGAGCAGCAATTGCAGGAGGCAATGGAACAAGTCAAGTATTTAGAAGAAACTACTTTTCAAGAAATCCAGGGTTGGTATTGCTGTATTGCATACTCACACAGTAAATGGGCTGGGTCTTTTAATATATCTCTTGTCATTTGATTAGCTGCAAATAAGTTGTTTATGTTTGAATACCAAGATATAAACATGTACGTACGGATATTGACCTCACTGCCTGCCTATAAATACTTGTATGTAGACCTTACCAGGAAGGTGGAACGCATTGAACAGGAACTGAAGACTTATACAGATGAGCTTAATGTGCTTCGAAAATACAAGGTACACAGATTTGGGTCCAACATTCCTTCTTATCTGATAAAACAATGTACTCAAGTGATAAAGGAGTTAACTGCACTGTGGTGATGAGTGAATAATCACTGGAGCATACAATGCTATATGTGCTTCCTGTACATTCTATCTCATTGCTGTTATTTAACTAGGAAAAGGAGTTTCACAGAAAATGTGCGAAAATTGATGAACTTAAGGATCAAATTCAAGATGAAAAAGAAAGATATGAGGTACATTTGTACATACAAGTAATGAACCTCTTCAAAGATAACAGAAAGTCATAAGTATATACATTTCTTTTACCAACAGTTTAAGTTTACAGAATTAGAATCAATGATTCATGCTGAAGAAGTAAAATGTGAAGAAGACATGCATGGAAAATGGAGTGAAATACAAGAGATCGCTGCCAAAGTGAGTACTATACTAGATTGTTTGAAAGGAGTATAAGAAGTGGTAATTATCTCAAACATAGATTAAAAGCACATTTCTCTATTAGTGCATCAGTATCTAATTAAATGTCTATGAAAGTTAATGGATCCTCTTTGATCATTTAGGGTTGTCTAAAGACTGTAGGGAAGAGCACCCTAGAAAGAACACTGCTTTTGAAAAGGATGACAAGGGTATATTAACTGTTTATTGTACGTATGTGATATACTACGTATTATTGTATATACGTATGTGGAGTATTCATATAGAAACTTCTTATGTACATTGTATATAGTATACATACGTATGTACGTAAGTACTTTAATTTAACTCATTTCTTGATTTGTGTTTGTAGGAGATAAAAAAATTGAAAGAAATTAAAGAAATTCTACAAGTAGATGTTGTTACTTTAAAAAAGAATATTGCTTCGTTAAGTATTAAATCAAGTTCAATTACTACATAATTGATATCTGCCTTTTTGACATCTAAGATCTTACAGATGTACATATTTGTAAATAATTACTATGATATTTAAGACTGTTGACCCAATTAAAATGACATTCCATTTTTATCGTAATCAAAGTATAAATACCTTCGAATATTGTATACTTGTGTTTACAAGTGCCAACATTCATTAATTTTCTTTCTACATACGTACTTTAAGATTATTAGTATACTTAAAGACCTGCACTAGTTGTGAGGTGATTATTATAGTGATTAGAAAAATAGCACTTTAATATAATGATGCTACCATTAAAACTTATTTCAAGAATTAATGGGTAGAATGCTGAGTCTATAGACCTAGTGGTATATTTGATTAAGTTATTTGAGATATCAACTGCTATGATTGAAAGCGATTTTTAGTGGCTACCCGCCACGTTTACACTCATTTCAGTTATATGCTCACAACCTGTGTGGTTGAGAGCGGCAATATGTACAAACTGTCAGACCACTAATGTGTGTTTACAGTGTATATATGTGTACACAAATAATCCAAAATTTCATCTTTATAAAGAGATAATTGGCACCAACATGATACATCTTTTAGATGGTATATATATCTTTCGACTCTTTGAGTGTCTAAAAATGCAGTTTGGCTTTATAAATTTTTGGTCGAAAAGGGTCAAAAGATGTACCATCAAAAAGATAAGTTCAACGTAGTTAAAAGAAATCCTTATTCTGTTAACGTGATACATGATTGGAAATTATGCTAATGTGTTGTAATTAAAGGATAGCTTATATAGAAAAAGTCTGTTTGTGCAAAAAACATTTTTCAAACATTAAGTATCCAGAGAAGCAGCATGTCGGTAACAGGTTATTTCTAGCTAGTGCTGCATAGTTACAGCTTAATTAGTTACAGTGAACCTTCATGTCAGCATATTTCAAGGATTTTGTGTGATACGTAAATGGTAGCCACTGGATTCCGGCAGCATATGGTGGTGTAACACCAGCTGGAAAGTACTTTCCATTAAGATTAGCTGCATAGCATCCATTGTACCACCATCCACCAACCCCACATCCATTGCCATTGTCACGTGTGCTGAATCTCTGTCCATTATGATAGCCTCCTCTCCAATTATAATTGCCAAAATAATATTCTGTAGTAAGACTGTCACCTCCAGTACTTGTGCTAGAGTATCCACCCACTCGTAATGTATAGTTGGTAGTTTCATCTTCAATTCTGAAGTTATTATAGAGAGCAAATCTAGAATTCCCCAAGAAATCTGTCATACTTACATGAAGCTGACAGCTGGCGTACGAATAAGATAAGCAGCTTATGCTATGAAGACCAAGCCAAAATTCACCTCTAGGATCACCAAATCCGTCCTCATAATCTTTCCAGTAATTATTAAAATACACACTGCCATCCTGTCTTCTTTGAAACATTGTCCATGGTCCTCCACTAGTAGTCATGTCACAATAAGCTTCTACATATCTGTTACAACCAGGATTGATTAAGTAGACACCTGAATCGGTGTAGCCTAACTCGTATACCTCCTTGCAGCTTTTAGGTGTGTAAGATGCTGCAGCCTTCAGTAGTATTGCCTGATTAGCCTCCAAGTTGTCTACAAGTTCTTGTATTGGAGTACAGCTGCAATTGCCTATAAGTATAAGCATATAATGTTAAATGAACTCTTTAATACATTTTAAGCACAATTTTTTTATATCCCAAATTATTCAACTTCTACGTATAAAAAGAGCATGTGTGCATAATATACACCATGAGCCCTGCCTACCAGGATTAGGTTACTTAATCTGGAGAAAACATACAAAAGTTCAAACCCTTATACCATTTACACAGCCTTAAGGGCCTTCAGGCTGTGTGTATATATATGTGGTTCTTTGAGTGGCGGGCTTCAGAAAAAGTAATACGTATACATAAATATGAAGCCTAGCTAATAATGAACTTATACATTATTCACCATTTGAAGAGTTTACATTTCCATCAGTTGAAAAATTGCTTAAGAATCTTGTAGTATATTGCCTTTCATCTTTGAGGAGTTCAGTCACGTTAGTAGTTATGTTGTCAGCCTGTTCTTTCAAGCGATAAGCAAGCTGGCTCACTTGCCTTTTTAGGTTGGTAATTTCATTGTTAACTTCTGTCTTTTCGAATCTGGTGGAAGCATAGAGACTGATTGATCCTAGCTGAATCAACACTATTATCCCAAGAAGGATGATTATTACAGCAAGAGGGCACTTTAAGCTAGCTATAGTTTTCCTATCCATGGCCGTTATACCTCTGACTATATATATTTGACTGTATGGTTGTACAACTATATATAAGTATTTATATATATGTTGTGTGTTTATATTATATGTGCAAATATACAGACAGATAGGTGCCAATGAATTGCATTGCATAAATAATTCCTCTACAGGTTATTATAGATCTAATGTTTTAAAGTAACACATGTACAGTAATAATTCCTAGAATAATAATGTTTTAAGAAGTAGGAAACAGGAAAGATCATGAATATATTTGACTTTGAGCAATGAATTTCATTGTTTATACAAACCGGGCCTTGCCGCAAGTCTATCAGTCAATATACAGTACTGTATACTGTATATAGGATATATGAATGTTCTACATATACCTACATATATACATACCACATGAATATAATTGACTCATCACTGCAGGTCAGATGAGTTTTTCAGTCTCTGTGTTTTGTGTGTATGTGTGTGATTGCTGTATAGTATCAATAACACATACAAAGCCACTAGAAACACCCTATAGTATACAGATAATAGAGAATACAGTATAGAACTACAATTACCTGTGTGCTTTAGCCTTCATGCCCTTGTGTGCAAATTTTATATTTAAGAAATAGCGATATATTCCAGAAGTCAGAACATTTTGTAACTTGCAATTGCACTGTGTAGTACTTGATTGTACTACGTAATTTTGCTGTATACGTACATGCATTTTAAGAATGTTATATCATCATCATTAAACTCTGGATATTACCCCTGCCCACTCATGTCTCCTGAGGAGTGCAATGAGCAAATGGGCGGAACCGGACTTCCATGCACCATATGCCATACTGATGAATCCTAAGAAGGACAAAACTGCTGTCTATGGCTCGACCATCTTTTTGATCGGCTAGGGGGAGACTCTGATTCCCATCAAGCGAACTTCGGCTCCACCCATTTGCTCATTGCACTCCTCAGGAGACCAGAATGAGCAGAGGTAATATCCAGAGTTTAACGAGATATCGATTCTTAAGATCAGCTTTAGATCTTAAAGTTTCCCTATATATGTTATTATAGTTTAAAATTTATTATATTTGTATAATTGTGGATTAAATGTAAGCACAAAATTTATATAATGCATTGTGCAATTGCAATGTGTACACTCTATGTTTTTATTATATATAGGGTATCTAATAGTCAAAAGCTTAGAATATTATACAGTATAATTAATATGAAAGTGAAAATTGAAATACAAAATCTGCTAATTAGAATAATAAATAAGAGTGTTTTTGCACAATTTTAAACTAAACACATGTATGATTTTCTTTCCATAATCCTTTGAATAATAGCTGTGCATCATATATATGTACATATACGTATATATACAAATGTACCATTGAATCCTTTCTAATATATATTATATTATATACTTTTTCTGTACATGTTGCATTTATGTACTTTTGCTTTGAAGTTAGTTGTCTGGGATAGACATATATAATCCCATTATAATACATAAGTTGACACTTTTGTGTCCATCTATATAATATATAAATAGTATATACCAAAAGGTGATATGTGTGGAGAATGGCTATCAATAAAGCCAATTATATAGAAGAAATAAGCCAATTAAAAGTTACAATTTTCACATGCAAGGCATACATATGTATGTAGGTGTATCAGAGCTTCTTTAAGTTAAGTATTAGCTATATAGCAAAATTCATAAATGCACAAAGCAAATACTACAACACTGCAAAGTTAAACACTACTAAGCTGCATGGTTGAGTATCCCTAGAGGTACTTATATGTACTGTATAGTGTGTATAACTCATTTAAGTTTACTGTAAGGTGTTCCTATTTAAAGACTTGATTCCTCTTGGCTTTGGTACTCATTGCAGTATCCTTCAGGGTTAACTTCTGATTCATTGGACATAGGAGAAGCAAACACAATACCTACGTATATATAAACACATGTTATATGTACGTATGTATATCAGGTAGTTAAAGATGGTCACATTAGTCTGCATATATATGTATATAAAGAACTAATTTTATATAATGCTTAAGCACATACAAGTATCTTAGATAGCTGCAACAGCTAGTGTTTGCTTACCGGCTTGTCTCTCTGGAGTATCTGCCTTCCTGTATATATACATAAAATGAAATATGGTAATATATATACATACAATATGCATTATGTATGTACGTATGTGTTTGTCAATAATTGAGTCAAATGGTATACACCTACGTAGATACATGTATGTGTGTTTGTCAATAGTTGATCATGAGTAATGGTACATGTATACATGGATGGTACATCTAGATACATGTGTAAGTATTTCTTAAGCTCATGCATCATGTAATCAACTGTACATGTACTTACAATTTTCTCTTTCGATTATGATGTCTGACCATTACAAGAAGGCCCAACACTGAGGCTATTGTGACAATAGCTAGTAGTATTAGTCCTAGGACAATGGCAACTGGTGTAGCACTCTCTTGTGAGCCAATTGCACTGTCGTCAACAAAAGAAGAATTAGGAGAGTCCAATATGAATTGTTTTGATGGTGAATATTCACCAAATCCAGCACTGGTGTTACACCTGACCTATATAGTATGTATGTATTACATGATAAGTTGACTTATTGAGCATCAGCAACATTTATTTAAACAATAATCTGAACATTTCAACCCATAGGTCTTCAACAACAGAAATAATTAACAGGGAACCAGTTAAATTTTGAGGTGTCGACATGCATATGGTTAGATGAGTGATGTACTGTACATAAAACAACATGAATGAACCCATATACTATTATTTACATATATATATATATATATATACATGGTACTAAATTTGAAATGATATTGGGTATGTTCATATACACATACAGATATAAATTTGGATACTTGATCATCAGTTTGTGACCATGTAATCACGTATCTATAGTATATGTGTTATATAATGGTAAGATGTACAGTTCTATAGATTATTGCTAATATGGACACATACGTATACTAGTTGAAACACCCAATTAACAATTTTCATGTTTCTTATATAGTACTTAGCTCATTTAAAAACTTTAACCAGATAGATAGACAGATAGATTTCAATTTGATGGACCAATCAATTAAAGTTGCTGGTTTATGTGGGTGTCCTGTAGGTATTGCACCAACCTTAACGTCATAAGAGCCTTGTTTTAATTCTATGGTTAGAGACGTGTCTGAAGCAGCAGTGTCAATAGTCTGTGGAAGACACAGTGCATAAGTAATTATTAATGCAATAATATGTAACTATCACCAGTCATCCTTACTGTGTTAACAACTGTATCGTTCTTTAGTTTGCCTCTCAAATCGAATTGGCAGGATAACAATTCACCATTCTTTTTATCTGGAAGCATCCATTTTAACAGAACCTTTGAATTGCTGAGTAAATCAACGTCAACAATGTTTGGAGCACTTGGAACTGCAGAAAATATCAAACCAACATAATAGTGTGTGTAGCTATAGCAGTAACTGCAATCAATATGCAAGCACCCCTGTCATTTTCACTAGTTAGGTTAATAATGTTTTGGGACTGTGTTATATATATCCTATATACGTACACTAATAATGGTACAACTGTATTATGTTTGTCTGTATATTTTTATCTAGACATTCTACATAAGATCTTAATTTGGCAGTAAAATAGTTTTGACCTCATTGTGTAGGTAGAAGTTCATATTAGACTTGATGGCAATGGGATTAATACATGAAAAATCAAACCATCATGAAAACGTAAATTTTAAATACAGTATGATCATTTTAAGAAATAAAACCAATTGCATCCTAATTTTAGTGGTAAAGTAACTACACTGTATATGTACTGTATAATATCTATATATTATAATTACATATACATATAGTCAATAGTAAATGGTGCTCTTTGTTTCATAGGCACATTTACAAGCACATACCATCTTCTGGTGTCAGAACTGTAACTTCTCTGCTAAATGGACCATCCCCTACTGAAGTGCTAAAAGAAATGCTGATCAAGTATTTGGTGTAAGGCCTCAAATGTTCAATCAGTAAGGAAGTGTTTTGTGTTTCTAACAAAATGTCTGAAGTCATTTCGGGATCAGTTATCTTCAGTGTATAATGATCAAGAGATCCACTTAGGGTTTCATCCAAAGTCACATTCCATTCAACAAATATGGAGTATGGAGATGTAGCACTTATCTTTATGAAGTCAGGAGATGTAGCTGGCACTGTAAAATAGAAAATAGAGATGGTATACACCATTATATACAGTATATATACAATACATTTTATTCATACCAAAGTATTAAACGTATATTTATTTGCTGTGTGCTATAAAGCCAGGCAAGTAATCATGTAGCATACAAAGATGGCCCCATTTGTATATACACATATGTATAAACAATATATAATATACCATTATCAGCCTGTTACCATGTCAATGGGGTATAATTTAAATTATACAGTAGTTATAGCGAGGACTATAACGACTACAGAGAATTTGACTACTATGGCCAATTAATGAATGCAAAGAAAAAGCCAAATATTCCCAAGGTCACTGATGAAAGGTGGAATTCCCAGAAACAACTGTCTGACCAGTGGAGTAGAAGAAGAAAAAAAGACTCCAGTATCTTCATCCAAAACTCTCTCCAGGTTTAGTTCCATATAAGCTTTTTACAGAGTAGGCATAGCACATGTAGGAAAATGGTGTATTAGATTATTCATGCATGGAGTCAGCATTTTGCATTATAGATATGGCACCTTATTATAATATGGCCCATTGCCATAGTAATAGGTGATATGTATAACAAGTGACAGAAGGCTAGTAGCACAATGTGTATATGTTTGGCTGTTAAGGTAATACCTTCAATGTTGGTTGTCAAATAGACTACTTTTTCATTTGATGGGCCTAAATCATGTAAACTACCAGCTCTGACAAGAAAACTATACATAGTTTGGCTCTTTAATTTTGTCATCAAGAAATGAGTTGTATGAGATTGGGCAGTGGTGACTTTTCCATTGTCAATGTCGAATGCTTTGATGAGGTAATACTTCACAAAATCACTATAGCAGTCTGGTGGGTCCCATGTTAGAATGACAGCTGAGGAGTTTACAGTATGTGCTACTAGGTTGGTTGGTGCACAAAGCTTTTCTGAAAAAGAATAAGAAGATTGGTAAAAGATATAAATGTTACATGCCAACAACAGGTCTTCTAAAGCTCCATATAGGTATACCATAAGACATTATAGTCTAAGGAAATTGTGTTTAGTCTATTCTCTTTACATTTCCCATAGCTTCATAGCTTTAATAACCATATTATTTGGAATATGGTATTTTAGACTATTTACGTGTATATAGTACTGCATATAATTACCTGGACATTCTAGTGGAGTGGAGCACTGGTTTCCATTTTTAAATAAACTTGAACAAAAGCATCCTGGATTACATAGTGAAAAGTCTCCCTTGGGATTATAGCAAGAAGGCTCAATGATGGGGCCACATGGATAGAAAGTCTTTCCATTTGGACAAGATGGCTCTGTAAAGGATCATAAAAATAATTTTTAAGCCTACTATATAAACTGAAGAGCCTATTCCTATAAATACTTTAAACTCACTACATTCTGCTGGTATTTCAACTTCACTAAAACCAAATTTGGTACATAAACCAGCAAATTTCACTAGAGAGTCACATGGCATTGAAAGACTGAAGTTGTCACTGTCCACATCAGCTAAGCAATAGTCCAGGATGCAACTATCAACAAACACTGCACTTTCTATCCTGCCTCTACATCTTCTGAAGCTATCCTGCTTAAATATAGCATTGCAAAAGGTGACTGCTTGGTCTCTTCTATTTCCTAGACACCTAGAAGGCTTTAAAACTATAGCTGAACAGTTATTCCCAGCTGACCAATAATCACTGCGCCAGGAGAATCCAAATTCATTGAGATTGCTTGTAAGCTGCAGACTGTCATTGACATTTGCCTGAAGGTCGTCTGAGAGATTGCCATTGAAGTTTCCACAGAGGCCACCTAATCTGTCCCTGTAGACTTGGGGCACCATTACTTCCAAGCGGTGACTTCCATCGTAGCTGACGGTCACTCCAAATGGCCTCAAATGTAGTGTTGTGGCCACGCCGTGCTTCTGAATGGAGAAAATATCTTTGGATGGATTGCTGGGATCAATGCCTCCGCCTTGCCTCAGGTAAACTGTTTGACTGAACGGGGGCACCTCTACGTAAACACCTCTGATGCAGGTTGCCTCACCGTTGCACTTCAGCTGGTGTGCATGCACTGCAAAGTCTTTACCCTCAAAGTCACTGGCAAAAGTATAGGTGCACTCTCCTTGAAAGTGATGGACCAGACCATCAAAGGTGGTGTAATGGGGATCTCCCCAAGCCGAGCAAGTCCTATCACTAGGAAAGATGTCTTTTAAAATACCTACAGAGACAAGAATCTTTTGTAACTGACTTTCCCTGCTAAAGATTCAAATTGCTGAACTAATAAATTGCTGAATTATATAGGCATAAAATTTTGACTTCTTCTTTTCTTTGTACATGTGTCTATTTAATATTTATTACTTCATACTGGGAGCCACAAAATGTTAACTACTTTGACAAGTAGCTTACCCAGTATATAGAATGATTATCTATATACTGTATGCAGTTAGTGCACCATTATATATAGTTTATAGCAAGTCTATACTAACTTCCAGTGCAATCTAGGGGATTAATACAATTTCCTTGCTCATTCAAAACAGCTCCATCTGGACAGTAGCAGCCCTCCACACAACCCTGCACTCCTGCTAGGTCCTGGCATGTAGCTTCCACAAGTGGACCACAGCTTTGATAGGTCTTGTCAGCTGGACATATTGGCCCTATATACAAGGAAGCATTAGGCTATACTTTAAAACAAATATGTAATAGATCATTACTCATCATATCATCGCCATTAAGATATTTAGAATCAACAGTCATTGAAGGATTGACAATATTAATAGGAATGGCCATTTTGACAACAGTATACACTACCCACATACATACGCAGACACTCATCATCACTTACTGCAGGCAGTAGGGGGAGCCCCTAGGGAAATGTCCTTGGCTCTGCAACTCTCTGCATAGGCTTTGATGACGCTGCACCCACAGACATCTCCATCTTCACAGCTGCAATGATCCAAAATGCAGTTCTGGTATGTCTGCTCCGATGGAATGCTGTTGAAACACGGGGAATAGGTTCCATTAATGTCAATGAGTATTGAGCAAAACTGCTCTGCCTTCTTCTTGGATTCTTCCGAACAGAACGGTGGAGGTGGAATTTCAGTGAATTTGCAGTCTACATTCTGCAAGGACACTCTGTATTCTTCCTCAAAGCCCTTCAGAGAAGTGCGGTTCCCATCCATCAGACTGAACTCATTGGTAAGGTCACCATTGCAATCACCCAGGAGGCCACACAGCTTACCGCTGTAGCTGGCTGGCGTTGTTACTCTCAGGTAGTAGAGGCCAAAGCTAACCACTACATTGTAGTCGTAGAGTAGGACCGTAATTCTGCTGTTGCCAGAGGTCACTCCCAACTGAAATGGCTTGACATGGGATCCAGCGAGTGTCCAGCTGAGGGGAGAGCCCCTGAGGTGTACAGTCACATTGAGAGGTGGCACTTCCACCACCGCCTGGTCGATGCAGGTGGGTGTTCTGCCTCCTGAACAGTGGTCGCTGGTAATGGAATACACTGCAAAGGTCTCCTCTTTGCAATCTTTGGAGAAGATGTGAGAACAGTGATCAAACAGATCGTATCGCAGGCCATCAAATGTCCAATAGTGGGGATCTCCAGAGGCAAGCCCAGAACAACCAGGACATTCTTCAGGTGGTATGCATTTGCCACTACTCTCGTCCAGCACTTTTCCAACTGGACAGAAGCAGCCTTGTTCCTCCAATGATGAGGTGGGATTCAGATTATGACAGGAGGCTTGTGCTAGGCTGCTATTGCAGTACTCAAAGCCCTCTGGACAATCTGTAATAGATATATAGATAATATTACATACAGATGGACGCTGAAACAAATTTTCTAACCCTAGTCAACTGGAAAATGCTATATTAACCGTAACAACAGTTGAACGTAGAGTACGACTCCAAAAATACACCACTACCTACCTCTGCAATGAGATTCAGTTACACAATTGCCCTTGCTCTGTACGCCAGAAGTACAGAAGCATCCCGAATTACAGTATGAGTAGTCTCCTTTGGGTTCATCACAGGATGGCTCCACTACGGGGCCACAAATTTCAAACCTCCTGTCAGGTGGACATGGTGGTACTACATAGACAATGAAGAGTAGAGTAAGCACTCATAAGGAAACCTGCCACATATACGTAGTGCAAATTTCTTTACAAGATTGCTATTTGCTACAGGAGAGGTCAGTGAATTGATGCTCACGACATCCATGCATTCATGGTGGTGCAAATGGTGTATTACATTTTTCATGCATGTGTGTTTCCATGTGTTCAACTCACAGCAAACGTTAGGAAGTGATATATCCTCTATTCCCATGCCTTGGCACTGGCTAGCAAATTTGATGAGAGAAGCACAAGGAACAGACAGGCTGAAGCTCTTGCTGTCATTGTCAATGATACAGTGATCAAAGATGCAGGTGTTGATGAAAATGAGGTTGTCAATCTTGCTTCTGCATTGCTTAAAGCTGTCCTGCTCAAAGACTGAATTACAAAAGGCTACTGCTCTATCCCTCTTCTTCCCTATACAACTGGGTGTCGGAACGACACTGGGAGTACACTTTTGCAGAGCTGAATAGTGTTGACTGCGCCAGGAGAATCCAAATTCATTGAGATTGCTTGTAAGCTGCAGGCTGTCATTGACATTTGCCTGAAGGTCGTCTGAGAGATTGCCATTGAAGTTTCCACAGAGGCCACCTAATCTTTCCCTGTAGACTTCGGGCACCATTACTTCCAAGCGGTGACTTCCATCGTAGCTGACGGTCACTCCAAATGGCCTCAAATGTAGTGTTGTGGCCACGCCGTGCTTCTGAATGAAGAAAATATCTTTGGATGGATTGCTGGGATCAATGCCTCCGCCTTGCCTCAGGTAAACTGTTTGACTGAACGGGGGCACCTCTACGTAAACACCTCTGATGCAGGTTGCCTCACCGTTGCACTTCAGCTGGTGTGCATGCACTGCAAAGCTTCTACCCTCAATGTCACTGGCAAATGTATAGGTGCACTCTCCTTGAAAGTGATGGACCAGACCATCAAAGGTGGTGTAATGGGGATCCCCCCATGCCGAGCAAGTCACAGTACCGGCTATTTGCTCTTGTTGACCTGAAAGGTTAAAGTCAAATTGATGCAACCATACAGATACCTTACTTTAATATATACAACATCTTCACTAAACATTCACTTTTCAATATTGTATATAACTTACTGAAGCACTCGTGGGGCATGAGGCATTTTCCTTGCCCATTCAAAACAGCTCCATCTGGACAGTAGCAGCCCTCCACACAACCCTGCACTCCTGCTAGGTCCTGGCATGTAGCTTCCACAAGCGGACCACAGCTTTGATAGGTCTTGTCAGCTGGACATATTGGCCCTATATACAAGGAAGCATCAGGCTATACTTTAAAACAATAATGTAAACATCATTACTCATCATATGATCGCCATTAAGATATTTAGAATCAACAGTCATTGAAGGATTGATAATATTAATAGGAATGGCCATTTTGACAACAGTATACACTACCCACATACATACGTAGACACTCATCATCACTTACTGCAGGCAGTAGGGGGAGCCCCTAGGGAAATGTCCTTGGCACTGCAACTCTCTGCATAGGCTTTGATGACGCTGCACCCACAGACATCTCCATCTTCACAGCTGCAATGATCCAAAATGCAGTTCTGGTATGTCTGCTCCGATGGAATGCTGTTGAAACACGGGGAATAGGTTCCATTAATGTCAATGAGTATTGAGCAAAACTGCTCTGCCATCTTCTTGGATTCTTCCGAACAGAACGGTGGAGGTGGAATTTCAGTGAATTTGCAGTCTACATTCTGCAAGGACACTCTGTATTCTTCCTCAAAGCCCTTCAGATCAGTGGAGTTTCCATCCATCAGACTGAACTCATTGGTAAGGTCACCATTGCAATCACCCAGGAGGCCACACAGCTTACCGCTGTAGCTGGCTGGCGTTGTTACTCTCAGGTAGTAGCGGCCAAAGCTAACCACTACATTGTAGTCGTAGAGTTGGACCGTTATTCTGCTGTTGCCAGAGGTCACTCCCAACTGAAATGGCTTGACATGGGATCCAGCGAGTGTCCAGCTGAGGGGAGAGCCCTTGAGGTGTACAGTCACATTGAGAGGTGGCACTTCCACCACCGCCTGGTCGATGCAGGTGGGTGTTCTGCCTCCTGAGCAGTGGTCGCTGGTAATGGAGTACACTGCAAAGGTCTCCTCTTTGCAATCTTTGGAGAAGATGTGAGAACAGTGATCAAACAGGTCGTATCGCAGGCCATCAAATGTCAGATAGTGGGGATCTCCAGAGGCAAGTCCAGAACAACCAGGACATTCTTCAGGTGGTATGCAACTGTCACTCCTCTCGTCCAGAACCTTTCCAACAGGACAGAAGCAGCCTTGTTCCTCCAATGATGAGGTGGGATACAGATTATGACAGGAGGCTTGTGCTAGGCTGCTATTGCGGTACTCAAAGCCCTCTGGACAATCTGGAATGGATACATAGAAAATATACCATGCCGGTTGGTGCTGAAACAAATCTGCTAAATCAAGTCACCTGGAAATGCTGAATTAACCGTATATAATAAGTTTTAACTTGTGCAAAATGTATGCAGTCCTAATTATATACTAAACAGTTAAACTCGGAGTATAACTCCAAAATGCAAATGTAAATACACCACTACCTACCTCTGCAGTGAGATTCAGTTACACAATTGCCCTTGCTCTGTATGCCAGAAATACAGAAGCATCCCGAATTACAGTAAGAGTAGTCTCCTTTGGGTTCATCACAGGATGGCTCTACTACGGGGCCGCAAATTTCAAACCTCCTGTCAGGTGGACATGGTGGCACTATATAGACAATGAAGAGTGGAGTAAGCACTGATAAGCAAACCCGCCACCTTCATGGTGCAATGTTTTGCTAGATTGCTACTTGAGCTGTCAGTGACTTGTGCTCAGGAAATGTATGCACGTATACGTGTTTCCATGAGTTCAACTCACAGCAAGCATTAGGAAGTGATATATCCTCTATTCCCATGCCTTGGCACTGGCTAGCAAATTTGATGAGAGAAGCACAAGGAACAGACAGGCTGAAGCTCTTGCTGTCATTGTCAATGATACAGTGATCAAAGATGCAGGTGTTGATGAAAATGAGGTTGTCAATCTTGCTTCTGCATTGCTTAAAGCTGTCCTGCTCAAAGACTGAATTACAAAAGGCTACTGCTCTATCCCTCTTCTTCCCTATACAACTGGGTGTCGGAACGACACTGGGAGTGCACTTTTGCAGAGCTGAATAGTGTTGACTGCGCCAGGAGAATCCAAATTCATTGAGATTGCTTGTAAGCTGCAGGCTGTCATTGACATTTGCCTGAAGGTCGTCTGAGAGATTGCCATTGAAGTTTCCACAGAGGCCACCTAATCTTTCCCTGTAGACTTCGGGCACCATTACTTCCAAGCGGTGACTTCCATCGTAGCTGACGGTCACTCCAAATGGCCTCAAATGTAGTGTTGTGGCCACGCCGTGCTTCTGAATGAAGAAAATATCTTTGGATGGATTGCTGGGATCAATGCCTCCGCCTTGCCTCAGGTAAACTGTTTGACTGAACGGGGGCACCTCTACGTAAACACCTCTGATGCAGGTTGCCTCACCGTTGCACTTCAGCTGGTGTGCATGCACTGCAAAGCTTCTACCCTCAATGTCACTGGCAAATGTATAGGTGCACTCTCCTTGAAAGTGATGGACCAGACCATCAAAGGTGGTGTAATGGGGATCCCCCCATGCCGAGCAAGTCACAGTACCGGCTATTTGCACTTGTTGACCTGAAAGGTTAAAGACAAATTGATGCAACCATACAGATACCTTACTTTAATATATACAACATCTTCACTAAACATTCACTTTTCAATATTGTATATAACTTACTGAAGCACTCGTGGGGCATGAGGCATTTTCCTTGCCCATTCAAAACAGCTCCATCTGGACAGTAGCAGCCCTCCACACAACCCTGCACTCCTGCTAGGTCCTGGCATGTAGCTTCCACAAGCGGACCACAGCTTTGATAGGTCTTGTCAGCTGGACATATTGGCCCTATATACAAGGAAGCATCAGGCTATACTTTAAAACAATATTATGTAATACATCATTACTCATCATATCATCGCCATTAAGATATTTAGAATCAACAGTCATTGAAGGATTGACAATATTAATAGGAATGGCCATTTTGACAACAGTATACACTACCCACATACATACGCAGACACTCATCATCACTTACTGCAGGCAGTAGGGGGAGCCCCTAGGGAAATGTCCTTGGCTCTGCAACTCTCTGCATAGGCTTTGATGACGCTGCACCCACAGACATCTCCATCTTCACAGCTGCAATGATCCAAAATGCAGTTCTGGTATGTCTGCTCCGATGGAATGCTGTTGAAACACGGGGAATAGGTTCCATTAATGTCAATGAGTATTGAGCAAAACTGCTCTGCCATCTTCTTGGATTCTTCCGAACAGAACGGTGGAGGTGGAATTTCAGTGAATTTGCAGTCTACATTCTGCAAGGACACTCTGTATTCTTCCTCAAAGCCCTTCAGATCAGTGGAGTTTCCATCCATCAGACTGAACTCATTGGTAAGGTCACCATTGCAATCACCCAGGAGGCCACACAGCTTACCGCTGTAGCTGGCTGGCGTTGTTACTCTCAGGTAGTAGCGGCCAAAGCTAACCACTACATTGTAGTCGTAGAGTTGGACCGTTATTCTGCTGTTGCCAGAGGTCACTCCCAACTGAAATGGCTTGACATGGGATCCAGCGAGTGTCCAGCTGAGGGGAGAGCCCTTGAGGTGTACAGTCACATTGAGAGGTGGCACTTCCACCACCGCCTGGTCGATGCAGGTGGGTGTTCTGCCTCCTGAGCAGTGGTCGCTGGTAATGGAGTACACTGCAAAGGTCTCCTCTTTGCAATCTTTGGAGAAGATGTGAGAACAGTGATCAAACAGGTCGTATCGCAGGCCATCAAATGTCAGATAGTGGGGATCTCCAGAGGCAAGTCCAGAACAACCAGGACATTCTTCAGGTGGTATGCAACTGTCACTCCTCTCGTCCAGAACCTTTCCAACAGGACAGAAGCAGCCTTGTTCCTCCAATGATGAGGTGGGATACAGATTATGACAGGAGGCTTGTGCTAGGCTGCTATTGCGGTACTCAAAGCCCTCTGGACAATCTGGAATGGATACATAGAAAATATACCATGCCGGTTGGTGCTGAAACAAATCTGCTAAATCAAGTCACCTGGAAATGCTGAATTAACCGTAATAAGTTTTAACTTGTGCAAAATGTATGCAGTCCTAATTATATACTAAACAGTTAAACTCGGAGTATAACTCCAAAATGCAAATGTAAATACACCACTACCTACCTCTGCAGTGAGATTCAGTTACACAATTGCCCTTGCTCTGTATGCCAGAAATACAGAAGCATCCCGAATTACAGTAAGAGTAGTCTCCTTTGGGTTCATCACAGGATGGCTCTACTACGGGGCCGCAAATTTCAAACCTCCTGTCAGGTGGACATGGTGGCACTATATAGACAATGAAGAGTGGAGTAAGCACTGATAAGCAAACCCGCCACCTTCATGGTGCAATGTTTTGCTAGATTGCTACTTGAGCTGTCAGTGACTTGTGCTCAGGAAATGTATGCACGTATACGTGTTTCCATGAGTTCAACTCACAGCAAGCATTAGGAAGTGATATATCCTCTATTCCCATGCCTTGGCACTGGCTAGCAAATTTGATGAGAGAAGCACAAGGAACAGACAGGCTGAAGCTCTTGCTGTCATCGTCAATGATACAGTGATCAAAGATGCAGGTGTTGATGAAAATGAGGTTATCAATCTTGCTTCTGCATTGCTTAAAGCTGTCCTGCTCAAAGACTGAATTACAAAAGGCTACTGCTCTATCCCTCTTCTTCCCAATACAACTGGGTGTCGGAACGACACTGGGAGTGCACTTTTGCAGAGCCGAATAGTGTTGACTGCGCCAGGAGAATCCAAATTCATCGAGATTGCTTGTAAGCTGCAGGCTGTCATTGACATTTGCCTGAAGGTCGTCTGAGAGATTGCCATTGAAGTTTCCACAGAGGCCACCTAATCTTTCCCTGTAGACTTCGGGCACCATTACTTCCAAGCGGTGACTTCCATCGTAGCTGACGGTCACTCCAAATGGCCTCAAATGTAGTGTTGTGGCCACGCCGTGCTTCTGAATGAAGAAAATATCTTTGGATGGATTGCTGGGATCAATGCCTCCGCCTTGCCTCAGGTAAACTGTTTGACTGAACGGGGGCACCTCTACGTAAACACCTCTGATGCAGGTTGCCTCACCGTTGCACTTCAGCTGGTGTGCATGCACTGCAAAGCTTCTACCCTCAATGTCACTGGCAAATGTATAGGTGCACTCTCCTTGAAAGTGATGGACCAGACCATCAAAGGTGGTGTAATGGGGATCCCCCCATGCCGAGCAAGTCACAGTACCGGCTATTTGCACTTGTTGACCTGAAAGGTTAAAGACAAATTGATGCAACCATACAGATACCTTACTTTAATATATACAACATCTTCACTAAACATTCACTTTTCAGTATATTGTATATAACTTACTGAAGCACTCCTGGGGCATGAGGCATTTTCCTTGCCCATTCAAAACAGCTCCATCTGGACAGTAGCAGCCCTCCACACAACCCTGCACTCCTGCTAGGTCCTGGCATGTAGCTTCCACAAGCGGACCACAGCTTTGATAGGTCTTGTCAGCTGGACATATTGGCCCTATATACAAGGAAGCATCAGGCTATACTTTAAAACAATATTATGTAATACATCATTACTCATCATATCATCGCCATTAAGATATTTAGAATCAACAGTCATTGAAGGATTGACAATATTAATAGGAATGTCCATTTTGACAACAGTATACACTACCCACATACATACGCAGACACTCATCATCACTTACTGCAGGCAGTAGGGGGAGCCCCTAGGGAAATGTCCTTGGCTCTGCAACTCTCTGCATAGGCTTTGATGACGCTGCACCCACAGACATCTCCATCTTCACAGCTGCAATGATCCAAAATGCAGTTCTGGTATGTCTGCTCCGATGGAATGCTGTTGAAACACGGGGAATAGGTTCCATTAATGTCAATGAGTATTGAGCAAAACTGCTCTGCCATCTTCTTGGATTCTTCCGAACAGAACGGTGGAGGTGGAATTTCAGTGAATTTGCAGTCTACATTCTCCAAGGACACTCTGTATTCTTCCTCAAAGCCCTTCAGATCAGTGCGGTTCCCATCCATCAGACTGAACTCATTGGTAAGGTCACCATTGCAATCACCCAGGAGGCCACACAGCTTACCGCTGTAGCTGGCTGGCGTTGTTACTCTCAGGTAGTAGCGGCCAAAGCTAACCACTACATTGTAGTCGTAGAGTTGGACCGTTATTCTGCTGTTGCCAGAGGTCACTCCCAACTGAAATGGCTTGACATGGGATCCAGCGAGTGTCCAGCTGAGGGGAGAGCCCTTGAGGTGTACAGTCACATTGAGAGGTGGCACTTCCACCACCGCCTGGTCGATGCAGGTGGGTGTTCTGCCTCCTGAGCAGTGGTCGCTGGTAATGGAGTACACTGCAAAGGTCTCCTCTTTGCAATCCTTGGAAAAAATGTGAGAACAGTGATCAAACAGGTCGTATCGCAGGCCATCAAATGTCCAATAGTGGGGATCTCCAGAGGCAAGTCCAGAACAACCAGGACATTCTTCAGGTGGTATGCAACTGCCACTCCTCTCGTCCAGAACCTTTCCAACTGGACAGAAGCAGCCTTGTTCCACCAATGATGAGGTGGGATACAGATTATGACAGGAGGCTTGTGCTAGGCTGCTATTGCGGTACTCAAAGCCCTCTGGACAATCTGGAATGGATACATAGAAAATATACCTTGCCGGTTGGTGCTGAAACAAATCTGCTAACTCAAGTCACCTGGAAATGCTGAATTAACCGTAATAAGTTTTAACTTGTGCAAAATGTATGCAGTCCTAATTATATACTAAACAGTTAAACTCGGAGTATAACTCCAAAATACAAATGTAAATACACCACTACCTACCTCTGCAGTGAGATTCAGTTACACAATTGCCCTTGCTCTGTGTGCCAGAAATACAGAAGCATCCCGAATTACAGTAAGAGTAGTCTCCTTTGGGTTCATCACAGGATGGCTCTACTACGGGGCCGCAAATTTCAAACCTCCTGTCAGGTGGACATGGTGGCACTATATAGACAATGAAGAGTGGAGTAAGCACTGATAAGCAAACCCGCCACCTTCATGGTGCAATGTTTTGCTAGATTGCTACTTGAGCTGTCAGTGACTTGGTGCTCAGGAAATGTATGCAGGTATATGTGTTTCCATGAGTTCAACTCACAGCAAGCATTAGGAAGTGATATATCCTCTATTCCCATGCCTTGGCACTGGCTAGCAAATTTGACGAGAGAAGCACAAGGAACAGACAGGCTGAAGCTCTTGCTGTCATCGTCAATGATACAGTGATCAAAGATGCAGGTGTTGATGAAAATGAGGTTGTCAATCTTGCTTCTGCATTGCTTAAAGCTGTCCTGTTCAAAGACTGAATTACAAAAGGCTACTGCTCTATCCCTCTTCTTCCCAATACAACTGGGTGTCGGAACGACACTGGGAGTGCACTTTTGCAGAGCTGAATAGTGTTGACTGCGCCAGGAGAATCCAAATTCATCGAGATTGCTTGTAAGCTGCAGGCTGTCATTGACATTTGCCTGAAGGTCGTCTGAGAGATTGCCATTGAAGTTTCCACAGAGGCCACCTAATCTTTCCCTGTAGACTTCGGGCACCATTACTTCCAAGCGGTGACTTCCATCGTAGCTGACGGTCACTCCAAATGGCCTCAAATGTAGTGTTGTGGCCACGCCGTGCTTCTGAATGAAGAAAATATCTTTGGATGGATTACTGGGATCAATGCCTCCGCCTTGCCTCAGGTAAACTGTTTGACTGAACGGGGGCACCTCTACGTAAACACCTCTGATGCAGGTTGCCTCACCGTTGCACTTCAGCTGGTGTGCATGCACTGCAAAGCTTCTACCCTCAATGTCACTGGCAAAAGTATAGGTGCACTCTCCTTGAAAGTGATGGACCAGACCATCAAAGGTGATGTAATGGGGATCTCCCCATGCCAAGCATAACTGATTCTTTGAGTTAATTGTTTCTATATTGAAGAGAAATTATGAAAAAAAATTATAATCAAATTAATATAGAATTATTGCTAAACCTAGTTTTCTGTTTGTTTTATTTCGTATCTTCCTATTATTACCTAGTATAGCCTTCCATTCCAATACAAAGGAATTTGGTTCTATTATAAAGTATATATGTATGTATAATATTATTGCTATATTTTCTTTTTCGGAAAACACACTTTTGTGTTTATTATAAACGTAACTTAGTCTACTATTTAGATAATTCATATTAATAACTAAAAGGCGTTGATTGGAATAGGATGCCTTTATATATACATATGGTGTATACATGCCAATAAAGATTAGTTTTTTATACGTACAGTATATTTAATATCTAGTTCATCTGTGACCTATAGGCAATTTGTGGTGTGTTCCAATTGTTGGATACTCAAAGAAGCATTATCCATCTAGTTAGTCCTTTACGTATACTATGTGTATGACTTATTGTATGTGTAAGTCTATGTACTAATTAATGTTAATCAAGTATAGAATGCAACGATTTTACTATATACTGCATGCCATGCAATTAAGCTAATTTCTATTTTGATTTGCCAATGGATAAATATGTATACAGTGGAACCTCCCTAAGACGGACACCATTAGGACAGAGGCATGTGTCCATTATATGGAGTGTGTCCTTTATTCAGAGGTTTTTGTTTTAAGTTTAAGTTTATAGATAGAGACACACTGCGCACAATCGCACTGGCTGTATCTCACTTTCTGAAAAGAAGCACTAATAAAGCGGTGGTTGAAGTTATTGGAGCTACTGTTAATCGTGGCGCAGGATATGGCATGGAAATCCCTTGCAAATATAGATTTTATGGCACACAAGACTACATTGACAGACTCCGAGAACTTATCGTGCCGTAGAAATAGAATAGCAATTTTTTCTTAATAAACTGGTGCTAATCACGTGTCCGAGAAAATAGCGCAAGCGTTTGCAGTGTCCGTTATCAGAGGCTCTTTTGTATTGTGTCAGTCAAACAGGGAGTATTTTATTGTCTGTTTTACGGGTTAGAGAGGTGTCCGCTTTGGAGTTTTTTGCACAGAGAATAATGGATATCGTTAGGGACCTGTGTAAGTGTCTATTTTATCGCAAGTGTCCGCCGTTGGGAGGTGTCCGTTAATGGAGGTTCTACTGTATATACTTTTATTGATAATTAACCAATTGGAAAACTATAACTGAAATTCTTCAATTTGCTTATTTCAGAAGTTCTTACCTGGGAGCATGATACTTTTAGATATACTGAAAGGTCCTCTACCTTCCACAGTTTCCGCAGCAACTTTTATAGAGTAAGTATCAAAGAGTGGGATATTGGAAACTTGAATTGAATTAGTTGTTGATGTCACATTATGCATATAGCCAGTTAAACTTTGTGCTATAATGATCACCCGATAGTATAGAATGATCCCATTTTGATCTAAATATGGCGGAGGTTCCCAGGAGAATATGACTGAATTTCCAAAAACAGCAATAATTGTTATATTTTTTGGACTTGAAGCAGGTACTACACAAAGTAAACCGTACAATCACATATATAAAAAAAGTAGCAAAACAAGAAAGGGATCATGTGACAAGGATAGCCATACAGAAGTGGCATATATACTGAAATTTAAGTGACTTAACCATACACATCACTTCCATGTTTGGGCACATTGGGATAACCGTAAGTAGGGATGGTGTGCCCAAACATGGAAGTGATGTGTATGGTTAAGTCACTTAAATTTCAGTATATATGCCACTTCTATATGGCTATCCTTTTCACATGATCCCTTTCTTGTTTTGCTACTTTTTGCAGATTTGTTAGTGACTGTTGGAAGCATTGCTATCCCTAAATCTAATTTCATTATATATATATATGATAACAACAATGGCAAACCATTAAACAAACTGTAAAGTACCAGTATATACATAGTGCTACAGTAATTTGTCAATTAATACACATTAACATTAACTACATAGGTGTCAACCTGGAAATTTACCAAAGTGGGACAGAAGTGCTGAAGAAGTGGGACAATTTTTTTTTCAAGCTGCAAACGTTGATGGACTGAACTTCACTCATGGAATCTGCCATCTTAACACAAATGTGTACAGGAAACCGTGGTTTTATACTAGTTACATACTGGTTGTATCACCTAAAACAGCTATCCATCATCTAAGCTATTTATAATGTTAACCTAGAACGCTTCAAAAGCCGGATATTGAGGAGTGAGAGCGGGACAGAGGGACATCTGTAGTCAAGGTGGGACATGTCCGGCCTAAATCGGGATGGTTGACAACTATGTAACTATAGGTTGAGGGTTTAAAATTACATCTATACACTGTATATATACGTATATATATATACAGTACAAGTTACAATATACTAAGGTAATCTAATATAATAAAAATAAATAAATAAATAAATAAATAAATAATTCATATGGCTCCAAGAAAGGACCTAGAAACAAAATGGGCATATCATCATAAAGTTTAGGGTATAAAACTCATTTTAAATTAAGTGATTTTTCATTTAGGCCTCCGTTTGTTAGAAAACGGAGGACAAAGTCTGCATATAAAATGCCATAGGACTATAGAAAACCTATAGGAAATTTATATTGAAACCAAGTGTTATATTCATAAAACTTTTCAATTGGTCAGATCACTTTGAAACTAACATATATCATGGTACATGTCTATGACAAACATCTGGCGAAATTTTGTTTAATTAAAATTGCAAAATAATCGAGATATAATGAAGAATTCAAGGTTATGATTGTGCAATCTGGTGATGTATTATGATGTTTTGTATTGCGTCACCGACACCCTCGTATGTCGCTCCGTACATGCACATGGTTGTGAATCTGTGACGTTGCGAAAACGTCACCGCCTTGTTGCTAAAGAAGATCATCCTTCGAGAACGGCTATGACAAGTCGACGCTCTCCTACGAGAAGGAGCTACCGAACAGGCGAGTTGTAGCGAAGGTTAGATAAAGCGTTTTTGTATACGTTCCCGTCAAGTTTGAGGCAGAGTTGTTCCTATATTGATGCGAAAGACTGGATTCGTTTGCTCGACCGTATTACTTTGGTAATTTAAGCTCTGTCTTCTCTTCTTACGTTATCTGTTAATATTTTTACTTGTCCATGTGTAGGAATTAGGAGTGTTTGTTGCGATCATTACGAGAATAAAGCTTTGTTGAGTGTCAGCAACATGAATTTACTAATTTCCTATTTATACTGAATTGTATTCCCACTCCTCATATATTGCTGATGCATGAAGACCTCTGGGTCGAAACGTCCAGAATTAGTAAATTCATATTGCTGACTTTCAACTAGGCTTTATTCTTATCCATGTTAGTACGTTTTCCATGTGTACTACATACAGTAACGAAATTGCTTATAGCGAATGTCTATAAGTATAGTGAAATACTTTGTTAGCTAATTACACTCAAGTACACTACACAGTGCAAGTTACTAGCAAATATATAAAATATTAAATTACAATCAAGTACTATACCCAGTACAAGTTACAAATTTAAGAGATCCAAGTGACTATGTAATATTAAAATTACAATCAAGTACTACAAGTACCCGACACCCCACTCCACTCCCCCTCTTGAACTGGACACTCCCAAAGCCGTGGTGGTCATCCCTTACGTTAAGCATCTGTCGGAATCCATTCGGCGCATCCTCTCCCCGCTGAAGATCCGTACCTGCTTCAGACCACACCGGACTCTGAGACAGGCACTGGTCAATTTGAAGGACCGGGTCCCTTTCCAGCAGAAGGCAGGGGTGATCTACAGGATCCCCTGCAGCAGTTGCCCCAGAGTGTATGTAGGCCAGACTGGCAGAACACTGGCCCAACGGCTGAAGGAACACAAACGGGCTCTAGTGAGTGGACACCTGGCACAGTCGGCAGTGGCAGAACATGCTGCACAGGAGTCGCACGACATTGACTGGGAGGGTGCCACAGTGATGGATATTCAGCAGCAATATCACCAGAGATGCCTGCTGGAATCGTGGCACATCCGATCTGAATTGAACACAATGAATAGAGATGAAGGCAACCTCCCCCCGGTTTATGACCTCCTCGTCCGCCAGCTTCGATCCTCAGACTAATCAAGCCCCACCCACCCCTTGACCCATCCAGTCACACACTTTCACTGCATGATGTTCCTCCTCATTTCCTGCAACCCCCTCCTCCCCCCCCCCTTTTTTTTCCATTACTTAGCTTTTTCCTCTCATTTACCTATTTATTCCTTACTTACTGCACTGTTTGTTTTACCAGTTTCCCGCCCATTATTTTCCCGCCCACAGCCATCTCACCTGCCCCTCCCCCTACCGATATATAAGTCACCTTGCCCTGTAATCTCACTACCACTGATGAAGACCCGAGATTGGGTCGAAACGTTTGGTAATCATTGACAAGCGACATCTGTCCCAATCCCTTGGCTAGTGCAGTTCCAGATTCTGAAGCATGAATACACCTAGCCACACAGAAATCTTCAAAGTGAATCAAGTACTAGCTACACAGTGCAAGTTACAAATTTAAAGAGATCCAAGTGACCCCTAGGATAATCAGTATTTTAAACAGTACAAGACTTTAGTCACACTAGTACTGTTGCAGGCTTTGAATTCCTCAACTACTGCATAGAGAGTAGTAGTTGATACAGATCATCCAATTGCAAGGTAGAACACATGGCCTACCAATTACCTTTTCACACCTTAGTATAGACTGAAGATGATGCATCTGCATGCCATATATCAATAAAGGCTCCAGTATTAAAGGGGTCTCAGCTAATAACCACAGCAGATTTGATTTGCCTTGTGAGGGAGCTAAGAACACCGACGGTTGGTTGCATGCATTGGCATAATCAACAGGGTTAGAGACCATTTTGTAACTTGTACACAAGGGACATCATATACGTATATAAAGGCCTTGGCCTTTTATGTCCCTTGTGTACAAGTTACAAAATGGTCTCTAACCCTGTTGATTATGCCAATGCATGCAACCAACCGTCGGTGTTCTTAGCTCCCTCACAAGGCAAATCAAATCTGCTGTGGTTATTAGCTGAGACCCCTTTAATACTGGAGCCTTTGTTGATATATGGCATGCAGATGCATCATCTTCAGTCTATACTAAGGTGTGAAAAGGTAATTGGTAGGCCATGTGTTCTACCTTGCAATTGGATGATCTGTATCAACTACTACTCTCTATGCAGTAGTTGAGGATTTCAAAGCCTGCAACAGTACTAGTGTGACTAAAGTCTTGTACTGTTTAAAATACTGATTATCCTAGGGGTCACTTGGATCTCTTTAAATTTGTAACTTGCACTGTGTAGCTAGTACTTGATTGTAATTTTAATATTACATAGTCACTTGGATCTCTTAAATTTGTAACTTGTACTGTGTAGTACTTGATTGTAATTTAATATTTTATATATATATATATATATATATACACATATACATATATACCTGATTGCATAGTAGTCACTAGTGCAGTTGTCACAGAGCTGATCAAATCATTAGATTGAAAGGAGATTGACACATTGTAAGTTATATACTCCTCAAGTCCTACTAAGATGTAACTGGTAATTGAAGGCTGTATCTGTATAGTTCCCCCTTGAAGATTAACTTCCTCTGGCAACTGTATTGGTTGCCACATCAGATGCTGATTTGATAAAGGGAAAAGTGTTACCTGCTCCCAGTTAATGTGAATTGCTGTATCATTTACAGCAGATGCTGACAAATTAACTGGTGCACTCAAGGGTACTAAATAAGGGTGTAGCAGATATACATATATTATGTGTTAGTTTTCAAGTTTGGCTTAGATTTAATACTTACAAACTTTAAAAGTCAAGAATGTTTTATCTGTTATGGCTTTTGATTCTGGGGCATCAGCACAGGATGGCTTTTCACCAACAACCACACCTAATGTGGAGTGATAAGACATTATTTTATGAATACATCACTTACTACATTATCAAGTACAATCTGCTATTATATAACTACAATATAGTTATACACTCTGCCCCTAGGCCCTTCAGTGCATTTACTGAGCTATCGGCTGGATATCGCATTGTATAACTATAATAAGAGGCCAAAGTGCCTCGTGATATAGTTATACAACAGTTGTGGGATACAATTTGCCTTGGTTGCCCCAGCAACGGGGTGTATGTATTTAATTACATATTATAGGTAAGTTTTAGCCGTAGTTAGACCCCACAAAATGTACACCAACTTATATTACATAACAGCTAGACAGTGAGATCATCACGCAATATCAGAATATAGAGCAATATATAGCTTATGGATTGTAAGCTAGACTATATTGCTTTTATACCAATTACTCTTTCACACATAGTAGAATGTAGTCCTTATATGCATGTTACACTAAAGATCATGAAAAGGCTGCATGATAAGCCACAGACTGTTTTTTGCAAATTTTGTTAAGACCAGTACCTATCTCCAATTTAAGAATTTAATTAGGATAGCTGGTTTATATGTATAACTATTTACGTATATAATATGGAAAAGTGGAGGACTTTAAAATCTGAAGCTGATGTTAAAGCTTTGATATCCCAATATATCATATGACTTTGGATTTTATCTCCTGACGAGCCAAATAAGCAATCCAGAATAAAATATTACATACTGTATATCAGGAATTGAATGCGTGTGTCAAAAGTATGCGAATTGCGAGCTTTGACTGTATGCACAATCTTTTGACACGTATTGATTTGACACCTCAGTAATTTCGTATACACGTCCCCGTACACCTAAGCTTTATCTCGCATTCTTTTAGCCACAATGTTTACTCATACCTGTAATTCGCAATCTTTTACTCTCGCATTCAATTCCCAATATACGGAAATATACTGACTGCCTCTTAATTAGTTCATATATATAAACATACCATGGTCAATAAGAATGTAATAGTTCCCATCTAGAAAGTCAGATGATGTATGAAATGACAGAGTTTTGTTTTCATATTGGACAGAGGAATGTAAAGCATTAATTGTTAAAACTTCTTGGTTGGTACTATTTTCAAATATTCGGATATATCTGCTATTTGAAGGCCGGTGAATCTATAGAAAATGGCTAACCAATTATTAGGTGGCTACATAAATTTTTATATGATTTTTTAATATGATAACATACACTGTAGATACATACATACCTTCTTGTTATAAGTTAGCATCCATGTGTGATATGCATCCTGACGAAATATGTCTAGATCTGTTTGCTGTGAGTTTATTTCTGGACCCCCTTCAGAATCTGCATATACAGTTTTTGTATTGAGATTATCATGATCTTTTTCATATCAGTACCAGAATTTATTTACAAACAATATAATTTTACAAACCTAAAACATCCAGTTTAATACAAGACTGTTCTGAATTTAAGCTATAAAAAACAATTATCAAGTATAATTAAAATTGCATATATAACAGTGGCAGAATTTTAATATCTTCACATATATACATACAGTACGTATGGTACATGTATACATGTATACTTACCCCAAACTATTCATAGCCACAAAGCATAAAGGATGAGGACCAATTTGTGAAATCACTGGCGTCCAAGTCAAAGTTATGTAGTACTCTTCAGTAGAATTTCCTGACATAATTGAAGATTTCATTACTCCAGCTGGTCCTACTATGTCAATTGAGGTTATCCTATGAATAATCACACGTACGTACACCAACAATATAGATTAATGCATCTCGTGTATTACCTAGTAATACCTACATAGTATGACTATCAGAGATTAAAATAATACGATCGTCCCATTGTTGTTATTACTTATCACCACCTAAATCATCAATGAAGTAAATTTTTGTTTGCTTTCATTTGACCATTTGATAACGTTGCTTGAACTGTCGAATCATAAGTGGCAAATGTGGTCCTATTTCGAAATTTCTCATTTTTTCTTCTTTTTCATTCCCTGAGGGAGGGTCGGCCTGACGAGGCCAACATGTTAAATTATGCTAGTGTCTAAATGGTTATTATGTTCTCCAAACTAGTGCTCTACATGAAACAAGTTATTAATCTGACGTTTATAGCCCAACAACTGCTCTGCCCCCATTTTGTTATGATGTTATAATGATGTCTGCTAATGTTTTATGAATTTACCTTACTTGAGATCCTCCACTATTGGCAACTACATGCTCTATAATTGTTGATCCCAATGCTACAATGATGCAAGTCCCATCAGGTTTGGTAGGTGAAACAAATCTTGGTTTTGTGGTACTGTTGCAACCATAGGAAGAATTGTAAACATTTATTAAGAATTGAAGCGGAATACTGCTCAGTGGAGTTGATGAACTTGAGGAGGAAAAGTCTTCAATTTGCAGTGCTACAGCATACCATCCTAGGCTCCCAGTAGCTGTGTATTGTATAATGCAGGTACTCTAAACAGAAATATAAGTTAATTAAGAAGGTTGTTGATAGAATATTAGATATACTATATGCAACTGATCAGAGAGAACACACCTGATCAATTACAGCTCCAGAAAGTGTTTGATATGCCCACTTACACCGGATATCATCACCATCAGCATCTTGAACTATACAGTGTCATATGTGCTGTTATTATAATTTACTTTACATATATATATACACCAGTTTATATACTTCAAGGATGCACTTGAAAGTTATACTAAATAGTTGAAATGGATAAACATGAGCGAAGTATGTTACCTGGTATTCTAATGTGGTGAGTGCAGCCTTGCTGTAGCCGGATTATAGGATTTGTACTAGTTACAGGTGAGCTGTTAATACGACCATTGTCAGATCTCCTTTGCAGATTAAAGGTGACTTGCAAATTCCAACTACTGCTACCAGCCCTCAATGATATCCAACAACATCCTGAAAAACTGTTAGAGTAATATTTTTAGTAAAAATCAAGCAATCAATTTCACCATTTAGGCTATGTACGAAAATAAACCTTTCAATATTCAAAATATTGTATGTAAGTATGATTTATAAATATATAGCTACTATTAGCCTAACAATCAACATGCCTAGCCGTAAATGATCCAATTGGTCCTGTATAGCTGTAGCTTCTACTGCCATAAGTCCAGTCTTCATCTATACTGAAACTTGAGCAGTAAAAATTCAAACTGCCAATGGTTCCATTGCAACCAGATGAACACACAAGAGATCCACTTCCAATTAATCCCCCAGAAGCAATAGTTCCTTGATCACAGTAGGCAGTTCCTCTTCTCCATGCAAATGCATGTGAAATAACAATCTATATAAGAAAGGAATAATAGCCAAATATTCTATGATGTATATAAAGTTGTCCATTTAAATCATATATATAAATCATATATTACTTGTCCATCTTCCACTATGTTGCTCTCTTTAGGTTTAGTTCCCCTATAGGCTCTTTTTACAGAATAGGCATATAGCATGTAGGAAAATGGTATCTTAGATTTTTCATATACCACAGCGCTTCGGTGTATATGGATTTGGAGTCACTCGCCCTTGGGCGATACCCGCCCTCGGTTCTCTTGACTCCAAAAAACCCATATACACCTCAGTGCCAGGGTATACCTGTTACGTATAACCATAAAATGGGAGGAACTGCTTGCTCACTCATGATCAGAAAGATGCAGGGTGTAGCAATAAAATTATTGCTGCTGGCTCCTGCATGTTTTCTTGCATTTGCTTCACATTTCAGAGGTGGCACCATCTCCTGGAAGCCCAGAAACAACCTGGTATATGTATTATATACGAATTTTGAAGCCTACGTAGCGTTTATATGAAGATTTGGCGGGATTCTTTCGACCTTTTTTCATTGTTAGTGTATAAATTCAATTAACACCTTTCCATAATTGGCAGTGATATAAGAGCCTAGATATCCTATATTGCAATTACATATACCCCGGAAAGGACCTCTTATGCAATTATTATATTAGTCTATCAATTCTAAAGCTTCAAAACTATATAGGATACGGATAACACAATTATATATATACTTGTACTATATATAAATACAGTACAAGTTACAATATGTTACAACAACAATTACTAATGAAATAATTAAATAATTCATATAGAAATATTGCTTAATTTAAAATTGCAAAATAATTCCCCCATACACCCTTGTATATGCACATATAAGTTTTTAGGGTATATGCATATATATATATATATAATAAAATGAATCAAATGATTGAATTCTTATGGACTCCTTGGTACCCAAAGAAAGTATATAGAGATTGTTATCATGGACGTCTATATGTATATACGTGTATATGTATGACATAGTGTACATATAATATATATATATATACAGTTACAAAGAGTGTTCTATAATATTCCATGTACATTTATATACATACAATATAAAGGTGTCAATTACATGAATGTTGTACAATATTTCCATGCTCACACTATATATGGACATAATTGTATATGCAATATAATGGGGTTTTGTTATGTAGTTCCAAATATCCTTTAAATGAATGAAAGTAACCCCATGTTGAAAATTAGGTCTTTAAAATGTAATGCTGATCTTAAAATTTCATAATTAGACCTGCCCACTTTATATGTCTGCTAAGGATTGACATGATGAGCAAATATAACAGTAGGTACCAGGGTCTTCCCTTTTGTCACTCAAACCATATAATACATAACTGTTTGTCCTTGTTAGGATTCATCACTTTTGCATATACAGTGGCCTTTGGTTTATCCGGAAACCTGCAGATTTATTCGACCGGAAGACTGGGAACAAATATAGTTTATCCGGATCTCTTTTATCCGTATCCGACGTTGGCAAGTGTGGGACAGAAGGTCTTTTCCCATATGTATATATTACCCTTTAAATTTTCTATTCGACAAGGCTTTACGGTCGTACGGTTTGCATTCGAACTTCGGAAGGTAAAGCTTCGTTCTAGTTTCGATCGAACTTCGCATAGAAACAAATAGAAGATAAATCAGAGCCCACTGTCATGTTGTCAATTAAATGACATAATATATAAATATACATAATATAAAGTATAAACACACTAAAAATGATGAACTTTAGTTGTTGGATCAACTATTTGGTTGCAGCAATGTGTTTCATTTCCCGTTTAAACATAATATAAGTATAAGAGCACTAAAAATAGAAGAGATATAAATATATATATGACCTTTACATTGATCCTAAAAATATAAGATATATCTTTACATCCTATAATCTTATAATTTGGTTGATGCAAATAAATTAAAGTGTTTCAAGGTGGCTGCAGATCATTACATACAATTATATGTTGACAGATTCATAAGCATGAATAATATTGTGGTGAACCAGGAGGGAAATATAATAATACTTCATATATATATATATATATAATTATAATACAATAAAATAATGTCAATGGAAACCGCTCGGATGGTGTCACCATGATCCCATGGTCAGAAGGGAGGTTCCTCGTCTGGGACGCCACATACCTTCCGCACCTATAGCTATGACCACGGATACTCCTTCCAGCCTGTTGCCCTGGAAACTATGGGTTCGTTCAGACCATGTCCTTCTTAGAGAACCTTGCATGGCCACGGCATTAAGATGACCACAGGGGAGAGCCTCAGTCATTTGCTTTCATTATGCAGAGGCTCTCTGTGACTGTCCAAATGGGGAATGCCACTTCAGTGATGGGTACACTCAGGTCTCCCAATCTGTTTGATGACTATACATGTATATTAGGGACAATTCATTTTTATTACTATCGTACATGGACTACTTATTATTATCCACTCATTGAGTAATACTACTAATAATAATACTTATCATTTATTCACCTATATATATATTATTGTAAATTACAATTTTTAAGTTAATACTGTATTATAATTTATTGTACCAATTCTTAATAATAATAATCATGTTAATATAATATTAAAAAATATATTGCCAGAAAGACCAGGAGAGAAAAAGGAAGGGAATTTAGGAAACTATATGGGGGACAGGCAGCTTAATACAAGTTCAAAGGGAAATAGCGGCTTTTGTTAGTTGGGGTATATAGAGAGGGTGAGAGTCAAGAGAAATTTTAAAAGGAAGAATGGTAAATATATAATGGCGGTTTGAGCTAAATGGCTCTGAAAGGTTTTTGGTTGAATTGGAATCACTATGACACCACAACTATGGAGAGAATGCAAAGTTGGTATGGTATAATTTGTAAGGAGAGGGACTAGTTGCACAAAGACATACAGCAACTGCATGTGGTGGTGTATATATATAATCAGAACATTGTATAGAACTGAGGCTTACGTATCCAATTTTGGTTGTGTATCCTACATGGGGCAAGATATAATCCTATTGCGCAACTGCACACAGCGGCACTCAAATCAATAGTAATTATAATAATAACAATAATAATATATATAGGGTTACCACATGTATCCACATGCATGCTTTGCAATTGTATAATGAATTATACACTCTAAATGGGATGGCCCAAAAAACATGGTGGCCATATTCAATGTATTGTGGATAAATTGGCTTTATGCGCTTTCAAAACAAATTGACATGGTACAAAAAAGAACCATTAGAAGCTTAAAGAACTAAAGATGGATTCACAGCATCTACTCCCATTGCTAAAGAGGGTTCTGTTTCAATATTAGCTCTTCGGTCTACTTGAGAAACGTCATCAGGCTCCAAGTTGGTAAAACAGTACTAGTTGCAGGTCTACTTTCGGTTTTCCTCATTTCTTGTAGATTTTCTTTTATTTCTTACATTTTTTTCTATTTATCAACAACCAATCACCACCCCACTAAGTCCAGTGTTAACTAATTTTTGTATACCTAATGAAGCCCACGAACGTTGTATATTATATTGATTATTTGAAGTGAATCGTTCAAAGACATGTGTTAAAAGTCATCCTTATAATTGTCTAGATGTGTTAACAACTCTTTCCACATGATCAGTTGATATACATGGTACAGTTGCTGAAACTATATATACAATAATTAAGTGTATGCAAAGGACCCATGGCCATTACACATATTAGTGAGTATCCTAATTTATTGAGACTCAGCAACAATTGTACTTAAAAACATAATGAACGTTTCAACCCAAAGGTCTTCATCAGCATATACTCATTATGAACGCAACAAAAACCCCTTATCACTTCAATTCAATGACATAGATTGTGCCCTTCTAAATGTATATACATACTGTTATTAACTTTCCACAATGCTGATATACAGGTCTATGTGCATGAGGTCACTGTGTATACTAGTGTACAGTTTCATGTTTACAGCTCATAATATATATAATGTACCTAAAAAAACTTTCATTGAAGAATTATGTGGGGGAAACGTGTCATTTAACTAACTACATGCCAAAATTTGTTCTAATAATATCTATATCTATAATTAGGTAATAAAGGATACAGTCTAGATCTATATAATCATGTACATTATATTACTGGAATAGTTTCATTGAAGTACATATTATATGCATGTAATATAGTTTTTTTGACTTGTCGCAAGGAAAACTTTCAAAACAAATAATATTAACAAGATAAAAGAGGGAACAAGATAAATAAAACATTTAAAAATGCAATTAGAAAGTAGGAATGGCAGTGCTTCCAACAGTCACTAGCAAATCTGAAAAAACAAGAAACAAATCATGTGACAAGGATAGCCATACAGAAGTTGCATACTGAAATTTAAGTGACTTAACCATATACATCACTTCAAATCATATATTGTTTTCATTTGCCGATTACGTTGTATGGCTTCATGTTACGGAATGCCATCAATTCCATCTTCTTATATATTATGTTCAAGAATGTTTCAACCCAAAAGATTTTCATCAGCAATGAATGAGGAAATGGAATTACAGCTTGGTTTAAATAGAAAAGGTGATGGGGGGTGAGTTGCAGATGATATAATATTATTTGCCCACCACATAAATTATGATAAGCAAGAGTTGAAGCTGTAACAGTTAATTAATAGTCCTTCTGGATGGGGTGCAAATGTTTATATGCCTGTGTCCAAGTTGATGCAAGGGAGTGTTTTGGATCAACATGGCCTCTTTGATTTTCAAATATTAAATATTATAGAGCAATGATTTTGTCAAAGCCCCTGCATGACCCATATGTATATATGCATGAGATTTCTTCCAATGTAACTTATATTAATTAGACATATTATTTGATGAAGATTGTAAATTGAGTATATAAGTTAATGAGATTTTTGCGTAGTGTTTATTTATTTAGCTGTACAATGTTTTTAAACTCCCTCTGAAAAAATCCATGTAGGTGGAATACACCCTTTGACCAACTACATACCATGTTGTCGCTACAATATCTGTTTTGATAACAGAATGTATATTGCATGATCATGAGAAAATAACAATGCAATTAGTCATTTTGATTAGATATGGCCATGGGCTATAAGCAAATCAGTATGTAGTATCCTATAGCTAAAATCATCACACTTAATTTTGTTTAAATATATATATTTGTATACCTTGTCAGAGTGGAGAAAAATATCAGAGATATATAATATATCCATCATGTACCAGAGTTGAAGCAGTGTTTATGTATATAGTAATACATGCGTATATGTTGAATTACTGTGATCTCCTCCACTGCTCTTCAATGCTATTTAATTTCAATCTCTCTTCAAATATTTTTCTATTACTTCCCTATATATATATACCTTGCATCGATTGGAATATATATATGTAGTATGGGAAAAATTGAGAAAATCTATCTCCTAATGCAAGAAGACTTGCCATACAGATTATGTTGGCATGTGTGTATGCATAGCCAATTTAATTAGCATGCCTAGGTTGTCATGAGAGGGATGCATATAATGTTATATGTAGTAGTTGTTGTTATGATAGTACATTAACCACATGTATGCAGTATATTGCTGTTGAGCTATAGCTACGTATATAGCTATATATTAATGAAATTTCAGTTTTTAAATTTCCTATTTATACTGAATACATTAATTTATTGAGTATATAATTTGAAAAAGAACTTATAAACTTCTAAAGTGATATAAATGACATGCAACTAATGCCAGGACCTATACTCTGGGATCATTGTCACCTGATATTACAGAATTGAGAAATTAGCTGTTCGATTGCACAACAACTAGAGATGACATATTAACAATAATGACATAAAAAATGACTGTACATGTGATTAACTATGAGTGATGGAAGGATATCCAAATTATAGAACTACAAAATCCTGGATAATTGCTTAATGAGCAATTAAATATACGTATGTTCGTTAGTTGTATATGTTATTATTTTGTGTCTGGTGATATATGTAGTATACACGTATAGCACACATGCATATAATTAGGTATACTTTATAGCTGGATGATAGGGTCAACTGGTACTCTACTAGTACTGTTAGTTTCCTTTTGAAGAATTGTATACATAATATGTGTATGGAGGTGAAATATACTTTGTCCAAACTATATCCATGTTTATATATAGGTTCTTACAATAACTGGTTAATCATGAGTGTATATTACTACATATATATATATTCTCAAAATGTATACACAGGGACATACGGAGTTGTTGGTGACGCATTATAAAACATCACTCTACATCACCAGATTGCGCAATCATAACCTTGAATTCTTCCTTATATTTTGATTATTTTGATTTTTTTATCAATATAACACATGGTTTCAATATAAATTTCCTATAGGTTTTCTATAGACCCATGGCATTTTATATGCAGACTTTGTCCTCTGTTTTCTAACAAACGGAGGTCTAAATAAAAATACCTTAATTTAAAATGAGTTTTATACCCTAAACTTTATGATAATAACCATTCTGTTTCTAGGTCCTTTTTTGGAGCCATATGAATTATTTAATTATTTATATTATATTATATTAGATTAGATTAGATTAGTATATTGTAACCTGTACTGTATATAGCAATCACGAGATGTGTACATGTGCTGTTGTTCATCATCCATCCATCCATCCATCCACCATGCTTATATCTTTTAATCCCCCAATACATATTGCTACCTGCTCCTTAATTACATAAATTGTACTTTGCTCGTGTGTGGAGAAGTGACATATAATTATGTTGGTGAATTTGTGAATTTTTCAGAAAGTAGCTCATTTTTGCTTCCACTAGACCTTCATTGGTGATATAGAGTTATGTAGAAACAGTTAATTGATGGTCCAGGAGTAAGGATGGCTGTAGAATTGACACATCGTGCACTTATTACTAACGACTTCTTGTTTTGATCCTTTCGAGGTTTACTGTCCAGCAAGCACTTCTATTCTTTTCTATCCTATACTTCTTTTTCTCGTCGTTCGGCCTATATACGTACATTGTTTATTTAACACCGAAGATTGCATCATCGAAGGAGAAAACCTTAAAAATGGAAGGATTTAGTGGTTTCGTCATCCTTGCTGCAATTCTCTGCGTCCTACTTCTAGTGTACTTCTGGTACAGGTACGTACTGTTTAAGAATCCATCACCTTCTTAGTTATTGAACAAGTGCACTAGTAGAGAATACAGATCGTCTCGTGTAACCAGACCGTACTGTGTTCAAATGAATTGGAGGCGAGATAGCGGTCTGGCTGTGCGAGTCCAAGTGTATACTATATCAATGTTACCATCTACTTGTATGATACTGGATATTGGTGTTGTCATGGTAATTTGTACTTGTATACTGGTAGTTGTGTGCACAAGCCATTTCGTTACTTTAAAGAGATTGGATTATCTGGTCCTCCACCAAAACCTCTCATTGGAAACCTTGATCTGTTGAAGAAACACAAAGTATGCACTCAAAGTGATTCATTCTATTCTATCTGGCTACATATGTTTCTTGTTTCTGTTGTAGTTTGATTTCGCAAAATTCAATTCCTATATCTTGAAAAAATATGGGCCCACTTGTGGGTAAGTACTTCCATATTTGTGCTTGGAATTGCTAGGTTGTTTATATAGGTCTGTGTGTATTTAATCCTTTCCATATTTGTGCTTGGAATTGCTAGGTTGTTTATATAGATCTGTGTGTATTTAATCCTTTCCATATTTGTGCTTGGAATGGCTAGGTTGTTTATATAGGTCTGTGTGTATTTAATCCTTTCCATATTTGTGCTTGGAATTGCTAGGTTGTTTAATCAAATGACTATGGAGGTGATCCTATCAACTGCCTTTGGAAGATCTGTTAACGTGCAGAATGGACAAGGAGGAAGATTGTACGAATCAGCACTTGAGGTTTTTGGAGCTCTCTCTACCGAAGGAAAGCATGCTAGCACCCTCCTGAGGCTCTTAAACTTAGTAGTCTGTAAGTATATGAAATGGCATAGTGCCTATATGGTATTCTAAACCTTAGCTCCATTTATGTTTACCAGTGATTTGATTGCAAATATTTATTTATACTGTGCTTTGTACTGTCCAATCTAGAACACCATATTTCAAAAGCATTATGGTTAACATGTCTATGAAGCTAAGGAAGCCTAAGTAGGATAGACTTAAAATTTCTTAGACTAGACTTAAAAACACAATTGTCTTTGGGCTTCTTCTCTTTCTTCTGCTCCACTGGGCCAGACAGCTATTTCTGGGAATTCCAACCTTCATCAGTGACCCTTTATCTTCTTGTTGATCTTTGTGAGTCCTGTAAGTATACGTTAATCTGTCCTCCTTCTCATTCCTGTTTGTTATTATTGTTGTTTATTTGTTTTTAGTTTCATTTCCCTTTTTGGCTCCACTTGTTGACAAGATTGTTCAGCACACCAAGTTGGGTGATGCTGTGGACTACACAATTAAGGCTTGTCAGGAAATTATAAAGTCTAGAAGAAACAGCAGTGGAAATTCCAGTGAAACAGTATGAATTGTGACCTAACATCATATGTTGTCTCTTCCTAAAGTATAAGATATACTCAATGACATAGTACTTGTAGATATACAAGTAAAATAAACACTTCCGTACTCTCTGATATACTGATAGATAAGTTTATACAAAATCGAGCTAGATTGAACGTTTCGACCCATTGGTCTTCATCAGCAATAAGACCTACGGGTCAAAACATTCAATCTGGCTCGATTTTCGTTGCAGATAGCTCCAAGAAACCTATCTATCATAATGAACACAACTAAAATTACTCCCTATCTCTCTGATATACTGTATGTATGTATTTTTGTAGAGAAAGGATCTGTTGGGTTTAATGCTTCAAGCCTGTGATAATGAGTCTGATAAGGCTTTGACTGCATGAAGGAGAGATCATAGTAAACTCGGTTGGATTCATCTTTGCCGGCTACGAGACTACCAGTTCTGCCCTTGCATTCACTACTGGTCTTCTTGCTGCTCATCCTGACATTCAGGAACAACTGGCAGAGGAAATAAGAAATTTCTTTGCAGAAAATCCAGTTAGCAACCCGAATACTATTATTCTCACTTCTAGTTCCTTTCTCCTCCATTTCCAATTTCTGTGATTCTTTTATGTTCAGGGAAGCACAATGTATGATGCTACTCATAAAATTGATTATACACCTACATATATACATACCACATGAATATAATTGACTCATCACTGCAGGCCAGATGAGTTTTTCAGTCTCTGTGTTTTGTGTGTATGTGTGTGATTGCTGTATAGTATCAATAACACATACAAAGCCACTAGAAACACCCTATAGTATACAGATAATAGAGAATACAGTATAGAACTACAATTACCTGTGTGCTTTAGCCTTCATGCCCTTGTGTGCAATTTTTATATTTAAGAAATAGCGATATATTCCAGAAGTCAGAACATTTTGTAACTTGCAATTGCACTGTGTAGTACTTGATTGTACTACGTAATTTTGCTGTATACGTACATGCATTTTAAGAATGTTATATCATCATTAGACTCTGGATATTACCCCTGCCCACTCATGTCTCCTGAGGAGTGCAATGAGCAAATGGGCGGAACCGGACTTCCATGCATCATATGCCATACTGATGAATCCTAAGAAGGACAAAACTGCTGTCTATGGCTCGACCATCTTTTTGATCAGCTAGGGGGAGACTCTGATTCCCATCAAGTGAACTTCGGCTCCGCCCATTTGCTCATTGCACTCCTCAGGAGACCAGAATGAGCAGAGGTTATATCCAGAGTTTAACGAGATATCGATTCTTAAGATCAGCTTTAGATCTTAAAATTTCCTATATATATGTTATTATAGTTTAAAATTTATTATATTCGTATAATTGTGGATTAAATGTAAGCACAAAATTTATATAATGCATTGTGCAATTGCAATGTGTACACTCTATGTTTTTATTATATATAGGGTATCTAATAGTCAAAAGCTTAGAATATTATACAGTATAATTAATATGAAAGTAAAAATTGAAATACAAAATCTGCTAATTAGAATAATAAATAAGAGTGTTTTTGCACAATTTTAAACTAAACACATATATGATTTTCTTTCCATAATCCTTTGAATAATAGCTGTGCATCATATATACATACGTATACGTATATATACAAATGTACCATTGAATCCTTTCTAATAATTTATACTTTTTCTATACATGTTGCATTTATGTACATCTGCTTTGAAGTTAGTTGTCTGGGATAGACATATATAATCCTATTATATATAATACATAAGTTGACACTTTTGTGTCCATCTATATATATAAATAGTATATACCAAAAGGTGATGTCTGTGGAGAATGGCTATCAATAAAGCCAATTATATAGAGAAAATATTAAGCCAATTAAAAGTTACAATTTTCACATGCAAGGCATACATATGTATGTAGGTACATCAGGGCTTCTTTAAGTTAAGTATTAGCTAGCAAAATTCATAAATGCACAAAGCAAATACTACAACACTGCAAAGTTAAACACTACTAAGCTGCATGGTTGAGTATCCCTAGAGGTACTTATATGTACTGTATAGTGTGTATAACTCATTTAAGTTTACTGTAAGGTGTTCCTATTTAAAGATTTGATTCCTCTTGGCTTTGGTACTCATTGCAGTATCCTTCAGGGTTAACTTCTGATTCATTGGACATAGGAGAAGCAAACACAATACCTACGTATATATAAACACATGTATATACGTATGTATATCAGGTAGTTAAAGATGGTCACATTAGTCCATATATATGCATATATAAAGAACTAATTTTATATAATGCTTAAGCACATACAAATATCTTAGATAGCTGCAACAGCTAGTGTTCGCTTACCGGCTTGTCTCTCTGGAGTATCTGCCTTCCTGTATATATACATAAAATGAAATATGATATTATATATACATACAGTATGCATTATGTACCTAACCTACAAGATCTGTATGTACGTACGTATGTGTTTGTCAATAATTGAGTCAAATGGTATACACCTACGTAGATACATGTATGTGTGTTTGTCAATAGTTGATCATGAGTAATGGTACATGTACATGGATGGTACATCTAGATACATGTGTACATATTTCTTAAGCCCATGCATCATGTAATCAACTGTACATATACTGTACTTACAATTTTCTCTTTCGATTATGATGTCTGACCATTACAAGAAGGCCCAACACTGAGGCTATTGTGACAATAGCCAGTAGTATTAGTCCTAGGACAATGGCAACTGGTGTAGCACTCTCTTGTGAGCCAATTGCACTAGTAGCTGGCACTGTAAAATAGAAAATAAAGATGGTATAATGATCAAAAATAATCACTGGAAATTATTACACCAAACCAGCCAAGTGACCGAAGTCTTATCTTGGCTGGGGGACCGAAGTCCTATTAAGATGGCAACCAGTGATCGCCTCCCAGTCATCCAAAGACGGAAAAATTCATCAAAGAACCACAGACAGCTGTTTCGCCCTCATTTGGGCTCATCAGTGTGGTACACTTCAATGATGGTAAATTGGATGACTGCCCTCACTAATAAATCCACCACAAGTGAAACACTTGTGGTTTCATTCTAAGTGAGGATGGAGGCTACAGTCTAAGTGAGACTGAGCACTCACTATTAAAAGGGAGTTAATTGCACTAAGCCTGTGCAAGGGCTAAAATGATCAAAAATAATCACTGGAAATTATTACATTATTATTATTTGGTGTAATAATTTCCAGTGATTATTTTTGATCATTTTAGCCCTTGCACAGGCTTAGTGCAATTAACTCCCTTTTAATTGTGAGTGCTCAGTCTCACTTAGACTGTAGCCTCCATCCTCACTTAGAATGAAACCACAAGTGTTTCACTTGTGGTGGATTTATTAGTGAGGGCAGTCATCCAATTTACCATCATTGAAGTGTACCACACTGATGAGCCCAAATGAGGGCGAAACAGCTGTCTGTGGTTCTTTGATGAATTTTTCCATCTTTGGATGACTGGGAGGCGATCACTGGTTGCCATCTTAATAGGACTTCGGTCCCCCAGCCAAGATAAGACTTCGGTCACTTGGCTGGTTTGGTGTAATAATTTCCAGTGATTATTTTTGATCATTTTAGCCCTTGCACAGGGTTAGTGCAATTAACTCCCTTTTAAAAGATGGTATATGCCATTATATACAGTATATATAAACAATACATATGTATAACAAGTGACAGAAGGCTAGTAGCATAAAGTGTATACATATGTTTGGCTGTTAAGGTAATACCTTCAATGTTGGTTGTCAAATAGACTATAGCTACTTTTTCATTTGATGGGCCTAAATCATGTAAACCACCAGCTCTGACAAGAAAACTATATATAGTCTGGCTCTTTAATTTTGTCATCAAGAAATGAGTTGCATGAGATTGGGCAGTGGTGACTTTTCCATTGTCAATGTTGAATGCTTTGATGAGGTAAAACTTCACAAAGTCACTGTAGCAGTCTGGTGGGTCCCATGTTAGAATGACTGCTGAGGAATTTACAGTATGTGCTACTAGGTTGGTTGGTGCACAAAGCTTTTCTGAGAAAGAATAACAAGATTGGTAAAAGATATAAATTAATGTTACATGCCAACAACAGGTCTTCTAAAGCTCCATATAGGTATACCCTAAGTCATTATAGTCTAAGGAAATTGTGTTTAGTCTATTCTCTTTATATTTCCCATAGCTGTAATTACCATATTGTTTGGAATATGGTATATTATTCACGTGTATATAGGACTGCATATAATTACCTGGACATTCTAGCGGAGTGGAGCACTGGTTTCCATTTTTAAATAAACTTGAACAAAAGCATCCTGGATTACATAGTGAAAAGTCTCCCTTGGGATTATAGCAAGAAGGCTCAATGATGGGGCCACATGGATAGAAAGTCTTTCCATTTGGACAAGATGGCTCTGTAAAGGATCATAAAAAAAAAAAATTTAAGCCTACTATATAAACTGAAGAGCCTATTCCTATAAATACTTTAAACTCACGGCATTCTGCTGGTATTTCAACTTCACTAAAACCAAATTTGGTACATAAACCAGCAAATTTCACTAGAGAGTCACATGGCATTGAAAGACTGAAGTTGTCACTGTCCACATCAGCTAAGCAATAGTCCAGGATGCAACTATCAACAAACACTGCACTTTCTATCCTGCCTCTACATCTTCTGAAGCTATCCTGCTTAAATATAGCATTGCAAAAGGTGACCGCTTGGTCTCTTCTATTTCCTAGACACCTAGAAGGCTTTAAAACTATAGCTGAACAGTTATTCACAGCTGACCAATAATCACTGCGCCAGGAGAATCCAAATTCATTGAGATTGCTTGTAAGCTGCAGACTGTCATTGACATTTGCCTGAAGGTCGTCTGAGAGATTGCCATTGAAGTTTCCACAGAGGCCACCTAATCTTTCCCTGTAGACTTCGGGCACCATTACTTCCAAGCGGTGACTTCCATCGTAGCTGACGGTCACTCCAAACGGCCTCAAATGTAGTGTTGTGGCCATGCCGTGCTTCTGAATGAAGAAAATATCTTTGGATGGATTGCTGGGATAAATGTATCCACCTTGCCACAGAGTAACTGTTTGACTGAACGGTGGCACCTCTACGTAAACACCTCTGATGCAGGTTGCCTCACCGTTGCACTTCAGCTGGTGTGCATGCACTGCAAAGCTTTTACCCTCAATGTCACTGGCAAATGTATAGGTGCACTCTCCTTGAAAGTGATGGACCAGACCATCAAAGGTGGTGTAATGGGGATCTCCCCAAGCTGAGCAAGTCCTATTACTAGGAAAGATGTCTTTTAAAATACCTACAGAGACAAGAATCCTTTGTAACTGACTTTCCCTGCTAAAGATTCAAATTGCTGAATTATATAGGCATAAAATTTTGACTTCTTCTTTTCTTTGTACATGTGTCTATTTAATATTTATTACTTTATACTGGGAGCCACAAATGTTAACTACTTTGACAAGTAGCTTACCCAGTGTATAGAATGATTATCTATATACTGTATGCAGTTCGTGCACCATAATATATAGTTTATAGCAATTCTATACTAACTTCCAGTGCAATCTAGGGGATTAATACAATTTCCTTGCCCATTCAAAGCAGCTCCATCTGGACAGTAGCAGCCCTCCACACAACCCTGCACTCCTGCTAGGTCCTGGCATGTAGCTTCCACAAGTGGACCACAGCTTTGATAGGTCTTGTCAGCGGGACATATTGGCCCTATATACAAGGAAGCATCAGGCTATACTTTAAAACAATTATGTAATACATCATTACTCATCATATGATCACCATTAAGATATTTAGAATCAACAGTCATTGAAGGATTGACAAGATCTATTGATGCAATACGAATGTCCATTTTGAGAACACTATACACTACCTATAATACATAGACACTCAGCATCACTTACTGCAGGCAGGAGGGGGAGCCCCTAGGGAAATGCCTTTGGCTCTGCAACTCTCTGCATAGGCTTTGATGACACTGCACCCACAGACACCTCCATCTTCACAGCTGCAATGATCCAAAATGCAGTTCTGGTATGTCTGCTCCGATGGAATGCTGTTGAAACACGGGGAATAGGTTCCATTATTGTCAATGAGTATTGAGCAAAACTGCTCTGCCATCTTCTTGGATTCTTCCGAACAGAACGGTGGAGGTGGAATTTCAGTGAATTTGCAGTCTACATTCTCCAAGGACACTCTGTATTCTTCCTCAAAGCCCTTCAGATCAGTGGAGTTCCCATCCATCAGACTGAACTCATTGGTAAGGTCACCATTGCAATCACCCAGGAGGCCACACAGCTTACCGCTGTAGCTGGCTGGCGTTGTTACTCTCAGGTAGTAGCGGCCAAAGCTAACCACTACATTGTAGTCGTAGAGTTGGACCGTTATTCTGCTGTTGCCAGAGGTCACTCCCAACTGAAATGGCTTGACATGGGATCCAGCGAGTGTCCAGCTGAGGGGAGAGCCCTTGAGGTGTACAGTCACATTGAGAGGTGGCACTTCCACCACGGCCTGGTCGATGCAGGTGGGTGTTCTGCCTCCTGAGCAGTGGTCGCTGGTAATGGAGTACACTGCAAAGGTCTCCTCTTTGCAATCTTTGGAGAAGATGTGAGAACAGTGATCAAACAGGTCGTATCGCAGGCCATCAAATGTCCAATAGTGGGGATCTCCAGAGGCAAGCCCAGAACAACCAGGACATTCTTCGGGCAGTATGCAACTGCCACTCCTCTCGTCCAGCACTTTTCCAACAGGACAGAAGCAGCCTTGTTCCTCCAATGATGAGGTGGGATACAGATTATGACAGGAGGCTTGTGCTTGGCTGCTATTGCGGTACTCAAAGCCCTCTGAACAATCTGTAATTGATATATAGAAAATACACCATTCTGGTGGACCCTGAAACAAATTTTCTAACCCTAGTCAACTGTAAAATGCTATATTAACCGTAACAACTGTTGAACTTAGAGTACGACTCCAAAAATACACCACTACCTACCTCTGCAGTGAGATTCAGTTACACAATTGCCCTTGCTCTGTATGCCAGAAGTACAGAAGCATCCCGAATTACAGTATGAGTAGTCTCCTTTGGGTTCATCACAGGATGGCTCTACTACGGGGCCACAAATTTCAAACTTCCTGTCAGGTGGACATGGTGGTACTACATAGACAATGAAGAGAGGAGTAAGCACTCATAAGGAAACCTGCCACATATACGTAGTGCAAATTTCTTTGCAAGATTGCTAGGAGCGGTCAGTGAATTGATGCTCAAGACATCCATGCATTCATGGTGGTGCAAATGTTGTATTACATTTTTCATGCATGTGTGTTTCCATGAGTTCAACTCACAGCAAGCATTAGGAAGTGATATATCCTCTATTCCCATGTCTTGGCACTGGCTAGCAAATTTGATGATAGAAGCACAAGGAACAGACAGGCTGAAGCTCTTGCTGTCATCGTCAATGATACAGTGATCAAAGATGCAGGTGTTGATGAAAATGAGGCTGTCAATCTTGCTTCTGCATTGCTTAAAGCTGTCCTGCTCAAAGACTGAATTACAAAAGGCTACTGCTCTATCCCTCTTCTTCCCTATACAACTGGGTGTTGGAACGACACTGGGAGTACAATTTTGCAGAGCTGAATAGTGTTCATTGTGCCAGGAGAATCCAAATTCATCGAGATTGCTTGTAAGCTGCAGGCCGTCATTGACATTTGCCTGAAAGTCGTCTGAGGGATTGCCATTGAAGTTTCCACATAGGCCACCTAATCTTTCCTTGTAGAATTCGGGCACCATTACTTCTAAGCGGTGACTTCCATCGTAGCTGACGGTCACTCCTAACTGCCTCAAATGTAGTGTTGTGGCCATGCCTTGCTTCTGAATGGAGAAAATATCTTTGGATGGATTGCTGGGATAAATGTATCCACCTTGCCACAGAGTAACTGTTTGACTGAACGGGGGCACCTCTACGTAAACACCTCTGATGCAGGTTGCCTCACCGTTGCACTTCAGCTGGTGTGCATGCACTGCAAAGCTTCTACCCTCAATGTCACTGGCAAAAGTATAGGTGCACTCTCCTTGAAAGTGATGGACCAGACCATCAAAGGTGGTGTAATGGGGATCTCCCCATGCCCAGCAAGTACCAGCTATTGCCTCTTCTTCACCTAAAAGGTAAAAGACAAATTGATGCAACCATACAGATACCCTACTTTAATATATATATACAACATCTTCACTAAACATTCACTTTTCAATAATGTATATAACTTACTAATGCACTCGTGAGGCATGAGGCATTTTCCTTGCCCATTCAAAACAGCTCCATCTGGACAGTAGCAGCCCTCCACACAACCCTGCACTCCTGCTAGGTCCTGGCATGTAGCTTCCACAAGCGGACCACAGCTTTGATAGCTCTTGTCAGCTGGACATATTGGCCCTATATACAAGGAAGCATCAGGCTATACTTTAAAACAATTATGTAATACATCATTACTCAACATATCATCGCCATTAAGATATTTAGAATCAACAGTCATTGAAGGATTGACAAGATCTATTTATGCAGGCAATTTTGAGAGCACTATACACTACCTACAGATATACGTACGTAGACACTCATCATCACTTACTGCAGGCAGGAGGGGGAGCCCCTAGGGAAATGTCTTTGGCTCTACAACTCTCTGCATAGGCTTTGATGACGCTGCACCCACAGACATCTTTATCTTCACAGCTGCAATGATCCACAATGCAGTTCTGGTATGACTGCTCTGGAGGAATGCTGTTGAAACACGGTGAATAGGTTCCATTAATGTCACTGAGTATTGAACAAAACTGCTCTGCCATCTTCCTGGATTCTCCGAAACAGTCCGGTGGAGGTGGAGGACAAGTGAAATTGCAGTCTACATTCTGCAAGGACACTCTGTATTCTTCCTCAAAGCCCTTCAGAGAAGTGCGGTTCCCATCCATCAGACTGAACTCATTGGTAAGGTCACCATTGCAATCACCCAGGAGGCCACACAGCTTACCGCTGTAGCTGGCTGGCGTTGTTACTCTCAGGTAGTAGAGGCCAAAGCTAACCACTACATTGTAGTCGTAGAGTAGGACCGTTATTCTGCTGTTGCCAGAGGTCACTCCCAACTGAAATGGCTTGACATGGGATCCAGCGAGTGTCCAGCTGAGGGGAGAGCCCCTGAGGTGTACAGTCACATTGAGAGGTGGCACTTCCACCACCGCCTGGTCGATGCAGGTGGGTGTTCTGCCTCCTGAGCAGTGGTCGCTGGTAATGGAGTACACTGCAAAGGTCTCCTCTTTGCAATCTTTGGAGAAGATGTGAGAACAGTGATCAAACAGGTCGTATCGCAGGCCATCAAATGTCCAATAGTGGGGATCTCCAGAGGCAAGCCCAGAACAACCAGGACATTCTTCGGGCAGTATGCAATTGCCACTACTCTCGTCCAGCACTTTTCCAAAAGGACAGAAGCAGCCTTGTTCCTCCAATGATGAGGTGGGATACAGATTATGACAGGAGGCTTGTGCTTGGCTGCTATTGCGGTACTCAAAGCCCTCTGAACAATCTGTAATTGATATATAGAAAATACACCATTCTGGTGGACCCTGAAACAAATTTTCTAACCCTAGTCAACTGTAAAATGCTATATTAACCGTAACAACAGTTGAACTCTAAGTACGACTCCAAAAATACACCACTACCTACCTCTGCAGTGAGATTCAGTTACACAATTGCCCTTGCTCTGTGTGCCAGAAGTACAGAAGCATCCCGAATTACAGTAAGAGTAGTCTCCTTTGGGTTCATCACAGGATGGCTCTACTACGGGGCCACAAATTTCAAACTTCCTGTCAGGTGGACATGGTGGCACTATAGAGACAATTTAAAAAAGGAGTATGCACTCATAAAGAAACCTGCCACATATGCGTAGTGTAAATTTCTTTGCAATATTGCAATTTGCTACTGGAGCGATTAGTCAATTGATGCTCAAGACATCCATGCATTCATGGTGGTGCAAATGTTGTATTACACTTTTCATGCATGTGTGTTTCCATGTGTTCAACTCACAGCAAGCATTAGGAAGTGATATATCCTCTATTCCCATGTCTTGGCACTGGCTAGCAAATTTGATGATAGAAGCACAAGGAACAGACAGGCTGAAGCTCTTGCTGTCATCGTCAATGATACAGTGATCAAAGATGCAGGTGTTGATGAAAATGAGGCTGTCAATCTTGCTTCTGCATTGCTTAAAGCTGTCCTGCTCAAAGACTGAATTACAAAAGGCTACTGCTCTATCTCTCTTCTTCCCAATACAACTGGGTGTCGGAACGACACTGGGAGTGCAATTTTGCAGAGCTGAATAGTGTTGACTGTGCCAGGAGAATCCAAATTCATTGAGATTGCTTGTAAGCTGCAGGCCGTCATTGACATTTGCCTGAAAGTCGTCTGAGGGATTGCCATTGAAGTTTCCACATAGGCCACCTAATCTTTCCTTGTAGACTTCGGGCACCATTACTTCTAAGCGGTGACTTCCATCGTAGCTGACGGTCACTCCAAACTGCCTTATATGTAGTGTTGTGGCCACGCCTTGCTTCTGAATGGAGAAAATATCTTTGGATGGATTGCTGGGATAAATGTCTCCACCTTGCCACAGGATAACTGTTTGACTGAACGGGGGCACCTCTACGTAAACACCTCTGATGCAGGTTGCCTCACCGTTGCACTTCAGCTGGTGTGCATGCACTGCAAAGTCTTTACCCTCAAAGTCACTGGCAAAAGTATAGGTGCACTCTCCCTGAAAGTGATGGACCAGACCATCAAAGGTGGTGTAATGGGGATCTCCCCATGCTGAGCAAGTACCGACTATTGCCTCTTCTTCACCTAAAAGGTAAAAGACAAATTGATGCAACCATACAGATACCTTACTATATACTATATACAACATCTTCACTAGACTTTCACTTTTCAATAATGTATATAATATAACTTACTAATGCACTCATGAGGCATGAGGCATTTTCCTTGCCCATTCAAAACAGCTCCATCTGGACAGTAGCAGCCCTCCACACAACCCTGCACTCCTGCTAGGTCCTTGCATGTAGCTTCCACAAGTGGACCACAGCTTTGATAGGTCTTGTCAGCTGGACATATTGGCCCTATATACAAGGAAGCATCAGGCTATACTTTAAAACAATTATGTAATACATCATTACTCATCATATCATCGCCATTAAGATATTTACAATCAACAGTCATTGAAGGAATGACAAGATCTATTGATGCAATACAAATGTCCATTTTGAGAACACTATACACTACCTACAGATATACGTAGACACACTCATCATCACTTACTGCAGGCAGGAGGGGGAGCCCCTAGGGAAATGCCCTTGGCTCTGCAACTCTCTGCATAGGCTTTGATGACGATGCACCCACAGACATCTTCATCTTCACAGCTGCAATGGTCCAAAATGCAGTTCTGGTATGTCTGCTCCGATGGAATGCTGTTGAAACACGGGGAATAGGTTCCATTAATGTCACTGAGTATTGAGCAAAACTGCTCTGCCATTTTTTTGGATTCTTCCAAACAGTCCGGTGGAGGTGGAGGACAAGTGAAATTGCAGTCTACATTCTCCAAGGACACTCTGTATTCTTCCTCAAAGCGCTTCAGATGAGTGCGGTTCCCATCCATCAGACTGAACTCATTGGTAAGGTCACCATTGCAATCACCCAGGAGGCCACACAGCTTACCGCTGTAGCTGGCTGGCGTTGTTACTCTCAGGTAGTAGCGGCTAAAGCTAACCACTACATTGTAGTCGTAGAGTAGGACTGTAATTCTGCTGTTGCCAGAGGTCACTCCCAACTGAAATGGCTTGACATGGGATCCAGCGAGTGTCCAGCTGAGGGGAGAGCCCTTGAGGTGTACAGTCACATTGAGAGGTGGCACTTCCACCACGGCCTGGTCGATGCAGGTGGGTGTTCTGCGTCCTGAGCAGTGGTCGCTGGTAATGGAGTACACTGCAAAGGTCTCCTCTTTGCAATCTTTGGAGAAGATGTGAGAACAGTGATCAAACAGGTCGTATCGCAGGCCATCAAATGTCCAATAGTGGGGATCTCCAGAGGCAAGCCCAGAACAACCAGGACATTCTTCGGGCAGTATGCAACTGCCACTCCTCTCGTCCAGCACTTTTCCAAAAGGACAGAAGCAGCCTTGTTCCTCCAATGATGAGGTGGGATACAGATTATGACAGGAGGCTTGTGCTTGGCTGCTATTGCGGTACTCAAAGCCCTCTGAACAATCTGTAATTGATATATAGAAAATACACCATTCTGGTGGACCCTGAAACAAATTTTCTAACACTAGTCAACTGTAAAATGCTATATTAACCGTAACAACAGTTGAACTCTAAGTACGACTCCAAAAATACACCACTACCTACCTCTACAGTGAGATTCAGTTACACAATTTCCCTTGCTCTGTACGCCAGAAGTACAGAAGCATCCCGAATTACAGTAAGAGTAGTCTCCTTTGGGTTCATCACAGGATGGCTCTACTACGGGGCCACAAATTTCAAACTTCCTGTCAGGTGGACATGGTGGCACTATAGAGACAATTTAAAAAAGGAGTATGCACTCATAAAGAAACCTGCCACATATACGTAGTGCAAATTTCTTTGCAAGATTGTTATTTGCTACAGGAGCGGTCAGTGAATTGATTCTCACGACATACATGCATTCATGGTGGTGCAAATGGTGTATTACATTTTTCATGCGTGTTTCCATGAGTTCAACTCACAGCAAGCATTAGGAAGTGATATATCCTCTATTCCCATGTCTTGGCACTGGCTAGCAAATTTGATGATAGAAGCACAAGGAACAGACAGGCTGAAGCTCTTGCTGTCATCGTCAATGATACAGTGATCAAAGATGCAGGTGTTGATGAAAATGAGGCTGTCAATCTTGCTTCTACATTGCTTAAAGCTATCCTGCTCAAAGACTGAATTACAAAAGGCTACTGCTCTATCTCTCTTCTTCCCAATACAACTGGGTGTCGGAACGACACTGGGAGTACAATTTTGCAGAGCTGAATAGTGTTGACTGCGCCAGGAGAATCCAAATTCATTGAGATTGCTTGTAAGCTGCAGGCCGTCATTGACATTTGCCTGAAAGTCGTCTGAGGGATTGCCATTGAAGTTTCCACATAGGCCACCTAATCTTTCCTTGTAGACTTCGGGCACCATTACTTCTAAGCGGTGACTTCCATCGTAGCTGACGGTCACTCCAAACTGCCTTATATGTAGTGTTGTGGCCACGCCTTGCTTCTGAATGGAGAAAATATCTTTGGATGGATTGCTGGGATAAATGTCTCCACCTTGCCACAGGATAACTGTTTGACTGAACGGGGGCACCTCTACGTAAACACCTCTGATGCAGGTTGCCTCACCGTTGCACTTCAGCTGGTGTGTATGCACTGCAAAGTCTTTACCCTCAAAGTCACTGGCAAAAGTATAGGTGCACTCTCCCTGAAAGTGATGGACCAGACCATCAAAGGTGGTGTAATGGGGATCTCCCCATGCTGAGCAAGTACCGACTATTGCCTCTTCTTCACCTAAAAGGTAAAAGACAAATTGATGCAACCATACAGATACCTTACTATATACTATATACAACATCTTCACTAGACTTTCACTTTTCAATAATGTATATAATGTAACTTACTAATGCACTCATGAGGCATGAGGCATTTTCCTTGCCCATTCAAAACAGCTCCATCTGGACAGTAGCAGCCCTCCACACAACCCTGCACTCCTGCTAGGTCCTTGCATGTAGCTTCCACAAGTGGACCACAGCTTTGATAGGTCTTGTCAGCTGGACATATTGGCCCTATATACAAGGAAGCATCAGGCTATACACATCATATTATCATTAAGATATTTACAATCAACAGTCATTGAAGGAATGACAAGATCTATTGATGCAATACAAATGTCCATTTTGAGAACACTATACACTACCTACAGATATACGTAGACACACTCATCATCACTTACTGCAGGCAGGAGGGGGAGCCCCTAGGGAAATGCCCTTGGCTCTGCAACTCTCTGCATAGGCTTTGATGACGATGCACCCACAGACATCTTCATCTTCACAGCTGCAATGGTCCAAAATGCAGTTCTGGTATGACTGCTCTGGAGGAATGCTGTTGAAACACGGGGAATAGGTTCCATTAATGTCACTGAGTATTGAGCAAAACTGCTCTGCCATTTTCCTGGATTCTTCCAAACAGTCCGGTGGAGGTGGAGGACAAGTGAAATTGCAGTCTACATTCTCCAAGGACACTCTGTATTCTTCCTCAAAGCGCTTCAGATGAGTGCGGTTCCCATCCATCAGACTGAACTCATTGGTAAGGTCACCATTGCAATCACCCAGGAGGCCACACAGCTTACCGCTGTAGCTGGCTGGCGTTGTTACTCTCAGGTAGTAGCGGCTAAAGCTAACCACTACATTGTAGTCGTAGAGTAGGACCGTAATTCTGCTGTTGCCAGAGGTCACTCCCAACTGAAATGGCTTGACATGGGATCCAGCGAGTGTCCAGCTGAGGGGAGAGCCCTTGAGGTGTACAGTCACATTGAGAGGTGGCACTTCCACCACGGCCTGGTCGATGCAGGTGGGTGTTCTGCGTCCTGAGCAGTGGTCGCTGGTAATGGAGTACACTGCAAAGGTCTCCTCTTTGCAATCTTTGGAGAAGATGTGAGAACAGTGATCAAACAGGTCGTATCGCAGGCCATCAAATGTCCAATAGTGGGGATCTCCAGAGGCAAGTCCAGAACAACCAGGACATTCTTCAGGTGGTATGCAACTGCCACTCCTCTCGTCCAGCACTTTTCCAACAGGACAGAAGCAGCCTTGTTCCTCCAATGATGAGGTGGGATACAGATTATGACAGGAGGCTTGTGCTTGGCTGCTATTGCGGTACTCAAAGCCCTCTGAACAATCTGTAATTGATATATAGAAAATACACCATTCTGGTGGACCCTGAAACAAATTTTCTAACCCTAGTCAACTGTAAAATGCTATATTAACCGTAACAACTGTTGAACTCTAAGTACGACTCCAAAAATACACCACTACCTACCTCTGCAGTGAGATTCAGTTACACAATTGCCCTTGCTCTGTGTGCCAGAAGTACAGAAGCATCCCGAATTACAGTAAGAGTAGTCTCCTTTGGGTTCATCACAGGATGGCTCTACTACGGGGCCGCAAATTTCAAACCTCCTGTCAGGTGGACATGGTGGCACTACATAGACAATTTAAAAAAGGAGTATGCACTCATAAAGAAACCTGCCACATATACGTAGTGCAAATTTCTTTGCAAGATTGCTATTTGCTACAGGAGCGGTCAGTGAATTGATTCTCACGACATACATGCATTCATGGTGGTGCAAATGGTGTATTACATTTTTCATGCGTGTTTCCATGAGTTCAACTCACAACAAGCATTAGGAAGTGATATATCCTCTATTCCCATGTCTTGGCACTGGCTAGCAAATTTGATGATAGAAGCACAAGGAACAGACAGGCTGAAGCTCTTGCTGTCATCGTCAATGATACAGTGATCAAAGATGCAGGTGTTGATGAAAATGAGGCTGTCAATCTTGCTTCTACATTGCTTAAAGCTATCCTGCTCAAAGACTGAATTACAAAAGGCTACTGCTCTATCTCTCTTCTTCCCTATACAACGGGGTGTCGGAACGACACTGGGAGTACAATTTTGCAGAGCTGAATAGTGTTGACTGTGCCAGGAGAATCCAAATTCATTGAGATTGCTTGTAAGCTGCAGGCCGTCATTGACATTTGCCTGAAAGTCGTCTGAGGGATTGCCATTGAAGTTTCCACATAGGCCACCTAATCTTTCCTTGTAGACTTCGGGCACCATTACTTCTAAGCGGTGACTTCCATCGTAGCTGACGGTCACTCCAAACTGCCTTATATGTAGTGTTGTGGCCACGCCTTGCTTCTGAATGGAGAAAATATCTTTGGATGGATTGCTGGGATAAATGTCTCCACCTTGCCACAGGATAACTGTTTGACTGAACGGGGGCACCTCTACGTAAACACCTCTGATGCAGGTTGCCTCACCGTTGCACTTCAGCTGGTGTGTATGCACTGCAAAGTCTTTACCCTCAAAGTCACTGGCAAAAGTATAGGTGCACTCTCCCTGAAAGTGATGGACCAGACCATCAAAGGTGGTGTAATGGGGATCTCCCCATGCTGAGCAAGTACCGACTATTGCCTCTTCTTCACCTAAAAGGTAAAAGACAAATTGATGCAACCATACAGATACCTTACTATATACTATATACAACATCTTCACTAGACTTTCACTTTTCAATAATGTATATAATGTAACTTACTAATGCACTCATGAGGCATGAGGCATTTTCCTTGCCCATTCAAAACAGCTCCATCTGGACAGTAGCAGCCCTCCACACAACCCTGCACTCCTGCTAGGTCCTTGCATGTAGCTTCCACAAGTGGACCACAGCTTTGATAGGTCTTGTCAGCTGGACATATTGGCCCTATATACAAGGAAGCATCAGGCTATACACATCATATTATCATTAAGATATTTACAATCAACAGTCATTGAAGGAATGACAAGATCTATTGATGCAATACAAATGTCCATTTTGAGAACACTATACACTACCTACAGATATACGTAGACACACTCATCATCACTTACTGCAGGCAGGAGGGGGAGCCCCTAGGGAAATGCCCTTGGCTCTGCAACTCTCTGCATAGGCTTTGATGACGATGCACCCACAGACATCTTCATCTTCACAGCTGCAATGGTCCAAAATGCAGTTCTGGTATGACTGCTCTGGAGGAATGCTGTTGAAACACGGGGAATAGGTTCCATTAATGTCACTGAGTATTGAGCAAAACTGCTCTGCCATTTTCCTGGATTCTTCCAAACAGGGCGGTGGAGGTGGAGGACAAGTGAAATTGCAGTCTACATTCTCCAAGGACACTCTGTATTCTTCCTCAAAGCGCTTCAGATGAGTCCGGTTCCCATCCATCAGACTGAACTCATTGGTAAGGTCACCATTGCAATCACCCAGGAGGCCACACAGCTTACCGCTGTAGCTGGCTGGCGTTGTTACTCTCAGGTAGTAGCGGCCAAAGCTAACCACTACATTGTAGTCGTAGAGTTGGACCGTTATTCTGCTGTTGCCAGAGGTCACTCCCAACTGAAATGGCTTGACATGGGATCCAGCGAGTGTCCAGCTGAGGGGAGAGCCCCTGAGGTGTACAGTCACATTGAGAGGTGGCACTTCCACCACCGCCTGGTCGATGCAGGTGGGTGTTCTGCGTCCTGAGCAGTGGTCGCTGGTAATGGAGTAAACTGCAAAGGTCTCCTCTTTGCAATCTTTGGAGAAGATGTGAGAACAGTGATCAAACAGGTCGTATCGCAGGCCATCAAATGTCCAATAGTGGGGATCTCCAGAGGCAAGCCCAGAACAACCAGGACATTCTTCGGGCAGTATGCAACTGCCACTCCTCTCGTCCAGCACTTTTCCAACAGGACAGAAGCAGCCTTGTTCCTCCAATGATGAGGTGGGATACAGATTATGACAGGAGGCTTGTGCTTGGCTGCTATTGCGGTACTCAAAGCCCTCTGAACAATCTGTAATTGATATATAGAAAATACACCATTCTGGTGGACCCTGAAACAAATTTTCTAACCCTAGTCAACTGTAAAATGCTATATTAACCGTAACAACAGTTGAACTCTAAGTACGACTCCAAAAATACACCACTACCTACCTCTGCAGTGAGATTCAGTTACACAATTGCCCTTGCTCTGTGTGCCAGAAGTACAGAAGCATCCCGAATTACAGTAAGAGTAGTCTCCTTTGGGTTCATCACAGGATGGCTCTACTACGGGGCCGCAAATTTCAAACCTCCTGTCAGGTGGACATGGTGGCACTACATAGACAATTTAAAAAAGGAGTATGCACTCATAAAGAAACCTGCCACATATACGTAGTGCAAATTTCTTTGCAAGATTGCTATTTGCTACAGGAGCGGTCAGTGAATTGATTCTCACGACATACATGCATTCATGGTGGTGCAAATGGTGTATTACATTTTTCATGCGTGTTTCCATGAGTTCAACTCACAACAAGCATTAGGAAGTGATATATCCTCTATTCCCATGTCTTGGCACTGGCTAGCAAATTTGATGATAGAAGCACAAGGAACAGACAGGCTGAAGCTCTTGCTGTCATCGTCAATGATACAGTGATCAAAGATGCAGGTGTTGATGAAAATGAGGCTGTCAATCCTGCTTCTACATTGCTTAAAGCTATCCTGCTCAAAGACTGAATTACAAAAGGCTACTGCTCTATCTCTCTTCTTCCCTATACAACGGGGTGTCGGAACGACACTGGGAGTACAATTTTGCAGAGCTGAATAGTGTTGACTGTGCCAGGAGAATCCAAATTCATTGAGATTGCTTGTAAGCTGCAGGCCGTCATTGACATTTGCCTGAAAGTCGTCTGAGGGATTGCCATTGAAGTTTCCACATAGGCCACCTAATCTTTCCTTGTAGACTTCGGGCACCATTACTTCTAAGCGGTGACTTCCATCGTAGCTGACGGTCACTCCAAACTGCCTTATATGTAGTGTTGTGGCCACGCCTTGCTTCTGAATGGAGAAAATATCTTTGGATGGATTGCTGGGATAAATGTCTCCACCTTGCCACAGGATAACTGTTTGACTGAACGGGGGCACCTCTACGTAAACACCTCTGATGCAGGTTGCCTCACCGTTGCACTTCAGCTGGTGTGTATGCACTGCAAAGTCTTTACCCTCAAAGTCACTGGCAAAAGTATAGGTGCACTCTCCCTGAAAGTGATGGACCAGACCATCAAAGGTGGTGTAATGGGGATCTCCCCATGCTGAGCAAGTACCGACTATTGCCTCTTCTTCACCTAAAAGGTAAAAGACAAATTGATGCAACCATACAGATACCTTACTATATACTATATACAACATCTTCACTAGACTTTCACTTTTCAATAATGTATATAATGTAACTTACTAATGCACTCATGAGGCATGAGGCATTTTCCTTGCCCATTCAAAACAGCTCCATCTGGACAGTAGCAGCCCTCCACACAACCCTGCACTCCTGCTAGGTCCTTGCATGTAGCTTCCACAAGTGGACCACAGCTTTGATAGGTCTTGTCAGCTGGACATATTGGCCCTATATACAAGGAAGCATCAGGCTATACACATCATATTATCATTAAGATATTTACAATCAACAGTCATTGAAGGAATGACAAGATCTATTGATGCAATACAAATGTCCATTTTGAGAACACTATACACTACCTACAGATATACGTAGACACACTCATCATCACTTACTGCAGGCAGGAGGGGGAGCCCCTAGGGAAATGCCCTTGGCTCTGCAACTCTCTGCATAGGCTTTGATGACGATGCACCCACAGACATCTTCATCTTCACAGCTGCAATGGTCCAAAATGCAGTTCTGGTATGACTGCTCTGGAGGAATGCTGTTGAAACACGGGGAATAGGTTCCATTAATGTCACTGAGTATTGAGCAAAACTGCTCTGCCATTTTCCTGGATTCTTCCAAACAGTCCGGTGGAGGTGGAGGACAAGTGAAATTGCAGTCTACATTCTCCAAGGACACTCTGTATTCTTCCTCAAAGCGCTTCAGATGAGTGCGGTTCCCATCCATCAGACTGAACTCATTGGTAAGGTCACCATTGCAATCACCCAGGAGGCCACACAGCTTACCGCTGTAGCTGGCTGGCGTTGTTACTCTCAGGTAGTAGCGGCCAAAGCTAACCACTACATTGTAGTCGTAGAGTTGGACCGTTATTCTGCTGTTGCCAGAGGTCACTCCCAACTGAAATGGCTTGACATGGGATCCAGCGAGTGTCCAGCTGAGGGGAGAGCCCCTGAGGTGTACAGTCACATTGAGAGGTGGCACTTCCACCACCGCCTGGTCGATGCAGGTGGGTGTTCTGCGTCCTGAGCAGTGGTCGCTGGTAATGGAGTACACTGCAAAGGTCTCCTCTTTGCAATCTTTGGAGAAGATGTGAGAACAGTGATCAAACAGGTCGTATCGCAGGCCATCAAATGTCCAATAGTGGGGATCTCCAGAGGCAAGTCCAGAACAACCAGGACATTCTTCGGGCAGTATGCAACTGCCACTCCTCTCGTCCAGCACTTTTCCAAAAGGACAGAAGCAGCCTTGTTCCTCCAATGATGAGGTGGGATACAGATTATGACAGGAGGCTTGTGCTTGGCTGCTATTGCGGTACTCAAAGCCCTCTGAACAATCTGTAATTGATATATAGAAAATACACCATTCTGGTGGACCCTGAAACAAATTTTCTAACCCTAGTCAACTGTAAAATGCTATATTAACCGTAACAACAGTTGAACTCTAAGTACGACTCCAAAAATACACCACTACCTACCTCTACAGTGAGATTCAGTTACACAATTTCCCTTGCTCTGTACGCCAGAAGTACAGAAGCATCCCGAATTACAGTAAGAGTAGTCTCCTTTGGGTTCATCACAGGATGGCTCTACTACGGGGCCACAAATTTCAAACTTCCTGTCAGGTGGACATGGTGGCACTATAGAGACAATTTAAAAAAGGAGTATGCACTCATAAAGAAACCTGCCACATATACGTAGTGCAAATTTCTTTGCAAGATTGTTATTTGCTACAGGAGCGGTCAGTGAATTGATTCTCACGACATACATGCATTCATGGTGGTGCAAATGGTGTATTACATTTTTCATGCGTGTTTCCATGAGTTCAACTCACAGCAAGCATTAGGAAGTGATATATCCTCTATTCCCATGTCTTGGCACTGGCTAGCAAATTTGATGATAGAAGCACAAGGAACAGACAGGCTGAAGCTCTTGCTGTCATCGTCAATGATACAGTGATCAAAGATGCAGGTGTTGATGAAAATGAGGCTGTCAATCTTGCTTCTACATTGCTTAAAGCTATCCTGCTCAAAGACTGAATTACAAAAGGCTACTGCTCTATCTCTCTTCTTCCCAATACAACTGGGTGTCGGAACGACACTGGGAGTACAATTTTGCAGAGCTGAATAGTGTTGACTGCGCCAGGAGAATCCAAATTCATTGAGATTGCTTGTAAGCTGCAGGCCGTCATTGACATTTGCCTGAAAGTCGTCTGAGGGATTGCCATTGAAGTTTCCACATAGGCCACCTAATCTTTCCTTGTAGACTTCGGGCACCATTACTTCTAAGCGGTGACTTCCATCGTAGCTGACGGTCACTCCAAACTGCCTTATATGTAGTGTTGTGGCCACGCCTTGCTTCTGAATGGAGAAAATATCTTTGGATGGATTGCTGGGATAAATGTCTCCACCTTGCCACAGGATAACTGTTTGACTGAACGGGGGCACCTCTACGTAAACACCTCTGATGCAGGTTGCCTCACCGTTGCACTTCAGCTGGTGTGTATGCACTGCAAAGTCTTTACCCTCAAAGTCACTGGCAAAAGTATAGGTGCACTCTCCCTGAAAGTGATGGACCAGACCATCAAAGGTGGTGTAATGGGGATCTCCCCATGCTGAGCAAGTACCGACTATTGCCTCTTCTTCACCTAAAAGGTAAAAGACAAATTGATGCAACCATACAGATACCTTACTATATACTATATACAACATCTTCACTAGACTTTCACTTTTCAATAATGTATATAATGTAACTTACTAATGCACTCATGAGGCATGAGGCATTTTCCTTGCCCATTCAAAACAGCTCCATCTGGACAGTAGCAGCCCTCCACACAACCCTGCACTCCTGCTAGGTCCTTGCATGTAGCTTCCACAAGTGGACCACAGCTTTGATAGGTCTTGTCAGCTGGACATATTGGCCCTATATACAAGGAAGCATCAGGCTATACACATCATATTATCATTAAGATATTTACAATCAACAGTCATTGAAGGAATGACAAGATCTATTGATGCAATACAAATGTCCATTTTGAGAACACTATACACTACCTACAGATATACGTAGACACACTCATCATCACTTACTGCAGGCAGGAGGGGGAGCCCCTAGGGAAATGCCCTTGGCTCTGCAACTCTCTGCATAGGCTTTGATGACGATGCACCCACAGACATCTTCATCTTCACAGCTGCAATGGTCCAAAATGCAGTTCTGGTATGACTGCTCTGGAGGAATGCTGTTGAAACACGGGGAATAGGTTCCATTAATGTCACTGAGTATTGAGCAAAACTGCTCTGCCATTTTCCTGGATTCTTCCAAACAGTCCGGTGGAGGTGGAGGACAAGTGAAATTGCAGTCTACATTCTCCAAGGACACTCTGTATTCTTCCTCAAAGCGCTTCAGATGAGTGCGGTTCCCATCCATCAGACTGAACTCATTGGTAAGGTCACCATTGCAATCACCCAGGAGGCCACACAGCTTACCGCTGTAGCTGGCTGGCGTTGTTACTCTCAGGTAGTAGCGGCTAAAGCTAACCACTACATTGTAGTCGTAGAGTAGGACCGTAATTCTGCTGTTGCCAGAGGTCACTCCCAACTGAAATGGCTTGACATGGGATCCAGCGAGTGTCCAGCTGAGGGGAGAGCCCTTGAGGTGTACAGTCACATTGAGAGGTGGCACTTCCACCACGGCCTGGTCGATGCAGGTGGGTGTTCTGCGTCCTGAGCAGTGGTCGCTGGTAATGGAGTACACTGCAAAGGTCTCCTCTTTGCAATCTTTGGAGAAGATGTGAGAACAGTGATCAAACAGGTCGTATCGCAGGCCATCAAATGTCCAATAGTGGGGATCTCCAGAGGCAAGCCCAGAACAACCAGGACATTCTTCGGGCAGTATGCAACTGCCACTCCTCTCGTCCAGCACTTTTCCAACAGGACAGAAGCAGCCTTGTTCCTCCAATGATGAGGTGGGATACAGATTATGACAGGAGGCTTGTGCTTGGCTGCTATTGCGGTACTCAAAGCCCTCTGAACAATCTGTAATTGATATATAGAAAATACACCATTCTGGTGGACCCTGAAACAAATTTTCTAACCCTAGTCAACTGTAAAATGCTATATTAACCGTAACAACAGTTGAACTCTAAGTACGACTCCAAAAATACACCACTACCTACCTCTGCAGTGAGATTCAGTTACACAATTGCCCTTGCTCTGTGTGCCAGAAGTACAGAAGCATCCCGAATTACAGTAAGAGTAGTCTCCTTTGGGTTCATCACAGGATGGCTCTACTACGGGGCCGCAAATTTCAAACCTCCTGTCAGGTGGACATGGTGGCACTACATAGACAATTTAAAAAAGGAGTATGCACTCATAAAGAAACCTGCCACATATACGTAGTGCAAATTTCTTTGCAAGATTGCTATTTGCTACAGGAGCGGTCAGTGAATTGATTCTCACGACATACATGCATTCATGGTGGTGCAAATGGTGTATTACATTTTTCATGCGTGTTTCCATGAGTTCAACTCACAACAAGCATTAGGAAGTGATATATCCTCTATTCCCATGTCTTGGCACTGGCTAGCAAATTTGATGATAGAAGCACAAGGAACAGACAGGCTGAAGCTCTTGCTGTCATCGTCAATGATACAGTGATCAAAGATGCAGGTGTTGATGAAAATGAGGCTGTCAATCTTGCTTCTACATTGCTTAAAGCTATCCTGCTCAAAGACTGAATTACAAAAGGCTACTGCTCTATCTCTCTTCTTCCCTATACAACGGGGTGTCGGAACGACACTGGGAGTACAATTTTGCAGAGCTGAATAGTGTTGACTGTGCCAGGAGAATCCAAATTCATTGAGATTGCTTGTAAGCTGCAGGCCGTCATTGACATTTGCCTGAAAGTCGTCTGAGGGATTGCCATTGAAGTTTCCACATAGGCCACCTAATCTTTCCTTGTAGACTTCGGGCACCATTACTTCTAAGCGGTGACTTCCATCGTAGCTGATGGTCACTCCAAACTGCCTTATATGTAGTGTTGTGGCCACGCCTTGCTTCTGAATGGAGAAAATATCTTTGGATGGATTGCTGGGATAAATGTCTCCACCTTGCCACAGGATAACTGTTTGACTGAACGGGGGCACCTCTACGTAAACACCTCTGATGCAGGTTGCCTCACCGTTGCACTTCAGCTGGTGTGTATGCACTGCAAAGTCTTTACCCTCAAAGTCACTGGCAAAAGTATAGGTGCACTCTCCCTGAAAGTGATGGACCAGACCATCAAAGGTGGTGTAATGGGGATCTCCCCATGCTGAGCAAGTACCGACTATTGCCTCTTCTTCACCTAAAAGGTAAAAGACAAATTGATGCAACCATACAGATACCTTACTATATACTATATACAACATCTTCACTAGACTTTCACTTTTCAATAATGTATATAATGTAACTTACTAATGCACTCATGAGGCATGAGGCATTTTCCTTGCCCATTCAAAACAGCTCCATCTGGACAGTAGCAGCCCTCCACACAACCCTGCACTCCTGCTAGGTCCTTGCATGTAGCTTCCACAAGTGGACCACAGCTTTGATAGGTCTTGTCAGCTGGACATATTGGCCCTATATACAAGGAAGCATCAGGCTATACACATCATATTTTATCATTAAGATATTTACAATCAACAGTCATTGAAGGAATGACAAGATCTATTGATGCAATACAAATGTCCATTTTGAGAACACTATACACTACCTACAGATATACGTAGACACACTCATCATCACTTACTGCAGGCAGGAGGGGGAGCCCCTAGGGAAATGCCCTTGGCTCTGCAACTCTCTGCATAGGCTTTGATGACGATGCACCCACAGACATCTTCATCTTCACAGCTGCAATGGTCCAAAATGCAGTTCTGGTATGACTGCTCTGGAGGAATGCTGTTGAAACACGGGGAATAGGTTCCATTAATGTCACTGAGTATTGAGCAAAACTGCTCTGCCATTTTCCTGGATTCTTCCAAACAGGGCGGTGGAGGTGGAGGACAAGTGAAATTGCAGTCTACATTCTCCAAGGACACTCTGTATTCTTCCTCAAAGCGCTTCAGATGAGTCCGGTTCCCATCCATCAGACTGAACTCATTGGTAAGGTCACCATTGCAATCACCCAGGAGGCCACACAGCTTACTGCTGTAGCTGGCTGGCGTTGTTACTCTCAGGTAGTAGCGGCCAAAGCTAACCACTACATTGTAGTCGTAGAGTTGGACCGTAATTCTGCTGTTGCCAGAGGTCACTCCCAACTGAAATGGCTTGACATGGGATCCAGCGAGTGTCCAGCTGAGGGGAGAGCCCTTGAGGTGTACAGTCACATTGAGAGGTGGCACTTCCACCACCGCCTGGTCGATGCAGGTGGGTGTTCTGCGTCCTGAGCAGTGGTCGCTGGTAATGGAGTACACTGCAAAGGTCTCCTCTTTGCAATCTTTGGAGAAGATGTGAGAACAGTGATCAAACAGGTCGTATCGCAGGCCATCAAATGTCCAATAGTGGGGATCTCCAGAGGCAAGTCCAGAACAACCAGGACATTCTTCGGGCAGTATGCAACTGCCACTCCTCTCGTCCAGCACTTTTCCAAAAGGACAGAAGCAGCCTTGTTCCTCCAATGATGAGGTGGGATACAGATTATGACAGGAGGCTTGTGCTTGGCTGCTATTGCGGTACTCAAAGCCCTCTGAACAATCTGTAATTGATATATAGAAAATACACCATTCTGGTGGACCCTGAAACAAATTTTCTAACCCTAGTCAACTGTAAAATGCTATATTAACCGTAACAACAGTTGAACTCTAAGTACGACTCCAAAAATACACCACTACCTACCTCTACAGTGAGATTCAGTTACACAATTGCCCTTGCTCTGTGTGCCAGAAGTACAGAAGCATCCCGAATTACAGTAAGAGTAGTCTCCTTTGGGTTCATCACAGGATGGCTCTACTACGGGGCCGCAAATTTCAAACCTCCTGTCAGGTGGACATGGTGGCACTACATAGACAATTTAAAAAAGGAGTATGCACTCATAAAGAAACCTGCCACATATACGTAGTGCAAATTTCTTTGCAAGATTGCTATTTGCTACAGGAGCGGTCAGTGAATTGATTCTCACGACATACATGCATTCATGGTGGTGCAAATGGTGTATTACATTTTTCATGCGTGTTTCCATGAGTTCAACTCACAGCAAGCATTAGGAAGTGATATATCCTCTATTCCCATGTCTTGGCACTGGCTAGCAAATTTGATGATAGAAGCACAAGGAACAGACAGGCTGAAGCTCTTGCTGTCATCGTCAATGATACAGTGATCAAAGATGCAGGTGTTGATGAAAATGAGGTTGTCAATCTTGCTTCTGCATTGCTTAAAGCTGTCCTGCTCAAAGACTGAATTACAAAAGGCTACTGCTCTATCCCTCTTTTCCCCCATACAACTGGGTGTCGGAACGACACTGGGAGTGCACTTTTGCAGAGCTGAATAGTGTTCACTGCGCCAGGAGAATCCAAATTCATTGAGATTGCTTGTAAGCTGCAGGCCATCATTGACTTTTGCCTGAAAGTCGTCTGAGGGATTGCCATTAAAGTTTCCACAGAGGCCACCTAATCTTTCCCTGTAGATTTCAGGCACTATTACTTCCAAGCGGTGACTTCCATCGTAGCTGACGGTCACTCCAAATGGCCTCAAATGTAGTGTTGTAGCCATGCCTTGCTTCTGAATGGAGAAAATATCTTTGGATGGATTGCTGGGATAAATGTATCCACCTTGCCACAGAGTAACTGTTTGACTGAACGGGGGCACCTCTACGTAAACACCTTTGATGCAGGTTGCCTCACCGTTGCACTTCAGCTGGTGTGCATGCACTGCAAAGTCTTTACCCTCAAAGTCACTGGCAAAAGTATAGGTGCACTCTCCTTGAAAGTGATGGACCAGACCATCAAAGGTGGTGTAATGGGGATCTCCCCATGCTGAGCATAACTGATTCTTTGAGTTAATCGTTTCTAATAGAAGAGAAATGTTTTTTATAATAAAATTATTGTAGAATTATTCCAAAACCTATTCTTGTTTTATTTTGTATTCTTCCTATTCTGATCTACTGTAGGCATCCATTTTCAATACAAAGGAATTTGGTTCTATTATAAGTAATATATATAATAAAATTATTACTAAATTTTCTTTGTAAGAAAACACATTTCTATAGTGGTATTAACAGGATGCCTTTTATACATAATAGTGTATACATGCCAATATATTAGTGTTTTCTAGATTATTTATTATATATATATTTAATATCTAGTTTAACTATCACAATTTGTGGTACGTTCCAATTGTTGGACACTCAAAAGAAGCATTATCCATCTAGTTAGTCCTTTACGTATACTATGTGTATGACTTATTGTATGTGTAAGTCTATGTACTAATGTTAATCATGCAACCCCATATTATTATAATTATATTGCCATGCAATTAAGCTGATTTCTCCATCTTGGATTTGATAAATACGTATATATAGCTTTAGAGGATCAATTATTTACGTTCAATGTATAATTAACCAATTGGAAAATTGCTTATTTCAGAAGTTCTTACCTGGGAGCGTGACACTTTTAGACATACTGAAAGGTCCTCTACCCACCACAGTTTCTGCAGCAACTTTAATAGAGTAAGTATCAAAGAGTGGGATATTGAAAACTTGAATTGAATTTGTTGTTGATGTCGCATTATGCATATAGCCAGTTAAATTTTGTGCTGTAATGATCACCCGATAGTATAGAATGATCCCATTTTGATCTAAATATGGCGGAGGTTCCCAGGAGAATATGACCGAATCTCCAAAAACAGCAATAATTGTTATATTTCTTGGACTTGAAGCAGGTACTACACAAAGTAAACCGTACAATCACATATATACAGTACAAGTTACAATAGTAATCTAATCTAATATAATATAAATAATTCATATGGCTCCAGGAAAGGACCTAACAACAGAATGGGCTTAGTATCATAAAGTTTAGGGTATAAAACGCGTTTTAAATTAAGGGATTTTTTATTTAGGTCTCCGTTTGTTAGAAAATGGAGGACAAAGACACGAACTAGAGAAACATCACAATGCATCACCAGATTGCACAATCGTAACCTTGAATTCTTCATTATATCTTGATTATTTTGCTCATTTAATTAACCAAAACTTCGCCAGACGTTTGTCATACACATGTACCATGATATATGTTCGTTTCACAGCTATCTGACAAATTGAATTTTTTATCAATATAACCCATGGTTTGAATATAAATTTCCCATAGGTTTTCTATAGTCCTATGGCCTTTTATATGCAGACTTTGTCCTCCGTTTTCTAACAAACTGAGGCCTAAATAAAAAATCCCTTAATTTAAAATGAGTTTTATACCCTAAACTTTATGATAATAACCATTCTGTTTCTAGGTCCATTCTTGGAGTCATATGAATTGTTTAATTATATTATTATTTATTAATTTAGATTACCTTAGTATATTGTAACTTGCAATTGCACTGTATATATAGGTATCAGAATATCAAACAGTTTCGAATTCGTGTTTACTTACTTCCTTCAAGTGTTCTTTTAACTCTAAGTCCTTCAATACCTCCTCCGGATGCAGTAAAGGCTTGAATTGATACATTATACTCTGTGTAAGCATTGAGGTTGCCAAGCTCTATCTGGTAACTTCCTGATGCATTAGGGGTTATATTGACTGAAATATCATCCGTTACATCAAAGGAAGGATGGTAACTTATCTCAAAATACAACAGAACACCATTTATGGTATAAGGATCTCTCCAAGAGACTTGAAGGATGTCTGATGAGGTTGCTATTAAAGTGAAGTTTACAACTGGACCAGGAACTACATAGGTTTGTGTGAGACAATACATTTAACAGTGACCTCTTGGATTGAATCAAAACATGTTTCATACCATCTTCCTCTGTTCTTCTAGTGATTGCATCACTAAAAGGGCCTCTACCAACTGAAGTTGACACAGCTACACTTATAGTGTAATTAGTGAATGCTGTCAGCTTAGAAAGGACCCTACTCCTCTCGCCATCAGATACAACAATATCATCCTCATCTACTCTTACAGTGTAGTTGACAATCATACCATTGATGTCGCATGGAAGTGGGTCTGTCCATGACACATTGATGGATGTAGATGACAGTACCATAGCTGTTACTACTGGTGGACTAGATGGACCTAAAGTACGTATAACAATGAAAAGTAATTAATAAGTAGATATAATTCTGGTATCAAGTATCAGGTAACAGTATACTCATACTAGTACAGTACTTAACCCAATGTGACTATTTTGCATGAAGCTCAATAAATTACTAAGACAACATTAAAGTTGAGCATCTGTTGTGTTACAGAGAGCTGTTAACACAAAATCAAAGGTCGGGTTCTTTAATTTGCCAGAATGTACGTATATGCCTTCATTCAATGTCCTTGAGCTTGAGGTGTGTTGACTCAGGTCACATCCTTGAAAAACAAGAATACCAATGTCCACAGTCTTGTAGAAGAACTGTGATACAACAGCTCCTCAAAGCGTTAGCTGTTTTTGATATTCTGCTGTCAAGGCATTCAGGCTCACAATATTAAGGTAAAAGGTTCTGCCAACATTGCATATTTGTGCAAGCTTGAAACACCCACCTCGCCTTCACTGTTTAAATATTTTTCTATAACATTATCACTGTGATCGTCTGCCATTTATTTATAATTAAAATAATAACAATTTTATCTTCATCACAAAAGAATATGAAAATAAAGCATACTTTTAGTTGATTGCTAGTCAGTGGAATGCATTGCCCAGGTGATCAAGAAAGCTAACAATTTCAATCTATTTAAAAAATCCATAATTCCATGTGGCCTAATTAACAATATTTTCACTGTATAACTACATACGTATGTGTATGCACTATGTATGTATAGTGAGACTATTGTAAAGTAGCCTATCCAGACTACCCCTGCTAAAATAAGGTTGACTGATAATTGTGAGTCGTATAAAACTTACTACTTTCAGAAGTATTTGCTGTAACATAAACAGCTTCACTCTCTCTAACACCATTCATTACCATCACAGAGAAAACATAGTTTGTGGCTTCTTCAAGATCCACAAATGTATATGTAAAATCATCCCTTGTGAGCATTATCTCAAAGGAAGACACATTTCCACTGCAAGGAATGGTCTGGTTGTATGATACATTGTAACTTGCAATAATTCCCTGAGGATCTAATGGGGCCTGCCATGACAATGTGGCAGTTGTAGATGTAACCATCGATATTACCACATTCATAGGTGGATCGGGTGCTATGTTTAAAGAAAATAGATAAATCAGCATGATGAAAAAGGTACCAGAATATCAAACAGTTTCGTGTTTACTTACTTCCTTCAAGTGTTCTTTCAACTCTAAGTTCTTCAATACCTCCTCCAGCTACAGTAAAGGCTTGAATTGATACATTATACTCTGTGTAAGCAATGAGGTTGGCAAGCTCTATCTGGTAACTTCCTGATGCATTAGGGGTTATATTGACTGAAATACCATCCGTTACATCAAAGGAAGGATGGTAACTTATCTCAAAATACAACAGAACACCATTTATGGTAGAAGGATCTCTCCAAGAGACTTGAAGGATGTCTGATGAGGTTGCTATTAAATTGAAGTTTACAACTGGACCAGGAACTACATAGGTTTGTATGAGACAATACATTTAACAGTGGCCTCTTGGATTGAATCAAAACATGTTTCATACCATCTTCCTCTGTTCTTTTAGTGATTGCATCACTAAAAGGGCCTCTTCCAACTGAAGTTGACACAGCTACACTTATAGTGTAATTAGTGAATGCTGTCAGCTTAGAAAGGACCCTACTCCTCTCGCCATCAGATACAACAATATCATCCTCATCTACTCTTACAGTGTAGTTGACAATCATACCATTGATGTCGCATGGAAGTGGGTCTGTCCATGACACATTGATGGATGTAGATGACAGTACCATAGCTGTTACTACTGGTGGACTAGATGGACCTAAAGTACGTATAACAATGAAAAGTAATTAATAAGTAGATATAATTCTGGTATCAAGTATCAGGTAACAGTATACTCATACTAGTACAGTACTTAACCCAATGTGACTATTTTGCATGAAGCTCAATAAATTACTAAGACAACATTAAAGTTGAGCATCTGTTATGTTACAGAGAGTAGCTGTTAACACAAAATCAAAGGTCGGGTTCTTTAATTTGCCAGAATGTACGTATATGCCTTCATTCAATGTCCTTGAGCTTGAGGTGTGTTGACTCAGGTCACATCCTTGAAAAACAAGAATACCAATGTCCACAGTCTTGTAGAAGAACTGTGATACAACAGCTCCTCAAAGCATTAGCTGTTTTTGATATTCTGCTGTCAAGGCATTCAGGCTCACAATATTAAGGTAAAAGGTTCTGCCAACATTGCATATTTGTGCAAGCTTGAAACACCCACCTCGCCTTCACTGTTTAAATATTTTTCTATAACATTATCACTGTGATCGTCTGCCATTTATTAATAATTAAAATAATAACAATTTTATCTTCATCACAAAAGAATATGAAAATAAAGCATACTTTTAGTTGATTGCTAGTCAGTGGAATGCATTGCCCAGGTGACCAAGAAAGCTAACAATTTCAATCTATTTAGAAAATCCATAATTCCATGTGGCCTAATTAACAATATTTTCACTGTATAACTACATATGTGTATGTACTATGTATGTCTAGTGAGACTATTGTAAAGTAGCCTATCCAGACTACCACTTCTAAATTAAGGTTGACTGATAATTGTGAGTGGTATAAAACTTACTACTCTCAGAAGTATTTGCTGCAACTGAAACAGTTTCACTATCTCTAACACCATTCATTACTGTCACAGAGAATACATACTCTGTGGCTTCTTCAAGATCCACAAATGTATATGTAAAATCATCCCTTGTGAGCATTATCTCAAAGGAAGACACATTTCCACTGCAAGGAATGGTCTGGTTGTATGATACATTGTAACTTGCAATAATTCCCTGAGGATCTAATGGGGCCTGCCATGACAATGTGGCAGTTGTAGATGTAACCATCGATATTACCACATTCATAGGTGGATCGGGTGCTATGTTTAAAGAAAATAGATAAATCAGCATGATGACAAAAGGTACCAGAATATCAAACAGTTTCGTGTTTACTTACTTCCTTCAAGTGTTCTTTCAACTCTAAGTTCTTCAATACCTCCTCCAGCTACAGTAAAGGCTTGAATTGATACATTATACTCTGTGTAAGCAATGAGGTTGGCAAGCTCTATCTGGTAACTTCCTGATGCATTAGGGGTTATATTGACTGAAATACCATCCGTTACATCAAAGGAAGGATGGTAACTTATCTCAAAATACAACAGAACACCATTTATGGTAGAAGGATCTCTCCAAGAGACTTGAAGGGTGTCTGATGAGGTTGCTATTAAAGTGAAGTTTACAACTGGACCAGGAACTACATAGGTTTGTATGAGACAATACATTTAACAGTGGCCTCTTGGATTGAATCAAAACATGTTTCATACCATCTTCCTCTGTTCTTCTAGTGATTGCATCAAATAAATAAATAATTAATTAAATAATTCATATGGCTCCAAGAAAGGACCTACAAACAGAATGGTTATGTTATCATAAAGTATAGGGTATAAAACTCATTTTAAAAGAAGGGATTTTTTATTTAGGCCTACGTTTGTTAGAAAATGGAGGACAAAGTCTCCATATAAAACGCTCTAGAGAAACATCACAATACATCACCAGATTGCGCAATCGTAACCTTGAATTCTTCATTATATCTCGATTATTTTGCTCATTTAATTAACCAAAACTTCACCAGACGTTTATCATACACATGTACCATGATATATGATCGTTTCATAGTTATCTGACAAATTGAAATTTTCTATCAATATGACACATGGTTTGAATATAAATTCCCCATAGGTTTTCTATAGTCCTATGGCCTTTTATTTGCAGACTATGTCCTCCGTTTTCTAACAAACAGAGGCCTAAATAAAAATCCCTTCTTTTAAAATGAGTTGTATACCATAAATTTATGATAATATAACCATTCTGTTTCTAGGTCCTTTCTTGGAGCCATATGAATTATTTAATAAATTTTGTTTAGATTACCTTAGTATATTGTAACTTGCACTGTATATATCATATACTCACATACCTGATTGCATAGTAGTCACTAGTGCAGTTGTCACAGAACTGATCAAATCATTAGATTGAAAGGAGATTGACACATTGTAAGTTATATACTCCTCAAGTCCTACTAAGATGTAACTGGTAATTGAAGGCTGTATCTGTATAGTTCCCCCTTGAAGTTTAACTTCCTCTGGCAACTGTATTGGTTGCCACATCAGATGCTGATTTGATAAAGGGAAAAGTGTTACCTGCTCCCAGTTAATGTGAATTGCTGTATCATTTACAGCAGATGCTGACAAATTAACTGGTGCACTCAAGGGTACTAAATAAGGGTGTAGCAGATATACATATTATGTGTTGTTCTGTCTGCTATATATATCTGTGAGTGCACAATATATAGGTACTAAAGTCTACTAGAATAGTTCAGTGTATATGCTTAATAACTTGCACTTTAGTTCAATCACTGCTTAGAAGGTTTTGAAATTATTTCCTAAGTACCTGCTGGTTTTAAAATATAAGTCCAGCTTCAACTAATGTATAGAATCTTAATAGATACATTTCTTTATTTCTTTTGGGGCTAGTATCTAAAGACACAGTTGCATGGTTAAAAACATTCCCAAGATACATACATATATATATAATTTGGACTAACATTTTAGTTAGTTTAATGCATAGATGTGCATAGCTTCAATATTACCACTTACAATGACTCAACAGCAACCATTAAATTATCTAATTAAGTACTGTATTCTCTCTAAAAATTCGTCACTCTAAATTTTCGTAATCCGCTAGAAACCTGTGCAAACGCATTCTAATTGGTGACAAATTTCCGGTTTTCTAATAATTCGCCAGACAGGAAGGGTTAGGGTTCTTGGTAGCAAACGAATTCTTCCCCGACTGTCGGCGCACAGGAGTCTTTGTACATGTGATACCCTTGGCCAGCTTGTTCATTCTAATTCTATTTGCGACCAAGTGACGAATTTTCCTGGACACAGTTAGTGACAAATTTTTAGAGAGAATACGGTATATATTTACTAGTCTGATTGAACTGCAGTAATTACAAAGTATAATATTTATACCTATACTTAATATTAATCTCAACAATTTTTTTAATTTTAGTCATCAAGTTTGGCTTAGACTTTAAGTTAATACTTACAAACTTTAAAAGTCAAGAATGTTGGATCTGTTATGGCTTTTGATTCTGGGGCATCAGCACAGGATGACTTTTCACCAACAACCACACCTAATGTGGAGTGATAAGACATTATTTTTCCTTCCTTCTATATATGTGATAATAATGAATACATCAATTATATATTATCAAGTACAATCTGCCAAGATAACTGTTTAAGTTATAGTTATACACTCCGCCTTTATGTGTGTTTACTGAGTTATCGGTGGGATATCACATTATATACTATATATCGCATTGTATAACTGCAATAAGAGGGCAAAGTACCTCTTATAGTTATACAACAGTTGGGATATAATTTGCCTTGGTTGCCCCAGCAATTTATTATAGGTAAGTTTTAGCCAGTGTAGTTAGACCCCACAAAATGTACTCCATCTTATATTACATATAACTATAATTATATAATATGGAAAAGTGGAGAAAACTATCTGAAGCTGATCGATATTATGTTGAAGCTTTGATATCCATATGACTTAGGATTTTATCACACAAACTCATGTCTCCCGAGGAGCAAAAATAAGCAAATATGGTTGGAACCAAAGTTCACTTGATGGAAATCAGAGTCTCCCCTTAGCCACTCAAAAAGTTGGTCGAACCAAATGGTGAGACATAACTTTAAGATCGACTTCATATCTTAATGTTTTCTATTCTTTTGATTATCTGGCTGTGAAGAATTTAGCCACTCAAAAAGCTGGCTGATCGTATTTATATAGACAATTGTTTTGTCTCATTAGGATTCATTAGCATGGCATACAATGGAGTCTGAATGGCTAATTCTATTCTATTAAGTACTCCAAAAAGCTAAAAAGCTTGTGGTTTCCTTATCCACATGTAGATAAGTAGTACAACAGCCAAAGTGTCTGAAGCCAATCTAAAAGCTTTGATATCCTCAACATTTGACTTTGTTGACTCTGGTGCCCATCAAATAAACCCATTGCTCATTTTGCTCCTCAGGAAACATGAGTGGGTGGGGTAAATCCAGAATAAAATATACTATACATAAATGTTTGTGACTGCCTCTTAATTAGTTCATATATATAAACTTACCATGGTCAATAAGGATGTAATAGTTCCCATCTAGAAAATCAGACAATGTATGAAATGATAGAGTTTTGTTTTCATATTGGACAGAGGAATGTAAAGCATTAATTGTTAAAACTTCTTGGTTGGTACTATTTTCATATATTCGGATGTATCTGCTATTTGAAGGCCGGTGAATCTATAGAAAATGGCTAACTCATTATTAAGTGGCTACATAAATGTTTATATGATTTTTAGTATGATTACATGTACTGTAGATACGTACATACCTTCTTGTTATACGTTAGCATCCATGTGTGATATGCATCCTGACGAAATATGTCTAGATCTGTTTGCTGTGAGTTTATTTCTGGACCCCCTTCAGAATCTGCATATATAGAGTTTTTTGTTTTGAGATCATCAAGATTTTTTTTTCATATCATTACCAGAATTTATTTACAAACAATATATTTTTACAAACCTAAAACATCCAGTTTAATACAAGACTGTTCTGAATTTAACCTACAAAAAACAATTATCAAGTATAATTAAAATTGCATATATAACAGTAGCACAATTTTAATATCTTCACATATATACATACATACAGTACGTATGGTACATGTATACTTACCCCAAACTATTTATTGCAACAAAGCATAAAGGATGAGGACCAATTTGTGAAATCACTGGCGTCCAAGTCAAAGTTATGTAGTACTCTTCAGTAGAATTTCCTGACATAATTGAAGATTTTATTACTCCAGCTGGTCCAACTATGTCAATTGACCTTATACTATAATGTACGTATATACGAAGAATACAATAATACACATGTACCAACAATATAGATTAATACATTAATACCTAGTAATACCTACATAGTATACATTTTTGCTGACTATCAGACTACGATCATCCCATTGTTGTTATTACTTATCACCTCCTAAATCATCAACGAAGTAATTTTTTGACCATTTGATAACGTTGCTTGAACTGTCGAATCATATTTCGAAATTTCTTTTTTTTTTCTTCATTCCCTGAGGGAGGGTCGGCCTGACGAGGCCAACATGTGAACTTATACTAGTCTAAATGGTTATTAATTTCTCTGAACTAGCGCTCTATGAAACAAGTTATTAATCGATAATCTGACGTTTATAGCCCGACATTGCTCTGCCTCCATTTTGTTATGATGTCATAATGATGTCGGCTGCTATGAATTTACCTTACTTGAGATCCTCCACTATTGGCAACTACATGCTCTGTAATTGTTGATCCCAATGGCACAATAATGCAAGTCCCATCAGGTTTGGTAGGTGGAACAAATCTTGGCTTTGTGGTACTGTTGCAACCATAGGAAGAACTGTAAACATTTATTAAGAATTGAAGCGGAATACTGCTCAGTGGAGTTGATGAATTTGAGGAGGAAAAGTCTTCAATTCGCAGTGCTACAGCATACCATCCTAGGCTCCCATTAGCTGTGTATTGTATAATGCAGTTACTCTAAACAGAAATATAAGTTAATAATGAAGGTTGTAGATAGTACATTAGATATACTATATACAACTGAAGAGAACAAACCTGATCAATTACAGCTCCAGAAAGTGTTTGATATACCCACTTGCACCGGATATCATCACCATCAGCATCTTGAACTATACAGAGTCATGTATATGTGCTGTTATGATAATGTACTGTATATACGTATATACCAGTTTATATATATACTTCAAGGATGCACTTGAAAGATATACTAAATGATTATATGCATAAATTTAGGTTTGAAATGGATAAAAATGAGCAAAAATATGTTACCTGGTATTCTAATGTGGTGAGTGCAGCCTTGCTGTAGCCGGATTATAGGAGATGTAGTAGTTACAGGTGAGCTGTTAATACGACCATTGTCAGATCTCCTTTGCAGATTAAAGGTGACTCGCAAATTCCAACTACTGTTACCAGCCCTCAATGATATCCAGCAACATCCTGAAAAACTGTTACAGATATAATTTTAGTAAAAATCAGGCAAAAAATTTAAATTCACCATTTTAGATTATGTACATTAATTTTCACTGTGTACATCTTTGTTTATGCTGTATATATTATTCAAAATTATAATTAATTTTGAATTAGCCTAACAATCATATGTCAGGAACATGCCTAGCCGTAAATGATCCAATTGGTCCTGTATAGTTGTAGCTTCTACTGCCGTAAGTCCAGTCTTCAACTATACTGAAACTTGTGCAGTAAAAATTCAAAATGCCAACGGTTCCACTGCAACCGGATGAACACAAAAGAGATCCACCTCCAACTAATTGCCCAGAATCAATAGTTCCCCGATCACAATAAAGGTAACTTGCAAAAGATCTTCTCCAAGCAAATGCATGTGAAACAACAATCTAAAGTATAATAGCCAGAAATGTATATACATACATGTAATTGGTCCATTCCTATAAATCATATTACTTGTCCATCTTCCACCAGGTTGTTTCTGGGCTTCCAGGAGATGGTGCCACCTCTGAAATGTGAAGCAAATGCCAGAAAACATGCAGGAGCCAGCAGCAATAATTTTATTGCTACACCCTGCATCTTTCTAATCATGAGTGAGCAAGCAGTTTCACTGTCTTATATTTATGGTTGCTGGATGTTGTTATTGTGTACACTGGATCACATGCAAAGTCCTCCCATTTTATGGTTTTGTATATAATAATATACATAATATTAATCTTTGAATTCTAAAGCCTTTAATTGTATATATATTCAATACTAGGATACTGATAACACAATTAGATATATATAGGATGGCTATATTTATGTATATATAATAAATATTCCCCCATATACCCTTGCATATATTCTATACCAATTCCTTTGATAGCTGTATTTACACATATAAACATTTTCAAGGTTTTTGGAGTATATACATATGTATATAGTACTAAAATGAAACGAATGATTGAATTCTTATATATAGACTGCTTGCATGGTACCCAAATAAAGCATTATAGAGCTTGTTAATAATTAGACTATATAATATATATAGGTATATAATATATGTATGACATTACATACAGTTACAGAGTGTTGTATTATAATTTTATGTGCATTTATATACACAATATATTAAGGTGTCAATTGCGTACATGAATGTTGTATATATAATATTTCCATGCTCACACAATTTTAGTTTATATATATGGACATATTTGTGCATTATAATATAATGGAGTTTTGTATGTATATATATAGTTCCAAAATTAATATCCTTTTTAATGAGTAACTCCATGTTGAAAATATATATATAGGCCTTTTGTCGCTCAAACCATATATAATTGTTTGTCCTTGTAAATATCTAGCTACAGTATATACTCATTCATTATATATATATATATATATATATATATAGCAAATTTAACATACATATATACATGCATGTATGCATGCATATATTCGTACATATCCCTATATATATTATGTACAAATTGTAGAAATATAATAAATGAATGTGTATAGCTATAGGGTCCCAATTAACATTTAGTGTGACTTTTTAAATCAATCAATCAAGAGATTTACACACTTGCTATAACTGGCAAAGTACCACACAAAAAGAATGTCTTTAAGAAAATATATGACAAAAAAAGAACAAAAATAATCAGTTCCCTATTGCCTTTTGCAACAGAAATATCTTTGGTATAGATCTAGAGCTATATGGACTATCCTTTCTTTCACATCATTTACCCAGTCCTGAAAGGGTGGCAAGTCTGCCCATATTAGAACGGAGCTTAATGTGTCACTCCAGCAATAGGAAGGTCTTCCTCTCTTTCTCTCCCATCAGCCATTTGTGAGAATAAGACCATTCTAGGAAGGTAGTCAATTGGCATATTTATTAGCCTGGCTGCCCCAAGACAGTGTCCTTCCCCAACTGAACCCTCAGAGGTACCATGTCTATAGTGCTGCATACTTTTTAGTACTTGAACCTAAATATATAAATTTATATACACTCCCTTTAATTCTTTTGATATATATATCATGCTATATATAGGCATTGGATCAAGTATATATATATATCTTCTTCCATGTATAGCCGTATACATTAAGCCTAAGTATAAGAGCACTAAAAATAGATGACCTTTATATATGCATCCTATAGTCTAATAATTATTTGTTGGATAGACTAATTGGTAGCAGCAAACATATAAATGTGTTTCATTTCCCGTATATACTATATAAGAGTATAAGAGCACTAAAAATAGAAGAGATATATGACCTTTACATCCTAAAAATAGAAGCATCCTATAATCTTATACGTAATTTGTTGTTGGATCAACTATTTGGTTGCAGCAAACAAAGTGTTTCATGATCATCTTAGGTGGCTGCAGATCATTACACACAATTATATGTTGACAGATTCATAGACATGAATGTGGTAAACCAGGAGGGAAGTATAATAATACTTCATATAGCTATAATATAATAATATAACAATATAATAAAATAATGCCAATGGAAACTGCCCGGATGGTGTCACCATGGTCCCCTGGTCAGAAGGGAGGTTCCTCATCTGGGAGTACAATTAAGACAAATGAAAAGACTGCCTAACATTAACATATCTGCACTAATCATTCACTGTCATTCATCAGTTCTAAATGTTAATTCAGGTCTTGAACTCTAATTCAGTTTGATTGTTGACTCTGAATGAGGCACTTCCACCAGCAGTCAATCTCCACACCCTGGTCTCTGTTCATTAGCTTGCTTTGCTTCCTTATTATTGGTTCCTTATGAATTAATGTTTAGAACTGAATGATAGATATTTTATGTTATGCAGTCTTTTCATTTGTCTCAATTGTACTCCGAGCAAGACTGCAGTATGCAGCCAAAACGTTAGTAATGATTTAATTGAGTAAATTTGGGGTTGAAACGAAAGAATTGATATATATGTTTCCTATAAATATATAGTCACCCAAAATTATCCCTTCAAGAATTATATAGTATTATCATGTTAAAATATATTGCCAGAAAGACCAAGAGAGAAAAAGGAAGGGAATTTAGGAAATTGTGGGGGACAGGCAGGTTTTATATGTCAGTCAAGTTCAAAGGGAAATAGCGGCCTTTGTTGGTTGGGGTACAGAGACTCAGAGGGTGACAGTCAAGAGACATTTTAAAAGGAAGAATAGTATACATGTATATGGTGGTTTGAGGTAAATGGCTCTGAAGGCTTTTGGTTGTATTGGAATCACTATGGCACCACAACTATGGAGAGAAAGTTGGTATGGGGCTACGTAAGGAGAGGGACTAGTCGCATGAAGACATACAGCAACTGCATGTGGTATTGATGCAATATATAATCAGAACATATATAGTATAACTGAGGTTTATCTATCCAATGTTGGTTGTGTATCCTTTACTTGGGGCAAGATATAGCCCTAGTGTGCAACTTCACACTCAAATCAATAATAATTATATATAGGACTTCCTATTACTACATGTATCCACATGCATGCATTGCAATTGTATAATGAATATACTCTCTAACTTAACTAGGGATGGCCCAAAAAACATGGCGGCCGTATATTCAATGTATTGTGGATAAATCGGTAGTGAATGCGTCTTTAGTTCTTTTAAACTTCTAATGTTTCTTTTTTGTACGATGTCAATTTGTTTTGACGAGCGCATAAAGCACCTTCTCCCATATTGGTGTTAAAGAGGGTTCTGTTTCAATATTATATCGTAGCTCTTCGGTCTACTTGAGAAACGCCATCAGGCTCCAAATTGGTAAAACAGTACTAGTTGCAGGTCTACTTCCGGTTTTCCTCATTTCTTGCTTCTTACTTTATTTGCATAAGCGCGCATATAGATAACTACATCATATCGTCTGAACGTTTTAGGAACTAGGGTATATGCACGCTTCTGTTTTAAAACGATTTGAGCAGAGACGGTTACCAATAGCACGTCGATTAGAGGAAACTTTTGGTCGCCATTTTTAAATTAAGAGCTCTAGGTTATCCTTTGACTGCGACATTTTTTGACTTGTCGTAAGGAAAACTTACAAAACAAATAATATTAACAAGAAAAAAGAGGGAATACAGCATAAATAAAAAAATCTTATCAGAAATATGTGTGGGAAACGTGTCATTTAACCTATGATTTAACTAACGACATGCCAAGATTTGTTCTAAATATATATTCAGGTACTACACAGTGCAAGTTACAAATTTATATATTAAATGTTACAAGACTTTAGCCATACTGAAATTCTCAACTTCTGCATACAAAGTAGTAATCTCTACAGATCATATAAGGTTAAACACATGGCCTTCCAATTACCTTTTCACACCTTAGTATAGACTGAAGATGATGCATCTACATGCCATCATCAGCAAAAACTCCAGTCTCGGGGTCTCAGCCAATAATCACCGCAGATTTGATTTGCCTTGAGTGTGAGCTATAGTTTTTGTACATGAAATAAATTGAAGGCCTCATGCAGCCTGTCCCTGTATATTATATACATTCTGTTATTAACTTTCCACAATGCTGATATATAGGTCTATGTGCATGAGGTCACTGTGTATACTAGTGTACAGTTTCATGTTAACAGCTCATAATACATATGTATATATAATGTACCTAAAAAAACTTTCATTGAAGAATTATGTGGGGGAAACGTGTCATTTAACTAACTACATGCCAAAATTTGTTCTAATAATATCTATATCTCTAATTAGGTAATAAAGGATACAGTCTGGATTTAATCATGTATATTATATTACTGGAATGGTTTCATTGAAGACTACAAATCATATATTGTTTTCATTTGCCGATTACATTGTGTGGCTTCATGTTACGGAATGCCATCACTTCCATCTTCTTATTATGTTCAAGAATGTTTCAACCCAAAGATCTTCATCAGCAATGAATGAGGAAAGGGAATTACAGCTTGGTTTAAATAGAAAAGGTGATGGGGGGTGAGTTGCAGATGATATAATGTTATTTGCCCACCACATAAATTATGATAAACAAGAGTTGAAGCTGTAACAGCTATATAGTCCTTCTGGATGGGGTGCAAATGTTTATATTCCTGTGTCCAAGTTGATGCATGCGCAGGGAAAGTTTTGGATCAACATTATTTAAATTAATTAAATATTAAATTATAGAGCAATGATTTATCAAAGCCCTTGCATGACCCAAGTATGTATGCATGAGATTTCTCTTATATTAGACATATCATTTTTAAGTTAATGAGGTTATTAATAGAATACTTTCTTTGGACAATCAAGCCCGCCAACAAAAAACACGTATAGAACACTCTAATGCAACGTTTCGCCCTTCACGGGCTTCATTAGGCATACAGTACAAAAAGAGAAAATGTCAACTTATATACTCATGCAATTAACGGACAATAATTGTTTCAGGGTGGCATACACAATATTATGAGGTTATTGTAGAGTGTTTTATTTATTTAGCTGTACAATATGTTTTTAAACTCCCTCTGAAAAAATCCATGTAGGTGGAATACACCCTTTGACCAACTACATACAATGTTGTCGCTACGATATCTGTTTTGATAACAGAATGTATATTGCATGATCATGAGAAAATAACAATGCAATTAGTCATTTTGATTAGATATGGCCATGGGCTATAAGCAAATCAGTATGTAGTATCCTAAAATCATCACACTTAATTTTGTTTTACCTATATAATATAGCCAAACGTATTATGAATGTTATACGCAATATGCATGTATTGCTACATAAACACTGCTTCAACTCTGGTATATACATGATGGATATATCTGGTTGTGCATGTACTGCTAGATATATGTTGAATTGCTGTGATCTCCTCCACTGCTCTTCAAAGCTCTTTCAATCTCTCTTCAAATATTTTTCTATGTCTCTCCAAATATTTTTCTCCACTCAGACTGCTGTGATCTCCTCCACTGCTCTTCAAAGCTCTTTCAATCTCTCTTCAAATATTTTTCTATGTCTCTCCAAATATTTTTCTCCACTCAGACAAGGTATATTACTTCCTATATATATACCTTGTATCGATTGGAATATATAATACGTAGTATGGGAAAAATTGAGAAAATCTATCTCCAAATGCAAGAAGACTTGCCATACAGATTATGTTGGTATGTGTGTATGCATAGCTAATTTAATTAGCATGCCTAGGTTGTCATGAGAGGGATGCATATAATGTTATATGTAGTAGTTGTTGTTATGACAGTACATTAACCACATGTATACAGTATTGCTGTTGAGCTATATATAGCTACATATATAGCTATATATTAATGAAATTTCAGTTTTTAAATTTCCTATTTATACTGAATACATTAATTTATTGAGTATATAATTTGAAAAAGAACTTATAAACTTCTAAAGTGATATAAATGACATGCAACTAATGCCAGGACCTATACTCTGGGATCATTGTCACCTGATATTACAGAATGAGGTGAGAATTGAGAAATTAGCTGTTCGATTGCACAATAACTAGAGATGACATATTAACAAATAATGGCATAAAAATGTCTGTACATGTGATTAACTATGAGTGATGGAAGGATATCCAAATTATAGAACTACAAAATCCTGGATAATTGCTTAATGAGCAATTAAATATATGTTCGTTAGTTGTATATGTTATTATTTTGTGTCTGGTGATATATGTAGTATACACGTATAGCACACATGCATATAATTAGGTATACTTTATACAGTACGTTGCTGGATGATAGGGTCAACTGGTACTCTACTAGTACTGTTAGTTTCCTTTTGAAGAATTGTATACATAATATGTGTATGGAGGTGAAATATACTTTGTCCAAACTATATTCATGTTTATATATAGGTTCTTACAATAACTGGTTAATCATGAGTGTATATTACTACATATATATATATTCTCAAAATGTATACACAGGGACATACGGAGTTGTTGGTGACGCATTATAAAACATCACTCCACATCACCAGATTGCGCAATCATAACCTTGAATTCTTCCTTATATTTTGATTATTTTGATTTTTTTATCAATATAACACATGGTTTCAATATAAATTTCCTATGGGTTTTCTATAGACCCATGGCATTTTATATGCAGACTTTGTCCTCTGTTTTCTAACAAACGGAGGCCTAAATAAAAATACCTTAATTTAAAATGAGTTTTATACCCTAAACTTTATGATAATAACCATTCTGTTTCTAGGTCCTTTCTTGGAGTCATATGAATTATTTAATTATTTATATTATATTATATTAGATTAGATTAGATTAGATTACCTTAGTATATTGTAACCTGTACTGTATATAGCAATCACGAGATGTGTACATGTGCTGTTGTTCATCATCCATCCATCCATCCATCCACCCATGCTTATATCTTTTAATCCCCCAATACATATTGCTACCTGCTCCTTAATTACATAAATTGTACTTTGCTCGTGTGTGGAGAAGTGACATATATATAATTATGTTGGTGAATTTGTGAATTTTTCAGAAAGTAGCTCATTTTTGCTTCCACTAGACCTTCATTGGTGATATAGAGTTATGTAGAAACAGTTAATTGATGGTCCAGGAGTAAGGATGGCTGTAGAATTGACACATCATACACTTATTACTAACGACTTCTTGTTTTGATCCTTTCGAGGTTTACTGTCCAGCAAGCACTTCTATTCTTTTCTATCCTATACTTCTTTTTCTCGTCGTTCGGCCTATATACCTACATTGTTTATTTAACACCGAAGATTGCATCATCGAAGGAGAAAGCCCTAAAAATGGAAGGATTTAGTGGTTTCGTCATCCTTGCTGCAATTCTCTGTGTTCTCCTTCTAGTGTACTTCTGGTACAGGTACGTACTGTTTGAGAATCCATCACCTTCTTAGTTATTGAACAAGTGCACTAGTAGAGAATACAGATCGTCTCGTGTAACCAGACCGTACCGTGTTCAAATGAATTGGAGGCGAGATAGCGGTCTGGCTATGCAAGACCAAGTGTATACCATATCAATGTTACCATCTACTTGTATGATACTGGATATTGGTGTTGTCATGGTAATTTGTACTTGTATACTGGTAGTTGTGTGCACAAGCCATTTCGTTACTTTAAAGAGATTGGATTATCTGGTCCTCCACCAAAACCTCTAATTGGAAACCTTGATCTGTTGAAGAAACACGAAGTATGCACTCAAAGTGATTCATTCTATTCTATCTGGCTACATATGTTTCTTGTTTCTGTTGTAGTTTGATTTCGCAAAATTCAATTCCTATATCTTGAAAACATATGGGCCCACTTGTGGGTGAGTACTTTAGTTTTTAGCCAATTTAATAGGTTTTAGTAGCTATGTAGCTGTGATGTATATTGGCCTATGTATGTTTATATTTAATAGCAATCTTGCAAATAACTACAATTACTTAGCTCGCATGTACTCTATGGGAGAATGTGGTACTCTATGTACGTAGGTGTATATGTGACTCTAAAATGCTTTGACAAATCTTCTGCATAAATATATGCCTAAACGCATAAGTGATGTGTGTATGTTTGAGTCAATTAAATCTCCTCAAGCCAGTTCTGTATAATTAGTGTTATCACATGATTACATCTGCTTTGGGTACATTAGAAGATAGGTGGTACATGTTTAATCCCTTTTGGATTATCCCGTGTTCTGATGGTTCCCTACCTTACCCTATTGATTATACAGGCTTCTTTATTTTCTGTATAGTGTATATTTTGGACCAAAGCCGTTTGTATTTACCAAGGACCTAGATCTGATTAAATTGATTGCAGTAAAGTATTCAGATTGTTTTGTTGACAGAATGGTACGTGAATAGCAGTCTATCTATATCTATTTGCACTTGTGCCTCACTTTACATATGTAGCTATCCATTTAGTCACTGTTCATCCATTCCCTCATTATACACCTATCCATGCATCCATTCAATTTAACTAATTCATTGATTTGATGTAGTTGTTATCACTTTACAGAAAGGAAGGGGTCTTATTGCTTTGAAAGTAGATGGTGTTCATTATAAAGGACTTTTTTCCAGTAGTGGAGATGCTTGGAAAAAACAGAGACGTTTTCTCTCTCCAGCCTTTAGCGGCCATAAAATGAAGCTGGTAGGGAATCCATACATGGAGCAGTCACTATGTGCTATGATTTAGAGTCTATAGTGTTTGTTTTACCACATAATTTAGATGGAGCCCTTAATCAAAGAGAGTACGGAGCGCCTTGTTGGCAAGATTAGTATACTTGTTGAGAGTGACAGATTTGTTGATGTTTTGGAGTAAGTATACACTGCTTGTATGTCAGATAGTCTATATATGGACGGTCACATACCTACGTATACGAATTGCTAGGTTGTTTATATAGGTCTGTGTGTATTTAATCCTTTCCATATTTTTGTGCTTGGAATTGCTAGGTTGTTTATATAGATCTGTGTGTATTTAATCCTTTCCATATTTGTGCTTGGAATTGCTAGGTTGTTTATATAGATCTGTGTGTATTTAATCCTTTCCATATTTGTGCTTGGAATTGCTAGGTTGTTTATATAGATCTGTGTGTATTTAATCCTTTCCATATTTGTGCTTGGAATTGCTAGGTTGTTTATATAGATCTGTGTGTATTTAATCCTTTCCATATTTGTGCTTGGAATTGCTAGGTTGTTTATATAGATCTGTGTGTATTTAATCCTTTCCATATTTGTGCTTGGAATGGCTAGGTTGTTTAATCAAATGACTATGGAGGTGATCCTATCAACTGCCTTTGGAAGATCTGTTAACGTGCAGAATGGACAAGGAGGAAGATTGTACGAATCAGCACTTGAGGTTTTTGGAGCTCTCTCTACCGAAGGAAAACATGCTAGCACCCTCCTGAGGCTCTTAAACTTAGTAGTCCGTAAGCATATGAAATGGCGTAGTGCCTATATGGTATTCTAAACCTTTAGCTCCATTTATGTTTACCAGTGATTTGATTGTAAATATTTATTTATACTGTGCTTTGTACTGTCCAATCTAGAACACCATATTTCAAAAGCATTATGGTTAACATGTCTATGAAGCTAAGGAAGCCTAACTAGGATAGACTTAAAATTTCTTAGACTAGACTTAAAAACACAATTGTCTTTGGGCTTCTTCTCTTTCTTCTGCTCCACTGGACCAGACAGCTATTTCTGGGAATTCCAACCTTCATCAGTGACCCTTTATCTTCTTGTTGATCTTTGTGAGTCCTGTAAGTATACGTTAATCTGTCCTCCTTTTCATTACTGTTTGTTATTATTGTTGTTTATTTGTTTTTAGTTTCATTTCCCTTTTTGGCTCCACTTGTTGACAAGATTGTTCAGCACACCAAGTTGGGTGATGCTGTAGACTACACAATTAAGGCTGGTCAGGAAATAATAAAGTCTAGGAGAAACAGCAGTGGAAATTCCAGTGAAACAGTATGAATTTTGACCTAACATCCTATGTTGTCTCTTCCTAAAGTATAAGATATACTCAATGACATAGTACTTGTAGATATACAAGTAAAATAAACACTTCCGTACTCTCTGATATACTGATAGATAAGTTAATACAAAATCGAGCTAGATTGAACGTTTCGACCCATAGGTCTTCATCAGCAATAAGACCTACGGGTCAAAACATTCAATCTGGCTCGATTTTTGTTGCAGATAGCTGAAATAAACCTATCTATCATAATGAACACAACTAAAATTACTCCCTATCTCTCTGATATACTGTATGTATGTATTTTTGTAGAGAAAGGATCTGTTGGGTTTAATGCTTCAAGCCTGTGATAATGAGTCTGATAAGGCTTTGACTGCATGAAGGAGAGATCATAGTAAACTCGGTTGGATTCATCTTTGCCGGCTACGAGACTACCAGTTCTGCCCTTGCATTCACTACTGGTCTTCTTGCTGCTCATCCTGACATTCAGGAACAACTGGCAGAGGAAATAAGAAATTTCTTTGCAGAAAATCCAGTTAGCAACCCGAATACTATTATTCTCACTTCTAGTTCCTTTCTCCTCCATTTCCAATTTCTGTGATTCTTTTATGTTCAGGGAAGCACAATGTATGATGCTACTCATAAAATTGATTATACACCTACATATATACATACCACATGAATATAATTGACTCATCACTGACAGGCCAGATGAGTTTTTCAGTCTCTGTGTTTTGTGTGTATGTGTGTGATTGCTGTATAGTATCAATAACACATACAAAGCCACTAGAAACACCCTATAGTATACAGATAATAGAGAATACAGTATAGAACTACAATTACCTGTGTGCTTTAGCCTTCATGCCCTTGTGTGCCAATGTTATATTTAAGAAATAGCGATATATTCCAGAAGTCAGAACATTTTGTAACTTGCAATTGCACTGTGTAGTACTTGATTGTACTACGTAATTTTGCTGTATACGTACATGCATTTTAAGAATGTTATATCATCATTAGACTCTGGATATTACCCCTGCCCACTCATGTCTCCTGAGGAGTGCAATGAGCAAATGGGCGGAACCGGACTTCCATGCATCATATGCCATACTGATGAATCCTAAGAAGGACAAAACTGCTGTCTATGGCTCGACCATCTTTTTGATCAGCTAGGGGGAGACTCTGATTCCCATCAAGTGAACTTCGGCTCCGCCCATTTGCTCATTGCACTCCTCAGGAGACCAGAATGAGCAGAGGTTATATCCAGAGTTTAACGAGATATCGATTCTTAAGATCAGCTTTAGATCTTAAAATTTCCTATATATGTTATTATAGTTTAAAATTTATTATATTCGTATAATTGTGGATTAAATGTAAGCACAAAATTTATATAATGCATTGTGCAATTGCAATGTGTACACTCTATGTTTTTATTATATATAGGGTATCTAATAGTCAAAAGCTTAGAATATTATACAGTATAATTAATATGAAAGTAAAAATTGAAATACAAAATCTGCTAATTAGAATAATAAATAAGAGTGTTTTTGCACAATTTTAAACTAAACACATATATGATTTTCTTTCCATAATCCTTTGAATAATAGCTGTGCATCATATATACATACGTATACGTATATATACAAATGTACCATTGAATCCTTTCTAATAATTTATACTTTTTCTATACATGTTGCATTTATGTACATCTGCTTTGAAGTTAGTTGTCTGGGATAGACATATATAATCCCATTATAATACATAAGTTGACACTTTTGTGTCCGTCTATATATATAAATAGTATATACCAAAAGGTGATGTGTGTGGAGAATGGCTATCAATAAAGCCAATTATATAGAGAAAATATTAAGCCAATTAAAAGTTACAATTTTCACATGCAAGGCATACATATGTATGTAGGTGTATCAGAGCTTCTTTAAGTTAAGTATTAGCTATATAGCAAAATTCATAAATGCACAAAGCAAATACTACAACACTGCAAAGTTAAACACTACTAAGCTGCATGGTTGAGTATCCCTAGAGGTACTTATATGTACTGTATAGTATGTATATCTCATTTAAGTTTACTGTAAGGTGTTCTTATTTAAAGACTTGATTCCTCTTGGCTTTGGTACTCATTGCAGTATCCTTCAGGGTTAACTTCTGATTCATTGGACATAGGAGAAGCAAACACAATACCTACGTATATATAAACACATGTATATACGTATGTATATCAGGTAGTTAAAGATGGTCACATTAGTCCATATATATGCATATATAAAGAACTAATTTTATATAATGCTTAAGCATATACAAATATCTTAGATAGCTGCAACAGCTAGTGTTTGCTTACCGGCTTGTCTCTCTGGAGTATCTGCCTTCCTGTGTATATACATAAAATGAAATATGGTATTATATATACATACAGTATGCATTATGTACCTAACCTACAAGATCTGTATGTACGTACGTATGTGTTTGTCAATAATTGAGTCAAATGGTATACACCTACGTAGATACATGTATGTGTGTTTGTCGATAGCTGATCATGAGTAATGGTACATGTACATGGATGGTACATCTAGATACATGTGTAAGTATTTCTTAAGCTCATGCATCATGTAATCAACTGTACATGTACTTACAATTTTCTCTTTCGATTATGATATCTGACCATTACAAGAAGGCCCAACACTGAGGCTATTGTGACAATAGCCAGTAGTATTAGTCCTAGGACAATGGCAACTGGTGTAGCACTCTCTTGTGAGCCAATTGCACTAGTAGCTGGCACTGTAAAATAGAAAATAAAGATGGTATATGCCATTATATACAGTATATATAAACAATACATATGTATAACAAGTGACAGAAGGCTAGTAGCATAAAGTGTATACATATGTTTGGCTGTTAAGGTAATACCTTCAATGTTGGTTGTCAAATAGACTATAGCTACTTTTTCATTTGATGGGCCTAAATCATGTAAACCACCAGCTCTGACAAGAAAACTATACATAGTTTGGCTCTCTAATTTTGTCATCAAGAAATGAGTTGTATGAGATTGGGCAGTGGTGACTTTTCCATTGTCAATGTTGAATGCTTTGATGAGGTAATACTTCACAAAGTCACTGTAGCAGTCTGGTGGGTCCCATGTTAGAATGACTGCTGAGGAGTTTACAGTATGTGCTACTAGGTTGGTTGGTGCACAAAGCTTTTCTGAGAAAGAATAAGAAGATTGGTAAAAGATATAAATTAATGTTACATGCCAGCAACAGGTCTTCTAAAGCTCCATATAGGTATACCCTAAGTCATTATAGTCTAAGGAAATTGTGTTTAGTCTATTCTCTTTACATTTCCCATAGCTGTAATTACCATATTATTTGGAATATGGTATATTATTCACATGTATATAGGACTGTGTAAAATTACCTGGACATTCTAGTGGAGTGGAGCACTGGTTTCCATTTTTAAATAAACTTGAACAAAAGCATCCTGGATTACATAGTGAAAAGTCTCCCTTGGGATTATAGCAAGAAGGCTCAATGATGGGGCCACATGGATAGAAAGTCTTTCCATTTGGACAAGATGGCTCTGTAAAGGATCATAAAAAATAATTTTTAAGCCTACTATATAAACTGAAGAGCCTATTCCTATAAATACTTTAAACTCACGGCATTCTGCTGGTATTTCAACTTCACTAAAACCAAATTTGGTACATAAACCAGCAAATTTCACTAGAGAGTCACATGGCATTGAAAGACTAAAGTTGTCACTGTCCACATCAGCTAAGCAATAGTCCAGGATGCAACTATCAACAAACACTGCACTTTCTATCCTGCCTCTACATCTTCTGAAGCTATCCTGCTTAAATATAGCATTGCAAAAGGTGACTGCTTGGTCTCTTCTATTTCCTAGACACCTAGAAGGCTTTAAAACTATAGCTGAACAGTTATTCACAGCTGACCAATAATCACTGCGCCAGGAGAATCCAAATTCATTGAGATTGCTTGTAAGCTGCAGACTGTCATTGACATTTGCCTGAAGGTCGTCTGAGAGATTGCCATTGAAGTTTCCACAGAGGCCACCTAATCTTTCCCTGTAGACTTCGGGCACCATTACTTCCAAGCGGTGACTTCCATCGTAGCTGACGGTCACTCCAAACGGCCTCAAATGTAGTGTTGTGGCCATGCCGTGCTTCTGAATGAAGAAAATATCTTTGGATGGATTGCTGGGATAAATGTATCCACCTTGCCACAGAGTAACTGTTTGACTGAACGGTGGCACCTCTACGTAAACACCTCTGATGCAGGTTGCCTCACCGTTGCACTTCAGCTGGTGTGCATGCACTGCAAAGCTTTTACCCTCAATGTCACTGGCAAAAGTATAGGTGCACTCTCCTTGAAAGTGATGGACCAGACCATCAAAGGTGGTGTAATGGGGATCTCCCCAAGCTGAGCAAGTCCTATTACTAGGAAAGATGTCTTTTAAAATACCTACAGAGACAAGAATCCTTTGTAACTGACTTTCCCTGCTAAAGATTCAAATTGTTGAATTATATAGGCATAAAATTTTGACTTCTTCTTTTCTTTGTACATGTGTCTATTTAATATTTATTACTTTATACTGGGAGCCACAAATGTTAACTACTTTGACAAGTAGCTTACCCAGTGTATAGAATGATTATCTATATACTGTATGCAGTTCGTGCACCATAATATATAGTTTATAGCAATTCTTACTAACTTCCAGTGCAATCTAGGGGATTAATACAATTTCCTTGCCCATTCAAAGCAGCTCCATCTGGACAGTAGCAGCCCTCCACACAACCCTGCACTCCTGCTAGGTCCTGGCATGTAGCTTCCACAAGCGGACCACAGCTTTGATAGCTCTTGTCAGCTGGACATATTGGCCCTATATACAAGGAAGCATCAGGCTATACTTTAAAACAATATTATGTAATACATCATTACTCATCATATCATCGCCATTAAGATATTTAGAATCAACAGATTGACAAGATCTATTTATGCAGGCAATTTTGAGAGCACTATACACTACCTACAGATATACGTACGTAGACACTCATCATCACTTACTGCAGGCAGGAGGGGGAGCCCCTAGGGAAATGTCTTTGGCTCTGCAACTCTCTGCATAGGCTTTGATGACGCTGCACCCACAGACATCTTTATCTTCACAGCTGCAATGATCCACAATGCAGTTCTGGTATGACTGCTCTGGAGGAATGCTGTTGAAACACGGTGAATAGGTTCCATTAATGTCACTGAGTATTGAACAAAACTGCTCTGCCATCTTCCTGGATTCTTCGAAACAGTCCGGTGGAGGTGGAGGACAAGTGAAATTGCAGTCTACATTCTCCAAGGACACTCTGTATTCTTCCTCAAAGCCTTTCAGAGAAGTGCGGTTCCCATCCATCAGACTGAACTCATTGGTAAGGTCACCATTGCAATCACCCAGGAGGCCACACAGCTTACCGCTGTAGCTGGCTGGCGTTGTTACTCTCAGGTAGTAGAGGCCAAAGCTAACCACTACATTGTAGTCGTAGAGTTGGACCGTTATTCTGCTGTTGCCAGAGGTCACTCCCAACTGAAATGGCTTGACATGGGATCCAGCGAGTGTCCAGCTGAGGGGAGAGCCCTTGAGGTGTACAGTCACATTGAGAGGTGGCACTTCCACCACGGCCTGGTCGATGCAGGTGGGTGTTCTGCCTCCTGAGCAGTGGTCGCTGGTAATGGAGTACACTGCAAAGGTCTCCTCTTTGCAATCCTTGGAGAAGATGTGAGAACAGTGATCAAACAGGTCGTATCGCAGGCCATCAAATGTCAGATAGTGGGGATCTCCAGAGGCAAGTCCAGAACAACCAGGACATTCTTCAGGTGGTATGCAACTGTCACTCCTCTCGTCCAGAACCTTTCCAACAGGACAGAAGCAGCCTTGTTCCTCCAATGATGAGGTGGGATACAGATTATGACAGGAGGCTTGTGCTTGGCTGCTATTGTGGTACTCAAAGCCCTCTGGACAATCTGTAATGGATATATAGAAAATATACCATTCTGGGGGATGCTGAAACAAATTTGTATGTTATGACAAATCTTCTAACCCTAGTCAACTGGAAATGCTATATTAACCGTAACAACAACAGTTGAACTCAGAGTACGACTCCAAAAATACACCACTACCTACCTCTGCAGTGAGATTCAGTTACACAATTGCCCTTGCTCTGTGTGCCAGAAGTACAGAAGCATCCCGAATTACAGTAAGAGTAGTCTCCTTTGGGTTCATCACAGGATGGCTCCACTACGGGGCCACAAATTTCAAACCTCCTGTCAGGTGGACATGGTGGTACTACATAGACAATGAAGAGAGGAGTAAGCACTCATAAGGAAACCTGCCACATATACGTAGTGCAAATTTCTTTGCAAGATTGTTATTTGCTACAGGAGCGGTCAGTGAATTGATGCTCACGACATCCATGCATCCATGGTGGTGCAAATGGTGTATTACATTTTTCATGTGTGTTTCCATGTGTTCAACTCACAGCAAGCATTAGGAAGTGATATATCCTCTATTCCCATGTCTTGGCACTGGCTAGCAAATTTGATGATGGAAGCACAAGGAACAGACAGGCTGAAGCTCTTGCTGTCATCGTCAATGATACAGTGATCAAAGATGCAGGTGTTGATGAAAATGAGGCTGTCAATCTTGCTTCTGCATTGCTTAAAGCTGTCCTGCTCAAAGACTGAATTACAAAAGGCTACTGCTCTATCCCTCTTCTTCCCTATACAACTGGGTGTCGGAACTATAATGGGAGTACAATTTTGCAGAGCTGAATAGTGTTCACTGTGCCAGGAGAATCCAAATTCATTGAGATTGCTTGTAAGCTGCAGGCCATCATTGACTTTTGCCTGAAAGTCGTCTGAGGGATTGCCATTGAAGTTTCCACAGAGGCCACCTAATCTTTCCTTGTAGAATTCGGGCACCATTACTTCTAAGCGGTGACTTCCATCGTAACTGACGGTCACTCCAAATGGCCTCAAACGTAGTGTTGTGGCCATGCCTTGCTTCTGAATGGAGAAAATATCTTTGGATGGATTGCTAGGATAAATGTATCCACCTTGCCACAGAATAACTGTTTGACTGAACGGGGGCACCTCTACGTAAACACCTCTGATGCAGGTTGCCTCACCGTTGCACTTCAGCTGGTGTGTATGCACTGCAAAGTCTTTACCCTCAAAGTCACTGGCAAAAGTATAGGTGCACTCTCCTTGAAAGTGATGGACCAGACCATCAAAGGTGGTGTAATGGGGATCTCCCCATGCCAAGCAAGTACCAGCTATTGCCTCTTCTTCACCTAAAAGGTAAAAGACAAATTGATGCAACCATACAGATACCCTACTTTAATATATATATACAACATCTTCACTAAACATTCACTTTTCAATAATGTATATAACTTACTAATGCACTCGTGAGGCATGAGGCATTTTCCTTGCCCATTCAAAACAGCTCCATCTGGACAGTAGCAGCCCTCCACACAACCCTGCACTCCTGCTAGGTCCTGGCATGTAGCTTCCACAAGTGGACCACAGCTTTGATAGCTCTTGTCAGCTGGACATATTGGCCCTATATACAAGGAAGCATCAGGCTATACTTTAAAACAATTATGTAATACATCATTACTCATCATATCATCGCCATTAAGATATTTAGAATCAACAGTCATTGAAGGATTGACAAGATCTATTTATGCAGGCAATTTTGAGAGCACTATACACTACCTACAGATATACGTACGTAGACACTCATCATCACTTACTGCAGGCAGGAGGGGGAGCCCCTAGGGAAATGTCTTTGGCTCTACAACTCTCTGCATAGGCTTTGATGACGCTGCACCCACAGACATCTTTATCTTCACAGCTGCAATGATCCACAATGCAGTTCTGGTATGACTGCTCTGGAGGAATGCTGTTGAAACACGGTGAATAGGTTCCATTAATGTCACTGAGTATTGAACAAAACTGCTCTGCCATCTTCCTGGATTCTCCGAAACAGTCCGGTGGAGGTGGAGGACAAGTGAAATTGCAGTCTACATTCTCCAAGGACACTCTGTATTCTTCCTCAAAGCGCTTCAGAGAAGTGCGGTTCCCATCCATCAGACTGAACTCATTGGTAAGGTCACCATTGCAATCACCCAGGAGGCCACACAGCTTACCGCTGTAGCTGGCTGGCGTTGTTACTCTCAGGTAGTAGCGGCCAAAGCTAACCACTACATTGTAGTCGTAGAGTTGGACCGTTATTCTGCTGTTGCCAGAGGTCACTCCCAACTGAAATGGCTTGACATGGGATCCAGCGAGTGTCCAGCTGAGGGGAGAGCCCTTGAGGTGTACAGTCACATTGAGAGGTGGCACTTCCACCACCGCCTGGTCGATGCAGGTGGGTGTTCTGCCTCCTGAGCAGTGGTCGCTGGTAATGGAGTACACTGCAAAGGTCTCCTCTTTGCAATCTTTGGAGAAGATGTGAGAACAGTGATCAAACAGGTCGTATCGCAGGCCATCAAATGTCCAATAGTGGGGATCTCCAGAGGCAAGCCCAGAACAACCAGGACATTCTTCGGGCAGTATGCAATTGCCACTACTCTCGTCCAGAACCTTTCCAACAGGACAGAAGCAGCCTTGTTCCTCCAATGATGAGGTGGGATACAGATTATGACAGGAGGCTTGTGCTTGGCTGGTATTGCGGTACTCAAAGCCCTCTGGACAATCTGTAATGGATACATAGAAAATATACCAATCTGCGGGACGCTGAAACAAATTTGTATGTTATGACAAATCTTCTAACCCTAGTCAACTGGAAATGCTCAGTTAAACTCAGAGTACGACTCCAAAAATACACCACTACCTACCTCTGCAGTCAGATTCAGTTACACAATTGCCCTTGCTCTGTGTGCCAGAAGTACAGAAGCATCCCGAATTACAGTAAGAGTAGTCTCCTTTGGGTTCATCACAGGATGGCTCTACTACGGGGCCACAAATTTCAAACCTCCTGTCAGGTGGACATGGTGGTACTACATAGACAATGAAGAGAGGAGTAGGCACTCATAAGGAAACCTGCCACATATACGTAGTGCAAATTTCTTTGCAAGATTGCTATTTGCTACAGGAGCGGTCAGTGAATTGATGCTCAAGACATCCATGCATTCATGGTGGTGCAAATGTTGTATTACATTTTTCATGCATGTGTGTTTCCATGAGTTCAACTCACAGCAAGCATTAGGAAGTGATATATCCTCTATTCCCATGTCTTGGCACTGGCTAGCAAATTTGATGAGAGAAGCACAAGGAACAGACAGGCTGAAGCTCTTGCTGTCATCGTCAATGATACAGTGATCAAAGATGCAGGTGTTGATGAAAATGAGGCTGTCAATCTTGCTTCTACATTGCTTAAAGCTGTCCTGCTCAAAGACTGAATTACAAAAGGCTACTGCTCTATCCCTCTTCTTCCCTATACAACTGGGTGTTGGAACGACACTGGGAGTACAATTTTGCAGAGCTGAATAGTGTTCATTGTGCCAGGAGAATCCAAATTCATCGAGATTGCTTGTAAGCTGCAGGCCGTCATTGACATTTGCCTGAAAGTCGTCTGAGGGATTGCCATTGAAGTTTCCACATAGGCCACCTAATCTTTCCTTGTAGAATTCGGGCACCATTACTTCTAAGCGGTGACTTCCATCGTAGTTGACGGTCACTCCTAACTGCCTCAAATGTAGTGTTGTGGCCATGCCTTGCTTCTGAATGGAGAAAATATCTTTGGATGGATTGCTGGGATAAATGTATCCACCTTGCCACAGAGTAACTGTTTGACTGAACGGGGGCACCTCTACGTAAACACCTTTGATGCAGGTTGCCTCACCGTTGCACTTCAGCTGGTGTGCATGCACTGCAAAGTCTTTACCCTCAAAGTCACTGGCAAAAGTATAGGTGCACTCTCCTTGAAAGTGATGGACCAGACCATCAAAGGTGGTGTAATGGGGATCTCCCCATGCCCAGCAAGTACCGGCTATTGCCTCTTCTTCACCTAAAAGGTAAAAGACAAATTGATGCAACCATACAGATACCTTACTATATACTATATACAACATCTTCACTAAACATTCACTTTTCAATAATGTATATAACTTACTAATGCACTCGTGAGGCATGAGGCATTTTCCTTGCCCATTCAAAACAGCTCCATCTGGACAGTAGCAGCCCTCCACACAACCCTGCACTCCTGCTAGGTCCTGGCATGTAGCTTCCACAAGTGGACCACAGCTTTGATAGCTCTTGTCAGCTGGACATATTGGCCCTATATACAAGGAAGCATCAGGCTATACTTTAAAACAATTATGTAATACATCATTACTCATCATATCATCGCCATTAAGATATTTAGAATCAACAGTCATTGAAGGATTGACAAGATCTATTTATGCAGGCAATTTTGAGAGCACTATACACTACCTACAGATATACGTACGTAGACACTCATCATCACTTACTGCAGGCAGGAGGGGGAGCCCCAAGGGAAATGTCTTTGGCTCTACAACTCTCTGCATAGGCTTTGATGACGCTGCACCCACAGACATCTTTATCTTCACAGCTGCAATGATCCACAATGCAGTTCTGGTATGACTGCTCTGGAGGAATGCTGTTGAAACACGGTGAATAGGTTCCATTAATGTCACTGAGTATTGAACAAAACTGCTCTGCCATCTTCCTGGATTCTCCGAAACAGTCCGGTGGAGGTGGAGGACAAGTGAAATTGCAGTCTACATTCTGCAAAGACACTCTGTATTCTTCCTCAAAGCGCTTCAGATGAGTGCGGTTCCCATCCATCAGACTGAACTCATTGGTAAGGTCACCATTGCAATCACCCAGGAGGCCACACAGCTTACCGCTGTAGCTGGCTGGCGTTGTTACTCTCAGGTAGTAGCGGCCAAAGCTAACCACTACATTGTAGTCGTAGAGTTGGACCGTTATTCTGCTGTTGCTAGAGGTCACTCCCAACTGAAATGGCTTGACATGGGATCCAGCGAGTGTCCAGCTGAGGGGAGAGCCCTTGAGGTGTACAGTCACATTGAGAGGTGGCACTTCCACCACCGCCTGGTCGATGCAGGTGGGTGTTCTGCCTCCTGAGCAGTGGTCGCTGGTAATGGAGTACACTGCAAAGGTCTCCTCTTTGCAATCTTTGGAGAAGATGTGAGAACAGTGATCAAACAGGTCGTATCGCAGGCCATCAAATGTCCAATAGTGGGGATCTCCAGAGGCAAGTCCAGAACAACCAGGACATTCTTCGGGTGGTATGCAATTGCCACTACTTTCGTCCAGCACTTTTCCAACAGGACAGAAGCAGCCTTGTTCCTCCAATGATGAGGTGGGATACAGATTATGACAGGAGGCTTGTGCTTGGCTGCTATTGTGGTACTCAAAGCCCTCTGGACAATCTGGAATGGATATATAGAAAATATACCACGTCGGTTGATGGTGATACAAATTTGTATGTTATGACAAATCTTCTAACCCTAGTCAACTGGAAATGCTATATTAACTGTAACAACAACAGTTGAAATTAGAGTACGACTCCAAAAATACACGACTACCTACCTCTGCAGTGAGATTCAGTTACACAATTGCCCTTGCTCTGTGTGCCAGAAGTACAGAAGCATCCCGAATTACAGTATGAGTAGTCTCCTTTGGGTTCATCACAGGATGGCTCAACTACGGGGCCACAAATTTTAAACTTCCTGTCAGGTGGACATGGTGGCACTACATAGACAATGAAAAGAGGAGTAAGAACTCATAAGGAAACCTGCCACATATACGTAGTGCAAATTTCTTTGCAAGATTGCTATTTGCTACTAGAGCGATCAGTGAATTGATTCTCACGACATCCAGCATTCATGGTGGTGCAAATGGTGTATTACATTTTTCATGCATGTGTGTTTCCATGTGTTCAACTCACAGCAAGCATTAGGAAGTGATATATCCTCTATTCCCATGCCTTGGCACTGGCTAGCAAATTTGATGAGAGAAGCACAAGGAACAGATAGGCTGAAGCTCTTGCTGTCATCGTCAATGATACAGTGATCAAAGATGCAGGTGTTGATGAAAATGAGGTTGTCAATCTTGCTTCTGCATTGCTTAAAGCTGTCCTGCTCAAAGACTGAATTACAAAAGGCTACTGCTCTATCCCTCTTCTTCCCAATACAACTGGGTGTTGGAACGACACTGGGAGTACAATTTTGCAGAGCTGAATAGTGTTCACTGTGCCAGGAGAATCCAAATTCATTGAGATTGCTTGTAAGCTTCAGGCCGTCATTGACATTTGCCTGAAAGTCGTCTGAGGGATTGCCATTGAAGTTTCCACAGAGGCCACCTAATCTTTCCCTGTAGAATTCAGGCACCATTACTTCCAAGTGGTGACTTCCATCGTAGCTGACGGTCACTCCAAATGGCCACAAATGTAGTGTAGTGGCCATGCCGTGCTTATGAATGGAGAAAATATCTTTGGATGGATTGCTGGGATAAATGCCTCCGCCTTGCCACAGAGTAACTGTTTGACTGAACGGGGGCACCTCTACGTAAACACCTCTGATGCAGGTTGCCTCACCGTTGCACTTCAGCTGGTGTGTATGCACTGCAAAGTCTTTACCCTCAAAGTCACTAGCAAAAGTATAGGTGCACTCTCCTTGAAAGTGATGGACCAGACCATCAAAGGTGGTGTAATGGGGATCTCCCCATGCCCAGCAAGTACCGGCTATTGCCTCTTCTTCACCTAAAAGGTAAAAGACAAATTGATGCAACCATACAGATACCTTACTATATACTATATACAACATCTTCACTATACTTTCACTTTTCAATAATGTATATAATATAACTTACTAATGCACTCATGAGGCATGAGGCATTTTCCTTGCCCATTCAAAACAGCTCCATCTGGACAGTAGCAGCCCTCCACACAACCCTGCACTCCTGCTAGGTCCTTGCATGTAGCTTCCACAAGTGGACCACAGCTTTGATAGGTCTTGTCAGCTGGACATATTGGCCCTATATACAAGGAAGCATCAGGCTATACTTTAAAACAATTATGTAATACATCATTACTCATCATATCATCGCCATTAAGATATTTACAATCAACAGTCATTGAAGGAATGACAAGATCTATTGATGCAATACAAATGTCCATTTTGAGAACACTATACACTACCTACAGATATACGTAGACACACTCATCATCACTTACTGCAGGCAGGAGGGGGAGCCCCTAGGGAAATGCCCTTGGCTCTGCAACTCTCTGCATAGGCTTTGATGACGATGCACCCACAGACATCTTCATCTTCACAGCTGCAATGGTCCAAAATGCAGTTCTGGTATGACTGCTCTGGAGGAATGCTGTTGAAACACGGGGAATAGGTTCCATTAATGTCACTGAGTATTGAGCAAAACTGCTCTGCCATTTTCCTGGATTCTTCCAAACAGTCCGGTGGAGGTGGAGGACAAGTGAAATTGCAGTCTACATTCTCCAAGGACACTCTGTATTCTTCCTCAAAGCGCTTCAGATGAGTGCGGTTCTCATCCATCAGACTGAACTCATTGGTAAGGTCACCATTGCAATCACCCAGGAGGCCACACAGCTTACCGCTGTAGCTGGCTGGCGTTGTTACTCTCAGGTAGTAGAGGCCAAAGCTAACCACTACATTGTAATCGTAGAGTAGGACCGTTATTCTGCTGTTGCCAGAGGTCACTCCCAACTGAAATGGCTTGACATGGGATCCAGCGAGTGTCCAGCTGAGGGGAGAGCCCTTGAGGTGTACAGTCACATTGAGAGGTGGCACTTCCACCACGGCCTGGTCGATGCAGGTGGGTGTTCTGCGTCCTGAGCAGTGGTCGCTGGTAATGGAGTACACTGCAAAGGTCTCCTCTTTGCAATCTTTCGAGAAGATGTGAGAACAGTGATCAAACAGGTCGTATCGTAGGCCATCAAATGTCCAATAGTGGGGATCTCCAGAGGCAAGCCCAGAACAACCAGGACATTCTTCGGGCAGTATGCAACTGCCACTACTTTCGTCCAGCACTTTTCCAACAGGACAGAAGCAGCCTTGTTCCTCCAATGATGAGGTGGGATACAGATTATGACAGGAGGCTTGTGCTAGGCTGCTATTGCGGTACTCAAAGCCCTCTGGACAATCTGTAATTGATATATAGAAAATACACCATTCTGGTGGACCCTGAAACAAATTTTCTAACCCTAGTCAACTGTAAAATGCTATATTAACCGTAACAACAGTTGAACTCTAAGTACGACTCCAAAAATACACCACTACCTACCTCTACAGTGAGATTCAGTTACACAATTGCCCTTGTTCTGTATGCCAGAAGTACAGAAGCATCCCGAATTACAGTATGAGTAGTCTCCTTCGGGTTCATCACAGGATGGCTCTACTACAGGGCCACAAATTTCAAACTTCCTGTCAGGTGGACATGGTGGCACTATAGAGACAATTTAAAAAAGGAGTATGCACTCATAAAGAAACCTGCCACATATGCGTAGTGTAAATTTCTTTGCAATATTGCAATTTGCTACTGGAGCGATTAGTCAATTGATGCTCAAGACATCCATGCATTCATGGTGGTGCAAATGTTGTATTACACTTTTCATGCATGTGTCTTTCCATGTGTTCAACTCACAGCAAGCATTAGGAAGTGATATATCCTCTATTCCCATGCCTTGGCACTGGCTAGCAAATTTGATGATAGAAGCACAAGGAACAGACAGGCTGAAGCTCTTGCTGTCATCGTCAATGATACAGTGATCAAAGATGCAGGTGTTGATGAAAATGAGGCTGTCAATCTTGCTTCTGCATTGCTTAAAGCTGTCCTGCTCAAAGACTGAATTACAAAAGGCTACTGCTCTATCCCTCTTCTTCCCTATACAACTGGGTGTCGGAACGACACTGGGAGTGCAATTTTGCAGAGCTGAATAGTGTTGACTGTGCCAGGAGAATCCAAATTCATTGAGATTGCTTGTAAGCTGCAGGCCGTCATTGACATTTGCCTGAAAGTCGTCTGAGGGATTGCCATTGAAGTTTCCACATAGGCCACCTAATCTTTCCCTGTAGACTTCGGGCACCATTACTTCTAAGCGGTGACTTCCATCGTAGCTGACGGTCACTCCAAACTGCCTTATATGTAGTGTTGTGGCCACGCCTTGCTTCTGAATGGAGAAAATATCTTTGGATGGATTGCTGGGATAAATGTCTCCACCTTGCCACAGGATAACTGTTTGACTGAACGGGGGCACCTCTACGTAAACACCTCTGATGCAGGTTGCCTCACCGTTGCACTTCAGCTGGTGTGTATGCACTGCAAAGTCTTTACCCTCAAAGTCACTGGCAAAAGTATAGGTGCACTCTCCTTGAAAGTGATGGACCAGACCATCAAAGGTGGTGTAATGGGGATCTCCCCATGCTGAGCAAGTACCGGCTATTGCCTCTTCTTCACCTAAAAGGTAAAAGACAAATTGATGCAACCATACAGATACCTTACTATATACTATATACAACATCTTCACTAGACTTTCACTTTTCAATAATGTATATAATGTAACTTACTAATGCACTCATGAGGCATGAGGCATTTTCCTTGCCCATTCAAAACAGCTCCATCTGGACAGTAGCAGCCCTCCACACAACCCTGCACTCCTGCTAGGTCCTTGCATGTAGCTTCCACAAGTGGACCACAGCTTTGATAGGTCTTGTCAGCTGGACATATTGGCCCTATATACAAGGAAGCATCAGGCTATACTTTAAAACAATTATGTAATACATCATTACTCATCATATCATCGCCATTAAGATATTTACAATCAACAGTCATTGAAGGAATGACAAGATCTATTGATGCAATACAAATGTCCATTTTGAGAACACTATACACTACCTACAGATATACGTAGACACACTCATCATCACTTACTGCAGGCAGGAGGGGGAGCCCCTAGGGAAATGCCCTTGGCTCTGCAACTCTCTGCATAGGCTTTGATGACGATGCACCCACAGACATCTTCATCTTCACAGCTGCAATGGTCCAAAATGCAGTTCTGGTATGACTGCTCTGGAGGAATGCTGTTGAAACACGGGGAATAGGTTCCATTAATGTCACTGAGTATTGAGCAAAACTGCTCTGCCATTTTCCTGGATTCTTCCAAACAGGGCGGTGGAGGTGGAGGACAAGTGAAATTGCAGTCTACATTCTCCAAGGACACTCTGTATTCTTCCTCAAAGCGCTTCAGATGAGTGCGGTTCCCATCCATCAGACTGAACTCATTGGTAAGGTCACCATTGCAATCACCCAGGAGGCCACACAGCTTACCGCTGTAGCTGGCTGGCGTTGTTACTCTCAGGTAGTAGCGGCCAAAGCTAACCACTACATTGTAGTCGTAGAGTTGGACCGTTATTCTGCTGTTGCCAGAGGTCACTCCCAACTGAAATGGCTTGACATGGGATCCAGCGAGTGTCCAGCTGAGGGGAGAGCCCTTGAGGTGTACAGTCACATTGAGAGGTGGCACTTCCACCACCGCCTGGTCGATGCAGGTGGGTGTTCTGCCTCCTGAGCAGTGGTCGCTGGTAATGGAGTACACTGCAAAGGTCTCCTCTTTGCAATCTTTGGAGAAGATGTGAGAACAGTGATCAAACAGGTCGTATCGCAGGCCATCAAATGTCCAATAGTGGGGATCTCCAGAGGCAAGCCCAGAACAACCAGGACATTCTTCGGGCAGTATGCAACTGCCACTACTTTCGTCCAGCACTTTTCCAACAGGACAGAAGCAGCCTTGTTCCTCCAATGATGAGGTGGGATACAGATTATGACAGGAGGCTTGTGCTTGGCTGCTATTGCGGTACTCAAAGCCCTCTGGACAATCTGTAATTGATATATAGAAAATACACCATTCTGGTGGACCCTGAAACAAATTTTCTAACCCTAGTCAACTGTAAAATGCTATATTAACCGTAACAACAGTTGAACTCTAAGTACGACACCACTACCTACCTCTACAGTGAGATTCAGTTACACAATTGCCCTTGCTCTGTATGCCAGAAGTACAGAAGCATCCCGAATTACAGTATGAGTAGTCTCCTTCGGGTTCATCACAGGATGGCTCTACTACGGGGCCACAAATTTCAAACTTCCTGTCAGGTGGACATGGTGGCACTATAGAGACAATTTAAAAAAGGAGTATGCACTCATAAAGAAACCTGCCACATATGTGTAGTGTAAATTTCTTTGCAATATTGCAATTTGCTACTGGAGCGATTAGTCAATTGATGCTCAAGACATCCATGCATTCATGGTGGTGCAAATGTTGTATTACACTTTTCATGCATGTGTGTTTCCATGTGTTCAACTTACAGCAAGCATTAGGAAGTGATATATCCTCTATTCCCATGCCTTGGCACTGGCTAGCAAATTTGATGATAGAAGCACAAGGAACAGACAGGCTGAAGCTCTTGCTGTCATCGTCAATGATACAGTGATCAAAGATGCAGGTGTTGATGAAAATGAGGTTGTCAATCTTGCTTCTGCATTGCTTAAAGCTGTCCTGCTCAAAGACTGAATTACAAAAGGCTACTGCTCTATCCCTCTTCTTCCCAATACAACTGGGTGTCGGAACGACACTGGGAGTACAATTTTGCAGAGCTGAATAGTGTTGACTGCGCCAGGAGAATCCAAATTCATTGAGATTGCTTGTAAGCTGCAGGCCGTCATTGACATTTGCCTGAAAGTCGTCTGAGGGATTGCCATTGAAGTTTCCACAGAGGCCACCTAATCTTTCCCTGTAGAATTCGGGCACCATTACTTCTAAGCGGTGACTTCCATCGTAGTTGACGGTCACTCCTAACTGCCTCAAATGTAGTGTTGTGGCCATGCCTTGCTTCTGAATGGAGAAAATATCTTTGGATGGATTGCTGGGATAAATGTATCCACCTTGCCACAGAGTAACTGTTTGACTGAACGGGGGCACCTCTACGTAAACACCTCTGATGCAGGTTGCCTCACCGTTGCACTTCAGCTGGTGTGTATGCACTGCAAAGTCTTTACCCTCAAAGTCACTAGCAAAAGTATAGGTGCACTCTCCCTGAAAGTGATGGACCAGACCATCAAAGGTGGTGTAATGGGGATCCCCCCATGCCAAGCATAACTGATTCTTTGAGTTAATCGTTTCTAATAGAAGAGAAATGTTTTTTATAATAAAATTATTGTAGAATTATTCCAAAACCTATTTTTATTCTTGTTTTATTTTGTATTCCTCCTATTCTGATCTACTGTAGGCATCCATTTCCAATACAAAGGAATTTGGTTCTATTATAAGTAATATATATAATAAAATTATTACTAAATTTTCTTTGTAAGAAAACACATTTCTATAGTGGTATTAACAGGATGCCTTTTATACATAATAGTGTATACATGCCAATATATTAGTGTTTTCTAGATTATTTATTATATATATATTTAATATCTAGTTTAACTATCACAATTTGTGGTATGTTCCAATTGTTGGACACTCAAAAGAAGCATTATCCATCTAGTTAGTCCTTTACGTATACTATGTGTATGACTTATTGTATGTGTAAGTCTATGTACTAATGTTAATCATGCAACCCCATATTATTATAATTATATTGCCATGCAATTAAGCTGATTTCTCCATCTTGGATTGGATAAATACGTATATATAGCTTTAGAGGATCAATTATTTACGTTCAATGTATAATTAACCAATTGGAAAATTGCTTATTTCAGAAGTTCTTACCTGGGAGCGTGACACTTTTAGACATACTGAAAGGTCCTCTACCCACCACAGTTTCTGCAGCAACTTTAATAGAGTAAGTATCAAAGAGTGGGATATTGAAAACTTGAATTGAATTTGTTGTTGATGTCGCATTATGCATATAGCCAGTTAAATTTTGTGCTGTAATGATCACCCGATAGTATAGAATGATCCCATTTTGATCTAAATATGGTGGAGGTTCCCAGGAGAATATGACCGAATCTCCAAAAACAGCAATAATTGTTATATTTCTTGGACTTGAAGCAGGTACTACACAAAGTAAACCGTACAATCACATATATACAGTACAAGTTACAATAGTAATCTAATCTAATCTAATATAAATAATTCATATGGCTCCAGGAAAGGACCTAACAACAGAATGGGCTTAGTATCATAAAGTTTAGGGTATAAAACACGTTTTAAATTAAGGGATTTTTTATTTAGGTCTCCGTTTGTTAGAAAATGGAGGACAAAGACACGAACTAGAGAAACATCACAATGCATCACCAGATTGCACAATCGTAACCTTGAATTCTTCATTATATCTTGATTATTTTGCTCATTTAATTAACCAAAACTTCATCAGACGTTTGTCATACACATATACCATGATATATGTTCGTTTCACAGCTATCTGACAAGTTGAATTTTTTATCAATATAACCCATGGTTTGAATATAAATTTCCCATAGGTTTTCTATAGTCCTATGGCCTTTTATATGCAGACTTTGTCCTCCGTTTTCTAACAAACTGAGGCCTAAATAAAAAATCCCTTAATTTAAAATGAGTTTTATACCCTAAACTTTATGATAATAACCATTCTGTTTCTAGGTCCATTCTTGGAGTCATATGAATTGTTTAATTATATTATTATTTATTAATTTAGATTACCTTAGTATATTGTAACTTGCAATTGCACTGTATATATAGGTATCAGAATATCAAACAGTTTCGAATTCGTGTTTACTTACTTCCTTCAAGTGTTCTTTTAACTCTAAGTCCTTCAATACCTCCTCCAGATGCAGTAAAGGCTTGAATTGATACATTATACTCTGTGTAAGCATTGAGGTTGCCAAGCTCTATCTGGTAACTTCCTGATGCATTAGGGGTTATATTGACTGAAATATCATCCGTTACATCAAGGGAAGGATGGTAACTTATCTCAAAATACAACAGAACACCATTTATGGTATAAGGATCTCTCCAAGAGACTTGAAGGATGTCTGATGAGGTTGCTATTAAAGTGAAGTTTACAACTGGACCAGGAACTACATAGGTTTGTGTGAGACAATACATTTAACAGTGACCTTTTGGATTGAATCAAAACATGTTTCATACCATCTTCCTCTGTTCTTCTAGTGATTGCATCACTAAAAGGGCCTCTACCAACTGAAGTTGACACAGCTACACTTATAGTGTAATTAGTGAATGCTGTCAGGTTAGAAAGGACCCTACTCCTCTCGCCATCAGATACAACAATATCATCCTCATCTACTCTAAGACTTACAGTGTAGTTGACAATCATACCATTGATGTCGCATGGAAGTGGGTCTGTCCATGACACATTGATGGATGTAGATGACAGTACCATAGCTGTTACTACTGGTGGACTAGATGGAACTAAAATACAACAAAAAAGTAAATTAAGAAGTAGATATAATTCTGGTATCAAGTATCAGGTAACAGTATACTCATACTAGTACAGTACCTAGCCCAATGTGACTATTTTGCATGAAGCTCAATAAATTACTAAGACAACATTAAAGTTGAGCATCTGTTATGTTACAGAGAGTTATTAACACAAAATCAAAGGTCGGTTCTTTAATTTGGCAGAATGTACGTATATGCCTTCATTCAATGTCCTTGAGCTTGAGGTGTGTTGACTCAGGTCACATCCTTGAAAAACAAGAATACCAATGTCCACAGTCTTGTAGAAGAACTGTGATACAACAGCTCCTCAAAGCGTTAGCTGTTTTTGATATTCCGCTGTCAAGGCATTCAGGCTCACAATATCAAGGTAAAAGGTTCTGCCAACATTGCATATTTGTGCAAGCTTGAAACACCCACCTCGCCTTCACTGTTTAAATATTTTTCTATAACATTATCATTGTGATCGTCTGCCATTTATTTATAATTAAAATAATAACAATTTTATCTTCATCACAAAAGAATATGAAAATAAAGCATACTTTTAGTTGATTGCTAGTCAGTGGAATGCATTGCCCAGGTGATCAAGAAAGCTAACAATTTTAATCTATTTAGAAAATCCATAAATCCATGTGGAACATTCATACCTAATTATAATAAACAATATTTTCACTGTATAACTACATATGTGTATGTACTATGTATGTATTGTGAGACTATTATTAAGTAGCCTATCCAGACTACCCCTTCTAAAATAAGGTTGACTAAATTGTGAGTCGTATAAAACTTACTACTTTCAGAAGTATTTGCTGTAACTGAAACAGCTTCACTCTCTCTAACACCATTCATTACCATCACAGAGAAAACATAGTTTGTGGCTTCTTCAAGATCCACAAATGTATATGTAAAATCATCCCTTGTGAGCATTATCTCAAAGGAAGACACATTTCCACTGCAAGGAATGGTCTGGTTGTATGATACATTGTAACTTGCAATAATTCCCTGAGGATCTAATGGGGCCTGCCATGACAATGTGGCAGTTGTAGATGTAACCATTGATATTACCACCTCTATAGGTGGATCGGGTGCTACGTTTAAAGAAAATAGATAAATCAGCATGATGAAAAAGGTACAAGAATATCAAACAGTTTCGTGTTTACTTACTTCCTTCAAGTGTTCTTTCAACTCTAAGTTCTTCAATACCTCCTCCAGCTACAGTAAAGGCTTGAATTGATACATTATACTCTGTGTAAGCAATGAGGTTGCCAAGCTCTATCTGGTAACTTCCTGATGCATTAGGGGTTATTTTGACTGAAATACCATCTGTTACATCAAGGGAAGGATGGTAACTTATCTTAAAATACAACAGAACGCCATTTATGGTAGAAGGATCTCTCCAAGAGACTTGAAGGGTGTCTGATGAGGTTGCTATTAAAGTGAAGTTTACAACTGGACCAGGAACTACATAGGTTTGTATGAGACAATACATTTAACGTACAGTGGCCTCTTGGATTGAATCAAAACATGTTTCATACCATCTTCCTCTGTTCTTCTAGTGATTGCATCAAATAAATAAATAATTAATTAAATAATTCATATGGCTCCAAGAAAGGACCTACAAACAGAATGGTTATGTTATCATAAAGTATAGGGTATAAAACTCATTTTAAAAGAAGGGATTTTTTATTTAGGCCTACGTTTGTTAGAAAATGGAGGACAAAGTCTCCATATAAAACGCTCTAGAGAAACATCACAATACATCACCAGATTGCGCAATCGTAACCTTGAATTCTTCATTATATCTCGATTATTTTGCTCATTTAATTAACCAAAACTTCACCAGACGTTTATCATACACATGTACCATGATATATGATCGTTTCATAGTTATCTGACAAATTGAAATTTTCTATCAATATAACACATGGTTTGAATATAAATTCCCCATAGGTTTTCTATAGTCCTATGGCCTTTTATTTGCAGACTATGTCCTCCGTTTTCTAACAAACAGAGGCCTAAATAAAAATCCCTTCTTTTAAAATGAGTTGTATACCCTAAATTTATGATAATATAACCATTCTGTTTCTAGGTCCTTTCTTGGAGCCATATGAATTATTTAATAAAATTTGTTTAGATTACCTTAGTATATTGTAACTTGCACTGTATATATCATATACTCACATACCTGATTGCATAGTAGTCACTAGTACAGTTGTCACAGAACTGATCAAATCATTAGATTGAAAGGAGATTGACACATTGTAAGTTATATACTCCTCAAGTCCTACTAAGATGTAACTGGTAATTGAAGGCTGTATCTGTATAGTTCCCCCTTGAAGTTTAACTTCCTCTGGCAACTGTATTGGTTGCCACATCAGATGCTGATTTGATAAAGGGAAAAGTGTTACCTGCTCCCAGTTAATGTGAATTGCTGTATCATTTACAGCAGATGCTGACAAATTAACTGGTGCACTCAAGGGTACTAAAATAAGGGTGTAGCAGATATACATATATTATGTGCTGTTCTGTCTGCTATATATATCTGTGAGTGCACAATATATAGGTACTAAAGTCTACTAGAATAGTTCAGTGTATATGCTTAATAACTTGCACTTTAGTTCAATCACTGCTTAGAAGGTTTTGAAATTATTTCCTAAGTACCTGCTGGTTTTAAAATATAAGTCCAGCTTCAACTAATGTATAGAATCTTAATAGATACATTTCTTTATTTCTTTTGGGGCTAGTATCTAAAGACACAGTTGCATGGTTAAAAACATTCCCAAGATACATACATATATATATAATTTGGACTAACATTTTAGTTAGTTTAATGCATAGATGTGCATAGCTTCAATATTACCACTTACAATGACTCAACAGCAACCATTAAATTATCTAATTAAGTACTGTATTCTCTCTAAAAATTCGTCACTCTAAATTTTCGTAATCCGCTAGAAACCTGTGCAAACGCATTCTAATTGGTGACGAATTTCCGGTTTTCTAATAATTCGCCAGACAGGAAGGGTTAGGGTTCTTGGTAGCAAATGAATTCTTCCCCGACTGTCGGCGCACAGGAGTCTTTGTACATGTGATACCCTCGGCCAGCTTGTTCATTCTAATTCTATTTGCGACCAAGTGACGAATTTTCCTGGACACAGTTAGTGACAAATTTTTAGAGAGAATACGGTATATATTTACTAGTCTGATTGAACTGCAGTAATTACAAAGTATAATATTTATACCTATACTTAATATTAATCTCAACAATTTTTTTAATTTTAGTCATCAAGTTTGGCTTAGACTTTAAGTTAATACTTACAAACTTTAAAAGTCAAGAATGTTGGATCTGTTATGGCTTTTGATTCTGGGGCATCAGCACAGGATGACTTTTCACCAACAACCACACCTAATGTGGAGTGATAAGACATTATTTTTCCTTCCTTCTATATATGTGATAATAATGAATACATCAATTATATATTATCAAGTACAATCTGCCAAGATAACTGTTTAAGTTATAGTTATACACTCCGCCTTTATGTGTGTTTACTGAGTTATCGGTGGGATATCACATTATATACTATATATCGCATTGTATAACTGCAATAAGAGGGCAAAGTACCTCTTATAGTTATACAACAGTTGGGATATAATTTGCCTTGGTTGCCCCAGCAACGGGGTGTATGTACTGTATTTATTATAGGTAAGTTTTAGCCAGTGTAGTTAGACCCCACAAAATGTACTCCATCTTATATTACATATAACTATAATTATATAATATGGAAAAGTGGAGAAAACTATCTGAAGCTGATCGATATTATGTTGAAGCTTTGATATCCATATGACTTAGGATTTTATCACACAAACTCATGTCTCCCGAGGAGCAAAAATAAGCAAATATGGTTGGAACCAAAGTTCACTTGATGGAAATCAGAGTCTCCCCTTAGCCACTCAAAAAGTTGGTCGAACCAAATGGTGAGACATAACTTTAAGATCGACTTCATATCTTAATGTCTCCTATTCTTTTGATTATCTGGCTGTGAAGAATTTAGCCACTCAAAAAGCTGGCTGATCGTATATATATAGACAATTGTTTTGTCTCATTAGGATTCATTAGCATGGCATACAATGGAGTCTGAATGGCTAATTCTATTCTATTAAGTACTCCAAAAAGCTAAAAAGCTTGTGGTTTCCTTATCCACATGTAGATAAGTAGTACAGCAGCCAAAGTGTCTGAAGCCAATCTAAAAGCTTTGATATCCTCAACATTTGACTTTGTTGACTCTGGTTCCCATCAAATAAACCCATTGCTCATTTTGCTCCTCAGGAAACATGAATGGGTGGGGTAAATCCAGAATAAAATATTATAAAATATACTATACATAAATGTTTGTGACTACCTCTTGATTAGTTCATATATATAAACTTACCATGGTCAATAAGAATGTAATAGTTCCCATCTAGAAAGTCAGACGATGTATGAAATGATAGAGTTTTGTTTTCATATTGGACAGAGGAATGTAAAGCATTAATTGTTAAAACTTCTTGGTTGGTACTATTTTCAAATATTCGGATATATCTGCTATTTGAAGGCCGGTGAATCTATAGAAAATGGCTAACTCATTATTAAGTGGCTACATAAATTTTTATATGATTTTTTAATATGATTACATGTACTGTAGATACGTACATACCGTCTTATTATAAGTTAGCATCCATGTGTGATATGCATCCCAACGAAATATGTCTAGATCTGTTTGCTGTGAGTTTATTTCTGGACCCCCTTCAGAATCTGCATATATAGAGTTTTTTGTATTGAGATCATCATGACTTATTTTTTCATATCAATACCAGAATTTATTTACAAGCAATATATTTTTACAAACCTAAAACATCCAGTTTAATACAAGACTGTTCTGAATTTAAGCTACGAAAACAATTATCAAGTATAATTAAAATTGCATATATATCAGTGGCACAATTTTAATATCTTCACATATATACATACATACAGTACGTATGGTACATGTATACTTACCCCAAACTATTTATTGCAACAAAGCATAAAGAATGAGTACCAATTTGTGAAATCACTGGCATCCAAGTCAAAGTTATGTAGTACTCTTCAGTAGAATTTCCTGACATAATTGAAGATTTCATTACTCCAGCTGGTCCAACTATGTCAATTGACGCTATCCTATGAAGTTAATACAATAATCACACGTACGTACACCAACAATATAGATTAATGCATCTCGTGTATTACCTAGTAATACCTACATAGTATGACTATCAGAGATTAAAATAATACGATCGTCCCATTGTTGTTATTACTTATCACCACCTAAATCATCAATGAAGTAAATTTTTGTTTGCTTTCATTTGACCATTTGATAACGTTGCTTGAACTGTCGAATCATAAGTGGCAAATGTGGTCCTATTTCGAAATTTCTCATTTTTTCTTCTTTTTCATTCCCTGAGGGAGGGTCGGCCTGACGAGGCCAACATGTTAACTTATGCTAGTGTCTAAATGGTTATTATGTTCTCCAAACTAGTGCTCTAATATAGATTAATGCATCTCGTGTAATATAGTATACAATTGTGCTGACTATCAGAGACTGAAAATAATACGACCGTCCCATTGTTGTTATTTATCATATTGGCAAAAATGGTCTATTTCTCATTTCTTTTTTTTTCTTTTTTCATTCCCTGAGGGAGGGTCGGCCTACGCCCGACGAGGCCAACATGTGAACTTATGCTAGTCTAAATGGTTATTATGTTCTCCAAACTAGTGCTCTACATGAAACAAGTTATTAATCTGACGTTTATAGCCCAACAACTGCTCTGCCCCCATTTTGTTATGATGTTATAATGATGTCTGCTAATGCTTTATGAATTTACCTTACTTGAGATCCTCCACTATTGGCAACTACATGCTCGGTAATTGTTGATCCCAATGCTACAATAATGCAAGTCCCATCAGGTTTGGTAGGTGAAACAAATATTGGTTTTGTGGTACTGTTGCAACCATAGGAAGAATTGTAAACATTTACTAAGAATTGAAGTGGAATACTGCTCAGTGGAGTTGATGAATTTGAGGAGGAAAAGTCTTCAATTTGCAGTGCTACAGTATACCATCCTAGGCTCCCAGTAGCTGTGTATTGTATAATGCAGTTACTCTAAACAGAAATAAAAGTTAATTAGGAAGGTTGTAGATAGAATATTAGATATACTATATGCAACTGAAGAGAACAAACCTGATCAATTACAGCTCCAGAAAGTGTTTGATATGCCCACTTACACCGGATATCATCACCATCAGCATCTTGAACTATACAGTGTCATATGTGCTGTTATTATAATGTACTGTACATATATATACACCAGTTTATATACTTCAAGGATGCACTTGAAAGATATACTAAATAATTACATCCATGAATTTAAAGTTGAACTGGATAAACATGAGCAAAAGTATATTACCTGGTATTGGAATGTGGTGAGTGCAGCCTTGCTGTAGCCGGATTATAGGAGATGTAGTAGTTACAGGTGAGCTGTTAATACGACCATTGTCAGATCTCCTTTGTAGATTAAAGGTGACTTGCAAATTCCATCCACTGCTACCAGCCCTCAATGATAACCAACAACATCCTGTAAAACTGTTATAGATATAATTTTGTAAAAATCAAGCAATAAATTCAAATTCGCCATTTTAGACTATGTATGGAAATAAATATTAATTTTCACTGTGTACATAGTTGCTTATGCTGTATATATATATATATATATATTCAAAATAAATTTTGAATTAGCCTAACAATATATACTAAGATGTCAAGAACATGCCTAGCCATAAATGATCCAATTGGTCCTGTATAGTTGTAGCTTCTACTGCCATAAGTCCAGTCTTGATCTATACTGAAACTTGTGCAGTAAAAATTCAAACTGCCAATGATTCCACTGCAACCAGATGAACATGCAAGAGATCCAACTCCAATTAATCGCCCAGAAGTGATGGTTCCTTGATCACAGTAGTAGGAAGTTCCTGAAGATCTTCTCCAAGCAAATGCATGTGAAACAACAATCTAAAGTATAATAGCCAGAAATGTATATACATACATGTCATTGGTCCATTCCTATAAATCATATTACTTGTCCATCTTCCACTAGGTTGTTTCTGGGCTTCCAGGAGATGGTGCCACCTCTGAAATGTGAAGCAAATGCAAGAAAACATGCAGGAGCCAGCAGCAATAATTTTATTGCTACACTCTGCATCTTTCTGATCATGAGTGAGCAAGCAGTTCCACGGTCTTATATTTATGGTTGCTGGATGTTGTTATTGTGTACACTGGATCACATGCAAAGTCCTCCCATTTTATGGTTTTGTATATATATACATATATAATATTAATCTTTGAATTCTAAAGCCTTTAATTGTATATATATTCAATACTAGGATACTGATAACACAATTATATATATATAGGATGGCTATATTGCATATATATATATATATATATATATATATATTTATATAAATAATAAATATTCCCCCGTATACCCTTGCATATATTCTATACCAATTCCTTTGATAGCTGTATTTACACATATAAACATTTTCAAGGTTTTTAGAGTATATACATATGTATATAGTACAAAAATGAAACGAATGATTGAATTCTTATATATAGACTGCTTGGTACCCATGCAAAGCATTATAGAGCTTGTTAATAATTAGACTATATATATGTATGACATTACAGTTACATATATAAAGATGTGCATTTATATATATACACAATATATTAAGGTGTCAATTACATACATGAATGTTGTATATACAATATTTCCATGCTCACACAATTTAGTTTATATATATATATGGACATATTTGTGCATTATAATATAATGGGGTTTTGTATGTACGTATATATATAGTTCCAAAATTAATATCCTTTTTAATGAGTAACTCCATGTTGAAAATATATATATAGGCCTTTTGTCGCTCAAACCATATATAATTGTTTGTCCTTGTAAATATCTAGCTACAGTATATACTCATTCATTTTATATATATATATATATATATATAGCAAATTTAACATACATATATACATGCATGTATGCATGCATATATTCGTACATATCCCTATATATATTATGTACAAATTGTAGAAATATAATAAATGAATGTGTATAGCTATAGGGTCACAATTAACATTTAGTGTTACTTTTTAAATCAATCAATCATTTACACACTTGCTATAACTGGCAAAGTATCACACAAAAAGAATGTCTTTAAGAAAATATATGACAAAAAAAGAACAAAAATAATCAGTTCCCTATTGCCTTTTGCAACAGAAATATCTTTGGTATAGATCTAGAGCTATATGGACTATCCTTTCTTTCACATCATTTACCCAGTCCTGAAAGGGTGGCAAGTCTGCCCATATTAGAACGGAGCTTAATGTGTCACTCCAGCAATAGGAAGGTCTTCCTCTCTTTCTCTCCCATCAGCCATTTGTGAGAATATAGACCATTCTAGGAAGGTAGTCAATTGGCATATTTATTAGCCTGGCTGCCCCAATACAGTGTCCTTTCCCAACTGAACTCTCGGAGGTACCATGTCTACAGATAGTGCTGCATACTTTTTAGTACTCGAACCTAAATATATAGATTTATATACACTCCCTTTAATTCTTTTGATATATATATCATGCTATATATAGGCATTGGATCAAGTATATATATATATCTTCTTCCATGTATAGCCGTATACATTAAGCCTAAGTATAAGAGCACTAAAAATAGATGACCTTTATATGTACGTCCTATAATCTTATAATTATTTGTTGGATAGACTAATTGGTAGCAGCAAACATATAAATGTGTTTCATTTCCCGTATATACCATATAAGAGTATAAGAACACTAAAAATAGAAGAGATATATGACCTTTACATCCTAAAAATAGAAGAGATATATCTTTGCATCCTATAATCTTATAATTTGTTGTTGGATCAACTATTTGGTTGCAGCAAACAAAGTGTTTCATCTTAGGTGGCTGCAGATCATTACACACAATTATATGTTGACAGATTCATAGACATGAATGTGGTAAACCAGGAAGGATATATAATAATACTTTATATAGCTAAAATAATAATATAATTATAATAATGCCGATGGAAACCGCTCGGATGGTGTCACCATGATCCCCTGGTCAGAAGGGAGGCTCCTCATCTGGGAGTACAATTAAGACAAATGAAAAGACTGCCTAACATTAACATAACTGCACTAATCATTCACTGTCATTAATCAGTTCTAAATGTTAATTCAGGTCTTGAACTCTAATTCAGTTTGATTGTTGACTCTGAATGAGGCACTTCCACCAGCAGTCAATCTCCACACCCTGGTCTCTGTTCATTAGCTTGCTTTACTTCCTTATTATTGTTTCCTTATGCATGAATTAATGTTTAGAACTGAATGATAGTGAATGATTAGTGCAGATGTTTATGTTATGCAGTCTTTTCATTTGTCTCAATTGTACTCTGCGCAAGGCTGCAGTATGCAGCCAAAATGTTAGTAATAATTTAATTGAGTAAATTTGGGGTTGAAACGAAAGAATTGATATATATGTTTCCTATAGTCACCCAAAATTATCCCTTCAAGAATTATATAATATTATCATGTTAAAATATATTGCCAGAAAGACCAGGAGAGAAGCTTGAAGGAAGGGAATTTAGGAAATTGTGGGGGACAGGCAGGTTTTACATGTCAGTCAAGTTCAAAGGGAAATAGCGGCCTTTGATTGGGGTACAGAGACTCAGAGGGTGACAGTCAAGAGACATTTTAAAAGGAAGAATGGTATACATGTATATGGTGGTTTGAGGTAAATGGCTCTGAAAGGTTTTTGGTTGAATTGGAATCACTATGGCACCACAACTATGGAGAGAATGCAAAGTTGGTATGGGGCTACGTAAGGAGAGGGACTAGTCGCATGAAGACATACAGCAACTGCATGTGGTATTGATGCAATATATAATCAGAACATTGTATAACTGCATGAGGTTTATCTATCCAATGTTAGTTGTGTATCCTTTACTTGGGCCAAGATATAGCCCTAGTGTGCAACTTCACACTCAAATCAATAATAATTATTATACTAATAATTATATATAGGACTTCCTATACCACATGTATCCGCATGCATGCTTTGCAATTGTATAATGAATTATACTCTCTAACTTAACTAGGGATGTCCCAAAAAACATGGCGGCCGTATATTCAATGTATTGTGGATAAATCGGCAGTGAATGCGTCTTTAGTTCTTTTAAACTTCTAATGTTTCTTTTTTGTACGATGTCAATTTGTTTTGACGAGCGCATAAAGCACCTTCTCCCATATTGGTGTTAAAGAGGGTTCTGTTTCAATATTATATCGTAGCTCTTCGGTCTACTTGAGAAACGCCATCAGGCTCCAAATTGGTAAAACAGTACTAGTTGCAGGTCTACTTCCGGTTTTCCTCATTTCTTGCTTCTTACTTTATTTGCATAAGCGCGCATATAGATAACTACATCATATCGTCTGAACGTTTTAGGAACTAGGGTATATGCACGCTTCTGTTTTAAAACGATTTGAGCAGAGACGGTTACCAATAGCACGTCGATTAGAGGAAACTTTTGGTCGCCATTTTTTAATTAAGAGCTCTAGGTTATCCTTTGACTGCGACATTTTTTGACTTGTCGTAAGGAAAACTTACAAAACAAATAATATTAACAAGAAAAAAGAGGGAATATAGCATAAATAAAAAAATGTTATCAGAAATATGTGTGGGAAACGTGTCATTTAACCTATGATTTAACTAACGACATGCCAAGATTTGTTCTAAATATATATTCAGGTACTACACAGTGCAAGTTACAAATTTATATATTAAATGTTACAAGACTTTAGCCATACTGAAATTCTCAACTTCTGCATACAAAGTAGTAATCTCTACAGATCATATAAGGTTAAACACATGGCCTTCCAATTACCTTTTCACACCTTAGTATAGACTGAAGATAATGCATCTACATGCCATCATCAGCAAAAACTCCAGTCTCGGGGTCTCAGCCAATAATCACCGCAGATTTGATTTGCCTTGAGTGTGAGCTATAGTTTTTGTACATGAAATAAATTAAAGGCCTCATGCAGCCTGTCCCTGTATATTATATACATTCTGTTATTAACTTTCCACAATGCTGATATATAGGTCTATGTGCATGAGGTCACTGTGTATACTAGTGTACAGTTTCATGTTAACAGCTCATAATACATATGTATATATAATGTACCTAAAAAAACTTTCATTGAAGAATTATGTGGGGGAAACGTGTCATTTAACTAACTACATGCCAAAATTTGTTCTAATAATATCTATATCTCTAATTAGGTAATAAAGGATACAGTCTGGATTTAATCATGTATATTATATTACTAGAATGGTTTCATTGAAGACTACAAATCATCTATTGTTTTCATTTGCCGATTACATTGTGTGGCTTCATGTTACGGAATGTCATCACTTCCATCTTCTTATTATGTTCAAGAATGTTTCAACCCAAAGATCTTCATCAGCAATGAATGAGGAAAGGGAATTACAGCTTGGTTTAAATAGAAAAGGTGATGGGGGGTGAGTTGCAGATGATATAATGTTATTTGCCCACCACATAAATTATGATAAACAAGAGTTGAAGCTGTAACAGCTATATAGTCCTTCTGGATGGGGTGCAAATGTTTATATTCCTGTGTCCAAGTTGATGCATGCGCAGGGAAAGTTTTGGATCAACATGGTCTCTTTGATTTTTTGATTATTTAAATTAATTAAATATTAAATTATAGAGCAATGATTTATCAAAGCCCTTGCATGACCCAAGTATGTATGCATGAGATTTCTCTTATATTAGACATATCATTTAATAAGTTAATGATAGAATACTTTCTTTGAAAAATCAAGCCCGCCAACAAAAAAACACGTATAGAACACTCTAATGCAACGTTTCGCCCTTCACGGGCTTCATTAGGCATATAGTACAAAAAGAGAAAATGTCAACTTATTACTCATGCAATTAACGGACAATAATTGTTTCAGGGTGGCATACACAATATTATGAGGTTATTGTAGAGTGTTTTATTTATTTAGCTGTACAATATGTTTTTAAACTCTCTCTGAAAAAATCCATGTAGGTGGAATACACCCTTTGACCAACTACATACAATGTTGTCGCTACGATATCTGTTTTGATAACAGAATGTATATTGCATGAGAAAATAACAATGCAATTAGTCATTTTGATTAGATGTGGCCATGGACTATAAGCAAATCAGTATGTAGTATCCTAAAATTATCACACTTAATTTTGTTTTACCTATATAATATAGCCATACGTATTATGAATGTTATACGCAATATGCATGTATTGCTACATAAACACTGCTTCAACTCTGGTATATACATGATGGATATATCTGGTTGTGCATGTACTGCTAGATATATGTTGAATTGCTGTGATCTCCTCCACTGCTCTTCAAAGCTCTTTCAATCTCTCTTCAAATATTTTTCTATGTCTCTCCAAATATTTTTCTCCACTCAGACAAGGTATACAAATATATATTACTTCCTATATATATACCTTGTATCGATTGGAATATATATATATGTAGTATGGGAAAAATTGAGAAAATCTATCTCCAAATGCAAGAAGACTTGCCATACAGATTATGTTGGTATGTGTGTATGCATAGCTAATTTAATTAGCATGCCTAGGTTGTCATGAGAGGGATGCATATAATGTTATATGTAGTAGTTGTTGTTATGATAGTACATTAACCACATGTATGCAGTATTGCTGTTGAGCTATATATAGCTACATATATAGCTATATATTAATGAAATTTCAGTTTTTAAATTTCCTATTTATACTGAATACATTAATTTATTGAGTATATAATTTGAAAAAGAATTTCTAAACTTCTAAAGTGATATAAATGACATGCAACTAATGCCAGGACCTATACTCTGGGATCATTGTCACCTGATATTACAGAATGAGGTGAGAATTGAGAAATTAGCTGTTCGATTGCACAACAACTAGAGATGACATATTAACAATAATGACATAAAAATGACTATACATGTGATTAACTATGAGTGATGGAAGGATATCCAAATTATTGAACTACAAAATCCTGGATAATTGCTTAATGAGCAATTAAATATACGTATGTTCGTTAGTTGTATATGTTATTATTTTGTGTCTGGTGATATATGTAGTATACACGTATAGTACACATGCATATAATTAGGTATACTTTATACAGTACGTTGCTGGATGATAGGGTCAACTGGTACTCTGCTAGTACTGTTAGTTTCCTTTTGAAGAATTGTATACATAATATGTGTATGGAGGTGAAATATACTTTGTCCAAACTATATCCATAGGTTCTTACAATAACTGGTTAATCATGAGTGTATATTACTACATACATATATATTCTCAAAATGTATACACAGGGACATACGGAGTTGTTGGTGACGCATTATAAAACATCACTCTACATCACCAGATTGCGCAATCATAACCTTGAATTCTTCCTTATATTTTGATTATTTTGATTTTTTTATCAATATAACACATGGTTTCAATATAAATTTCCTATAGGTTTTCTATAGACCCATGGCATTTTATATGCAGACTTTGTCCTCTGTTTTCTAACAAACGGAGGCCTAAATAAAAATACCTTAATTTAAAATGAGTTTTATACCCTAAACTTTATGATAATAACCATTCTGTTTCTAGGTCCTTTTTTGGAGCCATATGAATTATTTAATTATTTATATTATATTATATTAGATTAGATTAGATTAGATTACCTTAGTATATTGTAACCTGTACTGTATATAGCAATCACGAGATGTGTACATGTGCTATTGTTCATCATCCATCCATCCATCCATCCACCCATGCTTATATCTTTTAATCCCCCAATACATATTGCTACCTGCTCCTTAATTACATAAATTGTACTTTGCTCGTGTGTGGAGAAGTGGCATATAGTTATGTTGGTGAATTTGTGAATTTTTCAGAAAGTAGCTCATTTTTGCTTCCACTAGACCTTCATTGGTGATATAGAGTTATGTAGAAACAGTTAATTGATGGTCCAGGAGTAAGGATGGCTGTAGAATTGACACATCATACACTTATTACTAACGACTTCTTGTTTTGATCCTTTCGAGGTTTACTGTCCAGCAAGCACTTCTATTCTTTTCTATCCTATACTTCTTTTTCTCGTCGTTCGGCCTATATACGTACATTGTTTATTTAACACCGAAGATTGCATCATCGAAGGAGAAAACCTTAAAAATGGAAGGATTTAGTGGTTTCGTCATCCTTGCTGCAATTCTCTGCGTCCTACTTCTAGTGTACTTCTGGTACAGGTACGTACTGTTTGAGAATCCATCACCTTCTTAGTTATTGAACAAGTGTACTAGTAGAGAATACAGATCGTCTCGTGTAACCAGACCGTACTGTGTTCAAATGAATTGGAGGCGAGATAGCGGTCTGGCTATGCAAGACCAAGTGTATACCATATCAATGTTACCATCTACTTGTATGATATTGGTGTTGTCATGGTAATTTGTACTTGTATACTGGTAGTTGTGTGCACAAGCCATTTCGTTACTTTAAAGAGATTGGATTATCTGGTCCTCCACCAAAACCTCTCATTGGAAACCTTGATCTGTTGAAGAAACACAAAGTATGCACTCAAAGTGATTCATTCTATTCTATCTGGCTACATATGTTTCTTGTTTCTGTTGTAGTTTGATTTCGCAAAATTCACTTCCTATATCTTAAAAACATATGGGCCCACTTGTGGGTGAGTACTTTAGTTTTTAGCCAATTTAATAGGTTTTAGTAGCTATGTAGCTGTGATGTATATTGGCCTATGTATGTTTATATTTAATAGCAATCTTGCAAATAACTACAATTACTTAGCTCGCATGTACTCTATGGGAGAATGTGGTACTCTATGTACGTAGTGTATATGTGACTCTAAAATGCTTTGACAAATCTTCTGCATAAATATATGCCTAAACACTTAAGTGATGTGTGTATGTTTGAGTCAATTAAATCTCCTCAAGCCAGTTCTGTATAATTAGTGTTATCACATGATTACATCTGCTTTGGGTACATTAGAAGAAAGATGATACATGAAGGTGATAGGTGAAGAAGGTGATACATGTTTATTCCCTTCTGGATTATCCCGTGTTCTGATGGTTCCCTACCTTACCCTATTGATTATACAGGCTTCTTTATTTTCTGTATAGTGTATATTTTGGACCAAAGCCATTTGTATTTACCAAGGACCTAGATCTGATTAAATTGATTGCAGTAAAGTATTCAGATTGTTTTGTTGACAGAATGGTACGTGAATAGCAGTCTATCCATATCTATTTGCACTTGTGCCTCACTTTACATACATAGCTATCCATTTAGTCACTGTTCATCCATTCCCTCATTATACACCTATCCATACATCCATTCAATTTAACTAATTCATTGATTTGATGTAGTTGTTATCACTTTACAGAAAGGAAGGGGTCTTATTGCTTTGAAAGTAGATGGTGTTCATTATAAAGGACTTTTTTCCAGTAGTGGAGATGCTTGGAAAAAACAGAGACGTTTTCTCTCTCCAGCCTTTAGTGGCCATAAAATGAAGCTGGTAGGGAATCCATACATGGAGCAGTGAATATGTGCTATGATTTAGAGTCTATAGTGTTTGTTTTTACCACATAATTTAGATGGAGCCCTTAATCAAAGAGAGTACGGAGTGCCTTGTTGGCAAGATTAGTATACTTGTTGAGAGTGACAGATTTGTTGATGTTTTGGAGTAAGTATACACTGCTTGTATGTCAGATAGTCTATGTATGGATGGTCACATACCTACGTATATGAATTGCTAGGTTGTTTATATAGGTCTGTGTGTATTTAATCCTTTCCATATTTGTGCTTGGAATTGCTAGGTTGTTTATATAGGTCTGTGTGTACTTAATCCTTTCCATATTTGTGCTTGGAATTGCTAGGTTGTTTATATAGATCTGTGTGTATTTAATCCTTTCCATATTTGTGCTTGGAATTGCTAGGTTGTTTAATCAAATGACTATGGAGGTGATCCTATCAACTGCCTTTGGAAGATCTGTTAACGTGCAGAATGGACAAGGAGGAAGATTGTACGAATCAGCACTTGAGGTTTTTGGAGCTCTCTCTACCGAAGGAAAACATGCTAGCACCCTCCTGAGGCTCTTAAACTTAGTAGTCCGTAAGCATATGAAATGGCGTAGTGCCTATATGGTATTCTAAACCTTTAGCTCCATTTATGTTTACCAGTGATTTGATTGTAAATATTTATTTATACTGTGCTTTGTATTGTCCAATCTAGAACACCATATTTCAAAAGCATTATGGTTAACATGTCTATGAAGCTAAGGAAGCCTAAGTAGGATAGACTTAAAATTTCTTAGACTAGACTTTGGGCTTCTTCTCTTTCTTCTGCTCCACTGGACCAGACAGCTATTTCTGGGAATTCAAACCTTCATCAGTGACCCTTTATCTTCTTGTTGATCTTTGTGAGTCCTGTAAGTATACGTTAATCTGTCCTCCTTCTCATTACTGTTTGTTATTATTGTTGTTTATTTGTTTTTAGTTTCATTTCCCTTTTTGGCTCCACTTGTTGACAAGATTGTTCAGCACACCAAGTTGGGTGATGCCGTAGACTACACAATTAAGGCTGGTCAGGAAATAATAAAGTCTAGGAGAAACAGCAGTGGAAATTCCAGTGAAACAGTATGAATTGTGACCTAACATCCTATGTTGTCTCTTCCTAAAGTATAAGATATACTCAATGACATAGTACTTGTACATATACAAGTAAAATAAACACTTCCGTACTCTCTGATATACTGATAGATAAATTTATACGAAAATCGAGCTAGATTGAACGTTTCGAACCATAGGTCTTCATCAGCAATAAGACCTACGGGTCAAAACATTCAATCTGGCTCGATTTTCATTGCAGATAGTTCCAATAAACTTATCTATCATAATGAATGTAACTAAAATTAACTCCTATCTCTCTGATATACTGTATGTATGTATTTTTGTAGAGAAAGGATCTGTTGGGTTTAATGCTTCAAGCCTGTGATAATGAGTCTGATAAAGCTTTGACTGAAGGAGAGATCATAGTAAACTCAGTTGGATTCATCTTTGCCGGCTACGAGACTACCAGTTCTGCCCTTGCATTCACTACTGGTCTTCTTGCTGCTCATCCTGACATTCAGGAACAACTGGCAGAGGAAATAAGAAATTTCTTTGCAGAAAATCCAGTTAGCAACCCGAATACTATTATTCTCACTTCTAGTTCCTTTCTCCTCCATTTTCAATTTCTGTGATTCTTTTATGTTCAGGGAAGCACAATGTATGATGCTACTCATAAAATTGATTATCTGGATATGGTTTTCAGTGAATCTTTGAGATTATACCCAATAGCTCTTGGGTAAGTAGAAATAGCATTGTGAACTTAATTTAAAGGGGTTGCAGTTAAAATCACTCTCCTCCTATATATTGCAGAATCTGTAATTCATTCTACATAAGTACAGGTATGTGTTTTTATGTGGTACAGTGGAACCTCGGTAATCCGACTTCTAAATAATCTGTAATTCTTGCTAATTTTCAATGCATGAACAAATTTTATACACAAACTACCTTATATAGTCCAGAATCCTTCTTCTTCCGGAAACTGACCAATCATCACACTTCCCTGCTACTTCAACAACACCTTGATAGATCAACAAGTACAATGTACAATTGACTATTAATGTATGTTATATTCTCTGTGCAGAACTCTGAGACTATGTAATGAAGATGTTGAAATAAAGGGAATAAAGTTTAGGAAGGGCACTTCTGTATCCTTTCCCTTTTTCAGCATACAACGTGATCCTGAGTTTTGGAGCGATCCAAACACATTTGACCCCGAAAGGTAACAATGTCTTTAGGTATCCATGAATTTTAAGCACTCTGTAAATAGAAGTTCCAATACATGCACACATGCCAAGGACTCACATAAGATCGAAAAGAAGACAAAGATTCCCAGGGTCATTGATGAAGGGTGGAAGTCCCAGAAACAGCTGTATGGCCCAATGTAAAGTAGAAGGAGAAAACTTGTATCCTTATCCAAAGCTCTCACAAGGTTTAGTTCCCTATAGGCCTTTAATCATACATAGGTAGATGTAGCATGTAAGAAAAAGGTGTATTAGATTATAGTGATTTGACAGGTCTGGTTGATTTTTACAAAGAGGACGATATTGACCATTTTTATGTCCATATTAGGTTTAGCCCCGAGAACAAGATCAAGCATCATCCTTGTGCGTACATGCCATTTGGCATTGGGCCAAGGAACTGCATCGGAATGAGACTGGCACTGTTGGAAGCTAAGATGGCACTCATTGAAATCTTAAGCAAATACAAGATTATTCTATCTCCAGAAACAAAGGTAATTTGCATGTTTTGCATGTACATGTAGTTACTGATGGAGTATAAAACTATTGTATATTGCTGAGGGTCGGTGGTGACAGTTACTGATAACTATTATATATTAAAGAGTGAGGGTAACTTGTGACGGTTACTGATGGAGTATAACTATTGAACTATTGAAGAGTGCGGGTAGAGTGGTTGATACAGAACACTATACATACTAATCAGTATTCTGCTTAAAAATTAGCAATTATTAGCTGTCATCCTTCTGTTTAGGACTTTTATGCCATGTAAAAACTCAAGGTCGTGTACTTAATTGCATATTCTTCTCTTTCTTTATTATTCTGCCTGCATTTACAAGTGTGGATATGGTCTTAGACTCTCTGAATGAGCACATTCTCTATACTTAGGTCCCGCTGGAGCCATCATTTGGTGCAACTCTGAAGCCTAAGGGAGGACTGTATGTGAAGTTTCAGTCAAGGGACTAACTATTGCTTGGCGTATGCATGTTGATAGCTTATCAATTATCAAAACAGAATTCCAACTTTTTCTAGGGTAGAGTATCGATATTCTGTTTTATTATCTGGAACAAAAATGGCCGACGATAGCGCACAGGTTAATTCTACCTTTGTTTCAGATAATAGTACGACATCTGTGCCAGTCCCCTTGAGTACTTTCAGTCCTGACGCAATTGCTAACATAACGCTAACAATATTCTTTTTGTTTTTTCTCTGTTGTATCGGCTACGCCTTGTATTACTGCCAAGACGCTCGCGATCGTTTGGACAGAACTCGAACTGCCCTGGGAAGAAATAAGGCCATTGACGAACACTTGAGACATAACAGAATACCGACTCTACCGGCAGAAGGAGAAATGCAGGAGTCGAGTGCCCAACCTCAGTCGACCCCAAGTAATCCTCCTCCCTCGGCTGTTCCTCAATATAACGCTGCCATTTCGATCTCCTTGTCGCCTCCAGAGTTCAGTCCGCATGTTGATAGTGACCGTTCTGGAAGCAGTAAGGCAGAAGAAGCGGCAGATGACATAAATAGTAATAACAGTTTACAAAACTTTTCGAAAAGTGATTGATGTACATATATATGTTGTAGAAATCTTATTTTAATACATAATATATATGTATAGTCTGTATTTTCACTTTCAGATGTACCAAATATGTAATTTTGCATTAAAATGTTCTTTGGAGTACAAATCTCTTGTCACTTTGTCTTTGTGGGTATGTTTGTGGTGGCATGAAGGCATCCTTGAATATGTTGGCTGTATACTATTATCGACTATTCTGAAACTCATTTGGTATACTTTATAAGTGTCGGGGAATGATGACACCAATTGCAAGTTTCAGCTTTATATCTGCCCATTTGATAGAATCAATTACATCTTTAATGTGCATTAAATCCAGTATATCAACTGATAATGTACATGTGGTGAGATATGACCCAGCCTGGCTCTCGTAGAGTGCAACGGCAGCTCCAAGTCTCATTGAATATCATCCCACTCTTCTTCAATGGTCTATGTACAGTACTGTTATATGACTATCAATATTATGTGCATGTAATATATATACAGTGGGACTATGTAACGGTGACCTCGTATACGTAGTGTATATTATACAATTAGTTATGACTATAATACAGTTTACACACTATGAAGGACCACCTCTTTAATTGCAAAAAACCACAGTACCAACCTACCAGGTTTTAGTGGTAAACCATATATAGTACATATAGCTCACACAGCTGTTTCTATACATCGATACTCTTCGATCCCATACCAGAGGTCAGCATATAACAGAACTTATTACATGTCGGTACATTCAGCTGCCGATTGAATCTGTAGTTATGCATATATTATGCACACCTGCGATGCTGTTTACACTTTGAAGAAGAATCTCATAGAGAGAACCTATACTTATATATTTAATTTCATGTATTACAACATCACTAAGGAGAAAGAGTTCCTACATGAAAAAAGTTTAAAGTTCTTCATGGCCTAAGTGAGGATCAAGAGGCTTGCAAACCAATGGAACAGCAAGTGACATGGCATATTCACACTTGTTCGGCTCAGATACAGACAAAATCCTTTCCTCTGTCCCACAGACAAGGTTAACAGTTGTACTTCTTGCAGGTCCATTCCAGCACGTCTCACCTCCCAAGTACTTCATTACACTGTAGTCAGTACCTTGCCAGTTGCCCCAAGTACCAAGTGACGTCTCTCTGCCCCCACTCTTGCTGCGTTGAGTTACTTTTTCAAAAGGACACAATTTGTATGTGTACTCGCGGTCAGTATATTCCACACAATTTTGCCATAATTTCAAGTACTCTGAATCCTCACCAAAGTCCATTTCAAGAAACTTCTTTGCTTCTTTAACTTTATTTTCCAAATCTTGCTTCTTGCCATCAATTGCTTCAAAGGCTATCTTTGCTTCTTCTGCACTATCAATTAAAAACTGTGTTCCTTCATCATAAACCTCTTCATATTCTGATTGATTAAATCTCTTCATAGCAATATGATCAAACACTTCATCAATAAATTCATTAAACCGTAAACCCTCTCTTCTCCCCAATATTTCCTCAACTTCCTCACTGGAGACAGTCCCATCTTCGTCAGTATCCAATTCTGGGAGTTCCTGCAGCTCCCTTTTGTCAGCTAGACCGTTGATGTCTTCGTCCAGACCAACAAAAATTGGCCTTCCCTTCGAAATTTTGGTATCTCTGGGCATTAAATCAGGGTTAAACTCCTGCGTCTCTTTCTTATATTTATCTTTGGCCTCTTCCGCTTTTTCCTTCGCCATTTCCATAGCTTCTAGCTGGTTGTTAAACTCTACTTTAAGGAGTTGAAGTTCTGTATCCAAGTTTTCTAGCTCTTTCTCTTTTTCCAAACGTTGTTCCTTTCCAAATGCAGTATACTCTTGCCGTTTTACATATCCTTGTTCAGATTCGAGCTTTCTCTTCTCCTCCTCCTCACGCATATGTCTCCCCATTTCGATACAAGTGTCTGAGCAAGAAGCACTCGAATCATACTCGTCCGATCCATCGCAGCAGTCACAAATGCCGTCATTGATACGAGAGGACACGATTGTCATCCCTTTATATCCTTCGTTTGCGCAGTAAAATCTGCCGTTCGGGCAGGCAGCAGTCCCCGGTTCGTCGGAACCATCAATACAGTCGCAATAGTCATCGTTGACCATGTTGAAAGGGATCGTGTTGGATCCATCCAAACAAATAAACTGTTTATGTTGGTCGTAAAACGAGAGCCTTTCTGGAGGAATGCCAACAATTTCCCTACAAGCTCCGAAATGAAAGATAAAGAGAACTACCAGTGAAGTGAGAAAGCACGCCATCTCTAGTCCGCACAATTAACGGTGAATCTCCGTAATTCACCGTATTCCATACGCTACATTATAGAGCAGCTGCATATATCTTCACCGAATGCTTAATAAAGTGACTGCTACAATTTGTTAATGTCAAAAATAATATAATTTAGTGCATAAATTAGTTATGGAATGACTTTTTTCTTCTTTCCAATTCTGGTGAATGCATCTACACACCTTTCAATATCATCCGTTGAATGCAGAGCAGAAATTTGTACTCTTATTCTGGCAAGACCTTAATTTTAAAGGGAAAGTCAGGAGATCGGACCACATTGTAATTTCAGGTAAAATTTCAAAACAGTGCAGAAACTCACCAACTGGTACCACAGGAAAACTGAATCCGATAACATATATGCCCTCATCTGAAGAGAAGATTAATAATGAATATAGAAATTAAAAAGCGAACAAAAAATTCATGATTACAGCATCTAATGTGTTATAATATAGATCATACATGTGGCAAGTACGTGTATACACGGGCTATCAGAACAATAATGCTAGTATGCCACACATGTCAATCTAAAATAAATATTGCTAAAAGGATTCATCATATGATCTCTTTTAAGCATCTAAAAAGACAGTTTTTGGTTGAACCTCTTGTTAGATGTTTCAACCCTGGAGGTCATCCTCTTGCATCTTTAGATACTTTAAGAGATCAAAAGATATGAAACCCTCCAAAGTTTGAGTTAGATAGAGGAACCTCTTATCATGTAACAAAGTAAGACACTAACTGAGCATTTCATTGGCAAACTCAGCTGCAAGTTTGGCATCTTTGAGCAGAATAGGTGCTATAGGATGACCTTCACTGCCCTGATGAGATAGAGTGCAAAGTTGAATGCTTAAAGCATATCAATATTGCACTTTAGCCACAAACCATTAGCTGAAATCCAGCTTTTACCATTTTTGAGCGAAACAGTTGTGTGTTCTCATGCAGCCTCTGCACTAGAGGAGTGCTGCTCATCAGTAACTCCACCACCTGAAATATACAGTAAGTGATACGTACATCACTATAAGATAGTATAAAAATTCAATGTACTGTCACCAACCACTCCATACAAGTGTAAATAGTACATCACCTTAGCTGCCTGAGCTACGACTGAGGGAGGTACTGAGTTGGAAAACAGGTAAGGCCTTGACCTTTGCCGGAGCAGTGTAACTACCTCTTGTGGTCCAGTAGTGTAGCCACCTGCAGTGCAAGAGATGCTACTACTGACCTGGATATTAAACTTCCAGCCCTGGGTGGTATTGATAAATATAGTATATCTTGGTATACATTGCAGTATGAGTAATTATTTAAATATTCAAACATTTGGTTGGTTTGTTGGCCATTCCACGCTTGAGTCTGGGATATACAGAATTAATAATACTGTATACATATCAGATACAGAAGAGGATATATGGAATTATGTAGTAATACCGTATACCAGATTGTGACTATACAAACGTATTATGTTTTGGATTGCAAACACTAGCTACCTATACAGTTCTTCTGTATCCGGGTATTACTAATTCCATATATCTGGTATATGGTATTACTAATTCCATATATCTGGTATATGGTATTACTAATTCCATATATCTGGTATATGGTATTACTAATTCCGTATATCTGGTATATGGTGTTACTAATTCCGTATACCAGATACAGAAGAGGATACACCATATACCAGATATATGGAATTAGTAATACCGTATACCCAGATACAGAAGAGGATACACCATATACCAGATATATGGAATTAGTAATACCGTATACCCAGATACAGAAGAACTGTATAGGTAACTGGTGTTTGCGATTCAAAGCATAATATGTATGTATTGTCACAATAAGCTGATAATACTGCAACACAACCAAATACCAGTATACACACTGCCCAGGACTACTTCAATCACTCACCAGCAGCACCACCCAAAGCTTTTCCTAAAGTGTTGTTTATGATGTCAATACGGCCCATAATGTCTAAATGCTCTTCAGTGCCCCTAAGTACGTACATTAGTGACATATATCCCTTGAGATATACATGTACATTACATGTACACGGCTGTCTGACCCAGTGGAGAAGAAGATGAAAGAAGGAAGAAAAGACTCCTGTAGCTTTATCCAAAACTCTCTTCAGGTTTAGTTCCCCTATAGGCTCTTTTATAGAATAGGCATATAGCATGTAGGAAAATAGTATCTTAGATTTTTCATTAGTGGTTGCATATATCCCTCGAGATACACATGTACATTAGTGGCATATATCCCTCAGGGCCAAGGATTCAGAAAAGAGCAAGACAAAGAAAAAGACAAAGACTCCTGATGAAGGGTGGAATTCCCAGAAACAGCTGTCTGAGAAGAAGATGAAAGAGAGGAAAAGAATAAAGAAAAGACTCCATTTTCCTACATGCTATGCCTATTCTGTAAAAAGCCTATAGGGGAACTAAACCTGGAGAGAGCTTTGAATGAAGATACAGGAGTATTAGATTTTTCATGTACATGAGTAGCATATATCACTCGATATATACGTAGCATACGTAGCATACATATATCCCTAAGATTACATGTATATAAATAGCATATCACATTACAATTGTTCACGGTGTTACCTGCCTGTGTTGCCTAGCACACCAGTACCATGACACTCGTCAACCAAAGTGACGGCATCATATTGTTCAGCCAAATCACATATTTCTCTATGAAAAGAAGCAAAACAGATCATATGCTTACAGTGTGCTATAGGGAGATTGTTGTCAATGTTGTTTGGTATCAAGTATTACTCCCATAAAGGTTGGAACATCATAATTAAACACTATATTAAAATGTCTTAGACTGTAATATTAAATACTGTAAATAATTAAGTAATTAATTTTAAAACTTAAAAAATCAATGATACTTTCAGAATTACAGTATTAAAATGTATTAGACTTTAATTTCAAAATGCTATTGATACTTTCAGAAATACAATATTTGAAAATATTATCTGCAACACCTGCAAATGGTCCTTGTGTTAAAATTTAAAGGAATTGGCATAGAAGTAGGAATGGTGTGCCCAAACACAGAAGTGTATGGTTAAGTTACTTAAATTTCAGTATATATGCAACTTCTGTATGATTAGCCTTATCATATAATCACTGTCTTGTTTCGATACTTTTTGCAGATGTATTAGTGAACCTGCCATTCCTACTTCTAACATCATTTTTGTAAATGTTTTTTATACATATTAGCATACTTGAGAGGTGCAATGTCCCCGTCCATGCTGAACACTCCATCACTGACAATCATCTTTACTCGAGCACTACTGGAAGCAAGTTGGTTCTCCAAATCTTCCATATTCATATGCTTGTAACGATGGCGCTGTGCTTTAGACAGTCTGCATCATTCCAAAACAAGTAAATACATACAGTAAATGTAAACTGAATTACATGTAATCATAAAAGCCACACCTAATTCCATCAATAATAGAAGCATGGTTGAGTTCATCACTGAATATTGCATCTTCTTCCTTCAACAGAACCTCAAAGATACCAGCATTAGCGTCAAAACAACTGGCATACAAAATGGAGTCATCACGATTATGAAATTTTGCCAATTCTTTCTCAAGATCAATATGGATATCCTAATGTGAAGTGAATAAATAGGAAGGCAATAGGACAATGCATTCAGCCAAACTATGTGAGGGCCTATAGTGTATACCATATATCCAAGAATAATCTAAACACCATTTTTCAATATGCTACATCTATTTTAGAGTAAAGGGCCTACAGCAAACCAAACCTAGTGAGAGCTTGAATGAGGATACAAAAGTTTTCTTCTTCTACTTCCCTTCTTCCACACCGGGTGAGAAAGCTGTTACTGGGAATTCCACCCTTCATCATGTTACGTCGTATGTGCATCACACATCTAGCTTTAATAGAAAGAAAGGAGTGTCTTTAAAACTGTGCGTCTTCCTCCAATAAAACTTAATATAGATGGTCATTTACGTAGTTAAAAAGTTCTACCCTAGCACTGAAGTACCAAAGTACTGGATATTTGATCAATGGGCAATATACGTATATGTGAATTTTAATAAAACGTTACTTACATACATATTACCCCCAAAATAAAGCAATGATTACATTACAGTGTCTGCAAATAAGGATTGTACAGCAGCTTGGGTATGTACGTATGTGTTGGACATATGAAATGAATCTTCCTTACCTGAGTACCACATATGAACCTGACTGAACTCAATCCAGCTCCTCTTCTTTTCAAGGCTTCAATACCAGCTTCCATAACTTCAGCATGCGACTGCAGGACGTAGGAATGCAACATTACATTCACATGTTATAAAGCATGTCAATCTAACAAGATGAAAAGGAATGTACTCGAATTTCATGAATAATCTAAATGCTACTTCCTTACAGACACTAAGCACACATAATAATAGAGGAATAGAACAAAACATCATATTCCTATCCTTATTACTACATTAGGGGATGTCTATAGAGCTTTGGGTAAGGCTGCAATTTTCATTTTCTTCATTATTGACTCTGAAAGCTTTATGGTTCCTTGTACGTCATTGCGTCAGAATATACTGGACGCTAGCATACACATGTACGTACTTTTATATGACCACAGTACCTAAGTGCTCAGTGATCATGTTTCATGTCTTGTGGTTAATGTAACCCCTTTCAAATTGATAAAAAATAAAACACACGCACCGAAACTTACGGAGAGACCGAGGTAGTTGTTGGCACAAAAGTTGAGTACTGGATGGGCCTTCTCAGCTACGTTAATAGATGAGGATTGCGGGGTCTTGATAACTCTCTCGGTTTTCCAAGTCCCGGCCTTTTGAATACCGACCAATTCTTCTTGAATGATCTGTCTCAGTTGCTGACGACCAGAAAACCTAAACGCACTCTGCATGACCAACTCCTGTCTTCTGTTCAATTTGATTGCGCAACCACTTAGTAACGCCATGTACATTAGAATTCCCTCAAATAATAATTTAAGATTTACAAGTGGGAGTAAAATAAATTAAAAGGAATTAAAAATCTGCCCGTTTAGAACTCTTTAGCTACTCACACATTGCTGATTGATTACTGCCAAAAAGCAGCATAATTACCATAAAGTCCAAGCGGAAGGGGACCTCCGGCAACAAATAACTTGGTTTTAGATGGATTATATTTGTGAGTGTATACAGCATGTCTAAGATCATACACGTGTTGAAAGAATTCTCTGTATATCCCATCATGCCTCTGCATGCAAAGAGAAGAGAACACAATTCTTATTAGGAATGCTTGTATGTAACAATACACAAATACATACGTATGTTTGTACATATGAAAAATCTAAGATACCATTTTCCTACATGCTATGCCTATTAAATGTATGATTGAGAAAGGTATTAAGCAGTAGCAATAGTTGAAAAAGGAAACTTCAACCCTTAGGACCTCATCAGCTAAGTATGTTTGTGTTGCTATCACATTAAGAATGTTTGTCACATGTAGTAGTGGGTGATTAAGTTACTATCCTAAAAATAGTGAATCATATATCGTGTGTACGTACTCTCAACTTACCAAATAACCATTGGAAACTTTTAGTGAAAACACTGACGTATCTGATGCATCATATTTACTGAGATATTGACCAGCTCTTAGATCAAAGAAGTACAAGTTGCCTTCTCCAGTTCCAAAGCTTAGAATGCCTTCATTAAACTCCACGGACCGCACACCTAAAGAATTTCAAAAAATAAAGAGTACTTGCATTGCTTGCAATAGCACATATATATACGTACCATTTCCAGCATCAGGTGAGTACAGCGCTTGACATTCACTTCTTCCAGAGTGTTTAGCTCGTGGATCAATTAGGGTTACATAAGAACGTGATCCTACTGCAAAGAGATTTCTTCCTTCATCCAATGCTAAACAGACATTCTCTGAACCGTGTTGCATCTTTGAAACAGAAGTCTACAGGGAAATTGCACCATTCCTTGTACATACACATACAGACATGTGTACATAGCTTATGTATGCAGGGTTTCTCTTAGAATAATATCACAGGTGGGACAAAATACAATATATGTATGTACATACATGTACATTAAGATGAAATTTCTGGTAAGACAAATTTTTTAGTGGTCCCAGCCATTTCATCTTCAAGGAAGGGGCGAATATTTTAAGAGGGGCAAATTTTTCTCTATAGCTACCCCTGCCTAAAGAAAACACTGAGCATACAACTACTGTAGCTATAGTCAAACAAATTGACACATAAAGCATGATCGTATTCATATGTACGTATGTACATACCTGCTGGAGAACATTGGTGTCCCAAAAATACACTGAAGCTTGACACTGGCTGGCTTGCAATGAACCTAAGATCTAAGGAAAGATTCATGTTCAACAACACGTAACAACGTAGAATCGGTAAAAAAGAGCTTACTGAGTGTTGCCTGCTTACGACCATGTCCCTAACTTTATCATGCATGGTTGGATTAATAATATTTTCTAATACATGAACTGGAACTGTGCTCGGTACTTCTTCAGCCAAGTAGTTGTCACTGCTAGATGGGAGGGACCACACCGCCATTGTTGAATCTCTAGAACCTGGGGACACAGTCCACATGAAATGAAACATCTGTAACACCCTCATAAACATACACACACACACACACACACACACACACACACTGACTCACACAGACACACACAGTCACACATACACACACACACACACTGACTCACACACACTGACTCACACACACACACACACACACACACACTCACACACACACACACACACTCACACACACACACACACACTCACACACACACACACACTCACACACACACACACACACACTCACACACACACACACACACACACACACACTGACTCACACACTCACACACACACACACACTGACTCTCACACACACACACACACACACACACACACACACACACACACACACATACACACACACACACACACACACACACACACACACACACACACACTGACTAACACTTACACACACACTGATTCACACTCAATCTCACTCACAAAAGCAGGGGCTGTTAGATATGGCTTAACATACACACATATCTATATAGAGGTTAGTGTTTAAATCTAATAAAGACTGGTACTTCTATTTGGACAAATATGGCAAAGTCTTAATTAGTAAGGAGTATACGTACATAATTGTAAACACTTACATTCACATTACATTATAAATGTGCATTCCAGATTCTAAATTATATTGAAAACGTATGTACATACCTGTAACCAGAACGGAATCGCTAAGCCATTTGGCTGAAAATATCCAGTCTTTATGATGCTGTGCAAAATACCAATAAATGGAAAGAAGAGATTGTAAGAATGAAACGGCAAGTCAACACACATACATTTACATTCATTATACATACAGAAATGTTCCGCCAGCAATGAGCTTATATGACTGACCTGTCCAATTAATAAAGGGTCAAAGGTTGGAAATCTATAAATTGCTGTTTCATTGGGGCTCCATCCACTAGTTGCTACAAACTCCTCCCTAGGACTGACACTTATGCTGTGTATACCACATGAATTGGCTGCATTCTTTGTGCTTTGGTTCCGCAGAAGAGGTATTGAAAATAGTTTCCCAGAGTCAAGACTTGTTACCAGAAGCTAGAAAAATATGGTTTCAGTATGTATTCATTCAATCTACAAACTTGCTGTTGTACAAAGATACTTTATCTTGGATCAAAATGGCAGTCCCAAATTATGACCTCATATAGGTATGAACTAACATATGACATCACAAACACTTTACATGCAACTAGCAATATCATTTAGTTTTAATTGTGTATTTCATCTTCTTACGACAAAACTTGGTTAAGAAAACTTACATTAAAATCAAAGAAACAGGATTGAAACACTGTACACTTACTTTACTACATTTGGTGCCAAATATCACATGACCTTCTGATAACCATTCTGAGGCAAAAATTTTGTCTGTATTTTCTAAAGTTACGGGCGATTCTGTTAATACATCTGGTAATAATCTAGACATTTTATAGTTCATCTGAATACTGTTAATCATACGATCTCCTCTAATGTGTTCTCGGTTAGTAAGATAATCCATTGACAACATATTCTTCCTACAAAAACACGGAGGATAAACAACTATGAATGAAAGAATACGGTCCCCGTCTATATATGCTCGTTAATAGTCACTTATAAACTCATATATATCTACATATGAAGTGGTAACTAGCCTATAGAATAACAAAAAATGTGAAGATTTACATATTTCTCACCTTTCGCAAGGGTTACAATCTTTATGTCTCGTCGGTTATAATATTTAACTTGATCTGTAGCGAAAAATATCACTAGTCACTGAATACAATTGAAATAAAGAGGATCTCTTAATCCGTAATTCAAACTCTTCTCAAATCAGCCAATCTTTTTGATTTCACCGCGAAATTTGAAATTTTGAATAAGAGTAAAACCCTACCAATTAGCCCGTAGTATTCTCCAAGACAGAGAGAAAGCATGGTACGAAGTATTTTTGTATCTTATAAATCTTAAGTGCTTCGAGGCAATCTTGCAAAACTAACTTGTTTTATCGATCCAAATGATACTATATTGTGTTCTCTTTTAGGGTCGTGTAAGAACAAAGACGGTTAAGAAGGCTGCGCGTGTTATTATAGAGAAATATTATACACGACTAGGGGATGACTTCCATACAAACAAAAGAGTGTGTGAAGAAATAGCCATAATTCCTAGCAAACGTCTAAGAAACAAGATAGCTGGGTAAGAATTCTACAAGTATAAAGAAAGATGTGATGTTTGAAAGTTGCTGTAATCTGCTAGATTTGTCACACACTTGATGAAGAGGATTCAGAAGGGGCCAGTTCGTGGAATTTCAATTAAACTGCAAGAGGAGGAGAGAGAACGTCGTGATAACTACGTTCCAGATGTGAGTTCCCCCTTCAATTGAACTTATTTTATGTATTACAGTTTAACTAAATGAGTTGAATGACTGTTTTTGTGTATGTAGGTGTCATACCTTGAGCAAGATTTAATAGAAATTGATGCTGATACTAAGGAAATGTTGAGGAGTTTAGTAAGTCTAACTGCATAAGCTTTATCAAAAGTAGAAGGACACCAGGGGTAGATCCAAAGTAACGAGAGGGAAGTGAAGGATGTACCAAAAGCCATTTAAATGGGAGGTGTACCTTGTTTTTGACAACTACATAATCAACAAGTAAATAAAACATTTAAAATTGATTTTAGAAGTAGATGTGGCAGTGCTGTAAACAATGGCTAGCACACCTGGAAAATACAGTAAAATGATGATCAAAAACAGTTATAACGTGATAACCATACACAAAGTGGCATACTAAAAATTGTGTGACTTAACTATACACATCACTTCAGTGTAAAAGCTCCAAAGTTTGAAATTTGGGTTTTATTTGACTAATTATAGACTCCGTATTCCTTGGCATCAATTGCACGTAAATTCTGCAGGAACATGGTTTTTAGAATATTCATGTTTGTTTTCTGTAGGATTTTGGAGGCATATCGAACTTGCAGGTCACTCAGGGACCTTCTGGTGGAAGAAGATAAAAACTGAATGTGTATGCTTTTCATATTGAATGTATTGTAATTGAAACAAAACGTCTTGTTGAAGCCTAAACATCTTGGGTAGATAATTTGAGGTTGTGCATATTTATTGTAGGATCTATGATAAACCAGAGATGTGCTAGACAAAAGTTGGGTGGATATCGGTAAACTATTCACGTACTTATGTGTTGACCTCGCGTAGGTACAAGGGAAAACGCTTATATGTAGGGGGATTTCCCGTATATCGCACCAAAATGGCCCCAGCTTTTGTTTTGATAATTTTGATGCCTTTTTTAGTTTTCTCTTGTAGTAGAGGGGAAGACGACGTTACGGTAGAGATAGAGGAAGATCCCAGTGTTCGAGTATTCGTTCCTACCGATGAATGGCAAACTGTTGAAGAAGATGAAGTGATTCCTGCAGGATTGCATGTTAGAATGAATCTTGAAACGGGACATAAGGAAGCTAAATTACTAGAACCTGACGGGGAAAACACTGATACTGACACTAGTCTAGACGAAAACATAAAAGACACTCGTAGATTACACCATTATGGGAAATCTGATAGAGTTGGAATTATCAATAAAAAGACTAAAGTTTTCACCAAAGCAGACATTTTGTCGCATCTGGAGTCAAATAATGATGTTTCTGATGACAACAATATATATCTCTTATCACAAAGCACTAATAATAAAGAAGACAATGTTCATATTCCAAGACATGGTAATGACTACGAAAATCAGGTTTTTGAAAATTCACAATTTTCTGGAAAATTTATCACCAAAGAACAAGAGCTAATGTTGCAGCATTTTGATGTTTTAACTAATTCTAGTTCTAGAGATGAAGATGTAATAAATAGTCTGGAAGAGCTCGAATATTATGTACACCATTATGAAAATGGAAAATTCTTGGTTTCTGTCGGAGGGCTTTCTTTGATTATAAACCTTCTCAATAATTCAAATGTTAAAATTCAAACAATGGCAGCTGATGTATTGGGAGCCGCAGCTCAAAGGTTTGTGTGTGACATTTAGGTGGTTACTGAAATGGTCATCAGTAGTCAGCATTTAGGCAGCTAAATATTTTTAGGTACATTTTAAATTTTAGGAAGGGAATGCAAGAGATTTAAGTAGGGAGGAGTGAATGCTCCTCCCCTTAAAGGCTGATTACTGATGTGATGACTGGAGTGAATGCCCCTCCCTATATGCATGCTTACCCCCCATGTTACTGGGATTATCATCCCTGAAGAATTTTCTAACTACAGTACTAGTAATGGTATAAGTACTCCCATTTTCAGTATCCTGTAATTGCAAATTATACTAAGAACACTACCACATTGTTACAGCTCCATGATAAAGTTACCTCTGATATGACTTTTTTGAATTTATAATCTAAACTCTCTAATATCTGTAAAGGCGTATCTGATATAATTTTATGCATAATTTTCATTGTCTATAAACTACGTACCTCAATGCTTGTATTCTATTATTCTCTTACATACAGCAACTTATTATAAGCAATCCTGATATTTTAAAATGCTGATTACTAAATTAATCAGAAAAGGGGGCTTTGTGTCCAAACACATATATTATTGGAGATTCGCAATGGTCATTGTCATATACATTGACACTATTTGCTGTTTTTCACCTTGCTTTATGTATAGGTATACCTATTGAAGCCTAGCCGTGTCCATATATGGTCTGTGGTACCATATTTCCTCAATAACCACCTAGGAATTTAGTTTGTTATTCTTTCTCCTTTTCACTTTTGATCTGTAAAATGACTAAATATCTAGTGCCACACGCTCTACTATTGTCACAGTCCACATTATATGTTACTATACATGGAGCATCAATATTTCTCTTATCCTTCAATAAATGGTGAATCCAGTTTAACACTATTTTGATACCAAACTGATAAGAGAGTTTTGTTCAAAATGAGAAAAAGAAGAAAATGGGAAAACTAAAAACGAATCACTTCCTATTTATATGCAGCAGTGACTACACATTATTATTGGCTTGAAGAATCATTCCAGGCACTTTCAAAACTTGAATGCCCTTTAAATGCATGGTGTTCATAAGAATGTATGTATTTAAAACCTATTTACACATTTCCACCTTGACTTTGTATAGCTGAATACTCTTAGGGCTAAAGTGTTGAAATATAGTCTATTCATCTTAACAGTGCCAAATAATTCTCTTTCTTCCGGTGAATATTTTCTCTGAAGTAAATCCAATGATTATCAAAAACATCACTATTCCTATACCTCTCTATGACTAGATTGTGAACATCAACTATACAGATTTAATTTAAGGGTGCTGCATCCCTGTCCTTCTGCTCTGGTTCAAATAGCATCTTCTCAGAATTCATCCTTACCTGTTCCTGGGTATCTATGTATAAATTCTTAGTTTGTTTTAAAAAGTGTCATGACTAACTTTGTAGGTCAAATACTTACACGTTCGCTTGACTCAAACTGCCATACTGATGAGTCCTAATAAGGACAAAACAGCTGTCTATGACTCAACCATCTTTTTGAGTGGCTAGGGGGAGACTCTGGTTCCCATCAAGCGAACTTTGGTTCCGCCCATTAGCTCATTGCACTCCTCAGGAGACACGAGTGGGCAGGGATAATATCCAGAGTTCAATGATGATGATACAGTTACTGTATTCTAATATGCACCTATGTGATATATTTATACAGTCTTTTTTCTTAATGTTATTTCCACAAAATTAACACATCTCAGTGTTGTTTTCTATCTGTATACTGTATACGTATGTGTACTTTGTACTCATTCTGCATCTGCCATGCAACTCATTAGCCATTATAAGCACAAATGGCTTCTAACAAACTGAGTTCTAGATGCTCAAAAGAAGTTAAAAGATGACCCATATCTAAGAGTTAAGCCTGAGACCTCTTAGACATTTTGTATATATATCTAGTGTTAATAGCCTCAAATCCTTGGTGACCATTTTGGGGCTTGAAACAGCAGCAGACAGAAGTCTGCAGAGGGGAAGGGTTTAATTTATGTAGACTCCATTGGAGGGTTTCTCCATGCACAAGTGTGATTCTATCCACATGTGTGCATTGGATGTGTAAACATCACTGATTCAGGTCATTTCAATACATATCCAATATTTATGCTCTTCAATACCAAGAAATATGCAAATTTCCTGTACAGTGACAATGTGTAGTTGAGTGTGACAATATTTTCCCAATTTTAGTGTTCTAAGTTATTGTACTTAGTGAATGAATGGGCAAGTGGAAAATACAGATAACGGAATATGCTTTAACTGTATAAATGCTGACAGTCAGAAAAGAGCAATAAAAGGGCTATTTTCGTCAGTAATTTGAATTTTATCATGTACCCACATATACATGTTGCTAGGATACGTTAATAATAATAATATACACTGAAATACTTGTATTTCACCAACCAAACCCTCCAAATGCACTCTGATTCATGTCTCCCGAGGAAGACAGATGAGGTAGTTAATTATATACATATGTGCATGTGTTCACTTAATTAACACATCACTTGTATGTATACGGTATAACATTTTTGAGTCCCATACATGTGAACAAAATGTAAACACGTTTCTCCTAGACGTATGGTTGCCATGCATATGCTCAGTGGAGAAAGCAGAAGTAGGAGAAAACTATATCCTCATCCAAAGTTCTCAGGTTTAGTTCCCTATAGGCCTTTTATTCTAAAGTAGATGGATCTTGTTGAAAAATGGTATGTTAGACTATTCATTTGAGTCTATTGAAAAATGAATAACATTTTTCATGCTTTTGCGTAGATTTAGAAATGACTTAAGAACATTGGCCTGTTAGATTATTAGTTGTAATTGGTCAAACCACTTGGACCAACTTTTTTCTTAAACATGCAAACAAGCTAAATATGCATGTCCTGAGAAAATAAGGTAGTTAATTTACTCACTGTACTCTAGAACAGGTAATGAGATCTAGCTTGTTTTGGATTTGATGAGAACTTGTACGGTTGCACTCTAAGCTTTGTATTTCAAGACGTACATACATAATGCACTCATAAAAATGCTGGTATGCCTCCTTGTTCCTGACCAGCGGAGCATCCCTGCCCAATCTCTTGGGAAGCATGTGAAATTTACTTTACAACACTCAGACTATGATTTGATTGAAATATAGTTTTCACATTGTGCATCATAGTGATAAACCAGATATTATCTATGAGTTTGATGACAATTTGCTAGAATTTCACATGTTTGCTGTGGTCTACTGTGGAGGTTTCTGTTGATGCTGCAGGTTTTCAATTGCTGTTCACCACTTCAACAGATAACAACACATATTTAGTGTATGATGTTTTTCTATTAAAGGAAAGCCAATCAGCCTGCCCTTAATATGTTAATGTAAATATGTTAATCTGTATTTTTGTTACTTAAGCTTTCGTTTAAACATTTTGAATTTGTGTGAAGTAAGTCTGTGAAGTAAGTAAGTCTATCCATTTCCTGAGATCATTTAGTATTTAATTTTAATATTATAGATAACAGCTTGGACACTTCATATAATGAATGGTGAATATATACACTAAATTTTTGGCATGTGATTGTGCGTTTTGTTTAGTGTGTTTTGTCATGTTAAATTACTATAGCAACTTACCTAGTAACCTTCCCTGAAGTGGCAAGATATGTCTATATATACATATATTCAACATTATACTATATTGTCTAAAACATAATATTATGTAGATATTTTCCTTTACACAAATCCGATATAAAACAATAATTTGAATTTTGGCCTACCATATTCTTGTCTGCCACATCAGATTTTGATTATTCTAGGATGCAAAAAAATCTGCTTTAGTCAGTTAACAAGGATATACGTATGAGTATATTGGTATATGCAATTTGTATACTTACTATGTATATAGCCACCCTTTGTCCTAACTTCTCAATGGAACAGACTTATGTCTGCCAATTGACGTAAAATGCATTAATTTTTGTGTGGTATTTCTTTTGCATTATTATTTGCATGATACACCTCAGTACATCAGTATGTACAATCTAAAGTCATTTACTTTAAATTATAAAGTCTTCCCCAACCATTTAAATATTATCCGGTTCTAATACCACTTTCACAACATTGTCTGGGTTCTCCTAGGTTCCACTGTAACTCAACACTGCATGCCGTGTGATTTAAATCATTAAAGTGTTATTGTTATTGTAAATCATTAAAGTGCTCTTGTGAATCACACCTGCTAAACAAATAGAATAAAGAATAAGAATTTCTTCCAACTCTATCAAACTTATTATTTGGTTCTTTGTCTTTTGAGTGTCTAGAAACACATTTTGATTACTTTCTTGGTGCATGCTTTACTGGAAGTTTTTTTTGTTATGTACCATTTTAAAGTTAATGTTTGGCCTAAAAAGTGGGTTGAATACACAAATCTGCCATGCCCACTTTCACCTTCTGGGTCCCAACTGACTAGATGTATAAAGCTCTATGGTTTCCATGTTGCTATGTACATACGTACGTATATGCACATTTGAAGTATACAGTACATGGTACATGGATTCCTTATAAAGAATATTTGTTTGTACATTTAATATATAAAATTATTGGCACAATTGTTACTGTATAACTTTATGCATTTAAATATTTCTCATATATAGCAACCCACAAGTCAAGAAACAGGCAGTTTTATTTGGATGCCTATGGCCGCTGGTACAAAGCTTATCTCCGCATAAACATGAAGAACTTCAAAGGAAAGCTCTTTTTGCTCTCGCTAGTATTTTGAGACAAAACCCGACTGCTATGGAACAATTTGAAGGGTTAAATGGTTTTAAAGAATTGACTGTTGGTCTAATGGGGAGAAGTGCCCGATTTCAACTGAAAGCGCTAGTCTTAATGACTGACCTTATTAATGAAGTAAATGTGAGTTCATTGTAGCAAGTCATGAGTTTTTTGAGGAAGTGAAGGAATTATAGGCACAATTATAAAATCTTTGCACCAATGATTGGGGATCTCTTTTGTTTTTTAGGATGACAATAAAGGAAGCCTTCTCGGGTGAGACGTCATTGCAATATTACTGATTAAAAACACTATTGCACCATTTTTAGAATAAATATGCAAAGATTTAACCCTTTTTATATGTTCAATGGTTGCCACCTCATCCTTGAGATGTTTTCCAGTATTGACATTTAATGCCATGCTGCCACAGAAGCTCCTGTAGTGAACTGTCTGCTTTTCTTTATATTGTTCCAATTTTAGATCAGTCCTTGTAAAGGTAAATATTGATACTAAAGGTCACAGGGCATTCACGATGTTGATGTCCTTTCTTTCAAACTAAACTGCAATAGTTTGGTAAAAGTTCATAAAAGGATATAGCTTTGTCAAATACTAGCTTTCATTTTTGAGCATTTTAAAAGCAGATATAAATAGATATACTGTACGTAGTTGCACCTGACAAGTGGCATGTGCAAATAGGAATCATTACCTAGCTGTACGAACAGGTTTACACCAGTTGTTTCAACTATGTACGTACGTATGTACATACATAAATGTACAGTTTGTCAACTCAAGGTTTGAAAAAAGGCCTACTATACCTAACTCTGCCACTAGACATTGCAGTATACCAAGATATGAGATCAGTAGTTTACGAATGCTGATGAAGACCTTCATGGTCGAAACGTTCAATAACTTGTATAAAATTACTGTTGCTGATGGTCATATGAAAACCACTGATCTTATGATGAACACAACAAATAGCCCTATCATTTCACAAACATAGGAATACTTATGATTGGTTGGTAATATTTCAAAATGTACATTATATATAAAATAGCCAATTCCAATTGGTTGTACGTTGCTAGCACATGTAAACCCACTCTTTATATAGGTAGTGAATATATGAATTTTGTATTAGCTTTTATTTGTTTCCAATTCCTCCTTTTAATTGTTTATTTTAAACGATTTTAGGATGGAGCTGATGGAATCTGTTGTGGGTGGCACAGTCTGGTGTGAAGTGGCTTCCAGACTGATCTATAGTGATGATATAGATCAAAGCCAGAAAGGACTGGAGGCCATGTTAGCATTTATCAAGATGTGTGATTTCTCCTCTCAAATTACTAGGCTAAGATCATTAGAAGCCTCTTGGAGCCAAGAATGTAGTGATGATCTTTGCTATCATTTCTTAGACATTATTCAAAGATTACTTCAGGTTATTCACAAGGTTAAGCAGGAACTATAATTTCAATTAATGTTTTTAAAGCTATTCAGTTTGATATTCACAAGATTGCAGTCATGCAACTGATGAAATAATGTATGTCTAAATATGTTGCTAAATGCATATGATTAATCTACTTCTGCATATGGGAATTGTGTCAATCCAAATTAGTACAACAAATTTTCTAATAGGAATCCATTTAGATTGTTTAAATAGTGTTTACATGACTTTTTAAGGTGTCTATACCTTCTACTTCCTAATATATACTTGTGCCTCATGTGCCTTCTCTTACCTATATACATGCACTGTGTGCTCACTGTATATAAGGTCACAGATGCATACGGGGAGCAGTGCACAAAAAGGAAGAGAAGACTCTTGTTTCCTCATCCGAAGCTCTCACTAGGTTTAGTTCCCTATAGGCCTTTTACTATATATATAGAATAGATATAGTATGTATTCTTTATGGACTTTTACATACACATATACCTACATATGAGGTGGATTTTGTTGTACAGTAGAATATTCTAATGTATTTCCTACTGTATGAAGGCTCTTCGTGATATCATCTGATTTGTTTTAACAATCAGAATAATGTTTCCCACTGAAGTCATGTTTAAGAACACATGTTATCTTTTACTAGTAGTGACTCTATTTGTGGTGTTTCCTTTCATTTGCTGGATCTAAAGTGCTTTAATATTATCATCTTGACTTTGTACTATATGCATAGAATCTATAAAGAACACAATTACTAAGTAACATTTTGTGTTTATACTCTCTAATCTCAGATAAAAGTTTAAATTGTCTGTCAATATCAATTACCCTAGTTTGTACTTGTTTCCAAGCTTGTCCCAACTGATAAGCGAAGGTCTTTCATCTTTATGGATGCTAATTTTTCAAAGCAATGTCATTCTGATTTCTTAGAGCGTAATTAGCTTGTAGTGAGTATCTTGAGAAATTGGGTAGATCATGAGTGTCTTCATCTCTTAGCAGGGTTGCTGGAGTGATCTAGATGTTACTACTATATTGTGTGGGTTTCCCTGTGGATATTGTGTGGTTGCTTTAGTGTGTGAAGCCCATCTATTAATTGGTGCTACATTCCAAGATGGTTCACTCAGTTCTGATTTCAAAGTGTGTAGTAACAAGTATCCACAAGTCATGTGTGTGGTTAGGTTTAGAATGCCATGAAGCAAACTTTAAATCCTTTGCGGTTGGATTTCAAAATATTTCAGTACTGATAACATGAACATTTTTATTTTTCTCTTTATGTTTGCTGTATCTAGCAGCTCTCTTATTTTAGACAGGTGGTGCTATTAGTCACATAGGCTACTTTACAAGGTGAGGTGGTCCTATAAGCTATTTTACAAATGTCTACCATATGGTAAAGAGTAAAAGTTTATGTTTACAATACATGTAGCATACCAGCTCTCCTGCATGCGTTCATTTCCCAGCAATTGCTTATTTCATTTTTACTATTGATATATTGATTACTTGTGGTTTGATGGTTTGATTGTTGCTACAATTAATCATGTAATTTTGTAAAAATATTGAGATAATATAGTAGACAATATTATCCATTGTGTATGTATAATACAACTACTCTTAAGAGTTGAAATAAATCAAGAAAAGAAGTTAATAATGACTTTGTTTCAGCTAAGTTCATGACAAAGATTAGCTTACAGGAATATACGTATACAGTACTTACATAGATGACTGGTTATTTAGGCATTGATCATTAGAGAGAGGGAAGAATTATATACAAGATAAAGTCTCAGTGTCCTAGCCTCATTTAGCCTCAGCAGCAATTATATTCACTAATTGAGCGTTTCGATCCGGAGGTCTTCATCAGCATAAAGATACAGACTGAGTGTGTATATACGTACGTGTACATCTATTGTATATCAGTTAGTTAAAAGGTCCTGTGGTTAGGGATAGAGATAAGGAACACAGAATTTGAGCTTTTAAATTACCATACATTAATACTGTATCTTCTTTTTATACAATTCTTAATTTACACATGTACATAGTCACTGGGATGTACAAAAAGTTTTCCCTCCTGGTTTCATCCGTCTTACTTGTGACTACATGCACACATACGTATACATATACACAATATATATTATATATCATATTCAGAGTGAATGAATAAGGTTCCTTATTTGGAATATAGGTGTAGCTAGGTATTTTTTATTGTTGGCTATAGCAAATCCATCTCATACTCTCTGTCTTTGTTCACCCACATGAAGAATGTACACAAGAGTATTTTAGCTTTATTGTTCAGGTGTATACAGAAGAGAAACCAATGAAATTCTTGTCTGATTTGGTTGGTGCTAATGGTGATATATATAACATGGTTCACATCAAACACACATCATGCATATCACAGTCACTATGTAGTGTAATGCATTGACTACTTTCATTTGACATCACATTAAACATACAAGAGCAATCTAAAACACCATTTTCCTACATAACTCTTCCGTTCTACACATTAGAAGACCTCTCTCTCTAGGGCACTAAACCTAGTGAGAGTTGTGGATGAAGATATACGTATAAACAGAGTGATTCTCTTTATGCTTCTGTTCTATTGGGTATAATGTATCAAAATTACTAAGTAGTGCTATGCATTGACTATATGGCCTTATAATTATATAGTATACCTATATTCATTTGGCATATATATGCATGTCATGATCATGAACTAGATATTGCATCACCTTAGGTGTAAGTAGGAAATGATCTTGCTGATCGTGTAATATTGCCCTTTGAGTTTGAACCATTACCAAATGGTTCATGCTTGTACATACTATTCACCTCACACCTCTCTAATTGGAAATATTGTATTATATCATCACAGTTCAGAATTCAACTATAATTAGGAAAAGCACATACGTAACTTATTTTACTTATGATCAGTGATACATTATATTACAAAATACAGTTTCTGAAACATGTCAACCATTTGTATATACGTACGAACCACACATCAACGTTAACATTCATATGTACACATGTCAATTGTAGTTCTCATGTTCCCTGTATAGTTTAAATTGATATATCAAATTAAAGTACCTTTAGCATCGCAGTCCACTGCACTATCTGCTGCTTGTAAGATTCATAATAATCAATTAATTATAAATGCATGGACCAATTTTACCCCGTAAGAATGTTTGACCAAAGGGATACCTATAATATAGTGGAACCTGTAAGAACAGTCTTCTTGTTTTAATATGGCTATATATAATTTAAATTATATCCCAACCAACCATTTACTTGAAAGCCTTGATATATAGACAATCCATGCAGTCCCCAATTCAATGCATCAGCTATAAGAGAGGTTCCACTATATACCTGACTTCTATATAGTATATACCTCAGCAGGTCTCCATCTTAAGGCCTTTAATTTCACACTGGCAAATTTAAACTGAATGCGCATTGATGTACATTAACCATTTGCAGTGTGCCTTATACACACTAATATGATACCTATCCTAATTTGAGGTATATAGGTCAGTTGGTCATACAAAAGAAGTGATATTATAGCCATCAAATGTACTTGTTACATACGTGGAACCATATATGCATACATATATACATGGAGGTACGGATGGACAGCAATTTAGTGTTAAGTATATGGGTTACCTGCAACTGTATATATAGACTATTCTATATCTCTATTGAGACAAATTGTCTGTTAAATGTATAGTTTCTATTATTATACTTAATTTGTGTTAATTGCTGCAATATTATACTTATTGTACAGGTCAAATGGACATTTATAGTAATTCGATCAAAGTGTGCATGGGTACGTACATTCCAGAAAGTACGTATACGTAGCAAATTTACAATAACTGGAAGTATTTTGTACAGCCATACAAGTGGAGTATAACATACTGCCGTTTTTATGTGATTTATTATGTATATCAAAAGGAAGCGGGAAATATTGAATGAGAAAATATATATATAAAGGCTCAAGCCGATCAGGATTATAATACGCGAAGAGAACGTGGAAATTGTTTGTACAAAGGTTCAGTAATGATTGCTTCAGCTTTTCTTCTTATTGCCCTGCAAGTCGTGTATGCATCTCCCGATTGCACGCTTCCTACAAGCACTGTGAAGGAGGGGTACGTATAAGTGTGCATGTATGGATGCAGCGCGCATCAGTCATATAGCAAAGCAATACTCATGCACTGATTATAGAGAGAATGCTGTCAGATCGAGTTACATGATCATATTACTACTACTTATCTCCTATAGGTGTGCTGCATGCTGGTCTTACAAATTTACAGAACAGATCACAGAACAGATTGTAGGTTACGAGGAAATAGACACCGTGGATCAGGACCAGTTAGAAATATGCTCACAAACATTTGGACTGCCAAAAGACGTAATCCTTAGTTTTGGAAGGGATTTTATGTGCATGATTTGTCCTGCTGCGTAAGTTCATGCACGTACGATACGTATATTTTACACACGCAATGCATACATGCATATATAATTCTATACATGTTTGTGGATCTATTGTTGATATATATATATATATATACATTGTTGATATATACATATTATTCTATATTCTTAATGTATAGTTGCACAACAGAAACTGTTCCAATTAAAGAACAGCTGGTAATGGCCACAGTCTGCGAGGTTAATGCCACTCCCATATACGAAGGATGCATATCCTGTAACGAGACAGTATTCCTGGTTGAGCTACCGAAAGATTTACCCAGTGACACCATCTGTTACTGGAACATTCCACAGTCCACCACCACATATACACATTTGTTGCAACACAACATATTTGGTGTTCCCCCAGGAGGATGCAAGAATACATTAGTCACCATTGACTCTGAAGGGGAAAAGCGAGTGTCCTGCGGAGATCTCTCATTTGCATCAAAAGTATTGAAATTGACCAATGAAAGATCCCAAGGTAGCAGCATTGATGTATTTTACCACAAAACTGACAATAGACAAGATGATGAGCTGTCTATACTCTTTGTTAGAATGGGAGCAAAGGTGAGGACATTTTCCATATGTATATTCCTACCTATAGTGCTGGTATATAATATATGTCTTCAAAGGGGGACAAAACTGAGTTTCCAAGTAACAAGTATGGAAGCTAAATGTTTTTATGTATTTGAGGGATCTATATACATACGTATATAGTGTAAAGATGTTGTCTATAATTGGGCAAATGGTTTTACGTATACATGACTGGATGGCTACATACGTATATAGATCCAGTCACATATATATAACACACACACATATACACTCAGAAACATTTTCTATAGGTGTATATATGCCATATATATACAAATGTATGTATTATACATATGTATACATATTACAATAGGAGGAATGCTTATTTACCTCAAAGAACATTTCCCTTTCAACTGACCAACAACAGACTGGTGCAGCCAGTTTGCCAACTCCATGTCAATGCAAGGAGCTCCCAGAAGACATAGATGTAATGTAAGTATATACATAATGTAAGTATATACGTATGGCATGCAATATATATAATATAATATGTTATTTTCAATGTACTAAATTCTTTTACCTCTTTGCGTCATTGTGTTTCTGTGTAGATGTCCTGGTATACATCAAACAAATGTATTCTTACAAGAACTTGAAGGCTTTGTTAATGAAACAAAATTCAATGGCTCCAGATGTAAGCTAATTTCTATGTGTTTATATATATCCCTACTTAGAGAGTACTACCATACTCTCTGATATATAAGTCAAAATACTCAATGTATATATTTTTAGGTATTTCATCAACTGGTATATATATTCAATAGTTAGAGCCTGAAGCTCAATATATATATATAGCACACACAATTTGATGGGAAATATTTATTTACCATGCACATCATGTCAACATCATTATCGAAGTCACTTGCTACATGCATGTGTGTACAGATGGCTACTATGGCTTCCAAGGTTGTCCTGGAGCAGAATTCTTTTACCCCAATGGGACATTTAAGAACTCAACCAGCATGGAGGAGTGTGACCAGTCTAGAATTGGCTTAAGCAAGGCTCAGGCAGACCTCTTCAATGTAAGAAAACAAGAATTGTGGAACCTGTTAGAAGAAAGTGTGAACAGTAATGACCTCTTCTGCAATGGGGATGATGTAAGAATTGTAGTACATATGTGTATAATGTGCCCATTCTGTTTCTAGGTCCTCTCTTGGGGCCATATATATGAATTATTACTATGGTATTTTAACTTCCACTGTATATCAATGTGTTAATGTTCTCTTTGGTACCATTTAAAGTTATTTATCTGTTAACTTCTGCCTGTAGTCTGATAGACCAGATGCCATGGAGCTTCTCTATTTGGAAAGAATGTTTTGTCCCAGTTATTCCTCCAACTCTGAAGACTGCAACAAAACATATCCAAAAGCAAATCAGGTGGTAAACAGAGATGTGTGTAAAGCTCTAAAAGCAAGTGGTACTGTTGACAAACTAGTGTGGAATCTAAAGCTTTGATTTATATAAACCCTCAGTCCTCAAACTACATCTATACTTTGTTTTCACTGTTTCAAAGATTTATAATTTTAGATGATAATGTATACAGTGTCAGTTTTTATTGTATATATATGTATATACACACACAGCATGCAGTAACTGTGTAATTTGTTGAATTTGGGCATACCGAATGATATATGCATGATTTGTAGTCAGATGAAGCCTCTATAACTGTATTCATATGAGCATAGATTCTACGTAACTTTAAACTATGAGCAAAATGCATATAATATGCCAATTTCTTATATGGCTATTTTGAATGGAGCATTGCTATGATAATGGCCACTCTAAAACTGCTTCCGACGGGCCTGACTATACTATATATAGTGTACAGTATTATATATATATATATATATAATATAGATTACCTTAGTATATAATCTTAATGTATATATACTTCGGCTGCCTTTAATCCATAGACTAACCACTACATGTAGTACGTGATTAGTGGTTTAGTGTCTTTCCAACCGGAAGTTCTTTATAAGCCCGACCCCTGTTTATAGGCTTCGTGGTCAGTTCTGCAGAGAACCCTCTCTATAAATAAGATGTGGCCTCCTCCACCTTTACACTAGAAGTGATTAATTAGTCCTATCTGTCATCTCGACTTCGAGAGAGAAGAGAAGATGATTTGTTCTCTGCTGATTGTTGTTTTAGCAGTTTTACACTTTTCTGATTCTGAAGATCAAAATCCGATAAAATGTGACTTACCGACTTCGCTTGTCAAGGAAGGGTAAGCTGGTTATTTAAGGCTGTTAGAAACTGAGTAAAGCTGGATCCCGTCCAGTCAACAGAAATATGAACGTTCTTAGTCCTTCAATTGTAGCTATGTATTTGTGCATATGTTTTATTCAGCCATGCCTTACCTTAATACCTATGCTTTACACATGCATCTCTCGATCTCCGACCAGCAGTACTAGTTCAAATACTTTCAGGTACATAGTACGAAGTAGTGCATGTATAGCTGCATGGATGCAGCGCGCATCATGCCCAGTCATATTTAGAGCAATACTCATGCACTGATTATAGAGAGAATGCTGTCAGATCGAGTTGCATGATCATATTACTTCTACTTATCTCCTAAAGGTGTGCTGCATGCTGGTCTTACAAATTGACAGAACAGATTACAGTACAAATTGTAGGCTACGAGAAAATAGACTCCGTGGATCAGGACCAGCTAGAAATATGCTCACAAACATTTGGACTGCCAAAAGACGTAATCCTTAGTTTTGGAAGGGATTTTATGTGTACGATTTGCCCTGCTGCGTAAGTTCATATACGATACGTGCATATATATACGTATATAATTCTATGAATATCTTCATAATCCACTTTAATAGGTGTAAATCTAAAACAGTTTCTAAAAATAAAACTGTGACAACCCGTGTCTGTGAAGTCAATACCACTGCTATATATGAAGAATGTATACCAGACAATACCACAGTGTTCTTGTTGGAGTCGCCCAAAGATTTACCCGCTCAAGTGATTTGCTATTGGAATGTTCCAAAGTCACAAAGAACATATACCAACTTGTTACAGCAGGATATACTAGGAATGCCTCCAGCAGGTTGTCTGAATAAATTAATCACTGTTGAATCTGGAAATAATTTTAGAGCGTCTTGTGGAGATATCTCATTTGCTAGTAAGGCTTTGCGACTGACCAATGAACTTACACCAGGAAGTCCTGACATAATTTATTTAAGGGAGTACGAAAGCAATGACACTTTTTCCATCTTGTTTGTTTTACTGGTAAGTGTGATGGCATTGTTGTATATGACTATATGTAAGGTTTCTAATGTCTATGTATATATAGGAAACCTCAGAGAATTCTATCCCAGGAAAAAATATTACCATATGCAAAGACATGCAGCCACGAGTAGAGACTCGTCTGCTAACTTCTTGTAAATGTGAGGACCTTCCTGAAAGTGTAGATCAGATGTACGTAAGAAGATTGCTCTATTTCTTTGTCATGTATATGTTTGTAAAGTGGAACTTGCTTTACAGCATATACATACTGCCTGGGCTATCATGTATTAGGCAGGGTATAACATTATACTGTTTCTTTATAGCCCCCATGTTCCTACGATTCATTATGATGATGTTCCATATGATTTTTAGAGCTTTAAATTGTTTACTCAGACATGCAAGACTTTGTTGCATATCATATACGTACCTGTTAACATGCTTTATACAATCTATTTACGTATATATAACAGCTTCAGTATATGTGTGTATATTCATTGCTGATGAAGACCTTCAGGTAGAAACGTTCAATTTCCGTTAATACTGGAGTTACTGATATACTCAACCATTTCAATTTACAACGTCTATATTTGCAGCAGAAATGACTGAAATATTATTTGTATTTGTTATGTAGATGTCCCAACATCACGAATAATGAATATTATAAAAAGTTGGACAAAATCAAGGCAAATACAACGTATAATGGAAGTAGCTGTAAGCCCATATATACATAGACACTTGCCTACTGGTGAAATAACTAAATCATGTTTTAAGTGATTTTCTGTTAATAAGCCTTGTTTCTCTACTGAAATATATATTTAGATGGTTATTATGGTTACAAAGGATGTGAAGGGGCTGACTTCTTCCTGCCCAACGGTACCTTTCAACAACCATCTGAAAAGGAGTGTAAGAAGTCAAAACTTGGTATGACCAAATATCAAGGTCAAGTGTTTATGAAAAAGTGTGAAGCATTATGGCGTGTCATAAGCATTGCATCACCGGAAGATCCATTTTGCTATGGAAATAATGTATGTGAATACGTAAATCCAGCTATTTTTGGAAGGAAACAATTATAAAATTACTATTTTGTGTATCTTGTACAGGCACCAAAGCCAAATGCAAGGCAGCTCAACTATCTTGAGAAATTCCTGACAGAAATGTACATAACACCAGAAGAGTTTTGTAAATGGAGTAAAGGTGTAGAGGTTATGGAACGTGTTTCTGAAGCAACCTCAAATAGTGGTTGCATTGTGATATGGAATATATGTCCTGGTGGCTCTAAACCTGTATTTCCAACTACAACTTCATCTATAACATATAGCATGTCAATTCCAGCTCCAAGTTTATCTATGACACATAACATGTTATTTTCAGCTCCAAGTTCATCTGTGACACGTAGCATGTTAATTCCAACTCCAACAGTTTATCCAGAAGGTTCAAAATTACCAAAGACACCTCCCACTCGTGGCTGCCGATCATAGCCCACGCAAACTTCAATTTTGAATTTTGCATGTGTAAAATTGTAGCTATACTTTGTTTTGTATTTTATAATTATTCATTTTAAAGTATTATCCAAAGGATTCATTTTTATATGATGGATGTTATGCTACAGTATATATACATTATTGGGTTAGTTTTGAATGGTTGCAATAATTAGGAGATTATGCAGCATGTAGATCGTAAGTGTAGTTTTCTCTTATATATTTAGTATAGTGCTGGCACGTGAGACAGATCCTATCATTTATTGCATTGCCAGTACGCATAGTGATGCATTCCCATGAACCTCTTATCCTAATTCTGTTTGCAAGTACTCAGAAGGAAATTACGTAATTTCCTGTGGTTTAAACAAAACAAAATGGACGAAACTAGTGCCCCTGGATTTTTTCAGACACTTCTCATTGTGGGCATTTTGTGTATACAAACTTCGCCTAGACCAGAGTGTCCTTTACCTCCTCTTAATAATGGGTGAGTATTCTATTGGGTAGAAGATTCTCTTTAAAAGTGAATCACTTGACCATGTGTCGCTGTTCCTAAGTGTAAGTGTGTTATGTACCGTTCTGTATTATTACTGTAGGCAAGCCGCGTGCTGGAAGTACAGAATTGTGGACGTTAATATTACTACGACAGAAACGTATCTATTCTTTAAGCTTATAAACGTAACTGACCCTATTACTAGGATAGTGTAAGTATATTCTACATGAACTAAAACTTGTTTATAAACTCTACCGATTCATTGATTCTAACATTTTTTTCTACTTTAAACATCAAAACACAACAAATATGAAATTGTGTGATAAACCACACAGTGTGAATAGCATTAATTTCTTTATGACTTAATATTTCCAAAGTTTAAGTATTGTTAAAGGTTAGGTATGTATTTAGTTATTTTTGTCGCTGTCTATAAGCATTGACTTTAAATATTATGAGATGAATTCTGTGTAGTACAGACACCCTAAATATAGATAAATGTGTATATTTTTAAATACTACAAATTGTGCCTCGTTAATTTAGCTTAAAATTTTCAAATTTTGAATTTTGTTGAAGGAGGCGCTATCTACAGACTGGCTGTGTAGTGGAAGTGATAGCATAGGGTACGTACGGTACACTAATTAACCATAGGGCTGTGATTGAGTAGCTGAAAATGAGCTAAATGGTTTAGATGCCAAATCTAGCATATATAGTATGTATATGCTAGATTTATTATAAGAGAATGCTACCTATAGAGAATCAAAAGGTTCAGCTAATACATAGATTTTGTAACTAGCAATTTTAAAACTGAAACCAAACTTATAAAAATGTCACAGAAAGGGAAAAATATGAATTGAGCAATTGCTTGGAATTGAACCCAGCTGGTTATGACCACCAGTGCTCTTTCACTGAGTTACAATTGTCACAGCAATACTCCATTCCTGTGTACAATGTCCATTACGTACATTCTCTAATTTGAATGTTAAAAGGAACCTCTCCTAGTGGTCTCCTTAAATTGCAAAGTATCTAGAACATCCACCCACAGTTTATAGTTCTGTCCAATTTGCTGCTGAACTCTTTATACATAAGAACATCTGAAGATCAATACATCTCTTTCCTACTGTGACCACATCTTCTCATAATGACAGATGAATATTTTGTAATTCTACAATCTGTTGAGTAAAATGGTTACTTTCATTTGGTCAATTAAAGGTGGTATATCTTCCTGAAAACCCTGTCTTTCCCAGTGGAGCAGAATAGTAAACTGAAACTCCTGTATCCTCGTCCAAAGCCCTCAGGAGGTTTAGTTCCCTATAGGCCTTTTTCAGTAAAAAAGACACAGTATGTAGGAAAATGATGTTTTACATTGTTCATAGAGAATGTGTTATTTTTGGTGCTGTTTTGAAGTAATTCCTCTTTCCTCTTTAGAACTCAGACAACTGTTAGTGAAGTAAGAACTAGAAAGGTAGTTGTTGAGACTAGAAAGAAGTGTACTATGGACCTGTTTCCTAATATGGAGTTTACGATGCCACAAGTTTACTCCATCTTTATAATTGACTCTCCAGCTGAAGGAGACCATTATCCCAACAACTATATATGTAGATGGAGAATGTTTGATTTTAACGACAGATTGATTGAAGTGAAAATGCTACGACAAGACATACAGGGTGGACTTGATAATTGTACTGATAGATTAACTGTTAATCGTCCAGAAAGTTTCCCAGAATTGACTACTTGTGGCGATAATAATGCTATACCGGATGGCTTGAATGGAAAGATATACAGTGGGAAAATAGACCTTGTGTTTGAGTCAGATGATAAAATAAGTGGAAGGGGATTTCGCTTCATTATTTCAGCTATAAGAAGAAGTGCCAATAGAAACAAGGTAATGCCGTGTGTCTTCACCTTTCTCTGAATGTTGCTGCTCCCCATAGATGTGTAGGTACACACATATATATACGTATGTCTACTTACGTATGTGTGTGTATGTATACTTATATATGTCTACCTATGTACCTATATAATGCTCCCATACATCTACGTATGTAATCTATGTACATAATTGATAAACTGTAGAGCTCTACTCAGTAGCCACACATAGGTAGTGTACTAATTTGTCTCCTCTTCTCTCCCTGGAGCAGAATAAAGAGAAAATTCTTGTATCCTCATCCAAAGCTCTCACTAGCTTTAGTTCCCTATATGCCTTTTACTCTAGAGTAGACATAGTTTGTAGGATAATGTTGTTTTAGAATACTCATGAAGGTGGACTGGTGTACGCTTTGAAAGTTCAGGACTGACCGGCTAATACTTATATGTTTGTTTGGTTATAGACTGGTTACGTAATATCTACATTGGTTACGTAATATCTACAGTTACCTACATATGTGTATATGGTTTCTAAGAAACAACTAAGACCTAACAAATTCATTAGAACTGTACTGTAACTGATAAGATAACTATTGAATTGATTGCTGTTTACTCTGTATAGAGGGAATTGAATCCACCAGAAACCCATAAACGGGTAAGGTGTACCTGTCCCACTCTACCGCACAGTCTTGAAGACATGTGAGTTCATACGTATCCTAGTTACGCACTAGTAGGCTCACTTGGTGTATGACTTCCCTTAGCTATTTCACATCTCATAATAATGTCGGGTTGTTAAAAGGATTTTTTAACAATATTGTTACGCTCGCTATACAAGTGTTTTCCTCGGACTTGTATTTATAAAGGCTTTATCCTATTTGTGAACAGTAGGAAGTGTATGTTCTATTCATATTGTCTATTGTTTCCATATACAGCAAAGGTTGTCCGATCTATAGCCTTTAATTGCTTATCAAATCATTTAAGCAATAACAACTGATTTGTTCTTCTAAGCTGAATGCATGACAACTTGTGTCATCATTTCAATGTAAATATGTTGTCACTGTGTTTGTTTTGTGATATAGTGCAAAGTCCTCCACTAGCTCCTCTCACTCTCACTCTCTGTGTGTGTCTTTATTAATACCCCTAACAATGGCTCAATGTAGGAATGGCTTCTGTAAGGCTTCACTCACCACCCACAGCCAGATTTCTAATTTCTGGCCTTAGGATCAGTGTAGCTGTACATCAAGTGTGTGTAGACAGGTTTAAGGGGGGCATATTGGAAACTAATTATGGGTACTAATTAGCTGTTCTTCTTACTTCATCTTGTCCCTTTTCATAATCAGTGTGAGTGGGCGTGTCTTGTGCACTTTTAATGATTCTGTCTTGGATACATAAATGATATTATTATATTCAAAGTGTCTTGGTTAGAAGATGTTGTAAAGGTACGTAGGAGTAAGGTTAAATGTCTCAGAGGTAGCAGGTAGGTTAAATGTTCAATTACCTCAAAGGGAGTTTGTCAGGTTACCTCATTGGAATAATGGAGACTTAATTATGTAAGGACTGCTACTAACCCACTGATATGTATACATGCAAGTTAATTATGCAAGCGCCTTTACAACTCTTGGATATGGTTGGTTATTCTATGGTGTAGATAGCAGAAATAGATGGTAAAGTAAAGGTATACAGAAGTGGCGGCTACCAAACTGTTATGTTTCATTGTACATAGGTGATTCAATGTACGTACGTACGTGCATTTTTGTATATAAATGTAGTCTGGGTTTCTATAGGGGGAACATTTGCCTCCCCCTTGAAAATATTTGTCCCCCTTGAAGTAAGTTTCTCATGTCTAGCTAAATGGCTATAGTAACCCTCTGTAAAGCTAACTTTAATTCCAGACAACTTTGGAGATAAATTTGGTGATCAATGTATAGCTAATGTACATCTGTAACAACCATGTATGTATACATATGTCTGCTAATGTAGGGATGGCCCAAAAACATGGCTGCCCTATTCAATATATACGTACGTATAAGGCCACCAGTTTTCACCTTAAAAATCAATAACAAATGGATTTATATACGTATATACGTATACATAAATGTCTTGTACAATGTATAAATGATGAGGAGTACATTTGTTGTGATTGTTGATGAGCTAGAAAAAGTTATTGAGCGTCCACAACAAGGAATTCTTTAGTAAAACGTTTTGACCCATGGGTCTTCATCTGCAAATATGATAATACAAGAGTGCTGTCATTTAAAAGTGTGCCAAATATTAAAATAAGATAAAGAGTTTGTGAGAATAGTGTTAATTAATAAAATCATTTCAGATTGGATCTGGAGATAATCCTGGATCCATTTTAAAACAGGGGCAGTCTTTATATTGTACAATTGTATACGTATATATCTCTATAGGTGCTCCCATGAGAGCTTGATGGAGAATAAGGTATACAGGATGCTGATGGATGGTGAAGGTAAATTACACACGCCCATGGCCATTTAAGCATAAGTTTCAAAACAGAACATTTAGAACACTGATGTAGTTGACACCACAAAGTCTTGTAAATGTCCATTTCACACATAAATCTACAGTCAAAGGCTTTGCAAGTACAGAGAGGTTATAAAAAGGCACAGTCGGGTGTGGTATCATAAGTGATAGCAATCTGAAGCATTTACAAGAAGATTGAATGTCAGATATCCAAATAACTACACACTTGTGGCTTGCCTGCCATGGTGACCATAAACAGCGACATCCTATGGGTGCTACCAAACCTTCTAAGAAGCCGAACTTGATATATTTGACACTTTGAATCCCTATTGATATCCAGTTAGCACAGAAGCCCAATTGTCATGGTTGAGAAGGGTCCCTCTATCTATGACTTCTAGTTCACATCAGCCTTTTGGAATGTGAATAGAAAAACAGCACCCATAGTGAAGTGATTATTTAATTAAGCGGTCGCCAATAGGCCTGCATGTGAACTAATTGGAAGAAGTAGAGAATTTGCAGGACGTCTTTGTTCGCTCTTAGTTATATTGACTTCATTATTGCCCTTAAAGAAGTTACCATGGAAATTGTATTATAGTGTTGTAGTATGTATAGTTCAGCAGTAAATAGTTGCTTAATAGTAAGACCTCTCCAAATTGCACTTTAGTTTCCATCCACCGCCCACATACATTACAGGAAGCCGACTTCTTTTCTCTTATTTTTATTATACACTAGTTATACCAGTATTCCCTATTGTAAAAACCCTAACGTTTTGCAGTGTGTGAAGCTCGTTGTTCCTACCTCGTGATCTTTTAACGGCTAAACCAACAGCTATGTGAAGTCTTAGGTTTCGCCCGTAGCTACTTGCTTGCATAAAATATTATACTCTAAATTTTATTTGAATCAGAGTGTTATGTCACCTTATTATGGTTCTGAATTGCATTTAAGCACAAGTGCAATGCTTAAATGTAAAACCATTTTAATGCATAATTATGCTATTTGCTGAACTTATAAACATGTCTGTTGGATAAAGGTCACAGTGGTTAACCAAGGGCTGATGTGAAACATATTTTTTGAAGGTTTCAGTTGGTTTATTGTCCCAAGTCAACCTTGCAGTTATGTCATGCACCTGCAAGGCGCTTGTCTGGCTCCTGCTATCCTCCCCTTTACTGTTGTTTGAAAACATTTGTAGGTCACAACATCTCCTATGGGTTCGTGGGTCTGAGAGGCTGTCCAGGAGTAGACTTGTTCTACACTGGACAATTCCAATACCCCTCTGAAGAAGAATGTGCTAAAATGACTTTTGGTCTCTCGAAAAACGACATCTCATTGTTTCTACAACACAAAGAATTGAAATATGCCAAGGAAAGGGAGGTAGCAGACTTTGAAGATAGTTATTGCTCGGTTCAACCAGTAAGTAAACTTGCATGCATTGTGCAAGATATGTTAATTATTTCAAAATCTGTTTTTTGTGAAGAAAGAGTGTACGTATTTTGAACTTGTCTATTTTGATGATAGGGGATTTCTTCAAACTGCACCTAACTTATCTTTGAGATGGTTCATCTTTAGTCTTTTGAGCATCTAAAGAAGCAGTTTAGTTTCTTGAGAAGACGGACATTGTTGAAGAAGCCTTCCAGGAATGAAACCTCTGACAGACGTTCAAATGACTAAAGATGAACCATCTCAAATATTGTACAGTTTTAGTAAGTCAGCAAATCAAATGCTCATGTATATAGCACAAAGTTATTACATTTTGATTCAATGAATTAAAATTGAATTCAGTAGTGTATTGTCTTATTATGTTGAGAAGAGAGTGAAAAATAACTGTTAACATCTACGTTTCAGTTTGTGCATTCTAAGTCATCACAGTATCTTGACTCCTCAGCAAGTCAAGCCACGTGTCCTGATGGATCCTTCCTGCACTATCTCCAAAGAGGTGGTGGCATTATACCTAGTATGTAGATTGACTGCCTCTCCTTAAATAGACTCCTCCTGTAGGCAAGTAGGCGTGCAGCTCTCACTTGAACACCAACAAGTACAAGGTTGTTATCTCACACAAATGAAATACCTCCACCTTTCAATATTACATCAGGTCAATGACCTCAAGTGGGTGGGGTTACTCAAATACCTTGATTTAAAGGTTACTTAACTGGATAACCACAATCCTGTCTATATGTCTGTATGGACAAAATTATTTCATGTCAATTTAATGTAATTCTTAAATGAATCTAAGCTGACAGTGAATTTGTAGTTTACAGAGGAATGTAGACAGGTTGTCATAGGTAAAGGCTAAGATGATCACTGTTACGTAGCTTAGATTCATTTAAGACAGAATTGATAAATTGAACTGAATTGAAATAATGTTGTCTATATAGACATATAGATAGGTTTGCATCAAAATACACTAATCCACTAATCACTCATTTGTAATGTCATTATTAGTGATAATTCCGGATCCAAGACTAGGTACTGTTTTATACATCCTCTCTTTCTCTATGTTCGTTAACTATGAAAGTATCACAAAGTGGTATTCTAGGTTGGTTGTTAGACATTGTATTAATAATTCGTTCGCTTCCAACCAAATAATTTGCAAAATGTCAGTAATGATTTAGTAACAAATCATTTGGTTGGAATCGAACGAATTCATAATACTATGAGAGCATCTTTTGAAAGGATCATCTTTCAACTTTTAGACACTCTAAAGGTCGAAAGGTGATCCTTTCAAAAGATGCAGTTAGAAGAAATCTTTATTCTATTAACTATGAAAGTAGTTGATTAGAAATTCCAAAAGTGACTGTTTTAATCTCCTAGGAGATACGTACGTATATATTTCACAATAATCATATAGTCACTCAAGACAATACAAAAGCTATCACTCCTATTTTGTACACACTAAAACTATCACTTGTTCCCCTGTGACAATACAAAACCTATCACTCCTAACTAAAACTATCACTTGTTCCCCTGTGACCTTGGGAACAGGCCATACTGTGGTTTATCCTTATCCAATCAAGTGCAGGGGTGTTCTTTATGTTACCATAGCAACTGCAACCCTGTGCTGCCAAGCATGTATGTTAATGGCCTCTGTGCTTCACTATTATACATGTATTATTGTGCACAGGGAATCTGGTGTCACTGTATCTTCTGTAAATCTCTCTACTTAGGTAATTGGACGACTAAAAGATATTCCTTTCACATTATTAAGACCTCCAAACTTACCAACCATTTCTAAAAGTCTATTGCATACCCAATTAAGGCTACAATGAGCAAATAATATACATATTGATGTGTTATGACTCCAAGAAATTCTTTTCTTACGTGTTTTTATGTACATAATACTTAAACAGTTGTGGTTTCCTAAGCTTAAGTACATAGCTTTCGCTATAGTTGTGCCACAAATCGAACCGATTGACAATTAAGTCTTTGAAAACCATTTTTGATAATACTAGACCAAGATAATGTGCAAAAGGCTTTATTAGAGATATGGATTTGAAATTGATGGCAGTCAAATGTTGAACTGGAATCAGTGATGTGTTCCATGTGATTTAAATGGTTAAGTTGACAGCTTAGGACCAGCAAATAGTTTGAGTTTAGTTTGGTAACACTTTTTCTTTTTTCAAGAGAAATGCAGTATTGTACATAAGTATATGTATTATGTATTATTATGAAGTGTGTTTAGTCACATGTTTATTTGCATATCACTTGGTTATACTCCACAGATGGTGCCGATAGAAAAAAGATCTCCTTTGGCAATTGAAGAGCTAGTATTAGAGGACATGATAGAGAATCCTGATCGTACCAAGGCTAATCAATACCTGAAAGTTTGGTCATACGACTTGCTTCTCCGAGTAGCTTCTGAACTTGCTAAAGGCGGAACATTACCTTCATTTACACCTGTTTAAGTCATTATACGTCATCGCCTCAATGATCATTTTATTTTACATATACATACAGTATATGTATATATAATACCACATCAACATTAATTTTGTATATTTATATATAATATGTATGTACGTTTGTTGGTTATTTTGTCTTAATTGAGTGTACAGTTATTTCATGCAATGTTCCATGCCTAAATAGTAATTTTTAAATCATGCAAAATATAAAACAATAGTGAAATGCAGCATCAAATCTCAGGTTTCAGAAGGCATGAAACCTATTTGAAATTCTATGAACAGCCAGATTTCAAAAGGTATAGTATGTATTAAATTTGGAAAGGGGGCTGTTAAAACTTGAAACCAGTGAAATTGAAACCTGGCTGTTTAAGAAGTTTCAAATAGATTTCATGCCATATGAACCTGAAATTTGATCCTGTCAGTGAAGCATGTTAAAACAGTTCATAAAATTAATATTCAGTTATATAGTGTAACCAATTGTCAAGTGTGTACATTTAAAGTTATATTAAGTTTACGGTCTTTGGTACGTATGTGGGGTAACTGTTATGTATTATATAGTTTTGGATAAGTGATAGGAGTAAAGTTAAATCTTGACTTCTTTTCTGAAGTTGTAATAATCTCTTTTTCTCTTGTACTTACATCTCTTTTCTTTCCTACTACAGTTAGGTTTGTTTCACTACTTGGTGATGGTTCTGATGGCCATGGGTTCTTGAGGAAGGCAGCTTTTGGTATGGGCGGCTGAGGATTACAACTATTCTTGTGTCCACACTTGAGTGTGCAATGAATATATTTCAGACACTTTTCTGTACATCTTATTTTATTAGGGTCCTGGGAACACCTGACCAATACACCATGGCCGCACTTCCGTGTTTGCGTTATTTCCATCTGACAACCTTTTTTCATTATTTTTTCTTTCTGGTGGCATTTCACACTGACCTCATGCCTTTCTCTACATAGGTGGTTTAGACTTATTCTCTGTGAACAAGGAGGGCAAACTATATGCCCATCTCTCTTTTTATGTTCCTTACACTCACTGTCACATTGCATCTTGCAGTCTCTACATTTGATGGTACATTTGGTTTTACAAGGTGGACATTTTAGATTTCTTTGTACTTTTTTGTGAAGACTGCAAGTCTTATCACAGACCTTCTTACAAATATAGCATTTCTGTGAGCATGGACGGGAACATTCAAAAGGTCGATTAAAATCCTTGGAACACTTAACTCTCAGCTTTCCTTCCTCATTTCCACACTTGCGACAAATTTTCAATTCAAGGAATTCTCCCACAGCTTTCTGTTTTCCTGCTTCATCCAGGATTTTCTTCCAAAGTGGTTCACATCTGAATAGTGAAAGGTTTCCAATGCAATACAGCCCATTCCGAGCTCTGGAGAGAGCCACGCATATTCGATTGGCAACTTTCATAAAGCCAGGATTATTGTTTTGATTACTTCTTACAAGAGATATAATGACTATCTCATTTTCTTCTCCCTGATACTCGTCCAAAACTTTGACTAGAATGCCCTCGTGATCCATTTTAAGCTCACGTAAGATTTCACGTATTTCATTAGCCTGTCCAGAGTATGGTGTGAGAATGGTGATATTTTTGCCATCATAATATCCCTGCAAAAGGTAAAGTGCAAGACTGACTACAAAGTTAGCCTCATGATCATTCCTGTAACTTGCAAGGGGGCTCCCCCTTTCTAACTCTTGATGGTCAATGAAGAAGAGATCCCCAGCTATTGGCTTTACGTGTTTATAATTCTTCACCGTGTGGTGGTTTAGCAGTTGTGGGTAAATATGAGGGGAAATGAGACGAGCAATTTCAGGCCGCATCCTGTGTTGTGTTGTGAGTGTGACATGGGGAAGACCATTCTTGAGCAATCTCTCAAAGAGTGATACATCTAAGTGGTACTTCTGTCCTAATTCATATGATGCTACAGGTGGACGCAGTTGACTGTGGTCTCCAATAAGAATTAGGTGCTCTACAGATTCTGTGAGACTAGTGAGAATATGGGACTCTAGTACTTCAGCTGCCTCCTCCACTAGAACAATGCTGGGTCTCAGGGCTTTCAGCATGTTGTAATTCATAGCAGCACCAGTAGTAGTCATGCCTATTACTTCTATTTTGAAGTGACCGTGTTCTCCTTCCATTGTGTAGCACTTTCCCATCTCCCTCTGCAAATGGTAGCCCTCACAAGTGTTTGTAAAGTGCTTCATTGTTTCTTCTAAGTCTTTTTCAAAGAAGGGTAACCGTATATCACTGTTACTAGAGAGGAGATGATACAGTGGTTGCTTGTTGTTAGATCCAAGTTCCCTTAGACACTCTGATAACATCTGAGCTCGCGTGAGAGGAGATTCTGATTGGATAATTGGCCCCATGTATGCACTGTCTTCTTCCCCTAATGCTTTCTCATTTTGTGTGTCTAGAGTAAAGTTTGTTTCTTGGAGGTGATCAGTGGATTGTTCATGGCTGCTTGGTATTGATGAAGTTGTAGAGGTGGATCCCAAGCTGAGTTGATTATTTCTGGAACTATGAAAGCTAGGCTGCAACTGATATATAGGTAAACGTTTCCTCAATTGCTTTATCATTCGGAAGACTTCTTTCAGGTGAATCTCTTCATCTGCAGAAAGTATTGGTGGCTCCAGTTTATCTTTGTAATTGCTTTTAGTCACTAGAAATGTACCTGAATTATTTGAGATAGCGTCTAAAGGTATTTTAACTTTCTGAGCGGTTTCCTTTGCAGTAAACGTTTCAAAATGCACTTTTGGAGCTCTTCTTTGTTGCTTATTGGATGCAAAATTTACTGCAGGGATATTTGAAAATGGTGGATCATGGTAAGTACCACCAGGAACACAAAATGGCATTCCAGGGACACTTTGTCTTTCAGATGAGACAGTTTGTTCCAACACCACTAGCTCTGGTTGAGGAAGATAATCTTCAAAGAATGAATAGTCTTCTAGAGTTCCTCCTGTTGAGCTGTCTTCAGAATATTCAGAGTTCTCTGATTCATAATCAGATTCGTGGTCGGCAGCTGTTTCCGTTGTGGTTGATGAACTTTCAGCCTCTGTATGGTTAGTGGGTTTTATTTCTTTCTGCTCCAGTAGACCTAGCCAGTACATCACTCTAATGCCAAAGCCTGACACTTGAATTTGTAAGGGCATCACATTGTCAGGAAAATTTATATACTCATGTATTTCTGACTCTGAATGAATTGAGCTGAATGGAGGTAATGAGTTGTATTCTAAACATAGGTTCCTCAGAGTTGCCCTTTGCTCTCTGGCTAATGCAATTTCAGGAGGGAGGTTTCTTCTGTTTCTGCCAGTGTATATTTCACTCAACTTTCTTTCCCACTTCTTAAGTGAACACCTGTTCATAGATTTGCCATATTGCCTACCAATTCTGGCCACTGAAATATTTAGCTTAAGTAAGCTTTCCAAAAATTGATCCAGGGCATGATTTGTATAGCACAGGACAAGTATAGGTCTCGTGGAAGATATTTTTCTCTTATGGCTAATTAAAATCTCCATGATCTTTGTGCCAAGAAAGGTCTTACCAGTTCCTGGAGGACCTTGAATTAATGCTATCTGGCGTGTCAATGCAGCTTGCAAAGCTTCCAACTGAGAATCATCCAAGTTTCGGCAATGAGACTTTAAATTGTCCCAAGCAGACACATCCAGAATGGGAAAGCTTTTTAAATCCTGTGGACATCCTGAATGCCTATGCAGCCTCACAGCTCCTTGGATATCCACTTTATTATCAGCCTCTAAAATGTAAGGAGGTGGCTGCATTTTGTGGGATGGATCCAGCAAGAATTTTTCTAGTGGGCATCTCAGAGACTTGCTATTACTTAATCTGTTCAAGGTATAGCAGTAGGCGTTGTAATAGGCAACCGATTCGATCATTGTGAACTTCTTGCCGATATAGACTGATGGCATTAAGAAAGGCCACTCCCCCTCAATTCGAATTTCCAGCATACCTTGTTTCAAAAGAGTGCGGTCTCTCTTAGAAACGGTAGCAAATATGATATCTTCGAAATTGTTACACGACAAACAAACTAGAGAACCATATCTCAAGTCTTTAATGCGTTTCCACATCCTTTTTTTGGTTCTATTGCGTGCTGGATCCATCTGGACAGCATACACGATGCCTTCTGGAGTGAAAATTGGGTGCAGTACTTCAACTGAACGAAAAATCCGAATACTTCTCGTCTTCTTACCACTTTTGTAGGCTGCAATACCTTCTCTTAACGGCATCAAAAAGTCTTCCCTCATTAGTTTAATGTTCACGTCCAATAAAGATTCCCAGGAATCGTACGATCCTGTCATCTGCTTCAAATGCTCTTCGGATTCATTTAAAGTCTTTACACCAATGGGAAAAACGTATTTTAGGTTTGAATTAGGAACGTTTCTTCTTTCCCAAGTTTCATCGTACAGCTTGTAACGACAAGAGCGATTACTAAGTGGACTGTAATCTTCAGGGTTCCTATAGGGATGAAATGGTTTTGCTCGACGTCGACGACGTAGCATATTTAATAAAAACGCGGAAATTATTACTGTAGAAGCTGTCTAATCCGAGTGCTAAAGCGGCAGCAATATTGTTTAATGGCAAGTGCAGGTTGCTGGCCCTATAAATTAGATATAGCGAAAATTACATTCACTTGTGCCATTTTATATAGGTTCTATAGCCTCTTTAGCTTACTTTTTTAATTGAGACAAGAAAGTACAGATATGCCTACGTTCGAATTCTCCTTCATAAATCTTAGCTTTCCCTAAAGCCTATATACTGTTATATTGCCACTGTAACTAGAAGACGCTCCTCTAGCTCCTTTGTATTAGGGTATATAAAGGCATTCAGGTATTTTCCTAGAAATAATATTCTGAATTCTAAACGTATTTGCTTTCTGAGTATTAGCTATATATAGCTCCATGCAGAGTTCGCGGAAATTCCAATCGCGAGGTAACGCCCTCTCACACCATTGAAGTATAGCATACACTCATGTTATACTAATGGTATTAAACAGTAAACCAGTTTTAACGAGTCTCTGATGGAGAATAACAGTCATCACTAAAAACACTAGCTTCGTTTTCTGCAATATACCTAAAAATAGGGCGAAAACTTGGGTAATTTTCAGAACAACTCTTAACATGTACTGTACATAGGCGTACTTCAAGACATCTTCTAAGTGTCCTGTAAGCAAACTTAAGTCCTCTTGGTCAGTATACATACAAGACAGAAGTCCTCCAAATTCAGCTATCCAGCAAAGAAATAACACAGCTGATACTATAGCATTGCACCATTTGGCCTCATACACAACCAGTTCAGTACTTACAACAATACATGCTCTGTGAGGCTGTATAGCTACATATGGACTCTTGTGCACATATACTATGTGTTCCTATGCTACGGGTTCTTAAGTGTTGTACACATTTTGTATAGTCTTTGTTTTTTTGCACAAAATGAAAGTCACACATGTAAATTTTCAAAAGCTTGTAAACTCACTAAAGAGTCTCATCAAATGTTCAGCGCCATAGATTTCTGATGGCTGTTCATTGTCCAGATGTGGTTCCACTACCTAATACACCATTTGTACAATCTAAGAGCGACTACCTTACATTACAGTATTAGCTTAAGAAGACTGGGGTAAGAGAATACCATTTGTACGATCTAAGAGTGACTAACTTAAGGTCACCTAGTTTTTCATTTTCACTCTGAAATGTATAAAGCAAACACATCTTTAAAATAAACTAAAACTGGACTATACTGTACATATAGCATGAATAGTAAAAAGTATAGTGTTATGAATCCTCCTAGCCACACATGCAGGATTGTTTTCATAACTTGATAATGTAGCTACTGATGCACAAAAATATCGTCAAAACTAAATTATGAATAAAATATTTGAATAATCAAAGTGATAATCAAACCACAAGTAATTCTTATCAAAATCATGAATCATGAAGGAGCAGTTGCTGGAGATCAAACCCAGGACAGCTGGTTATGACCACCAGTGCTCTGCCACTGAGCTACAATTACCGCAGCAATGCTCCATTATATTCCCCCTCTTATACTACCTATCAAGTAAGTAATTAGTTGTCATTCACACTGATGAGTGGTGATTTCATTTATCAGAACAAGCTGATAATCAGAGACCTGGCCCATTTCCAGTGGGAGGGGCCATCTTAACTCACTTGCTCATACTGAGATCTTTCTGATTCATACAGTAACCTGGTACCAAGGGTTTCATTGAAGTACAGTTTTATCCCATCTGTGATATCCTTCAAAACTCCATTCCTGTAATGAGATTATGTACATAACCATTAATCCTTGATATGGGTGGAAGGTTGCAACCATGATATCTAAATGTACACTTCAATTGGAAAAAATACATCTTCCTCGTATTTTGTTACCAAAATGATGAGGAGTACAGTATTTGTTGTCTACATAATAATGATCACTTGGTTGAGCATCTGCAACACTAGATAAAACCGAAACTAACGTAGCTCTTATCAGGCATGAACTATAATTGCATACAATTACTCACATGGTCACATCCAAAATGGACATTTACAATGGAATGGCAACCAACTATTTGAAAATTCAAAAAAATAATTAGTGCTTAAATGTCTACCTCTAACCAGCAAAACATGGGCCCAGAACTACATATGTTATCATCATGAGCTATCCATCGTAGTCAGACCGTACTGCACAACGTATCATCTCAAGCAGATATACAGTACTACATAGCAACACTTTACCTGTTATAGATACACTTACTTTGCAGTATTTTCCTTCTTTTCAAAGTAGGAACTATAGTCATTCAAGATCTTTGAAATATTAGGACGGGCCGGTAACTTTCTCAACTAGACAAACAACATGTATATGTTTTCATTAATTTGAAAAATTGACTTTTTCTTAATTACAGTTACTGAATAGTGCCAATTAATTAACTTACAATTATATAAATTACATGCAGGACTTACTTTCTTTTCCTCAATGGCTTGAAAGTCTTGAGCAAGACGAAGTTTCAATGAATCAGGAATGTGTAGTTTAACTTCTTCAGTTGTGGCTCCCTTTGAGAAAGACAACCATTTTTAAAATTTTCATAAAGATATTACTACAAATCAAGGTACACATTTTTACAAAATCTTTACTAATATATGGCTAAGCTAATCCTTGGAAATAAGTTGTAGAAAGTACTCTGTAGAGTTTGAGGCCGGTCAATATCAGTTTTCTTAACTCTATCACTGCTTTTTAATTCCTTTTATGCTCACCATTTGATTGGTCATCCTATCACTAATCCTCCCAATATAGTAAAACCTGTTTAAGTGGTGATCACCTCTGAATTACAGTTGGCTCTTAAAGCCCCAATTAAAATCGTACAGTGGGCCATAGTAGGCTTTCTATATAAACGGATCACCTGTCTAATGTGACTCACTGGCCCTGCTAGTTTGTTGGGTTTGGTCCTCTTTCTCCTTGACCTGTCCCTTGAGTGCTCACGTGATGACCCATAACACATGTCACCAAGATCGTCTTCAAAACACAACCATACACATACAGTACTTTTGTGGATCGGTTGTCCAGACCGGATGTTGCAATCGGTAATCAGTAAAAAGGTTATCGCTGCATGGTGACATCATTCTAGTAGTTGCAAGTTACCGATTGCAATATTCGGACTGGACAACCGACCCAAAGGTACTGTACATATACACTGTATGTATTCTGTCACACAGTACGTATATATAACAACCGAGAGGTTAACAATGTACCTCCACCTTTTCTCTTGGTTCCTCTTCTGGATCGACTACATACATATATAATAAAAGGACACAATATAACAGCGACTATACGTATGGTCATTAAGTGTTAAAAATGTAATTAAAAAGTGTTAATAGTAATGTAGTGAATCAAGTTAAACATTCATTACACCATGCAATGGAAATACTACATTAGTTAGCAGGTGGGGAACTATTACAAACCTCTCTTGTTGCTTTTTCATGTCTTGTTGTTTAGCCAGGTTAGCTTCGTTATACTTTAGAATGCGAGCCTCAGGGGCCCATTCGTCCCAACTGCATTTGCAGTAACAACATATTATGTATACGTATGCACACATCAGGACGGAATGTATCAATAGCTACATATACGTATGTATACGCATCTTAACTCAAAACTATGTGAAAACTATTGCACTCATTACATCTAATAATAGATTTCTTTACTGCATCAAATTTAATTTAGACTGAAGGAGACCCCGGTGAAAATGGCCAACGAGAGGCATACCAAACTATGTCACTAGACACCAAAAAATAAAAAATGATCAGTGAATAGTGTTGGTCAGCTAAAGATTACTTCTCCCCAGGGTCACAATGTTGGACAAGATATCTAAATACTCAAAAAGTTTAAAATTGATCCATCTAAAGGGATGGTTTTACTGGTAGGTTCTCGTATTCAATACAATGGACATTTCTTTAAACTGTATCTAATGTGTGCTTGCTCCAACTCAGAATGTTTTATCAGAGAAGGATAGTTAATTGTATAGCTACATATTTGAGCAAAGATTACACTTAATTGTACCTCGCAGTGTTAGAGCACACACAAAGCTTTAGCCTGGAACCATGTGTTTTGATGTCAAATCAGATCATCAAGTCAAAACACAAACCTCTCAAAAGGATACATCTTTTTCAATAAGCACTATTTTCAAAGCAGTTTAGTATCCAAAAAACATGAAAGTACTTAGTAGTCATGTTTTATGACACCCAGATATGCGTGTAATATCTAGAGACGCTATTAGCTAAGGCACTCCCAACAATTCAGTAGCAATATTGATCAAGACTTACCCTTTATTCCAACCACTGTAATGTACAAAATACTTAACTTCCTTGTCTTTTATTTCTACTTTCAAACACTGCACGTAAAGAATAAATCAAGTACAATCTAAACCTTTACTATGTCTGCAGTGTCGACAGACCTTAGCTTCATATATCATTGAACCATGGAAGCATAGAACTTTCTCTCCCTCCGTGTATTTCGGTTTTACAGGCATGTTGTGTTGCGTAATAATAGGGTTTTACTCGCGGAGGTTTCTAATTGAAACGTCATTTCCGGGCAGGAGACAGTCACTGGAGATAGAGGAGCAAAATGGCCAGCGGAGACATAGACACAAACTCCATGACTCTCACTCGTTACGTGCTGAAGGAACAGCACAAGATCCCAGGGGCTACCGGAGATCTTACCCTGTTATTGAACTCTCTCCTAACAGCTATTAAGGCTGTATCATCTGCTGTTCGGAGGGCAGGATTTGCAAATCTGTAAGCCTTTCTGCGCCAGACGAGCTGAAATGTGTGTGTACCTGTAGCGTAGAGGGTCTATGGTAGCAAGGCGATACGCTTTGTGTCCCATATATAGTAATTAACACATCTTCCTCACCATAACTTAATCGCATACCATTGGTATGGTATGAATGTTTTGCTGTTGTTATATAATTATTATTATTTTTCGGTGGTGTATAGACATATATAGTAATCTGCCTACGTACGCGTGGGTTCCAAGTTTGTTTGCGATTGTGTGGATTGCTGCTTGCATCAGTAGAGTCATCAGTCTAGATATGTGTAATGCCAGGCTGTTCTGATAGACCTCTGCGCATGATGTATGGATAATGTACTTGCACTAGTCACTATATGGGAAGGCCTTATACTGCAGGTCAACCTGCTGTCTTGTGGAAGGAGCAGAGAATATTAGATTTCTAGCTTTTTTATTGGACATTGTAGGAAATTGGGTGTAACAAGTGAAGTATGGCTTTGTATACATATATCTATATATGACGTGGTAGATAATGTCTTAATATAATCCTGTTAATTTGTTGGAGGATGTAACTTTTTGGGTTCCTGTTGTCTGAACAATGCATTTATATTATTATGCATCTCTAATTATTAATCTAATAACACACTGTTAGCAAAGTCATACTCCCATTCACATGTTTAGGGGTGGTACTATTGGATCAACCAATGTTCAAGGAGAAGAGGTCAAGAAGCTTGATGTGCTTGCCAACGATCTCTTCATTAATATGCTCAAATCCTCTTATCAGGTTAGCCTACTTCAGCATTCTCTTTGGACAGCATGTAAAGATTAGCTGACTAGGTTGGTGTGTGGCTCTCAATGACTTTTGAGTGGTTAGGGGGAGACTGGTTCCCATTAAGTGAACTTTGGTTCCACCCATTAGCTCATTGTGCTCCTTGGGAGACATGATTGGGTGGGGTAAATCCAGAGTTCAATGATGATGATATTTTTGCTGTAATTCTGCAGGTTGGTGTGATGGTGTCTGAGGAGAATGAACAGTTGATTGATGTTGAGGTGTCCAACAGAGGAAAGTACGTGATTGCCTTTGATCCGTTAGATGGCTCTTCCAACATTGACTGTCTGGTATCAATTGGGTCAATCTTTGGAATTTGGAGGAAGGTATGCATCATTGGGCATCCTCACATTCTTGGTGTTGTGTTGTTCAGCTTACAAGATGAAACTGAATATCCAAACATTAGTTCCATTTGTGTAGTCAAGTTTTGAGTATACAGTTGTAGTCAAGTGTTTAGAATGTGGTTGTAGACAAATGTTGAGTATATTGTACTTATGCCTGCACTAATTTCCTCATTTCTGGTGACAATGAAGGAATAGGATTTCATGTGTAAAACAAGCCCAAATATTTGTATAAAGAATTGGGTTAGCGGGATACACCATCCCAATGCAAATATTGAAGTGTATCACATGCAATTTAGCTTCAAATCTCTAGTACGTATACTTATGTGTTAAATAAGTGCAAATCAGACAGAAGTATCTTTGTAGGTGAACACTACAGGATATGAATTCACAGACTTATGTACTGTAGCACATCACCTCTGGAAATAGTATTCAACACACATTGTACAGCTAGATAAAGCAATTTTAGTAATTAATGAGACTGTCTGTCTGTCTGTCTGTCTATTTGTCAATCAAGTGATCAATAAGGTGTATTATTATCCACCTATGTAGGTACCTCTGACTACTCAAATAGCTGATTTATGTGGTCTGTATGTTTAATGCAGGTCTGTATGTTTAATGCAGGTCTGTATGTTTAATGCAGGTCTGTATGTTTAATGCAGGTCTGTATGTTTAATGCAGGTCTGTATGTTTAATGCAGGTCTGTATGTGTAATGCAGGTCTGTATGTTTAATGCAGGTCTGTATGTGTAATGCAGGTCTGTATGTTTAATGCAGGTCTGTATGTTTAATGCAGGTCTGTATGTTTAATGCAGGTCTGTATGTTTAATGCAGGTCTGTATGTGTAATGCAGGTCTGTATGTGTAATGCAGGTCTGTATGTGTAATGCAGGTCTGTATGTGTAATGCAGGTCTGTATGTGTAATGCAGGTCTGTGTAGATGCTCCGGCCTGTCAAGATGACATCTTGCAGCCTGGTCGCAAGCTGGTGGCAGCTGGATATGCTCTCTACGGCAGTGCAACGATGGTTGTTCTTTCAACTGGAAATGGAGTTAACGGTTTCACTCTGGACCCTGTGAGTCCACTTGGATATGATTCATCTTTACTACTGCTGGCTGGCCAATCATGTGTATATCTTGCAGTAGTTAATATTCAAATGGTCTAACTGACCATCAAGGAATTTAATAGCCACCAAATACGTAATATTAATGTTATGTTTGTAGATACGTACCTGAGCCATATTGTAACGTACCTGAGCCATATTGTAACGTACCTGAGCCATATTGTAAAAATGTTTGCAAACGAGCTTCAAACTATTCTAATAAAAATTGTATTTCTACTTGACTTTTTACTCTTTCTCTTCCTCTGTCCTGTCTGCTGAAATGGTACTCTACTTGTGTAAACAATGTTATATACATAATGTTTATTCAATACTTTGAAAGCATTTTTAGTTCATTATTTCTCTTTGGGTCAATGAATTTACCATCTTGAAAGTTTTCAATCTTCCAAATTATTATTATTTTATAATAAACTTATTTTTCTTAGTCCATTGGTGAATTTATTCTTACTGATGCGGATATGAAGATACCAAGAAGGGGAAAGATCTTCTCAATAAATGAAGGCTATGCTCAGTATTGGGACGAATCTGTCACTAAATATGTTGCCCTATGTAAGAAACCTGAGGTAGGTATGTATATGGTTGGAGAATGAATATTGCTTCTTACCTAACTCTCTGCAATATTATAAATATTGCACTTGCTTTAAAATATCACGTTTTAGTGGAATTGTGGTTACAGGTTTTGTCAAAATGGTCTATACAGCTAACTATTTTATACTACTTCAACTATTTATATCTTTATTTATATCTTTTTTCCTTCATTTTTTCTTTGTGACCAACACGCTCATAATAATTATGATTGTACAGAACCCTCATAATCATAATGTCTTGTCTCACCATTCAGGGCGGAGGACCTCCCATGGGTGCCAGATACGTTGGTTCTATGGTGGCGGACATGCACAGGACGTTAAAGTATGGCGGTATATTCATGTACCCTGCAACCACCAAGTCACCAAAGGGAAAGGTATACACACACTGAACTGCTAGTGAATGTTGCACGTTTGTACATACAATGTTATTAAGAATTTCTGCACTTAAGAGTTATGTTACATCTGATTTAGTAAAAAAATTGTACAATTCAAATTTGTGAAATGTTTTATATTAGGCAAATGAATTCCATGCTTATTGTCAATTTATTGCAGTGGGGGATTTAGGGAGGTGCTCTGGGTGCTGAGGTACTTCTAAATTTGACTTTGTATATTAGCCTTGTTCTTTCTGGGAGACCTTATATCCTTCTCCCTTACCCCAAATTTTATACCTTACCCCCTAATTATGAATTTATTCTTCTCTTACATTCCTACGTATATCACTTCTGTTCTGCATACAGATGATCTTGATAACTTCTGCTTCTGTTATTCTCGTTTGTAGTCATGTATTTTCTCTTTTCAATTAATGGTATTATACAGTATTTCTCTACTGATGTAGCTCCGTCTGCAGTACGAGTGCAATCCAATGGCGTACATCATAGAGCAGGCTGGTGGCAAGTCTGAGTCTGGAGAGGGTCCCACATTGGACATTGTCCCCACTGACATCCACCAGAGAGCCCCTATATTCATTGGCTCAGCAGATAACGTCAATGATTATCTGGCTGTGAAGAAGAATTTAGGAAGCCAATAAAACTTTGGGAATTTGTTAGCATATTTTCTCACGAATGAATTTATATGCAAGATATAGGTTAAGAAATTCAATACTTGCCATCCGTTAAATATATAGCCGATACATAACGTATCCGTATCCGCCCTATTATGGGGGTGTGGCTCTGAATGGATTGGAATCCGCCCCTATTGAGGTTGTGCATGTGACTTGTGACGTCACATGCACAACCTCCATTGAAATGGCTTTGTGTCAAGCTTGTAGAGAAGGAGATCTATCTTCTACACAGCTACTTATCGAAGAAAGACATGATCTTGAAGAGACGATAGAATACAAAAATCCACAGTTGGGAGTACGCCTTGTATTCTTTGAGAGTATACTAGAGTGTACTCCTCTACAAATCGCGTCCTCCGAAGGACATCTCGCTATAGTCAAAAAACTTATTATCGCTGGAGCGAACATTCACGCAAAGGATCCCGACTATGGAGTAACTGTTTTACACTTTGCGTGTTGTAGTGGTCACCTCGATGTAGTTGTGATCCTCCTGGATAGCGGGTGTGAAGTGAATGAACCGAGTGATGACAACGATGTCACACCATTAATGTGTGCGGCTGGTTATGGACATTCTATGATTGTGTCCGTACTACTCCAAAGAGGAGCTGATGTTCATCTGAAGACTGAGGTAGAAGGTTTCACTGCTCTGTATTTGGCTTGTCAAGAAGGACACTTACAATGTGCCCAACTCCTGCTAAACAGTGGAAGTAGAGTGAATGAACCAGATGGTGACAAATACACTCCATTAATATATGCAGCCAGAAATGGACACCATACCATTATCACAGAACTACTCCAAAGAGGAGCTAATGTTCATCTGAAGACTAAGGAAGATGGTTTCACTGCTTTACATTTGGCTTGTCAATACGGACACTTACAATGTGCCCAACTCCTGCTAAACAGTGGAAGTAGAGTGAATGAACCAAATGCGTGTGAAAGGACTCCATTAGTAACTGCAGCCAATGTTGGACACCATGCCATTATCACAGAACTACTCCAAAGAGGAGCTGATGTTCATCTGAAGACTGAAGATGGTTTCACTGCTCTGCATTTTGCTTGTCAAGAAGGACACTTACAATGTGCCCAACTCCTGCTAAACAGTGGAAGTAGAGTGAATGAACCAGATGGTGACAAATACACTCCATTAATATATGCAGCCAGAAATGGACACCATGCCATTATCGCTGAACTACTCCAAAGAGGAGCTGATGTTCATCTGAAGACTGAGGAAGATGGTTTCACTGCTTTACATTTGGCTTGTCAATACGGACACTTACAATGTGCCCAACTCCTGCTAAACAGTGGAAGTAGAGTGAATGAACCAAATGCGTGTGAAAGGACTCCATTAGTAACTGCAGCCAATGTTGGACACCATGCCATTATCACAGAACTACTCCAAAGAGGAGCTAATGTTCATCTGAAGACTGAAGATGAAGGTTACACAGCGCTACATTATGCTTGTCAAAAAGGACACTTACAATGTGCCCAGCTCCTGGTAGATGCTGGATCTTCTTTAAATAATAAGGATTTCCATGGTTATACTCCTCTTGAGTTGGCGAGCAAGTCTTCATCCATTTCTGAAGATAACCTTGCTAAACTCCAAAAACTAGAATCTGCTAAATCTGGTAAGTCAGTTTGATAGTCAGAATGTATGCGCAGTGATCAACATTATAAAGTTCTCTATTTAGGCATAAACCTGTTGAGCTACGTATGATCTTAACAGTTCTTATAACTGACTGTGTACTTTATCTTACAGACCCATTTAGATTTCAAATTTGGGTATGATTAATGAACATTTCCTGTTTCCTGTTTTCTTTATAGCTCCATGGTTAGATGTGTATGAAGATGTCCTACAAAAGGGATCATCAGTTAGGCAGTATGTTATTCACTTCATCACAATGGGTCCTCCTGGAGTTGGTAAGACATGGCTGAAGAACCTCCTAACTGGCCGGCCGAACAACACCTCCATCCCCAGCACTCCCTGCCTGGCTCCACCTGAAATGTGCATTCCAAAGAAGGAAATCTTTGTTAACACAGAAGATGACACCTGGACGGTTCTCACTGCCGAGGAAGAATTGAAAGCAGTGGTTCACGAATTTCAAGATATCTTTAACTTCTCAAAGCAGGGTGAACTTGAGCCAGTGATATCTACAGAACCGCAAATCATCAGAACATCAGCCGTAACAAAAATGACTGCAAAGACTTCAGCAGACACTGAAAAGGTGAAGTTGCAAGAAGGATTATCTGCTCCATTGGCTGCTCCAATTCACCATCCTAGTCCACAGAAAAGAGGCAAATCAAAGCCAATAGTTTCCTTCTCTGCTTTGTTCGAGAAGAAGATGCAGAACCTCTTGAAGGAAGTCAAATCCAATCCTCCTGTAAGCCTAGAAGGTCAAAGTGTAATCTACTTCACTGATACAGGAGGACAAGCTTCATTCCACGAGATCCATCCAGCCCTCCTCACTGCTCCAGGAGGTATCTACATGTTGGTGTTTAACCTCAAGAATGTTGATGTGAAGAATAAGGAGAAAAGTCGCCATCAGTTGGACCTAGTGGAGCGTGCACTAAGAAGCATCCACTATTTTACAGTGAGGCCTCATGATATTACGACAGTGGAACGCTACATGAAGATTTCCAATGAGAGCAGTGTTGCTCCGAAAGTGTTTATAATAGGCACACACAAGGACGAGGTGAAAGAGGATTTAGAAAAAAGAGTTGCATTAGCTGATGAGGTCATACAAGATATGAAATGTGGAAAGGCATACAGTTGCTACTGTCCCGACTCCATTATCACAGTTGACAACACTCAAGCAGGCAAGTCAACTAGCGAAATGAAGGAGAATGAAGAATTACTGACTTTACTAAAGAGTACCAAAGACTCTTTGAATAAGATCAGTATAGATATCCCATTAAAATGGTGGCTGTTCCATCTTTACATTCGACATGACTTTGAGACCTCTCAACCAAGGGACAAGAAATGGGTTTACCGTTCCAGTGAGTTAGAGGAGAAGGCAAAGTCCATTGGTATCTGCCCTGATCCAGTGTCTGATAAATCTACATCAGAGTTCTATGCCATGGTGAAGCTGTTTCATCACCTTACATTTTGGGTGAACTTTGAACCCCACAGTCCTCACCAGCCACCCCAAGATACTCCATCACTGAGTGACTACATCGTGACACACCCAGCTAGCTTGTACAAGTACATTTCAAAGCTTGTTAATATTCAAGAGAGAGATAATTTGAAACTATCACATCATGAAAAGGATTTTAAAAGTACTGGTAGATTTACCAAAGCCATTCTCAGCATGTTATCATACGACAATGATCAATCATTCCAGTCTCAAGATATCCGACAATGGTTTATCAATCTTCTTATCCACTTGCGTATTGCATCAGAATACCATGAAGAGAAGGACGATACAAGACATCCGGATGAACCAACAGAGAAGATTAAAGAGACTTACTACATCATTCCTGCTGCCTTTCCATACAACCAATCAGTCACTGTTCCTGAATGTACCACTGTAGATACTCTTAGAGTGACACTGAAGGATTCAGGATTCATTCCGAGTGGTATATACTGCAAGGTAATATGTGACCTTGTCACTCAGCACAACGAACATGACCAGAAATGTACTTACAAAGACAAGTGTAACTACAAGTTTCAAGCTCCAACATTCTCTAGATGTACACTGCCCCACACTGGTGGATACAGAGCTGTTAGCAAGTTCCCTGACTATCCCGGTACAGTGTACCTTACAGAGTCAGCTGATGCTATTCTCATTGATATTACAGTAAGCACAAAGTCACTGAAGAACAAGGAAACATCTTACTTGCTTCAAACAGTTCATGAGTTCTGTGCCAAATGGCAACAAGTTGTAAATGAATCCCTTCTGAAGATATGCCATAAAAAATCACTTTTGTGGGAAATGGAGTGTCCATTATGTCCAGAAGGTAGTCGTGGCAACACGCACATGGCTAAGCTTGTAGATCATCATGGTACCATTTGGTGCTCAAAGGAAGAAGAGGGTGTGGCTATTGATGATGATGACAGTGATATCGATCCAGCACAACTGATTTGGTTCAGAGTGCCAACCAATGCAGAGGTTAGTTAAACAGTTGTGGTTTTCCTATCTGGTTGTATTTTTAGGTATTTATTACTTATTATTTTGTACTTGTAGATGTCAGTTCATGAGAGGAATGCAAGTATATGGAAGATATTTAAAAGTAGACAAACAGGTTTGTACTGAATTGATAATTGTAGTACACAGTCACACTATTTGATTTCACTTTTTGTGTACTTTTTCTTTAGATAGTGATAGCACCCAAAAACGTAGCACTCCAACAGACAGTAATGTGAGTGGTCCTTCTGCAAAAACGTTCAGAATGACCAATGGTAACTGCATATGCACTGTATAATACAATACTTACAATGTAATATGTTTGTTTACTGTAAGTAATTGTTGAAAAGAGTAATAAACTGACTGTATATACTTATGTATATGAGAAGCTATACCTTGTGTAAGCAAGTCGTACCTCTTGTATTTGTTTATTGTGCCATTCAAAATGTTGGTTAATTCAACTCTAGTTTTTTAGCTGTTCTTATTGTTGCATGTATGTATGTACATAGAGACAGTCTGCATGTAAAAATTTGAATCCATTTTATTTAGGAAAAAATCCAGAAGAAATCAAACAGTTCATAAATGACAATTTTGAAAATCAGCTGAAGCATTGCGACATTAAAAGGATACGTTTTAAGTTAGAAACTGATGGAGTCATAGATACAGATCAAAGACAACAGTTGGATCAGTGTGGCACTCAATCTGAGGCTAACTCTGTGTTTAGAGAGATTCTTCTCAATGATCCAACTACACAGACTCTTCTAGCAGCTGCAGATGTACTTGAGACTGCTCCTGACACTACTAATATGAACAAGGACTTTGCAAAAGCCATTAGACAGTTCATACAGCCAGAAGGTACATGCAATCCAAAATTCAGAACATTATCAGAGAGGTGCCCTATTGAAAAAACTAATGAGCCAACCAAAATAGGTAACTACGTACATGCACTGTATACGTACAATACTTACGTAATGTGTTTGTTTAATGGTGATTTTAAGCAGTATAGCAGAATGACTACATAAAAATGACCTTACTTGGTACGTAGGTGACACTCACCTCGCCAAGCGATTTGCCCTCAAATCTCGCGAGTATAAGCGTTAATTTCTTTTGGCGCATACCATACATGACATCTATATATATAATTCAGTAGAGTTTGTGTGTTTGTTTCTTTTTTTGTTACCGCGTTACTCCGTCATTTCTGGACGAAATGCAGTCTAACTCTCACGGATTATGGAGTATTACTTGGGAAGTTCCTGAAATATTTCATTTACGAAAATTTGCCGCTGCCGAGAAGAGCATCCAGTCTCAAATTCCCGCAAAGACAATTTTTATCGTTGTTCGTAACCATGTAAATACTTCCATGCTGCACATTTTAACAGTTGTGCAATTACTTATCCCAAGGATGTGGAAGTCACTTGCATGCGTGGGAGACGCCGGGGTATAAAGAAGCCCGGGCTTCGATGCTAGTTATACGTACATATTTCACTGCATCCATTTTATTGGATTGAAACATACTGGTCATCATGTGCAATGCCAATCACTCAAAGGTGAATACCTATGAGGCAGCTGGATTTTTAGGTTATATTATACAATTTTACACTATATACGTACCTTCAGATTTGCCTAATATTTAAAAACTTTTTGAATTTTCAAATTTTCTATTATTCAAAGCAATTCCTTATCCTACTGACTTCTACTGACTCTTTAGCTCATGAATTGCAGTTGCAGGATCTTTGCTGGATACCCTTTGGAATTAACAGCATTCAAGTTGATACCACCTTGGGTGATACCTGTAACTTAGAACCAAATGGAAATGCAATCCAGTTTCATCATGATATTTGGTTAAGAGTAAACCCTGGTAGCTCAGTTAAGAGCTGTACTGAGGTCTGTGTTAATTATGGATGTATAATCACTGGACCGTTTGTTTTGCCTGATGGCTACAAGCTTGTCAGTCCAGTGTTGTATCTGGACTTGAAGATGGATTTAATTTGTAAGCCAATTGACCTGCACATTCCTCACTGGAGCAGTGACCCTACAAGTGTTAGGTACATTAAAGCTCCTCATGTGCCTAACCCTGAGGGGAAGTATATCTTTCAGTTGCTGAATTCAGATGTAAATTCAGACACTTTGAAGATGCATTCTCACTTTTGCTTAATTGCCAAAGTCGTAAAGATGGAGATTCCTGAAACATATTATTTATCTTGGTGGGAAAATCAGAGAAATGATGATTCCACTTATAGGTATAGAGTAGTTGCCACATTTTCACTTGGATTGTGGATTAAGGTACGTACGTATGTATATGCTGGCAGTCATGAATATATCAGATTAACTTGTAATTTATATTTAAGTTCGCTTGTAATTTAGATCCTGAGATGTACATGGAAGGGCTGGAATAGAGATGTCGATACTCAACTTGAGGAGGTTAATTTTCAATCCTCTATAAAAGCTGTGCTGCCAGAGTGCACTGCATCTATATGTAAACGGGTACGTAATATGTACAATAGCATGTACACTCTCTATTTCTTTGATTATCAGTTTGTATATTGATATCCTATTTTTTCGAATACAGAGAAAACTCCTCACTAAGGCAGCAGTTCGCTATAGAGTTGATGATGCAGACCTTAAATACAAAGTGGAAGAAAGTCTTTACCCCCATTTCATATTCATTTCCAGTCAGATATCTGATGGGGGTAGAATGACTGATATGAAATGTGAAATTATTGACGAAGAGGATCAACCTTTAGCAGAATACATCTTTACAACATCTGGTTTGTTCACAGTACATAATATTGAATATAAATGAGCGTCAGCAACAAATGTTAAATGGTTTTGGTATTACATAGTTGTAACTGGAGATCTTCTAATTTATGCGATGAGAAGCGTAACAATTAAATAATTAATGTTATCTCTGTGTCAAGTATAAAATAATGATACGATAAGTAGTAAATAGCTGACTTAGAGAGTGTTTAATAGAGAATAATGCTATTCCATACTGAGGCATCTAAGCTCATCCCCTGATCCATGTTAATACATTGTGTTGTTCTTATATGACCTCTATAATCTTTAGTTGGTTTCTTGTCTTGCATATTATGTATTATGTATTTCTATATAGAATTATTAACTGTTAAGGTATTTAACTATAATAGTATATACATGCAAAGACAAAATCTAGGAAAAAATTCAGAAATAATACAGTTCATAAATGGCCATTTTAAAAATCAACTGAAATATTGCGACATTAAAAGTATTAGGGAATTACGGAAATTAGTGTCGTTTTATGTCATTCTAAAACATTATTTTTGTTTATATACACAATCATCATCTTGAGTGTCAGCATACTGTTTAATATTTCAATAAGTTCTATGTAAACTGTTTAATATCATTACTATCTTGATTTTGTAGTTTCCAGTGATGACAGAAAATGTCTCACTTCACCAGATGCCAATGAAAGTAACCCTTCTCCAAATGGACATAAAAACTCTGACAACTTTGAGAAATACCCAAGTAAAAGTAATTTATCTTGTACCTATTTTACAATTTTCAAGTCCCTTATAAATTCTAAAATGCTCAGGATGGGGTATGATGTATGCAACTTGTGTGGATATGTACTAATTATAGTGTCACTCAAAACTATCAACAGTACTGACTGTATACCTGTATAAATTTCTTTGTATATAGAAGTAGTCAGAAGTGACAGGACCACCAAATATGGTAGTAGTGCTGAGGATAAATGGAAAGAAGTTCTCCAAAACAAACACTGGGTGTACCTCCTGAACAATCTAAGAGTTCAGAAGATTGCTGACCATCTTTATCAAGGTGTCCAAGGAAGACACTTGCTAACAAATTCACTTTATCAAAATATTTGTGGAGCATCTAATGACAGTGATGCTAACAGACTGTACCTCTGTCATCTTAAGGGTTCTGGAGCAGAGAAAGATTTCCGTTGCTTCATCCAGATCCTCCACAACACTTCCAATGATTACCCAATTCATGAAGAGATTGTTAATACACTAACGAGGGATCTTGATATTGGAGATATTGTAAGTACACATTATCACATGACATATCACATGACAGCCCTTGCTAAAATGTACCTTTCAAACTAAATGCTTCTTCCTATTGTTTCAACAGGTGGATCAAGCACTAAAGGATTCTTCTCTATGATCCAGCTCCAGAGACTCTTCTAGCAGCTGCAGACGTACTTGAGACTGCTCCTGACACTACCAATATGAACAAGAACTTTGCAAAGGCCATTAGACAGTTCATGTCAGAAGGTACATGAGTTAGTAGACCTATATACTTATGTATGTATATACCTTTGTATGTATCTTTATAGTACGCAAACAGGTGTGTACTGAATTGCTGTTGTAGTATACGTACATTCACGCTATTTGTTTTCACATGTTGTGTACATTTTCTTTAGTTAGTGGTATCAACTAAAACGTCCTACTCCACCAGATACTAAATGAATGTGGTCCTTCTTCAAAAGCTTGACAAGGTCATCAGAAAGGTGAAAGGACTAACGAGGAATTAATAATAGGTACACATTACATACCTATTATGCTATACTAGTACAACACTGAATATGTACATATGTATGTATGTGAGTACATATTAGGTTTTGTACTCATACATGCATTGCAATATTATATAGCGAGAAATTTTACAAGTGAAAATTTTCATGAATTTCATGGATGGATTGCAAATCATGCATGAGAATATTCTCCATGAACATTGTACATTAGCCCTATACTTATACATTTGTGGTGAACTTATACAAATTCCTTTCATTATTATTGTAGACATTCCTAACAATCATCAGATAAAGATCAGAAAGTTTCTAAAGATGTTGGTTGACATTTGAAGGACCACTGTAATATGAAATTCCTTTTTCTACATTGACCTCCACACAGAAGAAGCTATCTTTGATGAAGAACTATTTAGACCCTTCATTAGAAGACTTGAGATTCTTTCCACAGTGATAAAGAGATCCTGCATATTTGTACAACTAGCTATAGGAGCTAGCAACCAGGAGTTTTTACATCAAATGTGACTCCATCAGGGGTCAGTTTGTACAAATGGAAATGCTCTATTTTCATGAGTAAAAAGTTCAAGTGAATTACGTACATACGTAACCAACAAAATTCTGAAACTTCAACAATGGGAATTTGCTCCTAACCAGCTAATGATATTCATGATTCCTGTGGTTACTATCATTTCATAAATGATATGAGTTCTACTCAATAAAACAGGTTCACAAATACGTATTTTGTAAAAGTTTTAAAATTATTTTATTTTTGTCATTTTTTAAAATTTTTAAGACACAATTTTTACTGTAATTTATGTAATAATTGGCATTCACTGATGTTCCATTTTAACTCAATGTACATTAAATTTTGGCATACAAAGATAATGTATGGTGAGAGATATATAGGGCAAATTTTAAGTTACATCAAAATTTCAAAAACTCATTGGACATGCTCTATAGGCATCTCTGAATGTTGACAAAAAGTTACAGCTTCATATCTTTCTGTTTGATAGAGTGACAGCCCTCAATGTACATTTCTTGTCACCTCGATTGTATTTTCCAATAGTATATACAAGGCTTGCCGGTGCTTAAGCCATTATTTGGATTAAGCACCAGGAGGCCTATAGGAACTGCAAGGTGTCATTTCAAGTCACCTCAATTGCATTTTCCAGTACAAGGCTCGGTGCTTAAGCCAAAAATTGGATTAAGCACCAGGAGTCCTATAGGAGCTTCAAAATGTAATTTCAAGTCACCTCGATTGCATTTTCCAAGAGTACAAGACTTGCCGGTGCTTAAGCCATTATTTGGATTAAGCACCAGGAGGCCTATAGGAACTGCAAGGTGTCATTTCAAGTCACCTCAATTGCATTTTCCAATACTACAAGGCTTGCCGGTGCTTAAGCCAGAAAGTGGATTAAGCACCAGGAGGCCTATAGGAACTGCAAGGTGTCATTTCAAGTCACCTGGATTGCATTTTCCAAGAGTACAAGGCTGCCGGTGCATATATATATGTATCTAAAACTCTATGTCAGTATTCACAGAGATATATGAAAGGTTTACAATGAGTTTTGCAAATTTTCATATCTACTCAAATTTGCCATATCTCTTACCATACATTAACTTCGTATAGCTGTAATTCAAAGTACATTAAGTACTATAACTCTTCCGTATAGAGAGATATGTATCTAAAACTCTAGCTCAGTATTCACAGAGATGTATGAAAGGTTTCCAATGAGTTTTGCAAGTTTTCATATCTACTCAAATTTGCCATATCTCTTACCATACATTAACTTCGTATAGCAGTAATTCATAGTACATTAAGTGCTGGAACTCTTCCGAATGGAGAGATATATATCTAAAACTCTAGCTCAGTATTGACAGAGATGTATGAATGAGTTTTGCAAATTTTCATATCTACTCAAATTTGCCCTATCTCTCACCATACATTAACTTCGTATAACAGTAATTCAAGTACATTAAGTGCTGTAACTCTGCCAAATGAAAAGATATGTATCTAAAACTTTAGATCTAGCTCAGTATTCACAGAGATGTATGAAAGATTTCCAAAGAGTTTTGCAAATTTTCATATATACTTAAATTTGCCCTATCTCCCACCATACATTAACTTCCTATAGCAATAATTAAAAGTACATTAATGGCTGTAACTTTGTCAAATGAAGGGATATGGATCTCAAACTCTATCTCAGTATTCACATAGGTGTATGAAAGGTTTCCAATGAGTTTTGCAAAGTTTCATATCAACTCAAATTTGCCCTATCTCTCACCATATGTACTTTAATTTTGTATAGAAGTTATTTAAAGTACATTAAGTGCTGCAACTCTTCCAAATGGAAAGACATGAATCTGAAACTCTATGTCAGTATTCACAGAGGTGTATGAAAGGTTTGCAATGAGTTTTGCAAATTTTCATATCTACTCAAATTTGCATGCCCTATCTCTCTCCATACATAAATATCGTATAGCGATTATTTAAAGTACATTTATGGCTGTAACTTTGTGAAATGAAGAGATATGGATTTCAAACTCTATCTCAATATTCACAGAGATATATGAAAGGTTTACAATGAGTTTTGCAAATTTTGATATCTACTCAATTTTGCCTTATCTCTCACCATACATTAACTTCCTATAGCAATAATTTACAGTACATTTATGGCTGTAACTTTGTCAAATGAAGAGATATGGATCTCAAACTCTATGTTTGTATTCACAGAGATGTATGAAAGGTTTCCAATGAGTTTCGCAAATTTTCATATCTACTCAAATTTGCCATATCTCTCACCATACATTAACTTCCTATAGCAATAATTTACAGTACATTTATGGCTGTAACTTTGTCAAATGAAGAGATATGGATCTCAAACTCTATGTTTGTATTCACAGAGATGTATGAAAGGTTTCCAATGAGTTTCGCAAATTTTCATATCTACTCAAATTTGCCATATCTCTCACCATACATTAACTTCCTATAGCAATAATTTACAGTACATTTATGGCTGTAACTTTGTCAAATGAAGAGATATGGATCTCAAACTCTGTGTCAGTATTCACAGAGATGTATGAAAGGTTTACAATGAGTTTTGCAAATTTTCATATCTACTCAAATTTGCCCATCTCCCACCATACATTAACTTCGTATAGCAGTAATTCAAAGTACATTAAGTGCTGTAACTCTTCCAAATGGAGAGATATGTATCTAAAACTCTAGCTCAGTGTTCACAGAGATGTATGAAAGGTTTTCAATGAGTTTTGCAAATTTTCATACTTAAATTTGCCCATCTCCCACCATATATTAACTAACCCTAATTGCGTAATACTATAAATGGCCGACCTCGAGTAAGTGTAAAAGTGAAAATGTGGTACTGTATATATTTCTGAAAAAATACAAATCTTTGAAAGATTTCTTATACACATGGATATGCACTGTGTAGTACTTGATTGTTGTTGAAGCAGTATCTATCCACATATATTATATGGATGTTGGGGGGTGCTGGTGGCCTGGAAGCTAGGAGCAAAAGATTAAAAGCCAAGACACAATGGGATGGCCTGAGCTCACCACCAGGGCAGAGAAGAAAAAAAGAAAGAAAGAAAGAAAAGTGGCACCCCTTACCATCAACATCTGCCCAAACTGATTACTGACTGATTAACTATTAACTGATCTGTGTATATGTGTGTATGTGTTGATATTTACTTTAATTTCTGTACGTTAAAACTGGGCCCCATGAAAAGTAGCCCCTGGCTAATTGGGTATCCCAGTATAAATAAGATAAGTAAAGTAAAGTAAAGTCGGTAAAGTGAAATTTTGCCAATCGACGGCCAACGAAAGTCCAAAGAAAAAAATTTGGACCATACCGAACGCTACCATCCACGACGCTCAGAGGCCGGGATCGGTGGTAATGCTCTGCCGAGTTGAGCTTTGGGTGTCACTTGCGTGAGAAGAACCAGTTCTTCTCGATATGGCCGACTCACATGAAGCCTTAAAGATATCAGATGCCAATCCCACATTACGTGGAACCCCCCCGAAATCCGGATTATTGGTGAGCACGTCTCTATGGCACCAACCGATTAGGAGACAGCTTCAGAGTCTAAGCGCTACCAACCCCTATGGGAACCGCTACCACCATAGAGATGTGTCCAGGTAGGCCTACTTTATAAGGTTTTGCGCTTCTATTTAAACAAGAAAATTTCAAAAGGAAACGATTGTGGTTGGCGCAATTCCATACTTAAGAATAGGGTATTTGCGAGAAAAATGTAGTCAAATTATATCAAGTTAATTCGGGATGAGTGCATCGTTCCAAGCCATTTTAAAGGTATATCCAGTATTCGTGGTTCATCTAGAAACTGGGAAAAATGGATAGAACCCTGTAAGTGTCTTGATTGGCGGAGGAGAACAACTTTTCTGGTCCCATGTAGAAACGATTTTAGCGAGAGGTGTTCCGATATGAATGTAAACTGGTATAACCAGCCACACTCAATCTCAATTGCTGTAATAGCATAATGGCTACCTGCCTCTATATAAAGACCTTCTGACAGCTGCGTTCTGGACTGTCCCTGCGTGTTTCTAGTTGCCCCATTCATGTCAAAACATTTTTACTTGGTATGCCGATAATTTGCATAATAGTATCGCATGATATATATGCTACACCATTTAAGGTAATCTTTAGTTGGTTTTTGTCTTGCATATTATGTATTTATAGAATTATTAACTGTTAAGGAATTTAACTATAATAGTATATATATACATGCAAAGGCAAGTGCTAAGACACTTATTTTGTCATGTGTATAACTTTTATGGCAAGTGTTTATGCATACAGTCACACTATTTGATTTCACTCTTTGTGTACTTTTCCTTTAGTTAGTGATAGCACCCAAAAACGTAGCACTCCAACAGACAGTAATGAGAGTGGTCCTTCTGCAAAAACGTTCAGAATGTTATCAGAGAGCTGCAAGACTAAAGAGCCAACTAAAATAGGTAACTACATATGCACTGTATAATACAATACTTAATACGTATGTTTGTTTAATGGTGATCTTAAGTAGTATAGCAGTATGACTACCGTTTATAATATCTGGAAGTAAGTAATTGTTGAAAAGAGTAGTAAAATGACTGTATATACGTATTTAATGCAAGTACATATATGGAAGATATTAAAAAGTACACAAACAGGTATGTATATACTAAAATTTTCAGAGAGTACTACTTAATTGCAATTATCACCTCATATAAATCATAAGCCCAAGTAATTTGAGGGCAGTCAGGTGGTTTAACTTGAATTACTTGCTTAAATGATTTAATTGTATACATTCACTTTCACATTTTGTGTACATTTCCTTTTAGTTGGTGATAACAATCAAAACTGCTGCAGTCAACCAGATAGTAATGAAAAAGGTGGCCCTTCTTCAAAAAAAATCAGAATGCCAGTAAAAAGATGCAAAACTAAAGAGCAATTGAAAATAGGTACCGAAAGAAAAGTCTTAGAACAGTAGACTATACGTACTCACAACTATACCTATGTGCTAGAAGGCCTTTTTGGAGAATACCACTCCTCATCAGTAGCACTGGGTAGTATTCTGGAGTCGCTAAGTTATCAAATAGCCAGACTTTCGAAAGGGATTGGTCATTAAACAACAACCTAGCAACTCTACTACAACTACAAACTCTAAATCTAATGGTATATAGGGTAACACTTTTAATGTTAAGATATGGTAATTATTAGTCATATATAACCCCTGTATTTCACACGCAAAAACGTGTCTCACCATCACGGTGGAAAATTAGCCCCGACTTATGGGCTAAGGTAAAATGAAAATAAAAATAGGTAACTTTACATACACTGTACACACCACACAATGTTACTGGTTATGTATAGAAAACCACAAGAGGATTGATTCACTTGATACATTTTCCAGCCTCCAAATACTAAACTCTTACACTTACGTATTCTCATTTCATGCATTACCAATGCACCTCCTTGCATTGTCATTATACAGATGCTCTCAGCAATCATCAAAACATGATACGGAAGTTTCTCAAAGAAGTTGGTCCACATTTGAAGGACAACTGTAACATGAAAGTCCTCTACATTGACCTCCACATGGAAGGAGCTATCTCTGACGAAGAACTGGATGAAATATCTCAGTGCTCTGCAATCAAAGAGGTCAATGGAAGGATCTACCAGTCTCTCTATCTAGATCCTTCTGTTAGAAATCTAGAGATTCTTTCCAAAGTGATAAGAAAGTATTCTTCAAACACAAACAACCAGGAGCTAGCAACCAAGATTGAAGATTTTCTACAGCACATGTGAGCCCATGAGGTAATGTGTACTTGTAACAGATTAACAATGGGATGCTTTGTGAACCAGCTAATGATATTCATGAATCCTGTGGTCACTATTTTGCAAGGATTGTCAGTTATCAGATTATCATCATTTTGCCCCCTTGCTAAATACACTGTCATGAGTGATACCTGTTCAACATTCAGTTATTGCTGATTTGTACCATATGCAAGATAATGAGCGAGTATACTTTGTGTTGTGTTTTTCTACTATAGCTAATTAAATAAAATTAGACCAGCAATTTGGAAACTTGTGGATAGCTCTCAGAAAAGTAAGCAATTGTAATTTTTAATACTTACAATATCGTATTTTAGTTATATATCAGTTTTCTCACACTTATGCAGAGCAAAATGACTTTGTTGCAGTATCTGGTCCTTCTTGTGATTCTGACATTCTTAGTTGTCAGTTATTAGAGACTGACTTGATCTACTTATCAGAGTCAGTTGCTGTTGTTAATTGGGAGTCAATCTGTACTCATTTGGGAGTACCTCATTCTGTGATAGTACATGCTGAACTGGATTATCCACTGAATACAGAAGGTGCTCCAGCTAACAGGTTCCATTCTGCCCTAATGTACTGGTACAGAGGAAACTGTACTACTACTGATGGCAGACCAGTTCCTGTGACTTGTGAAGTACTTTGTAAAGTATTAGAAGAATGTAGATATCACAGTACGTATATCTGAAGAATTGAAGAAAAGTTAGATGTCTGCACAATGCACCTGTATAAATACGTACATCTACAGATCTTATATTATGTTGGTATAAATTCATTAGCTAAGTTGTGTAAACTGTATGTATGGAATAGCTCTAAAGTAAATGATCTCTTCAACTTGTTACAGGAATCAGAGATAGACGAGCGTGATTCTGTCTGTCGATATATTGTTGAAGTACCTCATTGGCAGTCCGCCAATGTAGGTTCACAAGGTAAACCAACTCAATCCACTTGTGTAATATAACAGTCAGCCATTTTCCGTATCTAGCTAGACTAACATCCTAGCTACTTAATTGATGTATCAAAGGAAACCCCTCAATTATTGGGAGTTTTGACCCATAGGCCTTCTTCAGCAATAACATCTGAATCACTGAATGTTGCATGTTGCTTGTAGCTCAGCTAGTAGAATTGACCAGTTTACTGAACACAATTACAGCTTCTTGTACACGTATAATTATAATCTTCACCATAATGCGTTTCTATTCACATGTAGAACAACTAATGTTTTGATCCACATTTGAAGGATCATTGTAACATTGAAAGTCCTCTACATTGACCTCCACACGGAAGAAGCTATGTATCTCTGATGAAGAACTGGACATATCTCATTGTTCTAAATTCAAAGAGGTCAATGGGAAGATCTACCAGTCTCTCTATCTAGACCCTTCAGTAGAAGGCTTGCCTTTTCTAAAGTGATAAGGAATTATCCTTCAAAACTCCAATAAACAGGAGCTAGCAAAAAATGATTCAGAATTATGCAACCAACAGCCTGTCTAAAATAGGAAATTGTGAAGACCAATGCTTCAACACTGGGTTGCTTTTCTCTCCTACATTGGGAACCAGTTAATGATATTCATGATTTCTGTGGTTACTGTTTTTGAAGAAACTGGTATACTATACAGTACATGTACAATAAGTGGTCAGAGTACTGAAGGATTGTTCTACAAAACTGTTGAACAGTTCCTCCATTTCGTAAATGAGTTAAACTCAATAAAACAGGTTCACATTTGTTTTGTAAAAGTTTAAAATTATTTTTATTTTGTCAAGTTTTTAAATGTTTAAGACAATTTTTACTGTAATTTATATAATAACTGGCATTCACTGATATTCCATTTTAAGAATTAATTACCATGATCAGTATTATTATAGTTCATGTACATGTGCATGTAAGTATGTCCAGAGCTAGAGCCAAGAACTCAAAAGGGTCACTGATGATGAAAGGTGGACATGGAATTTCCTGAAACAGCTGTCTGGTCCAATGGAGAAGAGAATGCATGTGGATAAAACTCTTGTACATCCTCATACAAAGCTCTCAGTATATATGTAATTAGAAAATGCATGGCGTTTAGATTATTCATGTGATGATCAATGCATGCGCTATATATATAACGCTGTAATAGCCTGTATGTTTCTATATTATACGTACGTATTTCTATATGTGGATATATAAAAATATTTCCCTACTTCTCTGCAGTATTATAAAGATTGTACTGGTTTTAAAATATCACGTTTTAGTGGGATTGTACATGTGCCTACAGGTTTTGTCCAAATGGGTCTATCCAACTGAAACTATTCTATAATGTACTAGGTTGTACTACTTCATCTTTTTTCCTTATTTTTTTCTTTGTGACCAACACGTTTATAATAATAATTATGATTGTGCAGAACCCTCATAATAATAATGTCTTGTCTCACCATTCAGGGCGGAGGACCTCCAATGGGTGCCAGATATGTTGGATCTATGGTGGCAGACATGCACAGGACATTGAAGTATGGTGGTATATTCATGTACCCTGCGACCACCAAGTCACCAAAGGGAAAGGTATACACACACTGAATCCTAGTGAATGTATCATTTGGTACTCTTATAACAGTGCTTGTATCTGAGATCTTATGGTAATATTTTAAGAGTAAAATGTTACATCTGATTCAATAAAAAATTGAGCAATTCAAGTTTGTGACATGTTTTATATTAGGCAAATGAATTCCATGCTTATTGTCAATTTATTGCAGTGGAGGATTTAGGGAGGTGCTCCGGGTGCTGAAGTACTTCTAAATTTGACTTTGTATTACCCCTATTCTTTCTGGGAGACCTTACCCCCTAATTATGATTTTATTCTTCTCTTACACTCCTATATCACTTAGCAATTCTCTATCTGCCTCTGTTCTGCATAGAGATGATCTTGATAACTTCTGCTTCTGGTTATTTGAGTGCTAAAGTGTTCTTTTGTAGTCATTGTGTCATGTGTTTTCTCAATTTTTCTTTTTCCAAATTAATGGTATTATACAGTATTTCTCTACTGATGTAGCTCCGTCTGCAGTACGAGTACAATCCAATGGCGTACATCATAGAGCAGGCTGGCGGCAAGTCTGAGTCTGGAGAGGGTCCCACATTGGACGAATTTAGGAAGCCAATAGAACTGGGAATTTGTTAACATATATTTTCTCACGAATAAATTTATATGCAATATATAGGTTAAGAAATTCAATACTTATAACGTAACTGATATAACGTGTGATACGTATCCGCCCCTTGTCCATATTTTGGGGTGTGGCTCTGAATGGAATTTAGGGCGGATCACATGCGTATCCGCCCCTATTGAAATGGCTTTAAATTTGTGCCAAGCTTGTAGAGAAGGAGATCTATCTTCGACACAACTACTTATCGAAGAAGGACATGATCTTGAAGAGACGATAGAATACAAAAATCAACAGTTGGGAGTATGCCTTGAATTCCTTGAATTCTTTCAAAGTAAACCCATAGTAGAGTGTACTCCTCTACAAATCGCGTCCTCCGAAGGACATCTCGCTATAGTCAAAAAACTTATTATCGCTGGAGCGAACATTCACGCAAAGGATCCCGACTATGGAATACCTGTTTTACACTTTGCGTGTTGCAGTGGTCACCTCGATGTAGTAGTGATCCTCCTGGATAACGCGTGTGGAGTGAATGAACTGAACGATAATGGCTATGTCACACCATTAATGTGTGCGGCTGGTTATGGACGTTCTGTGATTGTGTCCATACTACTCCAAAGAGGAGCTAATGTTCATCTGAAGACTGAGGAAGAAGGTTTAACTGCTCTGTATTTGGCTTGTCAAGAAGGACACTTACAATGTGCCCAACTCCTGCTAAACAGTGGAAGTAGAGTGAATGAACCAGGTGCTGAGGAATGGACTCCATTAATAACTGCAGCCTATTTTGGACACCATGCCATTATCACAGAACTACTCCAAAGAGGAGCTGATGTTCATCTGAAGACTGAAACAGGTGCCACTGCTCTGTATTTGGCTTGTCAAGAAGGACACTTACAATGTGCCCAACTCCTGCTAAACAGTGGAAGTAGACTGAATGAACCAGATGCGTATGAAAGGACTCCATTAATAACTGCAGCATATTCTGGACACCATGCCATTATCACGGAACTACTCCAAAGAGGAGCTGATGTTCATCTGAAGACTGAAACAGGTGCCACTGCTCTGTATTTGGCTTGTCAAGAAGGACACTTACAATGTGCCCAACTCCTGCTAAACAGTGGAAGTAGACTGAATGAACCAGATGCGTATGAAAGGACTCCATTAATGACTGCAGCATATTCTGGACACCATGCCATTATCACGGAACTACTCCAAAGAGGAGCTGATGTTCATCTGAAGACTGTAAATGGTCGCACTGCTCTGCATTGGGCTTGTCACGTAGGCCACTTAAAATGTGCCCAACTCCTGCTAGACAGTGGAAGTAGTATGGATGAACCAGATGCTCACAAATGGACTCCATTAGTAACTGCAGCCTATTTTGGACACCATACCATTATCAAAGAACTACTCCAAAGAGGAACTGATGTTCATCTGAAGACTGAGGGAGGTCGCACAGCTCTGCATTTGGCCTGTCAAGAAGGACACTTACAATATGCCCAACTCCTGGTAGTTGCTGGATCTTCTTTAAATGAAAAGGATTTATTTGGTTATACTCCTCTTGAGCTGGCGAGCAAGTCTTTATCCATTTCTGAAGATAAGTTTGCTAAACTACAAGACATAGAGCCTGCTAAATCTGGTAAGTCAGTTTGATAGTCTGAAAGTACGTTTGTGCAGTGATTAACATCATAAAGTGCTCTATTTATGCATAAACCTGTTGAACTACATATGATCTTAACATTTCTTATAACTGTGTACTATATCCAACAGACCCATTTTAGATTTGGGTATGGATTAATGAGCATTTCCTGTTTTCTTTATATAGCTCCATGGTTAGATGTCTATGAAGATGTCCTACAAAAGGAATCATCAGTTAAACAGTATGTTATTCACATCATCACAATTGGACCTCCTGGTGTTGGTAAAACATGGCTGAAGAACCTCCTAACTGGCCGCCCGAACAGCACTTCCATCCCTAGCACCCCCTGCCTGGCTCCACTAGAAATGTGCATTCCAAAGAAGGAAACCTTTGTTAACACGGAAGATGACACCTGGATGGTTCTCACTGCCGAGGAAGAATTGAAAGCAGTGGTCCATGAATTTCAAAATATCTTTAACTTCTCAAAGCAGGATGACCTTGAGCCAGTGATATCTACAGAACCGCAAATTATCAGAACATCAGCCGAAACGCAAATGACTGCAAAGACTTCAGCAGACACTGAAAAGGTAAAAGTGCAAGAAGGATTATCCACTCCATTGGCTGCTCCAATTCACCATCCTAGTCCACAGAAAAGAGATGAATCTAAGCCAATAGTTTCCTTCTCTACTTTGTTTGAGAAGAAGATGCAGAACCTCTTGAAGGAAGTCAAAGCCAATCCTCCTGTAAAACTACAAGGTCAAAGTGTAATCTACTTCACTGATACAGGAGGACAAGCTTCATTCCACGAGATCCATCCAGCCCTCCTTACTGCTCCAGGAGGTATCTACATGTTGGTGTTTAACCTCAAGAATGTTGATGTGAAGAATGAGAAGGAAAGTCACCATCAGTTGGACCTAATGGAACGTGCACTAAGAAGCATCTACTACTTTGCAGTGAGGCTTCATGATATTAACAATGTGGAACGCTACATGAAGATTTCCAATGAGAGCAGTGTTGCTCCAAAAGTGTTTATAATAGGCACGCACAAGGATGAGGTGAAAGAGGATTTAGAAGAACGAGTTGCCTTAGCTGGGGAGGTCATACAAGATATGAAATGTGGAAAGTCATACAGTTGCTACTGTCCCAACTCCATTATCACAGTTGACAACACTCAAGCAGGCAAGTCAACTAGCGAAATGAAGGAGAATGAAGAATTACTGACTTTACTAAAGAGTACCAAAGACTCTGTGAATAAAATCACAGTAGATATCCCATTAAAATGGTGGCTGTTCCATCTTTACATTCGACATGACTGTGAGACCTCTCAACCAAGGGACAAGAAATGGGTTTACCTTTCCAGTGAGTTAGAGGAGAAGGCAAAGTCTGTTGGTATTCGTACTGATCCAGTGTCTGATAAGTCAACATCAGAGTTCTATGCCATGGTGAAGCTGTTTCATCACCTTACATTTTGGGTGAACTTTGAACCCCACAGTCCTCACCAGCCACCCCAAGCTACTCCGTCACTGAGTGACTACATCGTGACAGACCCAGCTAGCTTGTACAAGTACATATCAAAGCTTGTTAATATTCAAGAGAGAGATAAATTGAAACTATCCCATCATGAAAAGGACTTAAAAAAAACTGGTAGATTCACCAAAGCCATTCTCAGCATGTTATCATGCGATGGTGATCAATCATTCCGGTCTCCAGATATCCAACAATGGTTTATCAATCTTCTCATCCACTTGCGTATTGCATCAGAATATCATGAAGAGAAGGATGATGTAAGACATCCGGATGAACCAACAGAGAAGATTAAAGAGACTTACTACATCATTCCTGCTGCATTCCCATCCAACCAGTCAGTCGCTGTTCCTGAATGTACCACTGTAGGTACTCTTAGAGTGACACTGAAGGATGCAGGATTCATTCCTTCTGGTCTATACTGCAAGGTAATATGTGACCTTGTCACTCAGCACAACGAACATGACCAGATATGTACTTGCAAAGACAAGTGTAACTACAAGTTCCAAGCTCCAACATTCTCCAGATGTACACTGCCCCACACTGGTGGATACAGAGCTGTTAGCAAGTTCCCTGACTATCCCGGTACAGTGTACCTTACAGAGTCGGCTGATGCTATTCTCATTGACGTTACAGTAAGTACGAGGTCACTGAAGAACAAGGAAACATCTTGCTTGCTACAAACAGTTCACAAGTTCTGTGCCAAATGGCAACAAGTTGTAAATGAATCCCTTCTGAAGATATGCCACAACAAATCACTTTTGTGGGAAATGGAGTGTCCATTATGTCCAGAAGGTAGTCGTGGCAACACACACATGGCTAAGCTTGTAGATCATCATGGTACCATTTGGTGCTCAAAGGAAGAAGAGGGTGTGGCTATTGATGATGATGACAGCAATATCAATCCAGCACAACTGATTTGGTTCAGAGTGCCAACCAATGCAGAGGTTAGTTAAACACTTGTGGTTTTCCTATATGAATGTATTTTTAGGTATTTATGACTTATTATTTTGTACTTGTAGATGTCAGTTCATGAGAGGAATGCAAGTATATGGAAGATATTAAAAAATACACAAACAGGTTTGTACTGAATTGATAATTGTAGCAAGTCACACTATTTGATTTCACTTTTAGTGTATGTACTTTTCCTTTAGTTAGTGATAGCACCCGAAAACGTAGCACTCCAACAGACAGTAATGAGAGTGGTCCTTCTGCAAAAAAGTTCAGAATGTTATCAGAGAGCTGCAAGACTAAAGAGCCAACTAAAATAGGTAACTACATATATATACTGTATAATACAATACTTAATATGTACGTATGTTTGTTTAATGGTGATTTTAAGTAGAATAGTAGTATGACTACATACAAATGGCCTTACTTGGTACGTAGGTGATACTGTAGTTGTCTGATTTTAATATCTGGAAGTAAGTAATTGCTGAAAAGAGTAGTAAACTGACTGCACGTATATATGTACGTACATACGTATATGAAATGAAGCTATATACCTTGTGTAAACAAGCGGTTAACCATTGTATTTATTTGTGGATAGCTCTCAGAAAAGTGAACAATTGTAATTTTTAATACTTACAATATCGTATTTTAGTTATATATCAGTTTTCTCACACTTATGCAGAGCAAAATGACTTTGTTGCAGTATCTGGTCCTTCTTGTGATTCTGACATTCTTAGCAGTCAGTTATCAGAGACTGACTTGCTCTATTTATCAGAGTCAGAGGCTGTTGTTAAGTGGGAGTCAATCTGTACTCATTTGGGAGTACCTCGTTCTGTGGTGGTACATGCTGAACTGACCTATCCACTGAACACAGAAGGTGCTCCAGCTAAAAGGTTCCATTCTGCCCTAATGCACTGGTACGAAGGAAACTGTACTACTACTGATGGCAGACCAGTTCCTGTGACTTGTGAAGTACTTTGTAAAGTATTAGAAGAATGTAGATATCAAAGTATATCTGAAGAATTGAAGAAAGGTTAGATTTTTGCACAAAGCACTTGTATAAATATGTACATCTACAGATCTTATATAATGTTGGTATAAATTCATTAGCTAAGTTGTGTGAACTGTATGTATGGAATAGTTCTAAAGTAAATGATCTCTTCAACTTGTTACAGGAATCAGAGATAGACGAGCGTGATTCTGTCTGTCAATACATTGTGGTAGTACCTCATTGACAGAGTCCTCCAGTGTAGGTTCACAAGGTAAACCAACTCAATCCACTTGTGTAATATAACAGTCAGCCATTTTCCATATCCAGCTATACTAACATCTTACTACTATTATACTATTATACTACTTAAGTGATGTATCAACAGGAAACCCCTCAATTATTGGGAGTTTTGACCCATAGGCCTTCTTCAGCAATAACATCTGAATCACTGAATTTTGCATGTTGCTTGTAGCTCAGCTAGTAGAATTGACCAGATTACTGAACACAATTACAGCTTCTTGTACTGTACATGTATACTTGTAATCTTCACCATAATGGGTTGATTTGTTTTCTATTCACATGTAGAACAAAGAATGTTTTGATCCACATTTGAAGGACTATTGTAACATTGAAAGTCCTCTACATTGACCTCCACACGAAGAAGCTATCTTTGATGAAGAACTGGACATATCTCATTGTTCTAAATTAAGAGAAGTCAATGGGAAGATCTACCAGTCTCTCTATCTAGACCCTTCAGTTAGAAGGCTTTCCTCTTCTAAAGCGATAAGGAATTATCCTTCAAAACTCAAATAAACAGGAGCTAGCAAAAAAATGATTCAGAATTATGCAGCCAACAGCCTGTCTAAGATAGGAAATTCTGAAGACCAATGCTTCAACACTGGGTTGCTTTCTCTCCTTCATTGGGAACCAGTTAATGATATTCATGAATCCTGTGGTTACTGTTATTCAACAGTTATTGTAGAACAATCCTTCAAGTACACTTATTGTACATGTACTGTATAGTACCAGCTTCTTCAAAAACAGTTCCTCCATTTCATAAATGAGTTAAACTCAATAAAACAGGTTCACATTTGTTTTGTAAAAAGTTTTAAAATTATTTTTATTTTGTCAAGTTTTTTAAATTTTTAAGACAATTTTTACTGTAATTTATGTATAAACTGGCATTCTCTGATATTCCATTTTAAGAATTAATTACCATGATCAGTATTATAATGGTTCATGTACATGTGCATGTAAGTATGTACAGAGCTAGAGCCAAGAACTCAAAAAAGATCATAAGGACAAAGATTCCCAGGGTCACTGATGATGAAGAGTGGACATGCATGGAATTTCCAGAAACAGCTGTCTAGCCCAATGGAGAGAGAATACATCTGGAGAAAACTCTTGTACATCCTCATCCAAAACTCTCAGTATGTAATTGGAAAATGCATGGTGTTTAGATCATTCATGTGATGATCAATGCGTGCACTAACGCTGTAATAGCCTGTATGTTTCTATATTATATGTACGTACGTATGTCTATCAATGGGTATAGATAAAGATTGCACTGGTTTTAAAATATCAAATTTTAGTGGGATTGTGCCTACAGATTTTGTCCAAATGGGTCTATCCAACTGAAACTATTCTATAGTGTACTAGGTTGTACTACTTCAACTATTTTATATCCTTTTTATCTTTTTTCCTTCATTTTTTCTTTGTGACCAACACGCTCATAATAATTATGATTGTACTGCACCCTCATAATCATAATGTCTTGTCTCACCATTCAGGGTGGAGGACCTCCAATGGGTGCCAGATACGTTGGTTCTATGGTGGCAGACATGCACAGGACGTTGAAGTATGGTGGTATATTCATGTACCCTGCGACCACCAAGTCACCAAAGGGAAAGGTATACACACACTGAGCTGCTAGTGAATGTTGCACGTTTGTACATACAATGTTATTAAGAATTTCTGCACTTAAGAGTAATGTTACATAAGTAAAGTAACAGTTGAACCCACAACATTATGCACTTAAGAAAGATAACTTAAACAACTACTTTTATAAGTAGTAGATTTTGTGTAAGTCAAAAGTTTAAGTGTTAGCCCTATTCTTTCTTTGCCCCTAAATTTATCCTTCTCCTACGCTTCTATATAACTTAGCATCCCCTTTACCAATTTCTAGATCTCTTCTGAATACAGCTGATCTTGATAACTTGATTTGTTTACTTCTGGTTATTTTTGTTTGTATTCTCTTTGTGTAATTGAAGTTTCTCTTTCCAAATTAATGGTATTACAGTATTTCTCTACTGATGTAGCTCCGTCTGCAGTACGAGTGCAATCCAATGGCGTACATCATAGAGCAGGCTGGTGGCAAGTCTGAGTCTGGAGAGGGTCCCACATTGGACATTGTCCCCACTGACATCCACCAGAGAGCCCCTATATTCATTGGCTCAGCAGATAACGTCAATGATTATCTGGCTGTGAAGAAGAAGTTAGGAAGCCATTAGAACTTTGGGAATTTGTTAGCAAATTTTCTCACGAATCAATTTATATGCAATATATAGGTTAAGAAATTCAATACTTACGACAGTATATAGCTGATATAACGTCTGCAATAGGTTACCCGATAACGTATCCGTATCTCCGCCATATTATGGGGTGTGGCTCTTAATGGAATTTAGAATGGATCACGTGCGTATTCTATTGAAATGGCTTTGTGCCAAGCTTGTAGAGAGATCTATCTTCGACACAACTACTTATCGAAGAAGGACATGATCTTGAAGAGACCATAGAATACAAAAATCAACAGTTGGGAATACGCCTTGAATTTCTTGAATTTGAATTCTTTCAAAGTAAACGTATACTAAAGTGTACTCCTCTACAAAACGCGTCCTCCGAAGGACATCTCGATATAGTAAGAAAACTTATTATCGCTGGAGCGAACATTCACGCAAAGGATCCCGACTATGGAATAACTGTTTTACACTTTGCATGTTGTAGTGGTCACCTCGATGTAGTAGTGATCCTCCTGGATAACGGGTGTGGAGTGAATGAACCGAGTGATGATGGCTATGTCACACCATTAATGTGTGCGGCTGGTTATGGACATACTGAGATTGTGTCTATACTACTCCAAAGAGGAGCTGATGTTCATCTGAAGACTAAGAGAAAAGGTCGCACTGCTCTGCATTGGGCTTGCGAGGAAGGACATTTACAATGTGCCCAACTCCTGCTGGACAGTGGAAGTAGAGTGAACGAACTAGACACTGACAAATATACTCCATTAATATATGCAGCTGATCGTGGACACCATGCCATTATCGCTGAACTACTCCAAAGAGGAGCTGATGTTCATCTGAAGACTGAGGAAGATGGTTTCACTGCTTTACATTTGTCTTGTCTGAAAGGACACTTACAATGTGCCCAACTCCTGGAGATGCTGGGTCTTCTTTAAATGAAAAGGATTTATTTGGTTTTACTCCTCTTGAGTTGGCGAGCAAGTCTTTATCCATTTCTGAAGATAAGCTTGCTAAACTCCAAAAACTAGAGCCTGTTAAATCTGGTAAGTCAGTTAAGTGCTCTATTTATGCACCTGATCATGCAACAGCCCAAGTCCCTACCTCCTATCCAGCTGATGGTAACCTTGGTGAGCACATTGTATCAAAGACTTCAGGAAAAGCTACAGTTGGTTATAGTATGCCAAACTCTAATAGCCTGAACTCTTTAGTTCAACAAGGTGGAGATACAAGCGATAGTTCCGGCTCCGGACCCTTAGGAGAGAGTTACTCACACATGAGGAAAAGAAAATACACAAAGAAAAGGCCAGAAACAAATGAGATACCTCATTGGACTTCCCCTGTGGCCGTCCCAGTTTTCAGTGGTATGGATAAAACCACCATTGTCAGCGATGGACAAAAGAAGATGTTGGCACCTACATTTAATGTTCAGCCATCCATTACACCAAGCAAAGTTTCACACAGGCCAAGACATCCGGAATCAGGTAGCTTGAGTCACCAGCAAAGGCTTCATCACAGTGTACATCAACCTCAAGACCAGTCTCATGCAGCTTCTCATGGATCAGTGGTCCAATCTACTATCAAAGAAGACACAAAATCAGACTACAATGGGGAGCAGTCAGGTCATTCTCACCATCTACCCCCAAAAGCAGCATCAATTCCAAGAATTCCAGACAGAGATACCAATAGCCCTAAAATAGGCCCTGACGTTTACAAACAGCACTACCAAATGAACACCAGTACTGTTGCCACGACTCCTTCCCCTATCACATCAACTGGACACAGTTTTTTAACATCGTCTCAAAGTACCACATCACCTACATTCTGGGCAACGTCATCAGCATCAGCACGGATATGAAAAGAGGATAAAACAGGAGATGGATCTTCATTCTGCACAGTCACATCATCACAGTGTGGGTAGTCACCATGCTTCACACTCCTCGTACCACTCTCCAGGAGTTCACGCATCAGATCAGCCCAAAGTTAAGCACGGAGCAACATCTGTACTGACAAGTATGAAAAAGGAACAAAGGTCACCAGCTTCTCCCTTGCCAACTGTACATACTCCAAAGCCAACATCAGTGGGGCATGCTCAGCAGTCGCTCGGTAGCCATATTCCTCTCTCTCAAGGATTGTCAACATCACATGAATCAAAGGATTCTATGAGAGAGGCCAAAATGGAACAGCCTAACATAAGTCATTCTCACAGGCGACAAAGAGCTCAAAGCCAATCCACTAGATCTCCAACTGAATCAAAGGAAAAATTGCCACAACAAATGGTAGCAAGTAATCAGCAAGCATTTGACGTAAGCGGTATGTATGGAGGAATGCCATTTATTTATCCAGCCCTAGCTTCAACATCCCAGGCTTCCTTTCCAATTCCACTTATTTCAGCTGCGGGAGGACATAATATGTGGCCAATTGCTAATCAAGCCATGACACTTAACACAGTAGACCAGCAGAAGGCTGAGAGGCCAAAAGTTGAAGTTCCAGTAGTAACAACTGTCTCTGTTGCAGACGTTAGTAAGCTACGTGCGCATCAAAGTAGCAGTTCAAGTAATAATAGTAGTCTACATCGGGGACAAGAGCAGGCGGGCGTCACAGGAAAAAGCATACAATTCCCTCTCCAAATGATGCAAACAATGAACGCTGGAAAGGACGGTCAGACTGCACTCTCTTACATGTATCCTAACCTCTTGCAACTTCAACAACAACAACAACAGCAACAACAACAACAGCAGCAGCAGCAGAGAGGACAAGATAACTCGGTGACTAGGTCTGCACCAACAGTGGGTAATAGCCCTTCACAGGAAAAGGTGAAGCAGTCACAGGCACAGCAAAAGCTAGCTGAACAGCAGCAACAGCTATTATCACAGCAGTTGATGGCACAACCGTTTGCATTTCAAATGGGAATGATACCAATGGCTACCAACCAAGACGAGTTGATGAGACTGCAACTGGAACTCTTGCAGAGGGGCAGTCAACAGCAAATGTCTCAGCACGACATGATGGCCTTTCAGCAGCAAATGTACCAGTTCCTGCAACAGCAACAACAGCAGCAGACAGGAACAACTGGAGACACTCTGGCTATGTATCAGCAGTTACTGCATCATCAACAACAACAGCAACAACAACAGCAACAACAACAACAACAGCAGCAGCAGAGAGGACAAGATAACTCGGTGACTAGGTCTGCACCAACAGTGGGTAATAGCCCTTCACAGGAAAAGGTGAAGCAGTCACAGGCACAGCAAAAGCTAGCTGAACAGCAGCAACAGCTATTATCACAGCAGCCTCGCAGTCCTGAAAGTGTAGGAAGTAGTGGAGGTCATCAGAATCATAGGCCTCCCTCTGTGGGAAGTGGGGAGGGTGTTTCACAGGCACAACAACGGGCATCCTCTAATCTTCAGTCCAGTAATATGCCTGGATTTGTATACTACCCCAACATGCCCATTCCCGAGGAATGGCAGATACTCTCGTACGAGAATCAAAAGAAGAAGCAAAGTAAAGGTGACCCAATCTCCCTCCCCTCGTCTCAAGGTCTCAAACAAGTTTCCTCTTCAGAAAAGAACATGTCACCACATCACCTACATTCTGGGCAACGTCATCAGCATCAGCAGCAGAGAGGACAAGATAACTCGGTGACTAGGTCTGCACCAACAGGTAAGCTGTTATCTTAACAGTTCTTTATAACTTTGTACTTTATCTTATAGACCCATTTAGATTAGGATATGATTAATGAGTGTGTATGATTAATGAACATTTCCTGTTTTCTTTATAGCTCCATGGTTAGATGTCTACGAAGCTGTCCTACAAAAGGAATCATCAGTTAAACAGTCTATTTTTCACTTCATCACAATGGGACCTCCTGGAGTTGGTAAAACATGGCTGAAGAACCTCCTAACTGGCCAGCCGAACAGCACCTCCATCCCCAGTACCCCCTGCCTGGCTCCACCTGAAATGTGCATTCCAAAGAAGGAAACCTTTGTTAACATGGAAGATGACACCTGGATGGTTCTCACTGCCGAGAAAGAATTGAAAGCAGTGGTCCATGAATTTCAAAATATCTTTAACTTCTCAAAGCAGGATGACCTTGAGCCAGTGATATCTACAGAACCGCAAATCATCAGAACACCAGCCGTTACAAAAATGACTGCAAAGACTTCAGCAGACACTGAAAAGGTGAAGTTGCAAGAAGGATTATCCACTCCATTGGCTGCTCCAATTCACCATCCTAGGCCACAGAAAAGAGGCATATCAAAGCCAATAGTTTCCTTCTCTACTTTGTTTGAGAAGAAGATGCAGAACCTCTTGAAGAAAGTCAAAGCCAATCCTCCTGTAAAACTACAAGGTCAAAGTGTAATCTACTTCACTGATACAGGAGGACAAGCTTCATTCCACGAGATCCATCCAGCCCTCCTCACTGCTCCAGGAGGTATTTACATGTTGGTGTTTAACCTCAAGAATGTTGATGTGAAGAATAAGGAAGAAAGTCACCATCAGTTAGACCTAGTTGAGCGTGCACTAAGAAGCATCTACTATTTTTCAGTGAGGCCTCATGACATTAGCAATGTGGAACGCTACATGAAGATTTCCAATGAGAGCAATGTTGCTCCTAAAGTGTTTGTAATAGGCACACACAAGGACGAGGTGAAAGAGAATTTGGAAGAACGAGTTGCATTAGCTGGTGAGGTCATACGAGATATGAAATGTGGAAAGTCATACAGTTGCTACTGTCCCGACTCCATTATCACAGTTGACAACACTCAAGCAGGCAAGTCAACTAGCGAAATGAAGGAGAATGAAGGATTACTGACTTTACTAAAGAGTACCACAGACTCTCAAAGGATCAGTGTAGATATCCCATTAAAATGGTGGCTGTTCCATCTTTACATTCGACATGACTTTGAGACCTCTCAACCAAGGGACAAGAAATGGGTTTACCGTTCCAGTGAGTTAAAGGAAAAGGCAAAGTCCATTGGTATCCGTACTGATCCCGTGTCTGATAAGTCCGAGTTCTATGCCATGGTGAAGCTGTTTCATCACCTTACATTTTGGGTGAACTTTGAACCCCACAGTCCTCACCAGCCACCCCAAGCTACTCAGTCACTGAGTGACTACATCGTGACAGACCCAGCTGGCTTGTACAAGTACATATCAAAGCTTGTTAATATTCAAGAGAGAGATAATTTAAAACTATCCCATCATGAAAAAGATTTTAAAAGTACTGGTAGATTCACCAAAGCCATTCTCAACACATTATCATGCGATGGTGATCAATCATTCCAGTCTCCAGATATCCAACAATGGTTTATCAATCTTCTCATCCACTTGCGTATTGCATCAGAATATCATGAAGAGAAGGATGATACAAGACATCCAGATGAACCAACAGAGAAGATTAAAGAGACTTACTACATCATTCCTGCTGCCTTTCCATACAACAAGTCAGTCACTGTTCCTGAATGTACCACTGTAGGTACTCTTAGAGTGACACTGAAGGATGCAGGATTCATTCCTTCTGGTCTATACTGCAAGTTGATTTGTGACCTTGTCACTCAGCACAACGAACATTACCAGAAATGTACTTACAAAGACAAGTGTAACTACAAGTTCCAAGCTCCGACATTCTCCAGATGTACACTGCCCCACACTGGTGGATACAGAGCTGTTAGCAAGTTCCCTGACTATCCCGGTACAGTGTACCTTACAGAGTCGGCTAATGCTATTCTCATTGACGTTACAATCAGTACTGTGTCACTGGATGAACAAGATTTAAAGGAACTTGGTAAAGAAGGACTTATAAGAGAGATTGCAAGATTTTGTCAAAAATGGCAGCAGCTAGTGAAGGAGTCTCTCCGCAGGATATGTCACAATAAAGCTACATCTTGGGAGATAGTGTGTCCACTGTGTTCACCTGACTGCAAGAGTCACATGGCTGTGGTTGATCCCGAGAAGGAACCAGTTTGCTACTGTCCCGTTGCTCAACAAAGCAAGAAGCTCTCCAGAATAGTAACTGCCTCCCTCTGGTTCATAACACCACCGAATGTTCAAGTGAGTGTTTCATGCATGACTTTTGATTTCTTAGTCCTATCCGGTCAGCCCTATTGGTAAATTTTTACAACTAACTGCTCTGTATTTTAGATCAGTTTAGATGTTGTCATATCATATACTGTATATTTCCATATACAGTACAAATCAGCAAAAGCTGAACGTCTAATGAGTGTACTAGTGCACGTATTTAATTGACATAAAAAAATCCGTTCTAGAGAAACTGGTTTAATGCATTCAAACGGTCATCTGTACATTCTTCCCTAATGTTAATGTAGGCACTAAAATGCTACATTTGGTGTGAAACCGTTTAGTGGGACAAGCCTGAGCGAGCCCCATAATTTTAGGTATTTATGGCCTATTATTTGTACTTGTAGATGTTAGTTCATGAGAGGAATGCAAATATATGGAAGATATTAAACAATACACAAACAGGTGTGTACTGAATTGATAATTGTAGTACACAGTCAAGTCACACTATTTGATTTCACTTTTTGTGTACTTTTCCTTTAGTCTGTGATAGCACCCGAAAACGTAGAACTCCAACAGACAGTAATGAGAGTGGTCCTTCTCCAAAAAAGTTCAGTATGTTATCAGAGAGCTGCAAAACTAAAGAGCCAACTAAAATAGGTAACTACGTACATATGCACTGTATAATACAATACTTAATACGTATGTTTGTTTAATGGTGATTTTAAGTGTAGTATAGCAGTATATGACTACATACAAATACTTGTTAGGTGACACTGTAGTCGTCTGTCTTTAATATCTGGAAGTAAGTAATTGTTGAAAAGAGTAGTAAACTGACTGTTTATACGTACATATGTATCTGAAATGAAGCTACGTATACCTTGTGTAAACAAGCAGTTACCCATTGTATTTATTTGTGTATAGCTCTCAGAAAAATAAGCAATTGTAATTTTTAATACTTACAATATCGTATTTTAGTTATATATCAGTTTTCTCACACTTATGTAGAGCAAAATGACTTTGTTGCAGTATCTGGGCCTTCTTGTGATTGTGACATTCTTAACTGTCAGTTATCAGAGACTGACTTGCTCTATTTATCAGAGTCAGAGGCTGTTGTTAAGTGGGATTCAATCTGTACTCATTTGGGAGTACCTCGTTCTGTGATGGTACAGGCTCAACAGACCTATCCACTGAACACAGAAGGTGCTCCAGCTAACAGGTTCCATTCTGCCCTTATGCACTGGTACAGAGGAAACTGTACTACTACTGATGGCAGACCAGTTCCTGTGACTTGTGAAGTACTTTGTAGAGCATTAGAAGAATGTAGATGTCAAAGTATATCTAAAGAATTGAAGAAAAGTTAGATGTTTGCACAATGCACTTGTATAAATACGTACATCTACAGGTCTTATATAATGTTGGTATAAATTCATTAGCTAAGTTGTGTAAACTGTATGTATGGAACAGTTCTAAAGTTAATGATCTCTTCAACTTGTTACAGGAATCAGAGATAGACGAGCGTGATTCTGTCTGTCGATACATTGTGGTAGTACCTCATTGACAGAGTCCTCCAATGTAGGTTCACAAGGTAAACCAACTCAATCCACTTGTGTAATACAGCAGTCATCCATTTTCCGTATCTAGCTAGACTAGCATCCTAGCTACTTAATTGATGTATCAACAGGAAATCCCTCAATTATTGGGAGTTTTGACCCATAGACCTTCTTCAGCAATAACATCTGAATCACTGAATTTTGCATGTTGCTTGTAGCTCAGCTAGTAGAATTGACCAGATTAATGAACACAATTACAGCTTCTTGTACTTATAATCTTCACCATAATGCGTTTCTATTCACATGTAGAACAAAGAATGTTTGATCCGCATTTGAAGGACTATTGTAACATTGAAAGTCCTCTACATTGACCTCCGCAAGAAGAAGCTTGTTGAAGAACTGGACATATCTCATTGTGCTAAATTCAAAGAGGTCAATGGGAAGATCTACCAGTCTCTCTATCTAGACCATTCAGTTAGAAGGCTTGCCTCTTCTAAAGTGATAAGGAATTATCCTTCAAAACTCAAATGAACAGGAGCTAGCAAAAAAAATGATTCAGAATTATGCAGCCAACAGCCTGTCTAAGATAGGAAATTCTAAAGACCAATGCTTCGACACTGGGTTGCTTTTCTCTCCTGCATTAGGAATCAGCTAATGATATTCATGATTCCCGTGGGTTACTGTTATTCAACAGTTATTGTAGAACAATCCTTCAAGTACATCTGACCACTTATTGTACATGTACTGTATAGTACCAGCTTCTTCAAAAACAGTTCCTCCATTTCATAAATGAGTTAAACTCAATAAAACAGGTTCACATTTGTTTTGTAAAAAGTTTTAAAATTATTTTTATTTTGTCAAGTTTTTAAAATTTTTAAGACCATTTTTACTGTAATTTATGTATAAACTGGCATTCTCTGATATTCCATTTTAAGAATTAATTACCATGATCAGTATTATAATGGTTCATGTACATGTGCATGTAAGTATGTACAGAGCTAGAGCCAAGAACTCAAAAAGATCAAGAAGACAAAGATTCCCAGGGTCACTGATGATGAAGGGTGGACATGGAATTTCCAGAAACAGCTGTCTGGCCCAATGGAGAAAACTCTTGTACATCCTCATCCAAAACTCTTAGTATGTAATTGGAAAATGCATGGTGTTTAGATCATTCATGTGATGATCAATGCGTGCGCTAACACTGTAATAGCCTATATGTTTCTATATTATACGTACGTATGTCTATCAAAGGGTATATAAACTTTTTCCCTACTTCTCTGCAACATTATAAAGATTACAGGTTTTAAAATATCAAATTTTAGTGCATTGTGCCTACAGGTTTTGTCCAAATGGGTCTATCCAACTGAAACTATTCTATAGTGTACTAGGTTGTACTACTTCAACTATTTTATATCCTTTTTATCTTTTTTCCTTCATTTTTTCTTTGTGACCAACACGCTCATAATAATTATGATTGTACTGCACCATCATAATCATAATGTCTTGTCTCACTATTCAGGGCGGAGGACCTCCAATGGGTGCCAGATATGTTGGATCTATGGTGGAGGACATGCACAGGACATTGAAGTATGGTGGTATATTCATGTACCCTGCGACCACCAAGTCACCAAAGGGAAAGGTATACACACACTGAACTGCTTGCACATTTGTACATACAATGTTATTAAGAATTTCTGCACTTAAGAGTAATGTTACATCAGTAAAGTAACAGCTGAATCAACACATAACATTATGCAAGAAAGGTAATTGAAACAACTACTTTTACAAGTAAAAAACTTGAGCAATTCAAGTTTGTGAAATGTTTTATATTAGGCAAATGAATTTCGTGCTTATTGTCAATTTATTGCAGTGGTGGATTTAGGGAGATGCTCCAGGTGCTGAAGTACAGTACTTCTAAACTTGACTTTGTATTAGCCTTCTTTCTTGTAGATTTTACCTTCTCTTACACTCCTATATCACTTAGCAATTCTCTGAATCTGACTCTGTTCTGCATAGAGATGATCTTGATAACTTCTGCTTCTGGTTATTTGAGTGCTAAAGTGTTCTTTTGTAGTTATGTGTTTATATAATTGAAGTATTGAATTTTCTTTTCCAAATTAATGGTATTTCTCTACTGATGTAGCTCCGTCTGCAGTATGAGTGCAATCCAATGGCGTACATCATAGAGCAGGCTGGTGGCAAGTCTGAGTCTGGAGAGGGTCCCACATTGGACATTGTCCCCACTGACATCCACCAGAGAGCCCCTATATTCATTGGCTCAGCAGATAACGTCAATGATTATCTGGCTGTGAAGAAGAATTTAGGAAGCCAATAGAACTTTGGGAATTTGTTAACATATTTTCTCACGAATGAATTTATATGCAATATATAGGTTAAGAAATTCAATACTTACGACAGTATATAGCTGATATAACGTGTGATGCGTATCCGCCCCTAGTAGTCTCGTACCCAGCCCCACTTCCGGCCGCCATTTTATAAGGCCCAGCCCCAACTTCCGCGGCGTCAGCCATTTTTGCGGAAGTTGGGGCTGGGTACGAGACTAATCCGCCCCTTCTCCATATTATGGGGTGTGGCGCTCTGTGAGAATGGCGTTGTGTACTGCTTGTAAAGAAGGAGATTTAACTTTGACACAACTACTTATCGAAGAAGGACATGATCTTGAAGAGACGATAGAATACAGACATTTACAGTGGGGAGTACTACGTATAAGCGTACAAACAACTATACTGAAGTGTACTCCTCTACAAATCGCGTCCGCCGAAGGACATCTCAATATAGTCGAAAAACTTATTATCGCTGGAGCGAACATTCACGCAAAGGATCCCGACTATGGATTAACTGCTTTACACTCTGTATGTTGTAGTGGTCACCTCAATGTAGCAGTGACCCTCCTGGATAGCGGGTGTGGAGTGAATGAACTGAGTGATGACGACGATGTCACACCATTAATGTGTGCGACTGGTTATGGACATTCTGTGATTGTGTCCATACTACTCCAGAGAGGAGCTGATGTTCATCTGAAGACTGAGGAAGAAGGTTTGACTGCTCTGTATTTGGCTTGTCAAGAAGGACACTTACAATGTGCCCAACTCCTGCTAAACAGTGGAAGTAGACTGAATGAACCAGATGGTGACAAATACACTCCATTAATATATGCAGCCATTTATGGACACCATGCAATTATCACAGAACTACTCCAAAGAGGAGCTGATGTTCATCTGAAGACTGAAACAGGTGCCACTGCTCTGCATTGGGCTTGTAACGAAGGACACTTACAATGTGCCCAACTCCTGCTAAACAGTGGAAGTAGAGTGAATGAACCAGATGCTTTCAAACAGACTCCATTAATATTTGCAGCCAGGTATGGACACCATGCCATTATCACAGAACTGCTCCATAGAGGAGCTGATGTTCATCTGAAGACTGAAACAGGTGACACTGCTCTGCATTGGGCTTGTCACGTAGGCCACTTACAATGTGCCCAACTCCTGCTAGACATTGGAAGTAGAGTGAATGAAGTAGATGCTTTCAAACGGACTCCATTAATAATTGCAGCCTTTGATGGACACCATGCCATTATCACAGAACTACTCCAAAGAAGAGCTAATGTTCATCTGAAGACTAAGGCAGAAGGTCGCACTGCTCTACATTTGGCTTATCAAAAAGGACACTTACAAAGTGCCCAACTCCTGGTAGATGCTGGGTCTTCTTTAAATGAAAAGGATTTATTTGGTTATACTCCTCTTGAGCTAGCGAGCAAGTCTTCATCCATTTCTGGAGATAACCTTACTAAACTCCAAAAACTAGAATCTGCTAAATCTGGTAAGTCAGTTTGATAGTCAGAAAGTATGTGCAGTGATCAACATTATAAAGTGCTCTATTTATTCATGAACCGGTGTAGTTAAGTTATATAAAATATAAAATGCCGTCTTAGCAGCCATTGCTCTAATATTACACTGTTGAACTACTCTGAGGTTTGACTCATTTATACAATGATTATGCATCCAACTAATACATTATAAATGCACTGATAATCGCAGGTTGCCCATGGCAATGGCTGCTATAATTGTGTACTTTATCCTACAGACCCATTTGGATTTGGGTATGAATAATGAACATTTCCTGTTTCCTGTTTTCTTTATAGCTCCATGGTTAGATGTGTATGAAGATGTCCTACAAAAGGGATCATCAGTTAGACAGTATGTTATTCACATCATCACAATGGGACCTCCTGGTGTTGGTAAAACATGGCTGAAGAACCTCCTAACTGGCCGACCGAACAGCACTTCCATCCCTAGCACCCCCTGCCTGGCTCCACCTGAAATGTGCATTCCAAAGAAAGAAACCTTTGTTAACACGGAAGATGACACCTGGATGGTTGTCACTGCTGAGGAAGAATTGAAAGCAGTGGTCCACGAATTTCAAGATATCTTTAACTTCTCAAAGCAGGATGAACTTGAGCTAGTGATATCTACAGAACCGCAAATCATCAGAACATCAGCCGTAACAAAAATGACTGCAAAGACTTCAGCAGACACTGAAAAGTTGAAAATGCAAGAAGGAATGTCCACTTTATTGGCTGCTCCAATTCACCATCCTAGTCCACAGAAAAGAGGCAAATCTAAGCCAGTAGTTTCCTTCTCTACTTCATTTGAGAAGAAGATGCAGAACCTCTTGAAGGAAGTCAAAGCCAATCCTCCTGTAAATCTACAAGGTCAAAGTGTAATCTACTTCACTGATACAGGAGGACAAGCTTCATTCCATGAGATCCATCCAGCCCTCCTCACTGCTCCAGGAGGTATTTACATGTTGGTGTTTAACCTCAAGAATGTTGATGTAAAGAATGAGGAAGAAAGTCGCCATCAGTTAGACCTAGTTGAGCGTGCACTAAGAAGCATCTACTATTTTGCAGTGAGGCCTCATGATATTAGCAATGTGAAACGCTATATGAAGATTTCCAATGAGAGCAGTGTTGCTCCGAAAGTGTTTATAATAGGCACACACAAGGATGAGGTGAAAGAGGATTTAGAAGAACGAGTTGCATTAGCTGGTGAGGTCATACGAGATATGAAATGTGGAAAGTCATACAGTTGCTACTGTCCCGACTCCATCATCACAGTTGACAACACTCAAGCAGGCAAGTCAACTAGCAAAATGAAGGAGAATGAAGGATTACTGACTTTACTAAAGAGTACCAAAGACTCTTTGAAGAAGATCAGTGTAGATATCCCATTAAAATGGTGGCTGTTTCATCTTTATATTCGACATGATTTTGAGACCTCTCAACCAAGGGACAAGAAATGGGTTTACCATTCCAGTGAGTTAGAGGAGAAGGCAAAGTCCATTGGTATCCGTACTGATCCAGTGTCTAATAAGTCAACATCAGAGTTCTATGCCATGGTGAAGCTGTTTCATTGCCTTACATTTTGGGTGAACTTTGAATTAGACCAGCCACCCCAAGCTACTCAGTCACTGAGTGACTACATTGTGACACACCCAGCTAGTCTATACGAGTACATATCAAAGCTTGTTAATATTCAAGAGAGAGATAATTTAGAGTACTCCCAGAAAGAGTTCAAAAGAACTGGTAGTTTCACCAAAGCCATTCTTGAAGAAATATCCTTTACTGGTGATCATTCATTCCAGTCTCCAGATATCCAGCAATGGTTTATCAATCTTCTTATCCACTTGCATATTGCATCAGAATACCCTGAAGAGAAGGACGATACAAGACATCCCTTTGAGTCAACAGAGAAGATAAAAGAGACTCACTACATCATTCCTGCTGCGTTCCCATCCAACCAATCAGTCACAGTTCCTGAATGTACCACTGTAGGTACTCTTAGAGTGACACTGAAGGATGCAGGATTCATTCCTTCTGGTCTATACTGCAAGGTAATATGTGACCTTGTCACTCAGCACAACGAACATTACCAGAAATGTACTTGCAAAGATGAGTGTAACTACAAGTTCCAACCTCCGACATTCTCCAGATGTACAGTGCCCCACACTGGTGGATACAGAGCTGTTAGCAAGTTCCCTGACTATCCCGGTACAGTGTACCTTACAGAGTCGGCTGATGCTATTCTCATTGATGTTACAATCAGTACTGTGTCACTGGATGAACAAGATTTAAAGGAACTTGGTAAAGAAGGACTTATCAGAGAGATTGCAAGATTTTGTCAAAAATGGCGGCAGCTAGTGAAGGAGTCTCTCCGCAGGATATGTCACAATAAAGCTACATCTTGGGAGATAGTGTGTCCACTGTGTCCACCCGACTGCAAGAGTCACATGGCTGTGATTGGCCCCGAGAAGGAACCAGTTTGCTACTGTCCCGTTGCTCAACAAAGCAAGAAGCTCTCCAGAATAGTAACTGCCTCCCTCTGGTTCATAACACCAACGAATGTTCAAGTGAGTGTTTCATGACTTTTGATTTCTTAGCCCTATTGGTGAATTTTTACAACTCACTGCTATGTATTTTAGGTCAGTTTAGATGTTGTCATATCATTTACTTACAGTATATGTCCATATACGGTACAAATCAGCAAAAACTGAACATCTAACAAGTGTACCACTGCACGTAGGCCTTGCCATATTTATTTGTCAGAAATCCATTCTAGAGAAACTGGTTTTAATGCATTCAAACGGCCATCTGTACATTCTTCCCTAAAGTGTTAATGTACGCACTAAAATGCTACATTTGGTGTGAAACCATGGGACAAGCCTGAGCGAGCCGCATAATTTTAGGTATTTATGACTTATTATTTTGTACTTGTAGATGTCAGTTCATGAGAGGAATTCAAATATATGGAAGATATTAAAAAATACACAAACAGGTATGTACTGAATTGATAATTGTAGTATACAGTCAAGTCACACTATTTGATTTCATTTTTCCTTTAGTTAGTGATAGCACCCGAAAACGCAGCACTCCAACAGACAGTAATGAGAGTGGTCCTTCTCCAAAAAAGTCCAGAATGACTAATGGTAACTGCATATACACTGTATAATATATGTTTGTTCAATTTTAAGTACGTAGTATATGACTACATACAAATGGCCTTACTTGGTAGTCGTAATATCTGGAAGTAAGTAATTGTTGAAAAGAGTAGTCAAATGACTGTTTATACGTACATACATACAGGAGAAGCTACGTAAACCTGATGTATGCAAATTGCAAGTGGTTACTTATTGCATTTGATTATTGTGTGGTTCAAAATGTTGGTTAAATCAACACTAGAATAATTAGATTTGACTAGCTGTTTATATGTATGTACATAGAGACAGTCTGCATGTAAGAATTTGAAATCCATTTTATTCAGGAAAAAATCCAGAAGAAATCAAACAGTTCATAAATGGCAATTTTGAAAATCAGCTGAAGCATTGCAACATTAAAAGGATACGTTTTAAGTTAGAAACTGATGGAGTCATAGATACAGATCAAAGACAACAGTTGTATAAGTGTGGCACTCAATCTGAGGCTAACTCTGTGTTTAGGGAGATTCTTCTTAATGATCCAGCTCCGGAGACTCTTCTAGCAGCTGCAGACGTACTTGAGACTGCTCCTGACACTACTAATATGAACAAGGACTTTGCAAAAGCCATTAGACAGTTCATAGGGTCGGAAGGTACATGCAATCCAAAATTCAGAACATTGTCAGAGAGGTGCCCTATTGAAAAAACTACTGAGCCAACTAAAATAGATAACTACATACACTGTATACGTACAATTCATTTAGAAGGCTTGCCTCTATGATATTAAACAATACACCAACAGGTGTGTACTGAATTGATAATTGTAGTATACAGTCAAGTCAAACTATTTGATTTCACTTTTTGTGTACTTTTCCTTTAGTTAGGGAGAGCAACCGAAAGCGTAGCACTCAAACCGAGAGTAATGAGAGTGGTCCTTCTGCAAAAAATTCCAGAGAGCTGCAAGACTAAAGAGCCAACTAAAATAGGTAACTACATATGCACTGTATAATACATATGCACTGTATAATACAATACTTAATAAATTTAAGTTTCAAGGATCAGTGATTGGCTATATGGCCATAAAACTATTACAAGACAACTCATTCAAATGATAAAAGCATGCTACACAGTAATATAATTAGCACTGTCAAATGAACAACTTCAATCTGCATATACCATAATATTATATAATCTGCATTTCATAAAAGTCCAAGACACAACAGCTCCTCCTAATCATTTTTGTATCTTTAGAGCTGTTTTCCTTCACTTGGATAGGGGACTTGTGCCTCACTGATGGTGTCTGGATAGGATAAACATACATAATTTGTATGTTTGTTTAATTGTGATTTTAAGTACGTACATAGTATAGCAGTATATGACTACATACAAATGGCCTTACTTGGTAGGTGACACTGTACTAGTCGTCTGCCTTTAATATCTGGAAGTAAATAATTGTTGAAAAGAGTAGTAAACTGACTGTATATACGTATGAAATGAAGCTATACGTACGTGAAATACAGCTATACCTTTGTAAACAAGCAGTTACCCATTGTATTTATTTATTTGTGTATAGCTCTCAGAAAAATAAGCAATTGTAATTTTTAATACTTACAATATTGTATTTTAGTTATATATCAGTTTTCTCACACTTATGTAGAGCAAAATGACTTTGTTCCAGTATCTGGGCCTTCTTGTGATTGTGGCATTCTTAACTGTCAGTTATCAGAGACTGACTTGTGCTATTTATCAGAGTCAGAGGCTGTTGTTAAGTGGGAGTCAATCTGTACTCATTTGGGAGTACCTGATTCTGTGATAGTACATGCTGAACTGACCTATCCACTGAACACAGAAGGTGCTCCAGCTAACAGGTTCCATTCTGCCCTAATATACTGGTACAGAGGAAACTGTACTACTACTGATGGCAGACCAGTTCCTGTGACTTGTGAAGTACTTTGTAAAGTATTAAAAGAATGTAGATATCACAGTATATCTGAAGAATTGAAGAAAAGTTAGATGTTTGCACAATGCACTTGTATAAATACGTACATCCACAGGTCTTGTATAATGTTGGTTTAAATTCATTAGCTAAGTTGTGTGAACTGTATGTATGGAATAGTTCTAAAGTAAATGATCTCTTCAACTTGTTACAGGAATCAGAGATAGACGAGCGTGATTCTGTCTGTTGATATATTGTGGAAGTACCTCTTTGGCAGGGTCCTCCAATGTAGGTTCACAAGGTAAACCAACTCAATCCACTTGTGTAATACAGCAGTCAGCCATTTTCCGTATCTAGCTAGACTAACATCCTAGCTACTTAATTGATGTATCAACAGGAAACCCCTCAATTATTGGGAGTTTTGACCCATAGGCCTTTGTCAGCAATAACATCTGAATCACTGAATTTTGCATGTTGCTTGTAGCTCAGCTAGTAGAATTGACCAGATTAATGAACACAACTACAGCTTCTTGTACATGTATACTTGTAATCTTCACCATAATGAGTTGATTTGTTTTTCTGTTCACATGTAGAACAACTAATGTTTTGATCCACATTTGAAGGATTATTGTAACATTGAAAGTCCTCTACATTGACCTCCACATGGAAGAAGCTATCTCTGATGAAGAACTGCACATATCTCATTGTTCTAAATTATAAGAGGTCAATGGGAAGATCTACCAATCTCTCTATGTAGACCATTCAGTTAGAAGGCTTGCCTCTTCTAAAGTGATAAGGAAATTTCCTACAAAACTCCAATAAACAGGAGCTAGCAAAAATATTGATAGGAAATTCTGAAGACCAACGCTTCAAGACTGCATGGGTTGCTTTTCTCTCCTGCATTAGAAACCAGTTAATGATATTCATGATTCCTGTGGTTACTGTTATTCAACTGTTATCCTTCAAGTACATCTGACCACTTATTGTACATGTACTGTAGAATACCAGTTTCTTCAAAAACAGTTCCTCCATTTCATAAATGAGTTAAACTCAATAAAACAGGTTCACATTTGTTTTGTAAAAAGTTTTAAAATTATTTTTATTTTGTCAAGTTTTTTTAAATTTTTAAGACAATTTTTACTTTAATTTATGTATAAACTGGCATTCTCTGATATTCCATTTTAAGAATTAATTACCATGATCAGTATTATAATGGTTCATGTGCATGTGCATGTAAGTATGTCCAGAGCTAGTGCCAAGAACTCAAAAAGATCAAGAAGACAAAGATTCCCAGGGTCACTGATGATGAAGGGTGGACATGGAATTTCCAGAAACAGCTGTCTGGCCCAATGGAGAAAACTCTTGTACATCATCATCCAAAACTCTCAGTATGTAATTGGAAAATGCATGGTGTTTAGATCATTCATGTGATGATCAATGCGTGCACTAGCACTGTATAATAGCCTATATGTTTCTATATTATACTTACATATATATCTATCAAGGGTATATAAAAATTTTCCCTACTTCTCTGCAACATTGTTAAGATTGTACTGGTTTTAAAATTTTAGTGCATTGTGCCTACAGATTTTGTCCAAATGGGTCTATCCAACTGAAACTATTCTATAGTGTACTAGGTTGTACTACTTCAACTCTTTTATATCCTTTTTATCTTTTTTTCCTTATTTTTCTTTGTGACCAACACGCTCATAATAATTATGATTGTACTGCACCATCATAATCATGATGTCTTGTCTCACCATTCAGGGTGGAGGACCTCCAATGGGTGCGAGATACGTTGGTTCTATGGTGGCAGACATGCACAGGACGTTGAAGTATGGCGGTATATTCATGTACCCTGCAATCACCAAGTCACCAAAGGGAAAGGTATGCACACACTGAACTGCTAGTGAATGTATCATTTGGTACTCTTATAACAGTGCTTGTATCTGAGATCTTAATATTGTACGTACAATGTTATTAAGAATTTCTGCACTTAAGAGTAAAATTGGATGAATTTAATCAGTAAAAGGCTCTTGAGACTAACAGTTGAACCAATCCACAACATTATGCACTTAAGAAAGGTAACTTAAACATGTCAAGTACTTTTATAAGTAGTAGATTTTGTGGAAGTCAAAAGTTTAAGAAATTGGTAAAGGCTAAGTTATACAGAAGTGTAGGAGAAGGATAAAAGAAGGCAAAGAAAGAATAGGGCTAACACTAGATCTGTTCTGAATACAGCTGATATATGTTGCTGATCTTCATAACTTGATTTGTTTACTTCTGCTGTTTTTCGTTTATATAATTGAAGTATTGAATTTTCTTTTCCAAATTAATGGTATTTCTCTACTGATGTAGCTCCGTCTGCAGTACGAGTGCAATCCAATGGCGTACATCATAGAGCAGGCTGGTGGCAAGTCTGAGTCTGGAGAGGGTCCCACATTGGACATTGTCCCCACTGACATCCACCAGAGAGCCCCTATATTCATTGGCTCAGCAGATAACGTCAATGATTATCTGGCTGTGAAGAAGAATTTAGGAAGCAAATAGAACTTGGGGAATTTGTTAGCATATTTTCTCACGAATGAATTTATATGCAATATATAGGTTAAGAAATCAATACTTACGACAGTATATAGCTGATATAACGTGTGATGCGTATCCGCCCCTTGTCCATATTATGGGGTGTGGCGCTCTGAATGGCGTTGTGTACTGCTTGTAAGGAAGGAGATTTAACTTTGACACAACTACTTATCGAAGAAGGACATGATCTTGAAGAGACGATAGAATACAGACATTTACAGTGGGTAGTACTACGTATAAGCGTACAAACAACTATACTGAAGTGTACTCCTCTACAAATCGCGTCCTCTGAAGGACATCTCAATATAGTCGAAAAACTTATTATCGCTGGAGCGAACATTCACGCAAAGGATCCCAACTATGGAATGCCTGTTTTACATTTTGCATGTTGTAGCGGTCACCTCGATGTAGCAGTGATCCTCTTGGATAACGGGTGTGGAGTGAATGAATCGAGTGATGACAACGAGGTCACACCATTAATGTGTGCGGCTAGTTATGGACATACTGAGATTGTGTCCATACTACTTCAAAGAGGAGCTGATGTTCATCTGGAGACTGAGGAAGAAGGTCACATAGCTCTGCATTGTGCTTGTCAAGAAGGACACTTACAATGTGCCCAACTCCTGCTAGACAGTGGAAGTAGTGTGAATGAAGCAGATATTTTCAAATGGACTCCATTAATATCCGCAGCCTTCTTTGGACACCATGCCGTTATCACAGAACTACTCCAAAGAGGAGCTGATATTCATCTGAAGAGTGAAACAGGTAACACAGCTCTGCATTGGGCCTGTAACGAAGGACACTTACAATGTGTTCAACTCCTGCTAAACAGTGGAAGTAGAATGAATGAAGCAGATGTTTGCAAATGGACTCCATTAATATCCGCAGCCGGGTATGGACACCATGCCATTATCACAGAACTACTCCAAAGAGGAGCTGATGTTCATCAGAAGACTATAAGGGGTCGCACAGCTCTGCATTGGGCTTGTCAAGAAGGACACTTACAATGTGCCCAACTCCTGGTAGTTGCTGGGTCTTCTTTAAATGAAAAGGATTTACGTGGTTATACTCCTCTTGAGTTGGCGAGCAAGTCTTCATCCATTTCTGAAGATAACCTTGCTAAACTCCAAGAAATAGAGCCTGCTAAATCTGGTAAGTCAGTTTGATAGTCAGAAAGTATGTGTAGTGATCAAGTTATTTATGCATAAACATGTTGAGCTATGTTCTTAACAGTTCTTATAACTGTATACTTAGATCCATTTAGATTTGAGTATGTATTATTTTGACATTTCCTGTTTTCTTTATATAGCTCCATGGTTAGATGTGTATGAAGATGTCCTACAAAAGGAATCATCAGTTAGGCAGTATATTATTCACATCATTACAATGGGACCTCCTGAAGTTGGTAAAACATGGCTGAAGAACCTCCTAACTGGCCGACCAAACAGCACTTCCATCCCCAGTACCCCCTGCCTGGCTCCACTAGAAATGTGCATTCCAAAGAAGGAAATCTTTGTCAACACGGAAGATGACACCTGGATGGTTCTCACTGCTGAGGAAGAATTGAAAGCAGTGGTCCACGAATTTCAATATATCTTTAACTTCTCAAAGCAGGATGACTTTGAGCCAGTGATATCTACAGAACCGCAAATCATCAGAACATCAGCCGAAACGAAAATGACTGCAAAGACTTCAGCAGACACTGAAAAGGTGAAGGTGCAAGAAGGAATATCCACTTCATTGGCTGCCCCAATTCACCATGATCCTAGTCCACGGAAAAGAGATGAATCAAAGCCAATAGTTTCCTTCTCTACTTTGTTTGAGAAGAAGATGCAGAACCTCTTGAAGGAAGTCAAAGCCAATCCTCCTGTAAGCCTAGAAGGTCAAAGTGTAATCTACTTCACTGATACAGGAGGACAAGCTTCATTCCATGAGATCCATCCAGCCCTCCTCACCGCTCCAGGAGGTATCTACATGTTGGTGTTTAACCTTAAGAATGTTGATGTGAAGAATAAGGAGGAAAGTCGCTATCAGTTGGACCTAGTGGAGCGTGCACTAAAAAGCATCTACTATTTTTCTGTGATGCCTCATGACATTAGCAATGTGAAACGCTACATGGAGATTTCCAATGAGAGCAATGTTGCTCCTAAAGTGTTTATAATAGGCACACACAAGGATGAGGTGAAAGAGGATTTAGAAGAACGAGTTGCATTAGCTGGTGAGGTCATACGAGATATGAACTGTGGAAAGGCATACAGTTGCTACTGTCCCGACTCCATCATCACAGTTGACAACACTCAAGCAGGCAAGTCAACTAGCGAAATGAAGGAGAATGACGAATTACTGACTTTACTAGAGAGTACCAAAGACTCTTCGAATAAGATCAGTGTAGATATCCCATTAAAATGGTGGCTGTTCCATCTTTACATTCGACATGACTTTGAGACCTCTCAACCAAGGGACAAGAAATGGGTTTACCATTCCTGTGAGTTAAAGGAAAAGGCAAAGTCTATTGGTATCTGTACTGATCCAGTGTCTGATAAGTCAACATCAGAGTTCTATGCCATGGTGAAGCTGTTTCATCACCTTACATTTTGGGTGAACTTTGAACCCCACACCCCTCACCAGCCACCCCAAGCTACTCAGTCACTGAGTGACTACATCGTGACAGACCCAGCTAGCTTGTACAAGTACATATCAAAGCTTGTTAATATTCAGGAGAGAGATAATTTGAAACTATCCCATCATGAAAAGGATTTTAAAAGTACTGGTAGATTCACCAAAGCCATTCTCAGCACGTTATCATATGATGGTGATCAATCATTCCAGTCTCCAGATATCCGACAATGGTTCATCAATCTTCTTATCCACTTGCGTATTGCATCAGAATACCATGAGGAGAAGGATGATGCAAGACGTCCAGATGAACCAACAGAAAAGATAAAAAAGACTTATTACATCATTCCTGCTGCCTTTCCATATAACCAGTTAGTCACTGTTCCTGAATGTACCACTGTAGGTACTCTTAGAGTGACACTGAAGGATGCAGGATTCATTCCGAGTGGTCTATACTGCAAGGTAATATGTGACCTTGTCACTCAGCACAACGAACATGACCAGAAATGTACTTGCAAAGACAAGTGTGACTACAAGTTCCAAGCTCCGACATTCTCCAGATGTACAGTGCCCCACATTGGTGGATACAGAGCTGTTAGCAAGTTCCCTGACTATCCCGGTACAGTGTACCTTACAGAGTCGGTTGATGCTATTCTCATTGACGTTACAATCAGTACTGTGTCACTGGATGAACAAGATTTAAAAGAACTTGGTAAAGAAGGACTTATCAGAGAGATTGAAAGATTTTGTCAAAAATGGCAGCAGCTAGTGAAGGAGTCTCTCCGCAGGATATGTCACAATAAAGCTACATCTTGGGAGATATTGTGTCCACTGTGTTCACCTGACTGCAAGAGTCACATGGCTGTGATTGGCCCCGAGAAGGAGCCAGTTTGCTACTGTCCCGTTGCTCAACAAAGCAAGAAGCTCTCCAGAATAGTAACTGCCTCCCTCTGGTTCACAACACCAACGAATGCTCAAGTGAGTGTTTCATGACTTTAGTCCGGTCAGCCCTCCAGTAATTTTTACAACTATAACTGCTCTGTATTTTACGTAGGTCAGCTTAGATGTTGTCATATCATATACTGTATATTTCCATATATGTACAATACAAATCAGCAAAAACTGAACATCTAATGAGTGTATCAGTGTACGTATAGGCCTTGCCATATTTATTTGTCACAAATACATTCTAGAGAAACTGGTTTAATGCATTCAAACGGCCATCTATACATTCTTCCTTAAAGTGTTAATGTACGCACTAAAATGCTACATTGGTGTGAAACCGTGGGACAAGCCTGAGCATATTAGGTATTTATGATTTATTATTTTGTACTTGTAGATATCAGTTCATGAGAGGAATGCAAGTATATGGAAGATATTAAAAAGTATACAAACAGGTTTGTACTGAATTGATAATTGTAGCAAGTCACACTATTTGCAATTGATTTCACTTTTTGTGTACTTTTCATATAGTTAGTGATAGCACCCGAAAACGTAGCACTCCAACAGACAGTAATGAGAGTGGTCCTTCTGCAAAAACGTCCAGAATGACTAATGGTAAATACAATACTTAATTAATTTTAAGTAGTATATGACTACATACAAATGGCCTTACTTGGTAGGTGTCACTGTAGTCGTCTGCCTTTAATATCTGGAAGTAAGTAATTGTTGAAAAGAGTAGTCAAATGACTGTTTATAGATACATATAGTAGAAGCTACGTAAACCTGATGTATGCAAATTACAAGTGGTTACTTATTGTATTTGTTTATCGTGTGGTTCAAAATGTTGGTTAAATCAACACTAGAATAATTAGATTTGACTAGCTGTTTATATGTATGTACATAGAGACAGTCTGCATGTGAGAATTTGAAATCCATTTTATTCAGGAAAAAATCCAGAAGAAATCAAACAGTTCATAAATGACCATTTTGAAAATCTGCTGAAGCATTGCAACATTAAAAGGATACGTTTTAAGTTAGAAACTGATGGAGTCATAAATACAGATCAAAGACAACAGTTGGATAAGCGTGGCACTCAATCTGAGGCTAACTCTGTGTTTAGGGAGATTCTTCTAAATGATCCAACTCCACAGACTCTTCTAGCAGCTGCAGACGTACTTGAGACTGCTCCTGACACTACTAATATGAACAAGGACTTTGCAAAGGCTATTAGACAGTTCATAGGGTCGGAAGGTACATGCAATCCAAATTGACAAAGAAGCTCTGATATACGTAGAACTGGATGGAGTATCTCAGTGCTCTATACTCAAAGAGGTCAATGGAAGGATCTACCAGTCTCTCTATCTAGACCCTTCTGTTAGAAAACTAGAGGTTCTTTTCAAAAGTATCCTTCATCCACAAACAACCAGGTGCTAGCGACCAGGATTGATATATTTATATCAATATACAAATATAAATGTACAGCACCATTGAAATGAAGTGAATTATGAAGCAGTCTATCATAAAGATCATTACTCCAACAATGGGATGTTTTGCTCTCCTAGAAGGTGAATCAACTAATGATATTCATGATTCCTGTGGTCTCTTTATTCAAAGGTTTGTCATACCTGTACTGTACATGCAATTTCTTCAGAAACACTTTAAAGCAGTCATGAGTTAAACTCAATAAAACATGTTTCAAGGATTTTGAGTTTTTAATATTTATTTTTGTCATTTTTAATTAGTATTTTTAAGACTTTTTATACTGTAATTTAATTAATTTATGTAATAACTGGCATTCAGTGATATTTCATGTTAAGTAATTGTTAATGATCACTAACTGGTTCATCCACTGCTATATACATGTGATGGCAAATGTAAAATATGTGTATGTTGGCCTATTTCAAGCAATGGACTTACCCAGGAAATTACAAACCATGCTCACTTCACTTTACAGTTGATTCATTATAATACTTACTAATCCCAGAAAACACACTTCCTCAAACATAACATTGTATATAAAATATGTTAACATGTAATGATGCAATTTTGATAATATATAGCCTGTTTAGTTGATGTGTTATATACCCAGAAAAACACCCACTTCCTCAAACACTATATCCTATTTATTAAAAGAACATAAAATTTTGTTGCTATACATATACTGTAAGTTAAATATGACCATAAAGAGTTTTTAACTGCTAATAAAATAATACTAATGATTATACTTGAGAGGTTTTTGTATGCTCCAAGCTGCATGTGTTCTGAAGTCAGCCACTTGAGGTAGTATCTTGACTTCTTTAGATCATTCCTGTATATATGGTTATATCTTGTGTAATAAGGAAATTAAGGAATTATATATGAGTATCGCTAATGGCTTGACTCTGTGGTATTAAAATGGCTGCCTTGTAAGTCAAGGGACACGAGTACTCCAATTACTTTTTTTGCGATTTGACCCTTCAGGATGGATGAAATATCCCCACTAAAGGTAAGAGATATCATCAAACTGACGTCCACTAGCAGGAGATTAATATAGCCATTGTTGAGCACAGAATGTGAGTCTCGCCAATGTTTTACTTTAGAGACCTCGTGGCCGGCCCAGAGGGTCCACCAGAAAAATGGCAAAGTTAATAAAGGACCCGAATGCTCCAAAGCGACCCGCAACTGCCTACCTACTCTTTTGTCAAGAGCAACGAGAGAAAATGAAGCGGTCCTACCCGACACTGAACTTTTCGGAGGTTACTCGAGAATTAGGATACAAGTGGAGTGAAATGCCATATGAACAGAAAAAGGCAAGCTTTGACAGACAGATAGATTGTGATTAGATTTGTTGGTTTAGCCTGATAAAAGTTTGTTTATGATTCTTGAAGTAAATTTGAAAACTTTTCCTTTCCTTCATTGATGGTTAGTTTTTATTTTAAGTCTTTGCTTGGCACGTTGAGAACATGCACATATAACACATAGTATTAGCCATTCCTATAGTATTAATGTAATTTTTTGTTATACTGTATGTAGAAATATATTGAAGAAGCTGAAAGCCAGAGAGGAAGATACTTAAAAGAGTTTGAAGAATATCAAAAGAGTGAAGCTTATAAGCAGTTTATGAAGAATAAATTTGAGGGTGAAAATGCCATACAAAGAGCACCTCAACATCTAAGTATACGTATGTAAGAGTGACAGCATAGGTGACAGTGTATGTGTACGTATCTACGTATGTCAGAGTGACAGCATAGGTGACAGTGTATGTGTATCTATGTATGTCAGAGTGACAGCATAGGTGACAGTGTATGTGTACCTATGTATGTCAGAGTGACAGTGTACAGTGCTTGGAGTTTGGATGTTGTATTCTGCAATTATGTAAAGTAGGCACTATCTAAAGTTATGTAATAGCAATAAGCTCTGGATATTCATTGTTACTCCATTTTCGGTATCTCTTTGTAGTCTGTAGTTTGTTACTGTATTTGTACATGTACGACTATCATGTCCTTACAAATAGCAATTTGCATTTCCATACAATCCTGTTCCATTAACTCTTCAGCCATTGGTATGATTTATATGCTATACAGCGGATTTTCAGAGGGAATCTGGTTTGTCGGCATCAGTCGTGGATGGCCAATTTCCTCACAGCCAATTGGAGGAAGAATCAATGGTAATGGGAGAAGAAGGTAAAAGTGAATTTGGTTCTGGAAACAACCTAAGTATATCAAATATCTTTACACAAGAGTTTTTGGATCATAGCAAAGGTAATTTTCTTACATGCTACTTTAGAGTAAAGGCCTATAGGGAACTAAACTAGTGAGAGCTTTGGATGAGGATACAAGAGTCTTCTCCTTCTACTTTTATACTAGTGCAGACCATGCATTGATTCTCATGTCTTGATAGAATAACGGTTTATCTTTGAACTTTGGATCACCTACAAAGTAGATATAGCTGCATGGTTTAATTATCTGTTGGACATATTGACCCTTATTGGTGAACCATCTAAATTTATGATCGATCAGTAGAGTACAGTTAAATGAAATCCTAATTGTATGAAATTAATACTTTGTCAAAATAATGTGTAGCAACTACAACTGACAAACACACAACCAAGTGATCCAATATGTGTATAATGCATTCAGCCACTCTTTATAGCACTCTTCTCTTTAACTATAGCTTTAGATGAAGACCTAAAGGCTTTACAGCAAACAAGTACCGAACTTGAGGAGTCCAACTCGCTGCTCAGTCATCACATTGATGAGCTAAAGGCAAACATGAAGGGACTAGAACACGATGTCAGAGAACAGCAGGAGAAGAATAACGTCATCGAAGCTCATTTAGATAACCTCAAAAGAAACCTAGTTTCAGTTCTTCAGGGTTTTCCCCTTGCCACATTTCCTCATCCCCTAAATACAGCCAATGTAATGGATTATATGAGGGAACTGAAGTTGTTATGGCAAAAGGACCCTAACTCGCATCGTCACTTAGTTCAAAGAGCAAAAGAAGTGATTATGAGCACCCAAACATTGTGAAACCAACATTTACTGTGTACATTTTAACATACTACATAACTGGAATTTTGTAGTAATTACTGTATACTACATGATTTTAGTAAAAGAAGCAGTTTGCAGATGTAATGTTTGTGATTTGATTTACAAATGTATGAAGCATAATAATTTATTGCAGATGACCATTTTAAGTACATGTATTACTAAATGTGGGTACGTAGCTAATAAAAATAAAGGCAAAGGGTGCGACTTTATTATATTAACTCAAACATAGAACACTCCATAACTTAGAATAAGCATAGAAATTACATAGCTCTACATAGCTAAATTAGCTGGCCACTGTGAATCAGAAGGGCCTGCAGGTTTTACATTATGTTAAAGCTTCACCTTGTGTGCAAGTTGCAAAATGGTCTGTATATATATATACATAACCAGGTAGCCATGCATGCGCTGGAATGCAGTCAAACTTCATGGTCTAGACTTACTGTGTAACAAGAAGGCATTGTAACCCCCAAAGAAGTTGTTATTCAATTAGTATACACCTAATTAGACACCAATCCGACCAAAACATGTTATTACCATCAACCACTGTCATGTGCTGTTACAGTGAAAAAGTTAGACCGAAGTGTCAATGAAAAGTTAATAATAATACAGTTTCTCCTCCTATAGCACAGTTGCAGTTAGGTCCTATTCATAAGGACATTCACACACATTACATTACTTTATACATCAAATGTTTGTTTCTTCATGTATGATCTCAATTGGGATCAGCTGACTAGGTGAAGATACTGCTTGACTTACATGTGAGAAGTTTGTTCTTGTTGTATTATTAATAATAATACAACATTTGAAAACAAATGACTAATACACACAGTTGACAGGGGAGATAAATTGAAAGTTTGTTCTACATATGAGAGCCACATAAACAATTGATTACATTATTTCAAATTGAATGGTTGCCAGGGAACTGCACCTGGTTGTTATGGAGACATTTCTATATAAAATAAATTGGAATTAAAGGTAGGCCATACAGAAGCAAACTAGATTATGTATAATGTAAGCACATTTAAGCTACTTTCTATTTACACCTCACACGTACCAACACTGTATCCAACTGGTATACCTTCACAGGGATCCATTCCAGCCCCTAGTAGCTATGGCTATACGTATGTGCACTCATTTGGGAGAGTGGCTTCCATTTCAATCTAGGTCAATTTAAATGTAGCCTCTAAGTAGCTACAGAAACAAAAATAGAACAATTTGTACAATTTAGCTACCAACTATTGTCAAAGCCAATAATCTTGTTCAAAGGGATTGTACAGTTTCATAGCCAAATAGCAAGGGAAACTGATAGAATACAGAGAGCCTGGTAATTAAGTACACTACACTACTCCCTCAACTGAACAATGGTAGCTAGGAGTTAGTAGTTACTAGGAACTGGCAGACATGCAAATCTTGTTGTCCCATTGTACAGATGTAACCCAGCTCCTTCACTGTTGTTATACTCACTGCTGATTCCATCAAATGGCTCTTGATCCAATACTTTACTTCACTATCTTTTATGACCTGAATAGGTTAATCCAATAACTTTGATGACTGCCTACCACACAGTACTTCTTCTTTCTTAATTGGACATGTTGCTAGGTAACATACATTCAATTTCCATGACAATTTTTCTGTTAATAGATAAATGTACAGCAAATAAAGTATGGGTTCCACGATAAACCATCTACTTGTATAATCACATTTGTACTTGAAGCACAAAGTACATAATGAACAGTCACACAAGCAACTATTCCTACATGAGGTAAAGATGCTAATTAATATGCTAAACAAGATGACCTACCAATCAGTGTAGTTTAGGTACAACTAGGCAACTAAACTCTTCACTATAGCAACGGCCATTTTGGATTCGCTAAATGATTGAGCAATAGCAAGAAAATGTAGTTACGCACGCTCACATAATAAATAGCTACATATATATATACGAAAGTACATAAGCATGCCTTTCTAATATACCTTTATAGATATGACGATTAAGGATCGCGTAATTCATTATATCCTGAATCCTTGCTTCCCAATGTCGATCCTATGAAACTATGTCAATTCATGTGCTTGCAATAGATTGTGCATAAATATTATGTTAAAATAAACGATTACTGCTTAAGATATTAACAGAGCTTCAATAATATATTGTCTATTAATTGATTTTTAAGCACTTCTTTTCATGGGGCTGAATAGCCAAGCCTGAGCTCAATAACAATAACAAGTTGCTGAATAGGTCGGGGCATGTACTACATGTTGTCTATTGTTCTCGAACATGACATCGAAAACAATAAACAAAATTTTGCTTCCACGATTTTCCGCCAAGTTTACGATGTTTCCCGCCGACAATTTCTAATAAATAGTCGAGAAAATTTTCAGTCTTTGGCCTCCGGGCTATCAACTCTGGAGGTCTACTTTGGTGTGGATCGATGCGCCAACCGTGGTAGGAGCACGACCATGGTACCATGCGACAAAGGGTCATCGGTGTTCGTATAGTGGGGTGGTCTCTCTACCTATGGGTTAGTGCCTGGAGATGTATCTCACTATTAATCCTGCTTGTGTGTTAAATTGGCACTTGCGGATTCTTGCTATACGACCCGTACCTGGAGGAGCGTGGGTCCAGTGCCACTACGTAGTCGGTCAGGAACCCCTGTTGTAGGCTGCAGCTTCAGGTTGGTTTGGAAGGAATTTGCATTTGTATTTGTATTCAGTATACATCAATGTAGTATTTCATTGTATATCATGTATTTTCAATTCTTTTCTTATAGTTCATTGAACTGATGGGTCCCTACTCTAAAGCGCCTGGCCGATCCCAATGAGCTAAAGTCTGTGTGCAGTGTTCCCAAGCTACGTTGTGTGCACATGATGATTCTCATTGGTGGGAGTTTGTGGTCCGCCAGGGTCGGGCTTGTTCTGTTCGTAGCGTGGCAGGGCAAGACTAGTAACTGGTCATAGGACGGTCAGGTACGCCGGATCGCTCCCGTGCAACTTCTCTTACGACGCAAGTAGTGGAAGTGTCAAACAGAGTTGAGAAACCGGAGGCCATTTGGGGCACAAAGTACTTCTACCTCCTCGTGGTGTGCCCTGGGGTCACCTTTACACTCAGTAAAGTGATGCGAAAGGAAGTACAGCAGCACCGTTCCAGTAACACTCAAAAGGAGAAAAACAGCATGGTCGAAGAGCTTGTTCAAGAACTACATTGTTTAAACGTTTTTTTAATCTTAAAACCATGTATACATGTATATTTCAAAATTGTTAAACAAAAATGATCATTGTGCAGTGGTTACATACAATTCGGGTGAATTCATAAATGAGATTGGTATAATAAGATATATATAGCTACATTAAAATATAACTCAGCTCATCGCAAATGCATACATCTGTCTAAGCATTTAGTATACTCTTGTAAATTATTGCATAACAATCTCAAGTATTATAAAATTCATACTTATGTCTCTTAAATTAATATTGCGGCAACGCTGCAGGACATGTATCATAAATGTCAATCGTGTAACACTGTTGTAAGAGTAAAAAAAGAAAGTAAAACGAAAAAGGAAAAAAAAAGAAGGAAAGTAAACGAAAAAGGAAAAAAAGAAAAAAGAAGGAAAGTAGACGAAAAAGGAAAAAAGAAAAAAGAAGGAAAGTAGACGAAAAAGGAAAAAAGAAAAAAGAAGGAAAGTAGACGAAAAAGGAAAAAAGAAAAAAGAAGGAAAGTAGACGAAAAAGGAAAAAAGAAAAAAGAAGGAAAGTAAACGAAAAAGGAAAAAAGGGAAAAAGGACCACTTCTACCCTCCTCTGGTGTGTCCTGTCAGATGATGCGAAAAGGAGCACAGTAAAGCTTTACACGACTGAATGACGGATCAATTAGACTAGTAAACTCTTGATTATTACATGTACATTTTACCATGACTTGTACATAAATAGTAGTCCAGTTCAAGCTACAGAAAGTACACTACAATCAAGCACACAGTGAAGTTAAAATGCCTAGTACTATATATACATATGACTATTATATTGAATAGTGCAAGTAGTATTTGTATGACTACATAGCTCAATTGTAGTTAGTGGTATATATGTTGTATAAAATGCAGTTTTCTTAGTACATATATATGCTAACTCCAAAATATTTATGTATATAAGTTATTGCTTATGGTTTGATTATCACAACACAAATTTCCATATACAACATGCAGAATTAATTCAGGCAATTAGTTATATATATATCATAGATGATTTAGACTATCCATGGTTGTATATATGCATGATTATGTTACGTGACCACATACGTAGTAATAATGTAAGTGCATATATATATACTGTTTAGTTGAACATTTCAGTTTTAAAATGCTATCAGCTCTAAGTCCATTATCTCATGCTATTAACATTGTCAGACACTTCCAAGGTTTCTTGACTGCCTAATGCTTTTAGCAACTTATACTGGGCTCCAACTATTTGAGCTCCATCTATTGATATAACCAGAGCATTAGCTACTTCTCCGTCACTTGAATCCAACATTCCTTCAACACTGTATCTGTATTTCCCATCAAATGTCTCAAAGAGTGAGTTTTGAATAATGAAGGATCCAAATCCTATTACTTCAGGACAGGATACATATGCCCCCCTATAAATTGCATCAGCCGTATCATTGCTCACATTCTTTAGAGTTATCTTGATGTTTGTTGCGATGACCAGTGTAGTCGGATAGTGTGGTAAGAGGAAAGATGACGACTGGAGGCTTTTGAGTATGTTGTCTTCAGAACCAGTTAATGGTGCAAAGTCACTTCCCGTCTCATTACGAATTTCTTTTAGAAGCTAATATAATAGGGGGAAGGTAGGTATGCATAGCTCCTCCTAAATATCTGGTGATATATATATTAATCTAAGAGATGTATGGACTGCTTTTAAGTCATATGCATTCAATGCACATTTTATCATACCTATATATTGAAACAGTTTTGTATGTATTACTTATATACAATTAACGTAGAGAAACTGTACATATTGTACATATACATATACAGATATTTGTATGAACATGTACGTTAACTTACCGATATAATGTATTCATTTTCATAAATAAGAGGGTTAAACCATTCCCTATTTATTGTAAGGAAGTACAATCTTGCTGAAACCTTAACTGGAATAGTATCCTCTAGCCAAGGAGTGTAGCAATTCTCACAGCCATCACAAGTGTCTGCTGATGCTATTAAATGTAGGAATGGTTTTGTATGAATGTGGTTAGAAGAATTCAGTCGAGATGCTACCTCCTCAAGAGTTTCGTCTTCTGCTTGCCATTCAAAGAGCACTGTCCTTTCAGTTAATGCACTTGATAATGAATCAGCTGTCTCATTACTTCTATTGAATGAAGATAAAACAAGTCTATTTTCTAACACAGTTGCCCTGTCACTAAGCTCTGATTTTCTCTGGTCAAATTCTGCAGTTTGTAGAGTGCTTTCATCAGTATTAAATGATATGTAAGCTGCAATAAAACTTTGAGAAGTATTCGTAAACATTTCTTCTAAAATCTGAACTTCAGTACAATTTCCTACTCCAGCCCTACAAAGTAGTCTGGACTCCTGTAGTCTGTTGACTACTTGTTCTATTTCTGCTTGAGCTTCGTCCAATGCTGTCTTCAGCTCCTCTAACTCTGCTGTACGGTTGAGTACATCGGACGCATTGGATGCTCCATCAATGGCTGCAATTTCCAAAAGGATTTGCCCAAGTCGGTAGTAAAGCTGATCTCTGGAATTTTGTGTACTATATAGATGTATAAATACATAAGAATAAGATGTAAGCTATATATATGTAAGTGTATATAAGGACTGAGTCCCAACATTATATATTACATTTATTACAAGAGCTACATCAACACATTTATATAATAAACCTCGTGCATAGACAGCAACCAGATGAGGAGGGAGAGGAGTTATTACAATTCTATTTATTGCAGGATTATCCCTCTCCTTTGTTCTTTAGACATGGAAAGCAATCAAAGACTTCCAAGGACTGGGATGGTATGCGGAACTCTAAACCACACCATTTATCATCAGACAGGTCCCAAATATCATGCAACTTTATGTTCTTGCACTTTGGACTTAAGAGAGTACAGTTTGTATGTCAGTCACGTAAAGATATACAAATACGTACCTATCTAAATAGCTACTATACAGATTTTGTGGCATTAGGGGAACCGATACATGCACTCTCCAGGCTAAAGGTACCAAACTTGATAAGCCTGTGTTTAACTATATACTGTATGGAAATAGCCCTGCAACAGTCACATATACATATATATTGAGAAAACAATTTAGATTTTCATAGACCTACTTTTTATAGAAAGCCCTTTCCCACTCTTCTGGTGATAAAGTCACTGGTATCAAGTCTTCTTCATCTGGATACTGGTATACCAGCAGCTGTCTCACTGCTCTATAGCTGCTGACAGCATTAAGAAGCAAGGACGAGTCAAACATTATTCCACCTTCCATTAGTAGCTGTTCCACATAACGTTTACTCCCGAAAATTTCCCATTTTTGATAGGCGCTGTCAACTTTATTATTTAGTATTTCTTGATTTGCATTGTACCATTCTTCAAATTCTGCTTCTGTGAGATCATCTTGTTGTCGTCTGACGGTATCTTCATATATGATTTTCTCTTCAAAGTACAACACTTTATATCTGTCATACAAGGTTAATAGTGGTACTTCAATAATATCTCCTATAGGGTCAGGGTCACGCACTTCTTCAATTAGTTTGCATACATTAGCCTCGGCCTCATCACTACGTGAATGAGTTTGAGCTTGCTTCTCTATAAGATCTACTACCTCTAGGTGCTTTCGTGAAAATATCTCGCTATTTGGCCATCTGCAGGTACTGATAATTTTATCAGGGCGAGAGGGTAGACTGTCTGCAAGCCTATATACTAAGAAGTAACTACGATCTCGCTCTTTAATCCGGTCAAGATTCACCTGGGGACTGGAAATTAGCGAAGGTAGTGAAAATGCTCTAGTGAACACACTGCTCCACACATTGTTGGATTCAGCACAAGTGCACAGACCACCGGTGCATCCCGAGGATTGAATTAGGTTTTGTAGACTCTCCAAAATACTGACCAAATAGACATTGGAACCAAGCAATTCACCAGTTACAGTAGAGATTGACATTAAAACACACAACTTTACCAAGATGTGCATGGTACAGCCACGCAAAGCAACTTGGGAATACCACTTAGCTACTGAATTAGGGCCTATAGCTATTGTACTAGCTATTATACGTAACATAGAAGATACAAGCTATTAGGACTATATACCTAATTGTGTTAAGTGACTTAATAGATATTGCACCAATATGCTATGTGTTGTAAGTGCTAACCTAATGCATCATCTATGGACACAATCTAAAATTTTATTATCCGTCAATATGCGAGATAAATACGTTGGTCACCGTTACCGGACTTTCTACTTGTTTAGCCAAATTTCAGGTTATGTATTCCAATGCATTAACGGTAATCTTTCCTATACTACTGAATTACATCACTGCAAATGAGGACCTGGTCCAATGGGAGGAGATTGGAGAGTGTTTTAGAAAGGCCGTAAAACGAGCTGACTGTGAAAGCCTGTCGCCAGGTGAGATACGCAGCATGCATATTCCTCCAAAGGTTACTTTGAATGCCTAAATGTGCGCAGCTATGAAAGTTTAAACACTTATATTATGCGAGAACAAGCCTTTGTGACTAGGAATTTCCACACTCAAATTAAAGAATTTGGTTTCATTTGACTATATAGTGTACGTGTTATATTATGTGCTGAAACATAGTCTGCTACGTGAATAATAAACCATCAGCTGTAGTTGTACCTTTAGCGGCTCAGACTCGGTCCAAGACTATCTCTACTCAGTCCAAGACTGTCTCTACGGTTAGGTACTGTAGACAGTCTAAAGGCACAACTAAAGCTGATACAAATTCAGGACACAAACAGAAGCACACGCCTATATATTGTGTGTCGAAGGCATGAACCATTCACTGTAATTGAGTTAATTATCATGAATTTCAATGACCTTGTAGATGAGAGATTTTTCCTGCAACTCGACTTTACAAACTGCTATCTCTCTATGTTGGACTTTCCAATTATTGATTGTACTAATATGAGTAGAGAGCTGTGTTCGGAGAAGCTCACATTACCTGCATTCAGACCTCATGAAAGTGTTTTCAGCAAGTTTCACAGCAATTTACGGCAGCTCTGCATCCAAGCTTCTGTGAGTGATTGCATCTAACTGTGTGATCATTACCAGCAACAGTGTTAACAGTATAGATTGTTACTATTTTTTGGTGGAAATGTGTTACCTGCACAAGCTCAAAGGCTGTCATGGTGTGGTCTAATCCAGTGATTGTTCAGAAGAGTTTGTATTCTAAGCTCTAACTTTTGACATATGCAAGGGGTTCATACAGAATCCTGGAAAACCTGGGATTTCCCCCCCCCCCCTAGAGTTGATAATATACGTATATACGTAGGAGAGAGATACGTATGTATGAATAACCATTTACTACATGCTATGCCTACTCTGTAATAAATTTAAAAAGACTATAGCGAACTAAACCTTGGTGAGAGCTTGGGATGAGGATACAGTAGTCCTTATTCTTCTGCTCCACTGGGTCAGACAGCTGTTTCTGGGAATTCCACCCTTCATCAGTGACCCTGGGAATCTTTGTCTTCTTGTTGATCCTTTGTACATATGTAGTTTACAGTTATAATTATTCAGCTGAATGCATGCACATACGTACATGTCAGAGTATTTCATGAACACTTTTATAGAACCATCTATGGAGAAGTAACCTGAAGTCAAAAGTAACAAATCTGCATAGTTACTCTAGTAGAACATTGGAAGGTTTGATAGAAACTCTAATGAACCAGAAGGAACTGATTGAAAATCAGATGGTATCACTGTCTAATCAGGGAGAAATCTACAAGCAGACAAAACAGGTACGTATGCTTGTGTCACTTTGTAAATTAGTCTGATTAGAAGGCAATTTTGTGAAAGTTGTTAACTTGAACAAGTTTGCCTTCAACATCATAGCATATTAATCAATTCATAGCTTTGAAATGGTTCATCTTCAGTTTTTGAGCCTGCAGTTAATTTCTTGACGTTTCTCTATCCTGAGGGTCTTCTTCAATAAAAACTAAATCAAAGATAACTTTGGCTCAGCTAAAGGAAATCCCTATTATGCAAAACAAAGTATAATAATGTTTAGTCTGTGAATGTAATTTGGAGGTAAAACGTTAAAAACTAAGTCTGAACTACATGTGTTCAGTTCACTGAAATACGTACGTAACTTGCATGTACATTAGAGAAGGTGGAGTTCAAGTTTGTGTTACATACCAGATTGGATTCTTGTTGTAGATAAGGCAGAGTATTGAGAGTCAAAGAGAAACTGTGAACTCTTCATTCTCAGCCCTTCATTGTTACATAAGTGATCAAATGGCATCACTGAAATATACAGGATCTCAGCTACAAAGTCTAGTGAAGATGGTTCAACACATTTCTGTGTTTATATTAGGTACGTACATACGTACGTATATATGTCTCATCATTTAACTCTGGATTTTACCCCACCCACTCATGTCTCCTGAGGAGTGCATGAGACATCATAGCTTTAAGATTGGCTACAGATCTCAGTCTTTTTTCATACATACGTATATACATATGCATAATAGAAAATGCAACTGAACTGTTAATATTAGTTGTGACCTACAGTACGTACATACATACGTGTGTATGTGTTCTGTTGCCTAGTGCATTTCACTTTTGACTATAGTCGGCTCCTCTGATCCATATTCCATAGGATACAGCTAATGACCTGATTAGCATGGTGTCCTGATTTAGGATGTCAGTTATTCCGTGTGTGCATTTCACTTCTTTGTTGTGCTTTGGTAATAATAGCTGTGCGCTTGACCCTGATAATCTGTCTCTCCTCATTATTAGGTGAATTATCAGTTGTCCGGATAATTTTCACCACTGCCTTTATTGCTGTGTTTTGGGCCTGCCTGTCAGCACCTCATGAGGCTAAAGGTTCTCTCAAGTATTTAGCTTCAGTAGTGCTGGCTCACCTTATATTTGGAATTATCTTAAACTTGCTTGTAAAATTTGAATTGCTATCGGCCGGTCAAGTAAGCTTTCTATATCATAGTATAGAGTCATGTATAGTGCATCTCGGATATGTCCCAGCTTAATGTGCTAAACTGAAAAATCTACCTGGATTTGTCCTGAACACAAATCTGCCACACCATTTGTGGCAGATATATTCATAGAATGAAGGATTTTCTTAAGTGTGTATTTCATAATTAGGTAATACCTTGCACCTGACATAATTCATCTGATTGGATATTAAAGTCTTAGTCCCCGCCCTCCCTGAAACTTGTTAAGCAAAGTAGTTCTTTTCCATATTTGTAGGAAGCTCTGTTATCTTCTGTAATCTTTATTGTACTGCTCTGTTTTGGAGTGGTAATTTATTCGGTTAAACTCCTACGGAGTCTACTGTTCTCACAAGCTGAAGATTTGGACACTCAAAATCTCCTTGCACATCTGTCTGTTAAAGTTGAAGACATGGAAAAATCTCTAATGCAATGTGGACTACTGCAGGTTTCTACATACAATTAGGCCAAATCTAAGTCATATGTCCTATGTAGAAGTTACTTATATGTACCTAAATGGAACTACTCATTAGTGACTGCAGACATTGGCTGTAATATTTTGGTTCATACAATTTTTTTAAATCGCGAAATATACGTACGTATACGTATAAGGTTCACAAGTAAGTCACACAATATAGGATTTCAGTCTCCCAACCAAGATCAGACTTTGCTCACTTTATTGGTCTGGCATAATATCTCCCATTGCGCATTTCTGTGATCTTTACACAGACTTAATGCAATTAATTCCCTTTCACAGTAATTTATGAGCGAATTAATGGGTAAAATAGTAGTCGATTGCATACGTATACGTATGTACTGTAGGTATGTATGTACATACAAACCTAACGATTAACATATACGTACGTACATACGTATATAGCAGGATAAGTTCCTCAGTAGTCAGTATTTATAAATATACATACATACAGTAGGTAGGTATGAAATATAAGGGAGTTAATTGCACTGAGCCATGTAAAGGCTGTGATGATAAGCAAATAATCACTGGAAATGTATTACATCAAACCAGCCAAGTGACCACAGTCTAATCTTGACTGGAGGACCGAAGTCCAATTACATATTAGACTACGGTCACTTGGCTGGTTTGATGTAATACATTTCTAGTGATTATGTATTTACATATCATAGGTATGTACGTGTATCTCTCGTACAAAGGTATGTACGTATATCTCTCGTACAGAGGTATGTACGTATATCTCTCGTACAGAGGTATGTACGTGTATCTCTCGTACAGAGGTATGTACGTGTATCTCTCGTACAGAGGTATGTACGTGTATCTCTCATACAGAGGTATGTACGTGTATCTCTCGTACAGAGGTATGTACGTGTATCTCTCGTACAGAGGTATGTACGTGTATCTCTCGTACAGAGGTATGTACGTGTATCTCTCATACAGAGGTATGTACGTGTATCTCTCGTACAGAAGTATGTACGTGTATCTCTCGTACAGAGGTATGTACGTGTATCTCTCGTACAGAGGTATGTACGTGTATCTCTCGTACAGAGGTGTGTACGTGTATCTCTCGTACAGAGGTATGTACGTGTATCTCTCGTACAGAGGTATGTACGTATATCTCTCGTACAGAGGTATGTACGTGTATCTCGTACAGAGGTATGTACGTGTATCTCGTACAGAGGTATGTACGTGTATCTCTCGTACAGAGGTATGTACGTGTATCTCTCGTACAGATGAATACTCTAATGTGCCTCTTTATCATTTCTAAAGAGTGCGTATGTATAATTGGTATATGTACATATATTACATGATACGTACTCTCTTATACTTTAATATAGCGAAATGCATATACATAATTACTATAGTAATTATGTATATTTTATGTGTACACCGTGCACGCATGTTATTATTGTACAGAATGAAGGAGGTGATGAACACTCAAGTGGACAGGTTTCTTTAATTGGCAACGGAAAGGTAAGGATCATATAGCTGTACCTATATGTTTGCATTGTATAGGGTGTATATATGTACGTACATGCATAACCAGTACGCCGCCATTTTTCTTACATGCTGCATCTACTTTAGAGTAAAGGCTTATAAGGAACTAAACCTATTGAGAGCTTTGGATGAGGGTACAAGAGTTTTCACCTTCTCTTCTTCTCCACTGGGCCAGACAGCTGTTTCTGGGAATTCTACCCTTCATCAGTGACCCTGGGAATCTTTGTTTTCCCCTTGATCTTGGGAATCTTTGTCTTCTCTTGATCTTTTGTGAGTCCTTGGCTCTCTGTACTAAATCTATGGGTCTTATATGTGAAGATTTACATGCACACAGTACATTAAATTTGTGACAATTGCAGACAATCAATATGTGCATATCCTACGTACGTAATGCTGAGAGTGGAGAGACTAGACAAAAAAGTCATATATATGTATAGACTCTTGGTTCTTGGATCTTAATTGTTCTGTAAACTTCTCCTCTAACAGCAGTGTTGATAAAGTAGCGGCTAGGTCTAAATAGCTATGTATGTAGAATACTTGATATTCACAACTGTCTGACACTATTCTTATCCTCTATACAGGAACATTTACAGTCTCACAGCTGTAAGCACAGTACATTTGAGGGAGAAGAATTTATTGATTGGGATGAATCTATAAGAGTTTATGGAGGTAGTCTTGCTTGCTTCCAGAATTTTATTTTCTAATTGATATTTATATATACTGTATATACAGTTGTATGAGTTGTTGTGACAATTGACTGTCTTTAATTTACTGTGTCAATGAGCCTGTATACTATGTATATTTCAAGTAAACAATGGAAAGCATGGACCTACGTACGTACGTACATACGTATATATACATCGGATAAGGAATGCTCACAGTAGTACATATATAACCATTAGCAACCACTGTTTAGACTTTATGTAGTAAGAGTTTCGATTTTAGAAGATGTTTGTGTATACACTGTGTATTATATACATACATATGTGTAGCATACATATATCAGTGTGTAGTATATACACCAGAAAGGTTTAAAGTTATGTGGTACATTTATTGTTGTTCCTTTTCTTGGGCCTCTACAGGTGACTTGAATGTACATCACCAGTCAAAGAGGAGATTGCCAAAGAGACCAACAAGTACTAGTACTCCTAAGGTCACCAGCAAATACAGTGGATATGAGGTATGTGTGTATGTACTGAGGATGTGTGGTGTATGTATGTGTTATAGCATCTCTGCATTCTCCACCTTATCAGTCATCTTAACAGGTCCAGTAGAGTTTATGGGTGGAAAATACAAGGATGCAACTGACACAATTAATGTATATACATACATTATCCATACACAGATGATTATACTGTACAATGCATATGATTAATTATAATATTTTGCAGGCCGAAGAGTCATTTGTAGCAGAGATAGACTCCTCAGTTTTATCAAATCTACCAAAGGTTAAGCAAAATGAGACAAACACTTCAATTGAGAGCACTTTGTCAAGATATAATCTAAGAACAAGGAAATCACTGAAATCAGTGAATTCCAATCCACTTTGATTATTGTATAGAACTATTATTTGTAAAATTGGATGCAATAATGTATTAGTATTACATTACGTATGTCTGAACACTCATACTATGCATTTGGGAACATGTCGTCTTAAAGTATGCATACGTACGTACATACATACATGTATACTGTACGTACGTATTTCAAATAGCCAAATTTGGGGTACTATATTATCAATTTATCTCTCATTAATGAATAAACAGAATTCAATTTCTTTATTATTCTTAGTAAGATTAACCAGTCCATACTGTATCAGCTATGCACGTATACTAATAATATACTAATAATATACTAGTAGTATACTAATAATACACAGAGTCAGAATATACACCTGGCCTTTTCCAATAGTCTACTGCACGAACTTTGAAGTATTGCTTCATTCCAGGTTTGTATTCTGCATAGAAAGTAATGCAATATGGTAACATGACAGTCAAACAATACAAATTATATACAGTCATATCTGGGTAATCCAACACCATCTGTTTCCTGAAAAAATGTCAGATAACCAAGGTATGATTGTATCTGTACCACCCATATCTTGTATCTGTACCACCCATATCTTGTATCTGTACCACCCATATCTTGTATCTGTACCACCCATATCTTGTATCTGTACCACCCATATCTTGTATCTGTACCACCCATATATATCTTGTATCTGTACCACCCATATCTTGTATCTGTACCACCCATATCTTGTATCTGTACCACCCATATATATCTTGTATCTGTACCACCCATATCTTGTGGCTCAATTCATATAACACAATTAAGTGTTGCACTTTGGTGTTTACATTGTAAGTTTTTTGTCATTAATTACCTGGATTCCAAAACACATATAGCGTAAAAAGGATGTTTTCAGTGTGAACAATTACATAGGGATCATCAGGATTTGAAGTGAAGGCTATCTCGTAGGTCATTAGACACCTAAAGGAAGAAAGTCATGAAATGAATATTAATTCTAAGAACACTTTAGTGAATAGAATAAGGATTTGATGATAAAGATGATCCTTCCAAAAGATAACACTTTAGGAATTGAAGTACAACTCTTGCACAAGATTATGATTTAAGGAATAAAAATGACTTCACAAGAACATGTATTATGGACTATATAAGAATACAACATTGTACCTTTCAACATTATCTGTCCATGTTATCATTGTTTCTCCAGCTGTTATTTGGTAGAGTTTGACACCTTGTACCTACGTATGTACGTATATTATATATATATGAATATTAAAAATTACTCCTACCTATATTCCTACTTTAGCTGGTGCCTTCGTTGGGTCTTCACATGCATGTATAACGGCAACACTCGGTAGAGGAAGGTTAAAAGAGTAATATTCTCTTGCAGTAAAATTCACTGGCTGCATCATGAGTAATCTGTTCTAAAATAAAATAACATATACCTAGACACCATACCCTAACATTAATAATACGTATATAGATATTATATATTATACAGACACTACGTATACCCTAACATATATATAAGCACCACAGTGACGTAATAAGCAGCCATAAAGGCATTTATTCATGGATACTTAACTTACTGATGCACTTCTCATTTCTTGCAAGAGCTTCATTGATGGATAAACTGGTGAACCCGCAGACTTCCAGATAGCATAAGGGTTGGCTTCAAATATATTACTGATGGTATACTGCACCAGTAGAGCTACGGAAGCAACACAAAGACAATACAAGTGCAAGAATTATCTTTATTTACTCAATGTGTAAGAGAAAAACAGGTACATTTACGTACGTACATCAGTAGAAACTGAAATGGGCATACACTGCTGTTATATTTCACAGCTTTTGCACCTTGTTAAAAGTAATGCCATATTCACCACATTTCAGTCACTATAGTGCATAATATCCTTAATGATTTAAGTTTTTAATTGTAAACAGTCACACTTATAAAGTAAACAGGAAAATGTCTGACTATAGCTAAATCTTGAAATAGGTACTGAAGCGCATAGTACACCTATGTACCTTGAAATAGGTACTGAAGCGCATAGTACACCTACGTACCTTGAAATAGGTACTGAAGCGCATAGTACACCTACGTACCTTGAAATAGGTACTGAAGCGCATAGTACACCTATGTACCTTGAAATAGGTACTGAAGCGCATAGTACACCTATGTACCTTGAAATAGGTACTGAAGCGCATAGTACACCTATGTACCTTGAAATAGGTACTGAAGCGCATAGTACACCTATGTACCTTGAAATAGGTACTGAAGCGCATAGTACACCTATGTACCTTGAAATAGGTACTGAAGCGCATAGTACACCTACGTACCAAGCCTGAACTATTACAATGATGAACTACGTACATATACATACGTATACACCCAAAGCTCAACTCGGCAGTAATTTGCTTCGGCAGATTCGATAAGCTGAACGTTACCACCGATCCCGGCCTCTGAGCATCGATATTAGGTTGAATAGCAACATTCTACCACTCGCTCACTGTCTTCTTCAACTTACGATTTTTCCCCAGGTCAAGTTTAGACCAAGTTAGATTTACAGTGTAATTGTCATCGATTTTGCTGGAACTGTCAAGACTATTGTAGATTAAGAAGGCAGCTTCATTCCTAAGAGATGACACAGGTATATACATACAATAAAATCATACACTAAAAAGAATTAAACTGGCATTAATCTTAGATTCTAATGATAATATGTAATGGCGGGTAATGGTCGCCACTGCACAAGTGGATACCGATAAACCTATAGCTACGTTGGAATACGTAAGTGAGGTTCAGCTGTCGGTACATCACGTACTTAATGAATAAGGATTTCTTCTAACTGTGTCAAACTTAGATTCATTTTCCGATATTTGAACATCTAGAGATGTAGTTGGTGATATTCTTCCGATTGTCAAACGTTCTGACCACGAGGATCTTCTTCACTAACATAATGGCAGGAACCAATCTCTATAAAAATAGAACACCTACAGACCAACTTCAGTCACTGAAGAAGGCCCTTTGAAACATTTGACAATCAGAAGAATATTACCAACTGCATCTCTAGACACTCAAAATATCGGAAGAGGAACTCATCATGTACTGTACATGTAATCAACTCACGTGGTATTGAGGGATAGCCTACTTGGCAGATAGGTTGCAACCACACCCACTTGATCTGTCACGCCTTTAAAATTACCATCTACATGAATATTATCATTAGAATATCTACCTTACAGAGTGTCACATATTATGTAGATTAATAGTTTCATGTTTGTCAAAGTTGGAATTAGTGCCATACCTTGAGTTACGGTTGCATTCAACTGATAAGCTCCAAGGAGAGACATAAGTCCCATCACCGAGAGGCCAGGCTTCCTTATAAACTCTACTGAACGAGGTCTACTCAATACACAAGCAAGAACAGTGCACAATGAGAAGAGAATTCTAACCAATCAACCATTGAGGTAATTATTCTACACATACATACTTGGTAAGGTTCATTTGAAATCTTGCAGTCAAAGTTCTCTGTTCAAATATATACGGTGGAAAATTCATAAAGCCATTATCATTACTTAGTAGTTGGTAGCTGAAAAAATGAAACAAACAGTTATTAAGGGGTGTTTGCTCCCATTGATAGTGACAGATGCACACATGTACTTTATATTAGGTTCTGTTGGAAACAGTAAATTCTGGTGAAGAGCAACTCCCTAAGGAAAGAGAGAATTATTCAAATTTGTTATAGTACTCTGATGGAATAAAGGGTCTAGCCGCTAGCTCATACTACTAATTAAGTGGAGCAATATGGTCTAGCCACTATTGTCAATTTCACACATCCAGTCCACCAATGAAATCATTGTCACCCTACTACATGTAATACATGTAAATTAACTGTGGTAATGTAATGTAGGTATAAACTCAACAGTAGCGGCAAATACAAGACCTTGTACTATATACAGACCTTTGCCATCAAACCAGCGTATCTGGCATCCGCCCTCCAGTCCTCAGGTTTGTTCCATCCCGTCAACGGATCTGCTTCACTAAGGGTAGAAGACAGTGTCAGTACATAGATACTTAAGAGTTAACTAAAGGACAGCTTCACATTTGCTTATAATCCAAACTAAAATGTCATTACTAAAATAACGAAATAGATTAAAGGATTTAAACATCAGTTGGCCCTTAGTGAGACACATTAATTGATATACAAATATACTAAAAGGAAAACAACATGCATGCTTGCAACTTAATACAAATATACTAAAAGGAACACAACATGCATGCTTGCAACTTAATAGAATAAGGATTTCTTCTAACTGTGTCAATCTTAGCATTTGAAAGATTCATCTTCTGATATTCTGAGCATCTATAGAGACACAGTTGGTGATATTCTTCTGATGGTTAAACATTTCAACCCCAACTGTGACAGTCACTGAAGAAGACCCTCGGGGTCACCACATATGTATGACATTTGGAAGAATATCACCAACTGCATCTCTACAGACACTCAAATTATCAGAAGATGAACCTTTCAAAAGATTAGTTTTCAACTTACTCATTGTAAACGGGAAGATATTGAAAGGAGGGAAACAGCTTTTGAATTAAACTGACTTGTGCTATCTCACTCTCAACTATACTCATAGCACTTGAATCTCCCTATACAATTATGTACTTATGTAAAGTATATACGTACCTACAGTACTTTGTGAAAACAATAAACTTCACACAAGTAAGATAGATGTACCTTTATATGAAATGATAAATAATCAAGTCTTGTCCCAGTCTTCCCCGTAAAGTAGTTAGTACCATTATAACAGTGCAGCAACAGTTTCTTTAAGGAAAAAGATGACACAGATCATAGAAAATGTGTGTATCCATTAAAGATACGTATATAACATGATATAGAACTGGTAGACCAGCCACTCCTGTTAAAATAATCAATTCAATTCAATCAAAACATTCATGATACATATAAGGTAATCCAATAATTATTTGGGTCTCAAATAACCCATGTACATTTAGCTATATTTTTAAGCTTTTTAGTCTGTACTGCGTTATAGCCTTTATTTGCATCAGTAAGCCAATATTCTCAAGTCATTATGAGCTCTTCAGCTTAGCAGTGAACTACACTAGTCTTTGGCATTCTCAATGTTTTAATTTAATGTGGATATTTTGGACAACACTTGCAGTAGACAAGAAACATAGCTTTATTCAATTTTAAACAATCTACAGTGCATCACCTCACCATACAATAAGAATCAACAATGGTACACTTTTCTCCTGGTGCGCCCATCTTCAAAGAAGCATATTTAACCATCCCAAGTCCCTCAACACAAGCGTCATAATAGTTGAGATACGTATTTGGAGTAAATGGCAACTTATCAAAATCCCCATTATCAGGCTCATTCCACGACTCAAAGTTCCATGATGAAACGTAATCCAATCCATACATGTCTATAAACAGAAACACTCAAGTAAAACTTACAATCACACACAGTGTGCTATTCACATGTAATTTTAGCAAAGCAAAAAATCTAAAAATATCAACTGTACCAGTTTCATGGTAAAACGTTATACATATACAATAACTGTGTGTGTCCAGTGCTGGTGCGAAGCCTGGGGGCTACCAATCCCAGTGTGCTGCACACCAAAAGACTCGTCATGCCACCAGGATGAGGATGGTGTGCAGCTTGGAGGGATTGGGAGCCTCCACGCCCAACTGGCATGTGGATTTTGGGGTAGGAGTGGGGGTGGAGTGGGAGCAGTAAGTAACAGATGAATAATGATTAGTCATGCTCATAATCGAGGAAACGCCGACTCAGCCAAGTTCAAACTCAGTTCTTCAGAGACACATAAGACACTTAACACAATATCTACACCTCATAAACCTACGGATATATCTGTCAACAGTTTCATATACCAAATCTCTCCAAGCATACACCTGCGTTCTACAAAGATACAAATAATGATGAAAACTGTAAAGTCAATCTGTCAGCAATCCATTACAAAATGGAGGTATGAATAAATTTAAAAACTACTTACTCTCTTCAGCCATGGTCTAACTCATTTGTTTTCTATGATTAACTCATATGCATGAATTATCAAAGTGATAATGAAAACCACAAGTATTCACAGTCAAACACATTAAGAGGGAAAAACATAATATAAGAAATAATTACAAGAAATCGAGCACAAACTACATTTTCATATATCCGGGAATAAGTGCAGTATATTCATACAACTACTATTAACGTACATCATGCAGAATTAAAATAACACATGATAATGGTAATGTTCAACTTACTTGTTGCTAAAGTCGTTGAATATGTTGGATGGATTTCCCATGATTTCAAATCCAGGCTTCAATCCCAAGCTATGTAACCTTTCTATAGCTTGATCCAGGTAGGTGAAGTTATACACTATAGCACCTTCACTGACACTGTTAAATAGTGAATAAATATCATCTGATGGAACATACACAAACATACGTATACAAAATAGGGGACCTTAAGATTTAAAGCTGATATTACAAAGTCATGATTATCATTATCATTATCATTTGTTTCACCTCCTACAACTGCACAGTTCAGAGAGTTAGACTGACACTTGTCACAAAATCTAGCAATATCTCTTTTTTCTTTTCTTTTTTGCGGTGTTCATGTGCAGTGCTACATTGGACCACATTGAGTCCTAATGCCACCATGTGGCATGGTGCACTTTAATATTGAATTGAATTGAATTGAAAATATAGCATATTTTGGAATACCAACTGCATTGGTGGATTTAGGGAGGTGCTCCGGGTGCTGAAGTACACCTTCTAAATTTGACTTTGTATTAGCCCTATTCTTTCTGGGAGACCCTACCCCCTAATTATATCCTTCTCCCTACACTCCTACATCACATAGCACCCCCTAACAATTATCTATATACATAGATCTGCCACTGGGTCACTGCAGCACTGGACATCTTTATTAACTTGCCTGGCGGTCACGAGGTCCAACAGCCAGTGAATCCTGACTTGCTTAATGCCACTATTGGGAGTGGAGGCGATGTGAGCCAAATTCTGATACTCATCGTCAGAAAAGAGGTAGTTATGAAAGGATTGATGTGGATCAGGCGGGCTGCATTGAGAAAGAGAGCACGTGAAAGTTAATAGGCCGTAAGGTGCACAGGCCTTTACATAAACCTTTAAATTATACATGTAGATTAAATTCGGTTTACCAAAATCCTGTACTTCTCCAGAAATGATTTACATAACCTATTTGTTCATTCTCGACTTTAACTGTAAAATGAAACAAATCAGCAGCAGTTACAGACCATGCCACGATAGCAAGTTGAATCACTCTAGCTAGTGACATGGCAGTCATTTTGAACCGTAGAGCATCCAGTCCATTGGTAGCGGTCTGGGCTATAAGGGCGAGACTCCTCCAGGGGACAAGTGACGTACATGGTCGTAAACTGCATGTAGACTATAGACTACGTATGAATAGTGAGATGAAGCCATACAAAACAACCACAACAAGATTTCAACTAGCAAGGTTTATTTTCGTCATATACATCGAGTTTCGAGATCCAGACGAAGTATGGTGAAGTATCTGCTTTTCGCTGTGGCGGTGATCTACTGTAGCGCTGCTGTTGGGCAACGTCCGCTGTACTGGCAACCCAACTCAAACTGGGACAACCCGGAGAACTGGAACCTTGGTAGACGACCCTGCGGCGGAGACGTGGTGTCATTCAAGAAGGTTGCCGCACTGTTTACTATTCTAATGTTACCCGTTTCCTCTTTTCTCTGTATTTTATTGTTTTACTGCCCGACACATTTCAACTGTCTCTTCCTTACGTACAACAGCATTATTGCCCTTACGTACAACAGCATTATTGTCCTAACGTACAACACCATTATTGCCCTTACGTACAACACCATTATTGCCCTTACGTACAACACCATTATTGCCCTTACGTACAACAGCATTATTGCCCTTACGTACAACAGCATTATTGCCCTTACGTACAACAGCATTATTGCCTAGGCCTGTAGACTGTCTTAGGTATGTATGTATGTCCTGAGAGTAGCTTGTTAGTCTCTCTAGTGCGAATATAGAAGTTTAATTAAGGAATCTACCCTTCCTGTACCTTCAATTAAGAGTAAAGAGAAGACTGGAATGAAGGACCTCCCTGTAATGGTTCAGTTCATGTATGTAGGTTGATTCTCCGCACTTGATTGTTCTGAAGAGTAACGTCAGTATTCGCCGCATCCAGCTTCCAATGAATGGTAAAATAGTTTTGACAAACTCTGCCTCCATTCGCTTCCAAAAGGATGACAAATGTCAAGGTATGCCACGCCCCTTTATGTGTAACCCATAGATATAGGTGGCTATGGATAGATTCAATGCCACACCCCTTTTATTAAGATATAGGTGGCTATAGATAGATTCAATGCCACGCCCCCTTTTATTAAGATATAGGTGGCTATGGATAGATGCAATGCCACACCCTCCTAGTATGGAGTGTATATGTTTAGTTTCTGTATTTTTCTTATTGCTCACAGAAATGCATTTCTATTGTTAGTACTTATAACACTTTTGTGTAATTAGGTCGAGACTCTGTGGTGGCAAAGGCAGGAGTGAGTTGTACAACGTTACTCTGATGTTCTGTTAGTAGTCCTGGGTAAATACTGTGTGTGTGTCATTTTAGGAGAACGTCTTCATTGGAGCAAAGAGCAACTACTGGGAGTGTCCTGAAAACTGGAGGACAGCTGACAGTCAAATCCCTGCCTCAGCACCTTGTGGTACAGATGTGGCAGTCTTTCCTGAGGTGGGATGGTAAACCAATTGCAGCTGTGCAGTTAGGTGGCTTCCCAAACCTATGTAATAATTACCAAGGGGTATAGGGAGGTTAATTGTTTCCCTTGTGTAGTAATTCTAGATATTTATGAAACCACTTTATTGCATTATGTGTATTTAGTGCTATATTTTGATTAATCACAAGGCGCTGAATACTTTATAGAGATCATGTAATTACATGTACAGCAACAGATTCATAGCTGACATGTCATGTAGGGATGTTTGTTAATACTATTTGTAAATGAAACACAAGTCACTGCTATATGCACAGAGCTGAGCTACAGACATAGCTAAAGTGTTACTTTGCTGAAGCTCTCCTTGCTTATACCATTCTGTAATAGTTGTAGTCACACCATTGCCACTGTTGTCTGTATATCACTCAACACACATATTTAAGGTGACCCTGATTTGAAGGATGCCATATGAGTGCTTGGAGGGTTGTGGGATTCCTGAAGTCTTAGTCTGACTAGTCCTCATGGGGTTTCCTTTAGAGAATATCATAACAAGGGAGGACAAAACACAATTGAGTAAAACTTTGAAGGCAACCTAGTTCTAGTACTTGCTATTAAATTTGGTAAATAGACTTTCTCAAAGGGGGATTCAAAATTTAATTCTTGGTCTACTTTCTTGCTTTAACGTCCTTTAGGGTTCGTCTTTCTCCTTTGTGAACACAACCTTTGAGAATGTCATCAATGTATATCAGTTGAAGCTGCGAGGAGTGAATATAAAGAATATCAAGGAGGAATCAGGTAATGTATATGTGATGACATATATAATTAAAATGATAATTCTGTAAAAATATTTTATAAATGAAGTTTGGGTTGGGATGGCATTAATGATCATGTCTTGTTTTAGAATCTTGGTCACTATTACGAGTACTACCATCCCTACTTCTAATTCCTTTTGAGGTGCCTTGTTTAACTAGAGGTGGAATGTGAATAATACAATTATAATACAATTATAATACAATTATAATACAATAATAAATTTAACTAACTAACTTGTATTTTCTCTTTAACCGTGCATGCTGAATGTCAATGAATTTATTACTGGATTATATGTTTATTTATATGCGATTGTTGTATAGGAGATGAAGCTGCATATGTGTACATACTACGTATATGCTCTCTTTGCACAGAATACGGACTAAGGGAATTCAGTAATCTAAAGGTTAATGTGGCTACGGGTAGTTGTGGTACAACCCCTTCAAATTGTCCCTGCATTAAAGGAGGTGACGTCTGTACTAACAAAGGGATTACCTCTCCAGAAAGCTGTAAGTGTTATCATGTTCAACTTGAAATAGGAACAGACGTCGATACTTATTTTTGTTTAACTATCATATTGATGTCCAAAATGGCTCCCTACTGTCTTATGATATGATAAATGGGTTATTTAGCTTTCTGTAGTAATACAAAGCAATTCAGAAAGCTTTAGTGAATGGACCTTTCAAAACCGAGAAAGCTTCATTCTGATATGGAAAATACTATAAATGTATTTATTAACTGTTTTTTTTTCCAATAGACATACATTAGTTATACAAACTCTTTCTTATAATTCTTACACTTAGTAAAGGTATAGTAATTCAGTAAATCACATCACTTGCCATCTTATCAAGCCACCACATGCTAGCATTCCTGTCCTCTGATCCTGTAGCATCATCTACGGGAGGTATCGTGGCCGGCTCTGTGATTGCGATTATTCTCATCATTATAATAATAATTGCTGTAATATTTGGAGTTGTGTGGTGAGTGTTCATTCACATATGTACTATGCTCAAGTCTTACATCCCATCCCACACCACACCCCTTAATTCAAAAAAATCTAAAACTAATCAGGGACATATCTAAAATTTGTAGTGAGTGTTAATTTATATAGGAGATGTAGTATGGTCCCCAAGAAAGATTATGAGCTAATACAAATTTAAGCTCCAGGGGTAGCTGCTTCGTTAACCAGAGCCCTCCCCAAGTCACCATTGGTAATGATTTATATTTGGCACTGAGCAGTCAACCTCAGTTATTGAGCACCTGTAGCCACCCCACCCCATGTCACACCACCACGCCCCACCCATTTCCACCCGCCCTGCCCAATGCCACACCGTCATACCTTGCACCTGGGCTCCTCCCTCATTTAACGGAATGTCTAAGATTGACATGTGATTTCAAAATCCCATACATATTGATTTAGGCTTCTAAATCTGATTGCAGGTATCGCTGTGATCTATTTTGTAGCCTATTCCTGTTTCATTTCTTTGATCATGGTTGCTTTATGCAGGTGGATGAAGACTAGTCGAGGATCCTTTGCACCGTACAGAAGAGATAACATGGAGGATGAACCAAAAGTGACATTTGAAAAGGAAATAGATGAAGGAGCTATCAACTTTGACAATCCAATATATGATGAGAGTAGTGAATTTAGTGATCTAGTTCCTGCCGAAGAAGTCCCCCAACCCACAGAAAGGGGAGGAGGAGAGAGTGATGACCTTGAGAAAGTTCCACTCTGAATTGAACATGCTATGTTGAAAACTGATTGCTTAGTGCTTAGGCCGCATAGTGCGTAGTATCATTAAACCATTAATCCATAACGTATCGAGAGTGTTACTCCATATCCATTGTGTACAACCAATAATCCATTGTGAGCGGCGCATGTGAAAAATGGCCGACTCAATGAGGCGGTGGTCGTTGTTCTTTATATTACTTGGGGCTGTGGTAACGGTATTCGCTGATGAACACAGTCACGTTTACGAACCTCACGAGGAGGTGGTGGTATGGATGAATACCGTAGGTCCGTATCATAACAGACAGGAGACGTACGGTTACTTCTCTCTGCCATTTTGTAAGGGTCCTCAGACAGAAATAAGTCACCACCACGAAACAATGGGAGAGGCTTTGCAAGGATTTGAACTTGAATTCAGCGGCCTAGAAGTTCAATTCAAGAAGAATGTCGATAACACGGAGTATTGCACAATTGAACTAGATAAAACTGGCTCCCTGAACGTGTTGACGTATGCGGTAAAGAACAACTACTGGTATCAGATGTACATCGATGATCTGCCGGTGTGGGGTATAGTGGGAGGCGTGGATGATGAAGCTGAGGAGGAAGGCTTGTATCTCTGGACTCACAAGAAGTTTGATATTGGGTATAATGATGACAGAATAGTGGATGTTAATCTTACAAGTGATAATAAGGTCTTTCTTTCAAAAGGAACCAAGATATCATTTTCTTACGAGGTTAACTGGGTGGAATCACAGGTGAAATTTAACAATAGGTTTGAAAAGTATCTTGATCCGAACTTTTTTCAGCACCGAATTCACTGGTTTTCAATCTTCAACTCATTTATGATGGTCCTTTTCTTAGTCGGGTTGGTGACAATGATCATGATGAGAACCCTGCGAAGGGACTACGCTCGGTACAGCAAAGATGAAGATTTGGATGACCTAGAGAGAGACCTAGGTGATGAGTATGGCTGGAAACAGGTGCATGGAGACGTGTTCCGTTCCCCTATGTATCCCGGTCTGTTTTCATCCTGCATAGGAACGGGTTGCCATTTGGTTATTGTGATTCTGTTGGCAATCCTTCTTGCCATTTTCGAACATGTGTATGAAAGTCGAGGTACTCTGATGAGCATTTTACTGTACGTGTATGCCGCAACATCCTGCATCAATGGATTCTTTGGTGGGGCACTCTATTCCAGGTTTGGAGGTAAAGAATGGATCAGACAAGCCTTAACTAGTGCCTTTCTCTTTCCAGGGCTGATTGGGGTGACCATTTTTATAATTAATCTGGTGGCAAATTATTATCATGCCTCTCGAGCTATTCCCCTGGGAACAATGATTTCTGTGATTGCAATCTGCATATTTGTTATTGTCCCACTGCAGTTTATAGGAACTATTTTAGGTAGAAATTTATGTAGCTTTAGAGGTAACCCATGCCGAGTCAACACTGTACCAAGACCAATTCCGGAGAAGAAATGGTTTATGGAACCTGGTGTAATAATTTTATTGGGAGGGATACTTCCGTTTGGATCTATTTTCATAGAAGTGTATTTTATCTTTACATCATTTTGGGCATACAAGATCTACTATGTCTACGGATTCATGTTCCTTGTCTTTATTATCCTCATTACTGTGACGGTGTGCGTAACCATTGTATGTACGTACTTTTTGCTAAATGCAGAAGACTACAGATGGCACTGGACTAGCTTTCTCTCAGCAGCATCCATCTCTCTGTACATCTATCTTTACTCATTTTACTACTTTTTCTTCAAGACGAAAATGTTTGGCTTTTTTCAAACACTCTTTTATTTTGGTTATATGGGTCTATTCAGCTCAGCTCTAGGAATAATGTGTGGAACAGTCGGATTTATTGGAGCAAGCCTTTTTGTTCAGAAAATGTATGCAACAGTTAAAGTAGATTAACTAATATCCACCAACTCCATATTATAGTGTGTTCCTGATGTTAAGGATTGCATTAAAACTTATATCATGTTAACATTAATTTATGTCCTTTTAATTGGTGTATTGTAAGTTGCATTAGTTCATATTTTTGCTGTGCCATGGTTTAATACATCAACCTTTTTGGTACCTAAATATGTATACTCCTCTCTAGCTGAAATATTGAAGATCTATAAGGTTTTTAATAATTAATGTACAAGTTGACCAGTAAATCATTATCATAAGCAACTTTCTCTCTATAAAGACACCAATAATACATCATTACAGGTTGGATAAATAAATTATATAATAACTTTGTTATATGTACGTACAGTATGAATTGCAAGTGAAGCATTAATTATATATATGAAAACATTACATGGGCTTCATGAATATCAACAACAATAGCTATATATAACTCCCACTCTATATACCAGAAGTGGCCTTCAAAAAAATCAGTTATAATGTCATCAAAGAGGAGCTCTTGAAAAGACTAACACAAAGATATCTCATGATACACTTTGTATCTACATTTTTCTAATGAAAGTGCTTTACACATCTGAGCTCATTTAAGGTGTCCCTTTTCACAAGCATATGCATTTTATATAATGAGCAGTGCAGCCATTTTCCTTACTTTTCACGTATATTATATTAGCTCCTCTGAGGAAGTAATGATATTACATAATGATTTATTTCTAAGTTAATTAATTACATGCATATGCATATAATAATTTCAAAGGAATTTTTGTATGTATATATAATGAGACAATCAAAATGTGAATATAAATATATTTATATAAATATTATATCCATACGCCATGCATGCAAGTTCCAAGCATGTATTTTTACATCAATAAATTTCAGTGTACATTAGAAGTGTCTTCATAAGTATCTTCGGCCTCGTAAGAAGTGTCTGAATCTGAATCCTCTTTTTTATTCTTAGATGGAATGAGAAGTCCAAATGATTTCCCTCCATATTGTGACTTAGGTGGACGAACAGGAGGTGCCTTTACATATGCAAGAAATTAGAGTTTATTAGACTTAGTCAACTATATATGATAACTACATGCGTACGTATATATAGACTGAAAAGACAATATTTAAATATATACAATTTGGGTCATTTAGTCTGTAGAATAGTTTCAAACAGCAACAAAAGTGTCATGTACGTAACCTTTATTAGGTTAACACATATATACACACTGATGAAAAGAGTGTTGCCCTAAGAGCTTGTAACCCTTCACTTAAAACGTAAGGTAATTATAAGTCTAAGTCTATATACATAGGTGTGTTTGAATAGATAATTAACAAAGGCATTGGGCTTAAACTATGTACTTATGTACGAACGTATGTATAGAAACTGCCAAGCATTGAAATTTCATATATAAGCATGGTGTACGATTATACCTTGACTCTCAAAGGCATATGTTCCATGTCTAGAGGTCTTTGACTTTTTCTGCATGATATTGCTAAATCATCCAAATTTACATACTGAGGGGGTTCATAAAACGGTTGTGGTTGAACAGTTCTATTTTTGGTGGGTTTCCAAGCATCCCTATAACTAGTAGATATTGTAGCTGAAGGATAGGGAGTAGAGCTGGCCATTGAAGCCTGTGGTTTTGGACTTGGAATATTCATAGTCGTGGTCATATGCATGCCTGTAATGCCTGTATTTAGATACAAGTATAAAGTACATTTACTTAGAGTAAAGGCTAACAGGTACTGTACGTATATGTACATACGTACATTTGCTGCATACATACTGCATATATAAAGAAGTGAATAATCACTAGCTGGATTGAAGATATTACGCTGAGGAGCCAAGTGGCCAAAGTGTTATCCTGGCTGGGGGACTGAAATTGGAAATTATTCACTTCTTCATCATAACCTTTGCACAGGCATTAGTGTAGTTTGAACTAAGGGACTGTAACATAATGGTAAAAGCAATAATCTTACTAGGATTTCTGCCAGGGGGTGCCTTTGATGACGACATTTTAAAAGGCTGTGCAGAATAAAACTTTTCATTCACCTAATGAGAAAAGAATAAATCCAGCAATTGCAATATATTGGCAATTGGAACATATTATGTACGTAGCCATACGTACATACATCTATGCAATTACATTATTATGCATACACTGACCACTCAGTATATACATGAATCTACCAAAAAGGCATGTAATCTACATACGTAACTGTATGTACAAAAGGAATTCATGTATGTATGTACATAGGTTAACCCAATAAACAATACAACTTGATAGCCAACCTTTCCCTGATCCCAGGATATCTCAGTAGGTGGATCATACATTGACTCATAGTCTTCACCGTCAGAGTCACTTCCAGCTTGGTAGTCATTGTTCTCTTGAAATGGAATAGGAGGTAATTCACGCTTTGTTATAGAATTAGGACTGGGACCAGTACTTAAAATTACCTACGTACATGGCATAAAAAGGAAGTAAAGGAAACCTCATTGTGCTGATATGTAATGCAATATATAGCGCACTAATGAAATTAATTGATAGTGTAACATACTGTATATACAGAGCCAAGGATTCACAGAAGATCAAGATAAAGAAAAAGACAAAAACTCCCAGGATCACTGATGAAGGGTGGAATTCCCAGAAACGGCTGTCTGACCCAGTGGAGAAGAAGATGAAAGAAGGGAAAAGAAGGAAGAAAAGACTACTGTATCTTCATCTAAAGCTCTCTTTAGGTTTAGTTCCCCTATAGGCTCTTTTTACAGAATAGGCATATAGCATGTAGGAAAATGGTATCTTAGATTTTTCATACATATACACAGGTATGTACCTTGATAGGCACTGATATAGGTATTTCCCGGATATTGTTGGAACCATATATGCCTTGTTGATGCACATCAGTGTTGATTGTTGCCTTGGTTTCCTGATAACATTCCAGGACCTGATAGATTCCAAGATCACGGACCTTGTTATCTTGTTTTTTCTCTATATAATATTAACCAAAATTCAACTGAACATTTATCAAATTTATGTAAACAAAAATATAATGGTCATGCTTGTTTTTCCACATCACCTGCTTACCATCAACAAACGCTTGTATTCTGACAGGGAGCTGTATACTCTTAATGATTTCGGCTGCAAACATGGCAGTCGCTTGGCGACGACTGTCGAAGAAGACTCTCTCATTTGGATAAAACTTGTATCTGGTTCCATCTAAACCACTAGCTTCCAAATGTGCCTGTTTTCGTGGGACAATCTTCTTTGCTTTCTTGCACTTTTCAATATCAACTAATATAGTACCTTTGGGAATGTTTTTTCTATTATGATCTACTATAGCCTTTGTGACACGCATCACCTAAGTGAGTTTTGTAGATATAGGGAATTAAAGAATACATAACAAATAAGGGAAAGTGTATGTGTATATTTCACTTTCATAAACCATAGAAACTATTATTTATATACGTATGAAGACTTGTTGCTTCATGCACTAAAATTCATTGATAGAGCTCTGGTAGTGACTTCTATAATATGCATTGAAAAATATGACGGTCAGTTTGAACAATATACATATATGGCTCTCATAGAGTAATGAAGTCTTTGGATTACATTCTATGGTGTCAAAGAATGTACAAACCTGTGGTAGCCTCTTTAGATTAAAGATTTCTTCCACGTCATCAAACTCTGATTCCCAGTCTGTTGTTCTGAGGGTGTGGTCATCTTCAAAAATTAAGGCAAACTTATGGGCACAATTATGCATGACCTGTGTTTCCTTTTGTGTCATTTCATCTTTGAGCTACATACATACAGTACCAGGTGTATAATACTTGGTATTATTTACACAAACAAATATCAGTTGTCTCATCATTTGACTCTGGATTTACCTCACCCACTCATGTCTCCTGAAGAGCACAATGAGCAAAATGATGAGACATCACAGCTTCAAGATTGGCTTCAGATCTTAAAGTCCCCTATTTTCAAATGCCAGTTGTCTGAATACTTAGCAATTTGCTTTTGTAAGAACCCTTACTAAATAGATTTCTGATTAGTTTATCTTATCATATTGAAAATGTTTTTCTATAATCTATATATACACTTAGAAATCAGTCCATGTTTCCATATACAAAATTATATTAATTAACAGGCTATATACTGTAAATGTACATTTATGTATTATACTTATATGTATATACCTTAAGAAATTTCTGTTGCTTTACTTGCAATATAACCAACTGTTGCCCTAATCAAACAAAAAGTACTCAATCTCTGATAAGAATTATATAACTACCTTTATCAGATGTACATATACATGTGATACATTAAGAGTATATATGTACACATACATACGTATATCTTATGCTAAAGATATCAGGGTTGAAACTTTCAATAGTAGAATTATATGCATGATTGAGGCTCAATAAAAAATAAAGCTAGGATACATGACATGCCATTGTAAATACATATAATACTATACATACCCTGCTTCAGATTAACATTTTCTGTTTTATAACTGCCTTCCATTATTCTAGCAACTTTAGGAAAGTCTCCAGATGATGTAAATTCACTCAAAAGAATGGGATTGTTTACTGTGGAATTTCCCTTTTCATCCTTACATGTAGCCTGATATATAGTCTTGTTTTGGGGCATCTGAGATGCTGTGTTAGAAGATACGACACTAGTACTGCTTTTCATGGTATTTGATCTGGGTGGTGCTGGTATAGTTCCTATGGGTGGCGGAGGGGGTGGCTGCTTCATGATTGGACTCCTGAGTGGAGGTTTTGAAGCAGCATAGGATAACGGAGTATCACGAACAGGATGGCAGTCTGGTAATGTGGGAGGCTTTGACTTAGCCAAAGGAGGAGGTCCCTTATCAGAAAAATTACTGCTATGACAATGTTTGTCAACAAGATTTGAAGTTGGCTTATTAAATTGTGAGGGAGGTGGGGGAGGGTTATGAGGCTTATCCATTTTGAAAGAAAGTGATGGCTTTACTTTTGCTGGCTGACTACACTGTCTTTCTAAAGACTCATGCCGATGGATTGCTTGTTGTCTATACGATTTGGGACTTTCAGAAGACTGTGACAGCTTAGGTGATGTAACTGGTATATTCTGAGGTTTCAGTTCTGATTTAAGACCATCTTTAAAAGCATAGTGAAAGAAGACATAGAAGGAGAGGTGCAGTATAGGCTGTACACAGGATATCATATGGACTCTCACCTTTGTGAGGTACTACTTGTATGGGCTTCTTCTTGAGCATTGGTTGTTCTGGCACACTTTTTTTCTATGTAGGAGAAAAATGTATTACATAGCAAGTCAGTTTTCAAATTGGCAGTAATATATGTGTCTTTACCATTTTTCTATCAAGGGTGCTCTGTGGCGGAACACATTTAATATACTTTTCATCCCTCTGTTCCTCTTCATGTGGCCTTGGCGATAATGCTGTTTGCACTAAGGTTTCCCTTCTCGGGTAAGATCTATTCTGTAGAGTGAATAGATTGCATAGAAACGTAGAAAACCTAATAACTTTGGATCATTTGGGAGAATCCCATGTATATATTGAATGATCGATAAATAACACTATAAATCATCCTGTTTATTGATACATGAAAGTATCAACATCAGTGCGATTCATTTTAGGTTTCATGCATTGATTCATTTTCAGGTATGTACATATATAGGTCATTTCCCTTATGCACGTACATCTATTTGTTTAATATTTATGCATATCTTCATAACCACACTACACTCAACAATAGTATATTAATATAAGTAACTGCAATGTCTAAAAGAGGATAACTTAATATAAGGAATTGAAAACATTTATACAACTATGTTTAACCTTTTCTGTTGTAGGTTTGAGGCCAACCGGAGGAGGAGGAGGTGGTCCCGCTGATCTTCCTTGTAGGGGAGGAGGAGGTGGTCCCGCTGATCTTCCTTGTAGGTGAGGAGGAGGTGGTCCCACCGATCTTCCTTGTAGGTGAGGAGGAGGTGGTCCCGCCGATCTTCCTTGTAGGGGAGGAGGAGGTGGTCCCGCCGATCTTCCTTGTAAGTGAGGAGGAGGCTTGGCACTTGGAGGAGGCGGTGGCGGTTTGCTAGCATACATGTTTCCTAAGTGTTCTAAACATAAAGAAATGTGTTCTTTATACAAAGATACAATAATAACCAAACGCACCTTATTCATATATATATAGACATGTGGTTGACATCATTATGAATAAATCATATGGAATAGATTGTTTTCCTAGAAATCTTAGTGAGGGAAAACCTATATATAGAGCGTAGGATGTACACTTACGTAGTACTACATAGCTATAGTATAAACTAAATACATATATATATAATATTATGCATATATGGATTGGAGTAGCAATTTCTGACATATTATCATAAAAAGCAAGTTCCATGGGGAAAGGATGAGAACGCTTATATAAATACAGGTGTACATATATAAATAAGTGAAAGTGAACATAAACAAAGTCTAAATTGTATAAGTTGTGTAATGTTCAGTATGCTTAAAGTGGTAACAAAAAGACATAGATCAATTTTCAATTGTCATTGATCACAAGTTTAATGGTACAGCTCTATTATATGTCAAACAGTGAAGTACATTGTATTTTTAGCCTTCATGATATATTCTTGAATACAACATATGTACCTAGTGAACCATAATTAGGTCACCTCCATAATCAGGTCACCTCCATAATCAGGTCACCTCCATAATCAGGTCACCTCCATAATCAGGTCACCTGAGCACAGCCACAGTGGTGTCTGGATTATGAAGGTTCCACTGTATATATTTCTTGGTCTATCTATATATATATACTTATATTCTTGTTCAGATAAAAAGCCTGTTGTACTTCCAAAAAATACATCACAAATTTAAAGGTTTATAATATGCACAATAAAGAGCACAATTGTGAATTTCTCTCTCCATTATTTTTCTACAGGTTGAAATGCCAAATCATTCAGTTTGTAGTTGATAACTCAATTAGTGACAGAATTAACCAGCCTGAGGTTAGATCTGAGGTTATATATCTGACCCTACAACATTACAATTTACAAATCCTTTCAGTATAAAAGGGTTACTATTGTAGTACTGCATATACCAGGCGACATAAATATAGTTTAAAGAAAGTTAAACTAAGATATATATATATTCCTGAGCTCCCTGCATGGCTAGCACTGTTGATTTATACAGAGCTGAATAACCACTAGGAGATAAAGGGTAATGTAGTATATCTGAACTAAATCACAATCCAGTATTTCTGATTCATTATTCCACTAAACTAATCTGAAGATATGTATATACAGTATATATAAGGAAAGCTGTGGTTTAGGCACACATTATATACTGACCTTATATTATACTCCTGCTTATATTATACTCCTGCTGTATTCCTCCTGTGAAATGGTAATAAACCAATAGCAAATGGTTCAGAAACAGAAGGATTCTCCTAGGCTGGTCCTGTATACAAAATAATACCACTACAGCTTCCCACTGTCCAAATGAAAGACTTCTGGGCTATTAGAAGCTCTAGAACAGATGTTGACAAGTCTCTTAGTATCACCCAAATTAATACGGAAAACATACAAGTGTTTCCTCCTTCCTATTTTGAGGTTTAGCATTCAGAAGCTATATAGTCTTAGTGAAACTTCCTTTTTACATGAACAGGAGTCCTCACTCATGATCATGCACATGTGTATATGCATGTGTGGTCCACTTGTAGCAGAACTTCCTTATAACCTCTTTGCTATTATATATTTATTTATTTAATGTTCAATCATTCTTATATATATTATACAAAAAACATTTTCATATATATATGTAAGAATAAGGAGTGCTTGCTGTGATGATTATGAGAATAGCAATAGATCAGTAACATGGATTTACTAGTTTAAGACGTTTCAACTATAATGCTGATGAAGACCTCCAGGTCGAAATGTCTTTTAATTAAACTATATAAATCGATGCATGTTGTTGCTGATGCGCTCAATAAGGCTATATGTATGTATATAACATCTACAGCATTAAAGGATTGGTAGAATATAATATTAAAAACGTTTTAGATTGGAACAGACATACGTAGCAGTATATTGGGCCAAGGATTCACAGAAGATCAAGATAAACAAAATACAAAGACTCCCAGGATCACTGATGAAGGGTGGAATTCCCAGAAACGGCTGTCTGACCCAGTGGAGAAGAAGATTAAAGGAGGGAAAAGAAGGAAGAAAAGACTCCTGTATCCTCATCCAAAGCTCTCTTCAAGTTTAGTTCCCCTATAGGCTCTTTTACAGAATAGGCATATAGCATGTAGGAAAATGGTATCTTAGATTTTTCATTGATATGTATATTAATGAATTGATTAGAGTTCAGTGAAGCTACCTATAATAGCTATTGGCACTTGCAAATTAATGGCTTGCTTCAGGCAGTAGGCCAAATGTACGTAGGTACGTAGCGTCAGGATTACTATGTAGCCGTATACATGTAGTTTTACAACCTAAAAATGTATTCCATGACTTAATAACAGTTTACAACAAAATCTACAATATTCAAAAAGGTAAATGGAATGACACCACCAATGCTAAAATGAAATTTGGAATCTTATAAAAGAAACAATTAGTATACAAGTCAGTAAATAAGCTAGTAATTTAAGATGACTGCTGACATGCTTAAACATACAATGGTATACATTTAAGGACTACTGGGTCTTGATCGTTTAGCTTTCGGTGCCTCTTCCCTTTCCTCATGTCTGTGAAGTATCTGTGCTTGTGAGATACTTTCTGAATGGGGATTACTGCCTTGGACTTGGTCTTGCTGTTGCATGTACTGCTGGTGTAGCTGCAGTATTTGCTGCACCATTTCAAGGGATTGCTGCCTCTTAAAAAGGTGGACACCTGTATCAGTGGGTACTTCGGACTTTTCTGCTTCCATAAGATGTTGATTTGGTGCATGGAAAGATGGCGGGACATCCAGGGAAGATGGCTGAGGCGTAACAAGAATAGGAGGTCCAAATTTTAAAGTTCCACTTCCACTAGATGTCTGTAGATTCTGAAAATTCAGTGGAAAAGTCAGCAAAGCCTCGCCAGCTGTAGCTGATGCTGATGGTACAGCATTTATATCTTGTAGAAGGCTTGCCAGGCCTGGTGTTGCAAGATTGATACCAGGGGTATTAACTGAATCTAGTGATATGGGAATAGTAAAATTTCCGGAAGAATCAAACTGCCCCTGTCCTGTATTGATAAGACTACTCAGTACTGAAGGTGAGAGCATGTTACTGGGAACATTTGGCTGTAAAAAGAACACAAATAAACATATTATCTGTCAACAAAATATTGTATACAGCAGTCAACAAATCAAAAAGATTTTAGAGTGACAGAATCAACAAGACTGGATAATCTCTAGTTATGTGTATAATTCTATTAGTGCCACTTTAATAACTGGGAACTATGGCTTCCAGAGACCCCTAACCTGACAAAACCAGAGAAATGAAGTACACAAAACCTTAAGTACACACAGGATACAGTGTAGACACTACTATATAGCAACACCTGTAAGGAATCATATATACGTACCTACGTATGATAAGCAAAAATCATCACTGAAAAGTATTATGCCAAATGTATGTATATACATAAGTACATATATGATACAAGTTAAATCAAAGAAACAAAGTTTATTACTGTAAAATGCATATTAATTACTGCCTGCAAGTTGTTCATATCATTATAATACAAGAATGTACAAAGGTTAAACTTGTATCAAACACGCATAAAAGGAACAGTAATGATGACAACCTTTCCTTGTCAGTATCATAGTAGTAGGGTACTATACAGATAAGACTGAGCTTAATCACAGTAACCCATTTTGTACATACATACGTAGGTAGGTACATATATAGTACAGTACAGATCAATGAAGGTAATAGTAAAAGATGGAATAAAAAGAAAAAGGAAAATACATGTATGTATTGACAATCAAGGCACATTAAATCATTACAATCTAGTCGAAGAAGGATAAACAAATCCAAGTATGTAGTATCTTAGGATAACTGTAAACTGCCATCACATTAAAGATACTATACAACTACTAATTAACTGGATTACCATTAAAAACTAATGCATTATTATCAGAGAATACATATGCATGCATGTTCGTAGATACATAAGTGGATATTCCTTAACCACAGATCCCTCTATAAACATTGAAAACAGCAAAGTGCTAACCAAACAACTATCATAGTTTAACCATTTCAGAATAAACTCACAAATTCATTATCGTCTTGGTCCATGTTAGGGGATTACAATGACTGTAAAGTACGTATGACCCAGCAGTGTACAATAATAACACAGCCTTACAGATTGGTGATCATTGCGATACCTGAGATTTTGGATTTCTGGTTTATTTGGCATACTGAATACACACAGTTCTATAGTAGTAAACTGACAGTATAAACAACTTTTACTGTTTTATTTTTATTTTCGGTGGTGGAGGGGAATATGATGTGGCTACGTATTTACAGTGTACCAAGAACATCATACAAATACCAGACAATTATCCTAAAGTCTGAAAAAGCACCATTTACTGTATACTAATTTGCATATGCAATTGTTACTGTAATGTCCTTTCATTATAACTCACTTCATGGCCATCTTAAACCAAGTACAGTAACATACCACATTACAAAGAAAATTGCACTCCTTAGCAATTATCATTATCAACCTTAGCTAATGTACACAATTATTTTACTTTCGATTATATCACCTGTGAAAAGATTCTAAGAAAGTGGATCTCTAACTTTACTGTATGTTTTAAAAACATATCTACAAAGGTTACTAATTGGGGTCTCAAGCTAAAATTGAGGAACAAGGTATGCATGGTAGTATACACTCATTCATCATGAAATCAAATATCAAATTATGAGACAACTTTCACTTTAAATATGACAAAGAAATCATGTAGGATAATGATCAATGTCAACACCATGGTGTAACAAAGGCCCTGCTGGTTGGGCAGTTTCTTACCCTAGGAGAGTATTCCTTCATTCCTGGAGTAACTACTGAGAGTTTCGGTCTCTTTTCAGTGCCTTCGTTCCCAATTTCAGCTAAAGCCTCACCAACAGTGCTTGGATTTGACCCAGAGCTCCTGAAGAAATATATTGAAATAGTTAACAGGAGCAACTGAAGGAAAGAATGTTACTATAAATTTATTTACTTTTGGGCTTCAGCTGAATTGAGCTTTATAGTACCACCGCCAGGAAGGTGTAACTTTAGTGCCGGGTTTTTGAATGCTTGCAGTCTAGGTGGAGTCTGGGTGATTGGTTTAGGGGGAGGCATGTGCACACCCAGGTCGGAGGGAACACTTTTGAAATTCTGACTTGCCTCACCTCCAGAAGACGAAGATGTAGAGCCTGAAGTACACGTAGATACATATGTGCATAACATCTACAATTTACCTAATCTCAAAGAACTGCTTAATGTACTGTAAGTACATATTATAAATCAACTTATAACTACGTATATATAGAAGATATGGTACACATCTAAACATATCTACAGAGTTTACTATAGGTATGTAATCTACATTACAGAGACTTGTGTGGCGAGTTTCAGACTCTAAGCAGGATAGTCACAGACAGACAGACAGTTAATTCATTAGAAAAGAAACTTGATTTGAAAGCTAGAGAAAGTGGGCACCAAGTGTTGACACCTGACAGAGTCAGTGTAGCATCACAAAAGGTCAAGCTTGGGAATATGTACTCAGATCAGCATGCCTCCTCCCTCAGAGGCATTTCTGGTGGACACATGGTAACAACCGCACAGTCACTGGACAGTCAACAGAGAATTATACTGTAGGTAATACGCTATGTGGTTATATGACGTCAACAGTTATAAAAAGTGTTCCGATCACTTTTCACTTTACAGGTAAAGATTAATGACTCATAGCATCACTTTTTAAATATACGTACTAGATTAGTATCAATACACTTACTAAATTAATATCAATATACGTATTGTACATACTATATCAACAGATGACACAGTAAAGTATGGAAATACCCAATTTCATTGTTTTGTTGCAAATTATCACTTTCTATCAGATAAAACTCACACAATGTACAATACCCCTTCACATATAATCACATTTAATCTAGCAACAACTATGTAACTACATACGTACGTATACCCATCAAGCATCAATTGAACAACTAGATGACCAGCTATAAAAATGAAAACTTTGTAGCATGAATTCATCACTAACCTTCACTACTAGATGGTGCTACTTTGGGTGAAGAAGAGGAAACAGGTACAGCCACGGGCATAGCCTGTGGGACACCAGTTGGATGCACTCCTACAGGACCAATTCCCTTGAGAAGAAATGAAGTACGTACATACGTATGAACTTCGACTGCACACAAGCACGTTTCTAATACATATGTATATACGTACATACTTGTAGGTTTAAGCAATTACACAGACTTACATAAATAGGAGATCTACATATTCCTTTAAGAATGAGATATACGTACGTACATATGTACGTATGTACGGACGTAATACACAGTAATTTGTACTCACCAAATGAGGTTTAACTTGTGGCATTTGGTAATGAGGTCTTGGTGGAAAGTCTACATCGTGTGCATTTATATACTAAACAGGCAGGAAAAGATTGATTTTTAAAATGAATATTTGTACATATACACAAACATTACAATCATACATACTTGCCTATCATACTAACGTATCAACATAACAATTCATATTTTATCAAAGAATTGCTTGGAATTTTTTGATAGCTGAACAAAAACTATATATCTATAAACGTACATATGCAATTACGTACATACACATGGATAAATACAAGGCCCAAAAAATTATTTAGCTTGAAGTGCATAAATTATGTGTACATAATACATAATACATATTTGTGATAAGTACGTACGTATGTATGTTTCTACTGTTATACTTAACTAACATTATCATCTCCATCTTCATCTGGTGATTGAGCAGATCCATGCTTATTGTTACGTTTAACTATGTCCTACACAAGGACAAGAAGTGAAATTATACACGTACAAATGTACAGAAATCTACTGTACACATGCAAAATATGGACAAATGAAGATCCCTTTCCTTCATGCAGTGCAGACTTGCGTAGTCACTGCAAAGGATGGTGCACGTACACATGCACATATATAGTATGGCTAATAGCAAACACACTTTCAGTGACTTTTGATATGGGATACTTAATTATTTAAATTATTACAAGAAACAGCAAAATATGGTTCCTACTACATTGGCATAATATTAGAAAAAGGTGACTGCTAGCATATCTACATAAGTGGGTACCATATCTACATAAGGGGTAGCATACCTACATAAGGGGTAGCATACCTACATAAGGGGTAGCATACCTACATAAGGGGTAGCATACCTACATAAGGGGTAGCATACCTACATAAGGGGTAGCATACCTACATAAGGGGTAGCATACCTACATAAGGGGTAGCATACCTACATAAGGGGTAGCATACCTACATAAGGGGTAGCATACCTACATAAGGGGTAGCATACCTACATAAGGGGTAGCATACCTACATAAGGGGTACCATACCTACATAAGGGGTAGCATACCTACATAAGGGGTAGCATACCTACATAAGGGGTAGCATACCTACATAAGGGGTAGCATACCTACATAAGGGGTACCATACCTACATAAGGGGTAGCATACCTACATAAGGGGTAGCATACCTACATAAGGGGTAGCATACCTACATAAGGGGTAGCATACCTACATAAGGGGTAGCATACCTACATAAGGGGTAGCATACCTACATAAGGGGTAGCATACCTACATAAGGGGTAGCATACCTACATAAGGGGTAGCATACCTACATAAGGGGTAGCATACCTACATAAGGGGTAGCATACCTACATAAGGGGTAGCATACCTACATAAGGGGTAGCATACCTACATAAGGGGTACCATACCTACATAAGGGGTAGCATACCTACATAAGGGGTAGCATACCTACATAAGGGGTAGCATACCTACATAAGGGGTAGCATACCTATATAAGGGGTAGCATACCTACATAAGGGGTACCATGTTTTAAAGAGTATTTACAGTATGTACATACATATGTACATACCTCGTGTACATCAGCATTGCTCTTGTTTTCATACGGTTCTTGGATTTCTGTGTATTTCATCAGTATTTCGTTGATATTTGAACTGCCATACTGATAAAGCTTTTGGTTACTTCCTATGATGATGACTGCAACATCCACTCCACACAAGATACTCAACTCATAAGCTTTCTTTAGCAATCCATGCTTTCGTTTACTGAATGTAATCTACACAATGAGATAAGAACAGCAGATAACTAGATATGTACGTACGTACGTATGTATTCCAAAAGACAATTCTTTAATAAGGATAAAATAGGGGACGTTAAGATCAAAAGTATATCTTAAGCTCAGATGTTTCATTAGTGGACTCTGGATATTATTAAATCAGATGAAAAGGAATTCCAGAGAGTGAGCAAGGTGGAATGATTCAAACCAGGGCCATCCTATGTACGTACGTATGTACATACGTAACATTATACCCATGGATATTTGATTACACATTTTCAATTTACACTCAGCTTCTCAGTGAAGCATCTCAAACATACATAATTACGTAGTGGAACATCTGTACGTACGTATGTACTTCATATTCATCCTCTTAACTGTAAGCATGTACACATATAGCTAGTAAGTAGTCATAAATCTTTGAAAACGCATGCAAGACCAAGCGGTTATACATTTCAAATACGTATCCTTGTCTCTCTATGCTAAATCTAGGACCCTTATTTACACTATTTTGGCGCCAAAAGTTAAATAAGGTGTTAACTGAGATACATGACACAAATACATATCTACGTATATTGCCCCACCACAATCTAACAACTTCTGTTGCCCCTATAAATACTTACGTACATACGTACATATAAACTTCAAGTCAGTGTCACTATGAGCCTGTCAATAGATAACTAGCAACGTACGTATGTACACACATACTTGTCTGCTCCTTTCCTCCGAGATTCTAGCAATGTCTATCTTCTTACGACCCATGTTTCAGAAAGCTAATGAACGAGACAAAGATAATCATTAAGCCAAAGAACAATGGGACACCAAGACACCATGCAATCTACGTACGTACGTACGTACTACATGCAGGGCTGCATATAGGGGGCATTCCCCCCTAGGACTGATTTTGCCCCCGACCCTAGACTTTTAGGAACCCCCAAAACTACTTTGACATCCTCATACCATTCCCCCTAAATTTTAAAAATTTCCATTTTGCCCCCTCTGGCCTGAAGTTCTGCATGCGGCCCTGAACATGTATGCATGAACAGCTTGTGGTTTCCTTATCAGCAGATAAGGGGTACAGCCAAAAGTGTGGCTGACCACTAATATGGAAAAATAGGGGAACTTTAAGATCAAAAACCAATCTTAAAGCATCAATATGATCATCGTTGAACTCTGGATATTACCCCTGGTTCCCATCAAGTGAACTTTGGTTCCTCCCATTAGCTCATTGCACTCCTCAGGAAACACACGAGTGAGCAGGGGTAATATCCAGAGTTTAATGATGATCATATCGATGCTTTAAGATTGGCTTTTGATCTTAAAGTTTTCCTATTTTTCCAACCAGACTACTAATTGCTCCATTCATTACTCTGGGTGTCTTATATAATGCCAGTCTCTCACAGGAGATAGTAAACTGGAACCACTCAAATGGTTGGCTCAAAGTACGTAAATGTGAAAAATGCTTAGCTAATGATCATCCGTAGGAAGGGAAGAGTAGAATGTCAGAGTCTGGTATTATGAAGCGTGCACACATTTAGGGTAGTATGCAGGGCACATCTGTAAATAAAATTGCGCAATGCCTATGAAAGCTTTAATATGCTGATGGATAATCACTGGATGATCCAGCGGTTGCCACTAAATAGGACTTTGGCCTCCCTACAACAAAGACTTCCTTTGGTTAGCTTGTGTTTATATGGCACTCCAGTGCAAGGTCTAGTACCTTTCTCACTACCTACAATATCGAGCAGAACTCTCTCTTCTCTGAGGGCGCTTCTATACCTAGAGCATCTTCTCCCATATTGGTGTTACAGAGGGTTCTGTTTCAATATTATATCGTAACTCTTCGGTCTAGATCTACTAGTGAAAATACTATTAGTCGGTAAAGGTTTATTGACACTGTGTATCAGTAGCGGGGTCATACTAAAAGCCCTGCGAGCAGTACAGCAGGGAAAGTAAATTGAAAGGGGTTTAGTACGAATCGTGAAATGAGTCAAAACAGACACACACGCCTCCTGCTCGCTCCACCGCAATTATATACCAAACCCTTACAATACCCGCTGCAAAAGCGACACAGGCTTTATAACCATTTCACAAACTATTTTTAGCCAATGACGAGACTTGACCGTGTAGCTATTTTTGAGACTATTTCAAATTAGTCTGAAAACTCACCAATAACTCTGAGGTTCTTTAAATATCCACAGAATATCAAAATGGCTTGAATATCACAATAGATAGAGGGCGAAAAGACGTTCCTTACACCGACAAAACCTTTAAAAATTGTTCAGATTTTGTAAACAGTTTTTTCCATATATGGAAGTGGAATCACGTGAGTCCACGTGTTCGGTTAATGACTTATTAGAATTTACTTGACAGGCAGTCTATAAGCGAAAGGTATGTATACCCTCAATCTTGAAGTTTACTTAGAGTCTTACTAATATTTATTCCTTTTTAGGTGTGTTTTTGCATTTAAAGACGAACCTCACTGTAACATTCCTTGTCATGGTTTGAGTATCTTGTATCGTTATATCTGTCTTCATCTTCCTGTGGACTTTCTTCTTGGGCACCAAGCCTAAGCGCACTGCCGTAACAGTCCCGGAAACAAGCAACGCAGAAGGTAAGTGTAACCTCAATACAGTGACGGGGTGCTATGGGTAGCTACTTATTAGTAACTATAAAGCCTTCAATGTACTCCTTGGCTGTCGTATACGTAAGTCTAGAAGTGTATATTTTATACAGTGTGGACATATGGGTTTATGGCAATAATTGGCCAAAGTACTAGTAGCAATTCTAATTAAAATGGCTACCAAAAATCACTTTACACAATTCAAGAATGACGAGTAAGGAACTATACATTTGCTGGAAGCCTATAGGCAATTCTAATTGCAAGCCAAATATAAATTCTCTTCCTTTGTCCTATTGGAGCCCAGACCATTGGATAATGCATGGTTCAGAGTACAAGAAACTGCTATTTAATTGTGGCTTCCTCGGTATGCAAATACACTTACATCAGTGAGCATCCCATCCCATGTTCCTCATCAACTTGAAGTAGCTGTTGTAGTTATTGATATTGTATTCATCAAACTTCTATCGGCAAGATTCATTCAGTTATATTACTTTGATACTACATGCAGTACTACAATATTATTCAAGTTTTACCAAAAGTATCCTTCTACTTAAGAAGTCAGGGTTCGATGATGGTTGACACGTCCTTATAGTTTAACTAGAAACTTAACAAAATATAGCTTCTATTGATTGTATAAAGGTTCATTGCTACGTTGTTTGTATGATAGATAGGTTATTGGGCTTTCAGTAGCAGCGTGAAACAATTAACTTATTTCAGGACGTATCGGTCCTATCTAGAATAGCTTCTATTCTCAAAAATTATTGTCAAAATCATGTAAAATATCTACACAACTAGTACAATTTTTATACCAATATCAGCAGCAGTCAGTGGTCTAAATTCTTCCATGAGCTACTAATACCATGATGCCTGTGGCTCTCATCAGTCTGAATACTGTTTAGACAGGTAGCTGGACACCTTCTAAATGTGTGTTTACCCCTTTGTGTTTTAGGATTGATACTAGTAAAGTGAAGTATGGAAACTGTCGAAAATGACAATTTCAAAGACAACCAAATTTTCAAAATTCTACGTCCAGCATGTGTGCAAGTAATGAAAGAGCCCAGTGTCGTCAGTTTGGAACAGCTGAAGGCTGCTCTTACCACTGTGGACTCAATACCTCCGGAAATGACTGAGTATATCTTGTTTCCAATTAAGGTAATACTACTGAGAAAGAGTAGACTCCTTAAAGAATCAGCGGCTTTGGAGAGGTTATTATCAGTACTCCAAGAACTGTTGAAGAGGAGTACAATAGCTTTCATTGAAACTTTTGAGCAATTGTTTGATTTTTTCTGTTCCGTGCTAGATCAAAAGGCATCCCAGGATGTGTTGTTGCATGAACACTTGATTGAGGTTATTCTTACATCTCTCTGCCATTTGCTCTGGAGATCCAATGATGAGCTGTGTCAGTCACTTTATGATCCGAAAGGTGTTCCAAGGCTTGGCCACTGCCTTTTCTCTGTAATGAGTGTATTGAACAAGCCACAGAGTAGAAATGTTAAATTGCTTTGCCTTAACATACTGATGGGATTGACATTATTTAGGATGTCAGTCGTAGACATAATACCAAAAGATCTTCCCAAAATAACAGATCAAGCTGGTCAAAATCACAGTGACGTAGGGCATCCTGAGAAAGTTGAATACCACAATATTCAGTCCTGCTTGCTTTCTAATTTGTCAACAGATACGTTTTTATCAACTATGTGTAGCATTTTACTAAGCAACAGGCATTTTGGGGTAGGCTCCCACTGTAGAGCCCTGGCAATCTTTTTCCCTGGCATTGTCACGTGTCTTGTAAAAGTTTTGTCAGGAAATTTAAGGACAGAATCTTTGGTGACTAGTGCTGTTCTTGCAGTTTTAAGTAGATTTATTTTGCTTGTATTACCAAGACAGTGGGACCCTGGCAACGACAAGCCTTTGCAGTGTGATTTTAAATCAAATGAATCAAATTTTGATGACCACTGGAAGTCTGTTGAAGCTAAAGAATGGCTAGAAAGCACTATGAAGAACATTGCTGCTTTGCTTCCCAAGGTTCTATCCCAGATGCTGCACTTACATTGGAGTGTTCGACTTTGTCTAGCAGTATTTTCATATTCTGTTACCCTCCATTCATGCCTTAGTGTAGACACATGTAAACTGCCGTGTTGTGAAAGCTTAATAGTGCTAACACAAGATGAGAGGCGGGAGATAGGCCATGTTAGTGAATTGGCAGTCCATTCCCTAGCTACTAAGTTTGCAGAAGCCGGTTTTAAACATCAGACAGACTTCACAACCTGGGTCATTAGGAATCTTCACAACCTTTGTAAAGGTTTTAAGGCGTACCTTCACGAAAGTGATACTGAAAAGGAGGCAGGCCTTAGATTGCTAGGTGGATATTTAAGTACCCTGGGGCCATCTTCTTCTGCTATCACAAACTCAACCGTACACCTTTCCAAGTTGCTGCTGGTGATTTTAGACATCCTCAAACTGACTGCGATTGGTTATGATGTCAGTGGAGTGAGCAGTGATCACGATAAAGAGACGAGCACATTTGTGGCTGAGAAACTGCAATTTGCCAATTTCCACAGCCAAAAAGTTGAAAAGGCAGCCTATATGGTATGTAGGTTGCTCGGCCAGTATTGCCCGTTGTTTCCCATCACAGATTTACTGTTTGACATACTAAAGTCGGTTGAGGGTTACAAGAACGAAACTATTCTAGTCATGAAACATATTCTGCTGGGTAGTAGAGATGCTGTTCCTCAAGTAGGCCGTTACACTGAACAGCAAAGATTGCAGGAACTGACCCAAGTGGCTACCCATATATTAGACATGTTCTTAGGGCCGGCTAGTCCTAGTACCACTAGCCAGACTGTTCAAGGAGGACAGTACTTGAGAACGAGTGCTGACCCAAGATCCTCCAAGTTAAGCTGTTTTCAAAGCAGCACAATCCATGCAGTTCTAATGCTAGATGTTGTGAACTGCCTGGTCCTTGCTCTAGGGCTCCAATTTCAACCTCTACTTCAGAATGCCCTGTACCCCTTGCTTCAGAAGTTAGGTGATCCTGATCCAGCAGTATCCAATATGGCTGCTGTTGTATTACACTCAATAGCCACCACCTTGAAGTATGGAACAGTTGAAGAATTACTGAAGCAAAATGTAGACTACATAGTGAATCTGTTGAGTGTGCAGGTAAAGTACACAAGTGAGTACCCAGAATCTGTAGTAGTGCTAGGGACGCTGCTTAAGAGAGGTGGCAAGGAAATGCTTACGTTTACAACTGGCTGCATAAGTAGAGTGTTAACCGCTCTGGATACCTGCCAACAAGATCAACTGGAGAGAATCTGGGCCGTCTTACTAGTAGCCTCAGAGGTTATAGCTGAGGATTGCGCTAACAATCAGTCTTCCTATTATCCGAAGAAGGAACCCACACCTAAATTCAAGGCTGATACATTGGAAATGGAATTAGCTGATTACTTCAATTCTACAGTTAAATCTTTAGCAAGAGAGGGAATGGCAGACACAGATCTACAGCAGACAGATAGGCTAGATAGTCCTCCTTATGCTGATGACTCCAAGACGCTCCCGACATCTCTTCAGGTTGCTACCAGTATTTTACCAAAGATCAAACATTTCATCACAATAGATTCACCTAAAGTCGTTGCCCTGGTCTTGAGGACTTGTGATCACTTGGTTTATGCTCTGCAGAATGAATCATCCATTCTCCTTCCGGAAGTCCACAAGCTTTGGCCAGCACTCTTAAGCATCATTGATCACCAAAATCCTGTATTGGTTGGTAAAGCAGTTGCATTACTGAGAACCATTACCGATTGTAGCAAAGATTTCCTGCATCAACGCCTTTCTTCCAGTGTTTGGGGTAAACTGAATGCTTTGCTAAGGTCCTCATCCTCATCTAGTTGCAGAGCTGGGAAAGCTTACTCACACACTCAGAAATGTAAGCTACAAATGTCTCTCTTAAAAAATTTACACCAAATATGCATTCAACTGAAGATGAATGAGAAGAATACAGAATTGCTCATAGAGGCTTGCATACCTTACCTCCACAAAGATCAGCTCGAGCTTTTACGTATGGAAGCCATAACTTCATTAAAGACTTTGTTCTCCGCTTATCCAGATTTAGTATGGCTCTATTTAATCCAGGTTTCTGATGTAAGGGCTCCAAAGCCTTTGCACACCTCATTAAAGGAAATGACATTTCCTGTAGCTAAAGACTACTTAATGTTTTCAGATTCAGTATCAGACATTTTAAAACCCTTTTACGGATGTTATCTCCCAGTTTAAAACATATCATTTTCAATTTTAATGTACGTATATAAATAATTTTTGATTTAACATTGTAATTTTTGTGAAAAACAGGATACTCAGAATACCATAGTTATTCAACTGGTAATAAATACAGCATATTGAGATGCCCGGATGTATATATGTATATTATATGCAGTTCTATTACATACATCTCACGACAACAGTGTATCACCCCCAATCAAAACTCTCCTGATTGGTTAGGTGTAATATACCTGAGTCTCCCAATCAAAACTCTCCTGATTGGTTAGGTGTAATATACCTGAGTCTCCCAATCCAAACTCTCCTGATTGGTTAGGTGTAATATACCTGAGTCTCCCAATCCAAACTCTCCTGATTGGTTAGGTGTAATATACCTGAGTCTCCCAATCAAAACTCTCCTGATTGGTTAGGTGTAATATACCTGAGTCTCCCAATCTAAACTCTCCTGATTGGTTAGGTGTAATATACCTGAGTCTCCCAATCCAAACTCTCCTGATTGGTTAGGTGTAATATACCTGAGTCTCCCAATCCAAACTCTCCTGATTGGTTAGGTGTAATATACCTGAGTCTCCCAATCAAAACTCTCCTGATTGGTTAGGTGTAATATCCAATCCTTTTCTACTTGCAGGTGCAGACAGAGAAGAATGTGTAAACCAAAAGAATAAGTAGAGCAGCATTTTATAACTATTTACTTGTACATTTTATTCAGCTCTGTTTATGAAGACTTTGATGTAAACCTATTTATTGGGAAATCAAAGTCTGATGTTTTGCAGTAGCTCTTAATACTCTTATTTAATAGAACTGGAGTTTTTTTGAACTGTATCAGAAAATTTCTTGGAAAAAATCAATTCTAATATTTGAGCATTCAATAATGCAATTAATTAGTTTTTCAATCCCAAGGGTCTTCAGGAACTGGGACTGACAAGCATGACTTAAGTCTGGGAGTGGCAAGCATGACTTCAGTGTCTTCTTCCATCACTGTCTCCAGAGTGTTCAAGGAGATCATTAAAGTGCTTGGAGGTAGGGTCTATGGAAGAAGTTATGATTGTCAGTGATCTTCACACTCATCTGGCGAAACATGTTTACCTATATAGCTAGCTTGTATGAAGAAAACAATGATCATATGACAGGCACGTGACTGATGTGTTGTAAAATGGCCGAACAATTTCTATACATATTGCAATAAATATGAATCTTTTGGATTCTGCCACCGTGAGGTCGATTTCAAGTACACAAGTAATAACAAGCGTTTATTCAGTCGTAAAAGAATTAGTTGAAAATTCTTTAGACGCATCAGCAAAATATATTCTTGTTAAGTTGGTAAGTAAAAAATGTCTTGGAGATGATTTGATGATTAAAAATAACTATGAATTTTGGTATACAGGAGAACTTCGGTATTAATAGGACAGAGATACAAGACGATGGGGTTGGTATTAAGAAGAGCGATGTAGCACTGGTAGCCTTGCCGCATTACACTTCTAAGATAAGTAGCACGGATGACCTTGGAAGGCTTCAGACGTACGGTTTCCGTGGCGAAGCGTTAGCATCGCTTGCAGCTGTGTCGCAGCTAACTTTGTGTACGTGCACGCGAGAAGACCAGTTTGGATCCAGTTACAGTTTTAACTGCCAAGGGGTAATTGTTAGCCAAAGAGTTTCCTCAATTGAAAAGGGGACCACAGTGATTGTGTCAGACCTCTTCAAGAATCTACCTGTGAGGAAACAGCAATACAAGAGTATCAAAAAATGTCGTGAGCAATTAAAGAAGATTGAGGAATTGCTGCTAGCATTCGGCCTTGCACATCCAGATGTGCGGTTTGTTCTCCGTCATAATGGTGCTCAGATTTGGCAAAAACCACAGAAGGAAGATTTAAAGTCAAGCTTGCCCCTAATATTCAGCTATGGGATGTCCCAAAAGTTGTCCTACTTTAGCTACGAAGGAGAATGTGATTTGGAGGAGGAGGAGGATGTAGCTGGAGTTGGAGAAGCTGAAGATGCCTTCTCATTTACCATATATGGTTATCTGTCTAAGCCTAAAGATGACCTGGCAATCACAACCAGAAGTACTATGGACAGAATGTTTCTCTTCATCAACAAGAGACCTGTTTATGTTAAACCTATAATGCAGGTAAGACCAATTTGCACTATTAATCAGTTTTGGATTTTGACTGTTTATAACCTGATTCTATTTTTAGACACTAAAGCATGTTTTTCACGAGTCATTTAGAGAAGTGAAGACTAATAGATGGCCAATAGGTTGTCTCTTCATAGACATCCCTACACAGAGGTTGGATGTGAACTTGGAGCCAAACAAAACAAACGTTTTCATTCAGAATATGGTCAGTATTGATATTCATAGCTATGCCTCCTCACATGCTCCGATTAAAACATTTTTCCATTATCGCACTGACATCTTCTCTTATTTGTTGTAATGTATCCCTGGGCAGTGAGCTCCCCAAGTTGATAGTGATATAATGGTGATAATTTCCTGATCCAGTTGCTACACTTTGTGCTGATGCATATAATGGTTCTTGTATGTAGTAGCTGGTGCACACACAAATAAACTGATTGTTTATTCTGTGATTTTTGAATTTATTAGCTGTTTCATCAGTGAACTGGTTACTTAATTGACCATACATCTGTCTGTCCACCATTGCTGATGCATGACTGTGTATGTGCACATTTGTAGGATATTCTAATTGCCAATATGAGTACAGCATTAAGCAAGTTCTTTGTTTCACATGAAAACAGTTCATCTGAAGGAGTCTTGTCTTCGGAAGAATGCCATTTTGAAGAGCTTTGTGATCAGATGCAAGTTTCATCTTGTGTAGTATTGCCTTACTATGTAAATGTACTACAAAGATGAGATTAGCTTTGCCGGTCTGTCATTTAGCACTTCTCAACTTGATGACACTGAAGTTTCTTTTGGTAATGTGGAGATGCAGTCACAACCATCGCTACAAGACCTACCTGCCACGTCTGTGGATAAAAACGGAGAGGATGTAGAATTACATGAGAGAGGAACATGCTCTCCAACTGCAGAAAGTTCCTCTAGTGATGAGAGCACAGACCTAGCCAAAAACAACACCTCATCTTCTCAAGGTATGTATAGCTCATGTTATAGATGACGTCAGCTTGGGTATAAACTGTTAATATATCCAGCAGATGATCCTGCTTTAAGATGGAGTATGGGACACGTGGACTTCGACCAGTCTGGTAAAGTTAGTCTATGCCGGCATCCATTATAGTATTGTATAATGCTTGTTTATATCTGTATTAATCAGACAATGCAGCCTGTAACTGTACTGAACCAGACACAGTCCAGACTTCCACTACTAGTAAGCACAACCCAAAGCCACGGATAGTACATGTACATGTCTACTGTGTATACATTTTACTTGTGCGAGAGGTACCTATTGTAGGAGGTATTGGAGATGAAGATAAATAAGTTGATGTTTTTCCTAGTTTACGTCTACCATTATTGGTGATTTATTAATTGATTTTTAAAGTATTACAAACAACTACAGTACTTGGGGCTTAAAGTGGTAATTGGAAACGATTTTGCCATAATGCTTTCCATGAAAAATCTAAGATACCATTTTCCTACATGCTATATGCCTATTCTGTAAAGGAGCCTATAGGGGAACTAAACCTGAAGAGAGCTTGGATGAAGATACAGGAGTCTTTTCTTCCTTCTTTTCCCTTCTTTCATCTTCTTCTCCACTGGGTCAGATAGCCGTTTCTGGGAATTCCACCCTTCATCAGTGATCCTGGGAGTCTTTGTCTTTTTCTTTATCTTGATCTTCTGTGAATCCATGTTACACATAGAAGTATATACGTAGTATATTAGATCATTCATCATAACATTAAAGGTGGCATGTATCAGACTAGGGAATCACAATAGTCACAATGTGTCTATATATCAGCTAACTACTAACTAACTTGTTTGCTGATGAAGACCTATACGGGTTGAAACGTCCTATTATCAATAATTTATGTTGCTGTTGCTCAATAATACCTCTGGATTAAATCAGCTAACTACATCCTTCATAGAGGTGTACCGACATTATATAGGGGGTAACCTACATGAGTTAAGGTATGGCGTTTGTACATGTATGTAGTATAACTGTTCTATCATTGCAATAATTAGCTATATACTTTACATTCTTGTATTTAGAATAATCATGATCAGTGTTCTAACACAACATCTTCCTCTAAAAGACAGGGCTCACCCTCAGAGGCTAACCTTTGTCAGCCAAAGAGAAAGAAACACTTGTCAACTGGAACCCACAAATTATCATCTTTGAAAGGAATGTTCCAAAAAATGGCCACCCTTGACAGGTCACTCGAGGAGCAGTATGAGAATGTTGAAGAATTGTATGTGGACGTGAATCAGATTGTATCTTGTATGAAGCATTTGGAGCAAAGGTCAGGCCCCATTCACAGCTCTTCATAAAATCTATCCAGTAGTTTTACACTTTGAATGGACTATATACGTAGTCCGTCACATATTCCAAATTCTTAGGAATTCTGAATGTTAAGGAAAGAAGGTATAAATTAACACGCATGACAAACAATAGAAAGGAAAATGTTATAAGTATGTGGAACTCAATTTACTGGCCTAATTTCTATACTGTGCAGCACTCCTGAAACTCATCACAAAGGGACTTCCTTGATAGGAGCAACAAGTACCCCAAGATTGTGGTTTGCCCTCATTGATAGCACGATTTGTGCTTCTAATCATCCCATTAGTAAAGATTCTGATACATCCAAATTGGATGATGTTTTTCTTAACAGTCATTTTGTTGAAGTACACAAACTTTAATATCTTGCATGTGCAATCCCAATTTTAAAATTATCAAATACATATATTCGTATGGACATATCCATGCCGATCTAGATCTATTATGAAATATTCTACTGTCTCTGATCATGCATCACCCACACACACATGCATTCTACAAACCCAACCCATGCATGGTAACACATAAAATGCTTATGTTATATAAACACTGTAGTAATAAATGAACAAATACGCACTTTTGTAACTATATGTGTACGTACAATCTGTGCTGACAGGTTGTTGCACTTTACAGTACAATACAGTTATGTTGTCAATGAATAATTATAAAACTTGTACTGTATAGTGTACTGTAGGGAAGAAATTTATAAAACAATCAAAATTAGTAAACCTATACAATGTACAGTGTCTTGAGCGCTGTCCTATAGCTCAGTCATAAAAGTTGCATTTTATATATCACTTACATACATATATACATATATACGTTTATATACATACATTTCATTTATTGGATACATGTACTTTTAACTTACCCACAAGGACAAATTGTGGTTTATATTAAGGCTTCCAACCCTTAGCCTACATATTTGTGTTGTCAAGGAGAGAATATCAGTGTATGAACACAGCTGGAGAAAGGTTTTCCTTTTAAAGAGAAGAGACAAGTGCAAAAGAACTATTTGGTCATGATATTCTTGTTTGTGATTATTCTCACTGTATCTACTACTACTACTGCACTCAAATCCAACCACCTAACAACTAGTAACAGAACTCAGGTTGTTCAAAAGGTGAGTAAAACATATATACAAAATTCTGTTAATATAATTTTTATAGTATTAATTATCATGTTTGTGTTTATGTACCTTTATAGAGAGCTGCAACAGTTCCATCTGCTACATGTGATGGATCCACTGAAGATGAACCTTTCTATAGCCTAACTACTCCTAACACTGTATGGATCTGTAAGAGCAGCAGATGGACTCCATTTAAGTGAGGAAGACAGTCAGCCTTATAATCACGTACTGCAAGTAGTATAATTAGTTTTTGTAAAGAGAAGTTTTTGAAGTGAAGTGAATTAAGAGAGATTTTTTTACCTTATAACTTTGTATAATGTATATATTTCTTATACACAAACACTCTGTACTCTCTTTTCTATTGTTACAGACTAGAGCCATCCATTGGGGACACTGCTGACTTTCCTGGTTCCTCTTGTAAAGATATTTTAGAATCTCACTCTTCAAACTGCTTCAGACCTGCCACTGATGGTCCCTACTGGGTGAGGGTGACTGATCAGTGCTCTGGGGTAGAACAGACCATGCAGGTAATGTCTGTAACTGATGACCTCATAAAGGGGTCACATGACACTTGTGTGTTGTAAGGAACAACCTTTTGTGGACCAATAGCTTAGAATTGTAAACTCATGTACTTGTGACATGTCATGCTACCACTTGCAGGTTCACTGTGACATGTCCACTTGTGGAGGAGGATGGTCACTAGTGTGGAAGCACAGTTACATGGAGGTACTGCCACTCACACAACAGATGTACTACTTCAGTGACACCTTCAGGTCCTGTCAGGATCTCACAGCTGGTTGGTGCAATGTGGATCGGAAAGGTCGCTTCAATGCTGAAGAAATGATGATAGCAGCCTATCACAACAATTATCTGGTATATGCTTACAGAGGTCGCTACAATTACAATATTGACCATGAGTGGAGTGGAGGAATACTACTTGACCCCAAAGTGTGTGTGGATCATTGTACAAGAAGCCCAAGTATTGGTGTTCCTCCAGCACCTAGTGATCATGGTGGAAGAGATATACGATTACTGGGTATTGCATTTGACAAGGTGTCCCCTTTAAGCTACAGAGACAATTGTGATACATTTCAAAGAAGCTTTGACAACCCAGCAGAATGTCGTTGGCATGATTGTGGTCTTCCAACAAGTATTTCCAGTCAGAAGTACAACACTCAAATGACAGTTGCTATCTATGTCCGTTAGCTGTCAGAGAAGGACATCAGAAGCAACCTTGAATTATTAGACGATTCTTGCAATTGCATACGTAGATATACGTATACTGTATGTACTATATATATGCCAATATTCAATATATAGTGTTGTTGTGTACGTAAATATTTATATAGTCAGCTATCTAGCCCAGTGGAGAAAACACTAGTATCCTCTCTCATTAGGTTGTTACTCTAAAGTAGATGTGGCATGTAAGTAAATGGTGTGCTAAATTAAAATACAAGAATCAAGGGACCAAGAATATATATATCACTTCCAATAATTGCCATCACATTCCTGAAAACTTACACAGAATATGTAATCAAAGAGACTCCAATAATACTCATTCTAAATCTGTCATATATATTCCTTTTCTTTCTCTAACACAACACCAACCAAATCAATCATTTCCTGAGATCCATAAGTTAGAGCCATGAGACAAAGCTTGTTAAATTCCTAAAGATAGTTAGAGTAGTGAAATTAGAAAAAGTGTCTCATAAAGTGATTACATTTGAATGCTTGCAAAATAGCTTAATGACACAGTGATAATAATTAACATTTTAGTATCATGTAGAGTATATATGTCTGATGATCAGGGGACAGTATTTATACTTTATACATACCCAAAACTAATTACACAAACAACCTTCTAGCTATAGAGAAAGTGGAGGCTACCGGTTAATAAGGATCCTAATACATTCCCTTGTATATCCAAGTCAATGAGATTCTCTTATTTATTTGATTAACATTAAAATAAGAACTGCATGGGACTGCAACAAAAGGTACTTCATGCTTACCTTGAGGAAGGAGGATTCCTTTTCAGGTAACTTGCATAAATACCTAACAAGCTTTGAGAAATCTCTCTACAAACACACACATACTTAGGATTACAAGATATTTGTCAATTATATTGTATATACGTATATGTACTACAGAATACCACATGTAACACTAATTCTGTAAGACCTAAGTGTACACTGTTTCAGTTTCCATTGTTCTGCTTCTGAGTGATAATGTCTCTGTTATACAGTCCAAAAATACACATGTGCTACGTATATAAACTGGTAGATTTGGTACACACTTGTATGACATTGTCTCCAGCCCACAAGAGATTTGGGGCCTTTTGAAAGCTTAGTGTTCAATGAGGTACAACTGGAAAGTCTTCATACTCTTTAGAGGTATATACGTATATCCTTCATTCCCAAATAGGCAATCTCTCCTAACCAAGGTATCTGCTGTCCTGGATGAAAAACTGATAAGAAGAGGTTAGAACATTTTGAGTTTTTACTTTCTGAGCCACTGTACATATACCAGTCCTCCCTGCAACAAGTAATTTACACAGAAGATTACATACCATTTCAGACTATATAGTGCATGCATGGTCGATGATGGCCAGAGCCTCGTTAGTGAACATGACATCTTTCACAGTCATCTTTTAAGTGAGATGTATGAATGGTACAATGATACCTAAGCAGTGACACAGCACTAATTTGGTTTCGATAAGCTTAGTTGCAGATGTTGCAGATTCACAGAGGAATACATTACGTATGTGGTGTCTATAATATATGTACATTTTACAGAATATAATATTGACTATAATTTAATATAAAATACACTTTAGTCAATACACTGTTAAGTAGTTGGGTTAAATGCAATTTTCAATTGTAGTACGTACGTATATGTATGTACGTATATACACATTAAAATTTGTATTTATAATAGTAACTTTTCAGAGAAGAGACGAGTGCAAAAGAGCTATTTAGAGATGATATTCCTGTTTTTCATTCTAGTGGAGCTTCTTACTGTATCTACTACTACTGCACTCAAATCCAACCACCTAACAACTAGTAATAGAACTCAGGTGGTTCACAAGGTGAGTAAAACACATTATTCAATATCAGTGTCTCTAAATTCGATTACTTCTATATATATATTTCCTAATTTAGGAGATGATCGTGAGTTTTATTTATACAGTATATAGCTATTATTTTCTGCATATTCATGTTTATCTATGTTCATAGAGAGCTGCAACAGTTCCATCTGCTACATGTGATGGATCCAATGAAGATGACCCTTTCTATAGCCCAACTACTCCTAACACTGTATGGATCTGTAAGAGCAGCAGATGGACTCCATTTAAGTGAGGAAGATAGAAATAAATACATACACAATATAGTAAAATTGATTGCACTAATTATATACAAGAAGGAAATCTTTTTATGGAGAGAGATGTTTAGTTGCTTTTTGTATCGTACTTGTTTATACAGTAGATGGAGATGTTACAACCCAATTTCAAACCTCAACCAGATTTAAAATGAAATTTGATCGATTACAAGCAGCCTATTAATAGCGTTAAAACATTCACATTAATGTAAACACTACAATCATGATAGAAAGGGATCTGTTATTTTAAAGCCAGCTTTAAAATATGCTCGGTCAGTGTAAATCTGGTCAACCTGTTTTAAAGCCGGTTGAGGTTTGAAATTGGGTCTACATGCATATCTTCCAAAAATACGTCCAAACTCTTTGTACTTTCTTTTCTATTGCTACAGACTTGAGCCATCCATTGGGGACACTGCTGACTTTCCTGGTTCCTCTTGTAAAGATATTTTAGAATCTCACTCTTCAAACTGTTTCAGACCTGCCACTGATGGTCCCTACTGGGTGAGGGTGACTGATCAGTGCTCTGAGGTAGAACAGACCATGCAGGTAATGTCTGTAACTGATGACCTCATAAAGGGGTCACATGACACTTGTGTGTTGTAAGGAACAATTAACCTTTTGTAGACCAATAGCTTAGAATTGTAAACTCATGCACTTGTGACATGTCATGCTACCACTTGCAGGTTCACTGTGACATGTCCACTTGTGGAGGAGGATGGTCACTAGTGTGGAAGCACAGTTACATGGAGGTACTGCCACTCACACAACAGATGTACTACTTCAGTGACACCTTCAGGTCCTGTCAGGATCTCACAGCTGGTTGGTGCAATGTGGATCGGAAAGGTCGCTTCAATGCTGAAGAAATGATGATAGCAGCCTACCACAACAATCATCTGGTGTATGCTTACAGAGGTCGCTACAATCACAACATTGACCATGAGTGGAGTGGAGGAATACTACTTGACCCCAAAGTGTGTGTGGATCATTGTCAACACCAATTAAAGTTGATGTTCCTCCAGCACCTAGTGATGCTGGAGCAAGAGATATACGGTTACTGGGTATTGCATTTGACAAGGTGTCCCCTTCTGACTACAGAGAAAACTGTGATACATTTCAAGTCAGCTTTGATAACCCAAGTGAATGTCGTTGGTATGATTGTGGTCTTCCAACAAGTATTTCCAGTCAGAAGCGCAATACTCAAATGACAGTTGCTATCTATGTCCGGTAGCTCTCAGAGAAGGACATGCATCAGCTATAGAAATGCATGATTCTGATGTATTAGAAGATTCATACACTCATAGATTTATATACGTACATACACACTATAGGTAACTAATACTATTATATGTGTGCATTATACATATAATACAATATTCAATATAGTGTTGTTGTGCATGTACATACATATATATGTTATATAGAAGACCAACTCAGTAGTGTTTTGGTAATTAAACTGCATAATATTTTGTATGACACTTAGGAGAAACTTGCTGAATCCTCATCCAAAACCTCTTACTAGATTTAGTTCTTTACTCTAAAGTAGATTTACAGCATGTAAGAAAAATGGTGTCTTAGATTATTCAAATAAAATAATCAAGGACCAAGAATATATATATCAATTTCCAATGATTGAATTATGTATGACAGATTTAAGATGAGTTTTATTGCAGTCTCTTTGTGTATTCTGTGTTAGTTTTCAGGAAAGTGATGGCTTTATCAAGTTGACTGAAGCCTCTGTGTTGAGCTGTGTAAGACTCCTTTTCCTTCTCTAACACAACACCAACCAAATCAATCATTTCCTGAGACCCATAAGTTAGAGCCATGAGATGAAGCTTGTTAAATTCCTAAAGGTTGTTAAAGTAGAGAAATTAGAAGAAGTGTCTTCATAAGGTGATATACATTTGAATGCTTACAAAATGCGTAGCTTGATGGCACAGTGATAATAATTAACACTTTAGTATTGGTAGCGTATGTCCCTCTGATGAACAGGGAACAGTGATTATACTTGATACATTACAAACCCAAACCTATGTAATTCCACAAACAACCATCCAGAGAAAGTGGTGGCTACCTGCAGCTGTTAATTTGTCAATTAATTTAAGGATACATTCTCATATAATTATTTATTTGATTAGCATTAGAATAACAATAGTTTAAGTAGAGAAATTAGAAGAAGTGTCTAATAAAGTGACATTAGAATGTCCACAAATACGTAGCTTGCATTTGATGTGATAATAATTAACACTTGCACCATGCATACATTAACTTCGTATACCAGTAATTGTACATTTAATACTGTAACTCTATCAAAAGAAGAGATATGAAGCTGCAACTTTGTGTCGGTGTTCCCAGACATGTATGGTAGGTTTCCAATGAGTTTTGCAAATTTTGATATCTACCCAAATTTGCCCTAGCCTATCTCTCACCATACATTAACTATACTATGCTAGTAATTGTACATTTAGTGCTCTAACTCTATCAATTGGAGAGACATGGGTATATGTATTGTATATCCCTCTGTTGAACAGGTAACATACCCAAAACTACATTTTTGCACAAACAACCATCCAGAGAAAGTGGAGTCTACCTGCAGCTGTTAATTTGTTAATTAATTTAAGGATGCATTCTCTTATAATTATTAATTTGATTAGCATTAGAATAACAACTAGGACTGCAACAAAAGATACTTTATACCTTGAGGAAGGAGGATTCCTTCTCTGGTAACTTGCGCAAATATCTAACAAGCTTTGTGAAATCTCCCTACAAACACACACGCATAGGTACAAATAGGATTACTAGATATTTGTCAATTACACTGTATATACATATATATATGTACTACAGAATACCACATGTATAACACTAATTCTGTAAGACGTAAGTGTACACTGGTTCAGTTTCCATTGTTCTGCTTCTGAGTGATAATGTCTCTGTTATAGAGTCCAAAAATACACATGAGCTACGTATATAAACTGGTAGATTTAGCACACACCTGTATGACATTGTCTCCAGCCCATGACAGATTTGAGGCATTCTGAAAACTTACTGTTCAAGGAGGTCCAACTGGAAAGTCTTCATACTCTTTAGAGGTATCCTTCATTCCCAAATATTCAATATCTCGTAACCAAGGTATTTGCTGTCCTGGATGAAAAACTGACAAGATGAGGTTAGAACCGCTGTACATACTGTACTTAAGTCCATACCAGTCCTCCCTACAACAGGTAATTTGCACAGAAGATTACATACCATTTCAAACTATATGCTGAATGCATGATCGATGATGACCAGAGCCTCGAGCTCATTAGTGAACATGATATCTTACACAGGAAGTGGGAGGGGTCTCTGATAGTCCACTTGATGTATGTACCATGATACCTAAAGCAGTGATACAGCACTAATTAGGTTGGCTTAGTTGCAGATGTTGCAGATTCACAGAGGAATGTGTGGTGTCTATAATATATGTACACTTTACACTTTACAAAATATAATTTTGATTATGATTTAATTTAAAACACACTTTAATAGATACACTGTTATGTAATTGGGTTCAATGCAATTTTCAATTGTAGCTTATGTACGTATATACACATTAAGGTTTATTTATTATAGTTTAACATTTTCTGAGAAGAGACGAGTGCCAAAATAGCTATTTGGAGATGATATTCCTGCTTGTCATTCTAGTACAGCTTCTCAATGTATCTACTACTACTGCACTCAAATTCAACCACCTAACAACTCGTAACAGAACTCAGGTTGTTCATAAGGTGAGTAAAACACATTATTCTATATCAGTGTCTCTAAATTAGATTACTTCTATAATAATATTTCCTGATTTAGGAGATGATAGTGAATTTAATTTAATAGTATGTAGCTATTATTTTCTTCATATTCATACCTTCATAGAGAGCTGCAAGTGTTCCATCTGCTACATGTGATGGATCCAATGAAGATGAACCTTTCTATAGTCCAACTACTCCTAACACTGTATGGATCTGTAAAAGCAGCAGATGGACTCCATTTAAGTGAGGAAGACAATCTGACTTAGAACTATATAATCACAGAAGTATAATAGTTAGTTTTTGTGAAGAGAGATGTTTTATTGTTACTGTACTTTTTGATAGCATGCATATATAGTTTAAATATGAATACCTTCTATATGTCCAAACTCTGTATCTTTTCTATTGCTATAGACTTGAGCCATCCATTGGGGACACTGCTGACTTTCCTGGTTCCTCTTGTAAAGATATTTTAGAATCTCACTCTTCAAACTGCTTCAGACCTGCCACTGATGGTCCCTACTGGGTGAGGGTGACCGATCAGTGCTCTGGGGTAGAACAGACCATGCAGGTAATTATAATGTCTGTAACTGATGTGCTGTAAGGAACAACCTTTTGTGGACCAATAGCTTATAGAATTGTAAACTCATGCACCTGTGACATGTCATGCTATATACCACTTGCAGGTTCACTGTGACATGTCCACTTGTGGAGGAGGATGGTCACTAGTGTGGAAGCACAGTTACATGGAGGTACTGCCACTCACACAACAGATGTACTACTTCAGTGACACCTTCAGGTCCTGTCAGGATCTCACAGCTGGTTGGTGCAATGTGGATCAAAAAGGTCGCTTCAATGCTGAGGAAATGATGATAGCAGCCTACCACAACAATCATCTGGTGTATGCTTACAGAGGTCGCTACAATCACAACATTGACCATGAGTGGAGTGGAGGAATACTACTGGACCCCAAAGTGTGTGTGGATCGTTGTACAAAGAGCTCGAGTGTTGGTGATCCCCCTGCACCTAGTGACAATGGTGCAAGTGATGTACAGTTACTGGGTATTGCATTTGATAAGGAGTCCCCTTCAAACTACAGAGACAATTGTGATACATTTCAAGTCAACTTTGACAACCCAGCAGATTGTCGTTGGCATGATTGTTTTCTTCCAACAAGTATTTCCAGTCAGAAGTACAATACTCAAATGACAGTTGCTATCTATGTCCGTTAGTTGTCAGAGAAGGACATCAGAAGTAACCTTGAATTATTAGAATGGTTATGCATAAATACATGTACTGTAACTAGCACACTTTATATAAACATACTTATACATTCTATATATGCAAAGAATAATGGCTACATGGAGATTGTGACATACTTTATGGCATTTTGTCATCTACACACAACACATACTGTATGTCTACATACATACACACAAGATATTTTAATGTGGTACTACAAAGACCTACTGTATGCATGTACATTAAGATAAGAAAGGATTATATAATATATATTATGTTCTAAGATCTAGATTTGCTTGCATAATATATAGTTTTGACACATATATCTGTAGTGTTTCAAATATGTATACAAAAATGGACTGTATCGGATTCATTTAAATGTTCCCTATTAATTAAGATTGGAAAGTATTATATGTTAATGCTTACATGTTATAAGGATTGCACGTACATGTCGTTGGCATGATTGCTATCTTCCAACAAGTATTTCCAGTCAGCATTCAAATGATCAAATGACAGTTGCTATCTATATATGTCTGTTAGCTGTCAGAGAAGGACATGCATCAGAAGTGATTTAATTTGAAGGTTCATGTGTGCGTACTGTATACGTATATATGTATAATAATTTAAGAACAGGAATTGAATATACATTTAACCCTATATGATCATGAGCATACCAAAGTATAATAAGGCCATGGTCAGTTTTACAGCTGAAGTGTATATACGTACATATGTGCTTGATAGTTGGATGCATTATGCATGACAGATATACGTAAATATACGTATGTAGTTCATTAAAATGTACGTATATATATATATATATATGTACGTACATGCAATTGTGTTATGTAGCTGTACCTTGACTAGGATAGACACATAATATCAGACTTGTAAGTAGAATAAATAAGCTATCACCAGGATAGAGTCAATGGGTTCCAACTGGATATACCATATAAATGCATCTCTCAGATTTACTCTATATATGTTACTCCATCATACATCGGAAGTAACAATATATGTATATACAACATATATGAACAGTACACAATAGGACAAACTTGCTAAATGTGTTCAAACTCATACATATGATCTACATGCATATACGTATATGATCTACATGCGGCTTCAATCAATACAATAAAAGATACCAAGAATACAGATGATATATGTGTAATTTTAATGAATTATATATGTTAACGTATGACAGATTTAGGATGAGTGTTATTGCAGTCTCTTTGTGTATTCTGTGTTAGTTTTCAGGAAAGTGATGGCTTTATCAAGTTGACTGAAGCCTCTGTGTTGAGCTGTGTAAGACTCCTTTTCCTTCTCAAACAAAACACCAATCAAATCACTCATTTCCTGAGATCATTAAAAATAGTTTCCTAACCCATGGCCATGTATTATGTACCACTTGAGCTAAACAAACTATACATCTCTGTAGACCTGTTATTTACTACTCTACCAATGAGATGATCATGCATATGCATGAGTATAAATAATATAGCCAGAGGAAATATGAAATGACTAGATGACTTACTTCCGGGACACCAGGTCATGCAAGCCATTGGTTTAGACATCATTGCTCTAGATCTACTACTGATCATGAGCTACAACTACTATACAGCAATGCTGCTTCACTTCTAGTATGTTCCCTCATTATGCATTCAAGTTAATTAGAATATGCCATTAATTAATTGTTCAGTATTAAAGTAATAACCAGCTGAAACTTTATGCGTGCCTTAAGGAAGGAGGATTCCTTCTAAGGTAACTTGATGTGTTTAATGGTATGGCCTAATTGAAAGGCTCTTCTACATACATTAGCAGGAAGCTCAGCAATACTATTCATGGAGTAAAGGGAGAGAGAGTGGGAAAATCTTGTGAAATCTCACTACAAGTATATATACACTGTGAAAGACCTACAGTGTAAGTGTATGTATACACTGGTTCAGTCTATATATACGTTGCTAAAATACACATGCTATGTATACGTACTGTACGTATATTTAAACTGATACATTTAGCACACACCTGTATGACATTGTCTCCAGCCCACAAGAGATTTGAGGCATTTTGAAAGCCTAAAGTGTTCGAGGAGGTCCAACTGGAAAGTCTTCATACTTTTTTTAGGTATCATTCATTCAAGCTCTCTAAAACAAAGCTGAAAAGTTGAGAGGTGAGAATAGAGTGTTTTTAGTTTCCTTCCACCTGTGAAATGTCATGCTACCATTTGCAAGTTCACTGTGACATGTCCACTTGTGGAGGAGGATGGTCACTAGTGTGGAAGCACAGTTACATGGAGGTACTGCCACTCACACAGCAGATACTATTTCTTCAACATTGAAGTGACCTTCCGATCCACATTTCATCAACCAGCTGTGAGATCCTGACAGACCCTGAAGGTGTCACTGAAATAGTACATTTGTTGTGTGAGTGGCAGTACCTCCATGTAACTGTGCTTCCACACTAGTGACCATCCTAACGTATCACTGAAATGATGATAGCAGCCTACCACAACAATCATCTAGTGTATGCTTATAGAGGTCGCTACAATCACAACATTGACTAATATAAACTTTTAAGAAATTTTATATTAGAAATTGGTGCTGTTTTAGCTTATAATCTCAAGCTCACTGTATGAGATATGTACAGCAGTCAAATGATGTAGTGTATTATAATAACGATAAGGAAATACATAAAATAGAGATAAACTTTAATTTGTGCAGATTTTGTTATCAGAACCATAAAGTCGTAGTATATGTACGTATAATATACTAGTACATACGTATGTACTGTATTTTAATGATGAAATAGCTTTTTAGTAATTTAAAATTAGTTACATCGAGTTATATAATTATTCTATAATACTAGAGGTAACAAAGCATAAAGTGTTAGTGCTTTTGTAATTTAATTATACCAAAAGGACACGTTGTGGTGTACTTTAAGGATATAATCTTTATAATTGTGTCAGAGAGAATAATCCGTTTACTGCTAAACCTTTTAGAGAGATACAAAAGAGCTATTTAGAGATGATATTCCTGTTTGTTATTCAAGTTGAGCTTCTCACTGTATCTACTACAACTGCACTCAAATCCAACTACCTAACAACTAATAACAGAACTCAGGTTGTTCACAAGGTGAGTATATAATATACAAAATTTTGCAATTGGTAATATGCTAATATAATTTCTTTCATTTTCTTCATATTAATGTTATGAACCTTAATAGAGAGCTGCAACAGTTCCATCTCAAACTGTACTCTTTTCTATTCCTACAGACTTGAGCCATCCATTGGGGACACTGCTGACTTTCCTGGTTCCTCTTGTAAAGATATTTTAGAATCTCACTCTTCAAACTGTTTCAGACCTGCCACTGATGGTCCCTACTGGGTGAGGGTGACTGATCAGTGCTCTGGGGTAGAACAGACCATGCAGGTAATGTCTGTAACTGATGACCTCATAAAGGGGTCACATGACACTTGTGTGATGTAAGGAACAACCTTTTGTTGACCAATAGCTTAGAATTGTAAACTCATGCACCTGTGACATGTCATGCTACCACTTGCAGGTTCACTGTGACATGTCCACTTGTGGAGGAGGATGGTCACTAGTGTGGAAGCACAGTTACATGGAGGTAGTGCCACTCACACAACAGATGTACTACTTCAGTGACACATTCAGGTCCTGTCAGGATCTCACAGCCAGTTGGTGCAATGTGGATCGGAAAGGTCGCTTCAATGCTGAAGAAATGATGATAGCAGCCTACCACAACAATCATCTGGTGTATGCTTACAGAGGTCGCTAGCATATATATTAATACATTCTATATATGCAAAGAATAATGGCTACAGAGTGATCATGGCATACTCTATGGGATTTTGTCATCTGCACACAACACATACTGTACGTCTACATACATACACACCAGATATTATAATGTGGTATTACAATGACCTACTGTATACATGTATATACATTAAGTTTCATCAAAATTTCAAAAACTCCTTCGATATGCTCTATAGATATCTGTGAATGCTGACACAAAGAGTTAGCTTCATATCTCTCCATTTGATAGAGTGACATGACAACCCTCAATGTATATACATTAAATTCTGGTATACCAAGTTAATGTATGGTGAGAGATAGGGCAAATTTTAAGTTTCATCAAAATTTCAAAAACCCATTGGACATGCTCTATAGGATGTCTGTGAATGCTGACAGAAAGATTTAGCTTCCATTTGATAGAGTTACAGAACTACAGTTAATGTACTGTTTTGTTAGAGAAAATTGCGTAATACTATATATGGCCAAACGTTAGAAGATATAATATTATAATAAAGACAAAATTCCATACTATATCTGAAAATCTAGAATACTTTCCAATTTTTTATACATAGGGATATGCACTCTGTAGTACTTGATTGTTATTGAAGTACTATCTATCCATATATTTTATATGGATCTCGTTAAAGTGAAATTTCGTCAACCAACAGCCAACGAAACTCCAAAGAAAAAAAGTTGGACCATACCGAACGCTACCATCCACGATGCTCATAGGCTGGGATCGGTGGTAACGTTCAATCGAATCTGCCGAAACAAATTACTGCTGAGTTGAGCATTGGGTGTCACTTGCGTGAGAAGAACCAGCTCTTCTCGATATGGCCGACTCATATGAATCCTTAAAGATATCAGATGCCAATCCCACATTACGTGGAACCCCCCCGAAATCCGGATTATTGGTGAGCACGTCTCTATGGCACCAACCGATTAGGAGACAGCTTCAGAGTCTAAGCGCTACCAACCTCTATGGGAACCGCAACCACCATAGAGATGTGTCCAGGTAGGCCTACTATATAAGGTTTTTTGCTTCTATTTATATGAAGTTTTGTCCAAAGAAAACGGTTGTGGCTGGGACCTTTTTTAATATATTTCTCGTTATTTCCAGATCAGTGAATTGTTTCAAGCAAGTTCAAAGACATAGGCAGTATTAGTGGTTCACCTGAAAACTGGGAAAAGCGAAACAATCCTGTAAGTGTCTTGATGGGCCGAGGAGAACGACTTTTCTGATCCCAAATATTTTCGAGAAATCGTCAATTTATTCCACTCTAATTCCAGACCAGTGAATCTTTCCAAGCAATTGTACACGCATACGCAGTATTTCCAATACATCTCAACACTGTGGCAAATGGATAAAAGCCTGTATGTGTCTTGGTGGAAGGAGGAGAACGACTTTTCATGATACAGAAAACTGGATATAGTGAGAGGTCCGATATTTATCGCCTGCACGATATTAATGTCTATGATCGATATTTCAACTAGGCCGGTTTTGTTAGATGTCTGTGAATGCTGACACAAATATTTAGCTTCATATCTCTCCATTTGATAGAGTGACAGCCCTCAATGTACATTAAATTCTGGTATTCAAAGTTAATGTATTGCGAGAGATAGGGCAAATTTTAAGATAAGAAAGGATTATATAATATATATTATGTTCTAAGATCTAGACTTGCTTGCATAATATATAGTTATCACACATATATCTGTAGTGTTTCAAATTTGTATACAAAAATGGATGCATTTTCTGTATATCGGATATGGATTTAAATGTTTGCTAAAATATTATATATATGTATGTATATTATGTATTATGTATATGTATTATGTATTATGTATTATGTATATGTTATGTATATAGTGTACATGTTTATGTATATCAAGCCTCCAAGGGCAGCTCATAATTACTTGCTATACTTCTATATAGATCATCATTTATATAAATGTTATTTCCATCAGTAGGTCTAGGACAGGCAATTGATTGCTGTATATCAAATATAGGCTTTTTATATATCATAGCTAATAACCTCACAAGGAGATTATAGATGACACTTGTGTGTTGTAAAACAGTAACCTTTTAGACCAGTATATATACGTAGATTACAACTCTAAGACATGCCACTTTTGATACATGTAATTGTATGCAATATACTTAATGTACCTAAAGAGGGAGCTATTTATAAGACTATTGCATTTTAATGGTTAATCGACCACTTTGTAACTTTCCTTTTAATTAGGACACATTATCAATGCAATCTATTTTAAGGCTTCAGGCTATTATGCTTACATACATGTATTCATACTAGTAAGTAAAGAATACGTATATACACTGGAGGACTTACTAAAGGAAAAGAATAACAATCACAAAAGAGCTATTCCTGTTTGTTATTCTAGTGGAGCTTCTTACTGTATCTACTACTACTGCACTCAAATTCAACCACCTAACAACTACGTAGTAACAGAACTCAGGTTGTTCATAAGGTGAGTAAATATAAAATTTTTGTTCACGCTTTGTTTACACAGCTAGACTACTATTTTCTTCATGTTCATATTTATATACCTTGACAGCGAGCTGCAACAGTTCCATCTGCCACATGTACATGTGATGGATCCAATGAAGATGAATCTTTCTATAGCCCAACTACTCCTAACACTGTATGGATCTGTAAGAGCAGCAGATGGACTCCATTTAAGTGAGGAAGATAGAACTAAATACATACATACACAATAGTGTAAAATTGATTTCACTTATTATAGTGAAATCTTTATGTGGAGAGATGTTTAGTTACTTTTTTTGTAGTGTATTTGTTTATAGATGTTACAACCCACTTTCAAACCTCAACTGGATTAAAATGGAATATGACCGATTACAAACATGCAGCCTGTTGGTGTTAAACAATCACATTAATGTAAACACTATAATCATGATAGAAAGGGATCCTTTGTTTTAAAGCCAGCTTTAAAATATGCTCGGTCAGGGTAAATCCATGGCCAGTCAACCCGTTTTAAAGCTGGTTGAGGTTTGAAATTGGGTCTACATGCATATCTTCCATAAATACTTCCAAACTCTCTGTACTCTCTTTTCTATTGCTACAGACTTGAGCCTTCCATTGGGGACACTGCTGACTTTCCTGGTTCTTCTTGTAAAGATATTTTAGAATCTCACTCTTCAAACTGCTTCAGACCTGCCACTGATGGTCCCTACTGGGTGAGGGTGACTGATCAGTGCTCTGGGGTAGAACAGACCATGCAGGTAATGTCTGTAACTGATGACCCCATAAAGGGATCACATGACACTTGTGTGTTGTAAGGAACAGCCTTTTGTGGACCAATAGCTTAGAATTGTAAACTCATGCACTTGTGACATGTCATGCTACCACTTGCAGGTTCACTGTGACATGTCCACTTGTGGAGGAGGATGGTCACTAGTGTGGAAGCACAGTTACATGGAGGTACTGCCACTCACACAACAGATGTACTACTTCAGTGACACATTCAGGTCCTGTCAGGATCTCACAGCCGGTTGGTGCAATGTGGATCGGAAAGGTCGCTTCAATGCTGAAGAAATGATGATAGCAGCCTATCACAACAATCATCTGGTGTATGCTTACAGAGGTCGCTACAATCACAATATTGACCATGAGTGGAGTGGAGGAATACTACTTGACCCTAAAGTGTGTGGATCATTGTACAAAGAGCTCGAGTGTTGGTGATCCCTCTGCACCTAGTGACAATAGAGCAAGTGATATACGATTACTGGGTATAGCATTTGACAAGGAGTCCCCTTTAAACTACAGAGATAACTGTGATACATTTCAAGGAAGCTTTGATAACCCAAGTGAATGTCGTTGGTGGGATTGTTATCTTCCAACAAGTATTTCTAGTCAGAAGTACAGCACTCAAATGACAGTTGCTATCTACATCCGTTAGCTGTCAGAGAATGGTATACATCAAAAAAAGCAAAATCTTGACTTATTAAAAGGTTCATGTGTATGTGCATATATGTATTGTATAGGTAGCCTAAAATGGATTTGAATGGAAATGATATATAAGTTAATATACATTACTAGTGGTTGCATGGGGCTTGTGACACACATTTTGGGATCATTTCATCTACACATTCTATAATGATCATGAGGCACCTATACAATGCAAATTAATGGTATTTCAACCAATGCATGTCAAATTGGTCATTTCATATAGTTTCAATGTATTATTAGCAGGACCAAATGAGTAATAAGTATATAAATTTAACCATTTGGGCATGTCAAATTATATCTTTGTATATTTAAATATACAGTACATAGCTCAAGACATCATTGCTTTGCTACAACTACTACAGCAATGCTACTTTACTAGTTCCCTCATTCTGCATTAATTGCAAGTCAATCAGAATAATTAATTGATCAGCATTGAGGTAATAACGAGCCGAACCTTCATGCTTACCTTGAGGAAGGAGGATTGCTTCTCAGGAAATTTGCGTGACTACCTAACAAGCTTTGTAAAATCTCCCTACACGCATATACGTATGATGTGTTCTTTATATGTACAGAAGAGAACATGTAACACTATGAAAGACCTAAGTGTACGTATACACTGGTTCAGTCTATATGATGCTAAAATACGTACGTATACACGTGTACTACAAACTAGTACATTTAACACACACCTGTATGACATTGTCTCCAGCCCACAAGAGATTTGAGGCATTCTAAAAGCCTATAGCGTTCAAGGAGGTCCAACTGGAAAATCTTCATACTTCTGTTAGGTATCATTCAATCAAGCTCTCTAAAACAAATCTGACAAAGTGAGAGGTGAAAATAGAGTGTTTTTAGTTTTTTTCTTTCTGAGCCACTGTACATAAGGGCGGCGCCATAGCTCCCCTGCAACAAGTAATTTCCATATAAACATTGTTATGCAGATTTTGTTATCAAAAACAGCAGCCCTTAAAATGTAGAACCTATATTATGTTAGTTAGTGAAAAGCATCATGCCTAAGTTTCTTCTACAGTTCATGTGTATGTGCATATGCATGTTTTGCATAGGATAGCCTATATAAAAATTGGATTTCATGGATATGATATACGTATACACAAGTTTTTATATATTGTAGTGGCTGCATGGGGTTTGTGATATGACACACATTTTGTGATCGCTTAATACAAATCTTGTGAAATCTCCCTACAAGCATATACACTGTGTACTGTATATATAGGTCTATATGTACGTATATACTAAGGAATGTATAAAACACTATATGAAATTAAGACCTAAGTGTACGTATACACTGATTCAGTCAATACGATGCTAAAAATGCTCAATCCTATAGACTGTTAGATTTAGCACACACCTGTATGACATTGTCTCCAGCCCATGACAGATTTGAGGCATTCTGAAAACTTAGTGTTCGAGGAGGTCCAACTAGAATTCGAAAGTCTTCATACTCTTTAGAGGTATATCCTTCATTCAAGCTCTCTAAAACAAAGCTGACAAGGTGAGAGGTAAGAATAGTGTTTTTAGCTTTTTCTTTCTGAACCACTGTAAATAAGTGCGGATATAGCTCCCCTGCAACAGGTAATTTCCATATAAAAATTGTTATGATGATTTTGTTATCATAAACAGTAATGTAGAACCAATATTATGTTAGTTAGTGAAAAGCATCATGCTTAAGGTTCTTTTTTCTACAATTCAAATTTCAATGATTTTGTGAAGACATAATATGTACATACAAACATATGTAAAAAGCAATAGATAAGCAACTTCAATAACTGTACTATATACAGTGGAATCTCATTATAGTGAAGCTCAAATGGGACCAAAAGTTCCTTATATCGTATATTGAATGTACGTGGCTAGCAAAGTATACTTCACTGTACTTAGACATTCACTATAAGCGATTTCGTTATAATGAGATTCTACTGTATGTAGTTTATCATGCAAAATTTACATTAGCACTCAAATTGGCTTTGCCAAGCATGATTCTCTGTTTACACTTGACATAAGTTGGTTTAAGTCTGCATTCTCTTTACATACTTTGTTGCTAAGGAGAGAGTATCAGTTTTATATAGCTGGAGAAAGTTAATAATTTTAAGAGAAGAAACGACTGCAAGGAACTACGTACATTGAACATGATATATCTGCTTGTCATTCTAGTGGAGCTTCTCACTGTATCTACTACTACTGCACTCAAATCCAACCACCTAACAACTAGTAACAGAACTCAGGTTGTTCATAAGGTGAGTACAATATATATAAAGTAAAATGTACAAACTTTTGTTAATATAATATATATAAATAATTTTTAAATAATGTTCATGTTTATATACATACTTCATAGAGAGCTGCAACAGTTCCATCTGCCACGTGTGATGGATCCAATGAAGATGAACCTTTCTATAGCCCAACTACTCCTAACACTGTATGGATCTGTAAGAGCAGCAGATGGACTCCATTTAAGTGAGGAAGAGAGTCAGTCTTAGAACTAATTACATACTCAAGTAGTATTAGGAGTCAGTGAAATTGAAGTCTTTAGGTGGAGAGAGATGTTTAGTTACTTTTTGGTAGCGTACTTACATTTATAATGAATATCCTCCTTATGTCCAAACTCTGTACTCTCTTTTCTATTGCTACAGACTTGAGCCATCCATTGGGGACACTGCTGACTTTCCTGGTTCCTCTTGTAAAGATATTTTAGAATCTCACTCTTCAAACTGCTTCAGACCTGCCACTGATGGTCCCTACTGGGTGAGGGTGACTGATCAGTGCTCTGGGGTAGAACAGACCATGCAGGTAATGTCTGTAACTGATGACCTCATAAAGGGGTCACATGACAGTTGTGTGTTGTAAGGAACAACCTTTTGTGGACCAATAGCTTAGAATTGTAAATTTATACACTTGTGACATGTCATGCTACCACTTGCAGGTTCACTGTGACATGTCCACTTGTGGAGCAGGATGGTCACTAGTGTGGAAGCACAGTTACATGGAGGTACTGCCACTCACACAACAGATGTACTACTTCAGTGACACCTTCAGGTCCTGTCAGGATCTCACAGCCGGTTGGTGCAATGTGGATCGGAAAGGTCGCTTCAATGCTGAAGAAATGATGATAGCAGCTTACCACAACAATCATCTGGTGTATGCTTACAGAGGTCGATACAATCACAACATTGACCATGAGTGGAGTGGAGGAATACTACTTGACCCCAAAATGTGTGTGGATCATTGTGCAAAGAGCCCGAATCCTGGTGTTATTCCTGCGCCAAGTGCAAATGATGTACAGTTACTGGGTATTGCATTTGACAAGAAGACCCCTACAAACTACAGAGACAACTGTGATACATTCAGTAGAAGTTTTGACAACCCAAGAGAATGTCGTTGGCATGATTGTCATTCTTCAAGTGAACTGCGCGACACTCAAATGACAATTGCTATCTATGTCCGTTAGAGAAGCACATCAATAGTGACTCTTAACTTAATATATAGCTCATATATGCTTCTAGAGACTAATGTCTGAACATATATAATATAATATTCATATAGTGTTGCATCAATATAAACTACACATTATATCAATGAATTCAATGAGTATTTAGATTTAGCACACACCTGTATGACATTGTCTCCAGCCCATGACAGATTTGAGACATTTTGAAAAACTTAGTGTTTGAGGAGGTCCAACTGGAAAGTCTTCATACTTTTAAGAGGCATCCTTCATTCCCAAATAGTCAATATCTCCTAACCAAGGTATCTGCTGTCCTGGATGAAAACTGACAAGATGAGGTTAGAGGGTTTTGAGTTTTTTCCTTCTGAGCCACTATACTTAAGTAATTTACATATATTAAATAATTGTTATGCGAATTTTGTTATATATCAAAAATAAACTGTTGGACTAAAACTATGTTAGTTAGTGAAAAGCATTTCGAATTTCTTTCTTCTACAGTTCAGATTTTAATCCTTTTGTGATAACATATACTGTATATACTGTATATACACACGTACATACAAATATCTGTACAAAGCAATAAATATATAAGCAACCTCAAAAACTATTATTCAAATTATAACAGATGGTGTATGCTTACAGAGGTCGCTACAATCACAACATTGACCATGAGTGGAGTGGAGGAATACTGCTTGACCCTAAAGTGTGTGTGGATCATTGTCAATATCACATACGTTGCTGTTCCTCCAGCACCAAGTGATAATAGAGCAAGAGATATATGGCTACTGTGTATCGCATTTGACAAGGTGCATGTCTACCTCAAACTACAGAGGAAACTTTGATACATTCTGGATCCGCTTTGACAACCTAGAAGAATGTTGTTTGCACAATTGTTTCTGGCGTATGCCTACAGAGGTTGCTACAATCACAACATTGAACATGAGTGGAGTGGAGGAATACTACTGGACCCCAAAGTGTGTGTGGATCATTGTGCATACACCCCAAGTGTTGGTGTTCCTCCAGCACCTATATAGTTCACATGCTGGAAGTGATATACGATTACTGGGTATTAAATTGCATTTGATAAGGTGTCCCCTTAAGACTACAGAACAAACTGTGATACATTTAAAGGAAGCTTTGTCAACCCAGGAGATTGTCATTGGCATGATTATCATCTTCCAACAAGTATTTCCAGTCAGAAGTACAACACTCAAATAATAGTTGCTATTTATCTCCGTTAGCTGTCAGAGAAGGACATGCATCAGGAGTGATATTTGACCTATTATAAGGCTCATGTGTGCATGTATTGCATAGGTAACTAATCCATTACAGTGTTGTGTTTATATATAGAAAAGATAGCTATATATAATTAATATACGTTACAATTTGGATTCATTGAGACTAATTAACTACATATATAAAATGGATTTGATGTACGTAAGTTAATATGCATTAGTAGTGGCTGCATGGGACTTGTGACACACTTTTGGACAGTGTCATCTATATACACATTTTAGAATGATCTTGTAATGCAAATAAGGAATTCGTGCTGTTTTACATATTCAGCTTATTACTTCAACCTCACTGTATGAGAAATGTACAACAGTCATATGATGTAGTGTATATATATATCTGTATAAAATCCCTTGAGGAAATATATTTATAGATATGCATAAAAGTTCAATTTTGCACATTTCATTATCAGAAAACCATATGGTGTTTGTACATATATGTACATAGTAAGTGCTGTATATAGTTTAATGATGAAGTGGATTTTTAATAAAATTACTTATATCAAGTTATACTACAATGCTATAGGCAGCAAAGCGTAAAAGTGTTAGTGCTTTTTTAACTTAATTACCAAAGGACACATTGTGGTGTATATTAAGGGTACAATCTTTATAATTGTGAGGGAGAGAGCAATCAGTATACTGCTAAAACGTTTAACATTTTAAAAGAAGAGACAGCTGCAAAAGACCTATTTGGACATGATATTCCTGCTTGTTATTCTAGTGGAGCTTCTCACTGTATCTACTAGTACTGCACTCAAATCCAACCACCTAACAACTAGTAACAGAACTCAGGTTGTTCACAAGGTGAGTATAATATAAAGTAAAGGTGAGTATAATATAAAGTAAAATGTACAAAATTTTGTTAATATAATATAATATAAATAGTTTATTTTCTTCATGTTCATGTTTATATACGTACTTCATATATAGAGAGTTGCAACGGTTCCATCTGCCACATGCAATGGATCCAATGAAGATGAACCTTTCTATAGCCCAACTACTCCTAACACTGTATGGATCTGTAAGAGCAGCAGATGGACTCCATTTAAGTGAGGAAGACAGTCAGTCTTAGAACTAATTGCTTATGCAAGTTGTATTAGGAGTCAGTGAAGTATTTGAAGTGAAGTCTTTTGTGAATTAAGAGAGATTTATATACTTCTTGGTAGCATATAATGTATGCCCAAACTGAAGTTGAAATCTTTTGAGAGAAGTTTAGTTACTTTTTGGTTGTGTATACACGTATACGTATATATATTTAAACATCTATACATGTATGTACAAATTCTGTATCTATTGCTACAGAATTGAGCCATCCATTGGGGACACTGCTGACTTTCCTGGTTCCTCTTGTAAAGATATTTTAGAATCTCACTCTTCAAACTGCTTCAGACCTGCCACTGATGGTCCCTACTGGGTGAGGGTGACTGATCAGTGCTCTGAGGTAGAACAGACCATGCAGGTAATGTCTGTAACTGATGACCTCATAAAGGGATCACATGACACTTGTGTGTTGTAAGGAACAACCTTTTGTGGACCAATATCTTAGAATTGTAAACTCATGCACTTGTGACATGTCATGCTACCACTTGCAGGTTCACTGTGACATGTCCACTTGTGGAGGAGGATGGTCACTAGTGTGGAAGCACAGTTACATGGAGGTACTGCCACTCACACAACAGATGTACTACTTCAGTGACACCTTCAGGTCCTGTCAGGATATCACAGCTGGTTGGTGCAATGTGGATCGGAAAGGTCGCTTCAATGCTGAAGAAATGATGATAGCAGCCTACCACAACAATCATCTGGTGTATGCTTACAGAGGTCGCTACAATCACAACATTGACCATGAGTGGAGTGGAGGAATACTACTTGACCCCAAAGTGTGTGTGGATCGTTGTCAACAACACGTTGGTGTTCCTCAAGCACCTAGTTATCTAAATGATGATATACGATTACTGGGTATTGCATTTGACAAGAAGACCCCTACAGACTACAGAGCAAACTGTGATACATTTAAAATCAGCTTTGACAACCCAATAGATTGTCGTTGGCATGATTGTTATCTTCCAACAAGTATTTCTAGTGAAAAGCGCAATACTCAAATGACAGTTGCTATCTATGTCCGTTAGCTCTCAGAGAAGGACATCAGAATTTATTGAAGATGCATGAATGCATGTTCATAATAATGTAGGCAACTAATTCTTATTATGCAGAATTCATAAAAAATTATGTACTAGCAGTACATGACTCTTATATATAGTTAACACATGCCTTTATTATACTGATCATATATACTTCCCATACAGTATTAGTTCAAACATGCAATTCAAAAGTTATTTCATCAGTGTATAATACATGTATTTCAGGACAGCTAGACAGATATGATATGATCATGATCATATCTGCACATGCTGTGGTATTAACCACATAAGACCCATTGTATAAGAAGGCTAGCTCTTTAAATGCATGAGACCCATTGTATAAGAAGCCTAGCTCTTTAACCGCATGCTGAGACCCATTGTATAAGAAGGCTAGCTCTTTAACCGCATGCTGAGACCCATTTTAAGAAGGCTATATAGCTCTTTAACTGCATGAGATCCATTGTCAAACTAATTAATGACATATATAGAGTGCTGTTCTATAGTTGAAAAATATTTTCTTGAAAAACCATAAAAGTTGTATTTTATCACTTATATGATGTACGTATGTACGTAATGTACGTACGCATGCGGTTAAAGAGCTAGCCTTCTTATATAATGGGTCTCATGCATGTGGTTAAAGAGCTAGCCTTCTTATATAATAGGTCTCATGCATGTGGTTAAAGAGCTAGCCTTCTTATATAATGGGTCTCATGCATGTGGTTAAAGAGCTAGCCTTCTTATATAATGGGTCTCATGCATGCGGTTAAAGAGCTAGCCTATATAGCTAGCTTATAGCACAGTGGTAAACTTGAGTTTTATGACGAATTTTTACTACGAATTACTAAGCCCATAAGCCGGGGCCGCAACCCTTTCTTCAACGCCGCGATGGCGAGACTAAGTGAGTCCAATGTAGGTGTTAAAACGGTTAATAATTTTCTTGTTTATAATGTACGTACGTATACGTATATATACACACTGTGTACTGTATATACTACAGAATACCACATGTATATAACACTATGAAAGACCTAAGTGTACATATACACTGGTTCAGTCAATAATAGAATGCTAAAATAATTATATACACATGTGTTATAAACTGTTAGATTTAGCACATACCTGTATGACATTGTCCCCAGCCCACAAGAGATTTGGGACATTCTGAAAACTTATAGTGTTTGAGGAGGCCCAACTGGAAAGTTTTCATATAGGTATCCTTCATTCAAGCTCTCTAAAACAAAGCTGACAAGATTAGATTGAGAAAAGAGTGTTTTTAGTTTTTATCTTTCTGAGCCACTGTACATAAGGGTGGCCATAGCTCCCCTGCAACAAGAAAATTCCATATAAAAATTGTTATGCAGATTTTGTTATCAAAAATAGCAGCCCTTAAAAATGTAGAACCAATATTATGTTAGTTAGTGAAAAGCATCATGCTTAAGTTTCTTTCTTCTACAGTTCATATTTCAATGATTTTGTGATGACATAATATGTACATATAAACATATGTAAAAAGCAATAGATAAGCAACTTCAATAACTGTACTATATACAGTGGAATCACATTATAGTGAAGCTTAAAGGGGACCAAAATAAATTCCTTATATCGAATATTCTCTATATTGAATGTATATAGTAGTATATATACAACTTTTGCTGGGGCTAGCACAGTATACTTCACTATACTGAGACATTCACTATAAGGGATTTTGTTATAATGAGATTCTACTGTTTGTAGTTTATCATGCAAAATTTACACTAGCACTCAAATTGGCTTTGCCAAGCATGATTCTCTGTTTACACTTGACATAAGTTGGTTTAAGTCTGAATTCTCTTTATATACTTTGTTGCTAAGGAGAGAGTATCAGTTTTATATACATAGCTGGAGAAAGTTAAACTTTTTAAGAGAAGAAACGACTGCAAAGAACTACATTGAACATGATATATCTGCTTGTCATTCTAGTGGAGCTTCTCACTGTATCTACTACTACTACTGCACTCAACTCCAACCACCTAACAACTAGTAACAGAACTCAGGTAGTTCACAAGGTGAGTAGAAGGCTATGTATAAAGGATGATATAAATCTAGCTAGCTAAACATCTTAATTGGCTGCTTCCTAAAGATGGTTGCTGTAGCTATTATTTTGTTCATGTTTATCTATGTTCATAGAGAGCTGCAACAGTTCCATCTGCTACATGTGATGGATCCAACAAAGATGGACCTTTCTATAGCCCAACTACTCCTACACTGTATGGATCTGTAAGAGCAGCAGATGGACTCCATTTAAGTGAGAGTCTTAGAACTAATTACTTATGCAAGTTGTATTAGGAGTCAGTGAAGTTTTGTGATGAGAGATGTTTAATTACTTCTTGGTAGTGTACAAGTTTATAAATGAATCCTCCTTATGTCCAAACTCTGTACTCTCGTTTCTATTGCTACAGACTTGAGCCATCCATTGAGGACACTGCTGACTTTCCTGGTTTCCTGGTTCCTCTTGTAAAGATATTTTAGAATCTCACTCTTCAAACTGCTTCAGACCTGCCACTGATGGTCCCTACTGGGTGAGGGTGACTGATCAGTGCTCTGAGGTAGAACAGACCATGCAGGTAATGTCTGTAACTGATGACCTCATAAAGGGGTCACATGACACTTGTGTGTTGTAAGGAACAACCTTTTGTAGACCAATATCTTAGAATTGAAAACTCATGCACTTGTGACATGTCATGCTACCACTTGCAGGTTCACTGTGACATGTCCACTTGTGGAGGAGGATGGTCACTAGTGTGGAAGCACAGTTACATGGTGGTACTGCCACTCACACAACAGATGTACTACTTCAGTGACACCTTCAGGTCCTGTCAGGATATCACAGCTGGTTGGTGCAATGTGGATCGGAAAGGTCGCTTCAATGCTGAAGAAATGATGATAGCAGCCTACCACAACAATCATCTGGTGTATGCTTACAGAGGTCGCTACAATCACAACATTGACCATGGTGGAGTGGAGGAATACTACTTGACCCCAAAGTGTGTGTGGATCATTGTACACAACAATTTGGTGTTCCTCCTGCACCTAGTGACCATCAGATGAGGGATGTGAGGCTATTAGGGATTGCATTTGACAGGCAGTCTCCTTTAAACTACAGACACAATTGTGATACAATTCAAGAGAGCTTTGACAACCCAGCAGATTGTCGTTGGTGGGATTGTTATCTTCCAACAAGTATTTCAAACAAAGATCTCAACACCCAAATGACCGTTGCCATCTATATCCGTTAACTGTCAGAGAAGGATATCAGAATTCGAATAAATTCTTGTATTTTGCATGCAACTATATAATACTATGTAACTCAGCAAAATTTGGATGAACTGAGGTTAACAGTATATAATACTAATGATAAAAAGAGGATTTGATGGATCAGATGTAAATTAGAATGTCTGCATGTGGCTGCACAGGTTTGTGACACACACTTTGGGATCATGCACATGTCATCTATAGATTATAATGTGGTAAATAGCTTTCACACATCTGTAGTGTTGAATATGTAATTAAAAGAATACATTACATGTACATTGGTTAATTGGATTGGAAATTTAAAGGATCTGAGCATAGACTATTATGTCATCATCATTGAACTCTGGATATTACCCCTGCCCACTCATGTCCCCTGAGGAGCACCATGAGCTAATGGGCAGAACCGAAGTTCGCTTGATAGAAACCAGAGTCTCCCCCTAGCTACTCAAAAAGATGGTCGAGCCATAGACAGCTGTTTTGTCCTTATTAGGACTCATTAGTATGGCATACGATGGAAGTTTGAGTGGCTAGTCTGCCCATTAGCTCATTGACTCCTCGATCAGGGGACATGAGTAGGCAGGGGTAATATCCAGAGTTCATTGATGATGACATCGATGCTTTAAGATTGGCTATAGATCTTAAAGTTCCCCTATTTTTTTTCCATATAGACTATTAGTCTTATATATATATAAGACTAATAGACTATAGACTATATATACGAGCACTATATACAGTACAAGTTACAATATACTAAGGTAATCTAATATAATATAATATAATATAATTAATTAATTCATATGGCTCCAAGAAAGGACTTAGAAACAAAATGGGCATATCATCATAAAGTTTAGGGTATAAAACTCATTTTAAATTAAGGGATTTTTAATTTAGGCCTCCGTTTGTTATAAAACAGAGGACAAAGTCTGCATATAAAAGGCCATAGGACTATAGAAAACCTATGGGAAATTTATATGCAAACAATGTGTTATATTGATAAAAAATTTCAATTTGTCAGATAACTGTGAAATCAACATATATCATGGTACATGTGTATAAGAAACGTCTGACGAAGTTTTGCTTAATTAAATGAGCAAAATAATCAAGATATAATGAAGAATTCAAAGTTACGATTGCGCAAGCTGGTGATGTATTGTGATGTTTTTCTAATGCGTCACCAACACCTTCGTATGTCGCTCCGTACACACATTTTGTGAATCATGTGACGTTGCGTAAACGTCACCGACTCGTTGCTAAAGAAGATCATCCTTCGAGAACGGCTATGACAAGTCGACGCTCTCCTACGAGAAGGAGCTACCGAACAGGCGAGTTGTAGCGAAGGTTAGATAAAGCGTTTTTGTATACGTTCCCGTCAAGTTTGAGGCAGAGTTGTTCCTATATTGATGCGAAAGACTGGATTCGTTTGGTCGACCGTATTACTTTGGTAATTTAAACTCTGCCTTCTCTTCTTACGTTATCTGTTAATATTTTTACTTGTCCATGTGTAGGAATTAGGAGTGTTTGTTGCGATCATTACGAGAATAAAGCTTTGTTGAGTGTCAGCAACATGAATTTACTAATTTCCTATTTATACTGAATTGTATTCCCACTCCTCATATATTGCTGATGCATGAAGACCTCTGGGTCGAAACGTCCAGAATTAGTAAATTCATATTGCTGACTTTCAACTAGGCTTTATTCTTATCCATGTTAGAACGTTTTCCATGTGTACTACATACAGTAACGAAATTGCTTATAGCGAATGTCTATAAGTATAGTGAAATACTTTGTTAGCTAATTACACTCAAGTACACTACACAGTGTAAGTTACTAGCAAATATATAAAATATTAAATTACAATCAAATACTACACAGTACAAGTTACAAATTTAAGAGATCCAAGTCACTATGTAATATTAAAATTACAATCAAGTACTAGCTACACAGTGCAAGTTACAAATTTAAAGAGATCCAAGTGACCCCTAGGATAATCAGTATTTTAAACAGTACAAGACTTTAGTCACACTAGTACTGTTGCAGGCTTTGAAATCCTCAACTACTGCATAGAGAGTAGTAGTTGATACAGATCATCCAATTGCAAGGTAGAACACATGGCCTACCAATTACCTTTTCACACCTTAGTATAGACTGAAGATGATGCATCTGCATGCCATATATCAACAAAGGCCTCAGTATTAAAGGGGTCTCAGCTAATAACCACAGCAGATTTGATTTGCCTTGTGAGGGAGCTAAGAACACCGACGGTTGGTTGCATGCATTGGCATAATCAACAGGGTTAGAGACCATTTTGTAACTTGTACACAAGGGACATCATATATGTATATAAAGGCCTTGGCCTTTTATGTCCCTTGTGTACAAGTTACAAAATGGTCTCTAACCCTGTTGATTATGCCAATGCATGCAACCAACCGTCGGTGTTCTTAGCTCCCTCACAAGGCAAATCAAATCTGCTGTGGTTATTAGCTGAGACCCCTTTAATACTGAAGCCTTTGTTGATATATGGCATGCAGATGCATCATCTTCAGTCTATACTAAGGTGTGAAAAGGTAATTGGTAGGCCATGTGTTCTACCTTGCAATTGGATGATCTGTATCAACTACTACTCTCTATGCAGTAGTTGAGGATTTCAAAGCCTGCAACAGTACTAGTGTGACTAAAGTCTTGTACTGTTTAAAATACTGATTATCCTAGGGGTCACTTGGATCTCTTTAAATTTGTAACTTGCACTGTGTAGCTAGTACTTGATTGTAATTTTAATATTACATAGTCACTTGGATCTCTTAAATTTGTAACTTGTACTGTGTAGTACTTGATTGTAATTTAATATTTTATATATTTGCTAGTAACTTGCACTGTGTAGTGTACTTGAGTGTAATTAGCTAACAAAGTATTTCACTATACTTATAGACATTCGCTATAAGCAATTTCATATTATTTTAAATATTAATTTCGAGGCAGATCAAATGCATTGTATATATACAAATATACCCCTCCTACTTTCTACATGGGGTACTGGACCCCATGTAGAGAGTGGGAGGGGTATATTTTTTCTGTACTGTGTAGCACTCCTGAAACACATTACAAGGGGACTTCTTAGTATGATAGGACTGCACACTTTCCAATTATCCCATTAGTAAATTAAAGATTCTAAATTATCCAAATCGGATGTCGTGTGTAATATGAAAGCAATCTCTGTATGCTTGAACTTTGTTCCATGCATATATGTATATATGTGCATGTATATAAATTTATAATTAGTCGACAGCTGAAGTAAGGGACAGTGTGCCCAAACACAGAAGTGATGTATATGGTTAAGTAACTTGAATTTCAGCCTGCCACTTCTGTATGTTTAGCTGTATCTCTCATGATCATGTCTTGTATGTTTTGATACTTTTCCAGATATTATTCATTGTTGCAACACTATTTCTAACTTAAATGGAAATTCATAATCATGCATGTTTTTATTTTACTTGTATTCCCCCTTTTTCCTGTTAATATTACTTGTTTGAATTTGTTTGGAAGTTTTCTTGGCGAAATAATTAACGTCAAAGAGAAAAAGCAATTTCAAAATAGATGGCCTAGAAGACCACTAAATTAACTTGCTTTGTCTAGAGCCATTTTAAACTTAGGGTAGCCTATTCTCTAGTTCGGAAAAATTAATGACGATTTAGAACTTGTACCTGCCGTCATGTTAGCGCGAAAAAGGATCACTTTAAACACGTTTTGGCATTTAGAACAGCGTACATATAAACAACCGCAAATAGTCAAATAGATAACCGAAAATCGAACCGGTAAAAATAGGTGAGTAGGGCGGCCATGTCTTTTGGCCAACCCTAATTGTTACATATGTATTTCTTCCATCTGTCTCAATTGTGTACGTGCGTTGAAATATAATAGGATTCCTTAACTAAATTAACAACCCCTTTACACCACAAATGTTTGTACTGCAATAAATTATGCATCATTCAGCATTCTAAATCTACTATATCAGCTGATTTAGCTCAATTGAAGACACAGCCAATTCAATCAATGTAGCTGAGCCAGTTACACTTGTAGACATTATAATTTACCCATGCAAGACACAAGGACACGTTGTGGCATATATTAAGGCTTCAGTCTTTTTGTGAATATAAGTACTTCTGAAAGGTTTTCCTTTTAAGAGAAGAGACGAGTGCCAAAAGAGCTACGTATTTGGTCATGATATTCTTGTTTATCATTCTAATACAGCTTCTCACTGTATCTACTACTATTGCACTCAAATCCAACCACCTAACAACCAGTAACAGAACTCAAGTTGTTCACAAGGTGAGTAAAATACAAATTTCTATATCATGATCAGTGTCTCTGAATTAGATCACTTCTAAATATTTCCTGATTTAGGAGATGATTGTGAGCTTTATCTATAGAGTATATAAAATTAATATGTTCTTGTGTACATTCATAGAGAGCTGCAACAGTTCCATCTGCTACATGTGATGGATCCAATGAAGATGAACCTTTCTATAGCCCAACTACTCCTAACACTGTATGGATCTGTAAGAGCAGCAGATGGACTCCATTTAAGTGAGGAAGATGGACAGTCTTAAAACTAAAAACTTATGCAAGTTGTATTAGGAGTCAGTGAAGTTTTTAAAGTGTAGTCTTTTTGTGATGAGAGATGTTAATTACTTCTTGGTTGTGTTTAAAGTTTATAAATGAATATCCTTCTTATGACCAAACTCATAACTGTACTCTCTTTTCTATTGCTACATGCATAGACTTGAGCCATCCATTGGGGACACTGCTGACTTTCCTGGTTCCTCTTGTAAAGATATTTTAGAATCTCACTCTTCAAACTGCTTCAGACCTGCCACTGATGGTCCCTACTGGGTGAGGGTGACTGATCAGTGCTCTGGGGTAGAACAGACCATGCAGGTAATGTCTGTAACTGATGACCTCATAAAGGGATCACATGGCACTTGTGTGCTGTAAGGAACATCCCTTTGTGGACCAATAGCTTAGAATTGTAAACTCATGCACTTGTGACATGTCATGCTACCACTTGCAGGTTCACTGTGACATGTCCACTTGTGGAGGAGGATGGTCACTAGTGTGGAAGCACAGTTACATGGAGGTACTGCCACTCACACAACAGATGTACTACTTTAGTGACACCTTCAGGGCCTGTCAGGATCTCACAGCTGGTTGGTGCAATGTGGATCGGAAAGTTCGCTTCAATGCTGAAGAAATGATGATAGCAGCCTACCACAACAATCATCTGGTGTATGCTTACAGAGGTCGCTACAATCACAACATTGACCATGAGTGGAGTGGAGGAATACTATTGGACCCCGAAATGTGTGTGGATCATTGTACACACAGCCCAAGTATTGGTGTTCCTCCAGCACCTAGTGATCATGCAGCAAGTGATATACGGTTACTGGGTATTGCATTTGACAAGAGGTCCCCTTCAGACTACAGAACAAACTGTGATACATTCTATAACAGCTTTGACAACCCAATAGAATGTCGTTGGCATAATTGTGTTCTTCCAACAGACATTTCTAGTCAGAAGCAAAGCACTCAAATGACAGTTACTCTCTATGTCCGTTAGCTGTCCGAGAAGGACATCAGAAGCAATCTTGACTTATTAGAAGATTTATGCATGCATATGTAGATATATATATACTGTAGGTAACTAATAGTATAGTTGTGTGTGTGTGCATATATGTATTGCATAGGTAATTAACCTTAAATGGATTTGATGGATATGATATATAAGTTAATATGCATTAGTAGTGGTTGTATGAGGCTTGTAAAAACACATTTTGGGATTTATTAATGCATATGTAGATTTAATATATATACGAACGAAAGTAACGAATAGTATATGTATGTATATATATTGTTGTTATTGTATTACGTAAATATGTAATTAGTCAAACTCAGTAATGTTTTGTTTCACTGAGGTTAACTGTGTATCTCCATCATGCTTTGGAAGTAACTTATAATAGTTTATGGGCAGTACAAAATAGGAATAACTTGTTGAATGTAGAATTCAAAACTCATAATCTACAAGGACTCACAAAAGATCAAGAAGACAAAGATTCCCAGGGTCACTGATGAAGGATGGAATTCTCAGAAACAGTTATCTGGCCCAGTGGAGAAAACACTAGTATATATACTCAATCATTAGGTTGTTTACTCTAAAGTAGATGTGGCATGTAAGTAAATGGTGTGCTAAATTAAAATACAAGAATTATGGGACCCATGAATACAGATTATATATGACAGATTTAGGAGTGTTATTGGAGTCTCTTTGTGTATTCTGTGTTAGTTTTCAGGAAAGTGATGGCTTTATCAAGTTGACTGAAGCCTCTGTGTTGAGTTGTGTAAGACTCCTTTTCCTTCTCTAACACAACACCAACCAAATCAATCATTTCCTGAGATCCATAAGTTAGAGCCATGAGACGAAGTTTGTTAAATTCCTAAAGGTATTTAAAGTAGAGAAATTAGAAAAAGTGTCTTATAAAGTGATTATATATAAATGCTTACAAAATACGTAACTTGATGGCACAGTGATAACACTGTAGTGTATGTCCCTCTGATGATTATATATACTTGATACATACCCAAAATTAATTACAAAAACAACCATATAGAGAAAGTGGAGGCTACCGGTTAATAAGGATCCTAGTACATTCCCTTAAATAATCCAAGTCAATGAGATTCTCTTATTAATTTGATTAGCATTAAAATATGAACTGCACATGGGACTGCAACAAAAGGTACTTCATGCTTACCTTGAGGAAGGAGGATTCCTTTTCAGGTAACTTGCGTGAATACCTAACAAGCTTTGTGAAATCTCCCTACAAACACACACACACATACGTAGATACAAATAAGACTACAAGATATTTGTATGTATATATGTATGTATATGTACCACATAATATCACATGTAACACTAATTCTGTAAGACGTAAGTGTATACTGGTGCAGTTTCCATTGTTCTGCTTCTGAGATATAACTGTCACTGTTATACAGTCCAAAAATACACATGTGCTATATAAACTGGCAGATTTAGCACACACCTGTATGACATTATCTCCAGCCCATGACAGATTTGAGGCATTCTGAAAACTTAGTGTTCGAGGAGGTCCAACTGGAAAGTCTTCATACTCTTTAGAGGTATCCTTCATTCCCAAATAGTCAATATCTCCTAACCAAGGTATCTGCTGTCCTGGATGAAAAACTGACAAGATGAGGTTAGAGCGTTTTGAGTTTTTCCCTTCTGAGCCACTGTACATAAGTCCATACCAGTCCTCCCTGCAACAGGTAATTTGCACAGAAGATTACACACCACTTCAAACTATATAGTGTATAGCACACAGTGGTTGATGGTAGCGACCCACAGTCTTATATAGCCCATCTCACCTCCATTTTTATATGATGAAGTAATATGGTTAGCAAGATATACCAAGTTACTCATTGATTAAGATGGCCCCTCTCACAGTGAGTTGAAGCTAGAACTGACTTTTTAATTGTATCACTACTGATATGTATAATAAATAACACCTACACCTACGTAATAGTTCGCTCGTAAGGTTATTTTGTAAGAGAAAGGTATAATAAATGGGAAACCTTCCCATACAAGCAGCCAATGTACGTATTAGCACTCACCTCAGACACACTAGAGCAACCTCTGTCACTCACCTCAGACACACTAGAGCAACCTCTGTCACTCACCTCAGACACACTAGAGCAACCTCTGTCACTCACATCAGACACACTAGAGCAACCTCTGTCACTCACCTCAGACACACTAGAGCAACCTCTGTCACTCACCTCAGACACACTAGAGCAACCTCTGTCACTCACCTCAGACACACTAGAGCAACCTCTGTCACTCACCTCAGACACACTAGAGCAACCTCTGTCACTCACCTCAGACACACTAGAGCAACCTCTGTCACTCACCTCAGACACACTAGAGCAACCTCTGTCACTCACCTCAGACACACTAGAGCAACCTCTGTCACTCACCTCAGACACACTAGAGCAACCTCTGTCACTCACCTCAGACACACTAGAACAACCTCTGTCACTCACCTCAGACACACTAGAGCAACCTCTGTCACTCACCTCAGACACACTAGAGCAACCTCTGTCACTCACCTCAGACACACTAGAGCAACCTCTGTCACTCACCTCAGACACACTAGAGCAACCTCTGTCACTCACCTCAGACACACTAGAGCAACCTCTGTCACTCACATCAGACACACTAGAGCAACCTCTGTCACTCACCTCAGACACACTAGAGCAACCTCTGTCACTCACCTCAGACACACTAGAGCAACCTCTGTCACTCACCTCAGACACACTAGAGCAACCTCTGTCACTCACCTCAGACACACTAGAGCAACCTCTGTCACTCACCTCAGACACACTAGAGCAACCTCTGTCACTCACCTCAGACACACAAGAGCAACCTCTGTCACTCACCTCAGACACACTAGAGCAACCTCTGTCACTCACCTCAGACACACTAGAGCAACCTCTGTCACTCACCTCAGACACACTAGAGCAACCTCTGTCACTCACCTCAGACACACTACAGCAACCTCTGTCACTCACCTCAGACACACTAGAGCAACCTCTGTCACTCACCTCAGACACACTAGAGCAACCTCTGTCACTCACATCAGACACACTAGAGCAACCTCTGTCACTCACCTCAGACACACTAGAGCAACCTCTGTCACTCACCTCAGACACACTAGAGCAACCTCTGTCACTCACCTCAGACACACTAGAGCAACCTCTGTCACTCACATCAGACACACTAGAGCAACCTCTGTCACTCACATCAGACACACTAGAACAACCTCTGTCACTCACCTCAGACACACTAGAGCAACCTCTGTCACTCACCTCAGACACACTAGAGCAACCTCTGTCACTCACCTCAGACACACTAGAGCAACCTCTATCACTCACATCAGACACACTAGAGCAACCTCTATCACTCACATCAGACACACTAGAGCAACCTCTCTCACTCACCTCAGACACACTAGAGCAACCTCTCTCACTCATCTCAGACACACTAGAGCAACCTCTGTCACTCACCTCAAACACACTAGAGCAACCTCTGTCACTCACCTCAGACACACTAGAGCAACCTCTGTCACTCACCTCAGACACACTAGAGCAACCTCTGTCACTCACCTCAGACACACTAGAGCAACCTCTCTCACTCACCTCAGACACACTAGAGCAACCTCTTTCACTCACCTCAGACACACTAGAGCAACCTCTGTCACTCACCTCAGACACACTAGAGCAACCATTCCTTCAAACTTCAAGCAGGCATGAAGAAGCACACGAAATGAAGGTATATTTCCCCTGTCCTGCCTCTCTACAGGAACTCCATCAGTGTCAGTAGTCTCCTGGCTACCAGTGCTCTCTGTGTCCAAAACTAGATGACGCACCAGCACTGGTGGAGACTGGATCTCTGCCATTCCCAGAAAGCCACATACCTCCAAAGTTGTTGGGAACTCCTGGGTAAATCCCTTTAATCTAGGAAACTTGATACCTCCCCCTACTGTAATATCTACATTGGAATACTGGGAGTTAGGAGAAGGTGTAAGAGATACAGCAGAACTGAGGTGGCCGCATCTGAGTACTCCTTTGTAGGGTGCAAAGTGATCTTGTGCCAGTTTCAGGAAAAGTTTTTGTATAGATTCTTCCCTCAAAGGTGAAGATGGAATAAGTAGAGCATCTTGTGGAATTTTTAAAAACTGGCTGATCCATTGGAAGGGCTTTGCACGTGACTGAGTTATTTCTTCCCGAGGAGCAATGACAACCACTTGTATTTGGCAGGGAAAGAGGATATTGACTTGCTTCCGTCCATTCTGACTGCTCTGCAGACTTGGTATGCCATCTGTTACTATGACAATGTGGCACGGGATAAACATGCCCCATTCCTGGGTTATAGCATCCACCGTATACTCCAGCGCTTCCCTCAGATCACTCCTATCGTACACCTCATCGCCAACCAGAGCCTCTTTAATTTGGTGATGCTGCTTTGTGAAAGGTACGGCCAAATCAGATTTTGATGAAAATTTGACTAGAGCAACGTATTCGTGAGGAGTGTGTGTCGATATGTGATCGCACAAGGCATTCAAACCAATTTGTCCGAGTGATAACCTCGTTATTCCTTTTAAAGGGAAGGAAAATTCTACCTTACAACAGGTACTTCAAAAAGCTACCGAATCAGCCCCACTTACCACTGTCTACATCGTCTGCTGCAGAGCGACACATTGAGAGTGAGCAATCCAGAAGAAACACGGTGGGCATTTTGAAATGGCGCTTATTAAGCGCTCAGCGAGGCGCTTATTTATAAAGCAAAGCACTGTACAAATCAATGTAATACTTACCAAGTAAGAGTCAAAGGGATCAATGTTAGGTAATAGTGTAAATATAAGTTGTATTAATATAAAAATTCATGCATATAATTAAGAGGTGCCTATGTCTTGCTGAATAAACTTCCTCAATCGATCTAGATATTGTCCATAGAGTTCAACATCATTGTGACCAGCTCCCTCCACCCATAATGGTTCAACAGTACGTGGAGCCCTTTCGTAGATTGTAAGCCCATGAGAAAAGTCAATGACCTCGTCATCTGTCCCATGAATAACAAGAACTGGGGATGTTACTCGCGTTACTTTCTCTACACTGGAGAGCCAACAGAAGTGTCACATTGTTATGGTTCACATTAGAATTATTGTACATATGAACACTTTGAGGGTAAACAATTTTAGATAAGGTGTTCAGAATTTTAGTGATTACATTTGTACAATATGATACTTGTACAATGCATGAACAACTTCAAAACCTGTACGGTATGCATGCATATTCTGTTAACGCTTGACGTAAGTTGGTTTAAGTCATTCCTTAAATGCTACTTCACACCATATCAACAATTTCACAGTTGCCCCTCTTTCATCATTCAAATATACAACATTGGACCAACAGTGAGCAACATTAGCCACAAATTTACAACATTAATTGGTTTGACTAATTCTGTTTATCCACCTCTAAATCTGGTTCAACTAAAGAGCTTCCAAAAGTACAGTGTAAATACAAGTTTGTACTACCTACATACTTGCTATCTTAATTGACCTTTATTACCAAATAAAGATTACATTGTAACAACTTATTATCTTTCTACTGAGGTCAATTCAAAATACAGCAGGTGGTATAAATTAGGACATTATAGCCTACACTTAGGCTTAGACGTAAATTCATACAATTTAGTACATCAATACAAGAACGAACCTATATCAATGGTTATTAGTATATTGTCCCGTGAATAAAGAAACTGTATAACTGCTGATGGTATGAATACATTAAATAAAATGGAGCTTTCCTATATATTACACAGAACCTATTGTGAGATGAGGTGGTATCCCCTAGTAGGGCTGAATTATAGGGAGGTGTCTAGAGGAGCTCATCTGGAGGGAGGTGTCTAGAGGAGCTCATCTGGAGGGAGGTGTCTAGAGGAGCTCATCTGGAGGGAGGTGTCTAGAGGAGCTCATCTGGAGGGAGGTGTCTAGAGGAGCTCATCTGGAGGGAGGTGTCTAGAGGAGCTCATCTGGAGGAGGTGTCTAGAGGAGCTCATCTGGAGGGAGGTGTCTAGAGGAGCTCATCTGGAGGGAGGTGTCTAGAGGAGCTCATCTGGAGGGAGGTGTCTAGAGGAGCTCATCTGGAGGGAGGTGTCTAGAGGAGCTCATCTGGAGGGAGGTGTCTAGAGGAGCTCATCTGGAGGGAGGTGTCTAGAGGAGCTCATCTGGAGGGAGGTGTCTAGAGGAGCTCATCTGGAGGGAGGTGTCTAGAGGAGCTCATCTGGAGGGAGGTGTCTAGAGGAGGAGGTCATCTGGAGGGAGGTGTCTAGGGAGGCAACCTTCAGTTAGAGGTGAATTGTTTCAATATCCATTGGCCCCAAATATAAAAATGAAAATACATGTATAAGGTGAATAAGGACTGCAGACTATATTATCAGACACAAATACAGCACCATTACAAATCTATCAGGCTACAAGGCAGTATCAAGAAAAGACAAAAATGAAAATAGTCACAACTGAACTGTTAAAGTGAGAAACAATAAGTATACCACAGTTAGGTCTTAGCTTATTGAAGTCACGTCCAATCATTTCACTTCAGAGCTACTTATGCATCTCAGAAATGAAACTACAGTCACCAGATCCAATTACATATAATGGAATAAATGGTCATTACCCATTTATAAAAGTATTCACCCATATAAGTATGTATGTACATATATGGCACTAATACAGTCACTTACTGTTCCTGTGCATATGGTGAAAACACTCATTCACATGTGTGTACCAGCTGCTTCTACAGTGCTTACAATACAGGTCAGACTTTGATGACCCCACCATACGTACTAAAACATTTACGCACACAAGGATATCTGTGACCATTTTTATAAGTAAGGACAAAATTGGAAAACTAGACTGTACCAATTTGATAAATGCTAACAACTCCAATCAGCATGGCTTATAAAGAAGACACTCACTTTTGAAAAGGATCGAAGCACCAAGTTCTTCTCGTGCTGGGGAAGGCTACGCGCATTCCAGACATAAGGGGCGAGTGTAGAATAACTCCAGCAACCTCAAATTTCATGGCTACTTCTATTGTGGCCGTTGTTCCTATACTCTGGCCGTATAAGATCACCCGGTCTGGGGACACCCCGTATCGCGACTGTAACGCCTGCCAGGCCGCATCAGCGTCAGCATACACATTAGCTTCTGTCGGCTTGCCCGTGCTTTCACCATATCCAGAATAATCGTAGGAGAAGACGTTACAATTGACCCTTGAGCCGAGACCGACGTAGAAACTGGACATTTGCCCCAAATCGACGGCATTGCCGTGACTAAACATTATGGTATACTTGGCTGAATCCGAATTCTTTACGTACATGCAGGCTATTCTGTTTCCTTTTCTAGTCCTAACTTTAAACACTTCGATACTGTCCAATTCTTGAGGGGAATACTGCCACTCGCTTCTCTCACTGAGATGTAAAGTACACGTACCATCTTCGCTTTCGTCTTTTAGGGCGTACGTTGATTCTGGAGGTAAGAATGCTAATTTGGCTGCTATTCTTGACGGCAAAGGGGGACAGCAGAATAAATAACACAACTCTGACAGTGAAAGTCCGTTCATAACTTCTCAATCAACGGCTTTTTATGGGAACAATTTTTCACCGACTCGATATTTGATTCACACAAATCTTCTGACGTCATTGCAAATATTCTCACAGTACAATATGGCTGATGATGTTATAGACCACGTCGCTAAGAACAAGTGTCCGATTTTAAACTTGAGCCATCGAGGGCTTGTTGTAGTTCCAAGTAGTTTAAAGGAGGCTTCAGAAGTCCGAATACTCCATCTGAATAATAACCAGATCATTATGCCGCCAGACGAAGTACATTATTTACAATCTTTGGAAGTGTTGACTTTGGACCACAACCAACTCACTTTATTACCTACTGCAGTCATGAAATGCCATCAGCTTACAAAAATCAGTTTAGGATACAATCCACTCAGCTTCCTTTCTGATGATATAGCAGGCTTGAAGAACTTGAAAGAGCTGTGGCTTCAGCATGCACATCTTTCAAATGTACCAAAGGGCTTGTGCAAGCTGCACCAACTTGAGGTCCTATCTCTAGAAGGAAATTCGCTGAAAGATATACCTGACGAATTTAATGTTTTGTCTAACCTAAAATGGCTTAATTTGGCTGGAAATTCTTTATCAGAACTTCCCCAAGACCTTTCCAGTCTCTTTAACCTGCATACCATAAAGTTACAAAGAAATAATTTTGTTTGTTTTCCAAAAATCCTTTTTGAATTAGAGAAACTCATTACAGTTTTACTGTCTCAAAATAAAATATTAGAGCTCTCAAAAGAAGAGATTACTGTGATCCACAAAAAAGGATTTATCTGTGTCAACTTGTGTGAAAATGACCTCAATTCAAACACTGTATCTTTAATCAACCAATCTGATATCATTCAATTTTAGTAAAGTTTTTATATTATTCCTATGCATTTGGCATATATTTATATTTATATCCATGTATGTATATTAATAAGCATGTAGTATTTAGCTGATTGTTTCTGAATGTTTGTAATATTATCAAACAGTCATTGTAGTCTGCAAGTAAACACACATATATTGAGGTCCAGCATAGAACAGTGCATTATATACAGACCGAGTATACGAGCCAAGATTATTTATTCTGTTCAATGTATAACTCTAGATCTACCACAATTATTCATGATTCTCACTAGTTGCAATTACATGTACGTACTACTGCTGAGGGAGAATATAAGTTATATATCTTCATTCGTCATAAATATTTATTCACAATACATACAATTAACATCTTGTTTTGCTGGTTCAAATAAACTGTTTAACAAGTAAAATGCTGAAGTTTGTACATAGTGCATATACTGCATGAATTTAGAGTCAAATCTGGACACATACTCCTATCTATTTGGGTAGATATTCAAACAATGAGTGAAAAAGAGGTTATGACTGCCTCTTCAGTTCTCTATCAGTTTATTCAGCTTGTTCAATGTATTCTCATCCAATTTGCAGAGATCAAAGTCGAATGTTGAAGAGGTCAATTGATAGATTCCAGTCTGCTCTATTATATTAACTATCTCTTGTAGAGCTTGAGGATCTTGAATAGCGTTCAGCTGCTTGTGAAGTCGTTTCAGTGCATTAGTGTCCCACTGAACAGATTTGGCCTTTATCTTGGCCGCAGCAGACTGTCGTGAATCCTCCTCGCTTTCACTTGGACTGTCTGATGAGGAACTGGAACTACTTGCATTATTGGTGCCATCTACCTTCTTCTTCTTTTTAGGGGGTTCTGATCCATCTGCAGGCCGAGGCTTCCTTGGCTTGACTGTCTTCTGTGCTTCACCCGAGCTACCTAATATTGGTTTGGCTCCCCCCTTAAGCAGTTTCTGGCGAAACTCTTCACTTGGATTCTGGAAAGTGAGACACTCGCTCCTCATTTGATTGATTGGAGGGTCATCTAGGTTAGGCAAGAGCAGGTCATACTCAAATACCACTTTCCGTGGTTCCTCTTTATTCCTAAAGACGACTTCAATAGGTAAATTAAAACTTCCATAGCCAGATTCTGAAACCTGATAGGGTGGTTCTTTAACAGCTGCATAAAATGAGAAAAATGTAGCAATATCACCTTTTAGATTAATCTGTTGCTTGTGGTCAAGACCAATATCAGCCAATTAAAATGTTAGTTAGCTTCTAGACAATGCAATATTAAAATAGAATAAGGATTTCTTTTTAGATTACACATTTGAGCATCTGGAAATGTTACAATTCACAAGGTGAACCCAATTCAACATTGTCGCACATTCTAATGTGTACAATGCTTTATTTAATTAATTAGCTCAAAATTAACCTCAATTGCATGTCTAAAAAGTAAATTATAAAATTAATCAGAAACTACAATAGATCCTTAAAAATTAATACTTGAAACAGAACACTGGTAACTCTTTAAAGGTTTGCAAACCCCCTTGATGCAGTTCTACTAAACGATACCCAGCTCTAAAGACACACGGGTATACTGTTTAAATATTATGTACAAATGTACTTAGTTTGAATTTAAAGTCAAGTAAAATGCTGTATTTCACACATCAAGTACCTCTTTTAGGCTTGGGAAATGATTCATGCAGATGAAAAATAACTTTTTCAACAAAATGTCTTATGTCACATCCATCTTCTCCTCTAACTAAAACAGTCCAGTCATGAGTGTAGCCTTCTGGAGTAGGCTTCTTCCTCCACTGTGCAGTGTGACCCAGAATAAGGTTAACTTGTACTGCCTGTTAAGGAACAAGATTACACAGAATGATAAGCTAAGAACATGGAGATTCAAATCAAAAGACAGATCAACAGTTGGAAATGTAATTAGAAATCAATCCACTGAATCTCATAAACAGAAACATCTTTGAAGCTAATTAGAGGTCAAAGGTAGAATATTTACAAAAATAAGGAAAGAGGTTGGTAACTGGGAGATATTCGAGCGCCATAAAGATGTCGCTATCATGAGTCCTACCTGTGACATGCTGTCGACTTTCACTCAACATACAACTTTCTCGAGAAATAAAACTTGAAATTTAACGTAAACAAATATTAAGTCAGTGATATTGGGAACTCCAGGCGTTTTATCAAGCTACAAATGGATTCTACAAATTTGCCGCCATTTTCTCACCACTAGACTTTTACGGAAAATAAACGGAAACCACAACAGAATGTGATGGCTATATGTACTAGATTATTTAAATGGCCTCTTGACACACTTGTTGGTTTTTATACAGTTCCGTTTAGCTTGTGATGTACTTTACGTTATTCGCAAACTATAACTATTATTTACAAACTCCACTTAAAGCGTTCTTGGGAATTCTGAACATACACAGTTAACTAAAAATGAAATAACATAATTAAATTGGATTGACTACATTTTCAAGTAACAGTAATCATAGTGTGACATCTTCATATTTCTTATGAGCTTCTTCCATTGTTATGTCTCCAAAATAGGACATTATCCACACAATTGCCTGTAGTAAAGATAAGTGGTTGGATAAAGTTTACCCCCTAAGCTCGGGTGTATAAAGAGCTACTGACTAATACATAATACATATTAAAAGAAAACTAAATCTTCTATAATTTATCTCTTGGAGCAATACTTGACCTACGTACCCCTTAAGCAATTTCTGGCGAAATTCTTCACTTGGATTCTGGAAAGTGAGACACTCGCTCCTCATTTGATTGATTGGAGGGTCATCTAAGTTAGGCAAGAGCAGGTCATACTCAAATACCACTTTCCGTGGTTCCTCTTTATTCCTAAAGACGACTTCAATAGGTAAATTAAAACTTCCATAGCCAGATTCTGAAACCTGATAGGGTGGTTCTTTAACAGCTGCATAAAATGAGAAACATGTAGCAATATCACCTTTTAGATTCATCTGTTGCTTGTGGTCAATTAAAATTGCTAGTTAATACATATACTGTTTAACTATTATATACGTGCATACGTACATATCTGATTTGAATGTAAAATACTGTATTTTACACATCAAGTAACTCTTTTAGGCTTGGGAAATGATTCATGCAGATGAAAAATAACTTTTTCAACAAAATGTCTTCTGTCACGTCCATCTTCTCCTCTAACTAAAACAGTCCAGTCATGAGTGTAGCCTTCTGGAGTAGGCTTCTTCCTCCACTGTGCAGTGTGACCCAGGATAAGGTTAACTTGTACTGCCTGTTAAGGAACAAGATTACACAGAATGATAAAACTGAAAACATGGAGATTGAAATCAAAAGACAGATCAACAGTTGGAAATGTAATTAGAAATCAATCCACTAAATCTCATAAACAGAAATATCTTTTAAGTCAATTATTATTAGAGATCAAAATATTTATAATATATATAGACTACGTAACCGTAGTCTATAATAAGGAAAGAGGTCTGGTAAGCGAGTGATAGTCGAGTGTTCGACCCGCCGTATCATGAGTTTTACCTGTGTATGTGACATGCTCACTCAACATACAACTTTCTCGAGAAATAAAACTAAACGTAAACTATTAAGTCAGCGATATTGGGAACTCCAGGCGTTTCATCAAGCATAGAGATCAAGCTACATTAATGTACAAATTTGCCGCCATTTTCTCACCATTAGACTTTTACGGAAAATATACGGAAACCACAACAGTGTGATGGCTACCTAAATGGCCTCTTGGCACACTTGTTGGTTTTAGAGTTTAGTTTCAACTTTTTGTATGTATTATTCACAAACTTAACTATAAAAAGTGAGGTAACAAATTCAATTACATTTTCAAGTGACAGTAATCACAATGTGACATCTTCATATTTCTTATGAGCTTCTGCCATTGTTATGTCTCCAAAATAGGACATTATCCGCATAATTGCCTGCAGTAAAGATAAATAATAGGACAATAACCTCTTAAGTGCTTGGTGCATCATCTGGTGTAGATAGAGCTATGGTATACATTCAAATCTATAATTTACCTCGGGGAGTAACACTTCAAATACATAGCTGTGAGTACTGAAGGCGTCGTTGCCCTTTTTGGACTCATCAACCAACTCGCTCAACAGCTTAACAATTGCTTCCCTATCTTGTTCCTGGAAGCTGTTTAAAAATCCAAGATGAGTTTTGTACTTTAAAGTGTCATGATGTGGACTAAAAAATATTTTGTGTCTTTCTGAAGGTAACTGCCCGCTTGCAATCTTTTGTAACTCCTCCTATAGTCATGGTTGTGAAACTTTGGAAAAGACTCTTACAAAAAAGACTTTAGCTTACCTTAATTGATTGTCCTTGTAAATACTTCAAGACTTCACTGATTTCACATGCTAGCCTAAGAAAATCAGTAACATTACCAGATAGTACTGATATTTTATCTAGACAATATCAAAAAGGTTAAATTACCCTTGGCATGGTGTGGTGTGTATCAATGCCTCTCTAACTGGGGGACTGACAGCATGTGATAAATCCATATTTTCCTCCTCACTTTCCTGATCTTCAGGATCAGTGTCACATACACCAAATGGAGTATATTCATTCTCATTACTGACAGAGTCCAATTGATCAAACTGTTCTTGTAATCTTACAACAACCTCAGGCTTGGGCACACTATCCTGAGTACAGACAACAAAGATATACCTACCTGAACAGTAGGCATGATAATATGGCAATCACTTCTGTTTCTACACCCAAAGAAGTAGAGTAACCCTCTCTCAAGGAAGAAAGTGACTACATAACAGAATTATCTTTTGAAAGGATCAGTCACTGAGAAGACCCTCGAAACGTCTGACAACCAAGAAGAGACAACAAAACTGCGTCTGTAGATGCTCTAAAAGTCAAAAGATGATCCTTTCAAAAGATAAGTTTGCCGCAGTTAGAAGAAATCCTTATTCTATTACATAACAGAATTTTTAGGGTATATATCAATGTACAGAAACTATGAATTTAGTCATTGGGTGGTTAATGGCTTAAAAAACTCATACGTACTTTAGCTTCTTGTGATAAATTATTTCTTATTTCTACTCTTATATCTTTATGATTATAAGAAACTATGATAGGCCCAGCTTCATTATTGACATGCAATTGTTAGTATGTCAAAGTTCTTGAGCTTATCAATGGCAAGTAATAATGTTTTTCACCAACGCTATATATTCACCTGCAGTGTGTACCCTCATTCAGCTGCTGATGAAGGTCCACGAGACTGAAATGTTCTGTAATAATTCATTTTATTATTACTTGCCATTGATAAGCTCAAGAACTTTGACATACTACAATTTGATTTGGCAATGAACCTCTACGATATAATGCAACTACTCACAGTGTTAGCATCTCTTCTTCGAATGACTTTAGTAAAGAGATTCATTGCGTCCAGCAAGTTACAATCTATGTAAATAGTATTTTTTAGAAACAATAAAGTAAGGAGTTATAGCCAAATTACATTTAATGCCAACCTGGGTCTGAACTCTGTCTTAATAAAAATTGCTTAGCATCTTGGATAGCTTCTTCAATGAGTTCCCTCTGCTTCTGATACATTGGGTGGTTTACAATGTGATCAGCCTGTATGGAAAGGCGTGTTAGACTACCCATGAAGTGATAAGGGGTTTTGTTGCTTTCATAATAAGTATTCTAATTTATTGAGACTTAGCAACAATTGTATTTAAAAACAAAAGTTAACATTTCGACCTGGAGGTCTTCATCAGCAATTTTGTTTTTAAATACAATTGTTGCTGAGTCTCAATAAATTAGGATACTTAGACTACTCATGGAGATTGAGACCTGTGTTGTGTGAGATGGTTCATCTTTAGTCTATAGATGTAGTTTCCTTTTGTTTCCTTATTTAGTATCGGACATTTCGATCCTGGGGGCTCTTCAGCAACTGATGACCCCAGAGTCGAAATGTCTGAGTCTAAAGAAACAAACTGCATCTCTAGATGTTCAAAAGACTAAAGATGAACCATCTCAAGATAGGTCTGGCGCAGTTAAAAGAAATCCTTATGAAGATAAGTCATAAACAAGGTTTAAATACTGAAGCCAGTGTCACTGTCTGCCATCTAAGGAATATGGGTCTTCTTGGCTCAAGAAGACTTCAGTCACTTGACGTCATTTTACAACTTAGCCTTTGCATGAGCATAGTGTAATCAACTGTTCTTCTTTCAAAGCTGAGATATTGATTTGAATGGCTGCAGTTACTTACTTTGAACTTATCCAAGTGACAGGTTTCTTCTGAAAAGTCAAAAAACACTCCTTTAAATTTCTTCAAAGTATATCTGCTTTGAAAGAAGGGTAATCAACTAGTGTAAAACAAAGTTGATTCGCAGCTTACTCCCGTAGTTTGCCATTTACAAATGAACCGTTTACATCTGAAAAAAATACTGCTTTAACGGATGGATATTTACCAGACACCTTTTTGACGATCTGCAGCAGATAGAACATTCAACTGTTTACTTATGCAGGAATATATTACATTTGTATACAGCTCAGTGGAGCAGAAGAATAAAGTCTATTCTCTTGTATTCCTATCCAAACTCTCACAGGTTTAGTTCTCTATCTTTAACTGTAGAATAGATGTATTATGTAGAAAATGGTGTTTTAGATTGTGTATATTATATTTGAGCTCCATTTACATATTTGATAGATAAATCTACTGTTATTTACTGAGCACTTAAAGGACAGAAACACAGCCCGACTCTTTCAATATTGAGCAGATATTTTGAGAAAAATAGGTCAATGACATAATTTTAGGATCACCTAAGTAATCGGCGCCTAATTCATGAACTGGTACAATACACACAATGCAGTGAACTAACCATCCCTGGCCAGGGAGGCCATCTGGGGTATTTCATCCAGTATACTTTACCTTCTCTAAGTTGATCAACTATGGCAAATTAATATAGCAATTTAAGTTACTAAACCACATACCATGCATACAATGGAACAGGCATCACGGCAGCCATTTTGTGTACCAAGCATACATACATGTCAAGCCTTTATGTACTGGTGTACCAAAGTTGATCTTTACATCTGGTAATTCGTCTTCACTACTCTCATCTTGCTTTAGTTCCTCTACAGTGACAGGCGGCGATCCTTCTAGAGTGGACTTCGGGGGCGTGGCGTAGATCTCATGATCTGATGTTGGACTATCTACAGTTGGCCTGCTGGTATCAGCAACGTCTGCATTTCTCTTCTTTTTCCCAGTAGCTGTTTTTCGGCTATCGCTTCTCGATCTTCTTTTCCTTTGTGAACCATTCAGTGACAGCGGCGTGCGGCCTCCCGATCTTAAGTTCCATCTGCCTACGGTTCGCGACTTCTCTACACCTGTACACAAATAGTTTGCACTATTGGAAATCACATTGTACAATTTTAAATAACTTATACCTTCTTCAACTTCAGCCATCACTTTAAATTCAAATCATACTGTACTTGCGCTTCAACTTTTATATACAAATCACTAGCAAGAAATTATATAAAATATAGTTTACATATAAACAATGCCATGCAATAAAATTTCCATAGTTTAAAATATAAGTCAATACAGTTTACAACATCGCTATTATAATTCATTGATTTCTTCTGATTCAATCTGCCAGGACGATCGACTGTTGGTGCTAATTCTTCTCTTAGAGTTCATTATAGGAGAAACATCAGATGGAAAGTTGACGGGCCGAGCGTCGTTCTGTGGGATCTTTGTCATATGAACCAGCTCTAGGGCAGTACCCTCACTTGTAAGGGACTTTTTACCAAAAACATTCTTTCCACTTTTAATGTGCATTCTTCCATCTTTTTCTTGCACGCTAACACTTGTTTTAATGAGTGGACTATGTCCTGCTGGGCGAGGTGGCTTTGGTGGTGAATGGTTCGCACCATCTTTAGAGGAATTCATGCCTAGTCTCTCTTCTTCATTTGTGTCACTTCCAGAGCGCTTGCGAGATTGAAGGGAATAGTTTGAATCAGTTGCAGAGAAAGGCAAGAGGCTAGTATCATCATCAAAGTCAAACATTGTGTGACGAAATGAGGACCTTTTGAATTCGTGCTCTTTGAGAGAGTCTTTGTATCTCCTAGCTTCCTTCACCATTTGTGATTTTAGATCTTCAACTCGTAGAACCTCTTGAAAAGGCTCATTTGAAATGGGAATGTGACGGAAGAAGACACCACTCCAAAACTTCATGTTGCACTGCATAGTCTGTGGGTGGAGTCTGGTGGCTGTCAGAAGAGGGGCCATGTCCCAGTTATCAGACTGATAAGTCGACTTGTCTCCCATTGCTTTGGGCTCACTATCTGCATCTGTGTGGACCTGGTCCTCAGTTTTCTCTAATTGAACATACTTTTTGCTTTTAGAATACAAGCCAAGTGATCCGCCATAAGAACAATCATTGCTGGCAGCATCCAGCACGGCAGAAAATCTTCCATGATCAATGGGAAGGTTGGAAGCTTCTGCTATTGGTATCTTTGGCAGCCGAGATGTAAAGAAAAAGTAGAAGGGATTATAGCACCTCTCTTTTTCCTCTTCAGAAAGGTTGTCAATCCATCTTCCCCAAGCCTGAGGCAGAAGCTGGTAGTAGTTGGTGATCTGTGCAGACTCATCTTCACTCTTGTAAGGCATCCTTACTGCAAAGTAGTCACCTGGAGAGTCAAACAGAAACGTACAGAACTGCCCACTGATGGCCGCATCATACAGCCTTATCAAAAAGGTTTCAGAAAACTCAAAAGCTGACAGGAACTGGTGAACAAGCTGTTTGACACAATCCAAGAACAGTAAAAAGACCGGAGCCTACAAATTTAATATGAAAAGAGCACTTATAGTTGTATATACACCAGCAGAACTAGAAGATATGACTAGAGATTGATCAATCTGTTAGATACGTAAATGTTATTAATAAACCTGTAGCACTAAAATTAATAATAAAACACCATTGTTAATTTTAAGAAAACTATCTAAAGTTTCATGCAACACGTCTACATGGAAGTGTGTGTGCTATTTGCAATACATACAAACATCACTGCTTCATCCTTGATGACCATCCTAAGTCTACTGGCAAAAGGGTGTCCCATTGCCACCCATTCCTTCTGGATGAGGGTCTGGAAGCCAGCAACAGTACGGAAATGTGGATCCATTATCAGCTACATATAGTGGCAAGAAACAGGTCAAGAACACACAATTGGCCTAACTAAAGCATCCTTCCACCATCCAGGCTATAAAACCAACCTTTTTGTGCAAATAAAGTGATACACAACACAAGTTAAATCCCAATAATCACAAATGCCATAAAGTGTATATATGCTAAATTTACAGTAAACACAAATAATCACAAATGCCATAAAGTGTATATATGCTAAATTTACAGTAAACACAAATAATCACAAATGCAAGTATATGAATATGATAATAATCATAAACAAACGACACTATTGTGCAAGGCTGGAAATATATCGGTGGTTTGGCAGTTTAGAGAGCTAACAACTAACTGTCTGCTTGGGAGCATGTTCATTATATTATGCCACATTCCACCAATAGTGTATTTGTTGTTATCCAAAATATTAACTGTGTGCATTATGACAAAGCATGCTCTCTCAGGTTGTTGTCCAAAAACACCACCCAGATAAGGCCAGTATTTAGTAATTTGATCCACCTGTTAATATTTCAAATTCACCCTTTCCCAAAATGACACCAATATCTCTTGGTGCCTATATAGACCAAATACCTTACCTGAGCTAAGGAACTGACAACACAAGTGAGGTCTCGACCTTCAACTTCTGCAGTGACAGATATAATAATCACTGATATAATTAAGCACATAATTAGGGAATGTATGTACATACACCATTGCAATGTAACAGCCGATGGATTTATGAACAATTTTTCCAATCAAAGTACAGTCCTCAGGTCTTAAGAGAAAGAGTTTCCGTTTGTTTGCCCTAGGTAATTAATAGCAAGTGGACGACATTTGTGGCATTTACGATTTGATAGGATCTGGCATGTGCTAAGGACTTGCAATACACACACTTACAGCTCATTTATGATTATAGCTCCTAGTTAATACAGAGCTCTTATGATTATACTCACATAATTTTTGACAAATGGCAAGAATTGAAATGTATCATGAACATGTGAAAGCTTTTTTAGGAATCATATGCAGCTTGTATATTGCTTATTGCGACATGTGGCAGTAAGTATAGGACCAACAACCAACAAAGAAAGAGAAGAAAGGTATTTTAAACACTCTGCTGTAGTCTGTTGTAGTTAAGAGCTGTTAAACTGTCAGTGTCAAGTGAGGATACAAGGATACAAGGATTGTACAACCAACTGACAAGGCGCTTGCAGGGAATCATGTAAACAGGACAATGACAGCAAAGAGTTACACACACAACCACTGGAAGGTGCCGTGATTAGCTGGTGGTACATACACCTTGTTTTCCTATACCACTGTATGGTCACTGCAGCAGTAACTGGTATAGTTTACTCTAACATGCCAACTTTCACAAAAGAAATACCTAAGAACAATGATTGCAGATGATATAAAGTTTTGTAGAAATACATAGTTACTCCTTTAGACTTGTAACACTGTCTTAATCTTCCACTATTATTTGGAAGGGAAAATGTAATCAAACTAGGGACATACGTAAGTATGTACTATTCCTATGACAGTAATGTGGGTTATGATCTAGCAACAATTATTGGACAACACAATTAGTTATGCCTTCCATTGGCGTTGCTATGTTGCTATGTTGCTAGGGTTATTTGGGTTATTTGCAGATGTTTGTAACTGTAACAATTACCGTATAACAGGACTGGCTGACTTTCATTAGCTAAAGTCTGTGCAACCATGTCAGCAGTTTGTAAGCAGGACCTGAGAAGAGAACAATATGCATGAAATGACAGTTGAATTATAGAGGATAATTAGATTAAGGATTTATCCACAAAACTGTCATTTGTACATGGAAAATGTATTGAAATGATTCTTTAATTCAACTGGGGGACCAAAGTCCTATATTGGCCGGGGACCAAAGTCCTATCTTGGGAGCAAAGTCCTATATTGGCCGGGGACCAAAGTCCTATATTGGCCGGGGACTAAAGTCCTATGTTGGCCGGGGACCAAAGTCCTATATTGGCCGGGGACCAAAGTCCTATATTGGCCGGGGACTAAAGTCCTATGTTGGCCGGGGACCAAAGTCCTATATTGGCCGGGGACCAAAGTCCTATATTGGCCGGGGACCAAAGTCCTATATTGGCCGGGGGACCAAAGTCCTATATTGGCCGGGGGACCAAAGTCCTATATTGGCCGGGGGACCAAAGTCTTATATTGGCCGGGGGACCAAAGTCCTATATTGGCCGGGGACCAAAGTCTTATATTGGCCGGGGACCAAAGTCCTATATTGGCCGGGGACCAAAGTCCTATATTGGCCGGGGGACCAAAGTCCTATATTGGCCGGGGGACCAAAGTCCTATATTGGCCGGGGACCAAAGTCCTATATTGGCCGGGGACTAAAGTCCTATATTGGCCGGGGACCAAAGTCCTATATTGGCCGGGGACCAAAGTCCTATATTGGGAGCAAAGTCCTATATTGGCCGGGGACCAAAGTCCTATATTGGCCGGGGACTAAAGTCCTATCTTGGGAGCAAAGTCCTATATTGGCCGGGGACCAAAGTCCTATATTGGCCGGGGACTAAAGTCCTATCTTGGGAGCAAAGTCCTATATTGGCCGGGGACCAAAGTCCTATATTGGCCGGGGACTAAAGTCCTATCTTGGGAGCAAAGTCCTATATTGGCCGGGGACCAAAGTCCTATATTGGCCGGGGGACCAAAGTCCTATATTGGCCGGGGACCAAAGTCCTATATTGGCCGGGGACCAAAGTCCTATATTGGCCGGGGACCAAAGTCCTATATTGGCCGGGGACCAAAGTCCTATATTGGGAGCAAAGTCCTATATTGGCCGGGGACCAAAGTCCTATATTGGCCGGGGACTAAAGTCCTATCTTGGGAGCAAAGTCCTATATTGGCCGGGGACCAAAGTCCTATATTGGCCGGGGACCAAAGTCCTATATTGGCCGGGGACCAAAGTCCTATATTGGCCGGGGACTAAAGTCCTATATTGGCCGGGGACCAAAGTCCTATATTGGCCGGGGACCAAAGTCCTATATTGGCCGGGGACCAAAGTCCTATATTGGCCGGGGACCAAAGTCCTATATTGGCCGGGGACCAAAGTCCTATATTGGCCGGGGACTAAAGTCCTATATTGGCCGGGGGACCAAAGTCCTATATTGGCCGGGGACCAAAGTCCTATGTTGGCCGGGGACTAAAGTCCTATCTTGGGAGCAAAGTCCTATATTGGCCGGGGACCAAAGTCCTATATTGGCCGGGGACTAAAGTCCTATCTTAGGAGCAAAGTCCTATATTGGCCGGGGACCAAAGTCCTATATTGGCCGGGGACCAAAGTCCTATATTGGCCGGGGGACCAAAGTCCTATATTGGCCGGGGACTAAAGTCCTATATTGGCCGGGGACCAAAGTCCTATATTGGCCGGGGACCAAAGTCCTATATTGGCCGGGGACCAAAGTCCTATATTGGCCGGGGACTAAAGTCCTATGTTGGCCGGGGACCAAAGTCCTATGTTGGCCGGGGACCAAAGTCCTATATTGGCCGGGGACCAAAGTCCTATATTGGCCGGGGACCAAAGTCCTATATTGGCCGGGGACCAAAGTCCTATATTGGCCGGGGACCAAAGTCCTATATTGGCCGGGGACCAAAGTCCTATATTGGCCGGGGACCAAAGTCCTATATTGGCCGGGGGACCAAAGTCCTATATTGGCCGGGGACCAAAGTCCTATATTGGCCGGGGACCAAAGTCCTATATTGGCCGGGGACCAAAGTCCTATATTGGCCGGGGACCAAAGTCCTATATTGGCCGGGGACCAAAGTCCTATATTGGCCGGGGACCAAAGTTCTTTTAAAAGTGGAGTTGATTGGTTGCATTCCAGTCATTCTCTTACCTCACTCTCATACGTACCTTACTAGTTCCATCCATTTGGTTGATTCTAACTGGGACAGCCACTTCTTGTCATTTGCTGCTAAGTCTGAAATAGTACCTACGTACGTTTGTACATACGTAGGTGAACTACCCATTAAAACAGTTTTCTTAACATGACTATATAATTGTTCTAGGGCAGCAGATGGCAAGCCAAATACTGTATTCTTGAGATGTAGGTAAGCATTTAGGATTGTATATACGTAAACAGCCTTTAAGTGAGATTAGTGTCTATCAATAATTATTGTTTAATTCCTAAAAAGACTCCAAGACAATCAATGAGATTGAGATCAATTGTTCAATCAATAAGGCTCATTCTATTTAACATCTTTTGGAGTACTAATAGTCGGTCTGGGCAAACTATCAACTTTCATACAATGGCTATACGAGTGCAGAGATTGATGACTATGAATTTAATTACTACTATACCCAGTGACTAAAAGGGCCAGAAATGCTCCACGACTAGCACAATAACATCAATTAGTTATATACACTCACAAGGTACTACAAGCTCCAGTAACTTTGAAAAGCTAGTCTGGACATCCTTTACTGTCCCACACTCTTTTGTAAGAAAAATGGGCTTGACTGCCTTGCAATCTACCTGTTGGGACTCCTGCTTGGCCATCGATATAGTAAACAGGTAGCTACGTAAATAAACATGTTCATGGTTAAGTGTGCAAAGCTGCCAGCAACTATTCAATGGTATTGACATCTACCATAAAATGGAAGCTTACTACGACATACATATGTAGTTTTGCATAGTTAATGAGCTTGACAAAGTGCAATCATCAAAATATTCATGTTTTGGTCTGTCAAACTCAATTCCTGACTGCTATTACTACTGCAGCCATATTGTAAGGTGGGGGACAGACAAGGGGATTTACCTTGCATCTGTTGGAATGCTTTCAGAGTCATTCTTGAAACAAGAGCCAGTAAGGAGGACAGCACCATTCTCTGGATGCGACCAGCTCCACACCTAAGTACATACATACATACATACATACATAAATACGTATACTGTATGTAGCCCACTCACAGTAATATTTGTGTGTGTAGTAATATACGTATTTGTGTGTAGTAATATACGTATTTGTGTGTAGTAATATACGTATTTGTGTGTGTAGTAATATATATGTATTTGTGTGTAGTAATAATATATATGTGTGTGTGTGTAGTAATATATATGTATATGTGTGTAGTAATAATATATATGTGTGTGTGTGTGTAGTAATATATACGTATTTGTGTGTAGTAATATACGTATTTGTGTGTAGTAATATACGTATTTGTGTGTAGTAATATACGTACGTATTTGTGTGTAGTAATATATGTATTTGTGTGTGTAGTAATATACATATTTGTGTGTAGTAATATACGTATTTGTGTGTAGTAATATACGTATTTGTATGTGTAGTAATATATATGTATATGTGTGTAGTAATAATATACGTATTTGTGTGTAGTAATATACGTATTTGTGTGTGTAGTAATATACGTATTTGTGTGTAGTAATATACGTATTTGTGTGTGTAGTAATATACGTATTTGTGTGTGTAGTAATATATTTGTATATGTGTGTAGTAATATATATTTATGTGTGTGTGCGTGACCCACTTACAGGAAACCTTCCCTTTTCATGGCATTCTTTCAAGTACTTAAGGTTAGCCTCCGTGGTTCCTTCAGGGACTGCCACAAATGGCGGATAGCTGTAGAGTAATATGATTAATGGGAAAACCATTTACTGTAGATGACTATACTTTATCATTGTAAGAGTTAGTATTTTCTATTTTACACTGAAAAGACAATGTGCGTACATGCTATAATGTTGACTGGCCAAGCATGCTGCTACCATGTGGTTCCCATGTGACTACCATGTGGCTGCCATGTGACTACCATGTGACTACCATGTTGCTCCCATGTGACTACCATGTTGCTCCCATGTGACTACCAAGTGACTACCATGTGACTACTGTGTAACTACCATATGACTACCATGTAACTACCATGTGACTACCATGTGACTACCATGTGACTATCATGTGACTACCATGTGACTACAATGGTTGAACATTATTATTTACTGTCACTGCGACTACAAAGACTATAAAACTAATTGCCTATTCATAATTGTTTAAGACTCACATGATCACGTCACACATAAATAGATTCAAACTTACGTGGATGACAGCTGAAAGTCATGATTGGCTAATGTTATCCTCCAACCGTGAACCTTCAAACGAAGCAATTCCTAAAGATACATAGCATTAATAATGTCAGCACTTGGAGACTGTGAAAAGCTACTGTTTGGCTATTGTAAAAACTTTCCTTGTGAAGAGTAAGTTCAGATTATCTAGTATCAATGTACCCAGAATCCTAAATGGTCAAACCATATTAACTGGTGGCCTGTTAAGATGTACTAGGACTGTTAAGATATGCTAGGACAGTTAAGATGTACTAGGACTGTTAAGATGTACTAGGACTGTAGTTAGAGACATCAAATAAATGATCTGTACTCTATTTAGAGTAAGGATTTCTTTAAACTATTTATCTTTTTGGGTCATCAGTTGACTTCTTGAGCTACTAGGCCACAAAGATATACTTAACTGCTATTCTAGACACTTAAAGGATGACTCATCTAAAAGATCTGGGCTTTGCTTGTCAAAAGTCAAACAACTGCTTTGATCAATTTAGCTTTAATATGACCAATATGGTAAATACGGTAAATATTATGTAAACATGTACAACTATTACCTCATAGTCCCCTATTCTGCTGAATCTTATCAATACATGTATATGTATATATAGGGTGTAGTGATGCTATATACAGTAAACAAGACTCAGGCAACTGAGGTTTCTGTAAAGGTTCGCATGAACACTACTTCACTACTATCAGTTTAGCATAGGCACTTAAGACAGCCACTTCCTGTACTGTTTACCAGCGCTTGTGTATGTACAGTACGTATGTATTTATTGAATTGTACGTATTTAGACTTACGTATATTTAGAGATTTACAATCTCTTATATTTAGAGATTTACAATCTTATATTTAGGGATTTACAATCTTATATTTAGAGATTTACAATCTTATATTTAGAGATTTACAGTCTTATATTTAGAGATTTACAATCTTATATTTAGAGATTTACAATCTTATATTTAGAGATTTACAGTCTTATATTTAGAGATTTACAATCTTATATTTAGAGATTTACAATCTGTGTCTAAGAAATCTACCAAATGATGCTAAAACTGCTTGTTGAAGATTAACAAAGCGGCAGCTGTACCTCTCAATGTACCTCATCATCTGAATGGACTTACATTTTCCCAGTCCTGTATTGCCATAAATGATGGTATGTGAGATTCTGCAAGTGAAGGAGTAAGATTCAAAGAGTGCTAACAAGATCAGTACAAAGAAACACATAAGAAATACATATTAAACAGTCAAACCTCAGTATAATAAACTCCCTTGGTCCCACACTACATGTTTGCTATATCAGGGTGTTCACTCAACTTAAACTACAATTTTACGCTGTTAATAAATTGTTTTACCCATCCGTTCAAACATTTAAAGTCCTTTACCCTAAATAACACTTTATGTGTCTCCTGGTATATCATATGCTGTGACAATCAATCATTTGTTATCAAATATTAATTGCTACTTCACACACACCTTTTGAGTTGCTTTTTGAATGCTTTGTAAAGTCATGCACAAAGAGCTTAGAGAAGGACTGAGGTTGAGAGTAAAGCACTATTGTGTTTACCATCTAAAGAGATGCAATGAATAACCTTATATATACGTAACTCGGGTTACACATGTGACATAATTTAATCATGAGATCGTTCTATACAGACTGTAGGTACATCTATTACAAGTCAAGAGAGGACAGAGGAAACTGATACAAGAAAGGTGTATGTAAATAATATGAAATGTGACTCCAAAGTGAGGTTTCTTATTGGACTGATTTGCAATTCTAAAGCTCACTGATGTAGCTTGTCTCTTATCACAGTTGCTCATGCGGTATCTTATCCTCTTGAAATCCTGCAGTCACAGAAGAATACATGTAAATCCACTGCCCCAGAGAAGAGAAGAAAAGACACACACCAAAATATACTATGTATATAGCAACTTTATATTATGCCCCCCTGGTCCCCAGTTCTGCATGCAGCCCTGTTTTATGGATCCTATGTGCAAGTGTATCTATCTCAATAGGCGATATCTTGGGTGACAAAATGAAAATTTCAAAATTTAGGGGGGAGGAGGAGGCAATAGTATGAGGGTGTTGAAGCCATATAGGGGTATCCGAAAGTCTAGGGGGGGAGCCCATACGGCCCTTTATAAATGTTAGGAATGCTATTATACGTACTAAGGAAAAAGGGGACTTCAAGTCTAAAGCTGATCTTTACGTCCAGATGTCAACATCTCTGAGATATATACATACACTTATTAAATAAGGTCTCTAAGTTCACCTTAGTTATAATCTCAATCTCTTCCAGAGGTTTCTTGCTTGTTTTCAGTGACGTCAGGATCTTTCTCTTCCCTTCCCTTCCAACTATTGTTAGGACACAGCACAGGACATTAGAACACATTATTAGTTCATTTTCAATTTACTAAAAGGTGACGCCTGTGCATATTCTCAGACCATAACTATATAAGTGTTCCACTATAGTTTTGCGCATGCTGATAAGAGCTATTTCGTGATCAAAATTAGCAATCTATTGTGACATAACTCCAACATGAAAATTAGGTACCGCATCTCACATAAAGCTGTGTGTCTTTGTCAGACAACACACATTGTCAAAAGTTGGTGAGTTATTCTTGTTCAGGTTCACAGGATATTAGGAAATCATATTTTAACTGGGGCAATAACATGAGGCTACTGCAAAGGCAGCCATTACAACACAAATGTACAGTAGGATTAGGATAATCATTAAGTGTACTTATATAATTGCAAAGAAATACCATTCAGCTGAGATAATAGCACATATAGGTATATACAGATACCAGGAAAATGTGAATTTCACACTAGATATAATATGTAAGTAAATAAACATGGCTTGCCACCCACACATCACTCACTCTTTATCACAAACAGAATTGTCATTAGAGGAATGTACTGGCAATCCTTGAGAATTTCCTCCTCAACATTATCAACAAGACTACCTCTGTCAATAATACACCTCAAGCTGTAGTTTGTGCATATCAGCTCTCCCTTGACGCTTACAACTGGTCGGTCTGACACTAGAGGAAGCAACCTCTCCACGTGGGAGACTGTTGCAACAACCTGCTCGCCTGTTTCAAGAAGGAGGTGAAAGTATTTTTAACGTAAACTTCTTCATTTTTTGGTTTACTGAAAACAAACTATATTATGTAAGGCATTCTTGTATCATACCAACAGTATTTCCGTTTCAATCAATTTCATTCAATAGAACGCATGCACTGTAACCTTATGTAGAGTATGAATGCCATTGAATACAGACTATCAAAATAACTTAGAGGTCGAGTAGTAAAATGTCTAGCTACGTTGCTTAAATTCGCAAAGGAAAAATAGAAACAAGAAATGGTTCAACTGACCTGGCAGAAGATCGGTACCTTCGAGTCCATTCATTGTTCTGCTCTGCACAAGTTAAAACCACACACACAAGTTAGTTTGAGTGATAATCAGCTATTTCTGGATCACCGACTCAAAACTACTCCCCTTCCAATGAAACAATTCAGAAATAATAGCACGAACAATGAGCGGTCTTCTTAATATCTTGAATAATCAGAATAACTTTATTGCGAACGTAAGGAACGCCTTCATAAGGACAACTTTCTGTAGCGAGAAGGTAGAGTCTTCGGGTTATGAAGCTACCCGTCAACTACCAAAATTGAGGGAACTTCCTCTAAGTCACGTGACATCAAGTACAAAATTTAAAAACTTATGGTAGATGGCACATGTACAGAGTATACGGGATGAATCAGAAATCAGAAAGTATGACTCACAGTAGCAAAATCTCAGCATCGGAGAGCCCGACTTTATTGAAACTCTATCAGAGAAGTTGCCAATTACACCGAAAACCAATGGAACGAATTGGAGAGGGTGTTCGCTCAAAGCAAAATGAACTGATTAGAAAGCATCACGAGGCGAAGTCCAACATTGAAAATGTTGCAGGAGTGGGCGGAGGCATTACCCTATGGCCAGCAATGGATAGCATGCGCCTCACTCAAGGAGAAGGAATCACTTTAGCCATCTCTTCTGCCTTTATTATAGGCATTTGTGTTGTTTTGTTCAAACACCTCCACAGTGGGTCCCGAACTCCTCCTTTTATCAAACCTAAATCTACTATTCCCATTATAATTTCTTTAGATCCCATAATTAGTACACTACAACTTTATAGCTTAAAAATGAGAGAATTTAATTCCGAAAACTTGCTGCAGCTCGAAAGTAAGGAGACATTATCACAATCATTGAAACTATGGCATAGAGAATTTCAAATACTTTATGTAAGTTAAATATTTGATTCATATTATATATATCACTGCTAAAGGACTTATTTCCATTTAAGTTATGTAATGAAAAATTATATATGAGTGGCTGGACTTGTTAATGAGCGTAGCTGCATATATGTATATAGCTTCAAGCTTAGATAGGCCAAATGGAATAAGGACCTTCCTTGCAGTTGTTTTTGAAGGTATTCTAACTTTGTGCTACATTCTTGGTTGTTGGTCAATATGTGTTCAATAGTTGATTGTGATATGGATAGTTTCTGCTTAAAGATATTATGTCAAACCAGCCGAATGACCAAAGTAGACTGGGGGTCAAATTCCTATTGATAGTGATTGTCTCCCATCATCTAGGATGGAAGAAATCATTAGTTATTTGTGGCTCATTAGCGGTAGATTTTGGTGGTAGGTCTAGATGACTGTTTTCAACTTAATCCATCACAAATAGAATACTTGTGGTTTCATAATAAGTGATAGTGGAGGCTACAGTCAAAGTGAGACTAGCACTCACAATGAAATAGGAATTCAATGTACAATTGTTGTACAAAGGGGGTTAGGATGTAATGAAAGATAATTAGTTATAGAGTTCCAATCATTGCATATTCACTCTTGTTGTAGTACCCATCTTAATGTATATACGTATACAGGCTAAGATTGATGAAGATATCAATGTAAAGTGGAATCATGTCTCAATGGACTATACTGTATTTTGGATCTTATATATTGTAAGTACTTATACACTTGTATATCATTGGATAAAATAATAGCCAATTGTGTATGGTTGGGTTACAATATTCTATGAACCAGAGGCATAATAATATACGTACAAGTATTGTGTGTGCTTATAGACAAATATACAGTGTAGGATAAAAATTATAAATATCTTAGACTGGATCAGGCACGTTGGTATACTTTTTGGCTGAAAATGTACTGGCAAAGTCTTCTTTAACACCAAGAAGGATTAAAATATGGTAAGTTATAAAACTGCTGCTATGTAGTTCCATTTCATGTTTTGATGAAATCATTATAAAGGTGAAAGTATGAAGATCATTAAAATTGTGTAATACTATTCAGGATTGCAAATGAAAACTGATAATTTATAGCATGAATAATCTAAAACATCATTTTCCAAAAGATATGTTGACATCAATATTGAAAATTCTTAGAATACACTATTTTCCACTTATTACTAAGGGAAAACCTAGAGCTTTGGATGAGGATACAGTTTCATATTACCTTTTCACTGGGCCAAACAGTCTCTTCAGGGAATTCCACCCCCTATCCCCCTATGGTCCTAGGAGTATTTGTCTTCTCATCTCTTTCCAGGTCCTTAGCATGGGATCCTTGTTAAGTGTTATTCAGAGATTATGTGGGTGACATTGCTGAATTGCTCTCTCTCTCCTTACTTACATATAGGGTATCACTATTGTGTGCCATTGGTACTTGGAGTGTACTAGCTGCATATCTACTTGTACAGGCACTCACTCTTGAAGCGGCTACAAGGAGAACTGTACTCCACTTCACTGAGACTATTACAGTAATTTCACACGACCCCATCTACGTAGTAACAGATGCAATGAAACATACAAGACTCCCTATATTATACCATAGTACAGTACATTATGTACATATGCACTATATTGTGCACTATATATGATAGAACAGAATAACTTATATACACACCTGTATGTACCATATGACTGACTATTAGGAGTACTGCTGTATAAATATGTTACGATTTCAGAGATTTATTCAGTATTTCGTATGCTATACATCTATGTAAATGAGCTGCTACATACAGTACTTTTTGGGTCGGTTGTCCAGACCGGACATTGCAATCGGTAATCGTAAAAGGTTATCTCCGCATGCATGGTGACGTCATTCTAGTGGGAAAGTTTGTTCAAATAGTAGTCGTGAGTTAATTACCGATTGCAACGTCCAGTCTGGACAACCACCCAAAAAGTACTGTACATATATATGTTCATATAGCCTTCATCATGAAGTACAATAGGTATATATATGTGATCCTCATGTTTCTCTATAGAATTGTGTCATTGATAAAGGTTGGGATGTGGTCTTACACGATACTGTTGTGAGATACTGGGAGAGGAAGTGTCTTCCCCCAGCTACCCTTGGCGTCATATCAGTGCTGGGAGTAGTACAGTTGCAGGATATGGCCTATTACTTTCAGTACTACAGCTTGCCTCTATTGACTGTCATCCTAGCACCCATCTTCAAGCTCATGTTCATGCTGAAACAGATATATACTTAGCCATGGGCCAAACTACATAGTTAACATGTATATATGCAGTACACCCAAATAATCTTTACCTGATGCTAATTGTTTTAAATGTCCTTGTTACATTTTGTATATCTAACATTATTAATGACAGTAAAAACACCACTGTTGTATCTGCAATGAACATATAACACTTTATAACTTGATAAATGCATAAACATCAGTTCCACACATAGCTCATTGCACTCCTCAGGAGACGTAAGTAGCTATAGGTGGCCAGGGTATATAAGTCCAGATCAGCTATGCATAAATCCTACAAGCAAGGGTGTTGTATGATTTATGCATATATAGCTATATAATGCTTCACTGTATAACATCCCTTTCTTGTTTCTGTGCTTTTTGTACCATCCCTACATCTTCACTATTTCTGTAGAAAATTTGCATTATTTATAGTTCAAGGGAAGCTTTCGCCAGTACAACACTACTTTCATCCTAACTCTCCACCTTGCAGGAATCCAATTACTTTCTGACTCTAAGGCTGTGATAGGGTGGTGTATATATACTTTGGACTCTTAAGAATGCATGTGGAAATATATATGGCCTGGCTAGCTATAGTATATAGTGTACCATGGCTCCCTCCATCCACTGTACTATTATATATATAGTTTCTTTAAGAAGTGTTAGAATATATTACCTATGTATTATCTATTTAGTAACCACCATAATCATCTAACTTTAAATCTTTCAACTTTTAAAATTCAACTACATATATATAGTATTACTGTATTGAAGCTGGCCATGGGTGGGTAGTGTGGTCTGTGCATGGTAGCACTATAGTACTGGCAAAGGCATACTCCCAGTCACCTGGGCTGTGCACCTGGGTGGACAGCCTGGTAGCCTTCTTGTTAGTGGCGATGGCTTATATGTGCCCCAGGTGCTGCCCTGTGCCCCTTAACCCAATGGTGGTTGCATGGCTATTTCACCTTTGGCACAGTAATATTGGCACAATATCAATTAGTGGTGATCATATGACCTCCAGCCAATGGAATGCTTCAGAGAAGGTCACATGCATATGACTGATTTAAGGTTAACTGACATAATGTTCATACACTTAAGTGTGTATTATTTACTTAATGGCATATACTTTTCCTTAATTGACCTTAAGCTTCCTAGGCCTATCGACACACAAGTACCAGTGGAAGGAAAAGTATGGATTTATTCGAAAAAGAATATGCAAACGTTATGAACGGATCCGGAACGATACATCCACATAAACTATCAACTGTGATCATAGTTTCAACTTTTTCGATTGCAGCCATTATTTTCAGCATCTTTCTTATCTTCACCATACTTGGACCTGGCAAGATACCAAAAGCAATTCGAATTGTTTTGATTAATATTCTGATAGGAGTGATTGCCTTTGCAATTGTCGGTTTAGCCGTGGCCGTGCTCTATTATACATTATTGGATTGCTTAAGTGACGTATATATTGTATTTAACGACGTTTTTTCCAAATGGAATTATTTCTACGAGAATGTTCTATTACCGTATTGCAGAACACACAACATCACTGTCTGTAATTTCAACAGGAACACTTCACATCTCGATTTCCCCCTTTATATGGAAATTCAAACGAAACGTCCAGACATTCTCGCGCATAGTAAAAGGTGTCTCTACGTATCGTTAACATCTAATGCTGGCAGTTTTTTGGGCTTATGTTTATATGGATTATCGACGCTCGTTTCAATTCGAGCACTCTTTATGACTTTTTATGCCATCGTGGTGTACGTATTCATTACCTCAATTCAGTACAAAATTAAGATCTGGGCTGTGATGCTGGGTTGTGTCGGGTTATGGATCTTCGCCATTATAGTTAATATTGGGAGCTTGATTCTGCTAACTGAATATCTGGAAAAGTTGATTCGATATTATGTACATGGCGATAGAGATGTGAGTCCCTCAAGTGGTTCTGAAATGTATGCACTTATTGTTCCCTGCATCATTGGAATTGTAGCATTCATAGTATCAGCTGTGTTTCCTATCCTTGCTCTTCGTTTCTTGAGGAAAAAGACTAGAAACGATATCGATGTAGGCTATGCAAGGGCAACAGCAAAATTGGCCCTATTTCTAATGACTGGAAATGCATTTTCCTTTATTGGACACCTTGTTGTAATAGTCCCTTCTCTTGTCTTCCGTTATCAGTTTAATGCTGCCATCGCATCAAATAACAATTATAAACTGAGAGAATTGCTCGCGGGTTCGTCCTATGCGGCCCTCATTTTTGGTCTGATTATTGACGTTGCCTCACTCCTCATTACTCCTTTCCTCTTCACCATTTTCCTAAGGCAGATTCGACAAAATGCAAAGAAGATATTCCGCTGTCTGTTGGCTAAAGTTTATTTATCTACCAGGATCAAATCAATTGAAAGCACTCAGTCTGACGGTAAAGAAATTAAGCTGAAGACAAGAAGACAACAGAAGAAAATCAGAAACAATTAATGACACCTTGTCTCTTGCATGAACATAATCTGTTATTTTAGGGTATAACTGTTCTGAATTTTGGGTTTAATATACTGTAATTCCCTAATTATATAATTATTATTTTTTCATCATCATCTTCATTCATTTTATTTTGCAACAGGAAATACTGCATCTGCAATAGTTGCAGCTTTTCATGCAGGTCCTGATTTACTAATGCAATATAAAACATGCACACAAGGAGGGACAAACAGGAGATAAACTAAATTGGGTTAGAATATTGTCAAGTTATAACAGTTATAGGTGAATGAGGAAAATAATGCCTCTCGGAAGGTAGCTTCAGTCTTTAAGGATTTGATGTGATCTGGAAGTCTGGAAGATTATAGAAAACCTATAGAAAATTTATATCGAAACAATGTGTTATAGTAGTAACAATTTAAGTTAAGTATTTCGAGTTTAACTCGCATTCGATAAGTGATTGTAGTTAAGCATGCATGCCAATCATAATGAGACAATATTAAGTCAAGCTTAAGTGTATTCAATAATAAAAATAATATGTTAGACTAAGCTCAGAAATGATGCTATATGAGTCAGTGCTTGAATATTTTCAATGATGATGCCTCATGCAGCTATATATATGTGCTGATAGCTCATTCCAGGCAAAGGGAGCATTAATGAAGTATATATGAGTATCTGAAGGTGTTTACTCATGAGTGAGGTATATTTTAAAGACATACGTACCATGCTGCATGTCTTGAAACTCTGGTCTTGAGAGAAAAGTATTTTCCACAATTACTACAGTCAAGACCATTAAAGATTTTGAAAACTGCTGCTATGTAGTTCCATTTCATGTTTTGATGAAATTATTATAAGGGTGAAAGTATGAAGATCATTAAAATTGTGTAATACTATTGTAATCGTGTCGAGATTACTCAAGATCGGGAGACGTTCGCACAGTCACGGATGAACTCAAAAAGATTCTTTAGCAGTACAAAACTCAAGCATATAAGGCTAGGGATTCGGTGGTCAAAACTACAATGAACAACTACAACAAAGAACAAAAGGTGGAGAGGACGGCGCAAACAGGAAGGATTAAATCATGCAGATGAAGTGTGAATTGGTACAAACAATCCAATGTTTACAATAAACAAACAATAGCTACGTATATAGGTGTTTGCAATTAGGAGTGTCACGTGCGTATAAACCCTGTTACACTATTCAGGCTTGCAAATGAAACTGATAATTTATAGCATGAATAATCTAAAACATCATTTTCCAAAAGATATGTTTGACATCATAATGGACAGCCTGGTGGTGGCGGTACTTATATATGCCCAGGTGCTGCCCTGTGCCCCTTAACCCAATAGTGGTTGCATGGCTATTTCACCTTTGGCATAGTAATAACTGGCAGCATATATCAATTAATGCTGATCATGTGACCTCCAGCCAATAAAATGCTTCCGAGAAGGTCACATGACTGATTTAAGGTTAACTAGCATAATGTTCATACACTTAGCTAAGTGTGTATTATTAACTTAATGGCATACTTAATTGATCAACACACGTGTATCGGGTCAGTTAGGGTGCATGAAAGCAAATTTCAGAATCTGTTCACAGCTGCAATAAAGTACCAGTGGAAGGAAAAGTATGGACAGAGAATATGCATACGTTATGAACGGAACGATCAATCCCTATTCCCTATCAACTGTGATCATAGTTCCAACTTTTTCGATTGCAACCATTATTTTCAGCATCTTTCTTATCTTCACCATACTTGGACCTGGCAAGATACCGAAAGCAATACGAATTATTTTGATTAATATTCTGATAGCAGTGATTGCCTTTGCAATTGTCGGTTTAGTCGCAGCGGTCCTGTATTATACTTCGTTGGATTGCTTACATGACTACTTTATAGCATATAACAAATTTGTCCTTAAATTGGTTTATTTCTACGAGAATGTTCTATTACCGTATTGCGGAACACACAACATCACTGTCTGTAATTTCAACAGGAACACTTCACATCTCGATTTCCCCCTTTTTATGGAAATTCAAACAAAATTTTCCGACATTGTCGCACATAGTAAAAGGTGTCACTACGTACAGGTACGTCATGGTAGCAGTTTTTTGGGCTTATGCTTATATGGATTATCGACGCTCGTTTCAGTTCGAGCACTCCTTATGGGTTTTTATGCCATCGTAGTATGCGTATTTATTACTTCAATTCAGTATAAAATTAAGATCTGGGCTGTGTTGCTGGGTTGTGTCGGGATATGGATCTTCGCCATTATAGCTAACATTGGGAGCTTAATTCATGTGAATTTTGATGTGAATCTCTCAAGTGGTACTGAAATGTCTGCCCTTATTGTTCCCTGCATCATTGGAATCGTAGCATTCATAGTATCAGCTGTGTTTCCTATCCTTGCTCTTCGTTTCTTGAAGAAAAGGACTGGAAAAGTAGTGAAATTAAACGATGTCGGCTATGCAAGGGCAACAGCAAAATTGGCCCTATTTCTAATGACTGGAAATGCACTTTCCTTTGTTGGACACCTTGTTTTAATAGTTCCTTCTATTGTCTTCCGTTATCAGTATATACAGTATAATGATGCCATTATGGGTGTCGCATACAATGAAGGATTGCTTGTTTCGCCCTATGCAGTCTTCATTATTGGTCTCAATATTGACGTTGCCTCACTCCTCATTACTCCAATCCTCTTTACCATTTTCCTAAGACAGGTTCGACAAAATGCAAAGAAGATATTACGCTATCTGTTGGCTAAAGTTTCTTTGATGAACACTATAATATCTACCAGGATAAGTCTCAAGTCAATTGAAAGCACTCAGACGTCTGATGGTGAAGAAATTAGGCTAAAATATGTAACTAAAAGCACGGATAATGAAGACAAGAAGACAACAGAAGAAAATCAGAAACAATTAATGACACCTTAAGATTCTGTCTTTGTCTCTTGCATGAACACAATCTATTAATTTTAGATTTAATACTATAATTCCCTACAATTATAAAATTAACAGACTATAAAATTATATGTTATACCATATGGACCTAAATTTTCGCTGGACTAAACTTTCGCGGTTTTCGGTTTTTCACGTTTTCATTTTCGCAGATGCTTCCTCACTCACGGTAGCCATATGACGACATCGCGTTATAAAATGAACGTACCTGGTAATTCGCTTGCACTTTGAAAGCTGTATAATTATAGTATAAAGTCTATAGTCTAAGCTAGCACATGACTTCCGTTGTCGCTAGCTGGTTCGCGCGACATGGCCTGAGAGCCAGTTCCTAAGAAGCGATACACGAGCGAACGCGGGTGAGTTGTTCAGTTTAATCTATTTCGCTATTGCGTATCTGTACTTATTTTCTACAGGCGGAGTGAAGTTGCTGCATACGCTGTGACTACTAAGCGTGTCTTGTTCCTGCAGGCGAATCGCCGGAAAATGCATGAAGTGAGTAATTCAACAAATGCTTTATTCTGTAGTCTCGAACATCCCAGGGCAGGCTATTTCAGTTTCAACGACCAATGAAAGACTGCAGTGCATGGCACTATTATATATATAATAATACAAGCCCAATATCTCATTGATTTCCTGCAAGGGTTTCAGAATTATAATGTTTTTATTAATTTCTCTTTTCTCTTAATATGTAGGAAAGAAAGTCAAGTATAAGGATAAATGTGAGAGGAATGAACTTGGTTTCTAGACAAATCCCTTTTATCTTGTTAATACTGCAGTAGAAGTGGTGCAGTGCAATAAGGAATCTCAAATCCTAGGCCTCTATATCGTCCATTTTATCTCCTTGCAGCAGAAGTGGTGTAATACAATGTAAAAGTTCCACAAGCCCCACATTTATATATGTTTTGAGTGGTTTCTCTAATACCATGCAATGTGAGACTATATATATTGACTGCATCTTGAAGTTTAAAGTCAAACTCATGTAGTTTATATAATTAGCATGCAGTATTAATTTTCATATGAATGTATATATATATATATACAGGTCCTTTCCTGGAGCCATGCATATAAATTAATTATATTATTTATTTATATTATTTTAGATTACCTTATAGTATATTGTAACTTGTACTGTATATATATAGGCCTTAGAATACTTTGCAGTCCTAACTCCTCCGGATCCCTTAGATCCTTCGTGAATAGTAACAGTAAGATTAAGTGGGATTTGAAAGTGATTCACAACAATAATATATAAATGCAGGGCTGGAGATGTATGAGGTATAGAGTTTATATATCCTTAAGTGTGTATTACACTTCATGCTAATGCAGGGCCGTACCTAGCTATGGGGCAGGGGGGGCAACTGCCCCCCTAGAGAAACTGGCTTCAGAATATAATGAAATACTATTTGTGTTCATAGCAGCTAGCTACTGAGCTATCATGGACTTACCTGCCCCAATGAGCTGCTTCAGTCGAGGTTTCGCTCGTCCGACATCCAGCTACCGGGTATATACGTATGCACAAGTACCGCTGTTCAATGTTCTAAATAATGCACACTTTTAGCCGTTCATAATTTATGCGCATTATGCGTATATTATTCTGTTAGACAGTTTTCCTCCTAGTTGCCCCCCCTTGCAAAAAAAGTTATGTATGGCCCTGTAATGTTAATAAGCAAATCCTAATTATATAATATGTAGCTTTAACAGTACAACAGCTAAGATAATATAATGGGTGGTACAATGGACTCTGAACAATTAGTACTGATCATGTGACCTCCAGCCAATGAGATGCTGCAGAGAAGGTCACATGACTAATAAATAATGTATATAAATAATGTAATAAATAGCATAATTAAGTGTGCATTACTGAAGAGAAAGGGGATCATTAATTAATTATGGACATATTTGAATATGGATACATTCTGGATGGAAGGGTCAATTCATATTATCTATCAACTTCATGTGATCATAGTTTCAACTTTTATGATTGCAGCCATTATTTTCAGCATCTTTCTTATCTTCACCATACTTGGACCTGGCAAGATACCGAAAGCAATTCGAATTGTTTTGATTAATATTCTGATAGGAGTGATTGCCTTTGCAATTGTCGGTTTAGCTGCGGCCGTGCTCAATCTACATCGATCCCTATATACTTCTAGTATATCCATATATGATGCGCACAAACATAAATGTATCCTGGAAAGTAGTAAGAAGTTGTAAGAATAAAGGTGAAGAAAATGCTATCAAAAACAGCTAAAAGCGGTAATGTGCCTGGTAAAAGCCCTGCTAAGGATGTTGTAACACCAGTTCGAGTGCGAAGGGAGAGTTTGACGGCTCGAAGTGACGATAAATTAATAAAACGGCAGTCGGCAAAAACGCCGAGTAAAGTGGACGTAATAAGGTGCATTTGTGGGAGAAATAGGGAGTCAGCAGCGAGAGATAGAAAGGATTGGGTTCAATGTGAGACTTGTAGTAGTTGGTCGCATCCTTCGTGTTACAAAATTGCGCAGGTAGTCGTTGCCCAGCTAGGAAGATGTCCATTTCCTCTGTTTCTTCTGTGCTATAAGGAAGCTGATGGTTGTTCAAAGGTTTATTGATAACGAGGATATCCGTTTGAATGAAGTAGCTCAATTGAAGGAAGAAATTGCCACCCTTAAAGAAGATACAGAACAAAGAGTGAGTAGGCTTGCAAGTAGGATTGAAGCTAGGGAAGATGAAATAGAGCAGCTAAAGCAGATGCTGACCAAATTGCAAGAAATCAAGATGAATGGGAATGAAGATAGGATAGGGAGTCCAGAGTCTTCTTGTGGTTCAGAGTACATGCATGAAGATGTAGGAACTCAAAGCGTCAGCACTGTTGCATCACGATTGACTAGTCTAAGGACAGAAGAATTGCAAAAAACCATTCCACGGCAGCAGATAAGGAAATTGTGGGGAATGGGTAGATCACTGCTTGCTAGTCAAGTCCAGAGGGAGGCTGCTACCTATTGTGGCTGGAAAAAAGCTAGACAGTTAAGCGTGGAAAGGATTTTCAAAAGAAGAGGGGGAAAGGATATTTGGTGGTTTGAGCTCAAAGGAAAGGAGGAACTGCTGATGGAATTGGAGTTGAAATGGAACCATAGATTTTGGAGAATTGAGGGGCTGATCATGAATAAACAATTCTCTCAGGGAAGATTTCGAGCTCAAGATAGGGTTGTTGGGAGGGGATGAATTAGAAGTTATACGGATTGTGTTTATCCATGTTTAACCTGAATGTATGTTTCATTACTCTTTGCACAGTGCTACATGGGGCAATATAGCCCTAGTGTGCGTCCAGCACATGATGCACTTAAATCAACAACAATATTAATAATAATAATATATAGTTAAGTTTCAGTATGCCACTTCTGCATGCATGGTTAGCCTTACCATGATCACTGTCTTGTTTCGTTACTTTTTTTAGATGTGCCAATTACTGTTATAGTGCATATCCCTACTTTTAACTTCATATATATAGGTCTTAACTAGGCCATCGATACAATATTAATATTGCATCCGGTTAATTAGCCAGGGTGCGTGTATATATGTGTCGCGTATATAATAGTGAATTAAAGCCGGTCAAAGCAAACTTCATGCAAAATCCGCACAGTTGCAAAAAGTAGCTATACCAGTGGAAGGATTGTAAGTATGACCAAGAACATCTTAGACCATGAATTTGCAAACGTTATAAACGGAACGATCAATCCCTATTCCCTATCAACTGTGATCATAGTTCCAACTTTTTCGATTGCAACCATTATTTTCAGTATCTTTCTTATCTTCACCATACTTGGACCTGGCAAGATATCGAATGCAATTCGAATTGTTTTGATTAATATTCTGATAGCAGTGATTGCCTTTGCAATTGTCGGTTTAGCTGCGGCCGTCCTGTATTATACTTCGTTGGATTGCTTTCGTGACTACTATATATGGCATACAAAAAGGTTTTCCATAAATTGGATTATTTCTACGAGAATGTTCTATCACCGTATTGCAGAACACACAACATCACATTCTTAGACTGTTATTTCAACAGTAACACTTCACATCTCGATTTCCCCCTTTATATGCATGGAAATTCAAACGAAATTTGCAGACATTGCCGCACATGGTAAAAGGTGTGTCGACCTAAGGATACATTATGAGGGCAGTTTTTGGGGCTTATGCTTATATGGATTATCGACGCTCGTTTCAGTTCGAGCACTCTTTATGGGCTTTTATGCCATCGTGCATGGTGTACGTATTCATTACCTCAATTCAGTACAAAATTAAGATCTGGGCTGTGGTGCTGGGTTGTATCGGGTTATGGATCTTCGCCATTGCAGTCAACATTGGGAGCTTGATTCTGCTAATTGAAAATCTGGAAAAATTGAGTCGATTTAGTGTCATTGGCGTTAGAAATGCGAGTTTCTCAAGTGGTTCTGAAAGGTCTGCCCTTATTGTTCCCTGCATCATTGGAATCGTAGCATTCATAGTATCAGCTGTGTTTCCTATCCTTGCTCTTCGTTCTTTGAGGAGAAGGACTGGAAAAGTAGTGAAATTAAACGATGTCGGCTATGCAAGGGCAACAGCAAAATTGGCCCTATTTCTAATGACTGGAAATGCACTTTCTTTTGTTGGACACCTGGTTTTAATAATTCCTTCTCTTGTCTACCGTGTTCTGTATAATGATGCCATTATGGGTATCGCTTACAATCGCGAATTGCTTGGTTCGGCCTATGAGGCCTTCATTCTTGGTCTGGTTATTGACGTTACGTCACTCCTCATTACTCCAATCCTCTTTACAATTTTCCTAAGACAGATTCGACAAAATGCAAAGAAGATATTCTGCTATCTGTTGGCTAAAGTTTCCACCAGAATAAGTCTCAAATCAATTGAAAGCACTCAGTCTGATGGTGAAGAAATTAAGCTAAAATATGTAAGTAAAAGCACGGATAGTGAAGAAAAGAAGAATTAAGACAACAGAAGAAAATCAGAAACAATTAATGACACCTTACTTTGTCTCTTGCATGAACACAATCTGTTAGTTTTAGGTTTAATACTGTAATTCCCTAATTATATAATGTTATAAAATTAACAGATTATAAAATTATATGTTATATCTTATAAAAAATGGTGTCAATCAAGAAGATCTGAATCACAACTGAGTTAAGGATAATATCTAGAAATAATACCCGATCAATCAAAAAAGAAGTCTGAATTGATTAGTGTTAAGGACTGGAATAATGAGGCAGTTGAGTGTCCCAAAGCAGACGATCCTGGCACCCACAGCTTTAATGGGAGGCAATCAGAATCAGCGAGTGTAGTTCGGCAGCAAATCAGAGAGAAGAGTGTGGAGGTTGAGAGCATTGCCGAAGAGAATGATCCGGGTAGCGATGGTGAGGTGCGCTGTTTTTGCAACAAGTTAAGAGGCCTAGGGAGGCTGGAGAGATGGTGCAATGCGAGGTGTGTGCAGGTTGGTTCCATTTGGAGTGTTTAAGAACGAAAGAGGGAGTTTGTGTGCTAGATGGTAGGGTCTTTGTTTGCTGTTTCTGTTTGTCTGTAAAAGTGTTGATTGGTGAGCTGTGGGGGGAGATGACATGTCTGTGTATGGAGGTTTTAAGGAAGGAGAATAATGACCTGATGGAGACGACAATTGGTGTAGAGGGTACCTGAATGGAGGACGTTTGAACATAGTGGAAGTTCGGTAGAGGAGAGAAAGAAGCCTACTACCTGCCCAGGGGAAGGAAGAGCAAGTTTGGAGAGGGTGCAGATAAGGAAGTGTTGCAGGGCAGTGAGAGTAGGTCTGGAGATTCATCATCATTGCCAGTAAAGAATAGACACGGGGAGTATGTTGTGAGAGGAGGTTGTGGGGGACAAGAGAGAAGGTGTTGGTGGAGGATGTTAAGTAATGCTTGAGGGAAACGTTTGATGCAGGGTGAATCTGATACTGGAGGTGAAACTGAGATTCTGTGGCCATTGGTTTGCAATATGGAGAAAACTTTCAATCAGACTTGAGTAGTCGGTTGGATATGCCTATACTCCAGGATGAAGTGGATCTTGCCTTCTCCCGGGTGAAAAAAGAAGCAGCTCCAGGGAAGGATGGTATCTCCTTTAAAATGATGAGTGCTGATGTTCTAAGTGGCTTGCCCTAGGCTTGTTTAGAGTATGTTGGAAGAGTGGTATGATTCCCTCAGAATGGCGGAGAAGCTTGGTGGTTCCGGTTCCCAAGAAGGTAGTGGCGTGTGTGTGGCTGATAGATTTAGAGGAATTGCACTAACTTTGGTGGTATGTAAGGTGTTTTGTCATATTCTAAAGGAGAAGCTTGCTACTGTGGTTGAGGAATACAATTTGGTTGTGGAAGAACAAGGTGTCTTCAGGAGAGGCAGAGGCTGCAGGGACCAAATTGTTTTGTTGATTCTGTTGGGTCAGACTAAGGTTGCATTGCAAGAAGATGGCTAATTGGCTGCCTTTATTGAATTCAGTAAGGCCTATGATAGAGCATGCAGGGAGAAGTTGTGGGAGTGTTTGAAGGGCTACGGCGTGAAGGGAAAGTTCCTATCAATGATTCAGGCTTTATACCTAAAATTCAATGTAACTGAAGATAGGTGATCGGCGGAACTGAAGATAGGTGATAAGCAGTGTGAGTTTTCTGGCATGAAATATTGGCAGACCAGTGGTATCAGCATCGTCCTAAATTTTATAATATGCTCATTCTGTGTCTAGGTCCTTTATTGGATGCTATATATTATGCACATACTATTTCAATATGTAATAGCATCAGTGAGTTAGGTCTTATGAAAATTGAATTAAAGTTTCTGAATCTGTATATTAGTCTTCAGTGAAAGGGGTTCGACTGTAATTATATATATAACATGACTGAAAGTTAAATAGTACTATGTCAGTCAGGCACTTAAGTGTACATTACAGTATTTACTTGATGCACACATTTTCTTAGTTGAGTTTCCGAGTTAATATAGTACGTGCAAACCACATGCTAAGATAATGGGTGTTACAATGGACTATGAGCAATTAGTGCTGATCATGTGACCTCCAGCCAATGAGATGCTACAGAGAAGGTTGCATGAATAAAGCACATGCACTTATATAATTAAGTGTACATTATATTTATTTAATTGATGCACTTAATGGAGTGTGCATTACTTAATAGATAATGAGCTTCTGAGTAAATAGTGGTATACCAGTACCCTCCAATCCCATTGGCTGGAAGGTCACAACCTTTTAACCAATTAATGACACCTTAAGATTCTGTCTTTGTCCCTTGCATGAACATAATCTGTTAATTTTAGTTTTAATATTGTAATTCCCTAATTATAAAATTAACAGATTATCATACGTATATATGTATACTTGTAATAAGTCAATTATTGTGTTTATATATCAGTTTCCATGGGAATAGGTAATAACCGTAAAACTTATCCCATGATCCATGTTAGTTAGGTTTTCCTTAACTAGTCATGTACTCAGACCCATCTCTGCCGTCGTATTATGTCTACGCCCCCTCACTCCAAAACGACAGCAAAGATGGGTCTGGATACGAGATAAGGCATAACATGGAGGATTCAGCTTGTGATGTACACGCTCTCGACACCATATCATGACCAAAAATCAGATAGGCCAGTTATTCGTAGACTAGTTAAGAGTATATTGACTGCAATCATGCAATCATACAATCTCATGTAATAGTATAGCAATTAAGGCGATTAATAAGGAGGCAGGGTTCAGTTGAGTAAATAAAGTCAAATCAAAACACCACATAAAATGATTACTTGTGAACAGTTGCATTGAAATAGGATGTACATGTAATTGCATAGTTTATATGTAGTGAAAAAAGTATAGCAATTCAAATACTAGAATTCAGTAATGTATATATTTAGAGCTGCAACTCTAACAAAAGAACTGTAATTAATTATAAGCTACAACGTGGTAAAAAGGATTAGCAATAGCCTCCAATATGGTTCAAGCATGAAGATGATTTCCAATGTTCTCTAAGCTGTTCTTTAAGAGATGATCTGTCATCAAAAACCAGATCTATCGCATCCATAGAAAGCCTCCAAAGTTCTTTAAAGGATAAACTAAACACTTCACCTGCAATCTTGTATTCATTCGACAGCGTTGTACTAAAGATACCCTTATCATAGTCTACGAACATGTCAAATGTTTACATTTTGAATAATGAAATTATTATTAAATTAACCAAACTCACACAAAGGACTACTAAATGTCTCTTGAACCAGTAGTTAAAATGGTGTTCTACGTAAGCTTCAACAGTCTTACACTTTACATTTGACGTCAAACACAGTTCTAAATATAGGTACAATGAGAGATGTACATTTCTTTATCAGTTTTATTGATCAAAAAATAACATAATTTAATCACATTGTTAAATTGCCTCTTACCAATGGGAATTGCATTTTGTAAGATGTGGTCCAGATGCAGTTGCTTTCCTCCTCGATCAGGATGGAGGAAAGTTCCGTGACCCAATCGATCAACTTGAAGGGATAACACCTTTGATATTTCTTCATTACACCCAGCTATCTAGAACAATATAATCACAAGCATTATATGTGTTCTTAAAGGGGTAATCAAAACAGCTCCCTACTTCTGCAACATGAACACTTAATTTAAGTCCAAGCTCCTTTGCCCTTCTCAGAGCTGGAAGAAAGGCATCAACATTGCCAATATTTGGATTGCCACTAAAGTCAATACCAACTATCTTCCCCTGACAATAATCTTCCTGCTGGGCGGAACACTTGGCAGCCAACACAACATTCTCCATTGCCTCTCCTTCATCTTTTCCTCTATCAATCGATAGCAGCAACCTACGTACAAACACATTGCCAAATTAAAGATAACAATTAGTTGATAAGTCTTTTGGATTGTTAAACAAAGCAATGCTGAGTTTGTCGGTTATAGGTTAACATAAAGTAGATTAAACTGCTTACAGACCTGACTTGAATGTCATGATGATGAGTTGTTCACAGACTATAAAATATATAGGTATATGGCATGAAATCAAATCACTATATATAAAAGGATCACTTGTGAAGAGTTACATTGAAGTAGAATGTACATCTCTTCAGGTTTAGTTCCCCTATAGGCTCTTTTAACAGAATAGGCATAGCATGTAGGAAAATGGTATCTTAGATTTTTCATGTAGTTGCATAGTTTACATGTAGTGAAAAAATCATAGCATTTCAAATACTAGAACTCAGTAATGTATACATTTAGAGCTGCATGTAACTCTAACAAAAGAACTGTAATTAATTATAAGCTACAACGTGATAAAAAGGATTAGCAATAGCCTCCAATATGGTTCAAGCATGAAGATGATTTCCAATGTTCTCTAAGCTGTTCTTTAAGAGATGATCTGTCACCAAAAACCAGATCTATCGCATCCATCCATATGAATGCCTCATGAAGTACAATAGGTGTATATATACTAGAGAACAATAAAATTTTTCTACAAAAATAGTAAAGATGTAGGGATGACACAAAAAGCACAGAAACATGAAAGGGATGTTACACAGTGAAGCAGTAGCTATATATGCATGAATCATACAACACCCTTGATTGTAGGATTGTAGGCGATTTTCAGCCTATTTCAGAATTTCGCTCCTATACCAATGTATAGGGAAAACGAAACAACCAGTACCATCCCTACATAGATCTGATATGTGATCCTCTATAGAATTGTGTCATTGTAAAAGGTTGGGATGTGGTCTTCCATCATACTGTTGGGAGATACTGGGAGAGGAAGTGTCTTCCCCCAGCTACCCTTGGCGTTATATCAGTGCTGGGAGTAGTACAGTTGCAGGATATAGCCTATTACTTGCAGTACTACAGCTTGCCTCTATTGACTGTCATCCTAGCACCCATCTTCAAGCTCATGTTCATGCTGACGATGATATATACTTAGCCATGGACCAAACTAGTTAACATGTATATATGCAGTATATGTGTACACCCAAATAATCTTTAAATGTTTTAAATGTTATTGTTACCTTTGTGATCTGTTTTGTATATCTAACATTATTAATGAGAATAAAAACACCACTGTTGTATCTGCAATGAGCATATAACACGTTATAACCTGAGAAATGCATGAACTTCATGATCATGATCAGTTTCCACACAATATTACACTCCTAAGAAGATATGAGTATAGGTGCCAGGGTATATATAAGTCCAGACTCCACTGATTTTCGATGACATAATTGTATATATATATTAATTCTAGAAATAAAATATGGATGCTTAATATTCTGTTTGATGCTTGCGGGAATATTGCACTCATACTCTTAAGAATGCAGATATATATGGCTGGCTAGTATATAGTGCAGCATGGCTCCCTCTGGCCACTGTATATAGTTTCTTTAAGAAGTAATTATGTTTGTTATATAATTATCCATGTACATTATATATCTGTTTAGTAACCACCATGTGTAGTCACCTAATTAACTTTAATTCTTTTAACTTTTAAAATTCAACTATGTATATTACTGTATTGAAGCTGTGTATGGTAGCACCTGCAAAGACATATACTCCCAGTCACATGGGTGGACAGCAGGTGGTGGCAGTACTTATATGTGCCCAGGTGCTGCCCTGTGCCCCTTAACCCAATAGTGGTTGCATGGCTATTTCACCTTTGGCATAGTAATAATTGGCACAATATATCAATTAGTGCTGATCATGTGACCTCCAGCCAATGAAATGCTTCAGAGAAGGTCACATGACTGATTTAAGGTTAACTAGCATAATGTTCATACACTTAAGTGTGTATTATTTACTTAATGGTATACTTTTTCCTTAATTGATCAACACACATGTATCCGGTCAGCCAGGGTGCATGCGTCACAGGATCAAATTACAGGTTTCATAAGGCGTGAAATCTATATATTTGAAACTTATATATTTGAAACTTCTTGAACAGCCAGGTTTCAAAGGGTGCTCAAGAATGTGCTAACATGCAGATTAATATCACTGGTTTCAAGTTTTAACAGCCCCCTTTCCGAGTTTTATCCTGATCCTGTGTATCGAAGCAAACTTCAGAATCTGTTCACAGCTGCAATAAAGTACCAATGGAAGGAAAAGTATGGACATTTTTGAAAAAGAATATGCATACGTTATTAACGGAACGATCAATCCCTATTCCCTATCAACTGTGATCATAGTTTCAACTTTTTCGATTGCAACCATTATTTTCAGCATCTTTCTTATCTTCACCATACTTGGACCTGGCAAAATACCGAAAGCAATTCGAATTGTTTTGATTAATATTCTGATAGGAGTGATTGCCTTTGCAATTGTCGGTTTAGCTGCGGCCGTCCTGTATTATACTTCGTTGGATTGCTTTCGTGACTACTATATTGCATATATCGATGTTCTCCCCAAATTGAATTATTTCCACGAGAATGTTCTATAGTTTTTTACCGTATTGCAAAACACACAACATCACATTAGACTGTTATGTCAACCTTTTTAACAATACTAATATCACTTCACTATATCTCCCCCTTTATATGGAAATTCAAGACATTCTCGCGCTTGGTAAAAAGTGTGTCGACCTAAGGATACTTCATGATAAAAGCTTTTTGGGCTTATGCTTTTATGGATTATCGACGCTCGTTTCAGTCCGTGCACTCTTTATGGCTTTTTATGCCATCGTAGTGTACGTATTCATTACCTCAATTCAGTACAAAATTAAGATCTGGGCTGTGGTGCTGGGTTGTGTCGGGTTATGGATCTTCGCCATTATAGCTAACATTGGGAGCTTGATTCTGCTAAGGAGTAATAATATTATGTTTCCTGATGGTGATAGAGAAATGATTCTCTCAAGAAGTTCTGAAATGTATGCCCTTATTGTTCCTAGCATCATTGGAATTGTAGCATTCATAGTATCAATTGTGTTCCCTATCCTTGCTCTTCGTTTCTTGAAGAAAAGGACTGGAAAAGTAGTGAAATTAAACGATGTCGGCTATGCAAGGGCAACAGCAAAATTGGCCCTATTTCTAATGACTGGTAATGCACTTTCCTTTGCTGGACACCTTGTTGTAATAGTTCCTTCTCTTGTCTACCGTAATCAGTATAATGCTGTATTTGGGCGTATCGCCTACAAGCGCGAATTCCTTGGTCCGGCCTATGCGGCCTTCATTATTGGTCTGATTATTGACGTTGCCTCACTCCTCATTACTCCAATCCTCTTTACTATTTTCCTAAGACAGATTCGACAAAATGCAAAGAAGATATTCCGCTATCTGTTGGCTAAAGTTTCTTTGGTGAACACTATAATATCTACCAGGATAAGTCTCAAATCAATTGAAAGCACTCAGACATCTGATGGTGAAGAAATTAGGCTAAAATATGTAACTAAAAGCACGAATAGCGAAGACAAAAAGACAACAGAAGAAAATCAGAAACAATTAATGACACCTTAAGATTCTGTCTTTGTCTCTTGCATGAACATAATCTGTTAATTTTAAGTTTAATATTGTAATTCCCTATAATTATATATAAAATTAACAGACTACATGTATATAAAACATTATATGTATATAATATATTTTATAAACAATGGCGTCAATCAAGAAGAGTCAGAGATGGTGTGCAGGTTGGTTCCATTTAGTGTGTTAATTAATGAAAGAGGAGTTGGTGTGCTAGATGGTCTTCGTTTGCTGTTTCTGTTTGTCTGTAAAAGTGTTGGAATTGACAAGGTTGGTTGGTGAGCTATGGGAGGAGATGACAGAATTGAGGAAGTCTATGCATGGAGGTTTTAAGGAAGGAGAATGATGACCTGACGGAGACGACAATTGCATTTGTCCCGGGTGAAAAAAGAAGCAGCCCCAGGGAAGGATGGTATCTCCTTACAAATGATGAGTGCTGATGTTCTAAGTGGCTTGCCCTAGGCTTGTTTGGAGTATGTTGGAAGAGTGCACGTGGCCATGGTATGATTCCCTCAGAATGGCGAGAAGTTTGGTGGTTCCGGTTCCCAAGAAGGTGGTGGTATGTGTGTGGCTGATAGATTTAGAGGAATTGCACTAACTTCGGTGGTGTGTAAGGTTTTTTGTCATATTCTAAAGGAGCAAGAGGCTAGCTACTGTGGAATACAATTTGGTTGTGGAAGAACAAGGTGGCTTCAGGAGAGGCAGAGGGTGCAGGAACCAAATTGTTTCCGTGATTCTGTTGGGTCAGACTAAGGTTGCATTGCAAGAAAAGGGCTCTTTGGCTGCCTTTATTGATTTCAGTAAGGCCTATGATAGAGTTTGCAGGGAGAAGCTGTGGGAGTGTTTGAAGGGGTACGGCGTGAAGGGAAAGTTCCTATCAATGATTCCGGCTTTAAACCTTGAAAATTCAATGTAACTGAAGATAGGTGATAAGCAGAGTGAGTTTTCTGGCATATATTGGCAGACCAGCAGTATCAGCATCGCCCTAAATTTTATATATAATATGCCCATTCTGCGTCTAGGTCCTTTATTGGATGCTGTATATTATGCACATGCTATTTCAATATGTAATAACATCAGTGAGTTAGGTTTTATGAAAATTGAATTAAAGTTTCTGAATCAGTGTATTAGTCTTCAGTGGGTTCAAGGGGTTCAACTGTATATATTACATGACTGAAAGTTAAGTGGTACGCCAGTCAGGCACTTAAGTGTGCATTACAGTATTTACTTGATGCACACATTTTATTAGTTGAGTTTCCAAGTTAATATAGTATGTGCAAAGCACATGATAAGATAATGGGTGTTACAATGGACTCTGAACAATTAGTGCTGATAATGTGACCTCCAGCCAATGAGATACTACAGAGAAGGTCGCATGATTAAAGCACATACACTTATATAATAAGTGTACATTATAATTACTTGATTGATGCACTTAATGGAGTGTGCATTAGATAATGAGCTTCTGAGTAAATAGTGGTATACCAGTACCCTCCAATCCCATTGGCTGGAAGGTCACTTCAACAAATTTAAACCTTTTTTAACCAATTAATGACACCTTAAGATTCTGTCTGTCAAAACAGTAATGTAGATTAAATTCAGTATTTAGAGCTGTGACTCTAACAAAAGAACTGTAATTAATTATAAGCTACAATGTGGTAAAAAGGATTAGCAATAGCCTCCAATATGGTTCAAGCATGAAGATGATTTCCAATGTTCTCTAAGCTGTTCTTTAAGAGATGATCTGTCATCAAAAACCAGATTTTGAATAATGAAATTATTATTAAATTATAACCAAACTCACACAAAGGACTACTAAATGTCTCTTGAACCAGTAGTTAAAATGGTGCTCTACGTAAGCTTCAACAGTCTTACACTCTACATTTGACGTCAAATTAAACACAGTTCTAAATATAGGTACATTGAGAGATGTACAGACTAAGGTTGCATTGTAAGAAGATGGCTTTTTGGCTGCCTTTATTGATTTCAGTAAGGCCTATGATAGAGTTTGCAGGGAGAAGCTGTGGGAGTGTTTGAAGGGGTACGGCGTGAAGGGAAAGTTCCTATCAATGATTCAGGCTTTATACCTTGAAAATTCAATGGAACTGAAGATGGATGGGGATGAATATTAATGCGGAGAAATCTGCTATCATTCATTTAAGGAGGAAATCATGTTTACAATGTGACCATGAGTTTTCCATTGGCGGTGAGGTAATTCCTGTGATTACCAAATGGATGTGTCATTGATGAGTTTCTGGATTTGACTGCAATGGTGGATGATAGGGTTGAGGCAGGTAGAAGGGCCTTGCATGGGTTCCCTGCTCCAGGGGGCTTGGTCTGCGGTTGGGGTGTTGTTTGGCCGTACCTTCAAGATTCCATGGTGCAATCTGTACTTCTTTATGGAGCTGAAGCTTGGCCATGGGGATCGGATGCCTTAGATGCCTGGAATCCTTGGAGCAGGTCCAGTTAGGAGCCTTCTGATCCTACTTTGGTGTTCCCAGGACTCATCCTAGGACATCACATTTTGTAGAGATCTGTCTGTGGGCTGGCTTGTGCGGCTTTGACCGCTCCAGGAAGAGGTCAGTGGATGGGGGAGCTGAGAACCTGTTTTGAAGCCCTTGGTTGGCATGACTACAGCTGTGCTTCTAGATCTCTGGCTGGTTAGCAGCAAACCCAAACTCTGCGTTTTGAACTCAGTATGGTTGAACAGTTTTGATGGTAGCTGCTAGGTTTTGGAAGGTGAGGGAGAGGAGCCATAGGAGAGTACTGATGATGCTGAGAGTTGGAACGGCCCCATTCCAGATTGAAACTGGCAGATGGAAGGGTGTACCTCAACATCAAGTTTCTACCAAACTATATTCAGAAGAAGCCCAACTGCAGCTACCTTATATACTACAAGCACTTTCTACAGACAAGACCATCCAAGACATCCACCAACTTGCCCTTCCTATGTTCCCCCCTAAACTGTATTGAAGCTTACAACCTAGCAAAAGAAGCAATCAGCCACAAAACACAGGTTTTCCAAGCCAGACAAAGGAAGCTTGCAAAAACTGGCCTTACAACTCTGCACTCAGAAACCTGCATGGGAAGAAGGTCCAGAACAGCCTTTTGCAAACCATCGATATGGCTTTAGAATTAACAGCACTACCATGGCCAGTTACCAATGTATCCATACATTTAATTATCAAACTAATTTGACTAATGTCATAAGCAATTTATAATTTTTAAATTATAATATTAAATAATTAGTGTTATGCATTTATTATAATACTCATAACAACTGTTTCTCAACTTGACTACTACATATATACTATACAAGGAAAAGCATTTTCAAATAACACCAGTGTCAAAGTAACTTGCATTTCCGGTATACAGTGACGAGTTTAATTACATGACTTCCGTTGTCGCTGATTCGTGTGACGTGACCTGAGAGCCAGTCCCTAAGAAGCAATACACGAGCGCGGGTGAGTTGTTTATTTCGTTTTTGTGTATCTGCACTTATTTTCTACAGGCGTAGTGAAGATGCTGCATATACCATGACTGCTAAGCGAATCGCCAGAAAAATACATAAAGTTAGTACATGTAATTTCAACAAATGCTTCATTCTATAATCTCGAACATTTCCAGGGCAGGATATTTCAGTTTCAACAACCAATGAAAGGCTACAGTGCTTGGCACTATTATAATAATACAAGCCCAATATCTCATTGGTTTCCTGCAAGGGTTTCAGATTAAGTTTCAGAATTTTAATTTCTCTGTTAACATTAGTGTGTATATAGCTACGTACATGCAGGCTTAATTAGTTGGTAATATAAGTTCATAATTGGCCCTCCTTGAGTTGTTGATAGTTTTAAATTATATGTAAACTACAAAAGGCCATTAACTTTTCGTATTCATATATAATGTTGTAAACAGGTCATTATTTCAAATATATATGTTCTTCTACTTTTAAATTCTGCTTATGTAGTCATTTCTATACAGGTAACTGAAATTTCTTAAAGGAGATGATGCTCGATGATTCTAGATAATTCTGCTTAATTCTCTGATCTAAAGTGAATATCAGCTAATGGAAAACAAGAGATGCTGTTAGTATGGATCCTCAGAAGGGCTGTCATGTCTTCTTCTCTTCCTTATCGCAGATATTAAATAGGCAGATAAAAAGATGATGTGAGAGGAATGAACATGGTTTCTAGACAAATCCCTTTTATCTTGTTAATACTGCAGAAGTGGTGCAGTGCAATGAGGAATCTCGACAAGCACCACATTTCTCATTTTCTGTATTTCTTTATGTACGTACGAAAGTTTTTTAGACAAATCCTAGGCCTCTATATCGTCCATTTTATCTCCTTGCAGCTGAAAAGGTGCAATACAATGTAGAAGTTCCACAAGTCCCACATTTATATATGTTTTGAGTGGTTTCTCTAATACCATACAATGTGGGATTATAGGGTATATATATTGACTGCATCTTGAAGTTTAAAGTCAAACTCATGCAGTTTAGCATGCAGTATTTCTAATGAATGTATATATATATACCTACTTTGCAGTCCTTAGGCTAACTCCTCCCTTAAAACTTAATATAAGAAGATTCAGTTTTAACCTGTATGGTCTATTGCTTAACTGATCTTCAATTAGTGCTGATCATGTGACCTACAGCCAATGAGATGCTACTAAGAAGGTCACATGACCAAAGGTTTAATAGCATACTACTTATGCACTTAAGTGTGTATTACACTTCATGCTAATGTTAATAAGCAAATCCATCTAATGCATGCAGCTTTAACAGTACAACAGCTAATATAATGGGTGGTACAATGGACTCTGAACAATTAATGCTGATCATGTGACCTCCAGCTAATAAAATGCTACAGAGAAGGTCACATGACTGAAAAATAATGTATAATAAAAATAATGTGTAATAAATAGCATACTGAATTAAGTGTGCATTACCTAAGAGATAATGAGCTTCTCGCAGTTGCAAAAAATTAACCAGTGAAAGGGGATCGTAAGGTATGGACATATAGATTTGGATACATTCTGGACGGAAGGGTCAATCCCTATTCTCTATCAAATGTGCATAGTTTCAACTTTTCGATTGCAACCATTATTTTCAGCATCTTTCTTATCTTCACCATACTTGGACCTGGCAAGATACCGAAAGCAATTCGAATTGTTTTGATTAATATTCTGATAGCAGTGATTGCCTTTGCAATTGTCGGTTTAGCCGCGGCCGTGCTCTATCATACATCGATCCCTACTTCTGTATATATCGATGATGCGCCCAAACATAGAAGTGATGTGTATAGTTAAGTTTCAGTATGCCACTTCTGCATGGCTAGCCTTACCATATGATCACTGTCTTGTTTCGTTACTTTTTCTAGATGTGCCAATCACTGTTAGGCCATCGATACAATATTAATATATATTGCATCCGGTTAATTAGCTATAGGGTGCGTGTATGTCTCGCGTATATATATATATATAATGGTGAATTAAAGCCGGTCAAAGCAAACTTCATGCAAAATCCGCACAGTTGCAAAAGGTAGCTGCCAGTGGAAGGATTGTAAAGTATGACCAAGAACATCTTAGACCATGAATTTGCATACGTTATAAACGGAACGATCAATCCCTATTCCCTATCAACTGTGATCATAGTTTCAACTTTTTCGATTGCAACCATTATTTTCAGCATCTTTCTTATCTTCACCATACTTGGACCTGGCAAGATACCGAAAGCAATTCGAATTGTTTTGATTAATATTCTGATAGCAGTGATCGCCTCTGCAATTGTCGGTTTAGCCGCGGCCGTCCTGTATTGTACTTGGTTGGATTGCTTTCGTGACTACTATATGGCATACAAAAAGTTTTTCCCTAAATTTATTTATTTCTACGAGAATGTTCTATTACCGTATTGCGGAACACACAACATCACATTCTGTTATTTCAACAGTAACACTTCACATCTCAATCTCTCCCTTTTTATGGAATTTCAAGACATTCTCGCGCATGGTAAAAAGTGCGTCGATCTATGGATACTTCATGAAGGCAGTTTTTGGGGCTTATGTTTATATGGATTATCGACGCTCGTTTCAGTTCGAGCACTCTTTATGGCTTATTACGCCATCGTGGTGTATGTATTCATTACCTCAATTCAGTACAAAATTAAGATCTGGGCTGTGATGCTGGGTTGTGTCGGGTTATGGATCTTCGCCATTACAGTCAACATTGGGAGCTTGATTCTGCTAATTGAAAATCTGGAAAAATTGAGTCGATTTAGTGTCAATGGCGATAGAGATATGATTCTCTCAAGTGGTTCTGAAATGTATGCCCTTATTGTTCCTAGCATCATTGAAATTGTAGCATGCATAGTATCAGCTGTGTTCCCTATCCTTGCTCTTCTTTCTTTGAGGAGAAGGACTGGAAAAGTAGTGAAATTAAACGATGTCGGCTATGCAAGGGCAACAGCAAAATTGGCCCTATTTCTAATGACTGGACATGCATTTTCCTTTGTTGGACACCTTACTGTAATAGTTCCTTCTCTTGTCTATTGGTATGAAGCTGTGATTAAGAATAACGTGTACAATCCAGAATTGCTTGGTATAGCCTATACGGCCTTCATTCTTGGTCTGATTATTGACGTTGCCTCACTCCTCATTACTCCTATCCTCTTCACCATTTTCCTAAGACAGATTCGACAAAATGCAAAGAAGATATTCCGCTATCTGTTGGCTAAAGTTTCTTTGATGAACACTATAATATCTACCAGGATAAGTCTCAAATCAATTGAAAGCACTCAGTCTGATGGTGAAGAAATTAGGCTAAAATATGTAACTAAAAGCACGGATAGCGAAGACAAGAAGACAACAGAAGAAAACCAGAAACAATTAATGACACCTTAAGATTCTGTCTTTGTCACTTGCATGAACATAATCTGTTACTTTTAGGTTTAATACTGTAATTCCCTAATTATAAAATTAACAGATAAAAAATGGCGTCAATCAAGAAGAGTCATGATCAGAGATGGTGTGCAGGTTGGTTGAGCAGGGGTGAATCTGACACTGGAGGTGAAACTGAGTTTCTGTGGCCATCGGTTTGCAATGGAGACAACTTTCAATCGGACTTGGAGTAGCCAGCCGGATATGCCTATACTCCAGGATGAAATGGATCTTGCCTTCTCCCGGATGAAAAAGAGGCAGCTCTAGGGAAGGATGGTATATATCTCTCCTTTCAAATGATAATCGTTCATGTTTTAAGAGATTGTGACTTGCCCTGTTTGGAGTATGTTGGAAGAGTGATATGATTCCCTCAGAATGGTGGAGAAGCTTGGTGGTTCCGGTTCCCAAGAAGATGGCAGCGTGTGTGTGGCTGATAGATTTAGAGGAATTGCACTATAACTTTGGTGGTATGTAAGGTTTTTTGTCATATTCTAAAGGAGAGGCTTGCTACTGTGGTTGAGGAATACAATTTGGTTGTGGAAGAACAAGGTGGCTTCAGGCAAGAAAATGGCTCTTTGGCTGCCTTTATTGATTTCAGTAAGGCCTATGATAGAGCATGCAGGGAGAAGCTGTGAGAGTGTTTGAAGGGGTGCGGTGTGAAGGGTATCAATGATTATAAGGCTGTATACTTAAATTCAATTGAACTGAAGATTGGTGATAAGCTGAGTGAGTTTTCTGGCATAGAATATCGGCAGACCAGCAGTATCAGCATCACCCTAAACTTTATGATAATATATATATCCCCATTCTGCATCTAGGTCCTTTATTGGATGCTATTACATATTGAAATAGCATGTGCACATGCATCAGTGCATCAGTGAGTTAAGTCTTATGAAAGTTGAATTATAGCTTCTGAATCAGTATATATATATATTAGTCTCCAGTGAAAGGGGTTCGACTGTACATGACTGAAAGTTAAATAGTGCTACATTATAATTACTTGATTGATGTACTTAATGGAGTGTGCATTACTTAATTGATCATGATCCTTTGTGGTATACCAGTATACTCCAATCCCATTGGCTGGAAGGTCACTTCAACAAATTTTAACCTTTTAACCAATCCTTTTAACCAATTAATGACACCTTAAGATTCTATCTTTGTCCCTTGCATGAACATAATCTGTTAATTTTAGGTTTAATACTGTAATTCCCTAATTATATAATGTTTACTTGTAATAAGTCAATTATTGTGTTTATGATTCAGTTTCCATGGGAACAGGTAATAACCACAAAAAACATATCCCATGATCCATGTTAGGTTTTCCTAACTAGGGCATAACTAGTCATGTACCCAGATCCATCTCTGCCGTTGTATTGGGTCTCCGTCCCCTCACTCAACAAACAATGGCAAAGATGGGTCTGGATACGAGACTAGGGCATAACTTGGAGGATTCAACTTGAGCCATACAAACTCTTGACACCATATCATGACCAAAAATCAGTTATTCGTAGACTAGTTAAGAGTATATTGACTGCAATCATGCAATCATATAATCTCATGTAGTAGTATAGCAATTAAGGCCATTAATAAGGAGGCAGGGTTCAGCTTGAGTAAATTAAGTCAGATCAAAACACCACATAAAATGATTACTTGTGAACAATTACATTGAAGTAGGATGTACATGTAGCTTATACATGTAGTGAAAAAATCATAGCATTTCAAAATACTAGAATTCAGTAATGTATATATTTAGAGCTGTAACTCTAACAAAAGACCTGTAATTAATTATAAGCTACAACGTGGTAAAAAGGATTAGCAATAGCCTCCAATATGGTTCAAGCATGAAGATGATTTCCAATGTTCTCTAAGCTGTTCTTTAAGAGATGATCTGTCATCAAAAACCAGATCTATCGCATCCATAGAAAGCCTCCAAAGTTCTTTAAAGGATAAACTAAACACTTCACCTGCAATCTTGTATTCATTCGACAGCGTTGTACTAAAGATACCCTTATCATCAGTCTACGAACATGTTAAATGATTACATTTTGAATAATGAAATTATTATTAAATTAACCAAACTCACACAAAGAACTACTAAATGTCTCTTGAACCAGTAGTTAAAATGGTGCTCTACGTAAGCTTCAACAGTCTTACACTTTACATTTGACGTCAAACACAGTTCTAAATATAGGTACAATGAGAGATGTACATTTCTTTATCAGTTTTATTGATCAAAAAATAACATAATTTAATCACATCGTTGCCTCTTACCAATGGGAATTGTATTTTGTAAGATGTGGTCCAGATGCAGTTGCTTTCCTCCTCGATCAGGATGGAGGAAAGTTCCGTGACCCAATCGATCAACTTGAAGGGATAACACTTTTGATATTTCTTCATTACACCCAGCTATCTAGAACAATATAACCACAAGCATTATATGTGTTCTTAAAGGGGTAATCAAAACAGCTCCCTACTTCTGCAACATGAACACTTAATTTAAGTCCAAGCTCCTTTGCCCTTCTCAGAGCTGGAAGAAAGGCATCAACATTGCCAATATTTGGATTGCCACTAAAGTCAATACCGACTATCTTTCCCTGACAATAATCTTCCTGCTGGGCAGAACATTTGGCAGCCAACACAACATTCTCCGTTGCCTCTCCTTCATCTTTTCCTCTATCAATCGATAGCAGCAACCTACGTACAAACACATTGCCAAATTAAAGATTACAATTAGTTGATAAGTCTTCTGGATTGTTAAACAAAGCAATGCTGAGTTTGTATATATGTTGGCTATAGGTCAACATAAAGTAGACTAAACCGCTTACAGACCTGACTTGAATGTCATGATGATGAGTTGCTCTCTGTATACCATCTAGCACAGCCTCAACATAGGTCTGTTTTGTCATTCCACACTTTGGGTTAGCTCTCGGAGTTGTTCTAAGCTCCAAATACACCACTCCATCCTTGGCAAAGTCACTCACTACCTCTTCGGCTACCATAGTAACCGCTTCCACATCAGAAACCAGCTCATGCAGAATTTGAAACATTTTAAAACACCTGATCACACAGAGAGGACATTAAACATGTCAGCTCATTAATAGCATTGCTAGATATAAAAGCATCAACTCCTGTCACTGTATTTACTCTTCAAGTGTCCTCTGCTCTCCTTTAGCTATTATGATCTGCCAGGATTCTGGAATACTCCCTAGATCACTGCTCAATCGCCCCTTCTGTCTTGTAATAAGTTTCTGGATGGTACTTTCTCCAATAGACCCATTTAGATGAGCATGAAGCTCCTACAGATTACACAATTACATGTCATTTATTAGTGGCAATATTAATGAGATTGATGTCTTGCTACAATGGCTTACTATCTTTGGTAACCGCTCACAAAAGGTTTGCAAATCCATGTGTTTTGAGGCTTCTATTTTAGACGCAGCCGGCTGTAAAATGGCGGAAACTGTGGACTCTGTTTCTCTTACGCTGGATCAACACAATCAAGTTGTAGTAAACTTGTTTGGTAAGCTTTATACGACTGCTGATGTACGTAAGTACATGATTTTAGCATCATGTCATTTTCGCGTACAACTTATAGGCGGAACCGTCACTTCCTGGATTCAAAACGGTAGTGAAGTTATCTTTGTCAGGTAAGTATGCATCGATTTTGGCGGTTTTATATGTTATAAATCAAACTGACCAATTAAGTCTTTCCAGAGGAAACAAAATTTGATTTTATTAGACAACTTAGAAATTAAAAATTTAAACCTAGTGAAATGTGAATCATTTTAACTTGCAGGACATGTACATGTACATACGTATATAATCAGAGTGCTTGTAACTGTACGCTATATCCATTGCAGATATACATATTAAAATGTAATCATTATTAATACTAAGAGCAAATTAATGATATTCATGGACATTGGCATATGCGTTGCCATATACAGTATTGTACTATTATTGGCAAATTTGGTTAATTGTGCTGTGATGCCTGTTTGAGTCTGTTAAAATAATCGTCTGACCATTACCTGATTGTTGTGATGATATGCAGGATATGCTATAGTTGGTATGTATTGCTTTATAATAATAATAATAATTGTAATAATTGTACATGATTCCTTGGTAATGTTGCTGGTAACATGTTATGAATTATAGCAAGAACGCCATCTTTAACAACAAGAAAGCAATTCGAGGAGGAATACCAGTTGTATTCCGTAAGTGTATTATGTAATTTTACCGAGCTGTTGCTAGGAGACCTAACCAACTGACAAAGCTGATTAATTGATATAATAATATTATGATTTATAAAATTAGCAGGTCTGAAGCAGAAACAAGTTTGAAACTATTTCTGCTAGATGTTAGATTTGGCCAGTAATTTACTTACTTACTTTTAGGAGTTTAACAATTTGCTACTGAATATATACAATAAGAAAGTAAATATCATTACAGACGAGGTTTACTCCATATTGATTTGTACCAATAGCTCAGTTTGGCCCATGGGATCTGGGACCGCAGCATGGGTTTGCTCGTATAACCAAGTGGGAGGTAGCAGTATCTCCCGAGAAGACAGGAGACAGTGTGAGGGCAGTGTTTCGGTTGTCTGATAGTGAAGACACGAGAAAAATGTGGCAGGGACATCAGTTTGACCTCTTGTACACAGTAACTCTTACTACAAACAGTCTCCAAACAGATCTAACAGTCAATAACAAAGGCTAGTTAACACCAATACACAGCTCTATAGGTTTGCCCTCTTAAGTCATTAGTCCAAGAAATTTGTGTTTTAGACTATTCTCTATATGTTTCTTTAGTTTCACAGGAATAATAACCATAGTTTTGGAATATGGCGTTTAGATAATTCACATGTGTATATCAGACATTTGCTCTCTCTATCTCTGGCAGGAGCAAGTCCATTCTCCTTTACTTGGCTACTTCATACATACTTCAAGTTAGAAAACATTTCAAATACCTCCATATCCGGATTGAAAGATCTTGTTTTCATTGACAAGGTGTGTATGTACATATTGTAATAGAATAGAGACATATGTATGGTGAATAAAATAATTGTGGTTATTAAGAAAGCCGTCCTAGTTGTGAGTGATGTTATTACCTAGTCTCGTGCCCATCCCCAACTTCCTGCCGCCATTTCCAAGGTGTGGAAGATGGATCTGGGGACTATGTGCATTTTTCTTGGTGGAGTCCAGCGAACCGCAGACTCCGATCAGATTGCAGATACATGCATAATAATGCGTAAGTCACATGTATTGCACAATCATCGCCAAGGAATGTGCAGATAGTCCCCAGACCCAACCTTCCAAGGCGTCAGCCATTCTTGTGGAAGTTGGGATGGGTGCAATATGTGGTCATTTTAGAGGTTAGGAAAGGAAGACCTTGTTCTGCAGTATGTATGTCAATCTGCTTTCCTTGTAGACTAGGGGAGGAGAGGAGTTTCAGGAGAAAGAGGAACTGGTACACATAACTGGGTTTACAGACAGAGTGTACAAGAAGGCCAATGGACCACATTTGATTACTGGAATAGCTGGTGGTAGGACAGCCAGAGTTGAAAAGAGAGACTTTTATGACACAGGTTAACTACAGTTTGTGCTAATTAGGAAAGGACACCCAAGCTGAAGTTATATGTCTATAACTTAGTGTATATGTGGGTAGCTTGGTGAATCTCTAGCTTGGTGAATCTCTAGCTTAGTGTATACGTATGTAGCTTGGTATAGCTACGTATATGTAGCTTAGTGTAGCTATATATAGCTTAATATATTTACGTACGTATATGTAGCTTAGTGTATATGTAGCTTAATGTATATGTAGCTTAATGTATATGTAGCTTAATGTATATGTAGCTTAATGTATATGTAGCTTAATGTATATGTAGCTTAATGTATATGTAGCTTAATGTATATGTAGCTTAATGTATATGTAGCTTAATGTATATGTAGCTTAGTGTATATGTAGCTTAATGTATATGTAGCTTAATGTATATGTAGCTTAATGTATATGTAGCTTAATGTATATGTAGCTTAATGTATATGTAGCTTAATGTATATGTAGCTTAATGTATATGTAGCTTAATGTACGTATATGTAGCTTGGTGAATCTGTAGCTTGGTGAATCTGTAGCTATGTGTAGCTTAGTTTTGTGTGTGTACATGCGTGTATGGTTACTTTAGTACTTTTCACATCTTCTTGTCATGACAGTTGTTTGGAACCCGTGGGAAGAAAATGCTAAGAAAATGGCTGACTTTGGAGATGATGAAGTAATTTCTCATTTAATGAATATATGGGAGTCTATTGTAGTGAAATTGGTCCAAGTTTATTAGTATTCTGGTACCATTGACCATACAGAGCGCAGAAGGGTAGTGTGTAACTGTGTGGTAGCTTAATGTATAGATGTAGTTGAATGAGATAGAGGATGCTAGCAGTAAGACACTTTTGTGAAACAGAATGCATGCCAAAGATTCAACCTATTTTAGTGAATTAAGGGATTATAAGAGTATGGATTTATCCACACTACTTGTGTCTCCCGAAGAGTACAATGAGCTAAGTACTATGGATGAAACACAAGTCCGCTTAAAGGGAACCAGATTCTACCCTTTATCACTCAAAAGTGACTCGGAGATATGAGTGGGTGGGTGCTGGATCTTAGTACCAGGTTGAAATACATAAATATAGTCTTAATTTCCAAGCACTGGTAGCTAATCATAATGTAAGGGATTTATACTTTAGTTCATGGTACACACTTTATATGAGTATATCATCTTTACTTTGTATACATGCAGTATCCTTATATGGTGTGTGTGGAGGCTGGTTGTGTAGTGGATCCTGTTGTAGTTTCTCCTGGAAAGCAGTTTCAATCTTCTCAAATTATACAAATTGTCTAAAGAGCTTAAGATACCATTAATAGTCAACTTCATGAATTTTCTATATAGGATATTTCTGTAATTTATCTTCAATATTCAATTCAAAAATTTTTCCCATTTCAGTATGAAAACTGCATAATATTATACCAAGTGGAAAGTGTTCAATCTCATAAGTTTATTAATAATTGTGTTAGTTACAGTTTGAAAGGAATGTTTCCCCTAGCTTCAGCTTTTTCTTTGAATGATTCATATATCTTTTTAGCCTTCTTGTCCCATTTTTGTTTTCTTTTAAGCTGTTCAATGTATGCTAGTTTAAAGCCGGTATAAATAGGTTTATGTCTGCCTGGAGGATTTGTGAGCACTTGTAGCAGCAATTGAACACACTCCTCATTGAAGCCAACAAGTTCTCCATCTTCAATTCTGTCATACAGTGGTAAAGTGGGCCCCGCCCAGCATATATTCCAGGCACCGAGGTCCTCCCTCATGTCAAGGGTATTCAGTTGAAAACAAAGAAATGTGAAGGTGTGACCATTTGTAATGATTGCTTGGCTTGTAAGAGGAAAATACAGATCTTTATTTTGCTTGTAGCCATACTGCAAAGTCTGCGCTGATGCCTGGGCAAAGAGACTCAGCAATCCATTGGAGATATGGTGCTCCCTATCATTATTGAAAGTGTCGGTGATGAGTAAAGTGTGACAGAAGGTATACGAGCTTCCAAGCCTGTACCCACAAAATGGCCGCAATTCGTTAAAGGAATGTTCAAAGAGATATAAGTGTCTAGGATGGTACTGATTCGTAGGTATGCTGTCATTCCCTTTAAAAGAAACATCTTCATGCAGCAAAGGTAGTGCATAGGCAGTATGAAGCAAGTATGACGGACTAGTTTTACAAACAAACTTGAAGCCATGCCTCATCCAAAAGGTTTCAATATGAGGTTGGTAAGCAACTGAACAATTATCCAAATGAGCGTGCTCTTTGCCCAGGTTCCACAGTGCCGGTAAAACACCTTGTAGGAAACTCCTCGTAACGTCTAGATATATAATATTTCCTTTGTAACTCCTCCTCTGTTCCTGCTTCGCTAACACTTCTGTAGCTCGGAGGCGAAAGTCATCGATAACATTCTGTGAAAAGAGCTCTCTGTTAGCAAGACAATCAGGTAGCCCATCGATAAGGGCCGATTTCGTCAACCATTGAAAACTAGGAACAGGATCATATATATTCTTGTTACTGTGTACCAAGTAGCATTTCCTCCAAATATGACTTGGTCCTAGTATATGAGGTTCCTTCGGCTTCGGTCTGTGAATGTAAGAATAACCTCTTCGTAGTGCAGCTAATTGCCAAGTATTCCTACTTAATAACGACATCTTTTCCGCCATCTTAAATAAAATATAGATTGCGATTATACATGTACTTATAAATGTTCATAGTATGTATACCCATATGTATGGTCTAAACACAGAGAACCATCCATTGAGCAAGTACAGGTGGTTTCAATGAATATCTTGTAGGCATTCTTTGGCTGATTTGAATTCATCAGTTTCACTGAGATCCTTTTCATATTCATCCTAAAGGAAATGCATGTAGTGGCTGTTACAAGATTAATAGCTCTGGATGGATTGATGCTTATTCTCTTGTACTCGTTACTTATGGTCTTGGGTATTCCCAAATCCATTACCATCCTTATCTGTTACCTTACCTATCACTCTTTTTTATCCTATCCATTTACATATATCCATTATTTTAAACTGTAAAATTATAGTAAGATTTAGCAATTTTCATTTTCCTTAACCAAAAGAAAACATTCCAAACAGATAACAAACAACTCTATTTACACTACCTATTAGATAAATGACAAAGCTACCCATGAGCTGGCAATGGAATGGTATACCTGAGGCTAAGAAGCTGTGCTGTCCGAAAGAACTTCAAAATCAAACATATATACATACTCATAGTAAAATTGATTATCTTTACGCATCAACAACACTACTTGGATACAAAAGGTTTCGAACCACAGATCTTCATTACCAATGATGCGGGTCGAAACACTATATTTCTGTACCCAAATATTATACATATATTTTGCTGCTGCTCAAAGATAACAAATTTTCTATTACAAACACAACAAATATCCCCTACTATTTCATACTTATAGCAATATCTAAAAAACCAGGGGAGATGTCCGATACAAATTGTTTTTAGAAAGGTACCTACATTGTTTATTTTGTCTAAAAGATTAGCTTATCATTCTAGAACATTTTTACTTTTACGTACATGTCATGACACATGTAACTCCCAAAACTGAGCTAACATATTCCATAAAGGGCTAGTCATATGCCTACACACTATGCAGGACTGCAAGTATTGGTTTTGATTGTAATTTCAATAATTACAGTTAGATACAATTAGCCTTTATGCGAGGAACAAGAACAAGTGTATATTGTAGGCTAATACTTTCAGTACTTGCTAATCGAATCCCTTCTAAGACAACTCACTACCAAATCTTGAAGTTCATTTCTGGCTCTGTTCAGTCGGTTTGTGCAATCTGGTACCATATTTCGAGACTCCTCTAACACCTCAATCTATCAAGACAAACAGTAATCAGTACAATGAACCTTCACATTCACAAAAGAGGTAGATAGTTAGCAATTAGCACTTCAACTGAAAAGCTAATAATAAGGACCTTTATCTTTATTATATTTATCTGGAGACTGACACTCTCAGTTCAACTCTTACTTTCCGAATGATAAGCATAACAATACAAATCTAGATCTACTGATAAAGATCTAGTTAACAGATAGAATATACATGTCATACGTGTGTGCCAAGGATTCACAGAAGATTAAGATAAAGAAAAAGACAAAGACTCCCAGGATCACTGATGAAGGGTGGAATTCCCAGAAACGGCTGTCTGACCCAGTGGAGAAGAAGATAAAAGCAGGGAAAAGAAGGAAGAAAAGACTCCTGTATCTTCATCCAAAGCTCTCTTCAGGTTTAGTTCCCCTATAGGCTCTTTTACAGAATAGGCATAGCATGTAGGAAAATGGTATATTAGATTTTTCATGATATACCAACCTAGTCGTACAACAAAATATCAAATTCCTGCACAAAAGGTTACTTGTTTCTTGATGTCATATTCATCTTTTTTCTCCTCTTTCATCTTTTCCACTTTAGCTTCTTGTTGTTCCGATTCCAATATGTACATGTTTCTTTCCTTTACTAGACTAAGGGAATATGTAAGCTGATAAAACTGTATTGCGGTGTACAACGCTTTTCTTACCGTTTAACAACACCTGTTTTAATTTTCATAGCCCTAAGCGGGTCACCCTTGGCAGCCATTTTTAAAGGTTTAGCCGCTAACCATATTAATATGGGAGATGAAAAAGATGGGAGGGGCTTAGCAGCCACACATTCCGAGCCCCTCCTCCCATTTCTACTGTGTCTTGAAGGAGAGAAGAATGAGTCTAGCCAAGGTTGGCAGGAAAATCAAGCGTACAGGAAAGGAAGCGGTGCAGTTCAGGTTTACCTCAACATTCGAGTACATAGATTTAGAATGCATCGGATCTTGGTACGTAACTAACTAGTGATATATTGCTCTACTGGACAGTACCTAGTAAAAAGGGGTTGCATAAAGCTATCATAATAAAATTTTATATATAAAATATCTCGGCAAAGACCACCACTTAAAATATAGGTACTTTTTAGTGCCACTTTATGTGACCATGAGATTAATAATCCAAATAGTAAACATATCTACTTATAGGATATCTATGCGCTGAAGGCTACGTATTCGTAGGTGATGATGTTATCTGTCATCTACTAGTGCCACCGAGCCTTAATTGAGAAACTGTGCAAAGTGTTTAATTACCGTCTGGTCATGCTGAAATATATATTCCGATATATTAAAGGTATAGCGGAGTTGTTTATGTTTGGGTAGTTAGCGAATTCACAGTGAATGCTATCGTCGTTATAGGTTATATTTCTTTAGTAGCCGTTTCGAGATGGTGTCTTTCCTATAGTAGTTAGACATTAACTAGGCATTATAAAATAAGAAACACTTAAAGCTTCCTTTTAGCTTACATAGTAAAATTAGGTTTCGCTATATTTATTTTTTATCCGTACTGTGTGTCTTAATTACTTCCGGTGAATCTGATGCTATTTACTCTATTTATGGCTAATAGGAGGCCTAGCCTGTTAAAGGTAATATGGCAACGATCTCACAGACGCGTGGAAACCATCGGAGTGAGTTGTACTTGTATATACTGTATATCCTCATATATACTCTTAACTGTGTAATGTATCAGTGTGAGTTGCAATAGACCATCCAAGGCACTCAAAAGTTCATATGCATATTTTTACACTACTCAAATTCACTGTGTTAGCATGGATATTAATCATAGGAGTATATTGATTGAGAAATTTAAAGTGATATATAAATATTTGAATATAAACAACAAAGGCTTCTGTTTTTCCTTTTAAGAGGTATAATTTTAAAATTGCACCCTATAGAATAAATATATCCTTATAATATAGATTTTACTTTCACAGTTTAAGAATAGATGCATTCATGCATTGTCTATTAATATGTATAATGTACGTATATGAACATCTACGTATGTACTACATACAGACTCGTTTTCGTTTCGGTTTAGCTCCTACTACATAGAAAATATGACTAGGTGGTCCAAAATACAATATGAAAATTTGAGGGAAAGTCTACTTGCACTATAACTTGTTATACTTGATTTAAGTGAGGCAAAAGGGAGGCTATTTACCAAAGTTTAATTGTCCATTTCTAATAACAAACTTATGCAATGACTTCCCTTTACAATATGTCATGCTTCATATATTATAACTGATATATGTACGTAGGTCAAGTGGATCCCAGTTGCTGACAGAGGTCCTGATGGTGCTACAGGAAGGGCACCCTTTGATCAACCCCTATCGATAGCCTTAATTGTCACTTTGTACAGAGTAAGTGTCTGATGTCTTTTCCTGATGCAATGGAGCTACTAATTTTCTTTCCTGTGCAGGATGCTAAGAAGACTGATTTTGAGGAGAAGGAGTACAAATATTACATAGAACATGTTAGTAAAAGAATTTATTGTATGACCCCATAATTTATTAATTTCTGCTGGAATCAGTGATTGCTTTACTGTATCAAAAATTGGAAAAGGGAATTAATAGGAGGGAGTTTAATAGAAACTAAACTTAGTTTATGTGTTAAGAAATGGTTCCATATATTAATTCTCAATTTTGCAGTTTGATAATATGCATATGTTTATGTATAGGAAGGTCCATCTGGAAAGAAAATACTGGCTACATTTTACATGAATTTAGGTGCTTATGCAGGAATTCCCAATAGCAAGTAAGTATGTATGCCTTCTTAAGGACAGTCTTATTTTCATGGTCTATAAATATATTTTCTAACAGCAAGTTGTAAGGCAAATCCACCCACAAGGCCTTGGAGCCATTTTGTGTATCTACATCAGACTTTGGTCATCTGGTTGGTCAGGTGTAATGCATGTGACTGTGTATATGTATGTAGGAGTGTCCTTGAGCTACTCTGCAAACCGGTTTCCAAGAAAGTCAGAAAAGCTCAGATTGGGTGTACCCTAGAATCTGAGTTTATCAAAGAAGGAAAAGAAGGGTACGTATGTACGTACGTATATCTACGTAAAATATAAGTATACTTTATAGAAAGGATTCACACAAGTTCAAGAAAAGGACAAAAATTCCCAGGGTCACTTATAAAGGGTGGAATTCCCATAAACAGCTGTCTGGCCCAGTGGAGCAAAGGAAGACTCCTGTATCCTCATTTCAAATTTCAAGCTCTCACCAGATTTAGTGTGAAAATGGTGTATTAGAACATGCCTAGTCTAATATATGAGTATGTATAGCCAGATTACTCTGTATTTCACTGTAGAGATGAGGACATGCTGAGCACATATAGTTCTATATCTGCAATAGCAGAGGATGTACCATTTGATGAAGAAGATGAGGAAGAAGGCGCTGAGGTTGAGCAATCACCAGCTTCTGTTAAAGAGGCAGTTGTAAAGACTGGATTTAGTTTCTCTGATGGCAGTAATCTGAGTCCCAAAAGTGACTCCAGTGAGAGTGTCACCCAAAATCAGATTAGAGCTGTGCCAGATTTGGATCCTTTGGGTAAGTGTTTAAACATGTACGTACGTACATATGCTTGGTATGTATGTACGTATTTTTTACCATTAATAAAGGAAAGTTTACAGAACCTTTACGATTCCCTGTATTGCTTGTCTAGCAGCAATTGTTTATTTATAAACTATACAATAAAAGCATTCATGTTTTGACCAATTAACAAAGATCTTTATGTTTCTGATTTAAAATGGAATTGATTCAAACCTTCACGTTATGTAAGGACATGCGTAAAGGAATGTGATGTACAGATAATATATGTTTCCAAAACTCTTATCTGTTTTCTTTATACAATTGAGATATCTTATATTGTAAATTTATGTTTTAAAAACTGGTACACTAGTTAAAATGTGTGTTGATTATAGAAGCTTTCACTCAAAACCTTCCCTTCAGCAAGTGTGGAACCTGGGCATGCTGTTAGGTATACCCCTATTATGCTTCTTTTTTCCCATTATTCATTTAAACAGTTCTCAATTTTATACCAAATATGCTCAAGAACTACACCCACGTATTATGCCAATGTTGTGTTCTTTATGAATCATACAATAACAATTAGTTTCAACAGCAACAAAAGCACAATGGTTCTAGGATCAGCCATTCTTGGCTTAACTGTATAGATACTCCTACACCCATAGAACTACTTCATTTATTCTTGAATTTTGCTTACGTCTTTTCAATACTGATTATTCCCAATATTATGCTGGCATAATCGGCATATGCCTACGTACATGTTAATACATCTAAATATTTCAATGTTGGTCATGTACTTAAATAAAATGGATATATCCTTCCCCTTTGCCTACTGAAAGGAAGGGGGTTTGATTCAGCTGTATTAGAGAGATTTATTTACTTCTCTTCTCCAGCTGAAAGAGAGCACTCTGACCCCAAAGACCCTTCCAGAGGCAGAGGGGAATCCCCCAGTGATGGGGCATCTGCAAGTGGTGTAATCCTTGAGGTGGCTAAAAGTGGCCAAGATAGAAATATTGTAGAAAAGTCAGAAGATTTAGTTGATGCAAATATACAAGACACAGCTATCATACCTCAATCAAAACCCCTCCCAAGTTTAGCAACAGAAGGAAAAGCAGATACCTTCTCAACTGCTAAGAGTAATTCATTTGTATCTCCAGGCACTGAGGTTAAAAATTCACCTCCGTCCTTATGGGTAGAGGGTACCAACCAAACGTATGAGCAAGGCAAGGAACCGTTAGATAAGCAGGATTCCCAGCAATATGTCTTGCAAACTGATAAACTTGGGACAACCAGTCAAGTTGGAGAGGAGGAAATTCCAGAAAAAATGCCGGCAGTAAATCTTGGAGAAATAGTGGTGCCTTCTACCACATCAGCCAAAGAAAATATGGCAGACAACAAGGAACCTGAAAAGGATGAAGTATCAGAGCAGAACATGGACACTGCTGTAGTACCACAAGCTTTAGATAAGGCAGAGAATGAGACAGTCAGCCCTTCCACTTTAAATGGTGCAAAAAACAAAGAAGCCAGCCATACATCCGATCAGAATTCAATTTCATCTATTAGCAGGGAAGGTAAAGCACCAGGGAAGAACATGGACACTGCTGTAAGACCACCAGCTTTAGACAAAGCAGAGAATGAAATTGCAGTCAATCAGGAATCAGTTGTGGCATCTGATAAGAGGTCACTGCAGGAGAAGAGTGCTACCCCAAACTCGCTGTTTGCTCATAATTTGATGCAGGAGGAAGTAAAGGCACAAAAAGATAAAACAGAACAAGCTGCACTAAACAGTGAGAAGAAGAATCCGACAGCACCCAAAAGCAGCAGACAAGTTGCAGAAGTTGAGATTCAGTTGGACTTGCAAGAGTCTACCCTTTCCCACTCTAGCTCCACTCCAAACCTATCAGCAGATGTAACTAGGTTGGGAGTAACCCCTCTAGTAAAGCATAGTGAGTTGGGCCGATCCACTCCCAATCTGTCAGTTGCTCCACCTAAGCCCCCTAGACGCCAAAAATCAGCAGTGATTCGTCCAGGTATTCCTCCAATACTACACTATTTTAGGTTATACAGTGGGGACAATTGATCCATACTGCAAAGTGGTTAAGCTATCATGCAGGAATTTCCCATGTGAAGTCTTTCTAGTGAATGAGATGTCTTACATGTGATGTATTGTGATGCATTCACTATACATGGATATATGAAATGTACAATTGTGTATTGACTTTTTATATAAGAAGCCAAATTCGTATCAATTAATATGGTTAAGATCCTTTTATAGTGTAAAACCAATGAAGTTTTTTAAATATAAAGTCTTTGTTCGGTCAAACTAATGTAAATTTCTGATACAGTAAAGTAACAGTTCAAAAACGTATACTGTTCCAAGTACTGTGTGCTACACTTGGATTACTATAACTGAAGTGTTTTTCAATACTATATTGTAGTCAGAGATATGGAGCCTATTTCTCCAACAGTCAGTGTGAGCATAGAAAGTAGAGATCCTCTAAATGACTGGATACCGACTTCAACTAAGTTCCTTAATGCAGATGGTAAAGATTTACCTGCAGCTATTCATTCTTCAACAAAAGTTATTGGGGTTAGTCACAATCATTGATCACTGCTAACTGTAGTTTACTATGCACTAAGATACGTATACGTAGGGCACTAAGATACTATAGAAGATACCAGATACTTTATAAGATACTAAGATGTGATTTTATCTTCTATATAGTTATATTTTACTGCACAATGGTGTCCACCTTGCAAGAAATTCATGCCAAAACTGATCAAGTAAGGAGATATTTAATTATTGCACAATATTTTCATGTTTGATATTCTGTTGTTTGTAGATTCTATGAACTGTTGAAACAAAAAGACTGTCAATTTGATCTTCTCTACGTTTCAAGTGATCAGTAAGTTGGCAACATGCATGCTGTTGAACTACAAGTTGTGTATGCAGTGGTATGGGGGTGTATATGCTGTATAGTTACCATAGTTACCACAGTTACCATAGTTACCACAGTTACCACAGTTACCACAGTACTCTGGCCTCTAAACCTTTGAACTTTGACTTATTCTTTTAGTATTTGTAATACTATGCAAGATTGCATTCTTATATATGTATAGCCTTCATTAGGGTAAGTCTGCCATTTTGAATAACTGAAAGCTATGAATATCATTAAACTGGCCATATGTATGTATGTATGTAGTTCACAAGCAGACATGATGAATTATGTCAAATCTCAAAGTGTGTCATTTCCAATAATTTCCTATGGAGACCTAGCAATAGAAAACTTGAGGAAGAAATTTGAGTGAGCTGAAACCTCTGTCTACTTACATGTGGGTTTCAAAGGGTCATTGATTATTTTATTTGACATTAGCATTCACACTATACCCACTATACTGATAAGCGATCGAACAGGTAAATTGATTGACATGGAAGCCAAGAAAGCTATAGAGAAGGCAACTTCGGAGAGTTCAGCAATGAAATGCTACCAGTCTTGGTTGGAAGTGAGCATCTTTCGTATGCACCTTACGTATCTCTATACTGTTACAGTTATATATGCACCTTATGTATGGTTTATTGCTGTGGCAATGCATTTAGGGACAACCAGCAAAGAAAGAGAAGAAAGGTATTTTAAACAGTTTGGCTGGCTTTGGCAAGAATTCGGTAAGTACAACTGGCCATATATCATATTTTGAATTTACATTCACCTGTATGTTGCAACATTTTACGTAAAGTTTGTATAAAACTCGCACAGGACACTCTACCTGTGAGCACACCAGAACGTGAGATAACAGAAGCCCCAAAAAAACAGGAGTTGGTTGATAACGAGGTGAGTTTAGTGCATGAATTTCATTTTCCAAGTTGATATCTGATTTGTATCTTTGTATCTGTGTAGTTTGAAAGGGCAAAGATTGAAACAAAAGCTGTAAGTTCTGAATGTCTGTCAAATTTGTACACCCAGACTAATAAATGTACAATTAATTTGTAAGCATCAAATTATAAAACTATAAATTTGAAAAGGTAAATTATTAACACACAATCTTATCGTATAGCCAAAAAAAAAATTAAAGAGGAATAAATTTTGCTATTTTCAAAGATTCCGTAAATATAAAAATTCTACCTCAAAAATATCATAATGTAGCAGACATGTGGGTAATTCTTGAATTTGAAATTGCAAAACTTTGGAAGGTCTTTTCTCCAAAAATATATACCCATGATAGTTTCCCGCTGTATGGTATGAAATGATAGTTGCTTAATTAAGCGTACAAGATCTAGTCAGTTTATTGTTTATATACACAATACACTAAAATTATTATACCATATGGACTATTTTAGCATCTAATTTCAGTTACCATAATTGTAGAGAACAAAGAGCACTGCAGCTGGATATGAGAAAGAAGCTTTAATAATCCAATTGAAAGAAAAAGATGAGCAAATTAGGTACGGCTTGTATAGAATACATACTTTCTATCCAAAAAGATACTAACAAACAGTAAAATAAATCAATGCTTACAATAGGAACTTGGAAATTACTAATGAAGCACTTCAACAAACCATTACCGACCTGAAAGAAGCAAATACTCTCTTGAAAGATAAGAACCTTCAGCTTGAAGAAGCTGTGAGTTCTTTGCAAAACATATGTACACACAATTTTATACAGAAACCCTGTTCATGTATATACATACTAACATGCATATATGCAGAATTTTTACATCTTACCATTACCACTTCATCTAGTTCCAAAATGCCAAGAGTGAAAAATCCAGTTTGTTGAAAGAGAAAGAGGAGCTACTGACTCATTCTTCCTTATGTGGATGGCTGTTTAAGAGAGGGGTTAAGGGAATAACAGGCAAGAAGTGGAGGAGAAGATACTTTAAGACTGATAAGGCAAAACTATATTATTACAAGGAAGCCAATGATTCTATTCCACAAGGGTAAGATGTTATGATGTGAGCTTCAATCATACAATGACTCACATTCTATTCAATAGATAGTTAGATAGACAATTTTAATTTGCAACAAGATATACTCTTGCTTCAGCATAGCTGGTCTACCAGGAGTCCTAATACAATTTATATAATTAAATGTCTAATATATTTACATATATAATGTTTGTATATATATGGTATACGAGAGTTGGATACAGTGTTTTGTCCCAATTCAATTTGGTGTTTTATCTGTAATTTTCTATCAAACTAGTTTCATTGATCTTGCAACTGTGAGGGATGTTCATCCAGCTCCTGAAGACTTTCAGGATAAAACAGGTTCAACCTTCTACATCATATCAGAAGGTCGCACTTACGAGATTCTAGCCATGAATCCAAATCAGATGAATGAGTATGGGAATCACATGATACATGCACAGTTTTATTTGTATAGTGAAACCTTACTAAAGCAAGACTCTCATAATGTTATTATCCTAATAGAGCATTCCTCCTAGGATAATAATGTAATTAATCAGAATTACAGTACATGGCAACCCATACCTGTACACATATAGAGGATTCCTTTCCTATGGGAGAGGTTAAGATTTCAATACATTATCTGTACCCACCTCACGATTTTATATGTATATATATAGGCACAGGCACATATATAGAATCCATGTAAATGTATATACACAAAAAAGGATACATACATATCCAGTCTCTTCTTTATGTACTCAGTTTATGTCTTGCAATCTTAAATTTTAATTGGGTTTCCGAGAGGTGTACTGACCACTTTCATATAATGTAACCAGCTCTCCTGTGGTTAATTGTGCCCAGCGACCCATTAGTTAAGATGGCCCCTCCCACCGGAAATGGGCTGGGTCCTGATTATCAGCTTGTTCTGATAAATGAAATCACCACTAATTAGTGTGAATGACAACTAATTACTTACTTTGTAGTTATATAAGAGGGGGAATATATAATGGAGCATTGCCATGGAAATTGTAGCTCAGTGGGGAGCACTGGTGGTCATAACCATCATAACCAGTTGTCCTGGTTTCAATTCCAGCAATAGCTTCTTTCATGTTTTTTCCCTTTTACTTCAGGATGTTTGAGAATGATTTGGTTGTGGTTTTGATTATTCATGTAAAGGACTTCCAAATCTGTTTCTTTTTGTTAGATGGATCAAATCTGTCAAATATGTGGCACACTGGCACAAGCAAAACAGACAATCTGATAATTGATTGGTTGTTACAAGAATGACCTTGCAATTTGTAAAATTTAATTTCTACAGTCAATTTGTTAGCTTTTAAGGTGTTAATCTTTGTAGTCAACATTTTTGTGAAAGTCTTAATTGTAAAATCAATTATAATGAGTGTAAAGATGTGGTATCTACAAACTTGGCAAGACGAATATACAATGCTGAAGTGGATATAAGCATATGCATGGTATACGTAGTGACTCAGTCCTTAGCTATATAAGAGCTGGGAACACTATATATTTTCCCCCTTTTTCCCTTTCTTTTGAAGGCGGTCCAAGCTACCTTTTTACCTTTTTTTTCTTTTCTGGAAATGAGCCGTTCATTATTTTCCCTTTTTTTCCCTTTTCTTGTCCCCTTGCTATAACGTCATTTTTTTCTTTTTTTGCTTTTGACGAATCGGAGTGATCGATGTCCAGTAAAAAGAGAACTCCAAAGAAGTTGGGAAGTGTAGGTAGACCTGTCACAGCCAGAAAGTTCTCAGAAGGAATATTTATCGGTCGGCTTCATCTTGTTGACGAAAGCAGGAAAGGTAAGCGTGGTCACCGATGGAAGGATGCACAAATTTAAATTACTCGGATCCTTTAAGGAAAATTAGTTGATCCATCTGATGTCTGATAATTGAAGATAATGAATCACTTATATGAGGCAGCAGTATAGCAACTGTATATATGCAAGCTCAAACTTGTTCAAGCTACAGGGACTTGTAGTACAATTAGCCTTAAGCTTGCATGATATGGATCATAAAAGGGTTTTTTATTCCGCCCCCATTGTGACAGGTAATGAACACACCCCTCTTAGAGAAGAGTATGTCTATCTTCATCCGGATGTTATGACAGCTTGTGGATTTGTGATCAATCACTTGGTGTGGTTAATTATTCCACTGGAGAGCTCCTCAGTGGAGCTCAAGGGAGACTCGGAGATGTACATAGCTGTGAAAACATGGCCTTTGACAAAAATGGGTGAAAATGGTAATTATTAGTAGTGTTACTGGAATCCGCACGACATTCTTACTCTTCTAACTTTTAAATACAGATTTAACCTAGGATTGAACCCTATGCCAACTAGCCTATATTTACAAACATTAGAAATAGGCGTAAGTCAATGCTGAAGAAGACCCCCAGGTGGAAACGTTTAATTTGACAATAATTTGTGTTGCTGATGCTCAACTAACCCCTATTACTAATATGAGCGCAACAAATACTCCTTATCATTTCATTTAAAATGGATACTGTACATGAGCGTCCTCTCAGGGTCTTTCAGGCTCATTCAGAGCTCTATTGGTTTCCCTAAGTAATATATCTATATAGAAAACAGTCTATCCTAAATATAGATGTCTTTAGTTAAACTTTAAGTAAATGGTATTTTAGATTATTCACGACTGTATGCTCTACATCCACTAACATATGTAACGATTGTATATGAAGTAACATTATTAATTAATTACTTGTGGTTTTATGTGACATATAAAAAAGAGTCTCAGTTAGATTGGACAGTTTTTGATCAGCTCTCTTATTGTGGTTGTATAGTTGCTGTTATTATTAAAAGTTGTACAAGTGTCTGCGCCCCGTTCTCGCTCACGTTTGTCCTTCTTTGTAACGCTACATTCGGTTTTCACTTACCTTGGATTGCTGAACGACAGGGCTGGTGTTACACATACATATCTTAAGTATGTTGTTGTTGTGTGGTCTGTTGGTGAGATCCTTGTAAAGTGATGCTCTCCAGCTAAAACCCCTCCTCCAGCTAAAATAGATTTATTTTTTAGATTTACTGTATCCTTATTATAACATTTTATATTAGTATACTACTGGTACCAGTATTCTACTCCATATACTAGTATACTACTAGTATTCTACTCCATATACTAGTATACTACCAGTATTCTACTCCATATACTAGTATACTACTAGTATTCTACTCCATGTACTATATATATGTATCTAAAGCTTTTGTACTGTGTGTACATTTGCAGGGATAGGATTGATTGAATCAGTCTACAGCTGCTATAACTTAACAGATGAAGTGTCTGTGAAAGTTACTTCTTTTTCATCAAAAGTCCAAGATGCTTCAGAAGTACACATCAATCCATGGTATGCATACTATGTTTCCACAGTAAATACATATATATGCTTGAGACATGATTATTTTGATTCTTTAGTAGTGAAGTCACCTTTCCATTGGACAGCACATTTAAAAGCTATTTCCAGCGAGTTCATGGTGAAGTACATGCACATACATACAGTATATTCTGTATAATACTCATTTGTAATATACCAAACACTTTATGTATCATTTCTTCAGCTAATACTTGTAACTAAGGCCTTCTCAATTTTCGCAATTTATCTACTTTCAAATTTTGTAATTTTTCCTTTTTCTCTCCATCATATACTTGTTATATTCTCGTGTGTCTTTACTAGGCCAATACCAGTCATGTCTCTTATCTATTCAGATGGTAGAATCTTGTTGCCAGACAATGTGGTCTCGTTACAGTATTTTGGTAAGCAGGCATTCTTCAAGATAGAGAAGATGGTTCCTTTTGACCATGCTACTGGTCAGCCAATCAAAACAGAATGTGCAGTGACATCACTAGACTTCTCTGATGTCATTGAAATTGATGCAAAAATGGATAATCTCTCTGTACATGATGTTGATGATGAAGAACAGAGTAACAGCCTTGTGTCAGATAGTTTAGTGTCCATCAGGAGCGCTAGCAGTACAGTAGATAATATTCCAGTTGTGTGCCAACTTAAAATTAGAACCAATATTGTATTACACAGTGATGACAGAGATAGTCTTGCAGCTAAAAAGGTTTGAGACCAATTTTAGGAAATGAAATGGAAATTATGTTTGTGTTACTATTCTTGTGTTTAGCATAGAGTTGCCTTTAAAGAGATTGCTGGGTGTGAAACAGTTGTAACGCTGTTAAAGCAACTTGTGAAACTTCCACTCGAAGATCCTAAATCATTTTCAAAGAAGGGGATTGATTTACCCAGAGCCATTTTGTTGTGTGGTCCTCCCGGCTCTGGGAAATCAATGTTGGGATTTGCTCTCTGTAATGAAGTGAACAGGCCATCTATCATTCTAAATTCACTAATTTTAATGGAAAGGTAAATGGCTGCATGCACAGTATGTAGTTTGAAAATGATTTCCCAGCATACTAATTGTTCTCTTGTAAATTCAAATGCCTTCAGCTCCTTAACTGAAGAAATAAGTGAAAAGTTGAAGAGACTGTTAAGAGAAGCAAAGGAATGGTAAGAATGCCTTGTTTTGTGTTATGAACACCATTTGTAGCCCATATATAGCTAACTTGTGCACCCTCTGATAATGCAGTGCTCCATCATTGATATTTGTGGATGATTTATATCAAATGTGTCCTCATGGAGAATTAGGACCAAGTGAAGCAGAGAAGAAAGTCACTGCTTCTCTTTGTTCATTTTTGGACTCTCTTGCTTTTCAGTCTTCAGACAAACCAGTGGTTGTCATAGCAACCACTTCTAGCCCAGAACAGGTGGATCCAAGTTTAAGAAGAGCCGGTCGGTTTGATAAAGAGATAGAAATCAGTGTTCCTAGTGTTGAAAGTAAGCTAAAGATGTTGGAGGTGTTTACAGAAAAGTTTCAACACAACTTGACTGAGAGTGAGATTCAGTCGCTGGCTGAAATAGCCCATGGGTACGTGGGAGCAGATTTGAAGGCACTCTGTAGAGAAGGTAGTCACGGGAACAGCCAAACCTGTCTCAGTAAAGATTACTGCTCTTTTTAAACTTCTCCTCTTAGCCCAGTATGCCGCCCTTGAAGAATGCTTGAGTGGAGCATCATCAAATGATCCAGGTCTAGTTTCCTTAGATCCGTATTGTGTAACGTACGAGCATTTCAAGACAGCTTTCCACAAGGTTCGTCCGACTGCAATGAGAGAGGTTCAGGTTGAGGTGCCCAAGGTCCACTGGTCGGATATTGGAGGCCTGGAGGACATCAAGAGCAAGCTGAAGGAGTCAGTGGAATGGCCACTAAAGCACCCTGAAGTATGAACAGCACACTGATAATGGTTGTCAAGCGCTTATAAATCATTTCTTTCCTAGGCTTTTAAGAGGCTGGGTATTTCCCCTCCAAAGGGTATTCTCCTTTACGGCCCACCGGGGTGTAGCAAGACTATGATTGCTCGGGCCGTTGCCACAGAGAGTTCCTTGAACTTTCTGGCAGTGAAGGGACCAGAGCTCTTTAGTAAGTATGTTGGAGACTCAGAAAGAGCAGTAAGAAAGGTAATTCCTTTAAATAGCTATTAAGGTATCATTTCCTCATGCAGTATTCCTCAACCTTCTCTTTCCATATACACTCACACAGATATTTCAAAGGGCAAGAGCGGCCGCTCCTTCCATCATCTTTTTTGATGAAATTGATGCGTTAGCTGCACACAGGAAAAGGTTTCTTTCCATCTAATCTGTGTATACGTAGTATTATGGTTCAGCACTATAGTATATGCCAGTATATGCCAGTATCCATGGTGATACGTACAGATTGTGAAATGTCAAATAATCAACCATCTTTTGGCATGTGCTCATTTTTATATCTATCACTATTGATACCAGTGTAGCTGGGCATGGTAACCTATTCTAAAAATAGACATTGGTTCCAAAAATAGACACATGGACTGATAATAGATGTATAGTGGTCTCCATGGACTAATAATAGATGTATAGTGGTCTCCATGGACTAATAATGATATATAGTGGTCTAACATATGCAAATGGTATTTTATGCACTTTCGTGTTCATGTTTGTAGTGAGGGTGCTAGTGTGGGTGACCGGGTACTGGCCCAGCTCCTAACTGAAATGGATGGTGTTGAATGCCTACAAGATGTTCTCATAGTGGCTGCGACAAACAGACCAGATATGATAGACAAGGCAATTATTCGACCAGGAAGGATCGACAGAATTATTTATGTTCCTCTGCCAGACTTGGCCACAAGAAGAGAAATATTAAAGGTTATTTGTATACAGTACATAATGTTATAGATAACCTCGCTTTTCTAAAACTACTTCCTAAAACTAATCTACTTTCCTGAAATTACTCAAGCCGAACAGCCTGTTCGGCTTGAGTAATTTCAGGAAAGTAGAGTAGTTTTAGGAAAGCGAAGTTATTATAACACCTAGCCACTCGAGTGTTCTCAAGTTAATGTTATAGATGTTTACAATTATGTAATAAATAGGTATTAAAGTCTATTTGATTTATACATACATTGAGTATAATCCAAATGATTAGAAGGACCTATTTATATACGTATGTACATATGCACTGGATCTCAATCAATCGATTACTAATCATCTTTCTTATTTTATTATTGACTTGACACAAATGATTCCCAAAACAATATACATTTCAGATCCAATTTGAGAAGACTCCGGTAACCAGTGAAGTCAGTATTGAGGACTTAGTCAGCAGGACCTCAGGGTACTCTGGTGCTGAGGTAAGACATTGAAGTATATAATAAGTGGCCCAATAAAGTTGATAATGATCCAGTTGCCAGTACGTACTTGTTTCCATAGGATGAATTCTCCAGATCTAAAGGATGAAATCATAATTTTCACAATTTAAAAGTTCCTGTGACTTTATAGTATTGGTCAATCAACAAATTTAACTGAATTCTTGACTGCCAGTATGTCATTATTTCCATACACAGGAAGTGGTTTGAAGCATTTTTGGTCATTTCTAGATACGTAGTTAAATTAACAACTATATTTGGGAAATATACAACACTGGTAGTATAGTGGCAGTTGTATCCTAGTGGTAGGACACTGCAGCTGATGATCATGGGTTCATGTGTATATACATATGATTCTAGTTTTCCTAAAATTTTCCGAAATTGTAAAATGATTTGCCATCAAGTCAAGCACCATAATTGTATTTCACAATCATTAATCTCTGGATATTACCCCTGCCCACTCATGTCCCCTGAGGAGCACAATGACCTCTATTATAGTTTTGTTGTTTATTCCTGACTGCAGATTGTCTCCTTGTGTCAAGAAGCAGCTTTGATTGCATTACATGAAGACATTCATGCTTTGGAGATCCTACCTGATCATTTTCAAAAAGCCCTTGAAGTAGTTAAGCCCCAAACGACTCCTAGTACAGTTCAGTATTATGAAAACTATAACAAAGGAATGCACAAATCTAACTTTACTCTTTTGTTTGGACAATAATCAAGTTACATAATTATAAAATATACGGGCCCAGCCTTCATATGTACTTGTGTGGAATGGAAGATAGAGACATCTAAAAATATATACGTATATATACACATGTATGTATATACAATGCAATGCAGTACAATTAATATTTACAATACATGCACAATACTTTATGACATACAGATGATAGCCAAATTCTTAGCACATCTTGCACCCTACGCCGTATACGCCCTGACTCGGATGTGGTTTCTGTTACCATGTGCCCAATGCGTCCTGATGCATGGTAGAACTCTCCATTTATGTATAGAAATTGGTATCGTCTAATTCGAAATTTCCAGTAAATCAACCTAGAGCTAGTACTATCTTGATTTTATTACTAAACAAACTTTGTGGTCTTCATATTCTAATATATATTATGTCTTCATATCAGATAATTAGTTATATACGACTATTAGCAACTTAACTGTATATTATTCACATTGGCTAACATTTCTTATGGTAACTAGCTAAGGGTGCCATTTACCACTTCCAGCTAATAACCACGTGCACAGCAGATTTGATTTCCCTTGTGAGGGAGCTAAGAATACCGATGGTTGGTTGCATGCATTTGCATAATCAACAGGGTTAGAGACCATTTTTTGTAACTTGTACACAAGGACATAAAAGGCCAAGGCCTTTATATACGTATGTCATATGATGTCCATGTCCCTTGTGTACAATTGCAAGTTACAAAATGGTCTCTAACCCTGTTGATTATGTGAATGCATGCAACCAACCGTCGGTATAAATATATAAATTACAAATTGGTAAAATATAAGCACACAGTGAGCATGAGAATTTCCATTATACATTGACCACTGGTATACGTACATGAACATGTATATACTAGTATATATAGTATAGCATAAATAACAATTACTTATATATACAGTTTATATACTCCCAAGCAATTTGTCTACATGTTCACACCCCATGCATATATAGCTGATCATGCATGATATATAAAATAGCTCAGTTATATACCAATCATGAATATGATTAAACAAAACATTGGAGTAAACAATGACTTCCTATTACAGCCCACCAATGAAATATACATTATGTATTAGTATTGCAGGTCCAACAAGCCATAATTAGTCTGTGTACATGTGTATATACTACCATATGTTGATCATGGAAGCTATATACACATATACCCACTGTAACAATATAAAATACTTTTATAATAATATTTGGAAAATGAGATTTAGCAACACAATGTTTCACAGAAATGAATTAACGTTTTAACCCGGAGGTCTTCTTCGCCAATGAGGAAAAACAAGTACAGCCAAGTTTAACTAAAGGATGTGATGGTGATTGAGTGATGATGTCATGGTTTGTGCACCAAAAAATAATTTGGACCCTGGAATGCAAGTTGACCCCATATGGCATGACATTATTCATTGACACCCCCTTTTTTCATTTTAGCTCAATCAATTAATTCAATTGCTTAAATTATAAAACGGTCGCCTAAACGAATTAATTTTGCGTCAATTTGGTGATGTAGAGTGATGTCTTTCTATTGTGTCACCAACACCCTTATATATATCGCTGCGTATACATTTTGAGAATCATGTGACGTTGCGAAAACAGAAAATATCCTGTAAGTGCCTTGATAGGTCGAGGAGAACTGGTCCCACATATCTTCGAGAAATCGTCAAATTATTTCACACTAATTAGGAACAATTCTTAAACTTAACGAAAACGTATATACAAATATGCATGACCTTCACTATAACTCGCTTATTCGGTAGCTCCTTCTCATAGGAGAGCGTCGGCTTGTCATATAGTAGTTCACGAAAGGATGATCTTTTGTTCCTATTTAATGTGAAATAATTTGACGATTTCTCGAAGATATATGTTCTCCTCGATCTATCAATGCACTTACAGGATATTTTCCGTTTTCGCAACGTCACATGATTAATTCTCAAAATGTATACGCAGCGATATATATAAGGGTGTTGGTGACACATTGTTATCTTGATTATTTGCAATTTTAAGTAAGCAAAATTTCGCCAGACGTTTGTCATATACACATGTACATGTACCATGATATATGTTGGTTTCAAAGTGATCTGAACGATTGAAAATTTGTATCAATATAATACATTGTTTCAATATAAATTTCCTATATGTTTTCTATAGACTAATGGCATTTAATACGCAGACTGTCCTCTAGTTTTCTATACCAAACGGAGGCCTAAATGAAAAATTCCTTAGTCTAAAATGAGTTTTATACCCTAAACTTTATGAAAATAATGGTGATGGACATTGTCTATATAGGTGTTTTCGTATCGAATATTTTGTCTGCCGCGATCGATCGCACAACTGTCGCCCCACTGAACAGCTGTTACCCACTTCGCAATCTTTTACTCTCGCATTCATATCCCGATATAGCTATACGGTATATAAATCGATCGCACTCGCCCTCCTTGTTTAACAAGTTACTGGTTTAAGTAAACATTGTGGTTAAAAGAATGCGAGATAAAGCTTAGGTGTACGGGACGTGTATACGAAATTATATATGAGGTGTCAAATCAATACGTGTCAAAAGATTGCGCATACAGTCAAAACTCGCAATTCGCATTCTTTTGACACACGCATTCAATTCCCGATATACGGTATAACACTGTGTAATTGTTTCATGTGTTTGTTATTTGTCCACCCGCCCGCGTGGCTTTGAAGCCTGGATGAGAAACAGGAAATTACCTTGCTGTGGTCTGTGGTATATATATACCATATGCCCACTTTAAATTTGACTTCCAACAGTTCTGTACATGTGTGAGTGACATTCGTTCCATTGGGTATCAACTCGGTAAGTTGTATATAGCTATAACCATGTATAAACTTACTCTGTTGTATATACGCCTATAGAAATGACTGATTCAGGAGACCTCCAGCTCGTTTGTAAGTATAGCATTGCAACAGGTTTTGTAACAGGCCTAGGTATTGCAGCAAGTTTTACAACAGATATTGCTAATGCAGTAACATCTGACATCTCTAAAGTTATTAGTAATAACATAGCTAAGGCAATCGTTAACGTCTGCAAATTAATTTATCATAGCGGTATAATCGCTAACTTCTGGAAAGCACTTGTACCTTGGGTGCCAGCAAATGCCGTTCCCTTACTTATCGGTGCCGCTCTGGGTGCTGGAGTCACTCTAGTTGTGGTTGGAGGAATTATCTACTTTTACAAGTGTAATACGTAGTATTAGTAACTTTCAAGCATGAGCTTGCTCAGAATGTAGTGTAAAAACTTGATTTGCATGGCTGAACTGAACTATATATAATACATTAGGCATGCATGCATGATTGATTAGTCATATCGTGATCAGTTGAAATTATAGTGTTGCGCTCTAAACTACATATATACTAACCCGTGTATACTGCACAGCGAAATTTAGGACGAAGTCAAGCGAGCAACGAATATATCTATTCCTATAGTCCGCGTCAACTTATATGCATATACGTAGCTTGCATGATCACAGCTTTATTGTTGCTGTACATTATTGTCTGAAGACCTTGGAAATTGTTCAATGGATGGTTCTTGCTCAATATCCAAAAGGAATTAAGTTAGGTCAATTTGTTGCTGCCTGCATGCATGCATGATCAGAACATTGCCATTTTGGTGAAACACCACCGGCCTGACTGCATGCATGCTAAAGGTGATCAAGTCATATGTGGGCCATCGGATATTCACGAGATTATATTGACCTCATTTTTTTAAGAAGACTATATATAGATTACTTGGCATGCATGTGGCAGGCTGCACAACTGTTGATTCTCTTTTGCATGAGATTTAATCGCTATAATATCCCTAAACTTCCTTTTTGGGACGCATTCGAGTGTTTGCAGTCGTTTTTGCATGCTTTTCTAAATGCCAAAACATGCTTCGATGCTCTACAACCTTCGCAAAGTGGTTAAACTGAAATAGGCGAAATTCTGAAATTCCTCATTTTTTTCTTCATTTTTAAAATGAGCCAGCGCTAACATGCGAACTTACGCAGGTACATACAAGTACTAAATCGTAGATTTCAACGTTCTCTATCCGAAGTGTGTTACTTTTGAAGGTGCCAAATAGAGGGCCTCTTCGAACGCCATTTTTTAATTAAGTTTCAAATTCTCTAATTCTTCTATAAACTAGGCGTAGCTTGCGCAAAAACGTTTTCTACGAGATATGGCCTTGAAAAATTGACGGCCAACAAGAGTCGACCGGAAATCGGTTTACCGGAAATCTATGAGAACCAGCCAAGTAGTTAGAGTTTAATTAGGGGAGCCTGGCGCCCCACGGGTTTTTAAACTCGAAATACTTGTTAATTTAGAGCTCTCGATTATATCGTCTATTCTGCTACTTAATGAAACAAGACATATACAGTGATCATAATATTATATCGATCTTCTACTATCCATGATGTGTCCAAACAAGGAAGTGATGTGTATAGCTTAGTTTCTGCAGTATGCAATGTTAGCCTTACCATATGATCACTGTCTTACTTTTCTAGGCATAGGCTGAAAGAGAGGCTAACGCTGGGGTGGGGCATGTACTTTCACCTCCTCGTGGTGTGCCCTGGGGCAACTCTATATGAGTTGTGCTGAGAGAAGTACTATTTTTCTTGAGTTAAATCACTTTTGAAACATAATTACATCATTATAATTCATGTATTTTCATTTTGTAGGATATGGAGTTGTGTCTCAACCTATTTTGTGAGAACGCAAATTGTGTTTATGTGTATATGGTATATACAGATTGCTTTCGTGATGTGCCAATTAAGTTACTGTGTAGCATGCTCGACTCTTATATATAATTTGACATTTGAATGAGTTGTCTTAAAATATTGTAAGCTATATAACGTTAACCATTCAGTGATCCTTATAAACTTAAGTTTACTTGCAAAAAGATTATGAATATTTGTACATACATATACGTAGCTATATGAAAAAGCCCATTTTTGTCACTTTCAAGATTTACCTAATTACAGCACTGGACTGATGTAACGTTTTGCTTGAGTCACATATATTATAATTAAAATTACTGGTGTGAGTACCCAGACATCCATAGATCATACCTACTGTAATCTAAGACCTTGCAGTTTCTTTACATTGGCATATGCATGCATGGGATTATTGACCATTTAGCAACTTCCATTGTAAGGACATATTAATATACATGAAAGGCTAAATTCTTAATGTAATGTAAACCACAAAATGGTCTGTTATAAAACCATCAAGTATTGGCTTCATATCATTCCTACTTCAGTTTGGTGTGCCCAAACACAAGTGTATGGTTATAAGTTCAGTATATATGCAACTTCTGTATGATTAGCCTTATCATATATATAATCACTGTCTTGTTTCGTTACTTTTTGCAGATGTACTAGTCGACCATGATCACTGGTGAACACTACCATTCCTACTTCTATAACATCATGTTTTGTATACGTATATATGTAACTTGTTCACAGTTTTATTTGTAATGTTGCTGTGCATTATTGTCCGAAGACCTTGGAAATTGTTCAATGGTTCTTCTTCAATTCTCATATATACCCAAAAGGAATTTATAATTTGGTAGGTCAATTTTGTTGCCCCCTGCATGATCAGAACATTGCCATTTTAGTGAAATACCTGACTTTGCATGAAGCTGCATGCATGTTACAAGGGATTGACTTGTATGTGGCCCATTGGAGATTTGCAAGATTATATTGACCTCAATTTTAAGAAGACTAGTCTATATACTTGACTTGTGCCAGGCTGTCCAACTGTCACTAGTGCAATATCCTCTTTTACTTTTTGAATGCTTTTATCTTAAATGCATATAGACTCTAGTACTGACAACAATCTCTTGCCTGAGTACAAATGTTTATTAAAATGAAATCGAAATAAGCCAAGATTACGTACAAACTGTACAAAAGAAAGAAAAGTTACTGTAACTTCAAAAATACATAAGTACATGTTTCACACTTAGGATCACCCAAATTACTTGACAAGGTTTCTTATTTTGAGGCAACACCAAGTTTTTCCTTTGCCATACGCAATATTTCTAAGGCATTTCTCTTAATTATTTCTGCATCCTTTCTTTCTTGCTCAGCACGTTCCAACTCTTCCCTTGCCTTCCTTCTTATGTCTTCTGCCTCCTTCCTAGCAACCCTGGCCAGCCTCAGAACCTCCTTTGCCTGCTCAAGACACAGAGGTGGGGTGTCTGGAAAGAAGTCAAATCCTGGCTCTGGATATACCTCAGTGGCACCCATGGTTTCATACTAAAAGCAATAGTGTACATCAATTATAATTAAACATTATGCACAATATTGCATCACTTTAAAAAAATATGCATGTATACAAGAATGGCAAATTACCTCAGTGGATGCGTTACTAGCTGTGCTGTTTCGATCTGCTCTTTTTGTTGACTTGGAAGTATTCTCATTTAGTGTAGTATACTTGTAGTCCCTAGGAGGCGTGGCATTATAGGTAGATGGAAGATTTCCCAATAAATTCACTGGATTTGAAGATTTCATTTTTACATAGCCTTTGCCAGAATTATCCACTGAATTATCAAAGCCATTATTCTCGGGTGCTGTCATCTCTTCATAGACATCATCACCAACACCATTTTCTTCTACATCTTGATCAGCTTCTTCGTAGGTAGAACTTTCTCGATCAGATTCAGTTGTCAGATTTGCCGAAGAAAGATCACCTTGGATTGACACTATCTCACTAGTGCCTTTGGTAGGTATAGACGGCTCAACGGACGGAGATTTTTCTTTTGACACTGGAGCTGGTGGTACCTGATAAGTGTCCTCTATTCTTTGTGTGTGGTCCTGCAGCTGTGTGTGGGCAACATCTTCCTTTTGATCATTACTTTCAAGTTCCAGCTGAATTGGCATTGATGTCTTGATCACTCCTGATACTTCTGGACTCTTGCTCAATTGTGATTTTGGATCCACTTCCAAAGCCTGTGGCTGTTTGTGGTCATCTAATTTTACTGGCTGTCCATCGGGTATAAGTACTGGTTCGGTTGGGCCAATGTTTGAATCTTGAATATGTGCATCTTTATCAGCCACTTGTGTATTGACTGAAGGCACTCGCTTTCTCGGCTTAGGAACAGGTCTATTTATGTCACTTGGTGCATTCATCATGGAACTGTCTCCTGATGAGGTAAGGTCACTGTTTTCAGAAAGTACTGATTTACTTCTTGGTGCTATTACAGGAATCCTTAAAGCATCCTGTTTGGTGTCATGTACATCTGGAAGGTTTGCCAAGCACTCTTTGTTGGGAGAGATGGTTGTCTTGTCCTCTGCAGGTTCCTTACAAGGCTGCTTCTGTTCATCACTTTTAAGGGAGGTTCTTCTGACAGCCGGAGGTGGTGGCTTACTAAATTGTAGTGCTGACTTCTTTTCATTGTTTGGTGTGGTCATAGGCGGGGTCTTTGGATTCCACTGGGAAAGATTGTCATATACTTCCCCACCAGCTGATAATTCTTCTGGCATAAGTCCATTAGTGCTACTTTCTAGAGCAAGTTTAGGTTTGTTTGCAGTAGGAGGTTCAGGTTTGTTTGCAGTAGGAGGTACAGGTTTGTTTGCAGTAGGAGGTACAGGAGGGGGAGGACCACTTTCTTCCAAATCATCTCTACGCTTACTGACATCTCTAACACCATCTCCTCCTGCAACGCCCACTCTTCCAGGTGACTTGGGTGGCAGTAAGGCTATCTTTGTGGATCGTGTACGAGTCTTGGTGTGAGTGGGAGAGGGACTGCTTGGACCAGGTGACTCTACTGTACTCTCACTTACTGGGGAAGGAGGAGGTCCCTGTTGATTAAAAAATTTGGAAGATATTTTAAAAATATTTGCAAAACTTAAACATAAAATTAGTCAAATTGATTACAAGTACCCTTATGGTATTGGAAAATGAACCTAGAAACAGCTGCTTCAAACCACTACGCAGTGCTCTGCTACTGAGCTACAATTTCCACGGCAATGCTCCATTTATATTCCCCCTCATTAACAGTCTTATACTATTTAACAGGTAAGTAATCAGCCTTAATCCATACAAATTAGTAGTGAGTCATTATACCAGAACTAGCTAACAACATGTACGTACATATTTGAAATTGCTTAACAACCTACTCTTGTTTACAATGTATAAAACAGAAAATGAACAAAACATCAACTTCCAACTATCACAGCGCTTGCAAACACATAGCCTAATGAATACAATACATTAAGGTAGCTAAATTTAACATGGACTTGCTTACATCATCTTCATCAAAGGCACAAAACTTTCTAGGCTTCTTTCTCTTGGGTGCCTTGGGTCTAGTGGTAGTCAGATGCATGAGAGGAGTAGAAGTTGCAGCGTCTTGAGTCACCTGTATGGTCATAAAGAGTTAAACATTACTTACGTACGTACATGACAGATATTCGAGATGGTTCATCTTTGGTCTTTTGAGCGTCTATAGAGATGCACTTTGTCTTCTGGAGAATCTGATGTTTCAATCCTCGAGGTCTTCTTCAGCGACTCTCCAGAAAACAAACTGTGTCTTTAGATGCAAAGACCAAAGATGAATCATCTCTAAATGCAGTTAGAAGAAATCCCATCTAAGGACATGACAGGCTACGCTGTTAAGGCTACAATAAATGTGGGAATCAAAGTGACTGTTTAGAAGTAGCGCATTGATACTTTACCTCATCAAATGCTGCCTTATCTGCTTTATTGAATTGGGATGTTTTGGAAACCCCTCCATCAGTTGCTTCCTTTTTCATTTTCTTTTGCTAAAATGAAAAAGGTACTTAATAGTACAATCTCATTCACTTAAATGGGAGCTAGCAATCAGTAAATCATTCGTATTCTTACTTTGGAAGAGGATGAAGAGGGAGCTCTCGATTCTCCAGTCATTTCATCTTGATGTGCAAGCCTTACTTCTTCACATATGGCATTTACCCATGATCTCATTTCGTCTTCCGTATCAGTATAAAAGTAATAGTCTCGAAGATTTGTTCCTAAATCATTGTTTTCCTGTGAGATAGGTGAAACAAAAAATGGATTCTGCAGGTAAGTCAGCTATTCAAAACACCAATATCTCTAAATGAACTTCTAATGCTATAAATACTTCTGTTATAGAGAATGAAATGATGTTTGTTGTGATCATAATGGTAATATAGACATTTAAATGAGCATCATAGAATACAATTGCCTCATTCATTGCTGATGAAGACCTCAGTTTAATAAACAAAACCAAGTTTGGACAATATCATGGTTTTTGCACAATGATAAAAAAAGGGCTTGGAAATCTCAAACTAATGCTATTATCTTAGACAAGATACAGCTCCAACAAGCCATCGAGTGTGTGTGAGTGGATTCTTACCATTGCCTTCAAAACCATCATATTTGCACTCTTCTTGATGACATTTTTTGGATCTGAAGAGCAGGCCTTTCTGCAGTCACTATAGTCTGCCAGACATACAATACCACATGGCTTCTTGTCCTGAGCAGCATAAGAAAGATATCTTTAATATATCTAATTTAATAAGGAGTACCTGTTTCACAATAGAGTCTAGCATTGTTATATTGCAATTTGAGTGTAGATTGAGGTATATAGACAAACAATTGGACAGTATGTATAATTGTGAAACCTTGCATCCATTCAGTTTTATGGAACAAGTACTAAACTATCTTTGGAAAGGGTCATCTTTCGACGTTGGGAGCGTCTAGAGACGCAGTTTTTCTGATTCTTCTTTCTGCCAGATGTTTCGACCCTGGGGGTCTTCTTCAGTGATTGCGTCTCTAGACGCTCCCAAAGTCAAAAGATGACCCTTTCCAAAGATAAGTTCGACGCAGTTAGAAGAAATCCTTATTCTATTAAGTACTAAACTATATATAGTCAGTGATGACATTATGGATAAGATAGCCACTAGTTTAATATGTTACAAGGCAACCTAAAACAACATGTACGTACTTCCTTACGACGATGAGTAGGAGTGTGGATAAACTAGTTATAAGTAAACATTGTGGTTAAAAGAATACAAGATGAAACTTAAGGTGCACGGATTAGTATACAGAATTACTAAAGTGTCATATTAAAGTGCATCAAACGATTGCGACTTAGGGCAAATTTTGTAATCTCACATTCTTTAGACACACAACTTCAATTTCCTATATATATAAATTGCTATTAAGAGTTGGACAAGCTCATTAAATTGTTAGAGGGTTCTTCTGTAGAGTCTCCCGTGCCAGTTTGATTTTTGATTCAATGCACACTCACATGATACTCTACCAATCAGATCTTCCCACTAACTTTTAGGAATATGAATTGGAATTGATCACAATGGGACATTACAATGCCTATAGTGATATTTGAAAAACCTTTAACTTCATATGTCCAGTGTATATACATATGATTCTAGTTTTCCTAAAATTTTCCGAAAGTGTAAAATGATTTGCCATCAAGTCAAGCACCATAATTGTATTTCATCATCATTGAACTCTGGATATTACCCCTGCCCACTCATGTCCCCTGAAGAGTGCAATGAACTAATGGGCGGAACCAAAGTTTGTTTGATGGGAACCAGAGTCTCCCCCTAGCCACTCAAAAAGATGGCAGACTAGCCACTCAAACCTCCATTGTATGCCATACTGATGAGTCCTAATAAGGACAAAACAGCTGTTTATAGCTCGACCAATAAGTACTCTCACAAGCAAAAAGCTTGTGGTTTCCTTATCGGCAGATAAGGGGTACAGCTTAAAGTGTGGCTGACCACACTAATATAAGATCTAAAACTGATCTTAAAACATTCATATATAACAATTATTTAACTCTGGATATTACCTCTGCCCACTCATGTCTCCTGAGGAGCACAATGATCTCTATTATAGTTTGTTGTTTATTCCTGACTGCAGATTGTCTCCTTGTGTCAAGAAGCAGCTTTGATTGCATTACATGAAGACATTCATGCTTTGGAGATCCTACCTGATCACTTTCAAAAAGCCCTTGAAGTAGTTAAGCCCCAAACTACTCCTAGTACAGTTCAGTATTATGAAAACTATAACAAAGGAATGCACAAATCTAACTTACTCTTTTGTTTGGACAATAATCAAGTTGCATAATTATAAAGTATGTGGGGCTTTATATACTTGCATGGAATGGAAGATACAGACATCTAAAAAAATATATATTCATGTATTTACAAATGCAGTATATTAACAATACAATTCTTCATGTGGCTATCATGATGTGTCCAAACATATATAGGAGCATTGTGCACGTGTATGGTTAAGTCAATCGCTTAAATTACAGCATGCCACTTCTGTATGGTTACCTTACCACATGATTACTGTCTTGTTCGTTACTTTTAAATTAATAAAAAAATAAGTGACTGAACCATACACATAGGAAATTCAATGTGGAAATGAAACTAAGGACGTCGACCGCACAGCATGGGTACTGTACCCTTAACAACATACCTAGGTATATTGTGTATATACTCCATATTATACAAGGTAAATAAAAACATTCAAAAATGAAGTTCAAAGTACTTATTACCGAGCGGTATAGCGAGGTTAATTGTTTCCGTAGCTTAGGGGAGTCGGATCATAGATAATGTTGTTCGTTTAACTATGGTCGAATCGAGGTTGCCAACGCACATAATTGCTTAAAGGTGTGGCAAAGAAAGTTTTCCCGTTTATTTAGGCCCTGGGGGTCTTCTTCAGTCACTGAAGAAGACCCCCAGGGTCGAAACGTTTGGCAGACAGAAGAATCGAAAAAACTGCGTCTCTAGACGCTCTAAAAGTCGAAAGATGAACCTTTACAAAGATAAGTTCGACGCAGTTAGAAGAAATCCTTATTCCATTATTGATCACTTTCTTGTTTCATTACTTTTTCTAGATGTGCCAATCACAGTTATAGTGCCATCCCTACTTTTAACTTCATTTTTGAATGTTTTTATTTAACTTTTTATTATACAGTACACTGTACAGAGAATTTGAAGCTTAATTAAAAAATGGCGTTCGAAGAGGCCCTAAATTTGGCACCTTCAAAAGTAACACTCTTCGGATAGAGCGCGTTGAAATCTAGGGTTGCCTATTCCCTAGTTTGGAAACATTAATGACGATTTAGTACTTGTGTGTACCTGCGTAAGTTCGCATGTTAGCGCTAGCTCATTTGAAAAAAGAAGAAGAAGAAGAAGAAAAAGAAAAAAGGAGGAATTGCAGAATTTGGCCTATTTCGGTTTAACCACTTTGCGAAGGTTATAGAGCATCGTAACATATTTTGGCGTTTAGAAAAGCATGCAAAAACGACTGCAAACACTCGAATGCAACCGAAAATCCCATCGTTGTTGATTTATGAGGTGTTAATTGATAATACATTGAATAGGGTGGCCTTGTTTTTTTTTGGCCATCTCTACGTACTCTCTGATCATAGATTATCTATACTAATTACGTAGTATAGATAATCTATGCTGTATTCTCTATGGATTAAGGTCATCGTTTTAACTGCATTCATAGATAAAACTTGATTTTTAATCATATTCATAGCATGGCCTAGTTCAGTCACGAGTACCACAGGTCCACCTCACAAATTAGCGGGAATTGGCGGGGCTTTCAGCAAAGTGTACATACATGGATGAATTCTTCCCCAAAATACTTTTCTTCGTTGATACAGCGCAAGAGACTTCTTATAGCAATGAAGAGGTATACAGACGAATAGGTCTGGGTGTAATACGTGTTCTTCTTTTAATAAGCTCCTTTCCTGAGAGGGGAACGACTGGTAGACTTAGCTGGGGATATGAATTCTACTCTAGTCAGTCAGCACGGGGTAAAACCATTGGATTGGAACGGAAAACATTTCAATCTCTCAAATCTTCTAATCTAAATAATTTTTTGGCCGATTTGAAGAAGAAAGTAATCAAAGTGGAGTGTGGCGATAAGACGGATATTGCAGAAGTTTATAAACGTACGACTTATGCATTGATGTCGTTGCTCTACCAATTCCCATGGGACGAGCCAGACGTTCTGTCGCCTAACAAGGTTACGTAGTATAGATAATCTATGCTCTGATGATATTCATATGGGACCCTAATAATAATAATGACTATTAGAGTGACAATCAGTAATCTGACCAGCCAAAATAGGCTTACTAGTCACAAAAAATTGGTGGGGTGATTACAATAAGTTGTGAATAAAAGGGAGTGCCTAAGTTTATACACTGTGTATCTGACATCCAACAATTTCTGTGTGAGTGACATTTTGGGTATACATCAACTCGGTACGTTCTACGTATAGCTAACTATATATACATGTATATATTAATCATAAATTTACTCTGTTAGTTAGTGCCTAGAAATGGCCAATTTAGGAGAGCGCATATGCGAGTACACTGTGGACACGAGTTACATGACTCTTATAAGGCCACTACTCGTTGAAGTTTTACAAGAAATCCTTACCTTCTGCCGAGAAAGAGCAGCTAATATGAGAGAAAACGCCGGTCCCGTAATTGTCGCTGCTGGAATTATTGCAATCCTTGTTGGAGGAGTCATCTGCTTTCACAACGATCAATAGGATGAGTAACTTTGCTCAGAATGTAGTGTGATAACTTTATTTGGCTGAACTAAACTAATACGTAAAACTTTCAGTACTATGTATTACATATACGTATATGATTATGAAAGTAGTGTTGCGCTCAGAATTATCGGTTCGTTTCTTGTTTCTGCAGCAGGGATTGATGACACACACCACCCACACTTGGCATTCTGCAGACGCAGTAAATCGGGATCTTCCGTGTTGCTTTCTTCTTCGTCGTGGATGACGAACTTGGTCGTTTCCTTCGGATTGCTCTCTTGCGGGTTTCCACGCAGTCAGGCGGGTACCGACGATCCGTGAGGTAGGCGTACACGTCCTGCACCAAATCGCCAGCTTCTTCCGCCTCCTCGAAATCCCTGAACGTCTCATCCATCCTCTCTCTATCTTCTACCATCCGTTCGCACGTTTCGTTCACAAGTGAGAGCGCGTGTATCACCTCGGACTAGTTATCACCGGGGGCGGACCAATTATCGCCTGCCATAAATTGGTCCGCCCGATGGACCGATTTTTTCGTGACAAAACCATAGACTTAGTCACTAACTCGGGGTATACTGCACAGCGAGATTAAGGACAAAGTCAAGCAACATATATATATATCAATTCCTAACTAGGCAGATGCATTGCATCATGGGGGCGAGCCTGAGCAAGCCGAATGAAAGGTGGTATAGCAGAAGCGTGAGGTAGCCCAGGATCGAGCTGTGAAGGAGCTGGAGAGGCCACAAGACATGAGTGCCATGTGCATGTGTGTGGGTGAGTGTGAAGGAGCTGGGAAGGATGCGAGATGAGTGTTACCAGAAGACATGCATAGGGTAGAGTGGGGATGCATGTATATAGAGGGTGGAGAATAGGGAAAGGTCCATGCATGGTGTGGAAGGTACTGATGGAAAGGAGTGAGAAGGGCCATGAAAAGAGGAGAGGAGAGCAGATAGATAAGGGGAGCAAGCTCAGCAGGATGCTATGGATGTCAGGCTGGGGTGGCCATGGGAGGGAGCATTAAGGCTGAAGCGAGAATAGGTGCTGATCTTCGCGATGGCGCTCCAGAAAACGATGGGTATGGGTAAGGTTGGCAAGTAGTCTTTATTTCGTGCGCTTAACCAACCGTTTGAAGCTTTCCGCGGCGAATATTCAATCCGTTCACGAGCGGCGGCCATTTTGGTTGCTAATGAGGTAATCTAATATAAACTAGGCAGATGCTAATCATCGTGGGGCGAGCCTGAGCTGAGGCAGTCGTGCGAATAGAATACGTATAAGCGTGCGAATTGCATCCCCGTAATGCCAAATTGAAAAATGATTAACCTTATCATATAATCACTGCCTTGTTTCGTTACTTTTTGCAGATGTACTAGTCATGATCACTGGTGAACACTGCCATTCCTACTTCTATAACATCATGTTTTGTATATATATATACGTAACTTTTATTATTTGCAATGATAGCCCAGCACAGGCTTACGTGCAAAAAAACTCCCCCTTTTCATAAAGGTAACTTGTTCACAGTTTTATTTGTAATGTTGCTGTGCATTATTGTCCGAAGACCTTGGAAATTGTTCAATGGTTCTTGTTCAATTCTCATATATACCCAAAAGGAATTTATAATCAGGTAGCTAGGTCAATTTTGTTGCCCCTGCATGATCAGAACATTGCCATTTTAGTGAAACACCTGACTTTGCATGAGGCTGCATGCATGTTACAAGGGATGGACTCATATGTGGCCCATTTGAGATTCGCAAGATTATATTGACCTCAATTTTAAGAAGACTAGTCTATATACTTGACTTGTGCCAGGCTGTCCAACTGTCACTAGTGCAATATCCTTTTTTACATTTTGAATGGTTTTATCTTAGACTCTATGTACTGACAACGATCACTTGCCTGAGTACAAACATTTATTAAAATGAAATCGAAATAAGCCAAGATTACGTACAAACTGTACAAAAGAAAGAAAAGTTACTGTAACTTCAAAAATACATAAGTACATGTTTCACACTTAGAATCACCCAAATTACTTGACAAGGTTTCTTATTTTGAGGCAACACCAAGTTATAGTATAGTAAGGTATAGTATAGCATAAATAACAATTACTTATATATACAGTTTATATACTCCCAAGCAATTTGTCTCCATGTTCACACCCCACATATATAGCTGATCATGCATGATATATAAAATAGCTCAGTTATATACCAATCATGAATTTGATTAAACAAAACATTAGAGTAAACAATGACTTCCTATTACAGCCCACCAATGAAATTTACATTATGTATTAGGTATATATATATACAGTATTGCAGGTCCAACAAGCCATTAGTCCATTAGTACTACTATTTACATGTGTATATATGTTGATCATGCAAGCTATATACACAAATACCCAATATATATAACAATAAAAAATACGTTTATAATAATAATGAGATTCAGCAACACAATGTTTCACAGAAATGAATGTTTCAACCCGGAGGTCTTCTTCAGCAATGAGGAAAAATGAGTACAACCAAGTTTAAATAAAGGATGTGATGGTGATTGAGTGATGATGTCATGGTTTGTGCACCAACTAATAAATTTGGACCCTGGAATGCAAGTTGACCCCATATGGCATGACATTATTCATTAACACCCCCTTTTTTTAATTTAGCTCAATCAATTAACTCAATTATTATTGCTTAAATCAGTATAATACGGTCGCCTACACGAATTTCTTTTGCGTCAATATAGGAACAATTCTCAAACTTAATACAAATATGCTTTATCTAACCTTCACTATAACTCGCTTATTCGGTAGCTCCTTCTCGTAGGAGAGCGTCGGCTTGTCATAGCCGTTCACGAAAGGATGATCTTTTGCAACGAGGTGGTGACGTATTCGAAACGTCACATGATTCACAAAATGTGTACGCAGCGATAGAAAGACATCACCCAAATTGTACAATCATAACCTAGAATTCTTCATTATTATCTTGCAATTTTAAGTAAGCAAAATTTCGCCAGACGTTTGTCATACACATGTACCATGTTGGTTTCACAGTGATCTGACCAATTGAAAAATTGTATGAATATAATACATTGTGGTCCTCCAGTTTTCTACCAAAGGGAGGCGTAAATGAAAAATTCCTTAATCTAAACTGAATTTTATACCCTAAACTTTATGATAATATGGTGATGGTCATTGTCTAGGTGTTTCGTATCGAATATTTTGTCTGCCGCGATCGATCGCACAACTGTCGCCCCCTTGGCTGAACAACTCGATCGTACACTGAACAGCTGTTACCCACGTGTTAACCAAGGGGGCGAGTGCGATCGATTTATATAATAAATTGTTTCCTGTGTTTGTTATTTGCCCACCCGCCCGCGTGGCTTTGAAGCCACTTCTTTGGATGAGAAACAGGAAATTTATGGAGCGCCAAAGTGGACAAAAATGAAGATCGATGTCGATGTCGATATCTAAGAGCGATGTCGATATCGATGTCGATGTCAATCGATCGTCGGTGTCGACAGTCGATCGTCTGTAATACCTGTTCTTCTTTACCAGCTGTTCTTCTTTACCAGCTGTTAAGAAATGGCGGAAGACAAAGTACAACAGGCTATTGATATTCTCATACCGCTTCTCGGTCAGCGTGAGGCTGGAGAAAGCTCCAATTCAGGGTCAATAAACAGTGAACCACGCCAAAGAGGTATAAGTTAGGCCAAGCAGCTACAGGCTAATTTGATTTGCGATTCAGTGTTTCGTGCTACTACATGGAAATCTCAAAAACTAAACCCCTAGTACCGTGTTATGTAACTGCGCGAACATCTTTTTCTACGGGTTCATCGTTATATTATATTGCGCCCACGACGTTGACGTTTTTGTACTATTCAGTATAAGGTAAATATACTATTCACATGCACTCCTTGGATATTGAAGGCCCTAATTGACAATATATACAATATCGAATATTATAATGTGAATGCTATATAACATGAAGTATCTGTCCGGATGGACGGTTGCAGCAATGAAGTGTACATAATTATAATTACTGGTGTATACAAACTTTTATGCATAGGTATATGGTGAGAGATAGGCCAAATATAATTGTATGGCATCATGGCAAAATTTAAAAACTCATGTAGTGGACATGTATACATGGTGTCTGTGAATGCTGACATAAAGTGGTAGCTTCATGTATATTTGTCCATCTGATCATGTATGGTGAGATATAGGCACATATTATATAAACTTTCTATACTCATTGATCATGCTTAATATAGATGCAGGAGTTGAGTTATATACTTACGGGATGCCAGCATTAAACATTAATTCATACTGAATTTGCATGGGCTGGCATGAGCTTAGGGCATTAGGCCTATATAGTCTTCATATGTATCCTTGGTAGTCTATGTAGAAATTTTAATGTCGTGTCACTTTTCCCTAAGTTTTTTCTCACCATTCACAGACTCATTGTTCATGCATTATAGATGCATGGCATGCAGTATATAAAGCATGATCAATGATTATGAGTTATAGAAAGTTTAATGTACATATATATTCTCACCATACACCAACATAATATATCAGAGAGTATGGCAGTACTCTCTAAGTAGGGATGGCCGAAAAAAACATGGCCGCCCAATCCAATGTATTATCAATTAACACCTAATAAATCAACAGCGATAGGATTTTTGCTTGTATTCGAGTGTTTGCAGTCGTTTTTGCATGCTTTTCTAAATGCCAAAACATGCTTTCGCCAAGAAAACTTTCAAAACAAATGTTAATAATTGGAGCAATACAAATTAAATAAAACATTCAAAAATGGAGTTAAAAGTAGGGATGGCACTATAACAACGATTGGCACATCTAGAAAAAGCTGTTATAGTGCCATCCCTATTTTTAACTTCATTTTTGAATGTGTTTTTTAACTTCATTGTTATGGTCTGCATACCTAATACAGGGGCAAATATTCGAGGCTCCTGCAGCCGGGCTTTGGATGCAGTTAGGTCTTTCAGGAACCGTTTGGGTGGTACTGCAACACTGAATGACATCACAGCTGAACAAAAAGCCAACTTTGGCCCTTACAAGCAACCAAAAGGGAAAGGGCCTGCCAAAAGAAGTAAAGGAATAAGTTGGACTGTTAAAATGGTATGCTTGAGCTCCACTAATGCTAAGCGAGTGCCTTGTACTGTTGTTGAACGAGAAGCACTTATAGAGGCTGGCTTGGGAGAGAAGAAAGTATTCATTGAAGACATAAATTGTTCACATGAGGAGTTTAAATCTGCAATAATTGCAACTTTTCCCAAGCTAGGTGAATGTGGGGGGTTCGATTTGTTACGATGTATACCCAATACCAAGGAGTTAGAGGTCATTTCTGTGGCTATATCACAGTCACCGAAGCTCTTGAAGAGTGTGGTGGCATGTGGAAGGGTATTTATCCGACCAATTCAGAAGAACTTGGCCCTTGATCCTGACAAGGAGCTAACCTCTCCGGTGCAGGTGTGTTCGAATATATACTGCAGGAGTCACTGCATGATACCATCAATGACTCGTGCATTTGGCGTATCGATATCTTTGTTTGTAATTTAGCTTAATGAAAAATGTATCTACTGTGGTGAAGAAGTGGCCTTGACTCATTTGAGAAAGCATGTGCAGCGTTGCAGGTTTGACACATGTATATAACTAACCAGCTATATAGCAATTATTTCATGAATATATATACTTATATTAAAGAGTATACCGTACTCTTTGATAACATACTCTATGTACATATGTTATAGACTCAAACCAATAGATAGTGAATCAGACAGTGGTAGCAGTACTAGTCTAGGTAATAAGCCTGCCCCAAAGATTCCTTGCATAAGTATTTCATCTGATGAGTCTGAGGACCTGGATGCAGCTGTGCCTTCCAAGGTATTGCATAATATACATTTTTATATTTTCATATGCATAATACCTATGCATGCTTGTTATGCAGGTAGCCACTGAAGAAGTATATATATTAGCGTAATTAATAAGGCATATTATCAACGATTGTGCAATAGGAGTTGTATTTACAATAGTTACAAACATTGGTCATGCATGTATGCATTCGAAAAGCTCTGCAGGTGCACAGCCACTAGGTCTTGCATCATCCCTAATTGGTTATTGGTTAGACCAATAGACTCTATGTACCGACAACGATCTCTTGCCTGAGTACAAACATTTATTAAAATGAAATCGAAATAAGCCAAGATTACGTACAAACTGTACAAAAGAAAGAAAAGTTACTGTAACTTCAAAAATACATAAGTACATGTTTCACACTTAGAATCACCCAAATTACTTGACAAGGTTTCTTATTTTGAGGCAACACCAAGTTTTTCCTTTGCCATACGCAATATTTCTGAGGCATTTCTCTTAATTATTTCTGCATCTTTTCTTTCTTGCTCAGCACGTTCCAACTCTTCCCTTGCCTTCCTTCTTATGTCTTCTGCCTCCTTCCTAGCAACCCTGGCCAGCCTCAGAACCTCCTTTGCCTGCTCAAGACACAGAGGTGGGGTGTCTGGAAAGAAGTCAAATCCTGGCTCCGGATATACCTCAGTGGCACCCATGGTTTCATACTAAAAAAGATAGTGTACATCAATTATAATTAAACATTATGCACAATATTGCATCACTTTAAAAATATGCATGCATTACCAAATCAACAAATCCTTTCAATAAACAGAAATATACAAGAATGGCAAATTACCTCAGTGGATGCGTTACTAGCTGTGCTGTTTCGATCTGCTCTTTTTGTTGACTTTGAAATATTCTCATTTAGTGTAGTATACTTGTAGTCCCTAGGAGGCGTGGCATTATAGGTAGATGGAAGATTTCCCAATAAATTCGCTGGATTTGAAGATTTCATTTTTACATAGCCTTTGCCAGAATTATCCACCGAATTATCAAAGCCATTATTCTCGGGTGCTGTCATCTCTTCATAGACATCGTCACCAACACCATTTTCTTCTACATCTTGATCAGCTTCTTCGTAGGTAGAACTTTCTCGATCAGATTCAGTTGTCAGATTTGCCGAAGAAAGATCACCTTGGATTGACGTTATCTCACTAGTGCCTTTGGTAGGTATAGACGGCTCAACAGACAGGGATTTTTCTTTTGACACTGGAGCTGGGGGTACCTGATAAGTGTCCTCTATTCTTTGCGTGTGGTCCTGCAACTGTGTGTGGGCAACATCTTCCTTTTGATCATTACTTTCAAGTTCCAGCTGTATTGGCATTGATGTCTTGATCACTCCTGATACTTCTGGACTCTTACTCAATTGTGATTTTGGATCCACTTCCAAAGCCTGTGGCTGTTTGTGGTCGTCTAATTTTACTGGTTGTCCATCAGGTATAAGTACTGGTTCGGTTGGGCCAATGTTTGAATCTTGAATATGTGCATCTTTATCAGCCACCTGTGTATTGACTGAAGGCACTCGCTTTCTCGGCTTAGGAACAGGTCTATTTATGTCACTTGGTGCATTCATCATGGAACTGTCTCCTGATGAGGTAAGGTCACTGTTTTCAGAAAGTACTGATTTACTTCTTGGTGCTATTACAGGAATCCTTAAAGCATCCTGTTTGGTGTCATGTACATCTGGAAGGTTTGCCAAGCACTCTTTGTTGGGAGAGATGGTTGTCTTGTCCTCTGCAGGTTCCTTACAAGGCTGCTTCTGTTCATCACTTTTAAGGGAGGTTCTTCTGACAGCCGGAGGTGGTGGCTTACTAAATTGCAGTGCTGCCTTCTTTTCATTGTTTGGTATGGTCATAGGCGGGGTCTTTGGATTCCACTGGGAAAGATTGTCATATACTTCCCCATTTGTATTTTCAATATCTACTTCTTTTGGTGGTGTAAGCGGTGGGCTGTCTTCCCGGGTAAGTTTCGGTTTGGTTTTAGTTGGTAGAGGGGGAGGCGGACCACTTTCAATGAAAGACTCCATTTTACCCTGTTGACTCTCTTCCTTTTGTAGAGAATGCTTGATTTCATCTGAAGCAGCAAGAGAGACAGGATGCAAATTATTTTGCTTTGAATCACCAGCTGATAATTCTTCTGGCATAAGTCCATTAGTGCTACTTTCTAGAGCAAGTTTAGGTTTGTTTGCAGTAGGAGGTTCAGGTTTGTTTGCAGTAGGAGGTACAGGTTTGTTTGCAGTAGGAGGTACAGGAGGGGGAGGACCACTTTCTTCCAAATCATCTCTACGCTTACTGACATCTCTAACACCATCTCCTCCTGCAACGCCCACTCTTCCAGGTGACTTGGGTGGCAGTAAGGCTATCTTTGTGGATCGTGTATGAGTCTTGGTGTGAGTGGGAGAGGGACTGCTTGGACCAGGTGACTCTACTGTACTCTCACTTACTGGGGAAGGAGGAGGTCCCTGTTGATTAAAAAATTTGGAAGATATTTTAAAAATATTTGCAAAACTTAAACATAAAATTAGTCAAATTGATTACAAGTACCCTTATGGTATTGGAAAATGAACCTAGAAACAGCTGCTTCAAACCACTACGCAGTGCTCTGCTACTGAGCTACAATTTCCACGGCAATGCTCCATTTATATTCCCCCTCATTAACAGTCTTATACTATTTAACAGGTAAGTAATCAGCCTTAATCCATACAAATTAGTAGTGAGTCATTATACCAGAACTAGCTAACAACATGTACGTACATATTTGAAATTGCTTAACAACCTACTCTTGTTTACAATGTATAAAACAGAAAATGAACAAAACATCAACTTCCAACTATCACAGCGCTTGCAAACACACAGCCTAATGAATACAATACATTAAGGTAGCTAAATTTAACATGGACTTGCTTACATCATCTTCATCAAAGGCACAAAACTTTCTAGGCTTCTTTCTCTTGGGTGCCTTGGGTCTAGTGGTAGTCAGATGCATGAGAGGAGTAGAAGTTGCAGCGTCTTGAGTCACCTTTATGGTCATAAAGAGTTAAACATTACTTACGTACGTACATGACAGATATTCAAGATGGTTCATCTTTGGTCTTTTGAGCGTCTATAGAGATGCACTTTGTCTTCTGGAGAATCTGATGTTTCAATCCTCGAGGTCTTCTTCAGCGACTCTCCAGAAAACAAACTGTGTCTTTAGATGCAAAGACCAAAGATGAATCATCTCTAAATGCAGTTAGAAGAAATCCCATCTAAGGACATGACAGGCTACGTACAATAAATGTGGGAATCAAAGTGACTGTTTAGAAGTAGCGCATTGATACTTTACCTCATCAAATGCTGCCTTATCTGCTTTATTGAATTGGGATGTTTTGGAAACCCCTCCATCAGTTGCTTCCTTTTTCATTTTCTTTTGCTAAAATGAAAAAGGTACTAAATAGTACAATCTCATTCACTTGAATGGGAGCTAGCAATCAGTAAATCATTCGTATTCTTACTTTGGAAGAGGATGAAGAGGGAGCTCTCGATTCTCCAGTCATTTCATCTTGATGTGCAAGCCTTACTTCTTCACATATGGCATTTACCCATGATCTCATTTCGTCTTCCGTATCAGTATAAAAGTAATAGTCTCGAAGATTTGTTCCTAAATCATTGTTTTCCTGTGAGATAGGTGAAACAAAAAATGGATTCTGCAGGTAAGTCAGCTATTCAAAACACCAATATCTCTAAATGAACTTCTAATGCTATAAATACTTCTGTTATAGAGAATGAAATGATGTTTGTTGTGATCATAATGGTAATATAGACATTTAAATGAGCATCATAGAATACAATTGCCTCATTCATTGCTGATGAAGACCTCAGTTTAATAAACAAAACCAAGTTTGGACAATATCATGGTTTTTGCACAATGATAAAAAAAGGGCTTGGAAATCTCAAACTAATGCTATTATCTTAGACAAGATACAGCTCCAACAAGCCATCGAGTGTGTGTGAGTGGATTCTTACCATTGCCTTCAAAACCATCATATTTGCACTCTTCTTGATGACATTTTTTGGATCTGAAGAGCAGGCCTTTCTGCAGTCACTATAGTCTGCCAGACATACAATACCACATGGCTTCTTGTCCTGAGCAGCATAAGAAAGATATCTTTAATATATCTAATTTAATAAGGAGTACCTGTTTCACAATAGAGTCTAGCATTGTTATATTGCAATTTGAGTGTAGATTGAGGTATATAGACAAACAATTGGACAGTATGTATAATTGTGAAACCTTGCATCCATTCAGTTTTATGGAACAAGTACTAAACTATCTTTGGAAAGGGTCATCTTTCGACGTTGGGAGCGTCTAGAGACGCAGTTTTTCTGATTCTTCTTTCTGCCAGATGTTTCGACCCTGGGGGTCTTCTTCAGTGATTGCGTCTCTAGACGCTCCCAAAGTCAAAAGATGACCCTTTCCAAAGATAAGTTCGACGCAGTTAGAAGAAATCCTTATTCTATTAAGTACTAAACTATATATAGTCAGTGATGACATTATGGATAAGATAGCCACTAGTTTAATATGTTACAAGGCAACCTAAAACAACATGTACGTACTTCCTTACGACGATGAGTAGGAGTGTGGATAAACTAGTTATAAGTAAACATTGTGGTTAAAAGAATACAAGATGAAACTTAAGGTGCACGGATTAGTATACAGAATTACTAAAGTGTCATATTAAAGTGCATCAAACGATTGCGACTTAGGGCAAATTTTGTAATCTCACATTCTTTAGACACACAACTTCAATTTCCTATATATATAAATTGCTATTAAGAGTTGGACAAGCTCATTAAATTGTTAGAGGGTTCTTCTGTAGAGTCTCCCGTGCCAGTTTGATTTTTGATTCAATGCACACTCACATGATACTCTACCAATCAGATCTTCCCACTAACTTTTAGGAATATGAATTGGAATTGATCACAATGGGACATTACAATGCCTATAGTGATATTTGAAAAACCTTTAACTTCATATGTCCAGTGTATATACATATGATTCTAGTTTTCCTAAAATTTTCCGAAAGTGTAAAATGATTTGCCATCAAGTCAAGCACCATAATTGTATTTCATCATCATTGAACTCTGGATATTACCCCTGCCCACTCATGTCCCCTGAAGAGTGCAATGAACTAATGGGCGGAACCAAAGTTTGTTTGATGGGAACCAGAGTCTCCCCCTAGCCACTCAAAAAGATGGCAGACTAGCCACTCAAACCTCCATTGTATGCCATACTGATGAGTCCTAATAAGGACAAAACAGCTGTTTATAGCTCGACCAATAAGTACTCTCACAAGCAAAAAGCTTGTGGTTTCCTTATCGGCAGATAAGGGGTACAGCTTAAAGTGTGGCTGACCACACTAATATAAGATCTAAAACTGATCTTAAAACATTCATATATAACAATTATTTAACTCTGGATATTACCTCTGCCCACTCATGTCTCCTGAGGAGCACAATGATCTCTATTATAGTTTGTTGTTTATTCCTGACTGCAGATTGTCTCCTTGTGTCAAGAAGCAGCTTTGATTGCATTACATGAAGACATTCATGCTTTGGAGATCCTACCTGATCACTTTCAAAAAGCCCTTGAAGTAGTTAAGCCCCAAACTACTCCTAGTACAGTTCAGTATTATGAAAACTATAACAAAGGAATGCACAAATCTAACTTACTCTTTTGTTTGGACAATAATCAAGTTGCATAATTATAAAGTATGTGGGGCTTTATATACTTGCATGGAATGGAAGATACAGACATCTAAAAAAATATATATTCATGTATTTACAAATGCAGTATATTAACAATACAATTCTTCATGTGGCTATCATGATGTGTCCAAACATATATAGGAGCATTGTGCACGTGTATGGTTAAGTCAATCGCTTAAATTACAGCATGCCACTTCTGTATGGTTACCTTACCACATGATTACTGTCTTGTTCGTTACTTTTAAATTAATAAAAAAATAAGTGACTGAACCATACACATAGGAAATTCAATGTGGAAATGAAACTAAGGACGTCGACCGCACAGCATGGGTACTGTACCCTTAACAACATACCTAGGTATATTGTGTATATACTCCATATTATACAAGGTAAATAAAAACATTCAAAAATGAAGTTCAAAGTACTTATTACCGAGCGGTATAGCGAGGTTAATTGTTTCCGTAGCTTAGGGGAGTCGGATCATAGATAATGTTGTTCGTTTAACTATGGTCGAATCGAGGTTGCCAACGCACATAATTGCTTAAAGGTGTGGCAAAGAAAGTTTTCCCGTTTATTTAGGCCCTGGGGGTCTTCTTCAGTCACTGAAGAAGACCCCCAGGGTCGAAACGTTTGGCAGACAGAAGAATCGAAAAAACTGCGTCTCTAGACGCTCTAAAAGTCGAAAGATGAACCTTTACAAAGATAAGTTCGACGCAGTTAGAAGAAATCCTTATTCCATTATTGATCACTTTCTTGTTTCATTACTTTTTCTAGATGTGCCAATCACAGTTATAGTGCCATCCCTACTTTTAACTTCATTTTTGAATGTTTTTATTTAACTTTTTATTATACAGTACACTGTACAGAGAATTTGAAGCTTAATTAAAAAATGGCGTTCGAAGAGGCCCTAAATTTGGCACCTTCAAAAGTAACACTCTTCGGATAGAGCGCGTTGAAATCTAGGGTTGCCTATTCCCTAGTTTGGAAACATTAATGACGATTTAGTACTTGTGTGTACCTGCGTAAGTTCGCATGTTAGCGCTAGCTCATTTGAAAAAAGAAGAAGAAGAAGAAGAAAAAGAAAAAAGGAGGAATTGCAGAATTTGGCCTATTTCGGTTTAACCACTTTGCGAAGGTTATAGAGCATCGTAACATATTTTGGCGTTTAGAAAAGCATGCAAAAACGACTGCAAACACTCGAATGCAACCGAAAATCCCATCGTTGTTGATTTATGAGGTGTTAATTGATAATACATTGAATAGGGTGGCCTTGTTTTTTTTTGGCCATCTCTACGTACTCTCTGATCATAGATTATCTATACTAATTACGTAGTATAGATAATCTATGCTGTATTCTCTATGGATTAAGGTCATCGTTTTAACTGCATTCATAGATAAAACTTGATTTTTAATCATATTCATAGCATGGCCTAGTTCAGTCACGAGTACCACAGGTCCACCTCACAAATTAGCGGGAATTGGCGGGGCTTTCAGCAAAGTGTACATACATGGATGAATTCTTCCCCAAAATACTTTTCTTCGTTGATACAGCGCAAGAGACTTCTTATAGCAATGAAGAGGTATACAGACGAATAGGTCTGGGTGTAATACGTGTTCTTCTTTTAATAAGCTCCTTTCCTGAGAGGGGAACGACTGGTAGACTTAGCTGGGGATATGAATTCTACTCTAGTCAGTCAGCACGGGGTAAAACCATTGGATTGGAACGGAAAACATTTCAATCTCTCAAATCTTCTAATCTAAATAATTTTTTGGCCGATTTGAAGAAGAAAGTAATCAAAGTGGAGTGTGGCGATAAGACGGATATTGCAGAAGTTTATAAACGTACGACTTATGCATTGATGTCGTTGCTCTACCAATTCCCATGGGACGAGCCAGACGTTCTGTCGCCTAACAAGGTTACGTAGTATAGATAATCTATGCTCTGATGATATTCATATGGGACCCTAATAATAATAATGACTATTAGAGTGACAATCAGTAATCTGACCAGCCAAAATAGGCTTACTAGTCACAAAAAATTGGTGGGGTGATTACAATAAGTTGTGAATAAAAGGGAGTGCCTAAGTTTATACACTGTGTATCTGACATCCAACAATTTCTGTGTGAGTGACATTTTGGGTATACATCAACTCGGTACGTTCTACGTATAGCTAACTATATATACATGTATATATTAATCATAAATTTACTCTGTTAGTTAGTGCCTAGAAATGGCCAATTTAGGAGAGCGCATATGCGAGTACACTGTGGACACGAGTTACATGACTCTTATAAGGCCACTACTCGTTGAAGTTTTACAAGAAATCCTTACCTTCTGCCGAGAAAGAGCAGCTAATATGAGAGAAAACGCCGGTCCCGTAATTGTCGCTGCTGGAATTATTGCAATCCTTGTTGGAGGAGTCATCTGCTTTCACAACGATCAATAGGATGAGTAACTTTGCTCAGAATGTAGTGTGATAACTTTATTTGGCTGAACTAAACTAATACGTAAAACTTTCAGTACTATGTATTACATATACGTATATGATTATGAAAGTAGTGTTGCGCTCAGAATTATCGGTTCGTTTCTTGTTTCTGCAGCAGGGATTGATGACACACACCACCCACACTTGGCATTCTGCAGACGCAGTAAATCGGGATCTTCCGTGTTGCTTTCTTCTTCGTCGTGGATGACGAACTTGGTCGTTTCCTTCGGATTGCTCTCTTGCGGGTTTCCACGCAGTCAGGCGGGTACCGACGATCCGTGAGGTAGGCGTACACGTCCTGCACCAAATCGCCAGCTTCTTCCGCCTCCTCGAAATCCCTGAACGTCTCATCCATCCTCTCTCTATCTTCTACCATCCGTTCGCACGTTTCGTTCACAAGTGAGAGCGCGTGTATCACCTCGGACTAGTTATCACCGGGGGCGGACCAATTATCGCCTGCCATAAATTGGTCCGCCCGATGGACCGATTTTTTCGTGACAAAACCATAGACTTAGTCACTAACTCGGGGTATACTGCACAGCGAGATTAAGGACAAAGTCAAGCAACATATATATATATCAATTCCTAACTAGGCAGATGCATTGCATCATGGGGGCGAGCCTGAGCAAGCCGAATGAAAGGTGGTATAGCAGAAGCGTGAGGTAGCCCAGGATCGAGCTGTGAAGGAGCTGGAGAGGCCACAAGACATGAGTGCCATGTGCATGTGTGTGGGTGAGTGTGAAGGAGCTGGGAAGGATGCGAGATGAGTGTTACCAGAAGACATGCATAGGGTAGAGTGGGGATGCATGTATATAGAGGGTGGAGAATAGGGAAAGGTCCATGCATGGTGTGGAAGGTACTGATGGAAAGGAGTGAGAAGGGCCATGAAAAGAGGAGAGGAGAGCAGATAGATAAGGGGAGCAAGCTCAGCAGGATGCTATGGATGTCAGGCTGGGGTGGCCATGGGAGGGAGCATTAAGGCTGAAGCGAGAATAGGTGCTGATCTTCGCGATGGCGCTCCAGAAAACGATGGGTATGGGTAAGGTTGGCAAGTAGTCTTTATTTCGTGCGCTTAACCAACCGTTTGAAGCTTTCCGCGGCGAATATTCAATCCGTTCACGAGCGGCGGCCATTTTGGTTGCTAATGAGGTAATCTAATATAAACTAGGCAGATGCTAATCATCGTGGGGCGAGCCTGAGCTGAGGCAGTCGTGCGAATAGAATACGTATAAGCGTGCGAATTGCATCCCCGTAATGCCAAATTGAAAAATGATTAACCTTATCATATAATCACTGCCTTGTTTCGTTACTTTTTGCAGATGTACTAGTCATGATCACTGGTGAACACTGCCATTCCTACTTCTATAACATCATGTTTTGTATATATATATACGTAACTTTTATTATTTGCAATGATAGCCCAGCACAGGCTTACGTGCAAAAAAACTCCCCCTTTTCATAAAGGTAACTTGTTCACAGTTTTATTTGTAATGTTGCTGTGCATTATTGTCCGAAGACCTTGGAAATTGTTCAATGGTTCTTGTTCAATTCTCATATATACCCAAAAGGAATTTATAATCAGGTAGCTAGGTCAATTTTGTTGCCCCTGCATGATCAGAACATTGCCATTTTAGTGAAACACCTGACTTTGCATGAGGCTGCATGCATGTTACAAGGGATGGACTCATATGTGGCCCATTTGAGATTCGCAAGATTATATTGACCTCAATTTTAAGAAGACTAGTCTATATACTTGACTTGTGCCAGGCTGTCCAACTGTCACTAGTGCAATATCCTTTTTTACATTTTGAATGGTTTTATCTTAGACTCTATGTACTGACAACGATCACTTGCCTGAGTACAAACATTTATTAAAATGAAATCGAAATAAGCCAAGATTACGTACAAACTGTACAAAAGAAAGAAAAGTTACTGTAACTTCAAAAATACATAAGTACATGTTTCACACTTAGAATCACCCAAATTACTTGACAAGGTTTCTTATTTTGAGGCAACACCAAGTTATAGTATAGTAAGGTATAGTATAGCATAAATAACAATTACTTATATATACAGTTTATATACTCCCAAGCAATTTGTCTCCATGTTCACACCCCACATATATAGCTGATCATGCATGATATATAAAATAGCTCAGTTATATACCAATCATGAATTTGATTAAACAAAACATTAGAGTAAACAATGACTTCCTATTACAGCCCACCAATGAAATTTACATTATGTATTAGGTATATATATATACAGTATTGCAGGTCCAACAAGCCATTAGTCCATTAGTACTACTATTTACATGTGTATATATGTTGATCATGCAAGCTATATACACAAATACCCAATATATATAACAATAAAAAATACGTTTATAATAATAATGAGATTCAGCAACACAATGTTTCACAGAAATGAATGTTTCAACCCGGAGGTCTTCTTCAGCAATGAGGAAAAATGAGTACAACCAAGTTTAAATAAAGGATGTGATGGTGATTGAGTGATGATGTCATGGTTTGTGCACCAACTAATAAATTTGGACCCTGGAATGCAAGTTGACCCCATATGGCATGACATTATTCATTAACACCCCCTTTTTTTAATTTAGCTCAATCAATTAACTCAATTATTATTGCTTAAATCAGTATAATACGGTCGCCTACACGAATTTCTTTTGCGTCAATATAGGAACAATTCTCAAACTTAATACAAATATGCTTTATCTAACCTTCACTATAACTCGCTTATTCGGTAGCTCCTTCTCGTAGGAGAGCGTCGGCTTGTCATAGCCGTTCACGAAAGGATGATCTTTTGCAACGAGGTGGTGACGTATTCGAAACGTCACATGATTCACAAAATGTGTACGCAGCGATAGAAAGACATCACCCAAATTGTACAATCATAACCTAGAATTCTTCATTATTATCTTGCAATTTTAAGTAAGCAAAATTTCGCCAGACGTTTGTCATACACATGTACCATGTTGGTTTCACAGTGATCTGACCAATTGAAAAATTGTATGAATATAATACATTGTGGTCCTCCAGTTTTCTACCAAAGGGAGGCGTAAATGAAAAATTCCTTAATCTAAACTGAATTTTATACCCTAAACTTTATGATAATATGGTGATGGTCATTGTCTAGGTGTTTCGTATCGAATATTTTGTCTGCCGCGATCGATCGCACAACTGTCGCCCCCTTGGCTGAACAACTCGATCGTACACTGAACAGCTGTTACCCACGTGTTAACCAAGGGGGCGAGTGCGATCGATTTATATAATAAATTGTTTCCTGTGTTTGTTATTTGCCCACCCGCCCGCGTGGCTTTGAAGCCACTTCTTTGGATGAGAAACAGGAAATTTATGGAGCGCCAAAGTGGACAAAAATGAAGATCGATGTCGATGTCGATATCTAAGAGCGATGTCGATATCGATGTCGATGTCAATCGATCGTCGGTGTCGACAGTCGATCGTCTGTAATACCTGTTCTTCTTTACCAGCTGTTCTTCTTTACCAGCTGTTAAGAAATGGCGGAAGACAAAGTACAACAGGCTATTGATATTCTCATACCGCTTCTCGGTCAGCGTGAGGCTGGAGAAAGCTCCAATTCAGGGTCAATAAACAGTGAACCACGCCAAAGAGGTATAAGTTAGGCCAAGCAGCTACAGGCTAATTTGATTTGCGATTCAGTGTTTCGTGCTACTACATGGAAATCTCAAAAACTAAACCCCTAGTACCGTGTTATGTAACTGCGCGAACATCTTTTTCTACGGGTTCATCGTTATATTATATTGCGCCCACGACGTTGACGTTTTTGTACTATTCAGTATAAGGTAAATATACTATTCACATGCACTCCTTGGATATTGAAGGCCCTAATTGACAATATATACAATATCGAATATTATAATGTGAATGCTATATAACATGAAGTATCTGTCCGGATGGACGGTTGCAGCAATGAAGTGTACATAATTATAATTACTGGTGTATACAAACTTTTATGCATAGGTATATGGTGAGAGATAGGCCAAATATAATTGTATGGCATCATGGCAAAATTTAAAAACTCATGTAGTGGACATGTATACATGGTGTCTGTGAATGCTGACATAAAGTGGTAGCTTCATGTATATTTGTCCATCTGATCATGTATGGTGAGATATAGGCACATATTATATAAACTTTCTATACTCATTGATCATGCTTAATATAGATGCAGGAGTTGAGTTATATACTTACGGGATGCCAGCATTAAACATTAATTCATACTGAATTTGCATGGGCTGGCATGAGCTTAGGGCATTAGGCCTATATAGTCTTCATATGTATCCTTGGTAGTCTATGTAGAAATTTTAATGTCGTGTCACTTTTCCCTAAGTTTTTTCTCACCATTCACAGACTCATTGTTCATGCATTATAGATGCATGGCATGCAGTATATAAAGCATGATCAATGATTATGAGTTATAGAAAGTTTAATGTACATATATATTCTCACCATACACCAACATAATATATCAGAGAGTATGGCAGTACTCTCTAAGTAGGGATGGCCGAAAAAAACATGGCCGCCCAATCCAATGTATTATCAATTAACACCTAATAAATCAACAGCGATAGGATTTTTGCTTGTATTCGAGTGTTTGCAGTCGTTTTTGCATGCTTTTCTAAATGCCAAAACATGCTTTCGCCAAGAAAACTTTCAAAACAAATGTTAATAATTGGAGCAATACAAATTAAATAAAACATTCAAAAATGGAGTTAAAAGTAGGGATGGCACTATAACAACGATTGGCACATCTAGAAAAAGCTGTTATAGTGCCATCCCTATTTTTAACTTCATTTTTGAATGTGTTTTTTAACTTCATTGTTATGGTCTGCATACCTAATACAGGGGCAAATATTCGAGGCTCCTGCAGCCGGGCTTTGGATGCAGTTAGGTCTTTCAGGAACCGTTTGGGTGGTACTGCAACACTGAATGACATCACAGCTGAACAAAAAGCCAACTTTGGCCCTTACAAGCAACCAAAAGGGAAAGGGCCTGCCAAAAGAAGTAAAGGAATAAGTTGGACTGTTAAAATGGTATGCTTGAGCTCCACTAATGCTAAGCGAGTGCCTTGTACTGTTGTTGAACGAGAAGCACTTATAGAGGCTGGCTTGGGAGAGAAGAAAGTATTCATTGAAGACATAAATTGTTCACATGAGGAGTTTAAATCTGCAATAATTGCAACTTTTCCCAAGCTAGGTGAATGTGGGGGGTTCGATTTGTTACGATGTATACCCAATACCAAGGAGTTAGAGGTCATTTCTGTGGCTATATCACAGTCACCGAAGCTCTTGAAGAGTGTGGTGGCATGTGGAAGGGTATTTATCCGACCAATTCAGAAGAACTTGGCCCTTGATCCTGACAAGGAGCTAACCTCTCCGGTGCAGGTGTGTTCGAATATATACTGCAGGAGTCACTGCATGATACCATCAATGACTCGTGCATTTGGCGTATCGATATCTTTGTTTGTAATTTAGCTTAATGAAAAATGTATCTACTGTGGTGAAGAAGTGGCCTTGACTCATTTGAGAAAGCATGTGCAGCGTTGCAGGTTTGACACATGTATATAACTAACCAGCTATATAGCAATTATTTCATGAATATATATACTTATATTAAAGAGTATACCGTACTCTTTGATAACATACTCTATGTACATATGTTATAGACTCAAACCAATAGATAGTGAATCAGACAGTGGTAGCAGTACTAGTCTAGGTAATAAGCCTGCCCCAAAGATTCCTTGCATAAGTATTTCATCTGATGAGTCTGAGGACCTGGATGCAGCTGTGCCTTCCAAGGTATTGCATAATATACATTTTTATATTTTCATATGCATAATACCTATGCATGCTTGTTATGCAGGTAGCCACTGAAGAAGTATATATATTAGCGTAATTAATAAGGCATATTATCAACGATTGTGCAATAGGAGTTGTATTTACAATAGTTACAAACATTGGTCATGCATGTATGCATTCGAAAAGCTCTGCAGGTGCACAGCCACTAGGTCTTGCATCATCCCTAATTGGTTATTGGTTAGACCAATAGACTCTATGTACCGACAACGATCTCTTGCCTGAGTACAAACATTTATTAAAATGAAATCGAAATAAGCCAAGATTACGTACAAACTGTACAAAAGAAAGAAAAGTTACTGTAACTTCAAAAATACATAAGTACATGTTTCACACTTAGAATCACCCAAATTACTTGACAAGGTTTCTTATTTTGAGGCAACACCAAGTTTTTCCTTTGCCATACGCAATATTTCTAAGGCATTTCTCTTAATTATTTCTGCATCCTTTCTTTCTTGCTCAGCACGTTCCAACTCTTCCCTTGCCTTCCTTCTTATGTCTTCTGCCTCCTTCCTAGCAACCCTGGCCAGCCTCAGAACCTCCTTTGCCTGCTCAAGACACAGAGGTGGGGTGTCTGGAAAGAAGTCAAATCCTGGCTCCGGATATACCTCAGTGGCACCCATGGTTTCATACTAAAAAAGATAGTGTACATCAATTATAATTAAACATTATGCACAATATTGCATCACTTTAAAAATATGCATGCATTACCAAATCAACAAATCCTTTCAATAAACAGAAATATACAAGAATGGCAAATTACCTCAGTGGATGCGTTACTAGCTGTGCTGTTTCGATCTGCTCTTTTTGTTGACTTTGAAATATTCTCATTTAGTGTAGTATACTTGTAGTCCCTAGGAGGCGTGGCATTATAGGTAGATGGAAGATTTCCCAATAAATTCGCTGGATTTGAAGATTTCATTTTTACATAGCCTTTGCCAGAATTATCCACCGAATTATCAAAGCCATTATTCTCGGGTGCTGTCATCTCTTCATAGACATCGTCACCAACACCATTTTCTTCTACATCTTGATCAGCTTCTTCGTAGGTAGAACTTTCTCGATCAGATTCAGTTGTCAGATTTGCCGAAGAAAGATCACCTTGGATTGACGTTATCTCACTAGTGCCTTTGGTAGGTATAGACGGCTCAACAGACAGGGATTTTTCTTTTGACACTGGAGCTGGGGGTACCTGATAAGTGTCCTCTATTCTTTGCGTGTGGTCCTGCAACTGTGTGTGGGCAACATCTTCCTTTTGATCATTACTTTCAAGTTCCAGCTGTATTGGCATTGATGTCTTGATCACTCCTGATACTTCTGGACTCTTACTCAATTGTGATTTTGGATCCACTTCCAAAGCCTGTGGCTGTTTGTGGTCGTCTAATTTTACTGGTTGTCCATCAGGTATAAGTACTGGTTCGGTTGGGCCAATGTTTGAATCTTGAATATGTGCATCTTTATCAGCCACCTGTGTATTGACTGAAGGCACTCGCTTTCTCGGCTTAGGAACAGGTCTATTTATGTCACTTGGTGCATTCATCATGGAACTGTCTCCTGATGAGGTAAGGTCACTGTTTTCAGAAAGTACTGATTTACTTCTTGGTGCTATTACAGGAATCCTTAAAGCATCCTGTTTGGTGTCATGTACATCTGGAAGGTTTGCCAAGCACTCTTTGTTGGGAGAGATGGTTGTCTTGTCCTCTGCAGGTTCCTTACAAGGCTGCTTCTGTTCATCACTTTTAAGGGAGGTTCTTCTGACAGCCGGAGGTGGTGGCTTACTAAATTGCAGTGCTGCCTTCTTTTCATTGTTTGGTGTGGTCATAGGCGGGGTCTTTGGATTCCACTGGGAAAGATTGTCATATACTTCCCCATTTGTATTTTCAATATCTACTTCTTTTGGTGGTGTAAGCGGTGGGCTGTCTTCCCGGGTAAGTTTCGGTTTGGTTTTAGTTGGTAGAGGGGGAGGCGGACCACTTTCAATGAAAGACTCCATTTTACCCTGTTGACTCTCTTCCTTTTGTAGAGAATGCTTGATTTCATCTGAAGCAGCAAGAGAGACAGGATGCAAATTATTTTGCTTTGAATCACCAGCTGATAATTCTTCTGGCATAAGTCCATTAGTGCTACTTTCTAGAGCAAGTTTAGGTTTGTTTGCAGTAGGAGGTTCAGGTTTGTTTGCAGTAGGAGGTACAGGTTTGTTTGCAGTAGGAGGTACAGGAGGGGGAGGACCACCTTCTTCCAAATCATCTCTACACTTACTGACATCTCTAACACCATCTCCTCCTGCAGCACCCACTCTTCCAGGTGACTTGGGTGGCAGTAAGGCTATCTTTGTGGATCGTGTACGAGTCTTGGTGTGAGTGGGAGAGGGACTGCTTGGACCAGGTGACTCTATTGTACTCTCACTTACTGGGGAAGGAGGAGGTCCCTGTTGATTAAAAATTTGGAAAATATTTTTAAAATATTTGCAAAACTTAAACATAGAATTAGTCAAATTGATTACAAGTGCCCTTAGGGTATTGGAAAATGAACCTAGAAACAGCTGCTTCAAACCACTATGTACAGTAGTGCTTTGCTACTGAGCTACAATTTCCACGGCAATGCTCCATTTATATTCCCACGCTTATACTACTTATCAGGTACTAAGTAATCAGTCTCAATCCATACAAATTAATAGTGAGGCATTATACCAGAACTACCTAACAACATGTACATACATATTTGAAATTGCTTAACAACCTACTCTTGTTTACAATGTATAAAACAGAAAATGAACAAAACATCAACTTTCAACTATCACAGTACATGCAAACACACAGCCTAATGAATACAATACATTAAGGTAGTTAAATTTAACATGGACTTGCTTACATCATCTTCATCAAAGGCACAAAACTTTCTAGGCTTCTTTCTCTTGGGCGCCTTGGGTCTAGTTGTAGTCAGATGCATGAGAGGAGTAGAAGTTGCAGCGTCTTGAGTCACCTTTATGGTCATAAAGAGTTAAATATTACTTACGTACGTACATGACAGATATTTGAGATGGTTCATCTTTGGTCTTTTGGGTGTCTATAGAGATGTACTTTGTTTTCTGGAGAACCTGATGTTTCAATCCTTCAGTGACTCTCCAGAAAACAAACTGTGCCGTTAGAAGCAGCAAAGACCAAAGATGAATCATCTCTAAATGCAGTTAGAAGAAATCCCATCTAAGGACATGACAGGCTACGCTGTTAAGGCTACAATAAATGTGGGAATCAAAGTGACTGTTTAGAAGTAGCGCATTGATACTTTACCTCATCAAATGCTGCCTTATCTGCTTTATTGAATTGGGATGTTTTGGAACCCCCTCCATCAGTTGCTTCCTTTTTCATTTTCTTTTGCTAAAATGAAAAAGGTACTTAATAGTACAATCTCATTCACTTAAATGGGAGCTAGCAATCAGTAAATCATTCGTATTCTTACTTTGGAAGAGGATGAAGAGGGAGCTCTCGATTCTCCAGTCATTTCATCTTGATGTGCAAGCCTTACTTCTTCACATATGGCATTTACCCATGATCTCATTTCGTCTTCCGTATCAGTATAAAAGTAATAGTCTCGAAGATTTGTTCCTAAATCATTGTTTTCCTGTGAGATAGGTGAAACAAAAAATGGATTCTGCAGGTAAGTCAGCTATTCAAAACACCAATATCTCTAAATGAACTTCTAATGCTATAAATACTTCTGTTATAGAGAATGAAATGATGTTTGTTGTGATCATAATGGTAATATAGACATTTAAATGAGCATCATAGAATACAATTGCCTCATTCATTGCTGATGAAGACCTCAGTTTAATAAACAAAACCAAGTTTGGACAATATCATGGTTTTTGCACAATGATAAAAAAAGGGCTTGGAAATCTCAAACTAATGCTATTATCTTAGACAAGATACAGCTCCAACAAGCCATCGAGTGTGTGTGAGTGGATTCTTACCATTGCCTTCAAAACCATCATATTTGCACTCTTCTTGATGACATTTTTTGGATCTGAAGAGCAGGCCTTTCTGCAGTCACTATAGTCTGCCAGACATACAATACCACATGGCTTCTTGTCCTGAGCAGCATAAGAAATATATCTTTAATAAGGAGTACCTGTTTCACAATGGAGTCTAGCATTGTTATATTGCAATTTGAGTGTAGATTGAGGTATGACAAACAATTGGACAGTATGTATAATTGTGAAACCTTGCATCCATTCAGTTTTATGGAACAAGTACTAAACTATCTTTGGAAAGGGTCATCTTTCGACGTTGGGAGCGTCTAGAGACGCAGTTTTTCTGATTCTTCTTTCTGCCAGATGTTTCGACCCTGGGGGTCTTCTTCAGTGATTGCGTCTCTAGACACTCCCAAAGTCAAAAGATGACCCTTTCCAAAGATAAGTTCGACGCAGTTAGAAGAAATCCTTATTCTATTAAGTACTAAACTATATATAGTCAGTGATGACATTATGGATAAGATAGCCACTAGTTTAATATGTTACAAGGCAACCTAAAAGAACAAGTACGTACTTCCTTACATGAGTAGGAGTGTGGATAAACTAGTTATAAGTAAACATTGTGGTTAAAAGAATACAAGATGAAGCTTAAGCTGCACGGATTAGTATACAGAATTACTAAAGTGTCATATTAAAGTGCATCAAACGATTGCGACTTAGGGCAAATTTTGCAATCTCACATTCTTTAGACACACAACTTCAATTTCCTATATATATAAATTGCTATTAAGAGTTGGACAAGCTCATTAAATTGTTAGAGGGTTCTTCTGTAGAGTCTCCCGTGCCAGTTTGATTTTTGATTCAATGCACACTCACATGACACTCTACCAATCAGATCTTCCCACTAACTTTTAGGAAAATGAATTGGAATTGATCACAATGGGACATTACAATGCCTATAGTGATATTTGAAAAACCTTTAACTTCTTATGGTTCTATTTTTAACAGTTTCACTCTGCTATTAATCACACACACACACACACACACACACACACACACACACACACACACACACACACACAAGCATACTCATACAGCCAGACATATTGGCGATAATATGTATGTATCTAGATTTCTTCTAACTGCGTCGAACTTATCTAAAATATAACCTTTCTTCAGTTTTACTTACGTATGTTCCAAACAACACAAACATGTCCCACACAATGAAAGTTTGTATTAGCTTACACCATCGGAGGTCACTAGAAGTATGTAGGAAATTCTGTCTAGATGGTTTTAATTTAAATGTTACTGCAGTTTTGAAGCATAGTACAGTCTTCACATACGTACATACATACGTAGAGTGAAAACCTTGATATACAGTACATCCTTCCGCATTATAAATAAAACATTGATTCAAGTTGAGGAACCTATTACGTATCTGACTTGAACAGTTGAAAAAAGATTGTTAATGATGACGAAACAGCTGTCTATGACTCGACCATCTTTTGGAGTGGCTTAGGGGGAGTCTCTGGTTCCCATTAAGTGAACCTCGGTTCCACCCATTACTCATGAGCTCCTCGGGGGACACGAGTGGGTGGGGCAAATAATGATGACATACTGTACGTATCAATGCTTTAAAATCAGATTTATAGATCTTAAAATTCCTCTACTTTTTCCCAAGTGAATATTTACTGGAAATATAATAAGTGAAGATGGAGTTTACCCCAGCAAGATAAGACGTCAGTCACTTGGCTGATCACATAATACCTTACAGTAAATAATCACTTTTTATCGTATAGCCTCTGCACTGGCGCCTAGTGTAATTAATTTCCTTGCTTCATTATACAGATTCTACAGATAACTCACACTTGGGGCTGTGTAATAGAAGATGTAGTGGTTATCCAAAATGAACCATCGCTTCTTCCAGTTCGACATGATACCTGTTCCTCCCAGTTTAGTCATGTACCCTGACCTTCTAGGCTTCACAAAGCTGGAGGCCTCTGGACCAGTGGATTGGTCCCCTTTGTCACGATTCTAAAAGTAGAGAGATACTTACAGTACATACAACTGGTCACAGTGACACAGTACTATACGTATCTATAGAGCAGAAAAATAAAGAGAAGACTCTTGTATTTGCGTCCATGGCTCTCACTAGGTTTAGTTCCCTATAGGCTTTACCATATTATAGTGTTTAGACAATTGGATGTAACACACACTTTAAATCATACTTCTCAATGACAACAGAGAGACATTAATTAAAGCTAGAAGTTAAGTATTATATAAAAAGTTCTACACCAATTTAAACTGAATCTTCTATTTTTGTGTTATTTATTACTTCAGTACTTCTATTTACTATTAACTATCACCCTGATCATCTTGTAGAAACCATTCTTTTTGCTAATGGGTGTATTAGGAAGTGGCTTACAGTCTAAATCATGGTTACGTCTTATAAGGTGAACACACCTTGAAATAAAAATATGTACATACGTATACAAAATTGGTACTAATACACTGAAAATTCTTTACTTAAAGGAATATATACATACGTCTGAGTAGCGTAACATAGAGCACTGAAGACTAATGTATATAGCTTGAATTGGCAGTTACAGACTAGACCTACTTTAAAATTCTAGTCTGTGATTATTCATTCTAATGATGTACGTACGTACATACCAGGGCAAAAAGTACAGTGAAACCTGTTTAATGTGGAGCCATTTTAACTTGTCCTTATTAGAGAGGTGGCCACATTACATGGTGCCCATTACGTGCGCGTACATGTATATAGGATTTTAATACTTTAGGAGCAGGAGCAGGGTGAAATTTGGAGGAAACCACTCTACTCTACTCTAGTGACCGATTACAAAGTTTTATTGTATTTTAGATGCAGATCATTTCAAAGTTTTTAGCTACTGTAATATTAAAGAATACAGTTAGTTGTGGCATTACAGTAAGGAGGGAGCTTTTATCTGCTACTACTAGTTTGGCATATATAATAATCTCCGTGATAATCGCTGTGATAATCACGACTATTACAGATTTCTAACTACGTATGTATACCAAAGCATAAAGTGAAAGTCAGTGTTGGACAGGAAACAAACTTATGCAGAATAAAAAATGGCAGATCAAGATGGCAGTACCATGTGTTAGCAGTGAAGAATGAAGAGTTTAATCACCAGTAACTACGTACATAGATTTCTTTTGTAGTGACTAGATTTGATTTGTAACTACAAATTTTGCTGCCTATCTGATTTACTTTCTGTATATTAACTGGGCTCCATGAAAAGTAGTCTTCATTGGCTAATGAGTCACCCAGTATAGGTGAAGTGAAGTGAAGTGAAGGACACTGATTTCAGTCATTAGTGCTATTGAGTTACAACTAGCAAGTTGAAGCCAAGTACATTCCTTCAATTTCCTTCTAATATCTGATCAAGCATGTGACACTTCCAAAATGGTGAATCTCATTAACGTCAGACTAGCAAAGACCCCGCCCACTCTTATGCAACAGGACCAAGTCTGACAGGCATTGACAACAAACCTGATCTTGTAAAACATTATATTTTGCTTACATTTCACTGACCTATAAACTTGTCATAATGCATGTAGCCACCTAATTATTACAAGGAAAACAATTTTATTGACAATGAAACTGAATGGCTCTGCCATTCAAGTATTTAGAGCTGAATGCTTGAAATATAAAGAAAAAGTACTTTTAAAACCAGAATAGCCCAACTGTTTACAAGATTCAACATTCCTTTTTAGGGGTTTCTGGAGTACGCATACAACATTACAGTACACACAAGGATCCCAATGTACGAACATCTTACTACGTATTGCATATAATCTAATACCCATTTTCAACATGCTACATACGTACATCTAATTTAGAGTAAAAGGCCTATAGGGACTAAATCTACTGAGAATGAGGATATAAGAATTTTCTTCTACTGCTCTACTTCTCCATATACAAAATCAATTAGGAAATTTATAATCAGCTTTCCATTAACAAAACTTTTAAATATCTAAACCTCAGCTGCAATTGTTTGTTTTAGATTTGACAATTAAGACCAACCTACTATAGAAAATTTGAACTATGTAGATAAGTGGCATTCCTTAATGGTGTTGCGTCTTTAAAGAGTTAGTTATTTAAAGGTTAATGTAAGATTATCAGTTAAGTATAATGAAAATACTTTGCATCCTACATCCTACTATATTTACTCAGTTCTACAGCCCCAAGAATGAGAATTTTATGAGAATTTTTTTCTTGAACTCTACCTCAATAAAACATACACATTAATAATGGAATTATGCTCTAGGTCAAATTTGTCTAAACGTGGCATAACAGAAGCCATTAAAATCACACCAATAATTAGACAAGGGAATATTATGCTGATGACATGTAGTTAAATTTCCAATGACACCATGACACTTCTTTTATCTTGAAAGTAGGTTTGTAAAGTACACAAAGTGAAGGGAGGGCGACTGTCATAACAACTGCCAACACTGTAAGGGGTTTGTTTGTTATCAAATGGAAACGGAAAAATTCCCAAAACAAGTCAACTTATTTATACTAAAAAGAAGATATTCTGATTCAGAATAACACTGATACATTATCTGTGTGTTAACTTACAATTTACGGATACTCAAATGAACGATACGTGTCATTATTGGCTCTATAATTAAAGGGTACACGGTAAACCAATTGCCTCTTCTTGGCCAACCTTAGAAAATACACAGATCATCGCTACAGAATATGCATCGGAAAATCCTTTCACAAGGGACCACCCTGAGAGACACAATGGCGTATTATATTCAGTCAAGAGCTAAGGGATTTTAATGATCTCATGTTTCAAGGGCAACTTAGAGGTATAAGAGAACAAACATAACACTAGCTCCTCCATTCTGTTAGGAGACGCGCAGCACAGTTCTCTGGGATACGATGTATCGTTCAGCCTAACATTACACCAATCACTGAAAAGGCCGGAGCGAGATCTATACCTATACACTTACCATCACGGAACTAACAGACACTGAATCTATAGTGCGCTTGACCCAGTCCATGGCTACCGAACAAGGCGCCCTTAGAAGCTAGTTCCTACATGTGCTAGCTCACTTATGAAATTAACCAATCTCATTGTTATTCAAAAATTTAGCAGTACGATAGTAAACAACTCGATTCAACAACTCCAACGAGTGTGAACTAGACTACAAGTACCTACCTTGCTAGACATGACAATTCATAAAGAGTCGTCCAGAGTTATTCTACGGCTGACACTCGCTGCTCGGATTCACGCAGATATAGCGCCTATATACTGTATTCTCTATGGATTAAGGTCATCGTTTTAACTGCATTCATAGATAAAACTTGATTTTTAATCATATTCATAGCATGGCCTAGTTCAGTCACGAGTACCACAGGTCCACCTCACGAATTAGCGGGAATTAGCGGGAATTGGCGGGGCTTTCAGCAAAGTGTACATACATGGATGAATTCTTCCCCAAAATACTTTTCCTCGTTGATACAGCGCAAGAGACTTCTTATAGCAATGAAGAGGTATACAGACGAATAGGTCTGGGTGTGATACGTGTTCTTCTTTTAATAAGCTCCTTTCCTGAGAGGGGAACGACTGGTAGACTTAGCTGGGGATATGAATTCTACTCTAGTCAGTCAGCACGGGGTAAAACCATTGGATTGGAACGGAAAACATTTCAATCTCTCAAATCTTCTAATCTAAATAATTTTTTGGCCGATTTGAAGAAGAAAGTAATCAAAGTGGAATGTGGCGATAAGACGGATATTGCAGAAGTTTATAAACGTACGACTTATGCATTGATGTCGTTGCTCTACCAATTCCCATGGGACGAGCCAGACGTTCTGTCGCCTAACAAGTGTAAGCGAACATTGCAGATGAAACAAATATCAGTTGGAAGTGCAGAGAGGTTAGTATATTATAATTACACAGTTAGCATAGTTGAGATGTTTAAAGGCTAACGTTCGTCTTGTGGATGGATTATAATCTTAATTTGTAAAGTTTTATGTTTTTAATTTATCTTCTTTGATGGTTCTGATATTAGAGGAGTTTATTGGAATATTAGCATAAATAAAGGAAGTGTATATGCACTATTTATATAGTAAGGCTTTGTTGCAGCTTAAGTGGGATATATTGAATTGTGGATGAACCTAATGAATGGTCTTCAAATGCCAACATGAGTAAACCATATTATTATTATAGTACAGGTGACATATACAGGCCCGTAGCCAGGGGGGGTTCAAGGGGTTTGAATGGGCCCCTAAAATTTCCTGTTTAGAAGTTTATCATTTAAATGAATGATAGTTACTTTTAGCTACATAGGAAACCAACCTTCTATATCACACAGTCCTACTATTTCCCCCTGATGTGTAATGAATTATGCCACTGGAAGATTGCAGCTTTGCTGCTTAGCTGGGAATGGTCTCGGACTCTCGCGTATACGTACGTAAAAGGTCCCTTCTCATGGTAGTGTGCGTTGCGTAAAAATGGCGGAAACTTTCAACACAGATCAAATTTTAGAACCCCCCTACTGAGAAGGCTGGCTACGGGCCTGATATATTGTCAGATAAAATGCCATTTATTTTACTTACATAGGAGAACCAATTTTATATTTATTGTCAGTACCTGCCCTACTCCAAGCCACCACATTGAAGAGATTTCAGAGCTGACTGTAGCAAAATCAGTTAAAACCTTTATCTCTGGGGATCTCTCAACTCAACTACAGAGGCAGGGTATTGCTGTATTTTGGATTGATACTTACATTGACCTGATTGGATTGAAGGTTAGCAGTGCTAACTCCTTTAATTATGTACCACTGTCTGATTCTGACAGCTACCTACTTAACACTTGGTTCTTTAACTTTGATAGGATAATAAGGAAGGATCACGTTTGGTGAATTCTTTCTTGAAAGCTGAAGGAGGATGTGTTATTCCACTGTCTTCTCTAATTTTTCCTTTTCAAAACTCTACTTTGGGCTTTGAGACCAACAGACCCTGGTTAAGGTTTGATGCTCAAAAACCACCTCCATATGAGAGAATAAAGAATGGTATTTCTATCCGGACCAAACAGACCTCAACAAGTAAAAACTGTTTAAACTATCAACCTCGGGCGATATCTCTAAGAGATGATGGAATCCATCAGCCTTGCAAGGTTCTGGGAGACATTGAAGTTCCCTTTTACAGTTGCAGTAAGTACATTTGATCAAATATACTCTACCTATAGTGGGAACTTTCAAGAGAAATAAATTTTGTTATTTCTGAGGATTCCTTTTAAGTCTACCTTGAAAATGTATCACACATAATAATATAATACAAATGAGGCTAATCCTCAAAATAAACTGAGAATTCTATGGAAGAGCTTTTCTGCAAAATTATGTACCCACAAAGATTTCTCTCTCTGTGATATTAATGATATATGAAAACATGCTATATGCCTATTCTGTAAAAGAGCCTATAGGGGAACTAAACCTGAAGAGAGCTTTGGATGAAGATACAGGAGTCTTTTCTTCCTTCTTTTCCCTTCTTTCATCTTCTTCTCCACTGGGTCAGACAGCCGTTTCTGGGAATTCCACCCTTCATCAGTGATCCTGGGAGTCTTTGTCTTTTTCTTTATCTTGATCTTCTGTGCACATATACAGTATGTGTATTTGTAAATTATAGTTTTTGTGACTTGTAGTTGTTCAAGTTCAATTTAAAGGTTCTGAAATCTGAATCTATTCGTGACAAATGTATATTTTAGTAGCTCTAGGAGACTTTACACTGTTTGCTAATTTGTAATTAAGAAATTTCTTTATGCATGAAAGCCTTCAGTATTGAATTACTGATGAATGTGAAAATGGTATTCAGCAATTGTAATGCTTCAAGATATGTATGTAACTGTGGACAGTAAAAAGTGAAATTAATATTGTATATGCGTACATGAAACATTTTTATGGCAAAAGTCACACAATTAATGGTTTGAATGGTCCAAATACATAAATTACCTACAATTTATAAACCACTATTACGTACGTATATATAACCCAGGGCTGTAATGCAGAACTTGGGACCCGGACGGGGGGCTTATATCAATAGGCAGTCAGTTCATTTGTTACCTCTTATACCAATAGGCAGTCAGTTCATTTGTTACCTCTTATATCAATAGGCGGTCAGTTCATTTGTTACCTCTTATATCAATAGGCGGTCAGTTCATTTGTTACCTCTTATATCAATAGGCGGTCAGTTCATTTGTTACCTCGCTGGTTCAAGAGTTGCTAATGTAGAGCCATATCATATAAATGGTAAGATATCGAACTCTGAAGAGAAGACTCTTAACAAGAAATTTGAGCTGGAAGGCCCTCTCAAAGCCAATGATCATTATCCCCTACTGAGTCATACAAGTAAGGCAGTCTTATTGGCTGCTGTGTCACCTCAGCAGATATCTCCTTCGTGGCTTCAGCCTAATGAAGTGCACTTATTTGGTGGGTTTATTGCCAGTAGGGAACCCAGAGACAAGCTACTGGATGGAAGCCATACTTGTGATCAAAGAGAGCTCCTCACATTACACAATCAAAGGAAAATGGAGGAAGACTTTCAAGATAGGGAATGTACTTCAAGCCCATCAAAGATTGTTTACTCCAATATATCAAAGGAATGCACATTTACTCCCTCTCAATTACAACTGGGATCCGATATCCCTTCATATAGTCCTAGTCATTCAAGCAACTCACATTTATCATCCAACATTTCTACTGACCCTCCCTCAGTTTGGCCTCTGTCTGTTTTAGTCAGGAAACTGCCAATTAGTCCTAGCAGTAAATCCTCCAGTGTAGGTCAAGTATCCCCCACTTCAGGGTCACTGAGAAATGTGCACAAGAAGGTTTCAATCGTCTTAGATCGTGTAGCTTCACCAGAGGATCTCAAGGCTTCACCCTCACTTCGTAACTATGTCTCCCCTGAGGTTGAAGCTGTTAGAGGTAAGGGAAAGACTGATGGACAAGATGAAGTGACACACTGCTCTCCTGCAGTCAGAGAGGTTCTAAAATCCAACACCCAAAATGTAGGAGAAGAGGAAGATGAGTGTCACCTGAAGCGTGAGAGTGTTCTGTCAAAGAGATTTCAAGATTTAAGTTTGTTCTTATCAAGGAACCATCAAATTGCAGTAAGTGAAGTTTAATCCTCCTCTGTGATCACTGGATAGCATTCACAAAAGTGAGTAAGTTCATATTGGAATGTATTTATGTATGCATTCCTATCATTCATAGGTTTTAAAAGTGTTTTCTACTGATACACACGGCACACCATTTTACGCCTTGCTTCAACCTGTGTCATCCTTATACTCAATGTTAACTTGTGTGAGGGAGGACCACAGGGAGCACCTTGAAGCACTTTTAAGAGAGCTTGATAAGAGCCCCTCTCAGATTGCTACTTCTAGCTGTGCCATGGAGCTGCCTTCCAGTGGAACAGCCAGTGAAGAGGAGGTTAACGCCAACCTGCAGCACCTCTTTGGTCACCTAACAGATGTGACGGCTGGCAAAGGTAAAATGGAATACTATTGTAATTAGACAGGAATGACACCATGGGTGTTTCAATGTGTGGAATGCCTCACATGACTAAGGGCTTGATCTATGGAGTTATTACGTATGTGGAGGTTTTATCTTAACTCTTCATTTTGTAACAATTTCATTCCAAAATATATATTGTTGCCTTTTGGGTTCAATTTTAATTTGATAAATCTACGATCACATCTATCTATATGTGCAGATGCAAAAGAACAACTATTTACAGATAACAACCTCAAAATGTCATCCAGAAAGGTTGCATCAGCCTGCTTGTTGCCATGGTTTCCCTTTCACCCTCAGTGCGGTATTAATACATGTGACCTAGATGTGAAGCTGGTACAGAAGAGGCACTCATCGGCCATGCTAGCAGCTCTTAAGGAGACTTACCACAGTACTAGCCATAAGGGGGAACTCTGCATTCCAAGGGATCCCACTGCCTTGATTAGGGATCCACAGGAGAATACCACGACTTCAGCCAGGGATCCACTGGTGGATGCTGCTACCTTGGACAGGGATCCACTGGTGGACGCTGCTACCTTGGACAGGGATCCACTGGTGGACGCTGCTACCTTGGACAGGGATCCACTGGTGGACGCTGCTACCTTGGACAGGGATCCACAGAAGAATACTGCTACCTTGGACAGGGATCCACTGATGGACACTGCTGCCTTGGACAGGGATCCACTGATGGACGCTGCTACCTTGGACAGGGATCCACTGGTGGACGCTGCTACCTTGGACAGGGATCCACTGGTGGACGTTGCTACCTTGGACAGGGATCCACTGGTGGACGCTGCTACCTTGGACAAGGATCCACTGGTGGACGCTGCTACCTTGGACAAGGATCCACTGGTGGACGCTGCTACCTTGGACAGGGATCCACTGGTGGACGCTGTTTTAGATGCCAAAGATACACAAGTTAGTATAGATGATGCATGCTCATACGTTCATTAGAAGATTAGCTGTTTTGCTGAGCAAGCTTAAGAATTGGAGTGGCATATTGGCAGTGCAATTATAATTAAACATAATACATAGTTGCCAACTTTCCAAAATTAACTTCAGGGACACCTTGCGTGTAGGCATGTACATAATACATGACATCATCATATAAAAATGGAGGGAGCTAGTGGTCAGGGGTACACGAGACTATTTGAGGGCCCGTTGCGAAGCGTTCTTTTTGTTAACATTCGTCGGCAAAGTAAGCTAAAACCAACCCATAATCCATAGGGAGGTTAATGTCCTAGGCATTTTTCTGTTAGGGATTAGATACCCAGGACAAAATAGCTTTGATCTGGGACAGCGGGACACAGCTTATTTTCCGGGACAGTCCCGGGCAATCCGGGACAGTTGGCAGCTATGATAATGTATTGTGTGCGTTTATATAAAGTACATAAAGAGCAATGTTTGTGCATTGTACTGTTAGGTAGCACTTGTCAGCATGGATACTTCAGATGAACCAGCTATGTTTCCAAAAATGTCACCACTTGCTATTGAACTGACAAACTGTAATAATTTGGAAGAAGTTATCTGTTTATTTTCAAATTTCAATGAACAAAGTATCAGATCAAGAGGTTATATTGAGGTACGTACATATATACAGTACAAAATGACATGACTTACGTATTTGTTGCGTTCATTATAAGATCAGTGGTTTTCATATGAGCATCAGCAACAATAAATTTATACAAGGTATCGATCATCCTTTTGCTGATGAAGACCTTCGTGGTCAAAACGTTCAATTCCTTGTATAAATTTATTGCGTTGCTGATGGTCATATGAAAACCACTGATCTTATATTTACAGTACATATGTAAATACTGTCAAGTGTATTTCACCAAGATTATAGTTTTCATCAGAGCTACCTAGTTTTATTTATTTATTCTTCATGTCTACAGCGGTAGCAGATTTGTATACTATAACTCTGAACTGAGTACTTTATTTTAGCCTGTAGACCTTCAGTTGAAAGTTCTTAAAGTGATTGATTGGCTAGAATTGCAATTAGCAAAGTTCAGCAAAAGTTTGGAACAATTTTTAGAGAACAACTTCTTTGTCAGTAATGGTTACTTGAAAGAGCACCATTTGGGAAAAGAACAATGCCACTCTTTTAGCAGAAGGTAAGTGTATTCCATAGTGTATGAATGAATACCCTAGCTCATTTTCTATTACATGTTACAGTAGGTATTATCATAATAGAATTTAGGACACAATTCATTACAAGCTTCTTTTGTCAGATTGTCAAATAATAAATTATATTTTTATTTCATCAGGGTTCACTTGCAATTGCTGTATCGCTTTGAAATGCTCTACAGAAGACCTCCAGATGACCTCTCCCTGGAAAAGATTACAACTGAGGTTGATCCACATGTGATGTGCTGTTTTAATGATTATATGTAATTACATGTACTGATCCTTACATGCGTACATGTACACTGTATGTGTTTGTTAAGTACATAGTTTGCCAACAGTTATCACATATACTCATTAAAGCTTCCCCTCTTAATAATTTTACCTTTGAGCATCCAAAACCTTAATTGAGGATTTGCAGCACAGTGTTACAGTGCTTTATAATTAAGGGTCTTAGTGCTGTATATTATGTATGTGTTTAGCGATGAGACCTGATTGTCATTCAAGTTATCAATTATCCCTGTATACATTTAAGGTATATCTTTTATATTTCACAGCTCACTGCTGTTTGTCGAGTCCTCCTGCTCACTCCTGAAGCCAGCTTCCTTGGGGAGCTATTTCAAGAGGCTATCATACCAAGGTACAATATGTGTCTTGTGTAACAGTGCTGTGTTGCGTAACAGTGCTGCTGTGTTGCATAACAGTGCTGTGATACCAATTGGTTAACCCTTAAGTACCTACACAGTGTGTAATACACGCTCTAATCCAGCTAACCATTAACTCTTACTTATATCCAAACTTAAACCCTATAAAACGTAGGCCTGCTTATATATAATTAAGACCTGTCACACTTAACAGTACTTTAGTATACTCAAATAACCTTTAAAATTATAAAATAAGGTGTATGTGATTGTTGGAAGCATTACTTATATATAAACATGTATATGAGGTTACATAATAATCCCTTGACAGAAGTCTATTACTGTATGTAACAAAGATGGATGTACATACGTACATAGTAGAAATACACTGATAAAAAAATTATCACTTCATGAATAATCTAATACACCATTTCCTACATGCTATGCCTACTCTATAATAAATTAAAAAACCTATAGGGACCTACATCTGGTGAGAGCTTGGGATGAGGATACAGGAGTCTTCTCTTTCTTCTTCTGCTACTTCACTTCACTTATCTTATTTATACTGGGATACCCAATTAACCGGAGGCTACTTTTCATGGCGCCCAGTTTTAATATACAGAAATTAAAGTAAATATCAGCACATACACACATACATGGATCAGTTAATAGTTAATCAGTCAGTAATCAGTTTGGGCAGATGTTGATGGTAAGGGGTGCCACTTTTCTTTCTTTTTTTCTTCTCTGCCCTAGTGGTGAGCTCAGGCCATCCCATTGTGTCTTGGCTTTTAATCTTTTGCTCTTAGCTTCCAGGCCACCAGTACCCCCCAAACTACAGCTACAGCTGCTACAGCTGTTTCTGGGAATTCCACCCTTCATCAGTGACCCTGGGAATCTTTGTATTTTTCTTGATCTTCGTGAATCCATGTATGTATTCCTTTTTCTGTATACTGTAGATACAGTGTCAAGTTAAAAGATGTGCTTATTGATATGTATGATGATCTGATGTGGCCCTTACCGAGTGATTTAGCCGATGAACCACAATCTTGGCCAGAGTGTACAGAAGGAGACACGCCCTCTCTCACTGTTAGCACTGAGAACAGGCCTATGGATGTAAGAGAATTGTCAGCAGTAGAAAATGCCTCTTGCACACCTCAAGATTTTCTTGACAGTATCCCAACTGTCAGCAGTGTCATGGATTCAGTAACTGCCAAAACCTCTGCTAAAACCGGAAGGTTAGGTTTGAAATGTACATTAATGTGTATATATCTGGTACCATGTGGGTCAGTGACAAGAATGCAATGGCTTTAAGTATGTTAGGGGCAGTTTTATATAGATTCATCAACTTTAGGAACTCATTTAAGTCTTTATGCAACATCTTAGATTGTAGGCATCTGCAGTGCTACAATGGCTTTAAGTATGTTAGGGGCAGTTTTATATAGATTCATCAACTTTAGGAACTCATTTAAGTCTTTATGCAACATCTTAGATTGTAGGCATCAGCAGTGCTACAATGGCTTTAAGTATGTTAGGGGCAGTTTTATATAGATTCATCAACTTTAGGAACTCATTTAAGTCTTTATGCAACATCTTAGATTGTAGGCATCTGCAGTGCTACAATGGCTTTAAGTATGTTAGGGGCAGTTTTATATAGATTCATCAACTTTAGGAACTCATTTAAGTCTTTATGCAACATCTGCAGTGCTAAATGTGCTAAATTTTTAAAGATCTTGAGGAAAGTTACTTGTCACGGTGATTCCTGTTAAAGGTCGTATGTTTTGTCATTCAATGCAGTAGTACTAACAAATTAACTAAGAGACATAAGAGTTTCCATGGCGTTATCTCCAAAGAAATACCAGTAGTAAATATGAAGCTAAAAGTTGCAAAGAAGTCCCAAGACAAAAAGGTAAACCTTTTTAATGTCATAATTTTGCTTACTCACACACATAATATTAAATGAGCACTTTGTGGTTTACTGTGTATAGTACCTAGTAAATTTGTTTACGTTGCTTACAAGGTATTACAGTATATGGCCAAGGTGGTCAATCGTATCTCTGGAAGGCCTGAAGGCCTGGGTGCTATGCATTGATCACACTGAGGTGGTATCCTGTACACAGGAAGAAGCTACACTGTAAACTATTTGTAGTATATCCATTTGAAAATAACACCCTCCTGGATGACACTCATCTGGTTGATACTCATAACGCCTGGTTGATACTCATAACGCCTGGTTGATACTCATAACGCCTGGTTGATACTCATAACGCCTGGTTGATACTCATAACACCTACGTAGGATGTAGCTAATAATACAAGATATATCTTCCACTTGGTACCTTTGAACTTTAGCCTTCCCAGGCTATAACTACAGGAAAATGATGTTTTAGATTAATTTGCATGCAACGCTTCACTAATGTACCCATTGAATTCAATCGTAGATTGAAAGTTCAAAGTGTCAGAGGAAAACTGAAAAGAAATCAGGTACGTGCATACGTAAGGTCAAATCTCTTAGCTGTTACAAACTAGACTATCACATAATTTGCATGGAACAGTTAATCAAAGATGACATCACTTACCTAAATTAGATTGCATGAAATGTGTTTGGAGGATGCCTTATACTGTGATGTGATATCATGGCTAATTATGATATCATGGCTAATTATAGTATCATGACTAATTATAGTATTGTGGGTATTTACATTTCATTTTACTGTGCAGACCTGTGTCAAGTAAAGCGTAGTCTTTTCAGACCAAGTCTTAGCATGGGCACAATTTGTGAACGTAAAACAAAGTCGCAGACACTGTTAGGTAATGAAAATTCTCCAGTCCCGGAAAGCAGAAAACGTTTAAGTAGTAGGCAAACTATTGATGGGCTTTGTGGTGTTCAGTCGGCTGGATCCATACCTACTCCTAAACGGAAAAGATCTGGTAAATTTTATGAGTATATGAGGTTGTTCACTTAAGCTGCCTATGTAACTTTTGATGTTTGTTTTGAAGAAAATGGTAACAAAATCCTGTAGATATGTACTATGTTTTTATTCCTTTTATTATTATTTCCAATTGTGTTACGCTTGTCTCATACGTATACGTACGTATATAATATATTTATACATATTTGCAAATTGTGGCATTTGGGAAGCTAAGCTTCTCTATCATTTTTATAATTTTGAGATTGCAACTATACATAAACCTGACAAAGTGGCCAATTAAGTAATTTAAATGTACATGGGAGCCAAGGGAGTACATGATAACATTCAAGGATTCGCAGAAGATCAAGATAAAGAAAAAGACAAAGACTCCCAGGATCACTGATGAAGGGTGGAATTCCCAGAAACAGCTGTCTGACCCAGTGGAGAAGAAGATGGAAGAAGGGAAAAGAAGGAAGAAAAGACTCCTGTATCTTCATCCAAAGCTCTCTTCAGGTTTAGTTCCCCTATAGGCTCTTTTACAGAATAGGCATAGCATGTAGGAAAATGGTATCTTAGATTTTTCATGGGAGACACCAGTTTTTTTTTACTTTTTTCATTTCATTGGTCTGGGTTATTCTGACATTCACTTTCTATATAGAAATGCAGACAATAGCATTGGATATATCTTGCGTCAAGGAAACACCTCGAAGGAAACAAGTTGCCAACCCACTGAAAAGGAAATTACAAAGAGCAAGGTTAATATGTATTTTATGTGTACAAATGTATCTTTCTTTTGTAACAAGTAAAGGAATGCAGAGGTTACAATTACCACCTCCTTTAAACCTTAAATATACGTTATACGTATATCATCAAAACTATTCAGCAGTGTAAGACCGAATGATTTCTGTAACTCTACTACTGTCTATAATTATAAATCATATATATCATATTACTTTGTATATAATAACTGGCAGCAGATTTTGTACTATACTCAACCACACAATAAACAGATGTTTCCAATAAAGAAATAAAGTACGTAAGCTACAGTAATGATAAGGGTTGTTTGTTGCATTCATAATGAGTCTCATTATTCCAATATTATTAAGCTAGTGTAAGTACATCATAGGTAAAGGAAGGCATCCAGATGAGGGGAGGGGCATTACAGCTATTGAGATCTGAATCATGAGTGTTGGCAATCATTTTGATCTGTAAGTGGTGTCTATAAGAGTGGAGGGCACATGCCCCCCCTTGCTCCCCCCGCTTCCGTCGCCTATATACATATGTACGTACATATCTTGCTACCTCCCATTCTTTTTAAAGTAATAGCTTATATTCTGTACCTACTTATGACATTTTACGTATATTCTCCTGAAACACAAATGGCTCCTAATTTGCCTGTAATTTTGTCACCTGATTAACTGAGAGTTTACTGTTCTGGAAAGTGATAAATCCGTTTAACTAGCAATACTGATTTGTAATGTGTAGTATAATGTCAACATGGCAACCTACTTTGTACCTAGAATAACAGTTGTGGTTTACCAAGTATTTATTGATTAGTTCACTACCTTTGATTGTGTTGTTAAATATTTCAGAGTTCATGTGAACATGTTTAAAAGCTGTTTTCTTTAGTAATGCTAATGCACGTGGCTAAATAGTCCAAATGTGAACAATCTTAAAGTCTCAAGGCATCACTACTATTAGTAAATACTACCACTATAAGTTGTATACTTGTACGTATATAGAAATTCTTTTAAAGGCATTCACTGAGGTAGATAGAATTATTTGTATCAACTATCCTACATATCCCACTATCCATCAGCTATAATACTAGAAAATAATGGTTTGTAGGCATATGTAAAGTGTGGCTATAAGTAGTGATTACAATTGTGACTTCCATCAAGTCCTATTTTCAATGTGTAGGTTACCTCTAATTGTGGAAAATGTGATTAATAAGCGTGGCAAATGGGGTTATTCTAATACAGCATTTCAACAATTTGGTGACCTTGTAAGAACTCCCATTAGCTCATGTCTACCACACCTGTCCAAACATATTTCACTTTATGAGATCCAAAGTCTCCCCTTTGCCACTTAAAGAAAAGGTTGACTCTTAAATATTCCTACCTTGGACTTTTTAATTATGTGTATATTGGAATATGAGTGGTCTATCTGTCTCTCACAAACATGAAAGCTTGTGGTTTTTCTTATCAGTGGAAAAGGAAACAGCCACATGGGTGGCCGCTACAATATTTAGAAATAGTGGACCTTAAGGTCTAAAAACCAATATTTGCATTGTCAAAATCATCAGACAGCTGTCCCAGTCATGTCTCCTGAGGAGTATATCCAACATGTATAGTGTCTCATTCAATTAACACAGTTGTCTTCTTAAACAGTTGGTCACCACTATAATTACATTAACAAAATGTATAGTTATGTCATTAATTATATATAATAGCAGTAATTATTGGTTGTCTTATTTCATGCACGCTGGGTCTTTGATTACCAGCTTGTTCTGATAAAGAGAATTACCACTGATTATAGTAAATGAAGATTAATATTGGCTTGTAATTAGAGGGGAAACATGAAGGAACGTTGCTGTGGTAATTGTAGCTCAGTGGCAGCTATCCTGGATTTGATTCCCAGCAATTGCTTCTATTGTTTTTTTCCACTTCATGATGTTTGAGACTGATTATAATTACTTGTGGTTTGATTATCACTTCAATTATACATGCAAATTTGACTGTCTCTATGTCTTCGATTACTTAATGAGTCACTGATAATGAGCTCTGGGTTGATATTCTACTAAAATTTTAATTAACAACAAGTTGTTGGTATATGTCATTTTTCCAACATAATACTGTGTGTAGGAATGTTTAAAATTGTGTAATTCACATTAAAATTAGTTTAACCTGAATGAGTAGTACATTCCAGTATTTGATGTACCATAAACTAAACACCCTCCCTGATTACTAGTTTCCATTGTCACATTGCATTGAATACCTTCCCTTATATGGTGATACAACTGGGATGATTCCTTGTAAGATGTCATTGCTTATGGTATGCTTGTGGTTAAGCCTACCTTTATACACAATTGATAGGTACAATTGCCTTTGTCCCTTTAAGTAAATTTGGTAATATATAGATGCTTTACAAATGACACACACATTACAATATTAGTCCACATCTCCATATATGGCATGTCAAGACAGTATCTATAGTCTTTTTGGACATTATGGATTGGCAAAGCTTGTGGAATGGTCCATTCAGTAGTACTCTATTCTGTATACACCCGCATACATACATATATACGTGGCTGTGAGATTGACACCATAATAGGAATGAAAAATCTAAGATACCATTTTCCTACATGCTATGCCTATTCTGTAAAAGAGCCTATAGGGGAACTAAACCTGAAGAGAGCTTTGGATGAAGATACAGGAGTCTTTTCTTCCTTCTTTTCCCTGCTTTTATCTTCTTCTCCACTGGGTCAGACAGCCGTTTCTAGGAATTCCACCCTTCATCAGTGATCCTGGGAGTCTTTGTCTTGATCTTCTGTGAATCCTTGAATGTTATACATACAGTATATACGTATATATAAACAAATTCTCCTTTACCTACACATGTATCCTATTATATACCTATTATCCTCCCAGCCAATTTACCTACTATGCATATTCACATAATTGTGTCTGTTCTATACTTTCATATTAACACATTGTACTTTTCAGATTCAAATCGCAGAGAAAAATATCTCCTGATGTCAGTATAGTGGTTGAAACGCCAAAACGATCCAAACTATTTTATACAAGTAAGGAAATGTTTGGTAATATTGATCACTAAGGTGGAAAGTATTTAGCATATATGTTTGTGTATGTGTATATACAAATATGTACTATGTATGTAGATCATGACTTGTCTGAGTTGAACAAGGAAGAGATATTTCCAAAAAAAGAATGCTCCTCTCAAAACTTGGAATCTCTGTTAAAAGGAAAGCTTAAACGAACCAGATCAATGCCAGCAAGTGAAATGGATTTAACAGTAGAGAGGCTTTTAACTGATGTCACTGTAGGTAGCCCCGGAAGTCCTAATTGTTCTTATAGAGAAATGAATGAAGAAAATCCACTCTGCCTTGTACAAACTCCCCTTCGTTCAGAAAGTCATCTGAGACAAGTGGCCTTTCTGGACACTCCAACCAAGTTTGCTGAAACAACAGCAACTTCACCAAACTGTGATACACCAACAATTTCTTATTCACTATTTCAAACTCCTACATCAAACAAGAGTATTCCAAGCATGCTGTTGGATGAAAGCCCTGACTTATTTCGAGCTACTCAGAGTTGTAATGCTTTGCAAGTTGGTGATGAAGAACCACTTGCATGTCTGGAGAGTGACAGTCTTGCTGCCTTTCAGCTGTGCACACCACCAAAAGATTATCCACAAAACTTTACTGAGGCACTTGCTAACATGATCCCAACTTCAAGATAGCTTTAACACGATGTGGACCATTTTGTACATATGATATGTGTATATATCAATTCAAACTGTTAATATATTGTTCAATTAAGAATAGATTGAACATGATATGGACCAATTTTTACACATATGTTAATGTTCAATTAAGAAAGAAAATACCTATTCCTGCAGAGTACCTTATTTTCTAGCTAAGTTACTGATAGTGTATTGTAACAAACTAAGATTTATAAAGAAGAAAAATTTAGTTAGTAATTCAGTGGCTCCCTCACATGTCTTTAAGTTCCTCCAACGTCTTGTCCAGGTCACTCTTTGCCTTATCATAATTGTCCTCAGCTTGCTCCAAATCGCCTATATTTCATTCAAGAAACCAATCTGTACATACAATACCCTTCAGCTTAGCCCTAATTTATAGGTTTAATTATATACTAATCAAATCAAAATTGAGTACACCCAGTTGGTTTTACAGCTATCAAAACTGACAATGTATTATACATGTAGGTACGTATACCCTGTAAATGTATGTACATGACTGTCTTACGTACTTTCTAATTGGGATATCTGGTTTTTGAGGCCAGCTACCTCTCTTCTGAGGTTTTCATTCTCACTTTCCAGCTGCAAATTAAATCAAGTAGACTATTAATATTTAATTATATACTGTATACGTACACTACCTAAAACAGAACATTTAAATGGCTTAAAAATCATACATATACAAGCCTATTTTAAGCCTTTGAAATATAGACTACATATTCTACTAATTGAAGCGATAATCAAACTTATAATCTTAATAACTTCTAGAAATAAATCAAATAGTTATGATTAAAGGTTAAAGTGGAAAAATCATCAAATTAAAAATTTGCATGTTTTTTTATACAAAATATGTACGTACTTACGTATAATAGAATATTCTTGAATAATAACATCTGCATATGTGCACCAGATTTAGTTCCCTATAGGCTTTTAATTTATTACAGAATAGGCATAGCATTTATGAAAATGCTGTATTAGACTATTTTAGGGTATCACATACTTTGAGTACGAGGTAATATATACAGTAGATAATCTTATACTCATATATGCACTGAACATGAATGAACATAACATCTGTTTACCTTTTAAATTTCTAAACATATGTATGCACTGATGTGACAGGGAGTTTTACTACCTACGTACGTACCTCAGAAATCTTAGATTTGTATTTGCTAGTTGTCTCCTCCAAGTTGTCTATCACCTGGTCGTTCTATAGGAATCAAAACCAAACGTAAATCGTTTACAAATATATATACAATATGCTGAATAACGTGTTTTATAAAAAAATCTTTATGCATACGTAAATGTGTAATTATTTTTAGAGACATCAATCAGCAGGGGCAATGCTGCTACTCTGCTGGGCACAATCAAGGACAATCACGATGATTATAATTTATTATGTCATGTGCATATAGGAGAATGTGCACATAATTCATATCGCCTGCATGTATATAATTAGTGTATATCTGCCGTATTATTATTTATGTTTTCAGAACTTCCAGTATTTTTGTATTGCTTTATTATTATTGATTCAATTTAACTTGCACTTGACAAAATTTTGATAGATTTTTCTACATCACAGCATTTGTTATATTAACTTTATGATAATTTATCTGAGCTAAAAGAGCTACGTATGTAGTCCTGGACCTGTCATAGCCGACCATCTAGATATGGCATTAGTAGCATATACACTCACTGAAACTATAAGAAATAAATATCCAATAAACTGTAAATATGATTATCCATGGACACACTTACCTGGCTGAGCTTCGTTCGGCTAGCCTTCACCTCAATTGTGACCTCATCCAGTTCACGTTTAACAGCCTGCAAATGTCTATATACAAGTGGGCATACTCTATGATACCAACACTGCATGTACATATGACTATGATGACTGCAAAAGGGAAATACACTCAATCCTCCCTTATCCGGATGCCCCAGATACGGGCACGTCCCTCTACCGGGCAGCATGATGCGGTTGCTGAGTCAGCAAGTAAACAAAATGGCAATGACAACGGTTGTGTTCACGGCAATTTTTGAAGGCAAACGTGTGTACTGATCTTATTGATCGCCAAGAATGTGGATAACAGTTAACTAGTTCAGCTGCCAAGTGTGAAGCCGATTTTGAAATTCATTTTCTTCGCACAGCAAGCATCATACCTTACACGATTTGTATATAAAACAGCTATACTCTTCGAGTTTTCTGAGTTACGGGCATTTCTGAGTTACAGACAGTGCCTGGTCCCAAGGTGCCCGGATAAGGGAGGATTGAGTGTATGTTAAAATGCCTAGCTATACCATATATAAAACACTTTTGAAAGCAAGTTAAGTACAACTCTAAAGTAAATAATCACTTTAATAGTAATATTTTAAGTGTATAAAGATGTATGTATGTAAGCTAAACTTTAGATGTAACTATTAAGCCCTAAGTCAGTATGAAGCAGTTAATATCATTTAAATGTATCCTACTTTTAAACACTTTCTATACTCAAGAAATGCAGTGCTTCAACTAACTCATTAGTGTCTTCATACTTTTCTTCAGCTTTGTCTAAATCGGTTTGAACAACCTTTAACCTACGATGAAGCTGCAATAATGATAAATAGGGACACAATTAAAAAAACTATTAACGCATTGACTATCATAAAGTGGAAAGTAATTTTACATTGAAAATGTCATATAGGCTGAGACTTTACATCTACGTGCATATGTGTGTGAAATGTTGACTAGAAGTTGAGTCAATGTTACATTGAGGGAGGTCATCAAGGATACACTGAGGTTTGGAAGAAAATAGGCAAGGCAGTCAAGGTGTGTGCACATTCTGATTGAGTTTGGCCCCTAAATTTATGTATACTTTGTTTGAAACACACAACCAACATTCTAATTTTAGACATTAACATTTTTTCTTAATGTACCAAAAATGCTAAATTTATACCATGCTTGATCCAAAACAACAATCCAAAACAAGATTAGGATATAACTGGTGGAAACAATTGGCTTAATATCCTGGAGAGGCCTGACTACTCAGTCATTATGAAGCTTCAAATGAAGTAGGCGGTGAAGCAAGTACAATCTTACCTCACTGTTTTCGGCCTGAACATCTTGCAACAACTTTTCCGTCGTTTGCAGCTTCTCCTTATGCACTTCAGTTTCACTACTCATTGAATCCTCTTGTACTCTTATCGACTTGTAAGATCTGGAACAATTGAAGCAATTCACAAACTTACCTAAAATTAGCAACAGTCTCAGAGGGAGAGGAATACAAGAACAGTATGGTACCTTTCAGTCTCTTCAAGTTTGTTTTCAGCAACTTTCAATTTCTGAGTCTTTTCCTCCAACATGTCTTCTGCTTTCTCTAAATCAGTTTCTAATAATCGCATCTTCCTTTTGTGTCCTTCAATTTCCTGCTCCGCCTGCAATCAGAAACCAAGAAGAGTGCCTTTACCACTAACACATGGCAAGACAGGTGAACATAGAGAGTGTATTAATCACTCCCACGCATTAAATTAGTCACGAGATTGAACTGAAGCAGTTATTCGTAGCTTGCAATCGTTTGGCTACTGGTAGATTCGATTAACTAATTCAGACCCGGTTCAACATTCCTCCAACCACGAAGATGTAACTGACCAAACTTTAACATACTTTTATGACCACAGCTTTATAAAGACATGGAGCCCGCATTCAATTTTATTATACATAGTAATAACATACACTGTTGTATTTCTAAAAGGCAACTTTAGTTTTAACTGAAAAATCGGATAATTGTAATTTACCGCGTTTATAACTATAATTTATGCATATTAACAGGGATGGTGAAGAGGAAAGAAGGAGAGAGCATTTCACCTTATCGGCTCTATCTCGGTGAACCTTTGCATCTTGGCCAGCCTCCTCTAGCTTTTTACCAAGATCATCATTTTCACTCCTGAGGGTAGCTAGCTTTTTCTTAATCTGTTCCATTTTGAAAATGACAACAACGTCTACGAGGTATTCAACAAAAAACTTTCTTAGTTTGTGCCCGCAAGACTAGATCAAGAATTTATACTGAAAATATTGACCTACTTATATTTCATGTACTTCCGGGTCGCTCCGCACACCAAAGGTGACCGCCCCCGATTCGGTGCCAACCAAACAATGTCTTTACGGAGCGCCAAATATGGGCAGGGTGCAAGCAAAAGTAGATAACGGTCACGTGACCGATGTCCCATTAACTCATTTCCTATTACGTACCGGCCCAATTTATTCACATTGCATTATTGCAATCAAATATAGATTTATCACCATACAATTATATTACAGATCAAAATTACCCATTTCATTAAGTATGAATAAACCCTTTTAGAAATGTATTATTTTGTGACTAGTGAGTCAAATAAATGCAACCAAGGATTCAAAATCACAAAAGATATAAAGATTCCCAGGTCCACAGATCAATCTATATTTGAATTGCTACAAATTAGATATTACACTTTCTTACCAAGTTTTGAGTATCATCATTGGCTATAGATAATATGGGTCTTGATGAATCGGGTGCATACTGAATAACTTTTATAATTTTATTACATGCATGATCTATGTACTTAGTATCTGTATAAGAAAGGCTTTGTTGAGATTGTGTATTTTCATAACACCCAACACCACTCTTTCCTTTTATAAAGGGTGAAAACTCTCAATAAAGAAATTATTTCTGCAATTAAGGATAAATTGGCACGTAGTCATGCAAGTGGAACTTAGAGTGTATATACATAGTTCAGAGTTGGGAGTTCTTCATTTACTAAAGGTACGTACGTCCATATGAAAATCCTTTAATTCATGCGTTGCAAGGAGCTGCCATTGTTTAAGAATAAGTCCTTATGTGAAATCTGAAATCTTACTCTATATACTCCACATTGGTTAGTGCTTCCTAGTGTAATGTTAATCAAGTACATTCCTACATAAGATTCTGCTATAAAATTATAACACACCTGGTCCATGAATTTTAAACTAAGCTAATACAAAGTGACTTGGAACTAGTGTCTAACATTCTAAACACATAATACATAAGAAATAGTAACTAATTCAAATGTCTTCCAATTGGCTCTGCAGGTCCTTAAATTTTCTTTCATTTGCATCAGCCAATTCTTCAGCTTTTTCAAGATCACCTAAGAACAACATAATGGACAACAGTCAACTAAGAAGTTGAGTAGTGGTATGGATATATACACAAGTTATCACATGATATCCCTAACTCTTATTTTATAATGTAGTCATTTAGGATAAAAAGTAACTTGACCAACAGACATTGGTACACCGATGTATTACATAGTCTCACAATTAGGCTAGATCAGGTAGCAGCAATGTGTACATATGTATTTCTTAGTTTCACCCTACAACAGTAACAGTTGACTAAAATCGTAACACACTTTCAAGGGTTGCTATTTTGTTGTTCAAAGTTGATTTTTCTGTCTCCAATTGAGTAATTATTTGGGATAACTACAAAAATTAACACATACAAGTGATACTAACCATGTACGTAAATATAGAACAGATCATACATACGTATATCAATATCAGTAGACATATGTATCCGTTAGATATCCTACTTTGTTTAATACTTTTACATTGTTCAATGAATTATGTACGATATATGCAAGAGAAACTGTCCCTTCCCTTCCTTGCAAACACCCCTCCACTCCTCGCCATGCCCCTCCACTCCTCACCACACCCCTCCATTCCTCACCACACCCCTCCACTCCTCATCACGCCCCTCCACTCCTCATCACGCCCCTCCATACCCCCCATTCTGTTCTGGAGAGTGAATGTAATTTATTAGAGTATGCTAATAGGATGCAATTAGGATATTCAATTGAATCAGAAGAAATAAGCATTGTATAACTGCACAGTTATGATTTAGCACATTAGTACAAAACAAGGATTATTTGGTAAAATGCAAGAAGGATTTTCGATTTTAACCTCATTGGCATCTTGCTGCTTGATTTGTACACGATCTATTTCACCATTTAGCACAGTAATTTGATTTTTCAACGCTTTGTTCTCAGCTTCCAATTCATCTATAACAGATTGGTCCTAGTGCATTGAAATGAAGTTTAGTGTAAAGTCAACTATACCTTGACCATATAAAGATATTAAAGTGCTCCACAGCTAAAAATAGAAATTTTAAAGTTGCAAAAAGTTCCATTCATGCTTCTTCAGAATATACATATATTATTGCTCTAATAAAAATAGGCATGTCTACTGAATCTCTGCTTTTGGTATACATGTTCACAGGCAGTTCTTACTTAATATAGATGTACATACATACAGGTTGTCCAAAGTCTAAGTTAGGTAATTCAATGTGCAATTATATGTGATTTCTTTAAGAATGGGCTAGTTTTAATACTTGGCCATATTCTGGAGGTAAGACTTTTTGATGAAAATAATGATTGTATTGTAGTCTTTGGTACTTAAATGATATTGTTTTTTTTTAAAAAAAAGAAAAAGAAATCTTTTCATAATAGATTTGGTAACTCTTGATAATATATTGAATTTAGTCCTATCTAATTATCCAGGTTCCCAGTATAATTAACTTAAGAGATTGAGATAAATTTTAGTTCATTCGTCAATCTGTACAAAAGAAATTTCACTTTTAGTTGCGTGGCACTTTATATTACTGGGATAATGCTTGCATGTACGTACATAGCAACAGCTGATAAGAAAGTACCTGTTTAGAGTCTTCTGCTCCTTTTTCTGCTCTATCTAGGTCATCTTCTAGAAGTTTTATCTTTCTCTTCAAACCTTGTATCTCCTGTTCAGCCTAGAGACCAATTATACACGGAAAACATTTCAAATGGCCTAGCAGTAACCATTTACTAATAAAATGAATCTACAAATCAGATGCTATCCATTACACTTCTTTCAGAGGATTAAATAAATGCCCAGTTATTAAAGGACAGCTTATCAGAAGCGCCTGTGGGCTTAAAGGACAGCTTATCAGAAGGGCCAGTGGGCTTAAAGGACAGCTTATTAGAGCCTGTGGGCTTAAAGGACAGCTTATCAGAAGGGCCAGTGGGCTTAAAGGACAGCTTATCAGAAGCGCCTGTGGGCTTTAAAGGACAGCTTATTAGAGCCTGTTAGCTTAAAGGACAGCTTATCAGAAGCGCCTGTGGGCTTAAAGGACAGCTTATTAGAGCCTGTGGGCTTATCACTTAGGCAACGCACACCTAATTGACCACAAGCCCAGATTCATAGAATGCCCGTATATGTACAAAACATCTGTGGAGTGCGTGTATAGTAACTAAACAAAATGGTTTAAAAGTTGATAAATCAATTTTCTATTGTATTTATTTCTAAGCCTCTGATAAGCATAGTTTATGGGAATACGGTGTTTATTTTGTAAAAGCATTCAACTTCATATACCAGAACTGAGTGAGTGTTAAGCAATTTATGGAGGAATGGTGACAGAATTACACTGGAAAATTTGGAATCTTCCTATCTTTATAATTATAGCCTACATACATACTGTCAAGATAATAGAAACAGCAAAGATATGTACTAACACATACATATATGCCCCAACCACATCTAATGTACCTAACAATTACAGTTCATAGAAGCCAAATAGAAGGTTTCATTATCTAATACACATACATCTATGATCACACATGGAGTCATAAAAGACCACATAAGCAATAGTTTAACTAATCACATGAACCCCAGATTCTTTGTTACTTTGAAGAGATCTTATAATTCAATTATTTATTGCAATTAACAAATGTTAAAGACGTGAATTAGCTCATCACCACAAAGCAACAAGACTCCCATACAAAATCACCATATTTAGACATGGTAACACATCCCACCACTGGTTACATATAATTGCAAAGGAATGCGGTACTGTTACTATGAAAATACCATATTCCAAACAATAACATGGGAGTTAAACACCAACATTTCACTCCAATGTCAGTTAATACGCCTTGCTCATTTTACAGTGAATTTCTTTAACAAGGCATCTTTATCTAGGAGCTTCACTAATCCAACCTTGCTTGGGTCAGTCACCTCAACCTTCTTCTTAAAGGTACATGCGTATGTAGGTAGTGATACAAGTGTATGTAGGTAGTGATACAAGTGTATTATACTATAGTAGTGAATACATACATAAGTTTAGTGATGTCCATAGACATGAAGTAACCCATTCACCTCTCTTAACAGGAAACCAAACAACAACACTTCAACTGGGAAGCCAAATTAGAGCAGCAAATAAAAGTCATATTGCACAGGTGAACAAATACTTAACATTTTGTGGTAGAATTAAGAATGGTTGCATTTCCAACCTCACAAATCCTTAATTTAATAAATATTTCTACTTACAAGTGCTTCAAGGCTAGTAAATGTAAACAGCCATAATCTGGACCTAAGTAGATAGTATCTAGTTCAAGTTAGATCTCAATTTATCAGGATACAGTGGTTACACTCTGAAAAGCCCAGACAGGCAAATATTTAGTCTGTGTACATACAGTTTCAGCCCTCGCTTCAGCTTCCTTTCTAGATTCTTCAACCTCTGTACATCTCTCCTCTGCTGCCTCCTTCTCCTCCTTCAATTTGTCAAGCTTCTTACGGATCCCTTCCATCTTTCTCAACAGAGTTAACACATTGGAATGTCAGGTAAAGTGGCTACAAATGCGCCACGCAACCCCTACTCAAAGGATACCATGACCACAAAAGAATGTGTCTCAATGAAGCACACCAGCTCAGCTTACATAATGACAAAAAGAAACCTTCCCAGCATGACGATAGGAAATGCTACCACACCACTTGGAAAGAAAAGTTAGCTTCAACAAATGTACTATTTCTAATCAGTCGCTAAAGGCTTCCGTCGGAGATCTGTTCCTCTCTAGTTATATTCGCTTATAATAGCACAAACCCCTAATACTACTACTGGCTTCTGGTGTTATAATACTATTGCAATACTACAAGGTTTCCTAAAGCAACGATTATGTCTGCCACCTTAAAAAATTTGATCGGCGAATTATTCGACATTAAAACTCTTTGAGAAAACTCACAGTTTCACATCTTGCTTCGGCGTCTTTTCTTCTTTCCTTTTCCAATTCTACTGCTTCTAATGCTTTTTCCTTCTCCTCTTTGAGTGCAGCGAGTTTCTTCTTGATCTGCTCCATTTCCTGAAGTCTTTTCAAAACAATGATCTCCCCTGTGTAGGCGCTTAATGTAGGCGCTTAATGTAGACGCTCCACACGTGATTCACTGACGCCGGGACATTGGGTATTCCCCCATTATGTAGTGAAGGCGATGTCGAGCTTTGAAAATTGGCTACTTAGAGAGTTGCCCAAACTCTTTAGAGAAGCTAGTTTAGATTTAGAAGAAGATGGAATGAAGTGAGAGATAAATTGTTTTCTATATTATTCGTTTTGGCGTTTACGACAAACGTAGTTAAATGCACGTAAATTGCCAGACTGTCGGACTAGTAGTGCAATTCACTTTAGTGAGCTTTATTTGTTCTGAGGAACTCGTTACCCAATGGCTGCTCTACAGTGTCCTAGAATGTAGAAGTTCCGCCTGTGCACGAGGGATCATTACAAAAAGCCTGTAGTACTAAAATTGGTGAAAAGTGCTTTTGTAGATACTTTGATATCTATAGCACTCTTAAGGTACTTAGTGCTAGCACTATGATTGTAACCACTACTCTAAGATATATAGCAATCTCAACTCAATCATCCATGAAGTACACTTTGTATTGCAATAGAATTGAATTACTCATTTTACTTGAGGATGTTACTAGCTTAAAAGCTACTATCAAGGCATCCAAGACAGAACAAATATAATAGACACAATGGTAATACAGAATAGACTGTTAAAACAAGACAATAAATTTATACATCACTGAAACATTAATAAACGTAGAAAGAAAATTGTGATTGTATAAATAATTACTTTCCTATGTACGTGCTATGCCTACTCTGTAATAAATTAAAAAGTCTATATAAGGAACTAAACCTGGCAAGAGCTTGGGATGAAGATACAGGAGTCTTCTCTTTTGCTCCATGTATAATGCATGCATGCTTTTATAATATGCATGTTTAATGCACAATACCTCCCTTACATGTCATCTTTGTTGTTTGTTTGTTCAGGTATATTCTCTCAATGGACTCGGTAGAGGAAGTCAGTGATTATCTTACTGATATAGTTGGAGAGAATCTGCCACACTTAAAGAAATTCTTACCCCAGCTACATTACAGGTGGCAGAGGTCTACTAATTCCTATATACCTAGCACTGATTGTCCTCCTTTGCCCTCAAAAGTGAAGGGAGAAGAACCAAAATATCAAGGTTAGTGCGCATTACTCATTACACCAAACCAGCCAGGTGACCAAAGATATGGCTGAGGAACTGAAGTCCTATTAAATGGCATCCAGTGATCACCTCCCTGTCAGCCAAGAGGGGAAATCATCAAAGAACCACAGACAGCTAATTTGCCCTCTCTAGGTCTCATCAGTTTGGTACACTTTTGTGGTGAATTTGGATGACTGCCATCAACTTTTAATTCATCACAAATGCAACACTTGCTGTTCTTCTTGCAGCTGAACCAGCCATGAAAAGTGAAGAGCCGTGTTCCAGAGAGACAACTGAACTACCAGGTGTTTACCTCAAGCCTAAACTTGATGACCTTGCCTATTTTCAACCTTCAGGACATGCCAAAAAGGAACAAAAGGTATTATTCAATTCTTTTTTTTGTGTTTCTGTTGTAGAAATCTTGCCATTTGCAGTTCAAACACTATTTTCTGGGTCAAGGTTCCTGTCATTTCAGATCTCTCAGTCTCCTTCACTTTCCTATTGACTGAACTTCCTTGTTTGTTTTCAACCCTCAATAGGCCCATTCAACTTGTGATCAGTCTTTGGTTATGTACAGCAGTATAGAGTTGTTAGCATTGTACCTCGTCTCAGCCCTTACACCTTCAGCTATGCTTTGAAATATGGTTTTACACCAGCCCACACAAGGAATACTCTCAGTGACACCTTAGTATCTGTTGTTCCTGACAGGTGTCTATATCTCCATTGTTTGTGTGTTATAAAGTTGACAGTTTATGACATTATATTTTTATACAAGGAAATTCATTTTTTCATTATTGCTCTGATGGGGGCTTCCTTGTTGAATGCTCATTGGCCAGAATAACTTAATTAAGAGCCTCAGTTTACTTATTATCGCTATGCCTATATACATTTATTTAGTTTGGATAAATTAAGTTTACATTGACTGTCTTTGGCATTCTGTTTTCACCTTCAAAATTCAACTCTAAGATTTATTGAGATTCAGCAACCAGAATTAGCACTTTGAGTAACATAATGGATTTCCTTTTTGTAGAATGTCTTTTTACATTCACTATTTGTGTATGTATGTGCAAACCATAATGGTTGTATAATGTGAATAATATTACTTTTCGTGAAATTCATTTCCAACTGACCGCTGTATGTATGTACGTACATGTGTGTTTATTGAGAATTGAGAGGTATGAGAACTTCAGGTGATGAGGCGTGATGTTGTGATGAATTAGTAAATTGAATCTGTATTGTTCTGCGTGTATGGGAATCATGGCAGCGTGACAAGTATGTACATACACAGATAACATGAAAACAGCACATGTTACGTGTAGTACTAATACAAACATACAAAGGTGCTGCTCTTTCTGTAAAGCAATTTATAAAGCTTGTCATGTCTGTATGCTTGATAAAGATTTTACTACAACCATTTCAATGTAGACAGGGACTGGAGATCAATGATATCTTGGTATGGTTTCGTTTAGAGAAACTTTTTTCAAAGAGGGGCACAACTATGCTATGCTGAAATAAGGGAAGGGGCAAGAATTTTGGTGGCACTTTGGTGTTTTCCCTGATTAAGGGTGTTTCCCCTGATTAAGGGTGTTTCCCCTGATTAAGGCTCAGACAGACATGCCCTTCTTGCTAGAATAATATTATTGCCAAATCTCAGCAGCATTTTTGACACCTTCCTTACTCAAATTAAGAGACCAAAATTGTCCTTGGCTCTCTGTGCTAAATCTAAGGATCTTATATACACAATGTTGGCGCCAAAAGCTGAATTAGGTTGCACTCTCATCAGTTATATAATAATCATGCAGTACATGTGTAGTACTATATTGTGTGATTCATGTACATTGTAGTTAAAATGTATTAATTTGTTGACACACAGATTCACAGGCCTCCTCCTGGATTTTCAGGTGTCAAATCTACCATGGAATCACACGAAGGTGAAATATTTATTGCAGTAATCTATATACTAAATAGAATTCTGTATGTGTTAACCTTGGACGTACATATGTTTTTTTAAATAGAGCATTTTCTCGTTATCTCAGATGCTTCTCAAAAGTCACTTTCTAGCAAAAAGCGTAGTTTTGTGACCCTAACATCAACTGAAGGCAAGGCTCGCATGACTATGCAGTTTCCTGGACGCCATCCTTGCGAATGTCTTGCTCAAAAGCATTCACTTATAAACAACTGTTTAGAATGTGGCAGAATTGTGTGTGTCCAGGTAAGACCTGCTGTTATTTGTGAAGTCATTCATAAACAGACTTCAACTGTAAGAGCTATTGTTGTTTGTGAAATCATTCGTAAACAGACTTCAACTGTAAGACCTACTGTTTTATAATGATCTGGAAACTCCACTAGCCTAAAAAATATCACAGGACGATGTCGAGGTCACTTAATTCAGACGTTTTGGCCCAATCCTGGGCCCTCATCAGTGAAAAAGATAATGTTACAAAAAACGCAGGTGTTTATATATACATGAATGTCGGGAATTGGTGACAAGGGATGAGGAGAGGAAGGGAATGATAGTAATAATGATAATAGAATAGTAATAAATGTCAAAACATGCACGTGTTTCCTGATGTCAGAAGTAATGATGTAGTCAGACTGCAGCAGATCTCCGATTGCAAATTAAGGGGTTGTACTCAGCTGGCAAGGCAAGACCTACTGTTGTTGTGAAGTCATTCGTAAACAGACTTCAACTGTAAGAGCTGCTGTTTCACTGAAGTGAACTTGTACATGGTATTTTGACAAAGCAGTCGAGTAAGACTGAAAGTTTAGGTGTACCATTTGTGGATCTGAAAGTGATTTATTCGTAGACCGACACCCGTGGTAATCATTCATCTCATTTGTTAGCCACTCTATGTTATCCCAATCAATACTCCAAGTCAGCTTGTAGAGGGTTAATTTTACTGTTCACAGGAAGGTTCTGGTCCCTGTATCACATGTGGTTCATTTGTGTGTACGAAGGAGGAGCAAGCACTTTTAGCTCGTGATTCAAAAAAAGTGAATAAATTGAGGGAAAATATCATGAAAAAATATCAAATTGAGGTTAGCTCAACAAGAGTAGCTCATCGATCATGTTCACTAACAAAACTTTTGAATGATGATAACAATCATCAATATTAAAGATCTTAAATTCCCTGATTTTTTCTATAACGTCTGTGGTTAAACTGCATGTGCTACTGTTTTTAGCTGAATTCATTGAGTTAATTACACAATTGTTAGTGACATGTACACTCATGTGTGTAATTATATTCATAGGTTCCGTCTGCAGCACCAAAGGGTAAAGGTAGGAATAGTGAGGAGCAGTGGGATAAAGCATTGCAACACAAAGAAAAGCTGTTAGAGTTTGATCAAACAAGGTGAGGTGTCTAAGTTTTCACTGTCTGCGTCCTGTTAAGAGGACTTCAGCTTTGAGCAAGAATATTGTGTGATTACCTGAGGTTAAATTGTTGCATGAAGCTTGTCCATCAGTGGTTTAATACAAATGGTTGTAGTTTAGTACATCAGTGGTTTAATACAAATGGTTATCGTTTAGTACATCAGTGGTTTAATACAAATGGTTGTAGTTTAGTACATCAGTGGTTTAATACAAATGGTTATCGTTTAGTACATCAGTGGTTTAATACAAATGGTTGTAGTTTAGTACATCAGTGGTTTAATACAAATGGTTATCGTTTAGTACATCAGTGGTTTAATACAAATGGTTGTGGTTTAGTACATCAGTGGTTTAATACAAATGGTTGTGGTTTAGTACATCAGTGGTTTAATACAAATGATTGTGGTTTAGTACATCAGTGGTTTAATACAAATGGTTGTGGTTTAACTATCAACTAACAAGTGTGCTGTCAACTCTAATGATTGGTAGCTGCTACAGTAGTAACACTAATAATAAATGGCTATATATGTACATATATATGGCATGTTCAATTGCAGCACAAAACGAACAAAAGTGATTGATGATGAAGCAGACTTTTTTGTTACTACTCAGTGGATGTCCAAGGAAGAGAAGGAGGCCATTGAGCAGAGAGAAAACAGTTTGAGGGAAACAAAGTTTGCTTCTCGTTTTGGCTTAGCAAGAAAAGTAACCTTTGATTTCGCTGGAAGAAGAATAACTGAAGACAAACAGAAAATTGGTCAGAAAGTACTGTATGTGTGTAGATCTTCATGATCATGTGTTTATGTGTGTGTAGATCTTCATGATCATGTGTTTATGTGTGTGTAGATCTTCATGATGAGAAGCATGTGTTTATGTGTGTGTAGATCTTCATGATGAGGAGCATGTGTTTATGTGTGTGTAGATCTTCATGATGAGAAGCATGTGTTTATGTGTGTGTAGATCTTCATGATGAGAAGCATGTGTTTATGTGTGTGTAGATCTTCATGATGAGAAGCATGTGTTTATGTGTGTGTAGATCTTCATGATGAGGAGCATGTGTTTATGTGTGTGTAGATCTTCATGATGAGAAGCATGTGTTTATGTGTGTGTAGATCTTCATGATGAGAAGCATGTGTTTATGTGTGTGTAGATCTTCATGATGAGAAACATGTGTTTATGTGTGTGTAGATCTTCATGATGAGAAGCATGTTGCTGACATAGTGAACAAGTATAAGCACTCACACACACATCCTAGAGATGTTGCAATAGGATCCATTCCCAAGTATACTTCAGACAGCTATGTTCACCCTGCAGTTCACATGCCACCCCCAATGGTAGGATTGATCAATCTGTACACTGAGTGTTTACTTAAAGGTATGGTATACGTATTATACATTTTATCCATATAGTACACTTCACTTGAGGAGAGAGGCAATGAAAAAGTACTCCAATCTAATGGTAGCTCAAGTAAAACAAAGTTGAAGATAAGAATACAAGACAGTGCTTTACAAGAAATGAGAGATGAAGGTATGCATGCATTTTTATCTAAGCAAGATTACTGTCAAGTATATACATAAGTGGTTTAATACAAATGGTTGTGGTTTAGTACATAAGTGGTTTAATACAAATGGTTGTGGTTTAGTACATAAGTGGCAAAATAGTTAATCGTTAGTCTTTAAGCAGCTTGCAGTTGACTACGTATTTTCTGATAAAAGTGAAAAGTTAGAAGTTATTATTGTTGCCTTTTTATGACGTGTATTGTACTTGTATTTCAGGTAGATGTCTGAGTATGCACCAACCGTGGGCATCCCTTTTGGTATACGGAATTAAGAGGTACATAATTATGTATGTAATTGATTGGAGTTGTCCATCAGCGAATATCTGTGATGTTGTAATTTCAGTATATCTTTGCTTCATTTGGCAGTAATGTTATTGTTGGAAGGACTGAATACTTACTGTTATATAAGCGTAATTATTGATTAAGGTTTAGCATCCAGGGTGATACATGTTTTAAAGGTATAACAGCAATACTAGATGTACCCACGTATGCATATGTAGGTAGGTACGTATATACGTACATGTCTTGCTGCCTTGATTCAATGTTTAATAATTAGTAAATAAGTATATTGCCTTTGAAAGGCAATAATTTGTAAGGAAGCCTTCATTGTATATGTTACTGTACACACTTTACCGTTCTGCGTTGTGCCTTAGAGTGGAAGGCAGAACGTGGTACTCTCCTCACAGAGGACGCTTGTGGATTGCTTCAGCCAGTCATATACCAACTCAAGCAGAAATTGATCAAGTGGAGCAATTCTACCAGCGTCTCTATGAAGGTGACACATTTGGTCCTAGAAAGTGGATGATATACTGTTGTTGATAAACAATGCACTTAATTACAATAATAGAATATATACGTATGTCAAGGACTCACAAAAGATCAAGAAGAAGACAAAGATTGGTCACTGATGAAGGGTGGAATTCCCAGAAACACCTGTCTGGCAACAGTGGAGAAGAAGGAAGCTTTTATCCTCACACAAAGCTCTCATAGTTCCCGTGACATATAAAAAATGGTCTATTAGATTATTCATCAATCTAGATTGTACATGTACTATTAATTAATTAGAGATTATCAGATTGAATAAATGCTAGATGGCGATGACTAATCCAGTGGCATCATCTACACCAAGCCTGATTCGCAATCCACTTTAATCTTGATCCTCATATGTACAGTATGTACTGATGTTTACTTGAAGGATGTCTGATGTTTTGGTTTTTGTTAACTTCCTTTGTATTTCCTTGTAGATGTTAGCTTTCCTGTAGACTATCCCATAGGTGAATTATTAGGTGCAGTTGATGTAATAGATTGTCTTACTCAAGAAGACTTTAGAAGTAGTGAAGTGAGCTTAACCATAAGGAATTTCCTCCTTGTTAACTCCATGAGTTCAGCAAATTTGAAGTACTAAAGTTGTAGCTGCTGTAGACAAAACCTTATTGCATACAAGATTGTATTTACAAGTCTCTTTTGTCAATTGTACGCAGTATCAAAGTGAAGAATCACAGTCTCCATATCTCTTTATAACAACTAATCCACAATACCTTCCAAGCTCATTCTCTGTTAAGGGCAAACACAAAATATGTAAGTAAACTATTCAGTGTAGGTTTCTCCTTTAAGAGCTTCTAACAGCCAAACGTGTTTTCTGTAGGGCAACTCCCACAAGAACTACATCAAAAAGCACGAAGGACGCTAAGAAAATCTATGCATGCAATTACAGAATCTTGTTAATGTATTAGAAATGGTTGGTTTACCTTTTGAGCTGTTTCATGGTGTAATTCCCATATGTACATATGTACAGTACCTATACATTAGCTTCTCATGCTGGGTTCTCATGATACCCCGCATAAGGTTTGGAATAAAAGGGAAATAATTAAGGGTTATAGTCTTGACATCTCCACTGCATATCAACAAGTTATTCTCTACTATACACTCACCTATCTACGCATATGTACAACAGTTCCATCTAATTGTTGATGGTCTGTGTCAATAATACTGCACATATGATAACATACATACATGACTGCATGGGTAACTAGCACACTTTATGTTGCATATACGTACATGAAAAATCTAAGATACCATTTTCCTACATGCTATTCCTATTCTGTAAAAAGAGCCTATAGGGGAACTAAACCTAAAGAGAGCTTTAGATGAAGATACAGTAGTCTTTTCTTCCTTCTTTTCCCTTCTTTCATCTTCTTCTCCACTGGGTCAGACAGCCGTTTCTGGGAATTCCACCCTTCATCAGTGATCCTGAGAGTCTTTGTCTTTTTCTTTATCTTGATCTTCTGTGAATCCTTGGCTCTCTATGCTAAATCTAGGGGCCTTATATACACTATTGCATGCATATGTATACAATATTCATCTATACGTGAATAATGACTGGGTGGAGACTGTGATGCATACTATGGGATTTGTCATCTACCCACATACGTACATCTATATCTGCATATACAAAATCTCTTGCTTGCATAATATAAGGATCATATATACCTGAAAAATCTAATACACCATTTTCCTACATGCTGTGCCTATTCTGTAAAAAAGCCTATAGGGAACTAACTTTGAGAGAGCTTTGGATGAAGATACAGGATTGAGTCTTTTCTTTCTTCTTTTCCTCATGGAAGGTTCCTAAGACCAGTTCAACAAAAACAAGTTGTCTCATGCAGTGGGTATAATAGTTCAATCTCATTCTTCCTATCAACTCTAGATCTGGTGTATATAATCCAGTGGTAATGCAATACTATTATGCTTTAATTTAGAATTTCACTAGGCATGTAATTTATTTATTTTTATTTGACACCTTGATCATATCTAGAACTCTTTAATTGGAAGATAGAATTAAATCAATGTACACTTTAATTCTAAAGGCCATGCAGCATACTTTGATATAATATACCTTAAATTCTTTGATCCAATGATATACATACGTATATGCTGGATAACTATATGTCTATAATTTGCATGCCCAATGCATGCAAGTGTATACTGAACATTGACAGCCAACTTTGATACCTTTCCTCACAGATGTTTGCAGTTTTTAGATGTCAAAATACTGTATCAGATCTAGAGAGTATGGCAGTACACCACTTCTGTATGGTTATCCTTGTCACATGATCCCTTTCTTGTTTTGCTACTTTTTGCAGATTTGTTAGTGACTGTTGGAAGCACTGCCATCCCTACTTCTAATTTCATTTTTAAATGTTTTTATTTATCTACGTATATACGTATATATATGTTGAAGCTTATTTGAAATCATTAGGAATACAACTTATACAACAACAAAGCAGACAGAAATAGTTCTAATGAAAATACAAGAAAAAGACAGTTAACCAACTGATGTGATGAAAATCAAAAATATGCATGCAGTCTTGCAATCAATGTTTCTATGTTGATAATGCAAATCAATTGAATACCAGTACTATATTTGAGTTTGTATTTTATGCTTAAGGTCACCTTCTAGTTGCGTTACTACCTTGCAACTGTAAGATAGGATTTAAGCCAGCTATATGGAGACAAAGATATACATATGTAAACTGTATCCTCATCCAAAGTACTCACTAGGTTTAGTTCCCTATAGGCCCTTTATTCTAAAGTAGATGTAAGCATGTAAAATCTAATACACCATTTTCCTACATGCATTTGATTCGCAATATACACTATGCATGTATAGTATTGCAGGTATACATAATATGAATTGTATCCTCGTCCAAAGCTGTATAGGTTTCCCTATGTAATAAATCCAGGAAAGTATTTTTCTTAGCCTCACAATTGATGTCTCTAGGAAAATTGTGTTGTAGATTATTTATGCATTAAAAAGTAAACAATAGGAACATTCTTAGTTAGTACCTCTACTAGTTATGCTATGCACGTAGATTAAACTTACAAGGGTCTAGTATGCCTGCAGTGGCAGCAGCAAATCCTTGAGGGATCTGAGGAAAGAATGGGACTTGCAGGCCAGTCAAGGTAACTTCCTGGTTTGCCTGTTGCTGGAGTGCTGCTGCCTGTGCTTGTGCCTGTGCTTGTAGCTGGTGCTGTCTCTGTGCTGCTGCTGCGGTTTGCTGAGTGTGCTGGGACTGAGTCTGCTGTTGAGCATGTTGTTGTTGTTGTTGTTGTTGTTGTTGCTGTTGTTGTTGATGATGCAGTAACTGCTGATACATAGCCAGAGTGTCTCCAGTTGTTCCTGTCTGCTGCTGTTGTTGCTGTTGCAGGAACTGGTACATTTGCTGCTGAAAGGCCATCATGTCGTGCTGAGACATTTGCTGTTGACTGCCCCTCTGCAAGAGTTCCAGTTGCAGTCTCATCAACTCGTCTTGGTTGGTAGCCATTGGTATCATTCCCATTTGAAATGCAAACGGTTGTGCCATCAACTGCTGTGATAATAGCTGTTGCTGCTGTTCAGCTAGCTTTTGCTGTGCCTGTGACTGCTTCACCTTTTCCTGTGAAGGGCTATTACCCACTGTTGGTGCAGACCTAGTCACCGAGTTATCTTGTCCTCTCTGCTGCTGCTGTTGTTGTTGTTGTTGCTGTTGTTGTTGTTGTTGAAGTTGCAAGAGGTTAGGATACATGTAAGAGAGTGCAGTCTGACCGTCCTTTCCAGCGTTCATTGTTTGCATCATTTGGAGAGGGAATTGTATGCTTTTTCCTGTGACGCCCGCCTGTTCTTGTCCCCGATGTAGACTACTATTATTACTTGAACTGCTACTTTGATGCGCACGTAGCTTACTAACGTCTGCAACAGAGACAGTTGTTACTACTGGAACTTCAACTTTTGGCCTCTCAGCCTTCTGCTGGTCTACTGTGTTAAGTGTCATGGCTTGATTAGCAATTGGCCACATATTATGTCCTCCCGCAGCTGAAATAAGTGGAATTGGAAAGGAAGCCTGGGATGTTGAAGCTAGGGCTGGATAAATAAATGGCATTCCTCCATACATACCGCTTACGTCAAATGCTTGCTGATTACTTGCTACCATTTGTTGTGGCAATTTTTCCTTTGATTCAGTTGGAGATCTAGTGGATTGGCTTTGAGCTCTTTGTCGCCTGTGAGAATGACTTATGTTAGGCTGTTCCATTTTGGCCTCTCTCCTAGAATCCTTTGATTCATGTGATGTTGACAATCCTTGAGAGAGAGGAATATGGCTACCGAGCGACTGCTGAGCATGCCCCACTGATGTTGGCTTTGGAGTATGTACAGTTGGCAAGGGAGAAGCTGGTGACCTTTGTTCCTTTTTCATACTTGTCAGTACAGATGTTGCTCCGTGCTTAACTTTGGGCTGATCTGATGCGTGAACTCCTGGAGAGTGGTACGAGGAGTGTGAAGCATGGTGACTACCCACGCTGTGATGATGTGACTGTGCAGAATGAAGATCCATCTCCTGCTTAATCCTCTTTTCATATCCGTGCTGATGCTGATGACGTTGCCCAGAATGTAGGTGATGTGGTGACATGTTCTTTTCCGAAGAGGAAACTTGTTTGAGACCTTGAGACGAGGGGAGGGAGATTGGGTCACCTTTACTTTGCTTCTTCTTTTGATTCTCGTACGAGAGTATCTGCCATTCCTCGGGAATTGGCATGTTGGGGTAGTATACAAATCCAGGCATATTGCTGGACTGAAGATTAGAGGATGGCCGTTGTTGTGCCTGGGAAACACCCTCCCCACTTCCCACAGAGGGAGGCCTATGATTCTGATGACCTCCACTACTTCCTACACTTTCAGGACTGCGAGGCTTTTTTGCTGTTGGAATAGCAATAGTTTCCCTTGAAGGTCGTTTCTTTCTACTTTGAGACGATGTTAACAAACTGTGTCCAGTTGATGTGATAGGGGAAGGAGTCGTGGCAACAGTACTGGTGTTCATTTGGTAGTGCTGTTTGTAAACATCAGGACCTATTTTAGGGCTATTGGTATCTCTGTCTGGAATTCTTGGAATTGATGCTGCTTTTGGGGGTAGATGGTGAGAATGACCTGAATGCTCCCCATTGTAGTCTGATTTTGTGTCTTCTTTGATAGTAGATTGGACCACTGATCCATGAGAAGCTGCATGAGACTGGTCTTGAGGTTGATGTACACTGTGATGAAGCCTTTGCTGGTGACTCAAGCTACCTGATTCCGGATGTCTTGGCCTGTGTGAAACTTTGCTTGGTGTAATGGATGGCTGAACATTAAATGTAGGTGCCAACATCTTCTTTCGTCCATCACTGCCAATGGTGGTTTTATCCATACCACTGACAACTGGGACGGCCACAGGGGAAGTCCCATGAGGTATCTCATTTGTTTCTGGCCTTTTCTTTGTGTATTTTCTTTTCCTCATGTGTGAATAACTCTCTCCTAAGGGTCCGGAGCCGGAGCTATCGCTTGTATCTCCACCTTGTTGAACTGAAGAGTTCAGGCTGTTAGAGTTTGGCATACTATAACCAACTGTAGCTTTTCCTGAAGTCTTTGATACGATGTGCTCACCAAGGTTACCATCAGCTGGATAGGTGGTAGGGACTTGGGCTGTTACATGATCAGGTGAAGCTGTGAGAGTAGACGATGAATCTCTGTCATCCTCTTTTGGAAATCCATCTGACCTGTGCTTGCTTCCGTGTCTCTTGTCCCTCTCCGAAGCAGCTACATTAACAAGTGTGTTCAAGTTTGATAACATGGTTTCTTCTTCTTGTATACCCTTCTTGTGGCCAGGAGGATGCAGTGAAGATGGCTTTTTTCTCTCATCAGGAAATGTATCTTTTGAACTGAGTGACTGCTGAGATGGTGGAAAGGGCTGCGGAGCCATTTTAGGCTCAACTTTAGACACAGAATCAGCTAAGGGTGCCTCTGATGTTTGATTGACCTTATTAAATGAGTTTTCTTTCTTTGCCTCACTGGATAGCTTTTCATTCGGTTTACTAGGAATGGATCCTAGAATAGATGAGGTAAATGGATTGTTCGGAGTGCTTTCTTTATCACTGCTGGGCTCAGAAGGTAAAGGTGCGGTAGTGGGCGTGGTGGATGCCACTGTGGCTGCACTCTCCCTGGGATCATCATCATCACTTATATCAGAATAATTACCAACTGTATCTGGGACCTGCAGTGTGGATGATTGGTGTGAAGAAGAGGCAGTGCTAGAGCTGATAACTGCAGTATCAGCTCCTCCAGTTGTAGCTTCCGCTGTTTCAGTTGTAGCTGAAGGGTTTGCATCAGCCACCGTGCTATCTGATGGGCTGGCTGGTTCCTTTTCATCGTCATCTATATTAACCGTCTGGTTTTCATTCTCTGTATTGTACAGACTTTGTAGAGCAAGAGGATTCTCTGAAGAATTGCTTGAAAGCCTGTAGAAAAGAGAGATGTCAAAAGTATATCATAGAAAATCGGAATATTAGGTATTATTATGTAGGACTACAGATGATACAATAGAAATTCAAGTCTATTCCAAAACTGTATGGAAAGTTCTATCCACAAGTTAAACAAATATTTGAGTTTAAAAACTCGTGGGGCTTTTTGTGCAAGCTTTACGTTACATAATATTAGTAATGGTGGTTTCTAAATCCTTTTCATTGATTCAATGTTCAACACAAAGTAAGAGAAAGCTAATTGTAAGCTAGAAAATGAAAGCCAGCCGAGCGTCCGTCATTAGTTGGACAGATATACGTATATAATACAAGGTTACAAACAGGAAGCCATACTTAAACCCAATTTCTGAAAACAATATAGGGACGCCTTTGGCACCCCAAAAAGGTTTATATAATTAATATCCAAATATAGGCAACGTGTATTCTACGTATGTACGAATATCATTATGACATATTTGACATGTAAATATTTACACATATTGAAGGAAGTGTCTCAGGAGTGATACTGAACTTGCATAAAAACGTTCAAAATGACTAATAAAGTCTCTCTTGAGATAAAAACATGATATGTGTACTACACGGGATAGCGAGACACAGTAAATAATGGCATAGTTGGTGAAAGTGACCTTATAATCAAACAAAAGCAATTAAATTGAAACAGATTAGTAAAGAATACAGCAGAATCCATTCATCATTAAGTCCCACTTTCAACTTTCAATATACAAATGAAAGTTACACTATCTCTTTCAGCTTTAACAAAGTGAATACACAAAGTGAAGTCAACTGTCAGTGTAGAAACATATTTTAAAGAAACCATACCATAAACAATGAAATTACCACATGGGTATTATTATTTATCAACGTATCAAGATACAGTTCGGACAGGTTAACAAACACAGAAGAAATGCAACACATATCCTCAACAAACAGTGACTTCCACAAAGGCTATGAATGGAAACATATTAAAATCACGCTTGCTCACTAATATTTCCTCCTTCTTTAATATAAGGATTCATTGTAAAGAAACATCTGGTTGACTAGTCAAATAAAACAGTCACAATAGTATACCACTTTGTAATTTCAGAGAGTGACAAAATGTCTGTTATAAGAGTAAAGATAACAGCAGACTGAAAGTATTACTGCACATGAAAAATCTAAGATACCATTTTCCTACATGCTATTCCTATTCTGTAAAAGAGCCTATAGGGGAACTAAACCTGAAGAGAGCTTTGGATGAAGATACAGGAGTCTTTTCTTCCTTCTTTCATCTTCTCCACTGGGTCAGACAGCCGTTTCTGGGAATTCCACCCTTCATCAGTGATCCTGGGAGTCTTGGTCTTTTTCTTTATCTTGATCTTCTGTGAATCCTTAGCTCTCTATGCTAAATCTAGAGGCCATGCACTAGGGGTAGAAACCATGAAGAATGCAATTTTTAAGTCTTGCTATGTGGGTGGCTCATTGTTGTACCTACTTGTATAGAAGTAAGTACAGAGGTCATTCCATTGAATGCCTAGATATATAGGGGGGTGCTAGTGCTAATAAGTATTATAATGTAAACACCTTGTAGAACATCATTGGCAACTCACAACAAAGTCATGCTACTACCTTATATGGCAGACCACAAGTGCAAATTACCTAGTATAGGGTGGAGTGCTACATAAACAGGATTATTACACTTTGACCACAATTTTCACTTCATAGGAATCTTCACCTGTTGATTTTCCCATAGGGGAGCCATTTAGCTGCACTTGTCTGGGTTCTACCTAGCAACCTACACAACAGCTTTAAAAGACTTCCTAAATATGGGACATCAGTGTATTGAGACTTGTTATTGAATTTCTACCCTAAAAGGTCAGCGGTTAGTGGTCTTAAGAACCAATAAAATTATGTGGGTTGCCTAATACCGCTTAACAACATGCCAAACTTTGGCCTGATTGGAGGAAGCATTAATTTTGTTGTTATTGGGTAGGGTCATAGTAAAAAAGAAATACAGCAGTTTCAATGTAACTATGACTGAAACTAAAGCCAGCATCTTAGACAAAACTGTTATTCATTGTATTAACAATACAGAAAATTCTGCAAATTATAGATTAAGAGTATTAGTGAAATTGAAAGTCAATGATTAAGAATGGATATCACCCTAAGCATACTTAAATACTTTCAAATTAGTCATAATTCTGTAAAGAGTAGAAGATCTTAAAAGACTCGCTTGAGCATACTTCACAATTGCCAGTTGAACAAAACACAGTTGGAGCATTCACTCTAGGAAATAATTTTACAGTTAATGACATCAGTCCACAAGACACTGGGAAACAATCACATGAAGCTACTTCTTTATATGTTGTCCTTTAAACAATAACAAAGTCTTTAAGGTATTAGATGTACAGGCTGTAGAATTATAAATTAGGAATACAAGGAAAAAATTCCTTTAAAATGTAATAATAAGTGTTACTTATATACACCTATTTATTATCCTACTAATATATGTACATATTCCAACACTTATAATTTATGGTCAACACAATAATGTGATAACATATAGGGTGGGAGAAGTACAGTTACAGTGAATGGAACTTTGTTTCTTACTTGGGAGGTGCCCACTTGTGTTGGCCCAGATCAATCAGGGATCCTGAATAGACCTTATCTCTCCATTTGACGCTGACAATTAGAACTCCTAAAAGACAAATCAATAGACAGGTTGTCTCTGCATTCAATCAATCAAGAAGACATTAAAATCTTCTAGATGTCCCATTACTGTATATTCATGTATGACATTATGCATTAGGAAACCCTAAACCATAAAATAGTTAAACTTTGGTGCAACCCCTTGTAGGAATTCTGCCATCTCACACCTCATAGCAAGCATTACACAGTACATCTCTTATGAATAGGTGGCAGCAGGGTGTGGTATTCCCCCGGACACGTAAAGTAGTATCATATATCAAGTCAGAGACAAACCTGATAATGCCATGATCATGACAACAGGGAGGTACTATCTGTGCAGACTGTTTGTGACTTCATCATTATTAATGACAAATCATTTTACAGTTACAGTTGGGGGTATTTACAGGCAAGATAATTGAATAATTTCATCTTTAATCTGACAACTTTAGAAACTATTCATAAATACAATGGATTTGAATATAAGCATTGCTTTCCCATTCACTGAGGAACTTTCACAAGCAACATTACCTCATGTGCAATTCACATAAACAGAATAACATTACTAAAGAATTTATCAACAGCAGTTATAGTCTGAAATTATATTTGTTTAGAAATATGTGTAAGCATTAAATAAATGTCAAAGGAGTAATTTCTTCTTTATTGAAATTTCACCTACTATGGAATGCTTAGGTATTAGAGGAAATGGCTTAGAATGTAGTGAGTAGCTATGTGAGGTTTCAGCTTGGACAGGGCCCTAGAAGTGACCCTAATAAAAATGTGTCAAATGTGGACAAGAAGGCTATTTCTCTTAACACTTTTAACACCAGAGCCAATCTTGGAGGCATTAATCTGGCACATTTACAGCATTCACCCTGCTAATTTAATAAGTCATGCTATCTTCTGTCAAAATTCCTACCTGAGTAAGTGAAAAGTTAATGATATCCCACATGAAGCCATACAGTTGGACACTTGAAAGCCATATCAATTTACATGGCTTCCAGACAGGTAACCTTAAAAATGCTCTTGTACAAAACAAACTGCATTGCTAAGGTTGCTGACCATAATGGGTGTTAAAGCATGATGTCACAGAACCCTCAGTACATATGGAAAGCCATAGCCTATTGAACCATGTAAATACCATGCAACAACTTACTCCATATTCCAATAGGTTAATCATTTTATTATTGAACTATGAATTAGAGGGACAAACCGGAGAAAAAACGTCTACATAGAACTACAATGGTGGTGTCAGCAAATTCGTGTAACAGTGGATACTTCTATTGACAATATAGCTCTCAAATTTGAATGGAACAATTAAGTTTGGGAAATACCTAGCCACTAGGTTATTGCTTCCACATGCATCACAAGAATACTACACCTCAAGTCAATTCCTAGTAAGATTCACAATATAGATGTGAAACTGGAAATAATCAATTACCTTCACTGTACACAATTCATAAGGGTTTCACTTATATTATTAAGAATTATTTGGTTTTCCTTTAAGGGCCTACAAGTTTTCCAATTATTCAGCACAAATGACTTTATTTTCAAACTTAATCATTGAAATTAAAGATGTATTGACTTTAACTCAATTTAGCTAACATTTACATTTCATTACAAATACTGCGAGCAACGATGTCTTGGACAACATTGAAAGTACACTGTATTCCATAAATCCAAATATAGAAATACCATAATAACATCACAACAGTCTGTGATGAAAGTGAGCCATTAAATCCCTTCATTCACTACGTACATACGTAGTTTAAAGTGAAGCAAGTGGAAGGCAAAACAAAATTATACTACTCCTGTTTATCATACATACGAACATATCAGGAACGGAACTACGTAAATGGGTTAACAAGAAGTTACTAAGTATGTATCATTGGCATTATGTATTTGGTCTCTGATGATGAAATATTAGATTTACCCCTTCTCTGTCTGGTACAGTACTTTTTGGGTCAGTTGTCCAGACCAGATATTGCAATCGGTAATCGGTTAGCACCTGCGACTACCATTTGAACAAACATTCCCATTAGAATGATGTCACCATGCAGCGATAACCTTTTTACCGATTACTGATTGCAACATCCGGTCTGGACTACCGATCCAAAAAGTACTGTATACAGACATACATATAAATGTACTAAGTGAACATGTTGCAATCACTGTAGTATCACATGCATATGTACGTACCTTCACTTTCTTGGCAGACAGTGCCAGTCAAGTTGACACTGGTGCCTGCCTCAATTGGGTCTGAAGTGGGCGGAGTTGAGATCGGAAGACTGCCCGAGCCAATGTTGAAATGTGCATACACATTGGATGGCCAGGTCCCCCAGGTAGTGGCAAAGGGTAGAGTGGTGGCGGGGCTTAGAAGGGAAGCACCAGTTCCTGAGTTGACAGTGGACATGGCAGGAAACACCTACATGGGAATATGTAAGTAATTGAATAAAGTAAACACTAGCTAGGGTAGGTACATTAAAGCAATGAATATCATTAACTGTCTAAACCAATAAAATCAACAGATGTCTAGTTTGCATAAATGGGCCTCTGGGAGGAGTGGGTGCTGAGAAGATCGAGTCCCTGGGGAGTAAGGGTCATGTACTGAGCATTGTTACAGGCATGCCATATTTCAGTGTTGCCAGACCACACCTGGTTGGCTGATATGCACTGACTGCTACTTCAAAGAGAAGCTAATGTGGTTATGAGGCTGACAGATACACCCAACCTGAAATAGTCAGCTAATAGGCACATATCAGGACTACATCTGACACAGAGCCCTAAGTGTGAATATATTGCTTCTTTGTGCTCACAGGAATGGAAAGAATGGTGTCAGCAATCCATTAGGGTCAGTGTGTGTATTATGAATGAAGTGGTGCATGCTAGTATTACACAAAGTTGCCACACCTGCCCACTTGACACAACTTGTATTTCTGGTGACATTGGGTCTTTTATGGATTCAACTTCAGGAACACTCTTGCTTAAAGAATCCATTTCCTCGACTTCTGTTTGATCTTCCTCAGTCGAAGGCTCCACTTGAAACCCATTTCCTAGAGATTCAGGAGAATGTTTCTCTTCACTGACATGATCTTCCTCATCTATATCACTGTCAATGGCTTTTTGATTCTCATCAATATGCATTTCAACATCATCGTCTGATTTATTCCCAATATCCTCTTTAGGACTAGCACTGGAAAGGTGGAGTTGTTCCGATATACTATCATCACTTCCAACTCTAAACTTTGAGCTACTGGTAAATGGTAAAACTGGGGAAGAAAAGCTAGGTGTCTGGGCTTCTGAGGTTGGTGACTTGGCAGAAAGCTTAGCATTTCCTTGTGACACTACCTCCATTTTGTCATACAAGCTACATAACATGGTGACACATAAAAGTGAACTAAACTTGGCCAGACGCTAAGAGTCAACTATGTGACCGGGTTACCGACAAGCTGACAGTTGTGCAAACTCAGCTAAGATAGTGTACACAAGGAAGCCATACGAGTAGGTTACCTAGGTGATGATGACGGAATGTACTAGTCGTGGGAATTTAGAGAAACCTTACAAGGAATAGGCATGAATAATTCAATAACCGGAAGCTTCCTGGGTGAAACAAGATCTTAAAAGCCCGTACATAGGCTTTCTACGAGGCAACTAAACTACACGGCAGTATTTGTTTAGCCACACTTAACCTTAGTTACCAATCTAATAGACCTACATATACACTCAAGTATACTGCCAAAAGTATCCTTAAAATGTACTTAAACAACCGAAATCCTGTATTAACGAGCACTGACTACTTGGTATTAAAATAAAAATGTTTTTCAATACTTGTTTGTGACACAAATAACCGCTTCTTCACTTACAGCACAAACGTCTGACAAAGAAGACGATGTACTTGTCATTCGACAATCTGGTCCACTCTTTCGAATCCCAATTCAGAATAGGGTATAGCATAAGACAAAGCGAGGTCTAAAAACTCAGTAGGCCACTCTGTAACACTTGAAAGGGATCAAACTAGACCTGTTTAGGCCGAAAATCAACGACAAGACTCCTCCTGTCGCTACTCGTTCCACTAACGAACACAAGGGGAAGTGATGGAATGTATCACCACCCACAACACGCATAATAGAATTCCACCTGTCATTATTCCGATTGCGGTTAAAATAGCACTTGTCGGCGGTAATATCAAAGGTAATGGGATGCCGCGATACCGAGCATCATTGTGACGTCATGAATATGCACACGTTTTAATTGGGCGGGAAAATTGCGCTTAGAAATGGATTCGTTGAGATTGGAACATGGAATCCTTGGAGAAGATGCTTCACCAGCTGGCATTTCGAATGGTAATGCCTTGGATCTGATATTTATCTTAGCTTCTTATATATTTATATAAAACTTTTGTTTTAGTTGAGACAAATGTGAGAAATGAAGAGACACCTATGTCAACACAGGCAGAGAAAGGTACGAAAATGTGAAAACTGATTACTGGTACTTGAGGTTATCTATTTCCTATAGGTCGAGTATTGTTTAGTTCAAGCACGCAAAATGGTCAAGGTGATGTTCCAGATGTTAGGGATTCGACCCACCTAGCTGAAGAGAAGCCTGAGGAAGTAACAGGCAATAAGAGCATTGATCTCACTCAAGCTCCTGTAATAGATGAACAAATAAAATTGGTAAAGGTAGGTCTTTGCAAATGAAGTTGGTTAAGAAAGAGTAAAACCCTCACTTAAATATGTATGCATATCACAATGTCATTAGTTTGTTCAAAGTACATGTATTCATTTAAATAATGTATATAATTATATATCTAGCATTGTCTTGTATAAAAAGTACTGATTAAAATCTTATTCAGATGCTTTGATCTCAAAGGCCTTTTCATTGTGAACCTATTCCTTCATTTTTGGTCAAATGTCCAAATCTGCTTTTAAAAATATTTTGCCGATGTTTAATAAACAAGATAACTGTTAGTCGAAATATAATTTCTGCCCTAAAGAGAATTAGTCAACCAACAGTCATTTGCAAAGTAATTCATCTTTAAGTGCTCCTATGTGGCCCATAGATTGAGAAAAGATCGGCACAAAGTACACAAAAGAAAAAGTCTAATTCAGAAAGACGACATCTGAAAGAGGCCAGTGAAAGGAAGAAAGAAGAGTTGGTGCAGAAACAGCTTGAAAAGGAACAAAAGGCAAAAGAAAGAAAAGAGAAATTGGAACGTGAGAATAGAGAACGCAAAGAGAAGCAAGAAGCGAGAGAAGCCAAAAGAAAACAGAAGCAGGAAGAGAACCAGTAAAAATCTTTAAAATTTGCACTTTTAAGTCATGTGGAGCTAAAGTACACATACATACATAGATGAGGTTATGTAACAATGCTCTCCTTATAAGGAAAGTTTCAGGATAGTAAGGAAGTTGACTAGTAATGACTGCTCTTTGTGTTTCTTAGCTAATTTTATTTTGTATGACTGCTTTTATTTTCATCAGATTGAAGTTAGAAGCTAAGAAAAGGAGAGAAGATGAGAAGAAGTTGGAAAAGGACAAAAAGGTCAGTTGGGTGTTGCTAATAAGTGAAGTATACCCTATCCACATTAGTCAGTATTTGGTTTCATTCTGTTTATTAGATTGGGTTAAAAATTTTATTGAATTTTATGGTATTCACAGATGTTTTATAGATACTTCTTGTATGAAAGCTCAGTAGTGTATTATGTAATTTATGCACATCCATTAGGAGATGAAATCAAAGCTACAGAGCCAGCAATTCATGAAATTTTTTCAGTCACCCCCTAAGGATAGCAAGAAGGTATTATGTCATTGATATTTGGATGAGCTAATAGGAAGCCCTTCTTAATTGGATTACTCTGTGACCTTAGAAACCTTACCATTCCTTTTGATTCGGTTGTTATGGTATTAAACTAACAAGCAGTCAAGCACTTACCACCAGTTTACACTACTGGGACACAGGGGAGTATAGGAGCTGGATTTATTGACCCTCATTCATTCCTTTTGCCCCAATGTTTCTTATATTTAAAAAATACCATAAATGGACCATGTGGTTTGTATGCTTGAACTATATAATTGAATTAGTGTCCTTTTCCAATTCCTATAAGATCAGTAACCGAAGAATAATTACTCTTTATGAACTATCCAGCCATATTGCATTACACTATTTATGGAGAAACAGTTATTTTTACTGGCGTATCCATTTATTAAACGGCACTGTATTAGGTTATAGATAGGTAGGTAGGAGGATGTATCATTGTGCCCAAGATATAGTAGAATACCTTCAAACTTTGTTGTCTAACATATGTTTGTATGTATGGTGTTATAGTATAGACATTTGATCTGATTGCCAGCCTATCTAGTTACACTAAGTTCATTTAGGTTATAGCAGTGCTATCACTTGAGAGCCAAGCCAACGCATCATAGTTCAAATGCTTAGTAGTGGACCGTTAACGATATCACATGATGTCATGATACTTGGGATGTTTTAGTTCACAGATGAGCAGTGATATGTGAAGTTTAGAGTTACTAAACATTCTAGCGACACAGACAATTACCCATACTGTCTGTTATTTGCTATTCCAATTTCAGCATAAGCAAACGTGTGTTATGAAAGAATGTACAGTATGTTACTGTATAGCCAGTAAGGCAGAGTTATGCAGACGAAGGAAGAAAAGACTCCTGTATCCTCATCCAAAGCTCTCTTCAGGTTTAGTTCCCCTATAGGCTCTTTTACAGAATAGGCATATAGCATGTAGGAAAAGTGTATCTTAGAATTTTCATAGGTACCTTTTGAGGTATGGTTACTAGGAGTTAACTACCAAATTGTTTGGAAACAAGAGCTACTTAGTCATGTTATGATGAATAGGAGTACGTATATACGTATTTACCAAATCCCATTTTGTCATTATTTCCTGTTGATATATAACAACCCTAATGTGTCATGTGTAATTTATTTTTATTTTACCAGCCCAAATAAATACTCTATGATGGATTCTCTCTATGTATGGGTGTACCTATGTCTGTGATTAATACACGAATAAGTACGTCCATACCTATATGTGTTTTTGTTTTTGTTTTGATTGTTCAAGATTATATTAGAGTCTCAATTGGTTTCATGCCATATATTACTTCAGAGGTTGTCAATATGACTTCATTTTATCACAAGCTGAAACCATAAGAAAGTGCTCACTCTCATGTTAAATATGCTTAGCAACCTACTAAGTATATGTCTTTGGAATGTGTGTGTAATGTATGGCAGAATGTCACCAAATTGAGGTGTCAAGGAAATAGCAATTTGGACTTTGTTGTCAAATATGTGCTTATTAATCTACATATATACGTACATATGGAATGGTGTCTGTTTATTTAGTGGATCATGTAAAAGTTGCTTTTAATCTTATTTCATTGAGTATTTCATGTGAGAGGAACTGTAATATAAGATTTAATACATAAGGTAGCAATTGTATACAGATTACATCAGCTGATAATTGATTTTGTTGTACTTTGAATGAGGTAGTTTTCATGTGAAAATTGTAAACCTTTTGAATATTGAATACATATATATGTGTATCAAACAACTCATTAGCCATCTGTTAAACTTGGACTCCTCTTGACATCCTCCATCGGTCTTGTTTAATTACTTGAGCTAAGTCAAATACATGTTTTTACTAACTCATAATTTTGTACTACTAACTGAAGAACTGTGTTCGTACTTCTGAATCTCCTGCCACTGTAGTATGATAGTAGTGTGTGTTTGACCTTACGCTGTGAGTATTTTATATCTCCCAGTCATCTTGGATGACTAAAAGGGCTGCCTTCAGTCTCCCAACCATAGCACTTCAGTCACTTGGTTGGTCAGGTGTACTTTCTCCCAGTGATTACTTCTATCACTCACAATACACACTGTACATACTACATACAAAAGTTATTAGTGTATTGGGGAAGATTTGTCGTGTAATTGGTGTGAGCAGGATTAATAAATTCCAGTTAGCTTTAAGCCAGTGCCAACTTTCAAATCAGCCTTAACATTTGCATTAAATATTCATCAATGTACGTACGTAGTAATACAGGTGATCATTGGAATAAGGTTTAATGTTTGAACTAAAATATTTGATTCTATTGTACATATATGGCTAATGGTTAACTTTGTACATATACGTGTATCAATTAGCAAAATATCCTATTTCATGGTTAATTAATGATGATTTATCTTGCCTAATGTTGCAAGATCTTTCTTTAGCTTATCAAGTTGGGGGCTACCTGTCCTATAACTAACTTTGTTTGATTGGGTAAACCCATTAAACACACCATTGTAACGTTATGTAAATAAACCCAACTACGCTTTTTGGTTTTCCCAATTCGCATAAATTAAGAAATAGTAATTGTCTTTATTGTAGCTTGACATGTTTTTCTACAAAAAGTTAACATACACCCAGTGTTACCACATTTGTGGAAGAACACTTTCTAGTGTTCGCTTGCCCTACCCATTTTGTGACTGTAACTTGAGACAAACATTTTTTCATGTACTGACTGGTTGTACAACATTTAAACCATATGTTAACGTAATAACTGTTCCACCTGCTGTTCATACACATAGAAAAATCTGAAGTTTGCGTAGTAGCATTTGTGGTAGTTGTCACAGTAACATTGTTTTAAGTTTTAGCTGTGATTATATGCTGGGTGGGAAGTGTACTGAACTGCTAGTGTAACTGCCCGATGCATACTTGTTGAGATGACATCACCCACTCTCACTTACTGATGTAAATCTGATCTTACATTCGTAGCATATTTATATACGTACGTACGTATATAGTAGACTCTATATGCGTACGTATGTAATAGACTCTACATACGTACGTATATGTAGTGTCTTAAGTACAGCTATGCAGAGGGATATTATTTTTATGTCATAAAGGTTCGTTTCTAAATGTATACTATACTATCAAAGTTCTTGAGCTTAATAATGTTTCAGAATGTGTGACAAAAACATGTTTTAATTTGTGGCACATTGCCATTTCTGTAATTTGCAACCCATTTAGCTGATGAAAGTCCATGAGACCAAATATTTTGTAACAATTATATGAAAATTGTTTGCTTTTGATTATCATATTTAGTATATTATGCACGTATTGGTACAGGGATATTTATTTAATATTATCTCCATTTTCTGTTTTTCATTAAATGGGGTTAATCGTGTCCATTTTAGAGGAAAAGGTTCATCAGTACGTACGTACCTTAAGGAATCAGTAACAATGATGGCATGTCTGAAAGGGGAAACCTCATCAAATTTCAAAGCAACCATAAACAAGAGGCTCAATCTAATGTCCAAATGTAATTTAACACACAGTTGGGTTGAGTTATGATTTGCGTAACAAAATGTAGACGATCTATTGTGTCTGCCATATCACATTTCAAGTTTACAATACAAGCTATATTAGATTAGTTCTGAAGCCTAGCATCTCTGTGTGATGGTATCCGATATGGCTTGAATTCTTATTGCATTATATCAAGTGTATTCTTGGTTTAGCATAATTAGGACCCATTCTTTAAAACCCACACTTTCCTTCTTATTAGAATTGATATGATTTAGATTACTTTGGTCCTTGACAATATATTTTTATGTATTTTATTTCAGCAGGCATACGTATGTATACGAATATAATATAGACACAGGAAATTGATATATAAGCCAATTAAAAACCTATTAACAAGATAAACTTACCATGTATGTACTGTCACGGCAGTAGAATTAGAATGCTAACATCTGAATATTTAGTGACAAACCCAATTAGGCAATATATATTGTTCCCAAATTAGTGCCTCAATCCTAATCTCAATTGGCTTTTATGACTGTTTTACCGGATACTCATAACATTTATATTATTGAGTGGGATTGCTTATTGTATGCATGGAAATATCCCAAAACTCCATTTTCAAGATGTGTGAATTTTTCAGCTCCATTAGCTCAGGTCATATTAGTTATTTTCTCTTTAGTATTCTCATTACACAGTTGTATACGTACATGCTTATGTAAGTCATTAATTTATTCATTCCAAATGCCTTTGCACCTACGTACATATGTACGTACGTATGCCTACATAAAATGGCTACCTTTCTTGGTTAGTGAATAATAGGGGATTATGGTTTGTAGCCATTCAGATTTCCATCGTATGCCATACTAGTGAGGTCTAATAGGCTAGGTCTATGACTCCACCATCTTTTAGAGTGGCTAGGCGGAGAGTCTCTGGTTCCCATTAAGTGAACTTTGGTTCCACCCATTAGCTCATTGTGCTCCTCAGGAGACATGAGTGGGTGGGGTAAATCCAGAGACCACTCATGAGACAATTAAGCAATATAATTTTTATAACTTGTATGAAACTTAATAGAGAAATTGCGGCCATACAGCTGTTTTTATACTTAACATGTACATATGGTTTTTTGTGTAGTTGTGTCTCTTCATGATTTCACAATAATGTTTATCAACAATCTTTTCTAATATTTTAGTTTCAGTTTAAAAGTAATAGATACATTTCTAGCCATCCCATAGTCACCCATTACTTTGATTAATTTCATGAATATGGGAGATGTAATTCCTTCACATTTTACATGTTTTTACGTTGTTCAGGTGTACGTATACCTCTACAAGCCTTGGCTTCATTTGATTTAGACCATGTAGAACTAATTTGATTTAGTAAGAGCTCTAATATTTGTACCTTTTCCTAGTGCACTACCTACGTACCTACCTACCTACGTACATATTTGGTTTCCTCTTGTACTCCTCATTGTCTATGTACCTTTTCACCCTCTAATGCCTTGTACATACCTGCTTGTGATGTGTGGTTGCCAATGTATATATTACATTTGTTGTATCCTAACAGGTTGACCATGAAACTGACTCCTACCAATTTCCTCCATTGCCATTGAAGCCTGGAACGGTCGTTGCACTGCCTCCAAGGTCACCATTAAGGAACAAGCAGTCCTTTGAAGATCTCATAATGCAACAAAAGGTAAGTGTAATATATTGTATATTACAAACTCATGTTGATGTGTAATACAAGATTGCTTAGTTGCAACGGATACTGTAATTTGGTAACGTGTGCATTAACCTAATTCCCCAGGATGGCTTTAATGCTATTGAAGAGTGTAAGACTAGAAGAAGGAGAGCCAAGGGTCCAACAGTTGAACAGTTACCTCCTCAATTGGATGTTGAAGATGAAAAGTCACAAGGTATGTAATCATGCACTAAGGAATTGTGAGAATTTCTGACGTGTTTGTCACCTGTGTTATATTGGGTTTCATTTGTTACTGTGAACTATGCTCATGTACATTCCAGGTATTTCCTATCAACTGTAATTACTAGACGCTTAGTAATTAGTTAAGGGGGTAGCACTGACGTTCAAGGGTCAGTGGGTCGACCTCATCTGGCTATCATCATGAAACATGATAATCTAATAAAGGACATACATAGGACCTACATATATCTATTTTACTTTGGGTACTGCATTAATCACACCCATAATGTTTGAAATGTAGGACCCTTTTTCAGTTGCTGTGTGGTTATAGTCCTATATTGTTTCATCTTGCTCTTTTAATAGCTTGATTTAGCAGTTGAAAAATATTTTTCAACTGCTAAATCACATTAAGATGGCAGTTTAAAGTTTTAAATGCTGAATGAATGTGGGTGTAATACCTTTAACTGTTAAAGGTGATTTAAAGCATATTCTGGAGGAATCATTTTAGTTATACAGCTATATTAGAAATCCTTTGCACTAATAGATGAATGGTACATACGTACGTATAGTGCTGTAAATTATGTGATAATTAGATATTTTCCAACTTATGCCTAACTTATCTTTGAGATGGTTTGTCTTTTGATCTTTGAGCATCTATCTAGAGACGCAGTGGGTTCTTTTTAAGATTCAGATGTTTTAATCCTGGGGTCTTCTTCAGTGACTGATGAAGAAGCTAAAAGAACCAACTGCGTCTCTAGATAGATGCTCAAAAGACTAAAAGATGAACCATCTCAAAGATAATACTACTTCAAAACATCTGAAACAGGGTAGGAAGTGCTTTTGTTGTTTTTAAACTGTTTATTGTAATTGTCATTTCAGTCATTATACAGATATTTTGTCAGTCAATTGTGTAAACAAACCAGCTCTAAACTATGTTAATAAAAATTGTATTTTTACACATATTTGCTTTCAGTTTTTGTAATATACATACGTACGTACATATACAACCTTTCATACAAACTAATTCTTATATCTAATAGATGTGATAATAGTCAATAAGGATGGAATAGAAGAAATGATTTCTTTTAAAAAGCTGAAATACAAATTGTTGCAGTTTCATGAGAATGTCAGACCAGCCTACTGGGGTACATGGAAGAAAACAAGCAGAGCCATTAAGGCTAGAAGACCTTTTGGACAAGACAAGGTACGTACATGTTTGTTCATTTTGCTTCCTGCTGAGTATCCAAATACAATTCACATCTTCTGAAGCAACAACAGATGATATTTTATACTCAATCTTTATATGCTCACAGTCTATGGACTATGAAGTCGACAGTGATGATGAATGGGAAGAGGAAGAAAATGCAGAAAACATATCTGCTTCTGAGGTGTGTGAGGTAGTGTTAGGTTTTGCCTGCTTCTGAGGTGTGAGGTAGGGTTAGGTTTTGCCTGCTTCTGAGGTGTGTGAGGTAGGGTTAGGTTTTGTCTGCTTCTGAGGTGTGAGGTAGGGTTAGGTTTTGTCTGCTTCTGAGGTGTGTGAGGTAGGGTTAGGTTCTGCATTGTTTTACAGTTATGTATGATTAGGAGCTGGAAATGTACGTATATACGTATATATGCATATTCACGTAAGAGTAAAATTCTCAAAACATAATGGTATAGTTCTTTCAAATTCTGTTATTTGCCCTACGAAAGGATCATCCAAAGGAACCTTTATGTATGGAATGTTTAAAACCTTTAGAGACATTGTGTAATTATGTATGTTTATGGTATAGGAGGAGGAAGAAGGTGCTGAAGAGGATTTGGATGAAGATGATGGCTTCTTTGTACCTCATGGGTACCTCTCTGATGGCGAGGGGGATTTGAGTGAAACTGATATGGATTGTAATGATAAAAAGGACAAGGTATTTACATAGTGATAGATAGGATTACATACCGTATGCGTACGAATTTTCGCAGGACGTAAATTTTGCAATTTTCACGAATCAGCATGGGTTCGTGAAAATAAAAGCACGAAAATTTCCCCATATTTAGGCCTTTCACGTGTGATGCAGAATGTTCGCAAAGACCATCAAGGATTACTTGAAGGAGTCAATCTTTAGGCACACTTGGGGCTTCGCGAAAAAAATCGCTAAAATCCTCACTTGAGGGGGTATTCACAAAATGTACGTCCCACGAAAATTTGTACACATACAGTATGCAACAAAGTTGTTGGAAGTTGTGAGTTAAGTAAATCCTATTAGCTAATGACAATTTATTATACTGTAGACAATAGGTGCAGTTCAAACAGTATTTACATACTTAGCTAATTATAAATGCATTGTACAGGTTTCAGAATCGATGCGATATGAAAAAAGTGCAGAAAAAGTGAATTTGTGGGAAATGGAATTAAATAAAAAGTGTGTACCTCTGAAGCCAGTTTGTATTGGATGCCTCTGGGAAGGGGACACAGGGGAAGGAAAGAAGCATAGTGATGACACTTCATTGCTCCAGCAATTTCGTGCTCTAGTTTTGACTACTGACACTTTACCGGAGGAAGCCTCTCAACTGCAGAGTAAGAAAAGTCATTATTTGTTGAAAAAATATTTTACCAAGCTATTTATGTTGACTATTTTGTTGATCTTTAAGAGTGTAATGTTTTGGTTCAATTGCCACAGTACATATGAAAAATCTAATACACCATTTTTCTACATGCTGTGCCTATTCTGTAAAAGAGCCTATAGGGGAACTAAACCTGGAGAGAGCTTTGGATGAAGATACAGGAGTCTTTGTATATGTAATTATTGTTATTAATTGTGTGTTTCAAGGTTCTCAACTAATGTCACCAAAGATTGGGAAAGGTCCACAGGCCAAACCTGTGCCAGAAGAAGGTACAATGTCAATGTGTATGTACATATGTACGTATGTATACCTTTTTTAAGTTATTAAATTTAGAGGCAAGAATTGTTGGATCTTATAAATAATTTAAACTTGGGCTAGACATTTTAAACATGTACATACGTATACGTTTGTATGTACGATAAGTTAATATGTATCACGTTACCAGGGCAACCAGGTGATATCTGGGGTGTTACAAACCTTATATTTCACACTTTAACTAGTGTATCACCAGTAGGCCTACTCATGTTTACTTATCATCACCTTTTACAATTGATTCAAGTCATACGTGATATATATTAATTAATTATACCACACTCAAGTGTGGTATAACTACTACATACATACCAATACCCTTTAGGATTCTACATACACATTATCCATATTAACTCTGAACCATTAAGAATGTCATTTATAAATATTATGTTTACTACTCTATTTGGCAGCTATGAAGGATCTAATTACACTTGTTCATGGGAATTCAATGGGGATGCAGCGTATAGTGAGGACTTTTAGAGAAACTTGGGGAAGGAGAAGGCTTCAAGAGAATCCAAGTCTGCAGTTGATCCAAGGGGAGAGGGAATGCAAGGAAAATTCTGACTTTGCAAATCTAAGTGGTATATCAAAGAGAAAACTAGAGGAAAAAATAGCCACAATCTCCTCAAAGGAATATAGAAGTGGAGATGTTGTCCAAAGATACTATGTTAACAGATCGTTTCTGGAAAAGTACGGTCTGGGAGACATAGTAGTTTCCTCACAGACAAATCATGTGGGAAATAGTACATTTCCCTCTACTGCAAAACCTGTGCCCGAAGAAGGTAGGAATTCCTAACTTTAATGTGGAAAATGCCTGTTGGCAGAACTGTTACATAAATCTTAGTAAAATCTACTGTACTTACTTCCATGGCTTGATAACCAGCAATGGATGAAACCAATTTGATAAACTTAATGTTGTATTGGTAGGACAGTTTCCCAGGTTACCTAACTCACAGTTTCCCAGGTTACCTAACTCACAGTTTCCTAGGTTATCTAACTCACAGTTTCCCAGGTTACCTAACTCACAGTTTCCCAGGTTACCTAACTCACAGTTTCCCAGGTTACCTAACTCACAGTTTCCTAGGTTATCTAACTCAGTTTCCAGCAGTTCAATAAAGGTTTATCTATGAATTGCTACAACTATGTAAGCAATGTTGTGTGTTTCAAGTAACTAAATATCTATAATCATTAGAATTACACACGTATGCTACAGTTACCTGTGTATGGTACAATTATGTATGTATGTATGTATGTTACAGTTATGCATGTATTATGCATGTTAGTATGTTACAGTTACACATGTATTATGCATGTATGGTACAAATAAAATAAGGATCACTTTTAATTGTGTCAAATTTATAGTTACATATGTATGGTACAATTACGTAAGTATGTATGTTAACAGTTACACATGTATTACGCATGTATGTTACAAGGATCACTTTTAATTGCATCAAATTTATTTTTGGGTGTTAAATCTTTCAACTCTTGTACTGGCTGATGAAGACCCTCAGGGTTAAATTATTAGACCAAAGATTTAACCCTTACTGCATTTTTAGATGTTCAAAGAGTTGAAAGATGTACCATCCAAAGAGGTTTTCTATAGGACAGAATTAGTGTTGGCCTCCAGGTTATTGATGAAAATAAAAATCTATGTGTTATATAGATACTATTACATATTGTGCGTTCATTGTTTCTATAGCAATGGATGACTTGATCCGATTGGTGCACAGGAATACAGCTGGGCTGCAGTGCCTAGTGAGATGTTTCAGAGAATATTGGGGCAAGAAGAAGGCAGCAGAGAACCCACTTCTTCTTGACCATGACTATTGCACAAATGGAAGTAAGAATTATGAAGAGTTGAGCTGCATCTCAAAAAAGAAACTGGAGGAAAAGATTACAAAGATAGCAATCAAGCAGTCAAGAGCTCCAGATTTTAAGCCAAGATACTTTGTTCATGATACAGTTTTGCAGCAGTATCAGTTGACTGAACTATCAATCGATCAGCTACCTCAGTCCACTCCGCTCACAGCAATGCTTCCTTCACTAAATTGTGAGACACCCAAACGTAAGCGTAGTCATCCACCATTGCAAACAGGAGAAAGGTCAGTGAAAATTCCTAGTTCATACCTTTTCCCAGAAAGAACAGACATTGAACTACCACCTGAGAAAAAGACTAAACTTTGACTTTATTTTTCTGGTCTATTGTTCACTTAGTTTCAAGTTTGCCTATTATTGATTATTGAATGTTAAGCATAATTATCATGCAGCAAATATACGTACGTACAAGGAGTTTGAACAATATAATACATCAATATATTAATGGAATTATAATTTCAGCAGTAGAATAAGTTAGCGTACTTGAACAAGGACACGCCTAGTCTCGCATGCCCAGACCGCTGTATATCGCCTCCATATTTACTTGATGACGCATAGCGGTCGGCGATAACTAAGCTGGGTGCGGTACAACCGTTGCCTTAGGATCTTAGGATACAATACAATTACAATCGCGATTTCTAAGGAATATTGTTAACTGACACATTTTCAAAATTGACACACATAGCTCGTTGCATTTCCAATTTCTTATCGACCACTGATGAACAGCACAAACAGTAGCAGTACTGATACAGAGGCACTGGCTATCCAGGAAGCGGTTACTTTATCATTTAGTGTGATCTATCTCAGTCTCATAGCTCTCTTGTTGGTTCCGTATTATCCAGTGCTTAGGGGATCGTTGGTACTGCCAAGCAACTCCATATTGAAATGGATAGTGTGGAACACCTTCTCTATTGGGATACTTCAGTTGATATGGGCAATTGTTCAACTTTTTCTTGACATCATGAACTTTATTGTTGGTATCAGCGTAGATTACCCTTCAGTATGCGCAATTCATTGGTTTGGCGAAGGGATGGTGATATTTCTCAACAACTTCAGTGCACTTCTCTACCTGATCTCGTTTAACCATACCATGAAGAAACCCAGTACTGCTAAACAATGGAAACTCTTTATGTGGACAACCATTGTCACCTGGACTATTCCTCTTCCTATCCTGGTATTTTTATTTCCATCCATGTTTAACGAATACAAGCACATTGCCGGTCACCTCTGCATTATTAGGTTTCAATTTAATCGATATTACTACTATACTATGGTCACTTTAAACCAGGTAGTCGTCGTTGCTTCTTCATTCGGTGCCTTTATCGTTCACAGGTACTTGATTCACAATCTCTTACTGCATGACATGTTTTCTTGCTTCCTTCAAAACATTGTTGCGATGATAACACTCGGAAATATCGGTGTCATAATTGTGGTCACGCGAGCAACATTTTTACCTTTAGTCGTTGATGAAGGAACTGCCTTCATTCTCTTCTTTGTGATCAAGTTGCTAACGGTAACATTTGTGGCTCATGGAACTATTTCTTTGTCAGCCTATAAGCCATTTCAAAAGATAGCCGCACAAATATTCCAAAGATGGGTATTTTGCAAACGTAAATGGAAGAATAAAGTACATCCTAGGAGAGTTCCAATTATCAAAATACAGTCTATTTCATAATTTCATGCATGTGTACATATGATTTTAACTTATGAACGTAATTTTTTGAAACAGATATTTACAAATATTTTTCTTGAGTATATATCTACATGTATATAACATGATTGTTTCGTTTTTCCCTATATATATATACAATTGTATATAGGAGCGAAATTCCGAATTAAATATGCATGGATTTACTTATATGTATATACGTATAATCATAATAGAGTATCAAAAATATATAGACGTTTTATATAGCTAGCTATAGCTTCATATATCTACATGTCAATTTAACAGAGTTAAAGCACTAAATGTACATTATATATGAGTGAACATCAAAATTTGCAAAACTCTTTGGATATGTTTTAAGGATAGCTGTGAATGCTGACAGGAAGTTTCAGCTTCACATCTTTCCAATTGACAGAGTTACAGCACTAAATGTACATTAGATTCTTGTATACAAATTTAATGTATGGTGAGAGATACGTAGGGCAAATATGAGTGAACATCAAAATTTGCAAAACTCTTTGGATATGTTTTATGGATGTCCGTGAATGCTGACACCAAGTTTCAGCTTCACATCTTTCCAATTGACAGAGTTACAGCATTAAATGTACATTAGATTCTTGTATACAAATTTAATGTATGGTGAGAGATAGGGCAAATATGATAGAACATCAAAATTTGTAAAACTCTTTGGATATGCTTTAAGGATGTCTGTGAATGCTGACAACAAGTTTCAGCTTCACATCTTTCCAATTGATAGAGTTACAGCACTAAATGTACATTAGATTCTTGTATACAAATTTAAAGTATGGTGAGATATAGGGCAAATATGAGTGAACATCAAGATTTGTAAAACTCTTTGGATATGCTTTATGTATGTCTGGGAATGCTGACAGCAAGTTTCAGCTTCACATCTTTCCAATTGATAGAGTTATTGCACTAAATGTACATTAGATTCTTGTATACAAATTTAATGTATGGTGAGAGATAGGGCAAATATGAGTGAACATCAAAATTTGTAAAACTCTTTGGATATGTTTTATGGATGTCTGTGAATGCTGACAGCAAGTTTCAGCTTCACATCTTTCCAATTGACAGAGTTACAGCACTAAATGTACATTAGATTCTGCTATACAAATTTAATGTATGGTGAGATATATATAGGGCAAATATGATAGAACATCAAAATTTGTAAAACTCTTTGGATATGCTTTAAGGATATCTGTGAATGCTGACGACAAGTTTCAGCTTCACATCTTTCCAATTGACAGAGTTACAGCACTAAATGTACATTAGATTCTTGTATACAAATTTAATGTATGGTGAGAGATACGTAGGGCAAATATGAGTGAACATCAAAATTTGCAAAACTCTTTGTATATGTTTTATGGATGTCTGTGAATGCTGACACCAAGTTTCAGCTTCACATCTTTCCAATTGACAGAGTTACAGCACTAAATGTACATTAGATTCTGCTATACAAATTTAATGTATGGTGAGAGATAGGGCAAATATGAATGAACATCAAAATTTGCAAAACTCTTTGGATATCTTTTATGGATGTCTGTGAATGCTGACAGAAAGTTTCAGCTTCACATCTTTCCAATTGACAGAGTTACAGCATTAAATGTACATTAGATTCTGCTATACAAATTTAATGTATGGTGAGAGATAGGGCAAATATGAGTGAACATCAAGATTTGTAAAACTCTTTGGATATGCTTTATGTATGCCTGTGAATGCTGACAACAAGTTTCAGCTTCACATCTTTCCAATTGACAGAGTTATTGAACTAAATGTACAATAGATTCTTGTATACAAATTTAATGTATGGTGAGAGATAGGGCAAATATGAGTGAACATCAAAATTTGTAAAACTCTTTGGATATGCTTTAAGGATGTCTGTGAATGCTAACAACAAGTTTCAGCTTCACATCTTTCCAATTGACAGAGCTACAGCACTAAATGTACATTAGATTCTTGTATACAAATTTAATGTATGGTGAGAGATAGGACAAATATGAGTGAACATCAAAATTTGTAAAACTCTTTGGATATGCTTTATGTATGTCTGTGAATGTTGACAAGAAGTTTCAGCTTCACATCTTTCTAATTGACAGAGTTATTGCACTAAATGTACATTAGATTCTTGTATAGAAATTTAATGTACGGGAGTTTCGTAATAATATAAATGGCCGACCTAGAGAAGGGAATATTGAAAATACGGTACTTTTATATGTATATTTTGAATGACGAGAACGCTTTTAAAGATTTTAATAAACATGGATATTCACTCTGTAATACTTGATTGTTTTGAAGTAGTATCTGTCCATATTATAATATATGGATGTCGCTAAAGTGAAAAATCGTCAATCGACTGCTAAAGAAACTCCAAAGGAAAAAAATTGGACCATACCGAACGCTACCATCCACGACGCTCAGAGGCCGGGATCGGTGGTAACGCTCTGCCGAGTTGAGCTTTGGGTATCACTTGCGTGAGAAGAACCAGTTCTTCTCGATATGGCCGACTCATATGAATCCTAAGATATCAGATGCCAATCCCACATTACGTGGAACCCCCCCGAAATCCGGATTATTGGTGAGCACGTCTCTATGGCACCAACCGATTAGGAGACAGCTTCAGAGTCTAAGCGCTACCAACCTCTATGGGAACCGCAACCACCATAGAGATGTGTCCAGGTAGGCCTACTATTATAAGGTTTTATCTTCTATTTAAATAAAGTAATTGCCTATGAAAACGCTTGTGGTTGGCGAATCTTCAATACTTTAGAATAGGGTATTTTTCGATCTGCAGTAACTCGGGTATCCTTTTTTGAAATTTTACAAAACTAGCAGGATATACTGCATAGCTATATGTGCATACAGCCAAGAGGTTTCAGCTTCATATCTTTCCAATTGACAGAGTTACGGCACTAAATGTAGATTAGATTCTTGTATACAAATTTAAAGTATGGTGAGATATAGGGCAAATATGAGTGAACATCAAAATTTGTAAAACTCTTTGGATATGCTTTAAGGATGTCTGTGAATGCTGACAACAAGTTTCAGCTTCACATCTTTCCAATTGACAGAGTTACAGCACTAAATGTACATTAGATTCTGCTATACAAATTTAAAGTATGTATTGTGAGAGATAGGATAAATTTTAAGTTCCATCCAAATTTCAAAAACTCATTGAACATACTCTATAGGTGTCTGTGAATGCTGACACAAAGTCACAGCTGCTTATTTTTCCATTCGATAGAGTTACAGTCCTCAATGTACATTAAATTCTGGTATACAAAGTTAATGTATGTATTGTGAGAGATAGGATAAATTTTAAGTTCCATCCAAATTTCAAAAACTCATTGAACATACTCTATAGGTGTCTGTGAATGCTGACACAAAGTCACATCTTCATATTTTTCCATTCGATAGAGTTACAGTCCTCAATGTACATTAAATTCTGGTATACAAAGTTAATGTATGGTGAGAGATAGGGTAAATTTTAAGTTCCATCAAAATTTCAAAAACTCATTGGACATACTCTATAGGTGTCTGTGAATGCTGACACAAAGTCACAGCTTCATATCTTTCCATTCGATAGAGTTACAGTCCTCAATGTACATTAAATTCTGGTATACAAAGTTAATGTATGGTGAGAGATAGGGCAAATTTTAAGTTCAATCGAAATTTCAAAAACTCATTGAACATACTCTATAGGTGTCTGTGAATGCTGACACAAAGTCACAGCTTCATATCTTTCCATTCGTTATAGTTACAGCCTTCAATGTACATTAAATTCTGGTATACAAAGTTAATGTATGGTGAGAGATAGGGTAAATTTTAAGTTCCATCAAAATTTCAAAAACTTATTAGACATACTCTATAGGTGTCTGTGAATGCTGACACAAAGTCACAGCTTCATATCTTTCCATTCGTTATAGTTACAGCCTTCAATGTACATTAAATTCTGGTATACAAAGTTAATGTATGGTGAGAGATAGGTCAAATTTTATGTTCCATCAAAATTTCAAAAACTCATTGGACATACTCTATAGGTGCCTGTGAATGCTGACACAAAGTCACAGCTTTATATCTTTCCATTCAATAGAGTTACAGCCCTCAATGTACATTAAATTCTGGTATACAAAGTTTATGTATGGTGAGAGATAGTGTAAATTTTAAGTTCCATCAAATTTCAAAAACTCATTGGACATACTCTATAGGTGTCTGTGAATGCTGACACAAAGTCACAGCTTCATATCTTTCCATTCGTTATAGTTACAGCCTTCAATGTACATTAAATTCTGGTATACAAAGTTAATGTATGGTGAGAGATAGGGTAAATTTTAAGTTCCATCCAAATTTCAAAAACTTATTAGACATACTCTATAGGTGTCTGTGAATGCTGACACAAAGTCACAGCTTCATATCTTTCCATTCGTTATAGTTACAGCCTTCAATGTGCATTAAATTCTGGTATACAAAGTTAATGTATGGTGAGAGATAGGTCAAATTTTAAGTTCCATCAAAATTTCAAAAACTCATTGGACATACTCTATAGGTGCCTGTGAATGCTGACACAAAGTCACAGCTTTATATCTTTCCATTCAATAGAGTTACAGCCCTCAATGTACATTAAATTCTGGTATACAAAGTTAATGTATGGTGAGAGATAGGTCAAATTTTAAGTTCCATCAAAATTTCAAAAACTCATTGGACATACTCTATAGGTGTCTGTGAATGCTGACACAATGTCACAGCTTCTTATCTTTCCATTCGATAGAGTTACAGTCCTCAATGTACATTAAATTCTGGTATACAAAGTTAATGTATGGTGAGATATAAGGTAAATTTTAAGTCCCATCAAAATTTCAAAAACTCATTAGACATACTCTATAGGTGTCTGTGAATGCTGACAAAAAGTCACAGCTTCATATCTTTTCATTCGATAGAGTTACAGTCCTCAATGTACATTAAATTCTGGTATACAAAGTTAATGTATGGTGAGAGATAGGGTAAATTTTAAGTTCCATCAAAATTTCAAAAACTCATTGGACATACTCTATAGGTGTCTGTGAATGCTGACACAAAGTCACAGCTTCATATCTTTTCATTCGATAGAGTTACAGCCTTCAATGTGCATTAAATTCTGGTATACAAAGTTAATGTATGGTGAGAGATAGGGTAAATTTTAAGTTCCATCAAAATTTCAAAAACTCATTAGACATACTCTATAGGTGCCTGTGAATGCTGACACAAAGTCACAGCTTCATATCTTTCCATTCGTTATATATATAGTTACAGCCTTCAATGTACATTAAATTCTGGTATACAAAGTTAATGTACGTATGGTGAGAGATAGGGCAAATTTTAAGTTCCATCCAAATTTCAAAAACTCATTGGACATACTCTATAGGTGTCTGTGAATGCTGACACAAAGTCACAGCTTCATATCTTTCCATTCGATAGAGTTACAGCCTTCAATGTACATTAAATTCTGGTATACAAAGTTAATGTACGTATGGTGAGAGATAGGGTAAATTTTAAGTTCCATCAAAATTTCAAAAACTCATTGGACATACTCTATAGGTGTCTGTGAATGCTGACACAAAGTCACAGCTTCATATCTTTCCATTCGATAGAGTTACAGCCCTCAATGTACATTAAATTCTGGTATACAAAGTTAATGTATGGTGAGAGATAGGGTAAATTTTAAGTTCCATCCAAATTTCAAAAAGCTCATTGGACATACTCTATAGGTGTCTGTGAATGCTGACACAAAGTCACAGCTTCATATCTTTTCATTCAATAGAGTTACATCCTTCAATGTACATTAAATTCTGGTATACAAAGTTAATGTATGGTGAGAGATAGGGTAAATTTTAAGTTCCATCAAAATTTCAAAAACTCATTGGACATACTCTATAGGTGTCTGTGAATGCTGACACAATGTCACAGCTTCTTATCTTTTCATTCGATAGAGTTACACTCCTCAATGTACATTAAATTCTGGTATACAAAGTTAATGTATGGTGAGAGATAGGGTAAATTTTAAGTTCCATCAAAATTTCAAAAAGCTCATTGGACATACTCTCTAGGTGTCTGTGAATGCTGACACAAAGTCACAGCTTCATATCTTTTCATTCGATAGAGTTACAGCCTTCAATGTGCATTAAATTCTGGTATACAAAGTTAATGTATGGTGAGAGATAGGGTAAATTTTAAGTTCCATCAAAATTTCAAAAACTCATTAGACATACTCTATAGGTGCCTGTGAATGCTGACACAAAGTCACAGCTTCATATCTTTCCATTCGATAGAGTTACAGCCTTCAATGTACATTAAATTCTGGTATACAAAGTTAATGTACGTATGGTGAGAGATAGGGTAAATTTTAAGTTCCATCCAAATTTCAAAAACTCATTGGACATACTCTATAGGTGTCTGTGAATGCTGACACAAAGTCACAGCTTCATATCTTTCCATTCGTTATAGTTACAGCCTTCAATGTACATTAAATTCTGGTATACAAAGTTAATGTATGGTGAGAGATAGGGTAAATTTTAAGTTCCATCAAAATTTCAAAAACTTATTAGACATACTCTATAGGTGTCTGTGAATGCTGACACAAAGTCACAGCTTCATATCTTTCCATTCGTTATAGTTACAGCCTTCAATGTACATTAAATTCTGGTATACAAAGTTAATGTATGGTGAGAGATAGGTCAAATTTTATGTTCCATCAAAATTTCAAAAACTCATTGGACATACTCTATAGGTGCCTGTGAATGCTGACACAAAGTCACAGCTTTATATCTTTCCATTCAATAGAGTTACAGCCCTCAATGTACATTAAATTCTGGTATACAAAGTTAATGTATGGTGAGAGATAGGTCAAATTTTAAGTTCCATCAAAATTTCAAAAACTCATTGGACATACTCTATAGGTGTCTGTGAATGCTGACACAATGTCACAGCTTCTTATCTTTCCATTCGATAGAGTTACAGTCCTCAATGTACATTAAATTCTGGTATACAAAGTTAATGTATGGTGAGAGATAGGTCAAATTTTAAGTTCCATCAAAATTTCAAAAACTCATTAGACATACTCTATAGGTGTCTGTGAATGCTGACAAAAAGTCACAGCTTCATATCTTTCCATTCGTTATAGTTACAGCCTTCAATGTACATTAAATTCTGGTATACAAAGTTAATGTATGGTGAGAGATAGGTCAAATTTTAAGTTCCATCAAAATATCAAAAACTCATTAGACATACTCTATAGGTGTCTGTGAATGCTGACACAAAGTCACAGCTTCATATCTTTTCATTCGATAGAGTTACAGCCTTCAATGTGCATTAAATTCTGGTATACAAAGTTAATGTATGGTGAGAGATAGGGTAAATTTTAAGTTCCATCAAAATTTCAAAAACTCATTAGACATACTCTATAGGTGCCTGTGAATGCTGACACAAAGTCACAGCTTCATATCTTTCCATTCGATAGAGTTACAGCCTTCAATGTGCATTAAATTCTGGTATACAAAGTTAATGTACGTATGGTGAGAGATAGGGTAAATTTTAAGTTCCATCAAAATTTCAAAAGCTCATTGGACATACTCTATAGGTGTCTGTGAATGCTGACACAATGTCACAGCTTCTTATCTTTTCATTCGATAGAGTTACACTCCTCAATGTACATTAAATTCTGGTATACAAAGTTAATGTATGGTGAGAGATAGGGTAAATTTTAAGTTCCATCAAAATTTCAAAAACTCATTAGACATACTCTATAGGTGCCTGTGAATGCTGACACAAAGTCACAGCTTCATATCTTTCCATTCGTTATATATATAGTTACAGCCTTCAATGTACATTAAATTCTGGTATACAAAGTTAATGTACGTATGGTGAGAGATAGGGCAAATTTTAAGTTCCATCCAAATTTCAAAAACTCATTAGACATACTCTATAGGTGTCTGTGAATGCTGACACAAAGTCACAGCTTCATATCTTTCCATTCGATAGAGTTACAGCCCTCAATGTACATTAAATTCTGGTATACAAAGTTAATGTATGGTGAGAGATAGGGTAAATTTTAAGTTCCATCAAAATTTCAAAAACTCATTGGACATACTCTATAGGTGTCTGTGAATGCTGACACAAAGTCACAGTTTCATATCTTTCCATTCGATAGAGTTACAGTCCTCAATGTACATTAAATTCTGGTATACAAAGTTAATGTATGGTGGGAGATATGTATTGTGAGATATAGGGCAAATATGAGTGAACATCAAAATTTGCAAAACTCTTTGGATATGTTTTATGGATGTCTGTGAATGCTGACAGCAAGTTTCAGCTTCACATCTTTCCAATTGACAGAGTTACAGCACTAAATGTAGATTAGATTCTTGTATACAAATTTAAAGTATGGTGAGATATAGGGCAAATATGATAGAACATTAAAATTTGTAAAACTCTTTGGATATGCTTTAAGGATGTCTGTGAATGCTGACAACAAGTTTCAGCTTCACATCTTTCCAATTGATAGAGTTACAGCACTAAATGTACATTTGATTCTTGTATACAAATTAAATGTATGGTGAGAGATAGAGCAAATATGAGTGAACATCAAAATTTGTAAAACTCTTTGGATATTCTTTATGTATGTCTGTGAATGCTAACACCAAGTTTCAATTTCACATCTTTCCAATTGACAGAGTTATTGCACTAAATGTACATTAGATTCTTGTATACAAATTTAATGTATGGTGAGAGATAGGGCAAATATGAGTGAACATCAAAATTTGTAAAACTCTTTGGATATGCTTTAAGGATGTCTGTGAATGCTGACAACAAGTTTCAGCTTCACATCTTTCCAATTGACAGAGCTACAGCACTAAATGTACATTAGATTCTTGTATACAAATTTAATTTATGGTGAGAGATAGGACAAATATGAGTGAACATCAAAATTTGTAAAACTCTTTGGATATGCTTTATGTATGTCTGTGAATGTTGACAAGAAGTTTCAGCTTCACATCTTTCCAATTGACAGAGTTATTGCACTAAATGTACATTAGATTCTTGTATAGAAATTTAATGTACGGGAGTTTCGTAATAATATAAATGGCCGACCTAGAGAAGGGAATATTGAAAATACGGTACTTTTATATGTATATTTTGAATGACGAGAACGCTTTTAAAGATTTTAATAAACATGGATATTCACTCTGTAATACTTGATTGTTTTGAAGTAGTATCTGTCCATATTATAATATATGGATGTCGCTAAAGTGAAAAATCGTCAATCGACTGCTAAAGAAACTCCAAAGGAAAAAAATTGGACCATACCGAACGCTACCATCCACGACGCTCAGAGGCCGGGATCGGTGGTAACGCTCTGCCGAGTTGAGCTTTGGGTATCACTTGCGTGAGAAGAACCAGTTCTTCTCGATATGGCCGACTCATATGAATCCTAAGATATCAGATGCCAATCCCACATTACGTGGAACCCCCCCGAAATCCGGATTATTGGTGAGCACGTCTCTATGGCACCAACCGATTAGGAGACAGCTTCAGAGTCTAAGCGCTACCAACCTCTATGGGAACCGCAACCACCATAGAGATGTGTCCAGGTAGGCCTACTATTATAAGGTTTTATCTTCTATTTAAATAAAGTAATTGCCTATGAAAACGCTTGTGGTTGGCGAATCTTCAATACTTTAGAATAGGGTATTTTTCGATCTGCAGTAACTCGGGTATCCTTTTTTGAAATTTTACAAAACTAGCAGGATATACTGCATAGCTATATGTGCATACAGCCAAGAGGTTTCAGCTTCATATCTTTCCAATTGACAGAGTTACGGCACTAAATGTAGATTAGATTCTTGTATACAAATTTAAAGTATGGTGAGATATAGGGCAAATATGAGTGAACATCAAAATTTGTAAAACTCTTTGGATATGTTTTATGGATGTCTGTGAATGCTGACAGCAAGTTTCAGCTTCACATCTTTCCAATTGACAGAGTTACAGCACTAAATGTACATTAGATTCTGCTATACAAATTTAATGTATGGTGAGAGATAGGGCAAATATGAAAGAACATCAAAATTTGTAAAACTCTTTGGATATGCTTTAAGGATGTCTGTGAATGCTGACAGCAAGTTTCAGCTTCACATCTTTCCAATTGACAGAGTTACAGCACTAAATGTACATTAGATTGTGCTATACAAATTTAATGTATGGTGAGATATAGGGCAAATATCAAAATTTACAAAACTCTTTGGATATGCTTTAAGGATAGCTGTGAATGCTGACAGGAAGTTTCAGCTTCACATCTTTCCAATTGACAGAGTTACAGCACTAAATGTACATTAGATTCTTGTATACAAATTTAATGTATGGTGAGAGATACGTAGGGCAAATATATAGATTCTGGTATACGAATTTAATGTATAGATAGGGCAAATATGAGTTAACGACAAAATTTGCAAAACTCTTAATATGTGTTATGAATATCTGTGAATGCTGACAAGTTTCGGCTTCATATATATATATATATATCTGTCCATTTGAAAGAGTTGCAGCACTAAATGTAAAATATACATGCATTGACATACAAACTTAATGTACATATGGTGAGAGATATAGGAAATATGAGTGAATATAAATTTTGAAAAAAAATCACAATGTCACATATATCACATGTACAGTAGCCTTCTTACATGACTTTTTATTCACATTCATGATTTTTGATTTTTTAGTAATATCAAATGTAAAAAGCAAAAATACAGCATTATTCTATACAAAATTGATGTAGGTCAACAAAATCCCCTTCAGTGGCGGCATCACACTGAGTGCTTATTTCATACAGCTCCATAACTGCCAGCTATTCCTGAGACATTTAAACAAATAAATGATTCACTGTTAACAAATATTGATACAGACACAATGTTAAGGCCTTTTCACACTGGCAAATTGAATGTGCGTTAATGGATAATAATACCTTTTGTTTTTCTATGCAAACTCTTTTCCATCCTCAAGCACTATATTGAGAATCACATCATTATCTGTTTATATATGTATATTAGTTTACAAAATTCATTGAGTAGTTGCTATAACTCACAATAGAGCTAAGAATGTTAATCCCAACAAAAATCACCGGTGCTAGCCACACTAACTATATAAACAAACAGAGAATAGTACATATACGTATGTGTATATAACTAAAATGTAATTATATATGTATAAATATATTTTATATACGTTTCACTACATACATTGCTATTCCTCTAAGGAATTACAGGCCACATTGCATCAAAAAAAACAAATAACATACTTACGTATATAGGCCACCTTAAAAGATACATATGTAGCTCTCATGATTCCTTACCAAATTAAACATCAGAATTCTATCAAATTCATGCGATGATGTGAAGGTACACCAGTATGTAACGAAACTACAGAACAGAGGAAGGGGAAGACCCTAGTTGTAAGTGGTCCTACCATGGAAGAACCTTTGACTATTTGAAGCTCACCTAATTACTGGAAATACTAAAAGTTTCATTAAGAGATTTGTTTGACCAGATTTACGTTTTATTAACAACTCTTTCCTATGTTAATTACAAACAGCATCACTGTATCCATATATACTGAATATATAACATATCAAATCTATATGCATGCATGACTTAATTCTTACATGTTAAATCTTGCAACACAATAAATCAAAACGTATGTTATGCTGGCTAAAAACAATACAGCTGTAACCATTCGAATTGCTTCATCCTTTGAAGCTGTATCTGCCTGTATGATAAAAGAAGACGACTAGCATGAATTATATAGCTAAACATTACATAGTGCAGCAGTTCATAGCAAAAACAGAGGAATAAATATACAAAAACTAATTACAATAGAATCTCATAACGAAATCGCTTATAGTGAATGTCTCAGTATAGTGAAGTACTTTGCTAGCCCCAGCTAAAGTTGTATACTTTTATATACATTCAATATATAAATATTCGATATAAGGAACTAACTTTGGTCCCTCTTGAGTTTCACTATAATGAGATTTCACTGTATGTACTTTAAAAATTATATGTAATAGTACACTACACATAATATAGATACGTAGCTAATTAAAGGTTATACATACTTCCAAATTGATAATAATATCTATAAAATACTGTACATATATACATGATCACGAATTTCAGGTCATTTATGTACCTTGGAGCCAAAAGAGACAAAATTTTCCAAAAGTTGACTTCCAAATGGAATTATACCAACAAATACTAGGCCCTAAGTACCATGAAACAGATGATAATATCCATATATATAGATTCTTGTTTTAAAGTACATTTACTTAATTGACTTACAGATGAATTTAACAAAGTCATAATCCCACTCATTTTCTGAATGAACTGCAAAACACGATAATATTTTACTTACAGAAGAAGATGTCACTGTTACAGGTATATGAGATGCATGCTTACTTGGAAAAGTGAGTGATGCACAAACCATAGTAAACCTATAATTGAGATCGAGTTCCATATAAACACTTGCAGAAGAACTAAAGAATTGCTCTTACCAAGAATAATGAATGAAGTAAAATAGGCACTCATGTTTGATGACTCCCTGACATAAAACTGATAGAATTCTATAGCATCCTCAGTCTCATTGAGGGGATGCTTTGAAGGGGAAGGTGCACCTTCGGTTCTACACAAAATGTAGGATACAAAAATTGATGATATCCTATACAAATCCCAAATTATATGCAACATCAATGAGACAGGAATTTGTTAGTCAGTATGTCAGGTAATTCCAAAAATAATTGTGATAATGTAATTGTAAATTGTGTGCATTTTACATTTGAAATATTTGGTATACTAAATTATACACTTGGCTCTAACAGTGCAATAATATTATTAGCATGCCAATTTACTAATTTATTCTACAAAAATTGCATTAATTGTAATTTTATTCACACTACATTTTCAAAATCAAAATATAAATGATATTATTTCTGGAAGTATGGCTCTCATTAGTTAGGCTTATTGCTCTAATGGCCAAAGGCCAAAGAAAACAGTACACTTTAAATATTTTCACTTATTTAGATATACACTTATAAATACAACTGCTTGAATATTCTAACTTCAACAAAAAACTTACACCAAATTCACAACAATAAGCGTAGCAACAATGGAGAAGACACCATCTGTAAAAACTATAGGAAATAAACAACAAATTTAAAGAAACTTAATATTCCTTAATCAGATCTTTGAAAATCGTCTGTACACAGTATGAACACTTGTGGTTTCATAACAAGTGGAAATTGAGCACTCGGAGTAAAATTTGAATACTAATACTTGTACAACGGCTGTGATTGACGTAGTTAGAAGAAATCCTTATTCTACTAACAGCTAGGATATAATGTGGATAATCACTATAACAGTATTATGCTCAAGCAGCCAAGTGATCTAATTTCAGTGATTATCCATATCATATTAAGCACATACTTAAGTCTAAAGGTAGCATTCCCCATGCATACATAAGTCACAGTGTTAAAACAGTAAATAGCCACCATTGAATAAACAATTCACTTAGTGATGCATGCATGGGTTCATCATCTGCATGCTTGGAAGGCTTATTTGATAGCTATACTTAAGCTGAACTGTTGATAAAGCAGCTCCTTCACTGTGATTGAAATTAAAAGCCCTAAACTGGTCTGATGGTAGAGAGCGTCTGGAACCTCAGTTTCATTGACATGGGGAAACTCTTGTTACATGCAATAATAGCTAACATTCAGTTCTCTCCTTATCTGCAAAGCTCTTCAGCAAATTGTTTGTTTCTCTGTCTATGGGACGTCCCCTGCATCCTAGGAAACACATGTACGTACGTACGTATTCAAGTTATCCTTTGAGCAACTGCAACACAAATTTGGCAAATGATACTATTCTCTTACTTTGTATCAGTTTGAAGGTCAATCTTGTGATTATGGATATAATTCCAATAGGAGCAAAAAATGCCCAACCCTTCAGAAAAGACAAGTAGCATTAGTAGTAGCTTTGCAAATGCGCATATACTGTACTTTCTGTGAGAAGTGATATCCTATTTAAAGACAATTACACCTTTTAATAGCCCCCCAAGGGTTCCCAACTTCAATTGAACAAATCTCACTATGACACTAGAAAGGGGACACCACCATTACACAGGAACCTGAGCATCTAGGTTGCAAAGCTGTAAGAAACTTTGTCGTGGTTGTCCAGACCCTGACGTTGCAATCAGTAACTCGCAACTACCATTTGAACAAACTTTCCCACTAGAATGACGTCACCATGCATGCACCTTTTACAATTACCGATTGCAATGTTCGGTGGTCTGGACAACCGACCCAAATAGTATTGTATACAGTTTACACAAGATTGTTCAGAATAGCTAATGTTCACACGGAATTCTTACCACTCTGTAATCTAAAAAAGAGAACGCAATGGCAAGGACACAAAATAATGGAATAATGAGCAGAATCAGAAATAATCCAAACTTTGTTGCACTCTAAAAGAAGAAATTGTAAAGATACGTACGTACATTGCTTAGTTGATAACAGAGAGTAGAAATAGTTTACTGTACATACCTGATTGACAAGGCTCTTCATATGTGAATGAAGAAGCCTTTGCCTGCATAATCCATAAGCTAAAATAACCGCCTACGTATAAAACATGTAGAAAACATATACGTACCTACTGCTGAAACTTTTTCAGTTTATTAAGATTGAAAGCTATTATTTTAGTGTAACAACATAAATTAATTCAGAATGTTCCACCTCTGCAAGCATGATTGGTGACATTAACATTTCGTATGGGTCTATCAATTATATAAGAGTTTGGTCACATACAGTGAAGCTATCATCAACCTACACTACGTACTGTCACACTGTGGTACAGGTGCTGCACAACAAAATGCACTCACTAGTGTCAGCCAGATGATCATTGTGTTAATGCACACCAATGCAATAGCGAGAGGATATGCTTTGTAAGCCACTGCAATGGATGCCTGCAAGGAATGTAAAACGTACAAAATAAAGATCAGAACAGGGGTTCTTTTAGAAAATATCACAAATGGGATCTAAATACAATATAGAGGGGACAGTCTATTTACATAGTTTAATACATCTGTTTGCTATAATGACAATTTGACTTCAAGAGAGCAAAATATTTAAAAGGAAGGGCTGATGCTCCGCCCCCTAAACGAATCCCTAGCTGCCTCACACAGTTTTAACAAATCAATTAAGTACAAACTCTAATAACGGTAGTGAGAGTATTGGTGGACAATATAACATCAGCAACATCTGGCAGATATTACACTAATGTAATATTCTGCATCCACCAACTTTCAGATAGTATTTATGTATAAATCTATAGATCTTATAATATTCATCATTGTTGACAAGCCAAGTAGCAACAGTTGGTAGCATCACATCGATCAGAACGACATCAAACTAAGAATGGACCTTCTATCTTGCATGTACTGTATGTACGTACATTACATAAATAGCAATTAAAATACTTTACAGTCGTCTCACAATTGGTAGTTACAATTAAATGGAAACAAATCATGGTTTTTAATTGATGGACTCACTTTACTGATCAAAATTAACTTTAAGTATACAATCTTACCGTATATGGTAAAAATCCAGTACATAAGAGACAGAACTAGAGGGAAAGGAAAAATAGGAGGAAATAAAAGATAGAAAATTATGGGTTTTAGTTAAGCACTAAAGTGACTAAAACTACATCTTTAATGAACTCAAAATAACAATATATATGTACATATACGTACGTAAGTATATCTATCCAACAGCTATGTATGAGTTCCAGCTATGCAATATCTCTATACGTATTCTTTCTAAAAAATTCCCTTAAATGAGAACCTACTGCTGTCCCCAAGTACGTACCTTTACTAAAATCTCACTATACAGTGGCTGAACAGGTAAATACAATACTCATAATAGCTCTTCATTTTGTGCATATATATAAGTACGTATATGTACCTTTGAGAAATGTATACTATACGTAATAACTTATGTAGCCTGCTATGAATACAGAACAATCTCCTTTCAAAATGAAATGAAGAGAAATTCACTCATTTGAATAAAAATGAATGAATTACACAACTTAATCCTAAAACTATCAGCAACTCACTAAATTAAGCCTGATTATAGTGTCATCTGCCTTGCTAACAATTCTGAACACCCTGTGATAGTGATAATAATAATGGTTACAGCCCTGTAGAAGGACTTACAGTTTAATGATACAGTATGCAATTTTAACTACAAGAAGTGCAGCATCTTAAGATTAACACTTAATGAATGAAATCTCTTTAAGACAGCAGTTTAAATCCATTGTTATATCACTCTAGAAGGTGTATAACAATTGTACTTACAGTACATTAAGCTTGTCAGGATGAACTTACCTTAAATGATTGAACCAAGTTTGGAGTGTGATACTAAATATGAAGCCATACATAAGAATTTTTGGATAGCTGTCGATTAGGAGCTGATATACAGTAACTTGTCCCTATAGTACAAATAAGGAAAATGAATAATTAATACCTGGATTAACCAAATATTGTTCTCATTTTATACAACCCAGGGCTGCCCTAGGATTGATTTTGCCCCCCCCCCCTAGACTTTTTGGAACCCCCTAAACTGCTTCAACACCCTCATACCCTTGCCCCCTTAAATTTTGAAAATTTTCATTCTCTGGCCCCAAGTTCTGCATGCAGCCCTGCCCATTTCATTCATGGACACTAAATTACAATGTATTGTATACATAGTACATAATATTGCTAAAAATATGTATCACAATGCAGTAATTTCAAAGAGATTGATCAATACATGGTGACTTGTTTCACTTACAGAATAAACTTGGTCTACTTCATGCTCATTTAGTTTCAGAGGTAGAACCTACAAGGATACACAGAATACATATTCTAAAGACGAACAGTTAACATGTACTTTACATTCCACTGCATCAATATAAATATGGCCCAACTTCAAATCATGTTTGTGGAATATCAAGCTTAATTAATTTACCATTACAGTGGCCATAATAGCAAATATTGCGTCACTGAATGCCTGCATTCTCCCTCCGGAATACACATGATGTTGGCGCATCGCGTCATCTGCCAATGATGGAAGAGATTCATTAGTACTATCATCAGAATTCGCCATATTCCAGCACGTGACCAATATCACGTGACTTACTCGGCGCCTAGCTCTAGGTATATCAGGTGAGACCTTTGCTTATTTCGTTTCTCTCTCACGATCAGGATTATAGCAATGTCAAAACGTGCTGCAAAGTCAACTTCAAAAGGGACACCAGCCAAGTTGCCAAAGTCCTACGATAGCTTAAGTAATGAAGCCCTAAGAGAAAGGCTTATCACCCTGGGCGACGCCCCGGGTCCTATTGATGATGGCAACCGGTAAGTGTTCAGCGTTAGTCTATATGTCTTTGTATCTATATTGGTCTTACTTTGCAACTGAGTTACCTGTAAAGCGGCATAGCTTTTTAGCATTCGTATACAATTCTGTATTGCTTTGTAGATCTCTTTATATAAGACTTCTAGAGAAGCAGGAATCTGGTAAAATAAAACAAAAGGTTAAACCAGTACTTGTTGACTCTCGGAATGTTAAGGTAATTCATCGTGATTGTTTAAGTTAACTATGGTGAACTTTTCTAGAGAAGAAAGATTTAATTATTATTTTGTTGATACAGAAGAATGAAGATATTCAGAATTTTTGTGCAAAAGGAATGTTTGCAGCCACGATTACTCCATTTCAGGAAAATGGGTTAGTAGTACCAGTTGCTATTTAAAGTGCTTCTTGTTAGCTGAGACCCTTAGTGGTACTCTGACCTCTGACCTTATACACTTGTTCCTTAATCCTTATCCAAATGTGCTTTTCAATAGTCTCGTTACCCAGCCCCCTTCCTCAGACGGCAGGCAGCCATCTTGAGGAAATAGGATGGGTATCAGACTAGTTTTTCAACACCCATATTCTAAGGAGATTATTATTTCTTCAGGGAAATCAACCTCTCTGCAATATCAAAGTATGCTAATATTTTATTAAAGGAAGGAGTGCCCGGAGTATTTGGTAAGCTGTCTATATAATCGTAGCTGTGATTTCAAACCTATTTTGCTACTTCACTCTACACATAAATGTATGTACACACGTACATATATGGTTTTGTTTAGGGTGCATGGAATTTGCCCCACTTTGAAAATCCCCTCTCTTCCTTAAAGAAAGTTTACTAGCCAACAAATATACTGAACTAGGTGACCTCTAAAATTTTGCTTTACTATATTAGCCCCCTCCTTGTGATATTTTATAGACGAACCCTTATTTATGTACGTATGTACATAGCTTTGTCATTGGTTGGAGTATATTTGTCAGTTGTGGTTTGTTTTTGGTTGTTGCTCAAATGAAGTTTCCTTTTTGTAGTTAATGGATCTAGTGGAGAAGGAATGAGCCTAACTAGCGAGGAACGCAAGAAGATAGTAGAGGAATGGATTAAAGCGGGAAAGGGCAAGTACGTACGTACATAAGTATATGAATATCATTATGGATTTAGTCTTTTACGTACATTTATTTGGGCCATCCTGTCGTTGTTTGAAGTCGTACGTACGTATATATGTAAGTCTTGCCATTGAAAGTAAAGAGGTACGTACGTATGTTAGCGTGTACAGTGGGCTCTGAGTTATCTGAAAAGCTGATTTATTCAGCCGGAAGCCTGGAGAATGAAAGTGTGGCATATTATTGTATAGCAATTATGCCTGTTTTATCCAGACCTTGTTTATCCGTATCCAACATTGGCATGTGGGACAAAGGTCTTTTTCCCATATGTCTTGCCCTTTTCTATCCTACGTACAAGGCTTTACAGTAAGTACGGAAATTGCATTTCCATTTGCAGTGTTAACTTCAGTAAAACTTCATTCTAGTTTTGGTTAATCTTTGATCTAACTTCGGCAAGTGTCTACTACCACTTTAAATTACTTACGTAAATTGTTTGATACTCTAGAATAGACACTTTAAAGGGGTTCAAGTAATGCCAATACAGGGGACTGATTGTGCATACTTACATACGTATGTACGTACTTTGCTATATGTATAAACGTACAGTGCATGCATTATTCACTGTGTTGAATACAGTAGATAAATCTAATATACGTACATATGTAGACTTAAAGTCATTGCCCATGTTGGGACGGAGAATCTAAAGACTACCTGTGAGCTGGCCATGCACGCTTTTGAGGCAGGTGCTGATGGTGTGGCAGTTGTGTCACCCAGCTACTACAAGCCCCAATCACTTGGTATGTGTGCTGTACATACAAAGATACCTACTCAGAGCATTGAATGAAATAGGGGCAATTTGTTGTGATCATAATAACTATTATATATGAGTAATCGCAGCAACACAATTTTCTAATTGAACATTTCAACCCGAAGGGTTCATTAGCAATGACCTTGAAACGTTCAATTAGAAAAATTGTATTTCTGTGACTACATATAATAATATCTTATACATACGTACTTACGTACTTACATTTGTATGTGTATTCCAGTATATATAGTTTTGTTTTGTATATGTTTTTTTACTGCATAGAAGTCTTTAAGCCTGTATTAAGATAGACATTTTGAAATGCAAGATATGCAGTTGTAATGGTCCATTGGCATTTCCTTTTATTTATTTGCATATTTCATATTTTACTGTTTAATTAAATAGTTATGTAGATATTCTTACGTATGTTCATTCACTTTTAGATGCTCTGGTTTTGTACTTGGAGGCAGTTTCAAAGTGTATACCGACATGTCCTTTGTATTATTATCATATTGACTGCTTTACTGGATTGAATTGTGAGTAACACATTACATCTAAATTGATATCTGGTAAACTAGTTAATTTGGTGCCCATCAGTTGTAGTACCTTGGTGCTTTTCCTGAAAATCAAATATTACTCTAATAATCATTGGAAGATATTACACCTGACCAACCAAGTGACTGAAGTCTGATCTTGTTTTTACTCTATGTATGTATACTATAGTTAGAATCACTGCCACCACTCTTTAGATTAACTTGTGCCATACGTAGATCATAATATGTTCAGTTCTTATAACCTTATTGGTAAGATGACTTTAGAAGTACGTACTCTACGAACTCTAAGTTCACTGAGTAGTAAAAGGTATATGTACGTATATAAAAACTTTTTTTCCTTTTAGACAAAATGGAAGACTTTTTAGATGCTGTTACTGGTAGGATTCCCAACTTCAGAGGGATGAAATTTACTGGCCCAGACTTGGTTGACTTTTCACGTTGTATGGCAAAGCACGGTAGCAAATATCAGATAATGTATAGTTCTGAAAGTGTAAGTAACTAAAGTATTACAATATGTTTACATATGTACAGTGAGACCTCACTTAACCGCACACATCTGTTTTATGCAAATATATATGGATGAACTGAGGGAATTGGATAAGTGATGCATTGTACGTACGTAATAGTTGATGTACCGATCTAAATACCCCATTTGGTCAGAAAATGCGCCTGAATAGTATCATATGTTGATTTAGAGTGTACTTGCTTGTAACAGAGGTATTTCTTATCTTTTTTAAACAAAATTATATAATACTTATTTACCTTGAATTTTTTGTTTGGTTTTCATAGCATATGTTGGGAGCTCTCTCCTTAGGTGCCAAAGAAGCACACGTAGGAGCGTAAGTTGAAAGATGTTTGTTTTATCCTATGGTATACAAGACACTTGATACATGTCTACTGTGTGCAGATATTTCAGCTTTGCTGCCAAGTTGTATAATAGATTGTTCACTGCATTCAAGAATGGAGATATGGCCAGCGCTCAACTGGAACAAGTAAGTCTCTAAATTCATATGTAACTCTTTTTTCTACTGTTTGCAGTACCTATGTATACATGTGAGTCTCTTTCTGGTCATATCTCCGTTAATGTGCAGAATCTTAATGTCGCAATGTTGCACCCTTACGTAGTTCCTCCAACTTTGTGTACATACATACGTACATACATACATGGTCATGTGACTATCACATGATGCATTTGTATTATCATTTCCACTTGTGGTTTAATGAATACCTACACATTAATTATTATTCCTTTATAGCAAAGAACTCATTCAATCATGAAGATTCAATCCAAATGTAAGATTAATATAGTCATATTTCATTTAACAGCATTGAGCTTATTGTTTAGATGTGTCATCTTTTGACTTTCTTTCTTGAGCTTCTAGAGATGCAGTTTGTTACATAAGTATTTTGGGTATACATATAAAAGTTGCCAAATGACCCGTCTGAAAGATTGTGATATACGTACTGTTACCTTTGCAATCTCATTATCACAATATTATTTATTGATGTTGGTACATACGTACGTACGTAGATTCAGCTTCGGCCGGATTTGTGGGTTTCCTCAAGGCAGTAATGAAGATGAAGCATGGTTTGGATATGGGACCCCCCAGGTTGCCCTATCTCCCCATTTCAATAAGTAGCATTGACATGATGGAGAAGGACCTCAAGGAGATAGGGTTCTTTAGGTGGAGTTAAAGCATCACTCCTTGACTGCCCCTGTTTGTATTATTTTTCAGTGACTTGCATGATGGGCCTACAGCATTTATAATGCCCTCTTTGAATTCTTCCAAGTTTCAATTTATGTTATTGTTGGATACTGTTATGATGAGAATTGTATGGTATATACGTACGTACATTACAATTGGTTCATTGTGTGTTCTTCTTCAATACATACGTACATATACAAATGTGAAGGAATAAGGAGTGCTTGTTGCGATTATTATGAGAATATATATATTGCTGATGAAGACCTCCGGGTTAGAACGTCCAGAATTAGCAAATTTATGTTGCTGACGCTCAATAAGACTTTATTCTCATATACGTGTGTATGTGCTCTGTATTTGGACCCTTAGCTAAATGATGATATATATATATTTAGACCAAGTCCAACAGAAACCTTATCAACAACATCCACAGCACTTTTCCTGCCGTTTGTCCAACCAGACATTGCAATCAGTAATCGTAAAAAGCTTATTACTGCATGGTGATGTCATTCTAGCGGGAAAGTTTGTTCAAAGTGCTAACTGATTACTGATTGCAATGTCCAGTCTGGACAACCGACCCAAAAAGTACAGTACACAAAATGGATATGTTTATCTCTCTGTATAAACTAGAAAATTGATATCAACTGTCACACTGTCAATATCAGCACTCACACAGTGGCACATATCATGTTAGGTATATAGTTAGTCTTTAAAATTAGAATATCCTTCAAAAGCATCAAAATACTCTGCCAACAGGTCGTGAATCATGATGTACTGATCCTGTGCAAGAGAACAATAGGACTTTCACTGTCAGTAATTAATTAAGATAAGTAAACAAGTATATATACAGTACAAGTTACAATATACTAAGGTAATCTAATATAATATAAATAATTCATATGGCTCCAGGAAAGGACCTAGCAACAGAATGGGCTTAGTATCATAAAGTTATATAATCCAATACAATGTATATGTAATAGTCTTACAATGTCACTTTTTGCGGTGTATTGATTATACATGAATGAGACCTGAGGGCAAGTGTATGTATAATCGATACACTGTGAAGTGACATTGTATAACTGTTATACACTCCGCCCCTGGGCCTTTCACGGGGCAATGCAAACTTATAGGTGTTTACTGAGTTATTGGCGGGATATCACATTGTATAACTATAATAAGAGGCCAAAGTGCCTCTTATTATTGTTATACAACAGTTGTGGAATATATATAATTTGCCTTGGTTTCCCCAGCAACGGAGTGTATATATACATATATACATTACTCAAAATGGGTATGTACGTTTGCTTTTACCAGTTCAGGTATAGCTCCTGGTCTCTGTGTTCTGATGGACTTGACCGTATTGAGTACATCAATTTGTCCTTCTGTCTTCAGCTGTTCAATCAGAGACCAAATTGCTATGAATGTGCAACTTCGACCAAGACCATCACTACATGTATAGAAGATAGTATTTCAATTTCCGTAAATTTGATAAGTCACATAAACATACAAATAACAACAAAAACATAAACTGTGCTAAGCATGCAAGGTCACAAGCACTGATTTCATCTCCTCTTAAAATGTTTATGGCTAAACCACATTAATACAACCCACATACCTTAATAAACCACATTAATGCAACCCACATACCTTAATAAACCACATTAATGCAACCCATATACCTTAATAAACCACATTAATGCAACCCATATACCTTAATAAACCACATTAATACAACCCACATACCTTAATAAACCACATTAATACAACCCACATACCTTAATAAACCACATTAATGCAACCCACATACCTTAATAAACCACATTAATACAACCCACATACCTTAATAAACCACATTACCTGTTGTACTAGCTTGTAGTTAATTTAAGCAGGCAAACATGAGGGTGATATCTCATCAAAATGAAGATGTATAAAAACTTACTTGCAAGCAATCAGAATATGAGATTTAGGATTCTCTTTTAGAGATTTATTAACCTTGACATACAGATTGAGAAGAGCTGAAATCTCAGGCTCGCCCACTTCACTCCATGAAATCATGTGATGGATACAAGCCTTGAATATTACCTTAGTGTAGAGAAGATGTATATATACATGTTGACTGTACTGACTTAATGACAATAGTATTAGGATGTCTTGTAATATCACTGTTTAATTTGATTTTTTGACCATAGTGGCAGTCTCTGAAGAATACATTAAGAGTCAAATAGTCCTAAGAACAGATTTGCCTCTAAATACATTAAAGTTTGAAAGAAGAATCATATAAGAGATACCATTTTTTGTTATACATCCAGAAATATAGACTTTCCGCAAATTGAAATTTTAGATTAACATCATATACATGGTTGATGATATATAGCAGTTGAACTATTGGCTTCAAATTATAATCATATTTAGTTTTTGTAGAAGAACACAGACTATATGCATGCATTGTATCAAAGCTAATTATTTTCTATAGTAGTGAGGATATACCTGTAATTTGCATAAAGTAATAGGATGGTACAAAAATGTCACATATATGTACAGCATCACATGCATATAATGAACACCATTATATGTATACATCAGCTGTGTATATAATGCATGTTATATATATATATATGGAATGGTATATAGCCACAAATGGATGCATATAATTACTCGAGCTCCATATTGAAAGACTAAGTGGTATGTATAATATCCCATTCCCTGAACAGCTACCAAGTCAGTTAGGGTAATGATTAGATTACCAAATCTGGTGCTGCTGTTGATATTACTGGGCAAAAAACTGTAACAGATCTCCTGGAAAACATGCATTAGAATAACATGCATATATACGTATACATATAATTCAGAATAATCATGCAGAGTATATACATATGTTGTATTTATAATTATTATAATGAACCTTCAAATACAGTGTAATACAGAAACAGAAGACTTGAAGGTTACCTTGCTATTTTCCAAGAAAGGACACAAGATGATGATCTCAGTTATTTTGCGGTCCTTCACTATGCTAAAGAAGTCAAGGACAGTGTTCTGCATTGGCGTCTGTGCAGCTATGAAGGCTCTCTGTGTACAGAAACCCTATATGCACATGTTGGGGTGGGAAAATACATATAGGATAACTATGATACATTTATAGAATGTATGTGAATGTATATATACAAAATACTCACATCTACAAATGAAGCGTTAATCATTGATGTTGAACAATTTTCAAAACCAGGAGTAAACAGGCACTTACCAATAACTGCACAGTGAGAATAACCTGTGATACATGCATCTCTACATGTACATCTTTATACATCAGTCTTGTCCTTATTTATAAACCCAACCTGGTAATTTGTCTTTGTAGCGAACTTTATCCAAATCATGATCAGCAGTGATGTTCTTTAAATCATTTTCTTCAATTAGAGTGTTTAACAACTATATGTATGTCATTTTTATAAAAGCATATATCATAGTAATTAACTCATGGGATGGTATAGCATGTACTTAGTACCTTGAACTGCTTTTCAAAGCCTGTCTCCATATCTCCAGGCTTTTTTGTCTTCATTCGATTAATTGCATGCCTTAGGTCAACAATCTTGATAGTTGTGTCTCCAAAGAGAAGTAGCTCTCTAACAGCTCTGTGCAGGAACATGTACTGGTCCTACATTTGATCAAATTAAGACATGAGATACGTATATATGTGTATGCATTAATATCTTTTATATACATTATCATGAGACTTGCCATTATATCTATACTTTAATACTCACCACAGTCTGTACCATGAACATTCTCTTTTGTCTCATTTTTTCTACAACTCCTTTTATGTCTACAGTCTGTTCAGCATTGATCTGATCCAGAATGTAGTCCAGTGCTATGAACGTACCAGTACGACCAACTCCAGCACTATATGCAGATAGAGTGATATACAACATGTTTACCTACATATATACATTGTAGTACATAAATCTAACCTGCAGTGAACTAGGAGAAGGGAATCTTGAGCTTTTCTTCCTCTGATGTGATACAGCATTTTCAAGAGTGAATCTGGGTGCTCAGGTGCTCCATGATCAGGCCATCCAGTGAAGATAAAGTGCTCAAAAGAATGACTCACACCATTCTAGTACACAACAGTACAGTATGTGAGTCATGCATATGGATATGAAGACTAATTACTAGCTAGTTAGTTTAAGAGTGGAAACATGGGGGAGGCGTTGCTGTGGCAATTGTATATAGCTCAGTGGCAGAGCAACTGGTGGTCATAACCAGCTGTCCAGGGTTCATGATCAATTCCCAGCAATTGCTTCTGTCGTGTTTTTCCATCTTTATGATGTTTGACTGATTATATTTGTGGTTTGATTGTCACTTCGATTATTCATATACATTACTAATGTAAAATTGGAAAACAAACTGAGGACAGTTGGGTGAACTACCAATTAGCGATCATACAGTAAGGCTTCATTAATTCCTCTCACTTATGCTAACTTCCAAACCAATTAGTATCCATTATGTACAATCAGTTAATTCATGTAAACATGATTAGTTTTTATCTAATACATGCATGTTACCATGGAGATCTGCATTTCCCTAATTTCATGCTCTACGCAGTGCTGAACACTGATGGTGGAGATGTTCAAATTACCAAAAGTTCTCACTTCACCAGCTTCTAAGGAAAGGTACTTCTCACATTTTCTCTGTAAACAAGATGAACCAGAGGCAAGCACAATATAAATTTGTTTCTATACAGAAAGCATTAATATATTACCTTATTTCTTTCAGTGAACTCGTTAAGCATAATGACCATATGAGCTTTCTGCTCCCAAATCATTTGACAAAATTCACTTACAGAATCAAGACTGGGACCTTGAATGTGTCAGGATGCCATGTGTTTATAAAACTGAAACGGGAATATAAAAATTTGTGTAACTAACCTTGAGCAGCTATGTAGCAATTCTCTTTGTTATATCCCTACAAATTGAAAGATATATAGGTACGTACATAGTTTGGTATGTGCAAATTATACATGTAAATTTTATATACATGTGGTGGATATTTTATGTTATAACATTAATTGCTTCTGAGTAAAATATCTGTTTCTAACCAATACTTACACCAACAAAAGAAGCATTAACATAATCACTTCCATCAGGGGTGGGCTTCAAAAGGACTACTCTGGAGAAGTCATCTAAACACCATACACAAATTTAAAGGCTTCTTATAATAATTTTATTGTAATTTAGAATAAATCAAACTGACAAGGATGAATGTTCTTGTATCTGTTCTTTGATGCATTAGCCAATGAAACAGCACAAGAGGAGGTAGTCTGCTTCTCAATACTCTGTTGTTGCCATGGAAGCAATGGCAGTATATTTAATCTTCATTGAATTATTTTTACATACTCACAGAAAATTCAGCATTAAAAGCATTCTTTCCTTTCTGGAACATAGATGAGACGTGGTTGAGGTACTGGTCTATTGACAGAGGTCCATCCACAGATTCTTCATAAGAAGCAGCTGCAGGAAGAGTAGTTGTAGAAAGAGAAATTGAGCCACATAATTTTAACCATCAACAATGCCTGAATCTTACTTTTGGGAGACTTGTGTGCCATGATTTGTGTCCTTTGTCCACCTTGGCTAACTTGACCTTTATCATCAAGGAGACACTGAGCTGAGCCAGACAGGCAACTCGTCTTAGTGGTCAGTGGTAAAGCTACTAGTTCACCTTCCAGTGAGGTTTCTGCTATAGGTTTGACAGTTAAATCTTCTTGAGGAAAGGGTTTCTTTGCTTTCCTGAGGTATATAAGGAATAAGAAAGCTTAGCATCTTAATGCAGTTAGGTTAAATGGTGTTTTACCTTCTCTTTAGAAAGACAATCACTACTACTATGATGACAATGAAAGCTAGAATTCCCAAAAATCCAATAGTCGTTCCAATTGCAACTAGAACTACATGGTTACAACCACACAGAATTGATATATAGACAACAGTGTAATTACAGCTGTAGCGACAATAATATGTATATATATAAATATACAGAATCTGATATTTATAAATAAGTTTAAAACTCACTAGTAAACAACTGATTTCTGTCAGTTTTGGTATCAGTGACTAAAAATGTACATATACGTATGAATGCATAACAATTAGTAACAATCGATCAGTCCACTACTATTAACATATAAAGCTAATGTATATAATTTATATTACACATAAAAATATGGAAACACATACATACATTAGGTTTTATTATATATATAACATAACATACTAATGTATACATTCAGCATTTGCGCTAGTACTGTAGTGTCATGTAAGCCCAACAGTTTTTCCCAATTGATCAAGGTACAGTAATATATCCAAATTCCACTTTTAAGTAGTTATAATTTCAAGGTTACATACATACGTATGTACATAATATATATATAGGTTGCAGGAATATCAATGTATATATAATATTGATTGATCATACAATATATGTCAAAACCTCCCAATACTAGCGCATAAATGCATATGATATAATGCAATGTACATACAAGACACTTACTGCATTAAAGCCTAACAGCCTTACCTGTACATGTCTTATTCTCCAAACACTTTTTTATGACATTTGATGGCTCTGATACCAGATACTTACTAGTATCATTGTTAGCTGAGTTGACTGCCCTCACTCTGATGTAATATGTAGAGAATTCTAGATCTGTTATTGTCCAGTTGTAGTATGTTAAATTGTTTCTGGTACATATATGTTCAATTCCATTTGTTGTGGTAAAGTCACTGTTTGTAGTGTACTCAATCTTATAACGAGTGATCACTCCATTTGGGTTAATAGGAGGTAGCCAGTTCAACTCAACTATATACTCAGAGCCTCTTAAGCTTGTTAACAGTATTCTCAATAGATATGGAGGACTAGGAGCTGAGATACATATAGAAAAGTAGTTGTATAAAGCTAATATTTTCATCAGTATATAGTTGCTCATGCATACATTATATATAGACCTATATAGATCTATTATATGCATTAGTAAAACTTAGAATTTGCATTAAATTCACTGTCATCTTCTGTTTTAACTGTCTTCTCTATGGGTTGACTGACTCCACTACCATTTGTAGCCCACACTCTAGTCATGTATCTAGTTCCAGCTGTCAGCTTGTTCAGAGTAACACTTGTACTGTCAGATCCATTTAACCTCATGTAGGTTGGTGTGACTGGTACTGAGAAGTCCAGTCTTTCATAACTGATGTAATATCCAGAGCTTCCATTAACTCTAGTCCAGTTGAGAGCAATGGAATGTTGAGTGGTATTCAATACTGACAATATATTGTAGGAGAAATTGAGTGTACTGCTGTCTACAGTAATGCAGCAAGGATGAATTGTTTCAAGTAAAAATGTATTATATTTATATACATGCATGCATACATTAAATTCAGCAATATCTATTTTATATATTTTTGTTATTACAGTACCCTAGCTAGGTATATATACAAATATATAGTCTAAACCTCAGGGCTATAACAGACCCCATTGCCGTATGACATATATGGGCAACCAAGGATCGAAGTGGTTAAAAAGGTGAAGAAATTCGTAAAATTTACTTCAGGGATTAAAAAATCACTGATAACAAAGAAAACAGATACATAAGATTTACTCCACCTCCTTATATTGTTTATAAAGTATCAGAGAGTACTACCGTATATATATATCCTATTAATCAGCAATTCACACTGTGTACGTGCCCTATTTTCAGCTCGTTGCCATGGCAATATATAAATATATCTTCCTTTAGGAGTGATACACATTATTGTATATATATATATATATATATATATATATATGTACACAATTACAAAAAGATCATATATTTATATGAACAAAATATTATTCTTTCTGTACATTTGCAGAATATGTATGTATATAGACATCCCTATGTCATGCTAACTTGGATTGACAAACATTCCGAACCATGCTGTTCTATGATTTCCTTCACAGTATAATTCTCTATTTGGATGATTGCCAGATGTTTTTCTTGTTAACGCATTTTGTTTTGATTCGCTAACATATATTGATGTATAAGACTGATGCGAAGACGGCTTATTAGTTACTTCAGTTCCATTTCTATAATACCATGACACTTCATCTGCACTACTGTGACAGTAGACACGATATCCATATGATGTATTGTCTTTTACCAATATTGGAGTACCATCAGTGATAAAACTGTTCCTTGGAAAGTAGATTCCAGGTTTGGGCTTAATTTTGATATATATGGCAATTCCAACTACATTATGGATACAGTAAATATATATCAATCAAAAAGATGCATGCATAGAACCTCACTATTATGACCACCACTGGGACCAGGTCAAAGTTGTCCAACTACTGAGGTGGTTGAACAATGTTCTTTTTTATTTTATTGGATTATTGTCATCTATTACACTAAAAGTCACTAATTACTAATAAAAAGGAGTTAATTTATGGTAGTGCTTAAAGAACAAAACACTTTATAAAAATCATGTGACATCTAATTAATCAAGCCAATAACATCATCCTAAATGACCATATGAAGATTGTAATTTCAAGAAAAATTCAGTCAGTAATACATATGAAAAAAGTAACAAAAGTGATCATGATCATGTAATAGGGCTAACCATATACAGAAGTGACATACTGAAATTTAATATAAGTGATTAAACCATACACATCACTTCTGTGCTTGGGTGCACTTACCCCTACTTCAGCTATCATATGCACCCAAACACAGAAGTGATGTGTATGGTTAAGTCTCATAAATTTCAGTATGTAACCTCTGTATGGTTAGCCTTATAACATGATTGCCGCCTTGTTTAGTTATTTTGATCAGATATATGTTTGTCACTGTTACAACACTGGCCATCCTTAATTCTAGTTTATATATTTTAAACCAACCGGTGACATTGATCTTGTGAGTATCACTCCCCAGTATGACACCATTGCTCATACTAGACACTCTACACTGGTAGTCTCCATTATCCCATTCCTTTACTATATCCACTACTACTGTGTTGTTGTACTGCCTCCTTGAACCACTGTTAGATTCGTTTGTTTTGTCACAAGAATATCCATCAGCACATGTCCAATTGTAAATCAACTCAGTTCCAAAAGGTATTCCAGCCACTCTACACACCAAAACCACTGTTGTTCCTTGTTCCACGTCAGTAGTGTTTGGATAGGCATCAATCTTAACTATGACTACATAGTATAGAGACATGCACGTACACTCGGATATAAAAAGTATATATAATTAGGAGAACAGCAGTTTTAAGTTTCCCAGACAAGTTTATAAGCCTTGGAAAAAATAGAGGAACTTCTTACTGCTGTTGGAGGTTTTCATTGAACTGTTAAACGTCATACGAACACATTTTAGTTGTAAGAGACAGAATCTATAAGCAGTGTGAGTGTTTAAAGAATTTACCTTGCTCCTTGCTAAAGCAATGGACTTGCGAAAGGAAAGCTACGAGAAAGGAATTCTACAATAAGGTGCGGGTCTTGATAATATCAGCGCTATAATATAGCCTATATAAAATTACTTTGTAAAACCAGGGTAGCGAAAATTGAGCTGAAACGATATGTCATGTCTTCTTTAAACACTGAACAAGTCATAGGACACCCGAACGTAAGCCTTACAGTAAATAAAATAATAGCACGCGCAACATATATAGTCTCGGTCCCAGACCAACATCCGCCATTTTGGATGGGTCTGGGACCGAGACTATTAATACCGTATAGCGGGAAATTTTCGAGTGGACTTTAATTTCGCGTTTTTTGCGAGATAACCCGATCTCGCGAAAATTTCTTCCGCCATTTTTAAATATACTGGGAAGAAATTTTCGCGAGTTTCAGGTGTTCTAGCTATGTCTCTGGGACGTGACCAACGATAACTCCATCTTTCAGCACAGTTACTGCGAAGGCATCCTTAGCGTTACCTTATTCACTTTGGCACGGAAGTTGGTCGCCGATTGTGGCGGCCCAAACGTCTTTGTACGTATGATAACCTCTCACCATCGCTTCCACCTGAATTTGCTTCGGCAGATTCGATAAGCGGAATGTTACCACCGATCCCGGCCTCTGAGCGTCGTGGATGGTAGCGTTCGGTATGGTCCAACTTTTTTTGGAGTTTCGTTGGCCGTCGATTGGCAAAAGTTCACTTTAACGACATCCATATAATATATGTGGATAGATACTGCTTCAACAACAATCAAGTACTACACAGTGCATATCCATGTGTATAAGAAATCTTTCAAAGAGTTCTAATTTTTCAGAAATATATACAGTACCGCATTTTCACTCTACCTACTCAAGGTCGGCCATTTATAGTGTTACGCAATTAGGGTTAGTTAATGTATGGTGAGAGATAGGGCAAATTTGGCTATATATGAAAATTTGCAAAATTCATTGGATGCCTTTCACACATCTCTGTGAATACTGAGATAGAGTTTGAGATTCATATCTTTCCATTTGGAAGAGTTGCAGCACTTAATGTACATTAAATTACTGCTATACAAAGTTAATGTATGGTGAGAAATAGGGCAAATTTGAGTAGATATGAAAATTTGCAAAACTCTTTGGAAACCTTTCATGCACCTCTGTGAATACTGAGATAGAGTTTGAGATTTATATCTTTCCATTTGTTAGAGTTGTAGCACTTATAATGTACTTTAAATTACTGCTAGACAAAGTTAATGTATGGTGAGAAATAGAGCAAATTTGAGTAGATATGAAAATTTGCAAAACTCTTTGGAAACCGTTCATATATCTCTGTGAATATTGAGATAGAGTTTCAAATTCATATCTCTTTGTTTGGAAGAGTTACAGCGATAAATGTACTTAAATTACTCCCATACAAAGTTAATGTATGGTGAGAGATACAGCAAATTTGAGTAGATATAAAAATTGCAAAATTCATTAGAAGCCTTTCATACATCTCTGTGAATACTGACAAAGGGTTTAAGATTCAAATCTTTCCATTTGGCAGAGTTACAGTGTTAAATGTACTTTAAATTACTGATATACAAAGTTAATGTATGGTGAGAGATAGGGCAAATTTGAGTAGATATCAAATCAAAGGCAATGCAAAATATATTGCACCGTGTATACATGTTACATACATTGTCTAAGAAACTGGTGATGGGAAAGTAGTCTATGTGATGTATAATCAATTCAAAAACGACCCTCGTTGACAACAAGGTCGGCAGGGGTGTCTATTGCCTTTACTGGCTTGCGTAAGGAGGATCGTCAAGAACATCACATGCAATGCACGACATCTAAGTAATGCGTAGTGATTATGATTTCGTCATAGTCCCGTAGAATTGAGCAATACTTATAGCCAGCTACTAGGAGATGAGCAGTTTTCGACTTCTGCCAGCGCTTAGAAGAGGTTTACTGTCGAACAAAAACAGTTTAGGCATAAAAGGTAATCACAATAATATATTTAAATGGCAAAAAAGGAAACTTCGAAGATCTTAGTGATTCGATATGTAGACTATGTACGCTTGATATTGAAATTCTTTTTTTATTTTTTGTAGATTTAAAACATCTTACAACTAGGTGTAGTGTCTATTCTATACCGGTGGCTTCAGTTACACGTTTACAGGTGTGTTTGCATTAGACTTTAATCTGCAACATCGTTTTTAGTCTCTATATATTACAATGTTCTGTCATCCCTGACCATACAGTTGCACATGCCATTAGCTTAGGGGTCAAAACAAACTTTCCTCAAATCAGGCTCAAAGGGTAGAACCCAGTTGAGGGATGTTAAAATTAGGCAAGTTCTACCCCTGACCCCTGACCCCTGACTCCTCCCTATAAGTTCTGCCCATAATCTGCAACTTATTTATATCTAACCTCCGGATCAAGTTACTTTGAACATAGATATACACTATGTGCAACAATGAGTGGAAACCACCCACCTGCTTAAGTGTTAGAATGTAAGAGGTATTACAGTTTTGTATTTACAGTGGAACCTGCCTAGTTTGAAGCTGGTATGCCATTTAACTGACTATGTTGTATGCATGGAAGTCTAGTTTTTAGATCTTGAGAGTATATAAAAGTCTATAGTGGACTCAATCAATCAATCTGATTATCAAGTGCTTAGTAATACAGAGATGCAATTGTTCATCATATAAAGAGTGCAGTAGATTCCCTATTTCCCGTTAAACATTAAATTAATGTTAGTTACTACTTAAACTTTGCATGCCATCTCTTTATTGGTCTTCCCCACTACATTATTCCCATAACCTCTTCATGAGTCTTTCATTTCATCATCCACTTGCTCCAGCAGCTCTGTAAGCTTTTCTCCACATCAAATACCACGTCTTGCCTCAATGCTCTCCTTGCATCTTCCAGACCCTATATCTTCCGTGTTACTCCTTTCGCTATCTCATTTACAAGGTTCCAGTCAGCGCTGTCTATCATGATTCACATCTGTACAACATCATGGGTAGAAACTTAGCATTGTACACTCATCTTTGTCCATTTCTTCAGCTGGCTCCTATATACTTCTTCATTACTCCAACTGTATTTGCTGCTGCTCTAATCATACGTATATACTTCCATCCTACACCATGTACTGATGAGTCCAACTGATAAGGACGAAGCAGCTGTCTATGGCTCGACCATCTTTCTGAGTGGTTAGGGGGAGACTCAGGATCTCATTGAATAGAATATGATTCTACTCATTAGCTCATTGTGCTCCTCTAGAGATATGAGTGGGTGGGGTAATACCCAGAGTCAAATGGTGATGCTATCAATTAGATCATTAGAACATTTCCTAAAATTCCTCTGGTTGTTTTAACACTTAACTGGGTGGAGTATAGATATTCACAAATTTTTATAAACATTATTTTTTGTTTATTTATACGTAGTTAGGGATGATATTGAAGTTGTCTAGTGTTTGTGAAAAGATCTTAATCCAAGATGGAATATTCACACACCTAACTAGAGGGCTGTCTTGCAAAGATGCGTAAGGTTAAACAAACTATGAATCACCATTTTCAGTCATATTAAAGTGATTGACTGGGATAAGTAATGTGTTCTGTTACAGTGATATGTCTTAGGCTATACACATGTATGATACAATATGGAGCTCATCTTGAGTATGTGAAACTGCATACTGTAAAACAAAAAAAGTTAATATCAGTGTGCCGTTAATGTTAGTAAAATTTGCAATACGATATCATTTGCTAACATTTATGGTCGCTAAAATGTTTATTATTACGCATGCGCATTAGTATGGAGCAAGTATTTACAACATAACACTAAATTTATTGAACACTAATAAGTCATATACGGTAAAACGCTAAATATAATGGACGTTAATATTAAAGGGTTTTACAGTATACTGAATGAAGTACGTATTTGTAGAGTCCATAACTTTGATAAATCACAATCTTATATAGGAAAATATAGGTATATACTCTTAGACTGTGTCCCATACTTAGATTAAGATTGCATATACGTACCTTTTTATGTAGATGAGAATTAGCACAAGATAAGCATTTTATGTCATTTTTGGAAACTTTATTGTGAACATTACTTTATTTTGTACTATCACGAATAGTAATAGTATATGATGCTTACTCATTGTGAAAATGTTTCCAACATTAGGTTAACAATGTTATATATTTCCTTAGTATCTTGGTATTATATATTCTTTAAATTTTATGAATTTGCACTAAATGTATATATGTGTTAATGGAGCCAAAGGCTATACCTATATACCTACCTACCCTGCTGTAGTTACGTATATATATACATGTATATAGCCAAGTTTATATAATATTCACTTAAAAAGTTTTAACAGGTCATGCACATTGCTGCACTGATTCAGGTTGTGTGATAGCGAATTCTTACTTTTTATATAGTTTCAATTTTTCAGACACATGCAATAGAGAAATTGTTGCACGGAATCGTCTAATATCGTGCTGTTTAGCTATATAGACTGCATGCATGGTCAAACACCAATTTATATATATAGCTATTATACAATAATAATTATAAACACCAAAGTGCAAGTAATATATATTAGAAAAAGGATTTCTTCTAACTGCATTGAACTTATCTTTAAGATGTACCATCTTAATGCAAGTAATACATTACTAAAATGCATTTATTTTGTCTTGGATCAGTACTGCTAGATAATTATATGTATTCATGAATGTTTAAACCCAAGCAAGAATTGTTGTACATGTTCCTCTGCAATGATATCATGAGTAATTAAGTCAACTATGTCAGCCAAATAATTATTCACTATATGAACTACTACTTAGGGTTTTTTCTTTTTGTAGTTAAAAGGAATAGGTGTTTACAGAAAAGGATTCATTCAAGATGAAATATTTCAATATCTGTGTAGAATGTCAAACTGCCAAGACCTATGACAGTGATCTTATATTGACACACATACGTACATAGCATAGTATTTACCAACTACATCGAGTATATATATGCATTGCATGAGAGTGTAACTTCTGTATGTCTTGTACATACGTACGTACATATGTCTGCATGCTGCATGATGTGAGGATATCTTGTGCATTGCATTGCTTAGTGCATGGTGTTTCTATGATGGAGTTTGAAACACAGTTAAATGCAATGCACATATGTATACTGATTGGAATGTCAACTGTATATACGTATATACATGTGTATGTATATATGCACATGTGTAGACAGTGGCCAAGTAATGACAGTTGGTACACTGGCATTAAAGTTAAATTTTCTTTAATAACATTGTAAATCTGAAATACGCATATAAGTATCAATATACAGGTTTGTGTGGTTATTACAAATATATAGAGACACAAAGGTATATGTATAGTGACCAGCACACGTAATATTAGTTAGAGCAGCACACAACTATACTCTATGTACACTTAGGAGTGTACCTACCTATATTAAAGACTGCATGTATATACAAAGAGAGATTGTGCTGTTAGTGTCAGTCTGTCCTGCAGTACATTGGAAAGGATGTATTCAAAATATTTATCTAGTAGCTTGGTATATTGCATTTTCTTCATAAATGTCATCTTTTGGGAAAGAATTTTCCACAGGAGTTTTCAGAAAGATCTTGACTTTTTCCATATTAATAGGAGTTGCTTTTTCCAAAAAGTAGTACACGAGATCAGGAACATTGGCAAACTCTTTATCTTTAGCCTTGACCTACAGATTATTAGAACACAACTCTTCATAAAAAGTCTTTGGCAACTACATGTATGTACGTACATACAGTACATCAGCATACAAAACGTTTACTACATTAAGCCTACGTATATTACACTACGAACAAGAAAGTGCATCTGAACAAGCAACCAAGCTATCATCCCTTAACAACCCATTTGTGTTACATTAGTGAAGCTCCGTGCATGTGGAAATGGGCTGGGTCTTGATTATCAGCTTGTTCTGATCAAGAGAATCACCACTCATTAGTAAATGAAGACTAATTACTAGCTTGTTGCACTAGCTCCTGTGCATACAATATTTTAAATACTAGGGCATACGTACATCTTAGTTGCAATTAGCCTTAAGCTTGCTATAGCAGTACTTCTAGCCACTATAAAAGCGATAGCAGTACTTCTAGCCACTATAAAAGCGATAGCAGTACTTCTAGCCACTATAAAAGCGATAGCAGTACTTCTAGCCATTATAAAAGTCAATAATGTTAATTAAAGAGTTAAGAACTGTCCTATAGTACTTTGGTGGTACTAATCCTTACATTCATGTACTGTACATACGTAGGTCCTAGTGCAAATGTAACCATACTGTAGCTAAAGACTAGCACCACTATATGACTTGCCTTGCCAGTGGAGTCTATTAAGAGGAGATTTTGTGCTTGCTTGTTTGCCATTGCTGTTAACACAAACTGTCCCTTTTTAGTTGTACTTTCTCGTACAAAGAAATCACCATCTTTCTCCAGTAAGGCAGAAGCTTCAGTTCTCTCCATAGGCCCATGAAACCATGGCTGATGAATCAAAGGCCACTTCTGTTTAGGTCCTTTAGGAGCTAAAGAAAAGGGAAATTTAAAAGTAAATAACACACCTACTGTCACCTAGTGAATGTTGAAACACTTGTTAGTATGTATATTGGTAGATGTCTGTCCTTGACATGCCATTATTACACACGGATCTGAATGTATAAGTAATACATTCTTGACTATTTACATGTTAATTTCTTACGGGATCTAGCTCCAAGTCGTTTTCCATATATGGAATTGTCAAACTCTGGTTTTCTTCGTGGTTTTTTAAGCCTATCCTCAGGAGCTACTACTTCAGCACCCTTTGGATTATCATATAATGGATCATCCTCCTCTGGTATTTCTTCATAATCACCTGTTGTATCTGCAGAATATTTAGTTTTGCAAAACTACAAGTATTATATTCATATTCTATTCTATTGTAGCGTTTAATAAGACATGTACATATGATATGTCCTTTCATAAAATTAAATTTCATCATGTCTCTTAGTTGACACCTTATTTAACTTTTGGCACCAAAATAGTGTACATAAGACCCCTAGATTTAGCATAGAGAGCCAAGGATTCACAGAAGATCAAGATCAAGATAAAGATTAAGAAAAAGACAAAGACTCCCAGGATCACTGATGAAGGGCGGAATTCCAAAAACGGCTGTCTGACCCAGTGGAGAAGAAGATGAAAGAAAGAAAAAGAAGGAAGAAAAGACTCCTGTATCTTCATCCAAAGCTCTCTTCAGGTTTAGTTCCCCTATAGGCTCTTTTACAGAATAGGTATAGCATGTAGGAAAATGGTATCTTAGATTTTCCATATGAATCTCAGACATCAGTGCTTACTTCACATATACTTAATACAAGAAAAGCCACAGGCAGCTGTATTGCCCTCGTTTGGGATAATCAGTATTTACGTATGTGGTACCCTTTGGTGGCTAAGTTTGGATGACTGCCCCTTAACATTATTAATCCATTACAAGTGAAACACTTCAAAATAAGAGGAGGTGAGGGCTGCCGTCTAAGAAAGACTGATTGTAGTTTTGTGCTACTTTGATGGAGCTTCCATCTACTTCAAGCGAGCTTCGCAAAGTTCAAACTTCAAATGTAAAGATTATTACTATCTATAAGTACATACGTACTGTTAGTGCTACAGTACTTCAACTTGCTAGAAAGATAAGACTGTACCTGGAGGCTTAACATTTTCTGGGTTGTCATATATTCCTGTTTCAGTATATTGTATGTTCTTTGCACCAGCAAGCTTGGGGTCTTCATAAAGTTCATCACCTCCAGAGACATCTTCTCTTTCACCGTAGATAGCTTCCTCCATCTTGTCCTTTGGCTTTTGCTTTATAACTTCCCTTGGAGCTCTTTTCATGAGAGGATTGTCATAAATACCTTCTTTACTGTGATCCATTTCCTTTTGTCTGCCCCCTGCTGTATCATACACATCTTCATCCACGTCACCCACTCCACCATAGATATCCTCTTCCATTCCTGGAGCTTTACTCTTATTTTGAGGCTTCTTCCTTCCCTCAACGTTATCATAGACATCACTGCCTCCTAATGATAAATTTATGTATTGTCAGCCAGAGATTGTATATACAATGAAATAGTAGAATATCTCCACATTCAAATTATAGAAATGCATATACACACAGCCTTCAGTATATGCACCTTTTCTTTAATGGTTAAGGCTTTCTGCTCAGCCGCCATAACGAAATTTCATATTAAATGACTTTAACACTTTGTGCACACCACATTTCATTCACATTAATCCAATTTTTCGTGTTATCAAAGTTTGTGTTAAAAGGATACATGCTAATGTATGGCGAAGAATAGCGCAAATACGTATATGGACCAACTAGAACACTTTCATGCTAAGCGATTTTTCATCTTAAGCGATTTTGTGTTAACGAGATTCTACTCAACTCTCCTGTGGCTATTGGTGGCCAAACAACCAATTAAGTTATAACCAATTAAATAATAAAAATTATCTTTTTATGTGTTACAATACTGTAACATACGTACGTACCTATTCCTTCGGGGTTGTCATATATTCCATCTTCACTGTACTTTATTTCCTTTTGTCTGCCCCCTGCTGTGTCATACACACCTTCATCCACGTCGCCTACCCCTCCATAGATATCCTCTTCCATTCCTGGAGCCTTTTTCTTTTGAGGTCTCTGCTTCCCTGAAACATTGTCATAGACATCACTACCACCTACATACGTACAAGCATAGTACGTACATAACATATACACATACGTATGTATGTACGTAGGTATAAAAATTAACTTACTTTACTACTAACAAAATTAAGCAAAGTTTAGATATTGCATGGGAACACAATCACTTTGTACATTTCTGTGAGTTCGTATTAAATCATTATTCTATGTACGTACACAGTTTGCTTAAATAAAAGTGTACAGAAGTGATTCGAAATATTAAGGAATATCCCTCTAATAGATTAGATTAAGGTATTTTATACAAAGTTTTCAATACGTACGTACAAGTTGGGTGTGATAAGACAATAGGTAAAAGAGCTCAAAAATTGAGATTGAAGCTTCTTTTTAAACAAACAAACAAACAAACATGGTACGTATATTGTCCTACTAGTTATGCCTAAATAGCTTTCAGTTACATAACTCTAATATAGACGTATCAATACATGTACTAGTTATGCCTATTTAGCTTTCAGTTACATAACTCTAATATAGACGTATCAATACATGTACTAGTTATGCCTATTTAGCTTTCAGTTACATAACTCTAATATAGACGTATCAATACATATATATAATATAATAATATAGACGTATCAATACATGTACTAGTTATACCACACTCAAGTGTGGTATAACTAATATATATCACATATGACTTGAATCAATTGTAAGGTGATGATAAGTAAATATGAGTACTAGTGATATAACATTTATCACTAGTTCAAGTGTGAAATATATATCACTAGTTCAAGTGTGAAATATAAGGTTTATAACACCCCAGATATCACCCGGTTGCCCTGGTAACGTGATATATTCACAAATATTTTCACATACATACGTAAATGCTTAATACAATACTACAAACATACTAGGTTACAAACCTGCTCCTCCTGTGTTGTCATAGATCCCATCTTCACTGTACTTCACTCCTTTTCTTCCTCCAGCCTTGTCATACAGTGCTTCATCGTTGTCTCCAACATCTCCATAGATATCCTCCTCCATTCCGGGCTTCTTTCCCTTAGCCTTCCTCTTAGCGGCCACATTGTCGTAGACATCACTGTCTCCTAATTGGATAAATAGAACAATCAGCATGTCACAACTGGTTCATGCTATTTTGACATACGAACATAATGAGATCTGACATATGCTATCATTCACAAGGTTTTCCAGTGTGGTTGTGATTATGTCTTCCACTTTGATTAGTTGCCAAGTTAAGTTGATCTAATGTAACTTTGGGCTAACAGAAGTATTAGAAATCCAAGACTATAATAGAATAAGGATTCCTTCTAACTGTGTGGAACTTATCTTTGGGATGGTAAGTCAAAGGATGCAACATCCCAAGGATAAATCTAAGACTGTTGTTTTCATAATCTGCAGTACATACGTACATGCATAAGTCTAGTAAAAGACTGACACTCATATTAACCTCTTCCCTTGAGGTACGTACGTACGTACGTAAATGTAATGTATATCTATAGGTATATACTAGGTTACAAACCTGCTCCTCCTGTGTTGTCATAGATTCCATCTTCACTGTACTTCACTCCTTTTCTTCCTCCAGCCTTGTCATACAGTGCTTCATCGTTGTCTCCAACATCTCCATAGATATCCTCTTCTACTCCAGGCTTCTTTCCCTTAGCCTTCCTCTTAGTGGCCACATTGTCATAGACATCACTGTCTCCTAATTGGATAAATAGAACAATCAGCATGTCACAACTGGCTCATGCTATTTTTGACATATGTACATAATGAGATTTGATATATGTACACTATCATCATTTACAAACTTAGGGCTTACAGAAGTATTCGAAATCTAAGACTGTTGTTTTCACCGATTTAGGATTCAGTGGTACCATTACGTACATACATATGTATGTGTGTGGCTAGGTTGCTGCATTATAATGATATGGAAACTCCACTAGCCTAAAAAATATCACTGGACGATGTCGAAGTCACTTAATTCAAATGTTTCGGCCCAATCCTGGGCCCTCATCAGTGAAAGATAATGTTACAAAAACGGCAGATGTTTATATACACATGAATGTCGGAAATCGGTGACAGGGGGTGAGGAGAGAAAGTGAATGATAATAATAGTAATAATAAAATAGGTGACAGGGGGTGAGGAGAGGAAGTGAATGATAATAATAAAATAGCAATGACTGTTAAAACATGCACATAATGATGTAGTCAAACTGCCGCTGGTCTCCGATTGTGGATTAAGGGGTTGTACTCAGCTGGCAAGAGGCCCCCGTCCCGGTTCATTGTCTGGTGCTCCGAACGGATGTGCCAGGCCTCCAGTACACATCTTTGGCGGTAGTGCGGATGGGAGTCAACCACTTCTGCTTCTTCCCAATTAATCTCATGCATGCATACGATCAACTGCATGCTCTGCTATCGCTGACTGGGCCATGTTCCCTGATGTCAATGCCCTCTTGTGCTCCTTCAAGCGGTGTTCCATAGTCCTGCCCATTTGGCCAATGTACACTCTGGGACACGAACCACACGGGATGCGGTAAACCATGCCAGCTCGTTGCTGTAGGGGCGTGTGGTCCTTCAACCTCACCAACGTCTGTCAAAGTGTGCAGTGAGGCCGGAAGAAAGTGCGAACCCCCGAGTGGGACCAGTATCCTTCGGATGGTCTCAGATAAGTGACGGATGTACGGTAGGGGAACAGTGGCTGCGGGTGGACCCTGCTCAGGCAGTTGTGGGTGTGGCTGTGGATGCCAGTTCTTCACCACTAGCCTTCTGGGGTAACCGTTATTTTGGAGCGCTTTCGTAACAAGTTCCTTCTCTTTCTCCGAGTCTGTAAAGTCTGTGCAGATCTTCTCAACACGGTCACCGATTTCTGACATTCATGTGTATATAAGCATCTGCCGTTTTTGTAACATTATCTTTCACTGATGAGGGCCCAGGATTGAGCCAAATCATTTGAATTAAGTGACTTTGACATCGTCCAGTGATATTTTTTTAGGCTAGTGGAGTTTCCATATCATATAAACTATATACTGTTTGCTTCTCTTATAGATGCTTACAAATATATGTAAGTACGTAAGTATGTCAGTACAAACCTGCTCCTCCTGTGTTGTCATAGATCCCATCTTCACTGTACTTCACTCCTTTTCTTCCTCCAGCCTTGTCATACAGTGCTTCATCGTTGTCTCCAACATCTCCATAGATATCCTCTTCTACTCCAGGCTTCTTTCCCTTAGCCTTCCTCTTAGCGGCCACATTGTCATAGACGTCACTGTCTCCTAATTGGATAAATAGAACAATCAGCATGTCACAACTGGCTCATGCTATTTTTGATATACGTACATAATGAGATTTGATATATGTACATACACTATTATCATTTACAAACTTAGGGCTTACAGAAGTATTAGAAATCTAAGACTGTTGTTTTCACCGATTTAGAATTCAGTGGTACCATTACGTACATACATATGTATGTATTTGTTGGGTAACCAGTTTACTTATTATATACGTACATACTTATACTGTATATCAGGAATTGAATGCGTGTGTCAATAGAATGCAAATTGCGAGTTTTGACTGTATACTATTGATTTGGTACCTCAGTAATTTCGTATACACGTCCTGTACACCTAAGCTCTATCTCGCATTCTTTTAACCACAATGTTTACTTATACCCGTAATTTGCAATCTTTTACTCTCGCATTCAATTCCTGATATACGGTATACAACTTACTGTAGTAGCAGATAGAAGATTATAATCTTCATAAATCCATGCAATTCAAATGTACATAAGAATGGACCCCCCTCTATGCAGCCCTGCTAATGTATGCATATCAGTACAAACCTGCTCCTCCTGTGTTGTCATAGATCCCATCTTCACTGTACTTCACTCCTTTTCTTCCTCCAGCCTTGTCATACAGTGCTTCATCGTTGTCTCCAACATCTCCATAGATATCCTCTTCTACTCCAGGCTTCTTACCCTTGGCCTTCCTCTTAGCGGCCACATTGTCATAGACATCACTGTCCCCTAATTGGATCAGATAAATACGTGATTATACGTATAAGCCTCGTACATAATCATATGCAATAAAACTGAAAGTTGATGTCTTTTAATTTTACGTACTTTCAAGGCCGTTATCATAAATCCCATCTTCACTGTAGTCCATTCCTTTCCGACCTCCCTTTGTTTTCTCATACAGACTACTATCTGTTCGCCTTGAAGCCGATTCATAAATATCATCGTCAAACAAACCTACAAATGTAATGTATAGGAGAAGTCAGTGACAATACTAACCTACGTATGTATGTAATTACGAATGTCTAATACGTACGCATGTAGGTACGTATATGCAGACAGCAGATATCCTAATGATATGACTGAATACAGACTACTAGTTCATAGAGCTCTTAAACATATCTTACATATATATACGTATCTATGTATCTATGTATCTATGTATATAAGTACGTATATTGTGATTGCTTTTAGACTGCTGTAATTTATATAAAGTACCTAGTCAATCATACAAGTAATGATGTACACAAATGAACATTATCCACGCAGGTATGGTGTACCTTCCTTCTTGCTTGTTCTGAAGGTCTCATAGTCATGATTGCTAACAGCAACTGATTCACAATAATCAGCTGCTGAATCAGGAGGAGTGTCATACAAGGCTTCATCTAAAAAGATAGGTAATAAACATACATACAAACTCTAACCCTAAAGTTCTTATCTATGTACGTGTATACGTACCTTTCCTCTTGCTCTCAGGATTATCGTATATTTGATCCTTACTGTAATGCATTCCTCTAATAGCTCTTCCAGTGTTGTCATACAGTGTCTCATCCTCAGGAACACTGCCGTACACGTCTTCCTCTTCTCCAGGCTTCTTAACCTTTGGTTTTCTCTTCTCTGCAACATTATCATACAATCCATCGTCTCCTATACATGTACGTACATATGTTGGTAGTATATACGTAGGTAAGTGCTAAAATTCAATTAGAAGATACATACGTACGTATATTGGCATGGTTATACATAAATAGAAGAAAAATATGTAGCTACATACGTACATAGCATTGTCCAGTGACAGAACAGAATTTTAAATATTATTTTTTTCTTTTCAAATTTGGTTTCTTTGTGCAGCGCAATATGGGGCAGTATCACTAGTGTAGAGCATGCACCCAATGCACTCCAAAATTATTGTCATTGTAATATTGAAAAAATATAATAATAATCATAAATAGTAAACACAAAAAGGAACTGAGATGAACATATGAACTCACCCCTGCCTCCAGTGTTATCATACAGACCGTCATCACTGAAATTCATGCCTTTTCCTCCAGCTCCATTATCATAAATGCCTTCCTTGTTACCTTCAATCGCACCATATATATCTCCATCCACTCCAGGTTTCTTAGTCTTTGGTATTTGTCTACCAGTCACATTGTCATACACATCAGCACCTACGTAAAAGGACCAAAGTTTAAAGCTCCATTAAACAGACTAAAGCTTCTACATGATTAAACTAGTGCAATAAATGTATGTATCCTTACGTTGATCACCAGTGTTGTCATAGAGGCCAGTATCACTGTACTGCATCCCTTTTTTCCCCTGAATGTTGTCATATTCGTTTGCTGCGTCACCTTTAGATGCTTCATACTCGGCAGTGTCCTGGTTACCCCTTCTCTTAGGATCTCTGCTTGGCAACACAGGAGCAGTCTCATAGTCTAATGCAGCAACAACATCTTCATTACATTATGTACATTGACCAAAGTACGTATATATATATATGTACATAAATACATATGTACAAACATATACTGTATGTATATCATAGAGTACGTATACATATATGTAAGTAGATGTTCTGTAAGTGTGATATACAGTACTTTGCAATACAATACGTAGACACAATTTCAGGCTGGTTTGGTAGGAAAGACACTGACATACCATTTTCTAAAACTTGACCAGGCCTTGAACGCTACAGGACAAAATATAAATTGACATACGTACACGAGTTATGTACAAAGTAATAAGGGTAGTTGTTACATTCATCTGAAGAAGACCTACGAGTCGAAACGTCCTAATAATTTGATTAACTAAAGATATTGCTATGAATCCTTCCATAGTGAAATAGTCAGATTACCAAACTTACAAACTCTTCATAACCTGTTGGATCATTAACTGATACAGTAGAAACCCCTCCCCTGTAATAGAACAAAAATATATACGTGTTTTTACAAGGCTAATTCTTTAGGTTACAAAACACAAAGCTAGTACTGGGCAAAAATAGCTTAATACAATCTAACTTTGGAAAGTACCATCTTAAAAGGTTCATCACACATGAAGATTTATATATGTACATACGTACTACACTCAATCCTCCCTTATCCAGACATCTTGGGACCAGGCACTGCCCATAACTCAGAACACTCATCACACGTGCTATACATGTACCTCATTCTATGACCCAGCATCAGGATAAAGCTTTGTGACGAACAAGCACGCTCTTTTACCAGGTCAAATTGGCATGGCGAACAATGCAACACTTCTTAGCGAATGTGGGTGACTTGCTGGCATAAGTGGAGTCATATATCTTCTTGCGATTTGTTAGCTTACAGACTCAGCAAATGTGCTTTCATGCGGTCCGGTAGAGGGATGTGCCCGTATCTGGGATGCCCATATAAGGGAAGTGCCGTATCTGGGATGCCCATATAAGGGAAGTGCCGTATCTGGGATGCCCGTATAAGGGACGTGCCGTATCTGGGATGCCCGTATAAGGGACGTGCCCGTATCTGGGATGCCCATATAAGGGACGTGCCCGTATCTGGGATGCCCGTATAAGGGATGTACCTGTATCTGGGACGCCCGTATAAGGGACGTGCCCGTATAAGTGACGTTTGAGTGTATTAATTATAATACTTTTGTCCAGAAAGCAATCTGTATCTCATACTAGTAATGCCCTCATCCGCAGAAGACTACATTCATGCACATACGTACTTATAGGTCCCCTTGATGGCAATCTGTAACAGTGTTCAAACCTCCACTCACCCTCCAGCCTGCGACAGTGGCAGAGCCTTCCTGCCCTTGAACCTCCTGAAGCACAAATCAAAAGCCTGGCCCATGGTAAGCAATACTAGGTGGGATTTACGTGGGCACTCAAATACATGACATCCTAAAGGTGTGATAGAGGTACATGTTCAAAGCGACATCATTCATACACCTACGTATGTAGGTATGTATTATACATACGTATATGGTTTGCAAGAGAAATGGGACTTGTTATGTTGTAGGAAATAAAGCTTGTTAATTAGTGACATTATTATGGGATATGAAGCCAAGATGTCCATATATACAAGTGGGGATTTGTGTTAAACTTTTGGTACATTAACTTTTGATAAACTTTACAACATACGTACTAGAGTGACCGCTTTTTAGAGGTCTGTTAAATAGGTCAAGAGTATTTTATCTAACAGTATGGTGGATATAATTGATTAAAACTTCAAAGTATATAATAATGTCTTACAATTCTCGTCATACACATTATAAAATGATTAAACTATAAAAATTTAGTAGATATACTTACCTCGACCAGTCCTTGATTCCTTTCCAACATAGGCCACAAAATCAAGCGTAGGCTACACAAAACAGGACTAAAGGTAACAATCTTATCTACTGTGTCTAACATAATATCAAACTGTACAACCCTCAGGGTACAATGACTGTTTAACAGAGTCTGAGAGGAAACAAAGTTGAAGCTGTGCTGTAATAATTACAGCTTGGTAGCAGACAATTGGCAGCTAAAGCTTCCTTCTTTCATGTACATACGTACGTACGTACTATCCTTTATACTACCTAACGGTGAGCAGTTTTTAGACATGTACGTAGTTACGTACTTCGATTATTAACACAAATAGTTCATGTTGCAAAGAATACCAAGGATGTAAGATAGAGCACTACTCCAAGTTATATACATAATATGGTGATTAATATGTAACATACCCCTTCTCCTCCAGTGGCAAAAGACACTGTATTTAAAGGGTGGTTGAAGAGATCCTGGATTAAAAGACAATGGTGTGATCAGGGTAAGTAAACATATGGAGGACAAAGTACATGTATGTATATAATGCATAAAGTAGATAGCTTCACATGTACAGTTTAAAACACCCAAACATATACTGTTGCAAGACACTTTTATACAATAATACTCATACAGAATGCATATAAATAACCACAATACACAGGACAACAAAATATGAATTGCCCAAGAGACTGCAACACATCACAAAGGTGCACCAATCAACTAGCACCTCCCACCCAATGGGATGTCCTGGCAGTGTGAAGGAGAGAACTGTCACCTAAACAAATCTGGTATGCTAAGCTTCATTCACCCACCAATGACAGGTACTCATAAGGATACAGCTGCTACCATACAACTGACATTCCAACGGTAGGCAAAGGAAAGGCATGTGAGAACCAGCATGCCTTGGCTACCATTGTGCGGATGCTAAGATTGGGATCATTGGGTCATTTAGGACTGCATATTTAACTGTGATATGCCCATATACATAGTCATGAATATACTTATCTTCATATTAGGTGAAAACAAGTCACTTGGTTGTGTATGCAACGTGTTAGAATTTGTACTGAGAACTTACTCTACCATTTGTAGCATTCTTTATGATAAAGTCGTCCACACTCAGTGAAAGTTTACAGTTACACCTCCACTGTGAGTTGGGAGCACCTAGCGTTTTCCCTATCTTCTTCGGGACCTGGACCAGTAGTATATTGAGAATCACATTTTAACACTTGCATATATGTATGGTGTATTCATGCATGATGTTTTGAAGTAATCCATGATAATTAACACCTACTCTATCAAATACGCATCTGATGTATTGTGTTAAAATACAAGGAAAAGAGCTTTGTAGTACGGTATCAATACGCGGTACTGTTAATCACATTTACAGTCGTCACATCTCAGGTAGTTCTAATTAACCGTTACCTTTCTCTTCTTGTTCACTTGAAGGATCTGTGCATGGTCTCCCAGGCGAATGATGGCTTCCCTGGATACAAACAAACAATCAGCCGTAGAACAACGGAGGGAGGAACAAAAAGCAAAGACTTACTTTATTAGCTGCTGTTTCAGATCTCCCTTCCAATCGTTAATGGACTCTAACACGGGCACAACTCCAATATACTATATAATACAGATTACATTACGGGTTCAACATAGAGGGATCTCACTGACGTATACATGTACAAGGGGCTCTCGCGTAACAGTGAGTAAGTCCTATTAGATGTACGCACTCACCGACACTGAATAAATGATACTGTTTCCATCTTTAAGGTCGTCGTCTGAATGTAGCCATCCAGTTGACGGCTTCTGGATGACGCCTTCTTCGTTGTACCCGATTGTTGCCATTTGCTGGTGCCCAAAAAGGCCAAGTTGTGCTAACTAAATTGATACGTGGGCAGCAACTCTGACGTAATCATCACTAACCATAGGTGGGCGTCACGTCAGTAAATATATAAACGATTATACATCCATTCTTGCGTTACATAAACATGTATACTATATATGTCCATTAAATACAAATTATTTAAATTACGTACACAGTACATGCATATAAACAAATGAAAAGGTTAATTATTGGTCATTCCACCAATTACTATCTAGGGGAGGGTTTCAAACTCATGGCTCTAAGCTTTGTGACGAGCCAGTAGAGACTATTCTGTACTGGGGATTGGCTATATTCCACTTCAGCAGCTGATTGCTGATAGCCTCCAAGTACTAGCTGCATACTGTTTTCTGTGTCAACAGGGGGATCCTACAAAAATTAGAAAAATATATGATCTATGCACACATTCCATAAAACTGAAGCAAATAGGCATATCTCTATAATTACATACTCTGTTAATATCGTATACATACGTTAACTCTGTTAATATCGTATACATATGTAACTCTGTTAATATCGTATACATATGTAACTCTGTTAATATTGTATACATATGTAACTCTGTCAATATTGTATACATATGTAACTCTGTTAATATCGTATACATATGTAACTCTGTTAATATCGTATACATATGTAACTCTGTCAATATCGTATACATATGTAACTCTGTTAATATCGTATACATATGTAACTCTGTTAACATCGTATACATATGTGTATGTATGCATACATACTTTTCTGTCAACTTGGCTCTCTTTAAGCTGAAGTACTTCATACAGTTTCAGTGGACTACATTTTAACAGGGAAAAGACAAAGGATGGCTTGTGAGCCCTTGGCATGTCCACATCTACTTTCACCTAATTAAAACAACCAAAAGAATAATTTGGTAACATGTGACTTTTGTATTAGATGCAGTAGGCGTTCTTACCAAAAGGTGGTCCAGCAAGTAAATCTGATAACGTCCACCTTTATACGTTACAATTACATGGTCCTTGTGGCACTCAAGGTCACCTGCAGCGGTCAGTGAGGAAGGGAATTACCCTAAACACACACATGAAGTAGTATACTTGTACCAGTACGAAACTGCACACACCAGGTAAGGTGACAATATAGATGTCATCGTACAGTGTATGAATAGTATACACATTGAGATACCTAATCAGGTGGAACATACTATCTGTAACATATTTGGAGGAAATACACTTAGTAATACAGGAAGCTAACAGACAAACAGTCGTCAAGCCTAACCCTCAATCAAGAAACACAAATGGGTACCTTCTCCAAAGGCTATGCTAACATCTTGTTGACCTGGTTGCGGTTGGGCAACTTTACCATCCTTATCTCTTAGATACAGCATACCTTGCAACCCATATCTGAAATCAATAGATGCAGTCAGACAATACCAAATATAGATGTACACACAAACACTTAACACAAATCTTATGTATCTATAGACAAGAAGACTATATGCAAATGATCCCAGGGCTGCATAGAGGGGGGACATTCACCCCCCCAGGATTGATTTCCCCTGAGATTTTGGGAAAATTGTTTGACACCCTCATACCATTGCTTCCCCTAAATTTTGAAAATTTTCATTTACCCCGCCTCCCCTTCCCTGGCCTGGCCCCAAGTTCTGCATGCAGCCCTGGATACATACACTTAACAGTTTAGAGAGTACATCAGAAAGATGAAATGATACTATACACGAATAACTACTTACTTTGGTGTGAAAACAGTGAGTCCATTATCTCTGATCTCTGTGACAAGGACATCCATAGTGGTCTTCATCTCATGCTCAAGGTTCATAAAGTACATGGCCTGAAACAGCTCACTGGAATCAGTCTGAGCAAACTTGGAAGCTAAATTCTTCTCATTGATATGACGGCAGGCTTGTTCCACTGTGTCAGGTCCAAAGGTAAAACTCTCATAAGTGTCTCCTACTGCAGACAGCAACATACGATGGACCTGAACAAATTATAATTAAAAGAAATTCATAGATGGACAGCAAAGATGTTCAGTTTTATAGAGTACATAAAGCCTGTAATCAGACAGTGATCACAGGTACAGTCATGTGAGAGATTCTATCTGAAAGATATGACATTCACACTACTTCAATCCAGTCCCAATTGTGGTCTAAAATGTTCATATATGTACTGTGTTTCCCTAATAAAGTACCTTTTCCTCAGAGCTACTGTACTACTAAATCCCACAAACACATATGTACAGTCTGCAGTGGAGCTCAATTCTACAACTGCAGGTTTTGGTTCAGCTTCAAATGACACCAAAATATATTTTACCAGGGCTAACATACAGGTGCGAGGAGCTACTGTAAAACCCTTAATATTAACGTCCATTATATTTAGTGTTTCACCATATATGACTTATTAGTATCCATTAAATTTAGCATTTTGTTGTAAATATGTACTTGTTCCATACTACTGCACACGCATAATAAGAAACATTTTAGTGACCATTAATGTTAACGAATGATATCGCATTGCTAATTTCACTAACCATTAGCAGCGCGCTAATATTAATGGTTTTACAGTAATAATAACCATGCAACACAAACCATGAGATCTGCATATCTTCTGATCGGAGAAGTGAAATGTGTGTAGAAATCCAGAGCCAATCCATAATGGTAAAACTCCTGTTCAGTGGAAAGAGACCCAGTACTGAAGTACAAGGCATTCTTCATTGCATAAACTGATAGCCTTCTCAAAACTTTCAAAAGATCTGTATCTCTACAGTCTTTTTCATAATTTTCTAATGACTGGGACAAGGTTTTGTTTGAGCTGAAAGTACATATAAAATTGTATACATACATCAAATAACGGAGGAGAACATGTATCCTCTAATAACAGGACTACCTTGTATCAATTCTGAGGCCTTTTGCACTAGCACAACTTAAAAGCTGTTCAAATCGATCACTTGTGGGCAAGGGATGACACCTCAGCTATAAATAAAAGGAAAAAACAAGTATTTCGAGTTTAAAAACTCGTGGGGCTGCCCCCCCCCCCCCCCCCCCCCGAATTAACTCGAACTACTTGGCCGCATCGTTGGGATTTAATAAATATATTCGTAATACTAACGATTGAGGATGCTTAAGTGTCCTGAACTTTATAAAAAACAATGGAAAAGCTTCGTTAACTAAAGCTTCCTGAATGCTGCCATTTGCAAAAACGATGTATTGACATATAAATTAAGTGTTACAATAGTTTCGTATGAACTCGTATTATACATATATCGACGTATAAAATAAGTGTTATAATAGTTGCGTATGAACCCGTATTATATATATATATATATATCTTTCCGTAACATGAAGCCGTACAACGTAATCGGCAAATGAAAACTAAAAAGTATATCAAAAATTAAGAATACCCAGAGTTTTTGCCATTGCCTTCAAACGGGCTGCAACATGCCACATGTACGTATGCACACATCCTTTTGGAGTCAACACACTCAGTGATGAGTTGTAATATAAACAGGACTTACATACTCCTCTAATGCATACAACATGCACTACAGTCGCATTACTATCTTAAAATAATTTTGGACTTTTACTTTCTTGCAGAAACAGGATTATAAAAAAATAGAAAAGCTAAGAGCTACACTTCCACCAACTATACCAATCATCATTTCCACACCTTCACTTTAACAGTTATTCCAAGTTAAAAGTAAAATGTCTTTCTCTTGAAATACTATTCACTGCAAAACGTTTGTTAACAACAACACTGGCGCTTGATCATTATGTTACACTTCAACCATCTAGACCAATTCAGCCAAGTGGATCAAAATACTAAATATATTTGTATGCATTTGAGAGAGCAGATGAAATGATAGCATCACACACAGGTCAGGTCATGACAGGATGTATATACCCTTCACCTCCTGGTGGTGTGCCCCGGAATCAACTTCTCATGGTTAAGGTAACCAAAATCATTCTCAAGAAGAATTATTCTTAATTCATAAGAAAACAGATAAAACAAGAGATTGAGTGTCACAACCATCATGGCAGGGACATTTGCACCCAGACACAAATTACATACCCTAAAGGCCTACAGAAATAGGTGACCAAACACTGTCTTGTTTCATTACTTTTTCTAGATGTACCAATCGCTGTTGTAGACACTGCCATGCCTACTTCTAACTTAATGTTTTTAATTCTTTTATACATATAACATATATCTCATCATTTCCACACCTTCACTTTAACAGTTACTCAAGTTAAAAGTAAAATGTCTTTCTGCCAAATACTATTAACTGCAAAATGTTTGTTAACAACGCTGGAGCGCTGGATCAAAGCTGTCACAAGGCAAAAGACTAAATAGAGGCGAACTTTTCATAAAAAACGCCTCTGCACGTACCAGACAAGATGTATCAAGATGGACAAATGTCCGTATATTCATCTACCAAAAGAACTATTCAAGGAAAAACCTTTTAAAATTTGTAGAGATTACCCTGATTGTACTGCAGATAATTGTAGATACATCCATCATGATGTATCATATCCTCAGATTAATAAAGAATAAATGGAGAGCCAAGCAGCAAGAACAACACCTACTCTAAATCTTAACTAAATATGTCACACGATGTCCCTGTTTTTATACAAGACAATTGATGGTATGACTACCAAAGAAGTTATTTATTTATACAGATGATACAGGTTGGAATGAACCAAGAGATATGCCTCCCAAAGGCAAGGACTTTCAAGTTTCGAAATTGAAGCATATTGGTTGGTTTTAACAAGACTTTCCTAATTATCTGGATTGTAATCCGTATTTATGTGATTAATCTGGAGGATACTACATATTATTAATATGTCGATTTTTTACTTTTGCTGGCACTGGAACAAAGCAGTCGCCAAGGCAAGATTAAACGGTGGCAAATTTTGCCGAGAACCTGTTGAGAAAAATTCAATTTGAAGGAGCTTTTCTAGTCTGCCTATCTTCTCAAGTTGAAAATTGCTATACAATATCTTTTGTGTAAGGGCCATTATGATGTAACATGTCCTCAGAATAACGAAGAATAAGGTAGAGCCAATGTCATGCTGAATCTCTGCAATTGATTGATTATACACCTCCCCTCCCCCCCTGCAAACATCCATACCTTCACTATTAACAGTTAAACATTAAAGGTAGTAGAAGATATCTTTCTCGGGGACTACTAGTAAAACCTTCGTTAACAACACTGGATCAAGGGCAAAAGAATGAAGAAACGTGATATAAAAGACTCTGCATCTATCCAACTAAATGTTATAGGATGGACAATGTCCATATCTTCATCTACAGGAAGATAATCCTAGCTGTCAAGAAGAATGTCAATACATCCAATATGACGTATCACGTCCTCATCATGTAAATTATTTTTGTTTTTGTCTTTGCTTACATCATGTACAGCCGACAATCTGTCAGCAGGTTTGACCATGACGCCAGCTCTGAGGCTCATCACTGTTGGCCATTGGTCCCAGAATGGGAAGATTAGTGCACAGCACATAAGGGGAGAGAGGGGTATCCAATGTCTTGGACCATGCAACTCAAGAAGAGTTGGCTGTTCAAGATTCTGGACATCTTTTCTTTTGCAGGCAACACAGCTGTCAACATGACAGGGGATACAAGAAATGGTAAGAATTGTTGTTGAAACATAATGACCTTTTATGGCTTATACTATTATATTCAATTTCCTAGCTATTAACACTTACTTTCAATTGAGTGTTATATGAATATGTATCTCATCATTTCCACACCTTCTTTAACAATTACTCAAAGTTAAAAGTAAAATGTCTTTCTGCCAAATACTATTAACTGCAAAATGTTTGTTAACAACGCTGGAGCGCTGATCAAAGCCGTCAAAAGGCAAAAGACTAAACAGAGGCGTACTTTTCATAAAAAACGCCTCTGCATGTATCAGACAAGATGTTTCAAAATGGACAAATGTCCATATATTCAGAACTATTACAAGGAAATATCTTTTCCTGAAGGCCACATCCACTGTTTAGATGCAGATACCTAACAGTCTGAGGGTACTCAGTAAAGATGAACCAGATTAGGATGGAGGTTAGGGTCAACGGTAGCTACACCTATTCACAGTCTCTTGCCATTTTTAGAAGGTACATATCAGAGGAAGATGAACCGCCAGATGGTGTGCTCTACAAAGATGAAGTTACCTGGAAAAGTTATCTAGGAAATGTATCCAGTTGCTTTAAGGACATAGAGAAAGGGAAGCTGTTCAAAGGTACGTAGGAATGAGAGCAAGTTAACGGCAATTAAGCTCTGTAACGACTACCCCAATTGCACTAGTGAAGAATGTCAATGTCAATACATCCACTATGATGTGGAAGAGGTCCCATTGAGCCAAGCAGCTAGAACAACACCTACGTCTTACCTAAATCTATTCTAATCTATAAAGGGGTAATTATGCTACCTATGTATACAACTAGAATTTAACTGCATTGGATTTTGGCTTGGCTGCGGATATTAATGCAATCCTTAGTCAAAAGCTAGCCACACTCTATTATTTATGATACATTCTTGTCTGTAGTGGTTCAACTAATATAATCCTATATCCTAGATGATGATTATTTCCTAGAAATACGTAGCTAAGTTTGTTATGAGCAGAGGTCGTGATGTTTTATGTGCTAAACATAAGAATGAATATTGAATCTGAGACTAGAGACCTTTAGGATTTCAGGTTTAACAGTACCAGGTGTTTCAGGTGAAGTGACATTGTGCGCTGTGGGAGTGTGCCTGAATGTTATATAGCATGCTTATGTACAGATAATAATAATAATGATTGTTTATGTATATAGCCACTTAAAGTCTTTAATAGAGTAGCTACCAGTTTCATTGTAGAATAGTAAACTCCACCAAAATCGCCACTTTAATTAAGAGTATTAGTTTCATTAATATTGGTTAACTTCGCCAAATTGATTGAGTCCGCCTTTTAGCATTTTTCTACTAATATACCGACCTGACCATGTGATTTATATATATTAGCGCTATGGGCCCGGTTTGGTAAAATAGAAAATAGCGATGCCCGAATAATTAACACTCAATTTATACAGTGTATGTTGTGCTCAGTACCACTGGTGATGTTATCGGGGGAGCTTGTAGCTGCATAGCTGGTAAGGGAGAAGCTCGCAGTCACATAGCAGCCTTACTATTCTATAGTAGGCATGTAGTCAATGCTGCCAGGGTCTCTGGACAGCCTACCGTTAACAAAATAGTCTCCGCAAAGACGATCAGACGATTTCGGCTCCCAACTTGTTCGTGAAATAGCTCGCAGCCATACTTCCCGCCGCACCTCTTTGGCTGGAATCGTATAAAAATCTATGCCCGAATCTGTTGCAAAGCGGTTGGTACGGTTAACAGCACAGCAACTCACTGGCATGACGACTTCTCCTTTGTCTAGACAAAACAATGTATACGCGTATCCCATTTGCCAACAAGAATAAATGCGCGAACAACGCAGACTACATGACGTCGTTACGAAAGTGGTCTATATGCTGATTACATATTGTAGTGACATTAATTGGTACGCACTATTCATCATAACTGAGTCAAAGCAAAAATTAAATGTGCAATCGTACTTATGTTTACGTTTGTGGGACAAGCAACCTGAAATTGAAAACACAAAGAGAAGATATGTAACAAATTTCACTCCCGAAATTCAGGCCAAGATTAGGTACTATGCTGTGAATATGGCGATGGAGCTGTAGTAAAGAGGTTTAAAGCTACACACAATGTGGAGAGTACGGTGCAATTGTTCAAAAAGTAATACTTTAGAAGAAGTGAAGAATCAGAAGGATGGTGAAGTAACAAAAGTAGGTGTGAAGAAACTTGGTAGAAAGTGTTGCTGGGAGAGGATGATGATGTACAATCGGAAGAGGATGATACTAGTTCTGAGTCTGAAGTGAATGTAGAAGATGAGTAGAAGAGTTGGACAGCATGGTTCAAAAGTATGTTCAAGCAATGCAGAATGCAGGAGTGTTGGTTGGAACTTGGAAGTTATGGTACGCGTCAAAAGAAATGCCGCCTCGATCAAGAAATTAGCGTGGCACATGACGAGACAAGTGCTAACGAGTGGTATTTAGGTCGAGATTATATGGAGGGAAAACTCAACTGCGTTGACAGGAATTAAGAGGCGCAAATGAGTATAAATAGGCGATAAAATTTCATCGCAGTAGACATTCAAATCGAGATCTAGAAAGAGAATCAGCTGAGAAATGGCAAATCGAGAAAACTGGGTTGCGGTACGTTAGATAGGAGGACAGTATGACGGAATTGTATATACGATGTCAATAGAAGGAACATAAGCACAAAGCCACCATTCACGATTGGTCAAGTAGTTGAATTGAAGAAACTAAAGGGAACCCGTCCAGGACAAAAGGGAGAAATAGTACGGGCTGAGAAATCGTTAGTGGGGAGTTCGAAAAAGGCATCAGCAAAGAATTCTGACAAAGAAAATATTGCCAGATCTAAACAAAGACAGAAAGGAAAGGGGAAGGATGCTCCGGTTAGTTTCGAACAAATATTATACGGTTTCATTTAGAATCGATTACGTATACATACGCACACTGGCTGCAAGACGTTGTTACTGTACGTAGACTACATACGTATAAAAGCATGCCATAAGAATTAATTTTGGCACATATGTATAACATATACGTACGTATACTGTAATTCTACGTATACTACTAGTATATATATATCATCAATCATCTGCTATAACTATACATTTTTAAGTATTAGTCAAGGATGGAGCCCAGAAAAGCAGGTTGGAGAAGAGAATGATATTCAGGCAGATTCTTCTGAAGTAATATTTAGGGAGGTGCTAAAGGATGTAACTAACGGTGATACAGTCCCCACCCTAGATGTCAGCATTGGAATGGAAGTTCAGCCTCTCAACAAGCCAGAAGAGGAACAACCCTGCATTTGTAAGGAGGAGATAGAGAAGGGTTTGGAAAGGGTCAGGGAGGAGGTCTTAGACTATGTCTTTGATGATATGGCGGAGTACAGGCAAAGGTGACCAAGTTAGAGGATCTTCAAGGTAACTTAGAGATTTTCAGTGAGAACTTGAAAAAAGGTTTAACAGCAGTGGAGGAGCAACAGAAGCAACTTAATGAAGAATTGAAGATCCTCAAAGAAAAAATGGTCATTATGGAGGGTAATGGAAGAATGGAAAGTGATCAACCTTCATTTTCAGTATTGGACAATGACTCTATGATAAACCAATTGGATATCAACAGCATTTTATCACCACAAGTCCAACAAGATGTAGTCATGTTTACTGATGAGGAAGTGCTTCTGGCCATAAACAGTATTCGTCCAAAAATAACAAGATCAAGGCTTGCTAGAGAATTAGTGAAGCTACGACTACCTGTCCACCTTAGGGGATATTGAATTGCAGTGGGACTCTTGGAAAAAAGAAGATAGATCAAGCCTTACTTAATTTTCCAATTTTCCCCTAATTGGTGGAGAAACTCATGCTGCAGCATGGCAACTTTGCAAGGACACCATTAACGAATGGTGCAGGAGAATTAATCGTTATGAAAAAACCAGTAACTTTTTAACTTTTGCTTTCATATTTTTGCAGTTACATATACTTGTTGTACGTATGCAGTTACATATACTTGTTGTACGTATGCAGTTACATATACTTGTTGTACGTATGCAGTTACATATACTTGTTGTACGTATGCAGTTACATACACGACCATATATAATAAGAAAAGAGTTGACCCATAAAGCATACATGTGAAGAACATGTGTAACAAATACTTTAGTAAAAAGTTGAAAACAAATATCAATTGACCACTAGTCTCCTTTGTCTGAGTCAGATTATTAGCTCGTGCAAGTACATTAAAGGGTCCTCACTTACTCTCCACTTGGTCCTCCTTTAGCATCAATGACCTTGGGAATAACCTTCTGTATGTGATCTATATACTTAGTACATAAATCATAAATACACAATACATACATAAATACAAAATAATAAATACATAAATCTGGTGTCATCTTCTGGGACCAAAATGCTTCAATCCCTGCAACAAGTTCAGATTGTGTTGTGGGCTTTACCTACTTCAATGTCCTCTTAATTGGGCACAAACTTTCTCAATAGGGTTGAGGTCTGGGCTTTCAGCAGGTGTCTTCCACCAATTTATTCCAGTTCTAGACATCATATCTGCATGCTGCTTTCCTTGACGTATGTTTAGGGTCATTATCTTGTCGGAATCTTGTGATCCCAGGATGTCGTCTTAAAAAAGGGAGCAATGCAGATTCCATTGTAATGCTGATATAGAAATCAGCATCCATGTTTCCGGTAAAAATAACAGTGTTGGTTGGGCCTTCCTTAGATATTCCTGCCCAAACATGAACTTTTAAAGGATACTTGGGCTTTGGTTTGAGGGGACGTGATGTGCCTTTCTTATATCTGCATCTTGTATGGTATCGGTTTAGTTGAATGCTGCTCTCATCCGTGAAAACTACATCATCAAATGTATCCTTCTTAGATAAGGCTTCTTCACAAAATTTTAGTCTCTTTTCTTTGTTAGTTTCTCTGATCATCTGACAGTACCTAGGTGTAGAGGATACCCATTGAAGTTCATTCTTCATGGTCCTTAGCATGGTGGTCTTGCTAATCGACTTTCCATTGCTCTTGTATAAAAGCCTTTGTAATTCCACTGCAGATAATTCATCATCTTCTCTAAGCCAATTGTCAATCTTTTTCTTATCCTCGTCATCTAGTAAGGCATGCAGGTCTTCCAGTCCTTTCTTGATCTGTGTGTGAATTTGTCTCCTTATACTTCTTATCAGTCGATATATAGCCGATGTTGACACTTCGATTGATTCGCTTGCTAGCTCCTTCTTGATTTCGATGTTCGAAAGACCTTTTTCAGTTGAAAGAACAATTATTCGTTGTCTTACGTACTTCGAAAGCCTTGACATTCTTCCTCTATAACAAACTCGACCTCTACGTAAAGCGTTAAGATTTATAATCACCATTACGTGACGATTTATTGTGGTATTTACGTACCACTCGTTGGGAAATGTAACAGTTGAGATTTAGTCGAGAGTTGAATTGAGTTTTTTGTGTTTCTCGTCGTGTGAATCACTCGGAAATCTCGATCGAGGTGACGTTTCTTTTGATGCGTACCGTATACAAGGTCTGCCTAGTCCCTAAGGGCTGGTAAAAAGGCAATTATTTAAATGCAATCACATCCAGATTTTTAATTTACTATGGAATTAAAAACCCGATATACGGTATTTAATTGTTTGAACATCTTATTATATGCTGCTAATTGTCATTTGTTTAACAACTGTGTTGACTGCTCATTAATTTCTATTTTCATATGCATTGCCATAGCAATGATCCTTTATCATATGAAAACTTAATAAATTCTTAAACTTATATTATATACTTTGTAATTGCTACCACACATCACATGTACTTCCTTTAAAACCCTTTTTAGACTTCTTTGGGTGAAAAAAACTTAATCTTTTAAGAACAACAAAACTCTGTATGTACTGAACACAAATTTTAGCCTATGTAACTCATATTTACATCAGATTTCAACATAACTTACCAGAGAACATGAAGGGAACACTTCATATATCTTTTTAGCTACCAAATAATTAGCATAGATCATACATTCCGCTATTGTTTCATGAATCTCGAGAGGCTAAAGGAAAAAAGTAAATAAATCAATTAAATGGAATTTATTAAATTACAGATAAAATGACCATAGGAGGACAGTCTTATGGTACCCATCATACCTACGTATATAACCCCTTCGTGCATTTAATGATCTAGATGATTGTATGTAAAAATTTAATGGTTTTCTTAAATTAATCTCAAACTCACAGCACATACAGTACTGTATATATATGTACGCATACTTATATAAATGTTAATCTAGCATACCTAATAAGCCAAATTTTTACTTCATTTTTGAATGTTTTTATATTATAAAATATGTGCTAATGGATTAAGTCGAGTTATCTACCAGGACCACTGTCCTGCCCATGAGGTCATAGGAAAAAGGAAAATTATCTCGGATTGGGTTTATATGGTAATCTTCTGTATATTGTGTTGCCCATTTATATGGTAATATGTAAACCCACCATGGGTTGGGCTATCCCTTACTGATTGTTTTCAGCATTGTTATAGCATGTCACCTTAATAAAAATCATTATTATAATTATTATTATATACATACAAAAGGTAACAAACTGTACTTTTTAACTGCTAGAAGGTTAAGAACAAGTAGTTCAAGTTTAAAAACTCGTGGGGCTGCTGCCCCCCAAATTAACTCCAACTACATGGCCACTGCGTTGAGATTTAAAATAAATATTCATAATCTTAATGATTTAGGACGCTTAAGTGTCCTGAACTTTATAAATAACGATGGAAAAGTTTCATAAACTAAAGCTTCCTGAAAGCCACCATTTGCAAAACGATGTATTGACGTATAAAAGAAGTTAAATTTTAAGTGTTACAATAGTTGCATATGAACTCGTATTATACATATATTGACGTATAAAATAAGTGTTATAATAGTTGCATATATCTTTCCGTAACATGAAGCCATACAACATAATCGGCAAATGAAAACAATACTAGGCATACGCAATGTGCAAAGGCTGCTAGATCGAATTGGCTTACACAATTGTAAAATCTCGAATAGAACATTTATGCAATTGAAGCAAAAGCTTGCGCAAGGTGCGGACATATATATTCATACGAAAATCTTGAATAGAACCCATTCATTAGCCTCGCTTTGCTCGCTCACGCTCGCCGCTCAGCAATAAGGGGCTGCCACTCTTTCATACCAGTGGCCATTGGGACCATTGGTGTCTTCAGTCATGAAACTTAAAATTTCCTGAGGGAGCTGGGGCTAACCTCTACAGATGGTTTCTGCTGACACCAGGCCTTATGGATTGTGTCCTTCTCCAAAGTTTTCACTTGGTTTAGTTCCAGCTGTTTCTGGGAATTCCACCCTTCATCATTGACCCTGAGAATCTTTCTCATCCAGCGTCCGTCAGTGGCAGTGCAGAGAGGGAAGTCAGCCTCTGTGCTGGGAAATGTGAGGAGTTTGGAAGCCCTTGACGTTCTTGGAGATGCATTAACTGTTTTAAATTTTGGGGCTAATACCCACATATACTCGCCTCTTTATTGACGTTACTGAATAGATGTTTGTTTATCAAGAAGGTATTGATATAATAACCGCTTTACTGGGCAATCTTCCTCATTATGGCCTAGGATCCGAGGTTGTTTCTCCCTATTAATCGCATCCTTTGGGCCAGTTCTCCCGAAGACTCGAGGCTGATGGTCTGGAAGTAGTGCATGGGACCAATACCCATTGACTCGGCAAAGTACCTGAAGCTTGCTTTTCTGTTACCTGATACCTTTATGGATGATTGCTTCAAGTATTCTTCGTATGTATTGCTTCTTAATGTATATATATTTTGGACTTAATTAGTGAGCATCTGAGATGAAGTGTCACATGCTACTGCAATACTGATGTTACACCTTGGATAATTTATTCATAGGGAGAAGGTATGGATTAGAAACGTGCCCAAATCACATGATTTTTTACTATTGAATTTATATGTGAGATACTGGTTAAACCCGTGTTAAGGCTGTCGTACGACCAGCACAAAGTTGTACACAAGCCAATGTAGCTGCTACGGCCCTTGAGCATCTAGAAGTACAGTTTCAGCAACTATACAAGCCAATGTAAGATCTATTGAAGAGATGGAGCTACGCATGCCCAAGGTTCCTATACATTCACCAGGTTTGCAGCTGCCCAAAACTTTTGTATGTAATGTTTGTGTGTGCAAAGATAAAAGACTGTAACTTAAATATTACATCACCCTCTCTATTATTTGATGCCTGCCTTGCTAATCTTTTAGTATACCTTCCATGGCCACTGACTTGATTTCCAAACAATCATTCTCTATATTGCAATTTGCAATGTATACAGGGAATAGTGACCAAGGATCAGGGGATGATGACCAAGGATCAGGGGATGATGACCAAGGATCAGGGGATGATGACCAAGGATCAGGGGATGATGACCAAGGATCAGGGGATGATGACCATCAGGAGTTTGACTTTTACAGTTAAAGTACTTGAAATCTGCAACATGTGGCTGCTACAGCCCTTGAAACTGTATAAAAGAGGAGACGCATGTTCCTTTTTTCTTCTGTTGTCCATTGTTCTAAATCGGTCATTTGAGGAGAGAGAGCTTAACTGGAAGCAGTTAAATCCACTATTTTGTGAGTTCTAGCATTTGTATTTCTCTGTGTCTAGGACATTTGTTTATTCTGCTTGATATTTGTGGTTAAAGGTTCTGCCGTGATGGCTTAGGCTGAAAAAGTGGCTCAAAATGAGCAGCGCCTTTTGTCACCATAGCCGCAATGTTGTTCTTTGTGTACTGGTGTTTTCTTGCAAGAATGCTCACACTATAGTTACTATATTCTTCAGGTTTTAGGGTGATAATAGTAGAGTAATTGTACTGTGGCTTCGTATTTGTTTTGCTTTGCCTGCGACCTTCCAACTGCCAATACTATGCAGGTTTTCAGGCGACATTTTCCTTATGATTGTAAGTGTCCCTCTTCTATAGTGATATTCGGATCATGAGTCGGAAATTTAACCTTGGCAGGAAAAGGAAGGGTTACTGGAAGAAGCAAGAGTCAGCAAACCTGTTGGACGGTTATCCCGATGCCCCAACAGGATGGACGCTACAGAAGGAGCAAGATCATGTAGACAAAGGAGGGTTTAAGTTCAGTCTCTGCCATCATGTGCAGTTCTTAATGAAATGTCCAGATCTTCCACGAATGTTACACTTTGACTACATCCTATTCCCTCATGATCAACACCTGCATTATAACAGCTGGACGGTGTGTATTCGTAAATGAATATATTATCCATGTTCCAACGTAGCACGTCGGCCATTTTTTTAGCACATTAACAGGAACCGAAGCATGAAACACTTATCACCATTAACATATAATCTAGTTTGCCTTGAATTTAACTAGCCCAATAAAATCATCGCTGGATAATTATTACAGCTTCTTCAAAACATTTGAAGCAGAAAATTGAAGTTTTTAAACTGAAAGGTTTTTATGTCACAGAGTCACTCAAATTAAATCCTTTACTGTCAACTCCTACAAAATATGTGTTACCCACTTACTTAATTTCTACACCAGTATAAAATATGTACATACAAACCCACAGCTAACCTGTTTGGGTAGTATTTCTTCAACAGTAACATCTTCTCCTGTATTTCTGATCATTATTTTAACTTCGGTTCCTTCTAATTCTAGAGCTCCTGCCAGTTGTCTCTTCTTGTGAAGCTTTCTTGCAACATGCATCAGATGACAAACACTCTCTCTCAGTTCCACCAGTCTAAACAAATATATGGTAACACATGGCAGGCAGAGTCTCTCCATACAGACATTCAACTGCTAATACCATATGGCAGGTAGAGTCTCTCCATACAGATAGTCAACTGCTAATACCATATGGCAGGCAGAGTCTCTCCATACAGACATTCAAACTGCTAATAACAGATGAAAGTGATACAGTATTGTGCTATTACACCACTCTTGCTCCTTAATTTCTAAAACAGCACTTACAGTTTTATTGGAAAGGAAACATTAATATATACGTACATATATATATGCCCACTGACATGCAAGGCTTGCATATAATATAATCAGTACATTTACATGGGCTTCACTTATTACTATAGTGAGTATACGTACGTATGTACCTCTCTTTGACTTTCACATGGTCTACATTTTGTAATTCTTTGATTTCATTAGTAATAGTGTCTGTGTTACATCCATCAGCTATGGCTTGTGCAACCTGTATATAATAGTTATACACATTCACTGGGTAAAATCAGTAGAGGGCACATATAAGGATGAAACATCATGGAGCGTAAGATATTATGCAATAAACCTAACCTAGCCCAACCCACTAGGCACACCCACAGAGACTACATTATTACGTAATAATTTCAATCCTATATGTACCATTACCCGTAAAATCAACATTATACTCTCTATATACACAGACATCTACACATTGATATTTCATAAATTCATTTCAATTACAAAGTGCTATAAAGTGTTAATATTGCCAGACCCTATTCCACAGTAACGTCATCTAGTAAATATGGTAGCAAAATAGCGTTCCGAAGCTGTGATAGACAGCTCAGCAGTGAGTTGTCATGGAAATTGATAATGATATGTAAGTGTAACTAATTTCCCTTTTTCTCCTGTTGCTACTAAGAAAGATACTCCTGTAGACTGTATTAGTACTGAACACTTTGTTGTACACAACGTAAATACAGCAAATAATAATCACTCACTTCATAAGTCAGTTTGTAGGCAGAGCGAATGACTGTTCTTCCATACCACACTTTTAGGAGGTTGCAGTCTTGATCCAATTCACAAAGAACACTAACAGCGTACCTGTCCACTTCAGACCACAATGAGCACACGTTAGAGCTGAGAACACTTGGCAGCATGTCATACCGTCTATCAGCCAAGTAAACGGTGGTGGCTCTAGAAAGGTAGCATTACAAACATCTTTAGGAACAGTTTGCAGTCTATATGACATTACCTTTATTTCTACCCTGTCCCCCTACGGCCTATTTCCTTAATCAATGTTGAATATATAGGACTGGCTTTAGCAGATATGATACACTACAAACGTAGTATGACATAGTTAATGCTACAGTGGCCATGGAAACACATATGTATCAAACTTGTAATGTTACCAAAATGTACTATACAACGTTGTTAAAAAGTCCTTTTATTGTAGTACCTTGTGGGACCACTTCATATTACTATCACAAGTCTGATGGTACACACAAGTGAGTGCATGTTAAACACCTTGAAAGTGCTTCTTTATCCACCAAGGAGCCAGGTTTAACAAAATAAGAGACATCGGCTATGTGAATACCTAATTCAAAGTTGCCATTTTTCTTCTTTCTACATTGTATGTGCAGATTAAACGGATAAGATGACAGTAATTCATAACATGTACGTACGTATGCACATCTGTACAACAACAGAATTAAAGTCAGCCCCAATTTAGAATATTGAAGCACACAACATCTTTTATGGTAGTATTAAAGTACTCTACAAAATCAGTTAGGGTGGTTGTATCAAATTAGAGTGTTTACATACTGTTGTGTTTTATGAAACTAACCGTATTGATAAAGCATCATCAATGTCTTCACAGCCAACTGGATCAACACTGTATATCAAATGTGACTGCCTACAGTTAGGACACAAACTGTCACACATTACATATAAAGGCAGTCATGAATAAATTAACCTTAGATCTCTCCTTTTAGAAACTTCTTCTGGACACACTTGCCAATCTTGATTGGGCAATTCAGCTAGCTAAGAAGATAATGATGACAGAGATGAATGGTGAGCGGAAGTGCAGAAGTGAATTATCAACTGATGTAACTCTTTTATGGACATGCACACATTATAGCTTCTTTCTAATTCTGGTGCTGCAATAGGCTGGATGAATGATAAATGGCAGCATAAAATATCAAAGAAGTATCCATCTAAATAATAATCTTATTGTATAGGTCTGAGTGGCTGGGTAGCTCTGACAGATCACACTAGCCAAGATAAACAAGTAATTCAAATGTTTCGGCAGCTTATAGCTACTGTACCTTGATCAATGAATGGTGAGAGGAAAGGTGTACAGGCAAGTCCATGGTATGGCAATGGTGTCCCCAGTATTGGTAGTGGTTGCCAACTTTGTGATGGAGGACACAGAAGAGAGAACCCTGTCCACCTTTCACTCTCCTCACTGTTTCTGGGAACGATACGATGGTGACACTTATGCTGCTCTACATTCGGACCCGATTGACCCCTTGAATATTTACAGTCACTTACAGGTTCAGTTTCAAAATTTACTGTATATAATTGGGCTAGTCAAATTTGAGGTATCAGATTTTCTATTAGACTAAAGGCTAACTATAGGTTTTATGACAGCCGGGATTCGAGTCTATTTGAATCGAGACCACATAAAATGCCTTGAAAGAAAAAGGCTAGGCTTCTGGCTGGTGTTTAGGCCGAAGGAGTACACTTACCTGAGCCTTGCTAAAGGGTAGGGATAGAAGGGCATATCCAAGTAGTATGGTTTTAGTTTCCGTCTCGATGTGCCCTATAGGTCCCAACGTTGATATGAAGTGACCGCTGGGATATTGTGACTCCTTATCCCACTGGTCCACGGAAACCAATATCCGATGATTCCTCAGCTCATCCGCCAAGTGGGTGGATATCCTTATCTTTGGAATTCGGATATCAAAAGGTACGACTAGCACCTATACCATGAAAAGTTAACACTAGAAGTAGGTCATCGAGTTAAATGTACAACTGGTGTACACTCAATTAAGTGACTTGCAACGCTGTGTGGTAATTACAGTTACCTTTTCTGCTCTATTGGTATTGGCTCCTCCCCCAAACTCCTGTAGAAAGAGGTGCATCTCAACATAATAATCATTATCAGGAAATTTGTAACATATTATGTTTCACAAGTAGTAGTTATATTTAGGCTGTCAAAAGTAGACCAGTATTTCTAATTCAGATTATTATCATTATATTTATTAGCCATGTTTTTGGGCCATCCCTACTTATCAGAAGATACAGTAAGAACATATTGCAGACTAGTTCATATAGAGATCTGTAAACATGTGTTGATTCAAGACTTACGGGAAATACAGCTACATATTCTCGGGAAGGTCTGTCCACCACGCCCACCACCTCCCCTGTGGGCACCAATCCCTCATTATCTCTTTTCTGCTCCCATTCCGACTGTGAAAACAACCTCACAGCCACAGTATCACCATGAATAGCACGATTTCTGCAGGACAGCAGTAACATGTTACAAATTCATCTACAAGCCAAAATACAATGTGTCTGGAAGTACACAAGCCACTAGTGAACAGATGTTCATATTCAAGCTAGTATCTACATACTATGCTGTATACAAATGTTCAAATTAAATGATTATTCGAATTCAATGAATTCAAATTAAGTGGACTGCACTGTATATACGTAGGTTATTGTACAACAACAAACTATTCAAGTCTACCCGTCCAGCACCCAGTTAGGTACGTAGCTCCAGTTACAACAGAACACATATGTATACTTATATATTTATTACAGTATTCAATCCAGTAGCGATTAAGCGTACGTACCTATTAATGGCTCCTTTGATGAGAATTTTGCTATCAGGGGGAAGTACAGATCCCTGATTCTGGTGTAGTTTTATAAAAGCTGTATCAGCAGCACGTCTTTTGTTGACATTTAGGATTCCACTGACATAGATACCCTACACAGTTGTTGAGTTACTGATATATAGACAATGCAGTACATTCATACACACCTGATTAATTCCAAGTTTAATGTCATCTTCGCTGAGGTGGATGGAGTAGAGAGCTTCACCTGTGATGAGATAATGAGTAAAACTGTAAATCCTTAGACATAACATCAGTATGCTTTAGTATATGTACGTATATTCATAAAAATTAAGTCTGCGTGTAATCAATTTATGCACTAGTTCACAATTGTCAGAACCTCCACTTTGCTCCTTTTCTAAGCTGCTCTTGAGGGAGTCATAATGAGGGATTAGTGATGAGTGGAAGCACGTCAGATATTCATGAAAATGCATCACATTCAGTGACCTTGTATAAAATATCTGCAAGAAAATAAAGGATTTAACACACTAAATTTAATAATAGATAAATAGCAACATTGATAGATAAAAATGCTAACAAGTAAGTAGAGTTAAAAGATTGGTAGGGCTGCTGCCCCCACATGCAAATTACTTGACTGCTTTGTTGGAATTAACAATTCTGAATGCTTAAGTGTCGTCAAAATTATAATAAACAATAGAAAGCTTAGTTAATTAAAAGCTTCCTGTTTGCTGCCATTCATAAAATTGATGAATTGACTTATTAAGGCAAAACTTATCAAAGAGAGAGAGAGAAATTATCACTTTACAGCCAATAATATATTTGCACTTAATTTCTCCCCTAAGTTATCAACTATCTTACGTAGCTATTATCTAGCAAGCGGATTACATGTTTGCTAACTCGTAAGTGTTCAGTCATTCATCTTTAACAATACATTCTAAAATAATACATTCTAAACTCTAAACCAGAATGGCGGCACTCTAAACCAGAATGGCGGCACTCTAAACCAGAATGGCGGTGCTCCACACAATTAAAATAGGCCTATTATGCAAGTTGTACTTGTTTTGCAAGTACAACCACGCTATAACAATAGTCAATTCATTTTGCTATTGTCAGCGATGAACTTGTGAACTTACTTCCTTACAGGTGCATTGCCACTCCTCAACACTGTCATGGTCATCAATCAACAGTATCAATTTGAAAGATTCTAAATGTTCTTGGAACCATTTATATGCTGTCAGTATTAGTCTGCAAGAAATAGTATTATACAGTACTCTTTGGGTCAGTTGTCCAGTCCGAACATTGCAATCAGTAACTCACAACTACTATTTGAACAAACTTTCCCAATAGAATGATGTCACCATACCATGTGGCGATAACCTTTTACGATTACCGATTGCAATGTCCGGTAGGAACAACCGACCCATAAAGTATTATACCATACATAACTACTAGTAATAACTCATCTTGCAGTATACGTTATACTGGTTAATCAAGATACTCTGGATTTAGTGTGTAATGATTCTTATTCTGTTCTTTGATTACATAAAATGATAGTTCAAATTATAATAAATTAAAATCCAAACCTTTTAATCCAAGTATCTTTGCTTTTTGCAGTGTTCCTATCCACAAATGTCTCCCGGTATAACTCATTACTAAAGTAGACACTTCCCCTTCTATCGTCCTTAAGCAGATCTTTCAACTTGTTATGAGCCTTGTAACCTGACTTTGTTTTCACTGCAGCTGCCACAGTTTGCAGTACAATGATCCCCTCAATGCCTGGCTGGTTAAACACTTCAAAATACTTATCCAAAAGATCTGCTGTCGGTATAATATATTGGATTGCATCTTTGGAGAGAAAATCTGGTAAGATAGAAGAAATAGCGTTAAACTGATTACTTAAATAGCCATGGCACAGAATTGTAACTTCTTCTTACTATTACTGAAAGAGTGATCACATCTCTTGCATAGCGGAGAATGGCAACAAATATCTGTTCTCAGATACTGCTCCCTTACAACTGATACGGTTTTTCTTCCTATTCTTGTTCCTTTGAGATAGAAGAGACGGTCATTCTTTTGCACGTACTGAGTACACATACTTTTATGTAGCTCCGCATCTGTTATCATTCTGGATAGTGAGAAAACAATCGGGACAGATAATTATATTTAGGTCGCGGGAAAATGGCGGGTCAATTTCTAAATTGCATTCATGATCTCACGTGCTTTTGGACTTAGCCAATGAAATGACTTTCCCTTTGAAAACTGAGCGCGAAGCGTGTAACAGAAGAGTGTAGATGACGACTTCACTTTATGCAGAAGAGATACCCGAAGCTAAAAAACTGATGGAATATGCAAAGAAGATTTTCTATTCAGAAAAATATTACGATGATGATTACGAATACAGGTTTGCGAAATGTAAATCCTACTTCCATTTGCTTGCTACATAAAGCTCTTCTAACAATTCCACCTAGACATGTACAACTTCCCAAGGAGCTTTATAAAATGGTACCGAAGAAAAGACTCATGTCTGAGACTGAATGGCGTGGCATTGGGGTTCAACAATCGCAAGGTTGGATTCACTATATGATTCATAATCCGGAACCACATATACTGCTGTTTCGAAGGCCAAAGCCTCGCCAGTAATCTCCAAGCAAGGAGCAAATTTCTTTGACTGTAGCTCTCATGTACGTTGAACTGTAAACTATTTTATTTTGGCTGTCTCATGAAGATTATTTGCCGTGTCGGTAATTAGAGTTTAACAACTAGTTCGACAACCAAACTAGAAACATTGCAGTCAGCACACTCTTCCCTCAATTTAACCCAAGTAATAACACTTCTGCATAATTAATTAAACAATCAAAATACAAAATTGACAGGAGAACAGATGACAGTTTATTTATCTTCTTTTGGTACTGATCTTATGATGTCCGAGTCACCAGGATCAATTATAGCTAAGGCTCCAACTCTGAAATACTTTCCACAAGCTGTTCCTAGTGACACATTGTCCCCTGAATAGTAATGTACACCAGTTTTGGCTAACATAGCATAATATTCAATTTCACTCTTCCTGGAAAGAACAGAAAATGTAAATAACAATTCAATTCTGATTGAAACAAGTGAACTAAGAAACAAATCAAGTGGAAGTGAAGTACAAGTAATTAAGGACATGTCCGAAAGAGAAGGTGCTAAAGAATTACACAACTACAATTGTAGTCAAGTAAAATTTACAATAACTCAAAACATACATCTATTTAATGCGAATACATCTTGATTCATAGCAGTAGTAATTAAACACTTACGTGAGTGGTGGAGAATTATTAGCTAGGATGACTAGTTTGGCCTTTCCTTGTCTAAGCGACTTGAGTGTAGTCTTGTAACCCAAAGTATACTTGCCGCTTTTTATGACCAGTTGTAATCTGGTATTAATACTTTCCATTGCTTTTTTCTGCGTTCGGTAGATCATGAAAGCACATTCATTTGTGTAGCTCCCACACACGAAATGAAAGAACTTACCGAACTTTTCCCAACGGTTTGTTGTTTAGTTGTTTTTGTCATTTTGCCTCTCTTGTCTAATATAATGACATTATAGTAAGCAAATCTGAATAACAAGGCGATCACAAATACTAACCTCTATTACGGGGCTACACGTGGTTTGTTGTGCAATAATAATCACTGCGCATGCGCAGTAGAGCGTGCTACAGGAACTTTCACAATGGGTGCGTGTTTGATTATCTTATCAGTATTTTCATCAGATTTATAAGTATTTCCTTGTTCTTTCGTTTTTTATTCACATAGCTTTAACAAGTGGTTCGTCTGGATCAATTGCACTCATTTTGTGCGTTTTGACATTTAGTATGATGCAACTGTTCAAAGAACAACTTTCTGCTGGCCAACTTAACACCATCCTCGGTGGTTTCGTTGGATCGTGGTTTTTTATATTCCTACTTACGGTACGAAATCACCAAACGGTTTACAGTGAATGTATAGTCAGCAAAAATGTTAATACCTTTAAATTAATCCACATTGTATGGTCATGATCCTATAAATGGAGTTATTACATGTATAAATTCATTCACAGGCTGTAGGCAACTTGGGAACTTTCTTATTTGGGAAAGGATACCAGGCGAGAATATTTCCAGAAAGTGTGTTTAGTAGATTGTCTCTTGATTATCTAATCATTGGTTGGTCTATTTATTTGTAGTCCTCTTTTGTGTCCTTGTGTCTGTAGTAGCATCAGCTACCGTACACAGAGTGTGTGCAACTGTCTGGTAAGTATCGTAGACTTTAATCTTTCTGGAAACAATTTATTAGGCAATAATATTAGTAGAGCGATTGTTTTAAAGCTTTCTTCCTTTTTGCAGCCTTATTTTCTCTCTGATTGCTTTGTACTACATCAATCAGCTATCACAGAAAACTTACGGTCAAATTAAGCCAAAAGAGTTGGTAGCCAAGACTTCAAAAGGAAGAAATAAATAAACTTAAGAGTATTTAATAGGTTTTGATTTCACATTTTTCCAATTCTAAATATAAAAGTTGACAAAGTTATAACTAATCAAGACGTACTTTGTTCGGTAATGAGTTTACTAGATAAATACGCTTACGTACATGCAGCACTAATTATTTACGTATATCAGTAACTGTCTCAGTTGAGCTGTGGTCCTCTTCATGTGTGAGGAAACTGCTGTCGTATGCTACAAAGACAATAGAGAAGGCATAATGCATAGGTACCCGCTACAACACAATATTATTTCAGTTTAATGTCAGATAAAGCACACCATATGTACATACTTAACAAATTTGTTTCTGTAAATGCCACTAACTGTGGATTATAGTCTGCTACGTACATTATTTGTGAACGTATGTATGCACCAATAACGATTTCTAGCTTCTTACGAAAATGTAGTAATGCACTACACTCTGCTTGCTCACTTGTTTTGGAGCATTCGCTGAGCCACTGGAATGCTAGTTTGTGGTCCTATTATTGTGATGACCCTGTGCTTGGCTCCAGGTTTAGTATCCTCCAACCTTATTTGGCACCCAGATTGCTTACTACAGCCAAAGACAAGAACCTACAACTCTACCTCTCATACACAACCATATTGACACATGTGTATTAGTTTTAGGAGGGATATGGCTGATTTATAAGCACGACCCACCAGGGCACACAGCACTGGAAGGGGAGTGCTTTCAATCAGCCATATGTCCGCTGGAGATGTTATAATTGATTATTTCTAGGTTTAGCTTTGGAAAGCCCAACTAGCCAGTGTGTAGCTTTGCTCTATACAATAAACATACATAACAACCACCTAAAAACATACGTACTATCTCCAATGAACTGCTCTACAATACAGGACCAGCTTACCATGTCTGGTGCAGTAAAGAATAATCTGGTCCAGTAATGGCTTCAGTGTATTCAACTGGCACAGTGACCTGACAAACAGTGCTGCCTGGTGGTATCTGTGGGGTTGTCATGGTAACATTTGATGTCATCATTGAAGGAGCATAGGAGTTGTAGGTGTTGTCCAGAGGCTGTGAAACTGAGTGCGCCAACGAAGGAGGAGTGTACGAAGAGGGCGTTGCCACATAGGTTGAATAAGCAGAGGGTTGCTAGGTAACCAAGAGGGATAAACATCATTCAGATAGAGGTGAAGTTTACATAATGTACTCTCCAAAAAGAGGAAAAGTAACAGAAACAAGATACTAAGAAGATGCTTCTTACTGGTTGCTGCTGCATCGCCAACTGTTGACTTGGAGGAATTGGTTGATTCTGTGGGACAACTGGCACCGGTTGAGGGGGACCGCCCATTGGAGGAACTACAATAGAGAAGTGAGTTATCATGAACCAATTATCAAAATTTTACTCGTAATATACAAGTTCTCATCTTAACAATAAGCCATGGGAATACTATGTACATACGGTACGCACGGAAATTATCATGACGTTCGAAGTTTGAATGTAGGTATGTAGTTAACACAATTGTGTTACGATTCTAGAAAAAAGGCTTATAGGGAACTCAACATAGTAAGAGCTTTGGATGAGGATACAAGAGTCTTCTTCTTCTTATCTACTGGGTCAGACAGCTGCTTCTGGGAATTCCACCCTCCATCAGTGATCCTGGGGTCTTCGTCTTCTTTATGATCTTTTGTGAGTCCTGAGTGAGTATGTATACTTGTTCCTAAATGTACGTACATACTTTACCAAAGCACTCCTTGTGGTCGTGGACTGGTTTGGACCTTATCATTGAAGTACATACTACTCCTCAAACAGTATTGGAGAAGATAAACATACTAACCAATTCAGTTCTAACTTTTTACCTCTGCTAGTTCTTATATGTGTACCAAGTTATATACATGTACGTACACGTACCTTGAGATGGTGGTACTGGAGCAGGGAGTGGTTGGAGCTGGCTGGTGGGCTGCTGATCCATAAGTGGGCGGTGGTCAGGCTCGTCACGTCTGTTATTCCTCTGGTCCATTTTCCTTTCCTTCCACTTGCCGCCACCGTGATGCTGATTCTGGTAGCTACCAAATTCAGATGAATGGTTGGGGCCACCTTGTCCAAAACCAGGCCCTCCTGGCCCTCCAGGACCCCCTGGTCCACCAGGCCCTCCAGGACCTCCGGGTCCTCCATGCCTCCCAGGGCCATGGTGTTGACCACCTGGGGCAGGTCCTCTTGGTCCAAAAGGAGGGGCAAAGGGAGGTGGTGGACCTTGGGACATATTGGATGGCTCGTAATACATAATTGCACCTCTGTCTTCATTCTGAAGCCATGAATAGTTAAACATTGTAGAGCATTGTAAGTGAATAGAACTTTCATGAAGATACAAACCTTGGTCTGAGACAACTGATCCAAAATATAATCAATCACATCACAGATTTTATCAGGAGTCCCAGTTACAGAAATACTTCTTTCAGTTGATCCTGGAAGTGCTTCTCTAAAGATCTAGGAGAGGTACACACGTACATACATACATATACGTACGTATGCTATCAACTCTAGAGGTCTACTTTCGTGTAGATTAATGCGAAAACCATGGTAGGAGCACAAGCATGGTACCACGTCTATTCTAAAGGGTCATCAGTATTTCTATTCTGAGGTGGTCTCTCTATCTAAGGGCTAGGACCCAGAGAAGGTCTCCCTATTAATCCACTTGCATATTTATAGGTACGTATGTACGTATACCCAAAGCTCTATAACATAAAGTACGTACGTATGTGGAACTTTGCAGGATACGTATTTAAACAGGTTAATAAATATGGCTATCTATAAGCTAAAAGTGTGGAACCTATTGATATCAGGTACGTACGTAGGAAAAACCACCTGTGTACACTGTGTACATGTTAAACATCCTGTAAACCTCCTAATGATTAATAAGTACATACGTACGAATGTACCTACGTACGTATGTACATATATAAGTGAAGACAGAGTGTAAGTAATCAGCAGTTGTTTACTCTCAACCTAAGACATACGTACATACATCTACTACAAACGCAAATGCATACAAACATACTTTTATGATGGCATCTACTTTCTTTCTAAGATCTCTAATCTTGTCCCCTCCTCTCCCGATAATCACTCCCATAAACTGTTCAGGAATCAGAACTTGTATCTCCTTGCTCCTTATCGTTCTTGCAGGATTTGGGTCAAGCTATAGTACCAACGAACATACATAACAGTTCACACTTGGAGTATCTTTAGCAGTGTCATATTAATTTATAGGTAACTATTAATCAGGCCACCTGTCTGCCTAACCCTTAATCAAGGATAAACTGATAGGCTGGCAACACATTAACTGCGTTTGCTGATGATTTGTACTAATGAAGCTACGTACATTGTAGTAACTGTAATGTTATTAGCCACGTACTTACATAAAACAAATCCATCTCCTTTTACACATATCAACTGTCAAGGTGCCTTGATACATACGTATGTACGTAGTTAGTAAAAGACACTATTTTATCTTAAATTTAAATGAGTTTCTCCATGAGATAAACAAGGTTATCACAGTCTATTTACAAAGTCATTCATTTGCACAAAGCCATGCCTTTATGTATGAGAATATAGTAAGTAGGTCCAACTCACATCTTTGATGTACCCTAGGACTGATCTTACGGACTCGACAACATTCTCCTTTTTACCAGTTATAATCAACAAGCTAAAGGAAGATAATATCAAGATGAAAAAGTGCTCCATTGGCAAAAAAGTGGTTAAATTCATCGAAAAGGCCAGTATAAAACATGACGTCTTTCTTGCATGTAATATTTGTACATAACATAATACAGTGATCATGTCATTAAAATAAGACCTCTTTGACATTGCGCAATTCCTAAATTTCCTACATACATAATGTGATGTACATATGTACGTATGTGCGTATATTAGGCAATAATGCTTTGAAATACAGGTATCATGTCAAACAGTCAAGCACATGGCAAGGGTATCCTTACTAAGCCGATCACTACACTGTACTGTCTATATTTGGTGGGCAAATTGAAGGGCTTTACCGTTCTTCACAATCTCCTGATTCAGGCAGATGAATTTGACACTTATGCTGGGGCAATAGATGGGTCAGGTGGAGGTGGGAGGAGGGTTGGGCAATTGGGTGGGGAAGAAGGAGACACATAGATAGAATAAGTAACAAGGCTTTATATTCCTAATCAAATATGAACTAAACAGAATAATGATCAAGCTTCCTTAACAAATCTATGTACGTACGTACTTGAATTACATGTACAGGATACAACAATTTTTTCAAATTCTAAGGTTCATAACGGTACATGCATACAATAAAATAAGGATTCCTTCTAACTGTGTCACACTTATCTCTTGGACCCCAGGGTTGAAACGTCTGACTAAAGTATAACAACAAAACTGCGTCTCTAGACGCTCAAAAAGTCGAAGGATGAATCATCTAAGAGATACATGCATACGCTACACAGATAACACTACAAACTGAAAACATACTGTGGATCTCATTTCCCTGACATTACTACCACTCTTTCCGATGATGGCTCCAGCATCCTACATACAAAGCAGTATACAACCACTAATCATACACCTAACATGCAAAGCACTCATATGCATCACTGGCTGACTCCCTTTATTGATTCAAATGTAAAAAAGGTACAGTCTAATCTTAACTAAACCTATATATATATAAGTACTGGTATCCGACATTAACAGCACATCAGATACATGAAGAAATGGAGCTAAATGAAATGCAGTTTAGACAAGACTCACACTGGCCCTCAAAAGAATTCTAAGCATGTCCTCATCAGGTTTAGGATTAAGAAATATTCGTCCTTGTCTTCCTGGAGGACCGTGTCCGCCAGAATGGGGAGAATAGGAGTAAGGTTTACCATCATTCCATCTGCCTCTCCTTGAATCACCGTGGCCTACACGATCGAAGTAAATTGAATTATAAAATAAAGCAAGATGGTAAGCAATAACGTAGCATGCCTTTGCCTTCTCCCCAACTTCGTCTCGCCATTGTAGTCGCAGGTGTTATGATGTATTATTACGTAAAACATTGCGTAATTTTACTCCGTTAATTTCCGTAATCTTACTAAAAAAAGTATCAAGGTGCTTCGTTTATTGGTAATATAATAGGTTATGGCATATTGTTCAGAATAGCTACATAATGTATGAAGGGTAGACATACTGGAATCATTGAAACTAATTGAAGCAAATTCATTTGTACATATTTCCACATATATAATATTGATGTCTACAGTATGGCCATATAATGGATGAAGAGATTAATCAATTTGACCATTGGCAACAAACAATTAAATGGTAATGGAATTGCTGCACACACATAATTATACAGTATGTGTACACTGGATCTGGAGAAGGATGAATACGTAGATGGTCAGGATAATTAGTATTTGTATATTAACAGCTACACTGTTCATAATTCATGATTACTGCCTTGCTTCAAACCATTTCCAGACCTGCATGCCATCCCTACTTTTGACTTCACTGCAAAAATGTTTTATTTAACCTGTGTATATTCAACAAGAGGAGTATCGGGGATGGAACCCCCAAACCAAATTTGACCTTAATTGATAAAGTTTTAATATAGTCCAACCGCATAACACCATTAAACCAATAAAACCAACCCCCATTTTGTACTGTGGGTAAATACCTAATATCTATTTATAGCAAGTCATGTGACAAGTCTCCTTCAAAATGGCTGGCTCGGAAAACCCTTTTGCTGATCCCTCTGAAGTTAATCCTTTTTTAGTAAGTAGATTGTGAATTCTTTACTTAATGCATAAAATCTCATTTTATATTCATTTATCGTCGTTACTACCTTTAGGATCCGTCCATCCAGCAGGCAGCGCAGGAGAAACCACCGCAATATGACGAGTACAACCCTTTTGTTGAAGATCCTACTACTAAAACTGAAGATACGGTAAGATTCCATAAGACATATAATTGTGCTGAAAATCTTGATATTAGAAATTGCCGTATCCACTTAAGGTTTCTCGCCCTGCCGTAGCCGCTGCCATGTAATACGTAGAATCGATTCTTGTTTCCCTTTACTTGTCATTTCAAGCCATTAAGATTAACGTAGGGTCCTAGTGAAATGCTCCATTCCTTATATGGCAACCTGAAGTAACTGACTGGGTTGAATTAGATGTAGTTACAGTAATTGAAAGAGGGAAAACGTCTGATAATTTCGGAATCGCCGTGGTTTGATACTCAAATCTCAACTCCCTTAAAGTACAATCTTGAAATGATGAAGAGACTTTTCACTTTCAAATTTTAGTCAGTGGTTTGAAAAGTATAATTGAATTACTATTATTCTAAAATATTGTAATTAGCATTTCTTATTCAGTTGTATGTCTTATTGAATAGTTATCTATTAGCACTGTATACTGAAAATGCTAGAGAACCAACCAGACCGAGTTAAACTAAATTCATCAGTGTCAGTACAATCAGATTTGGGTATTCCCACACAATTGCTTACACAGAATATTGTCAGATAAGCCATGAAGGTTGACAGATACCTATGCCTATAGTTATCTATGCCTACCACTCCCTCATCCTAGGAGGGCCTTAGGAATAAGGAGCCTTTTGTGATCTGGTGTTGACCTGATCAGAGATTGCAGATTTGACTTTATCTAAGTACCTTGTGTGTATGTAGTTTCATATTGTCACAGTTTGCAGACATAGGAATGTGTTACTGTGTTAGTGCTATAAGCACATAGTTGCACATGAGATGATAAAGTGATTTTCATACAATGTGCTCCTTTGTTTCAATGTATACTGAGAAAATACTTGAGGGTGCCTATAGTAAGTGTGAGCTTTGAATATTGTTTACTTTCCAGTTGTGGGCATTCTGTGTAATCGTGTCAGTCTGCATTACCTAACAAACAAAATGTACTATGCCTGATCAATAAAATGACCAAAGTCTGATCTTGGTTGGGAGACCAAAGTCCTATTGAATGGTAGCCAGTGATCACCTCCCAGTCATACAATATGTACTGTTTGGAGGAATAAACACGTGTCCTCAGTAGCTTCTATAGCCAGGACCAGAGGAAGCAAAAACACAGCTCATGGTTCTGATCCTCTTACAGTGTAGTTCACTTAATTCAAATCTGCTTTCAAAGGAATTTAGCTTATTTCAAATAGAGCCCGTAAAGTTGAATACAGTAATTTAGTGGGAATATTAATGTTTTGTCCATGAGTATTATCAGAGTACAGTGCCATACTCTCTATATACAGAGAGCCAAGAGCTATCCTCGTCAGGATACAGTATTTGGTTAGAAGATGGCAGACAAAACTACATCTCTTAGAGTAAAATGTACTATAACCATAGAGAATACTTTCCAGCAAATCACCTGTCACTGGTCACTATATGTATTTGATGTCATCCAAAGTTTTCCAAGAAAACTCTGAGTCCATAAGTCCATAAGTCCATAAGTCCTGAAAGCAGATTCATCATGCATGCTCATTTTAACCACCTAATGCTGCATATATCACTTGTACAGGTGTTTCCTAGGTAAAGTAATGTCTAGGAAAACATCTATTCTAATTGTATTTTTCCTTAGATATCAACATGTCTGTAGGAAAACGGTGTTATATGTTATTCTTTACTGTTTCGGAAGAACTTCCAAAATTATGTGTCACCTCAGTATAGTGTAATGGTGAACAGGAAATCCTTGTTTTCAAAGAGTTGTGTATGTAGGTATTGGAAAGAATTTCTCTTACATTGTACTAGCTGTCATTTCCTACCTACCTAACTTGCTAACAACAACTGCTACCTGATTTACTGAATGCCAGATAGATGTATATACGTACATGGATACAGTTCTCCTTTTGCCAATATTTCTTGGTGTTTCCACTCTTTATCAGTGAAAGCCTTATAATCAGTACAGTATGTACGTAAGTCTTTGGTATCTGGTTGAGAGTACGTATGTGTATACGTCTATGCACTTTAGGTTTTAGCTTAGCTACAATAGTGATGTACGTTATTTTTTGGTCCTACGTATATTGTTTTCAGAAATTATGTTAATGTATGGCTTTCTGTTCGTAATCTTGTATATATCTGTCACCAAAATGGCTGACGCTCACTGGATTTCGTTTTCTAGCTTAAATTAGCTTTCTCTTCCTTTGCGTCGAACACTGAACCAGCGAAAAGGATTTAGAAACCACCTTTACTAATACTCTGTAATTTACAGCTTTGCAAAAACGTTTTCTACTAGATATGGCCTCAAAATTGACGGCAATCAAGCGACAACTGGAATCGTTTAACCAGACATTTTAAGAACAAGCAAGTAGTTTGAGATTTTGGGGCGCCAGGCACTCCACGAGTTTTTTAAACTCGAAATACTTGTTTTTTTGGTCCTATTATATACAAATATGTTTGCTTTTTGCACTTAATTTATATGTTCTTTGGAAGAAAGGAACAAACATTAGATTATAAACTACATTATCGCTGTACATAGGAACCTGTAATTCCAGCTCCTCCATCAAAAGAGGAAATTAAAGGTAAGAATCTCTTAGAAAAAAAGAAGAAAAAGGAGAAAGCAAAGGCTCCAGAGCGTCCACCGGACCCCCAACCAGCAGTATTGAACCCAACCGAAGCCAATGCCCCTCCTGTAAGCTGCTCTAATTGCATATACCATACTTTGTTCCTACAGAAGCTGGACTCAAATATAGGCCAGGGCTGCATAGAGGAGGGGGCGTGCAGCCCTGTAGGTTGAGCCTTGTTTCGAAGCCGATATGTCTTGAGCAAGTTTTAAGTCTCAAACTTACGTAGTGCAAGCTTGAATTGTTACAGGGTCTCAATAGATTGTTAAGACTTAACATTCTGCTGAATACGCCACCATGTGTTGTCAAATCCAGAAGAAAGAGCTTAGGCTAAAGTATTAAAACTGCCTCTATTTTATAGAAGTAACTTTCAATATAGAGACTTTAAGATCTAAGTCAATCTTTAAGCTTTGAATATCATCATCAGATTTAAATAGAAATTGACCTCAAATAGTGGTCAAATAACTATCTACATAAATGCCAGAAAAAATAGAAACTGGTACATTTGGACAAATACAATGAATATGTACTTAGTATACAAAAGCTCAAGAATTAGAGACCCTCATAAGATGATCTAGATATTTTATATACGTACCTCTCCAATAATTCCTATCATCAGATGCACTGTAGTGTTGGTTCCTGAGTCACAGAGTGCACAGTGTGCTTATAAATATTCTGAAAAAACTGTCTTTGAAATCAGACACCTTGTAGAGAAAAGTAATTTTTGGCCTATTCTGCAGACACCATTTCATGACGACATGCTAAAGAAAGAGGAAGAACTAGCAGCAAGAGAGAGGGCACTGAGTGAAAGAGAGAAAGCCTACGGTGTTGCTGACCCCAGGCCTAATAACTTTCCACCTCTCCCAGCCTGGTGTCCAGTCAAGCCTTGCTTCTATCATAACATCAAGGATGAGATCCCCCCTTCAGAACAGTGGATGATGAGGCTAATTCTTATATTGTGGGGATGTACGCTTACAGTTGAATGCATGCACAGATACTAGTTACTGACAACTTCATAAAACCTATTTACTGTCGATTTTCAAGATGTCGTGATGTAGTACTAGAATAGGGTGGCCATTCTGTATTTGTGCCATTCCTACTTAAAGCTAATGTGCTCTCTGATATTAATTGCTGTGTGAAGTATAATAATGATAAATCGCATAATTGAACATCTTAACCTGTATATTCTTTTTCATCTGCAGTTTACGTTTTTGTGTTGTTTTACAACTGCATCTGCTGCCTGGCGGCCCTGTTTGTAATTCAGCCGGAGTGGACCCCCATATATGGTGCCTCTTTTGGTGTGTCCATATTCTATCTCTTGGCATGGCCGCCTATTTCACTATTGTGCTGGTACATGCCTCTCTACAGAGCATACAGGTAGGGTACTCGTGGTGTGTGGATATGTTATCACCTTTGCAGTCAATTTATACATTCACTTTAGTGCACCACCCATTGGAGGCCAGTTTATGGCTTTATCCTGACTTATGCTTATATCACAAGTTTTCTATTTATTGAGACTAAATTGTGCACAATGGCTGGTGTTTTCTGTATATTCTATAAGAAAGGACAGTCATTTTTCTGAAATTATCCTTTCAATTTGTGTATTGAAATCATCCAAAATCAATCACATTTTTTCAAATACTGTATTAGTGGAATGTTTAAGTGTAGATGAGGGTATATACGGGTAAAATCAGGGCATCTTATCCAAATTGCTTATAAGCACTGTACTTATGTTACCTGTTGTTTCTATGTACTCATAGTTTTGTTTCTAACAGAAGTGTATCTTTCTGTAGGAAGGACAGTTCGCTCTCTTTCATGTGTTTCTTTTTTGTGTTTGCTTTACAAATTATTTCTTTCGGACTCTATGCAATTGGCTTTCCTAATTTTGGCACATCGTAAGTTTATTTTCACTTTAGCAGTTATATTAAGGCTCACCTTTTTTTCATAGGATACTGACAAGTTTTGTATATGCAGTAACTATAAAATTTATATTAGATCACTAGTTTAAATTTAATAAGAATACAAAAATTGGTTGTTTAGTAGTTAATGTTTTCAGGTTATAAAAATGACTGTCAAGGTTGTAAATATCGAAATACTATAAATTAAACTTTACTTACCCAATTTTAGTATTCAATTTAGAGACTATGATAGTAAAGCTTGCAAATTTTATGTTATGATTTTCTGTAGGGGTTTCTGGTTAGGAGGTCTGCTCTTTAACTCTGCCAATGTACAACCCAATAGTGGTGGAGTAGTAGTTGGAGCAATGATGATAATCTCAGGCTTTATGTGGGCAATCTTGTTTGTCCCTGGTGCATTTCTCCTTTTTAGGGTAAGTACGTAGCACGGTGACTCTTGAGTATATATTGCACTGTCATTTGTACACTCTATCATTACTAATTAGATTCATAGTTATTATCGCCGTTCTGGGATGACCTTGGAGCAGGCCCAGAATGAGGCTTTAACAGCAGCTGCTAAGAACAAAACAGTTAGAAAAGCAGCGAAGCAAGCTGTTGTTACAGGAACTAAAGCTGCTATGACAGAATAAACAGTTTAATTCCTTATACAAGTGTTAACTACGCACATAGCCATCTCTTTAAGCATGCTGTTTTGCCACTTTGGCATTTATTGAAAGTTATTAGCTAATGATACGTATGGTATAAGTATGGTACGCTCTGATACGACTCCGCCCTGTATATATGAAGACACCGCTCTTAATTAGTCTCGCGTAGCTCAGACCGCTATCTCGCCTCCATATTTATATTATGACGTCACACGGTCGGCGAGATAGGGTCTGGTCAATTGCCTATACCATTTTTGTTCTGGCCCCCGGAAGTTGGGGGCTCATTAAATATGCAGTTACCATGGAAATAATTATATTCATACGAGATACGCGTATGTAACGTGAACTCCGCAATTCGCGGACTGCGTGACGTCATTACGAAAGTCGTCTACAGTGAAACCTCCGAATAACGGACACGCTCGGACCCACCATCTTGTCCTTTATTCAGAGGTTGTCCTCTTCTCGGAGGTCGGCCCATAATCACCCTCTAAACAACTAATTGTGTAATAGCAACTAGCTACCAGTTATATATGTCATGCGCAAAGTCTGCGCAAAGCGTTAATCCACGGTTTGCGCAGGCCAATCTGTGGATTGTCCGAATCTGTACTTTGCGCATAACATATATAGTGACACTATATTACGGCTCATGATCAAGATCCAAGAGATGCAATAAATACACACCAACAAGTTATAGGAAGCTACAAACACTAACATTTTACTAACATAACGGTTTACTAACTTAAAGGTTATGCTGGGCACGATCCTCAGAAGCAGGACTTCCTATTAGATGGTTTGGTACGAGTGGTTTTAGGACAGTTAAAATGAACAACTATATACCAAATGGATAAATCATTCGCTTAGATCAATCAGGTTTAAGGCCACTTTTATCGACCTTTGAATAGTTGAAAAAATAGGAGCGCAATGAGCTAGCTATATAGCGGGCGGAACCGAAATTCACTTGAGACTACTGTACGTACGATCCGCTGGACATCTGTAGCTATTTTATGTAGTTAGATACTTATGACTTACGTTAATTTTGTTCACTGTACTATATTATCGTTTTATCGTATTAGTTTCGTCTCGTCTTTAGTTTAACTGTCCGCTTTCGGAGGTCAGTATGTATTGTCAGAGATCAGTCTGAGGCTTGGTCAGTGTCCGTTGTCCGGAGTTCGGAGGTGCCGCTACTCGGAGGTTCGGAATGTACTAGTTCTATGGGAAAGTCAATCGGGGGCGTAAGATTTGTCCGCTGTACAGAGGTTGTCCGCTTTTCGGAGAGTCCGCTATTAGAGGTTTTACTGTATACGATCTACGTACGAGATGAGTACTTCTAAATCTAGTGATCTTACAGGAATTCTTGTGGACGTTGCTAAATTGTTTGGTTGGGAGCTTTAAGGACAAGCAAATCGAAGCCTTTAAGGCCTTTGTAAGCGGGAAGGATACCTTTGTTTCTCTGCTGGCAAATCCGTCATCTACGCAGCACTACCGATTATTTTTGATCGTTTATTAACCCGAAAAGGGAGCATTACAGTTTGCATTAGCCCTCTGACATCGGTTAGGATTGATCAGAGCGTATGCGTTAGAAGTGCGTTTATCATCGCCTACCACTTCCGGAACACTTCGGGCCAGAACAAAAATGGTATAGGCAATTGACCAGACCCTATCTCGCCGACCGTGTGACGTCATAATATAAATATGGAGGCGAGATAGCGGGTCTGAGCTACGCGAGACTAGCTCTTAATATGGCTGCCAGCAGTATTCCGAGAAATATTTTGGTAACTGGTTCTAATAGAGGAATCGGGTTTGAACTGGTGAAACAATTAGCAAGACACAGTTCCCCTCCGCAAAAGATATTTGCTGCAACGAGAACTGTAGGAACTTCAAAGAGTCGGAAACTGGAGGAATTCGCCCACTCAAATACAACATCTGCAGTAGATGTGAGTTACATACATAACAGTAACAGTAGAGAGGTAGGCCTACATTATGCACTAGACTATAGCGTCTGCTAGCTTTATATATATATATATATATTGTCGTGTTATCTAAATTAATCATCCTATTTTTTTAATAATATTTTTGCCTAAAAGGTAATTTCTATGGATGTTACAGATGAAGCTAGTATCATTTCAGCTTCAAAGTACGTATCGAAAGCTCTGAACGGATCAGGATTGAACAGCATTATCAATGTTGCTGGTCTGCTCTACGAGGTGCCATTATTAGAGTCATCTGCTAAAGAAATGATAGATCAGTTCTGTGTCAACTCTGTTGGGCCTCTCCTGATCTCCAAGGCCTTTCTGCCACTCCTAAAACAAGCAGCCAAGGAAACATCTGATACCAAGGATCTGAGCTGGTCAAGATCATCTATTTTGAATATATCAGCACTAGTGGGCAGCAATCAGTGGTACAATGATGGTGTGGCTACTGTTGAAGCTGATACTACCGACCAGAAGATATGGGCAGTGTATGGAGCTACTAAAGCAGCACTAAATCTCCTTTCTAATGCTACTTGCGATCTGCTGAAGAAATATGGTATTCTAGTTGCCCCTGTGCATCCAGGGTGGGTTGATACAGAACTCGGGGGATCTGGAGCATTGATATCTGTTGAGGAGTCTGTAAAAGGCTTAATTGAACTTTTTCAAAAGTTGGATGGTAAAGTAATAAATGGATTCTATGCCTATGATGGTAGTGTTATTCCATGGTAAAAATTTAAATGTTAGAACAATGGTTGCTTAAGAAAAGGACTTTTATAACTATAAAGAATTTTATTTTATATTAAAATCCATTGCTTTTGATGATCTACATTGTCCAATGGCTCTCACTATATTGTTTTATGCTTGTTGGAATGTCATTAATTTGAGTCTATTTCAATTGACGATTCACCAATTCACTAATAATGGTCCGGTCTGGGTAACCGACCCAAAAAGTACTGGATACCTAACAATATTGGTCTTTATATTCACTGACATAAAATTATTACAAATATTAAGTAATAGAATAATTTAGAGTTTCATTTTTGACCCCCTAATGACTTTCTCCTTAAAATACTCAATGGTAGTTGTCCATGTCTTCCGAGTGCCTTTATAAACTCCTGTATGGCTGGGTTGTAATCATGGGTCCTTCTGGCATGATCCAAAAGGTACCCTTTTCTTATATCCTTCTCATCTTGAAATTCTCTCTTGCTCTTCTCCAGATTCTCCTGTGCTTCAATCACACATCTTAAAGCCCCAGCCAACTCGGCATATTCTGGTGGCACAGTCTTTGAGGTTGCTATTAGTGTTGTGACGTATTCTATGACATTATCACTGTAGTTTAGCTTACTAACTGCCTCCAGGGTGGATCTCAGAGTGTGATGACACTGCTCTACTTCCCTAACTATATCGTGTATAGGGTCATGAACAACTGCCATTAAATTGAAGCATATATCTTTAGTCTGTTTCAGCCGTCTTTGGATAACTCTCTCAAATTGAGCAGTCCAGTTTTCTCCTTCTTTCCAAGAATCATGGTCAACAGGGTAGGGTTTCAGGCCATCTAGCTCATACAAGCGCTTGTTGATTGGTACAAAGCTTGAATAATGGAAGGCATCCATGCTAGACATTGTTGTCATAACAGTGCCACCCTTAGCCAATGGTGTTAAGCGGTTCGGTTTAGCATGATTGTCATGTGTACGTGCAAGATGGGGGTAATGGCCTATAGCACTCCCTTTGCTGTCTGGATCCATGCCTTTGGAGTACATCTTGAGATCCTCAAGCACAGGCCCCAATTTAACATTGTCACAATTCAGTAGGATGCTCAAAAGCGCATGAGAGGCACAAGAATTGGGAATCACCTACAGTAAGAAGAAAACCAAATAATCAGAACAGTACCAAGTCAGTTCCTACTGTGAATGCAGTTTCAATTTGATCCATGAATAATGTATAACTTAAATTCCTAAAGACATGACTGACATCAACATGATAAAATATAATAAACTACTTTTCTATGCTTTTACTTATATGAACAACCTGACGGGAAAATCATGTACACACAAATAATATTTGTCAAGGGTTGGAATTACTGTACTCCAACTGTATGATATGATCTTACATGTACGTACGTATGTACATTCTAAATATGGTACTTTAACCATCCTATTAACATATCAATCTAATAACATCAACCTAATGCAGAGAACCACTTTCAAGACATGATCTAAAACATCCTCTTCCAATTATCGGGTACAATTCTAATTACATTCGATGTATCTTTCGATCACAAAAACTTAGGTAGCTTTACGTACTTGTGTGGCAAAAAACATGTTGTTTACAATGTCCGAGTTTTTAATAAAGTTTTCATCTTCCAATGATCTCCTCTTTCTTCTAAAACTATTGGCACCTTCGCCAATCTTAAACAAGAAAATAAACCCGTAGACACTATCCATTTGACTGAGTTTAGAAAGGTCATAAATTTCTTCTACTTTTACCCCCTTAACACCAAAATCACCAACCAGTAAGGTAAACAGCCCGGGGTCACTTTCCAGTTCCTGCCATTGCTCAGCCATTTTTATCGAGATGTAAACATTAATAGATGGACGTCAAAATGGCTGCCGCTGTGTATAGTCCCGCATAGCCAGACCCTTTCTTTATTTCACGCTAGTGCACAAATGCGCATTTAGATAACTACATATATTAAGGGCATATCGTCTAAAAATTTTAGGAACTAGCTATTTAGGGAATAGGTACGCTTCGGTTTTAAAACGATTTGAGCACGGCTACTTATGGCACGTGTACATCAGATTAGAGGAAGCCGCCTTTGTCGCCATTTTTAGAGCTCTCCGTTATCTCTTCTTTTTGACTGCGACGTTATTTCGACTTGTCGCAAATAAAACTTTCAAAACAAATATTAACAAGAAAAAGAGGGAATGCAAGATAAATAAAAATGAAATTAGAAGTAGGGGTGGCAACGGTCACTAGCAAATCTGAAAGAGTAACTAAACTAGAAAGGGTTCATGTGACAAGGATAACCATACAGAAGTGGTATATGTATTGATCATGAAATTTAAATGACTTAACCATACACATCACTTCCATGTTTGGGCACACCATTGATCCCTACTTCGGTTATCCCAATGCTCCCAAACTTGCATATGAAAATGTATGGTTAAGTCACTTAAATATGCTACTTCTATATGATTATCCTTGTCACATGATCCCTTTCTTGCATGTTACTCTTTTTTTCAGATTTGCTAGAAGCACTGCCATCAATATCCCTATAGGCCTATATAGTTAAAACGTTTTATATATTTATATATCTTATAATACAAATCAATTGCAACCCTTATATATACAAGTTAAATAAAAACATTCAAAAATGAAGTTAAAAGTAGGGATGGCACTATAACAGTGATTGGCACATCTAGAAAAAGTAACGAAACAAGAAAGTGATCATCTGGTAAGGCTAACATTGCAGAAGTGGCATACTGAAACTTAACTATACACATCACTTCTATGTTTGGGCGCATCATGGATATACTAGAAGTAGGGATCGATGCGCCCAAACATAGAAGTGATGTGTATAGTTAAGTTTCAGTATGCCACTTCTGCAATGTTAGCCTTACCAGATGATCACTTTCTTGTTTCGTTACTTTTTCTAGATGTGCCAATCACTGTTATAGTGCCATCCCTACTTTTAACTTCATTTTTGAATGTTTTTATTTAACTTGTATTGCCCCTTTTTTCTTGTTAATATTTGTTTTGAAAGTTTTCTTGGCGAAAACTCGAAATAAAGTAGCAGAATAGACGATATAATAGAGAGCTCTAAATTAAAAAATGGCGTCCGAAAAGATCCCAAATTTGATAAGATGTTTTCTACCGTTCTTTAACATTCAGTTTAGGATATTAAAGGGTCCATAATCGTTAAGAATACGACTGTATATAGGCCCTGCAAAGCGACTAAGAAATTCGATCGCGGGTAACGGCAGTACCACAAATATTACTCATTCGGGTTACTTATTTTATATAGAGAGAATTTGAAACTTAATTAAAAAATGGCGTTCAAAGAGGCCCTAAATTTGGCACTTTCAAAAGTAACACGCTTCGGTTGGAGCGCGTTGAAATCTAGGGTAGCCTATTCCCTAGTTCGGAAACATTCATGACGATTTAGTATTTGTATGTACCTGCGTAAGTTCGCATGTTAGCGCTAGCTCATTTGAAAAAAGAAGAAGAAGAAGAAGAAGAAGAAGAAAAAATGAGGAATTGCAGAATTTGGCCTATTTCGGTTTAACCACTTTGCGAAGGTTGTAGAGCATCGTAACATGTTTTGGCGTTTAGAAAAGCATGCAAAAACGACTGCAAACACACGAATGCAACCGAAAATCTGAATGTTGTTGATTTATGAGGTGTTAATTGATAATACATTGAATAGGGCGGCCATGTTTTTTTTCGGCCATCCCTACTTATAGAGTACTACCGTACTCTATGATATATTTACACTGCATGAGCTCTTCCTTCAAATATATATAGAGTTAGCTAGTGTATATACTCTTAGGTTTATATATATTAGGCACTTTTATATGTGCTAATATATGAACAAATATGTAAAACGATTATAATTAATATAACTGTATACGTATACAAATATGTCTATATATATGAACCATGCAGAAATGAAACAAAATGGAGGTCATATACTTGTTCTTTATCAGACTTTTTGAAAGAATGCTTTAAAAGTTTGGAGAACAACATCCAAATTATAAATACTTCAATTTTATAAGTGACTACAGTTTGCATATTACCGAGTTCATAAATAATTAGATTGGTCAATTGGAGGCATGCAGCAAGGCGGCAAGTTAATTCACTGCAAGAGCACAGCAGTCCACTGCACTCTGCTCTGAGTATGTGATATCCAGAATGTCTGTGCACAGTGCATCTACTTGGTTATTGTTTACTTCGGCGGTTGGACTAGGTGTCGGAAGTGTTGAACAATACCCTGTCTTTCGACCTCTGTGTCCTTCATCTTGTGTGTTAGGTGTGCCTCCACTAGTAGGGGCATTTGTTTTGCTCAGTGTACAGTTTTTTCCTTTGTCTTTGGCACATTGATAGTGCACTACTTTATGTTCAGTTGCTGAAGCTGTACAAGTGATGTTTGGCATATTTGGTTGGCACTCATAGACCAAGTCATCTTCTCTGAAATAAGTGCAAGATTTATCGAAGGGAGGAATAGGAGGGAGGGCCTTAACAGCAAGATGACACAGGGGCTACAGTAAAACAGAAATAGAATTTTGAATGTAGATACTAAAGGTGTAAACATGTACATGTAATATAAAGTATTACAGAAAAATAATGGGATGGTATAGTACAATATGTACGTATAAATTACCATTACCAACTTACCATGGGTTTACACTGAGGAATTTTAATACTTAGCCTTTCATAGTACTTGAGCTTCTCGAAGACAATAGAATAGCTGTAAAATAAAAAATATTACTAAATTCCAAGTCTAAACAAATCATTAAAAATTAAACAGATGTTCATCCATACCATAAATTATATCTGAAGCATGAAGTTAAAAATGACCAAAGGCACCAATAATAATAACTTGAGACATCAGAAGTACTTGGCCAAGCTGCACTGGACCTCATCAGAGAGCTTGGACAGCACCTTTGCCAGACCACTGGAGAACCTCACAGCAGAGAGTATCTCCTGCAAAGGAACTCCATTGCTGTCCAGAGGGGAAACAGCAGCAGTGCTGGGCAGCACAGGGACTGACCTCAGCCAAAGTGATCCCTTCTGGGATTAACTTATTTGTGCATGGCTGATTATACTTTATATGTTATATTTTTTGATAATAATATGAATGTTAAAAACATGAACCCACATGTCTTCAGAGGACTTTATGCATCTTTTAGAAGTTGCAAAAGATGTGTGTATATGGACTTGATCTCAAATATCAGAACTCCTGATCACTTACTTTACAGTCAAAACCTTTACAGACATATCCACTCCAGCAACCCAAGTCATACTCAGTCTCTTAACTTGATGAAATTTAAGAGTTCTTCTAATGGTGATACAGTGCAGAAATAAAAACATACGTCGAGTATTAAATTTTCAGGAAAATATAAGAACCAGATAATAATAATTCTACTTGTAGAGTAAAATTTATGTCTACAACTATAAACTAAACTTACTCACGCATTTTTATGCACAACAACTGGGTAACCACATCCAAAGTAATTTACATAAAGCATATCTTCTGTTGTAAGGCGAAATTCCCCAAATGAGTTAGAGGTAGTGCGACCAGTCTGTTCAACTGTTTTCACTGCTATGCCAATAATGGTTTCGTTGGAGGTAATTACAACTATATAATGAATTTGGAAAAGCAAACGAAATACATACAGGCAGAGAAACAATAAACATTCAAGATATATATATATAAATGCATGAAAATTAAAAATAGTTAAACATAATGGGCATTATACGGGATAAAGATGGATTGATGAAATTGGAAAATGTCTTGCAGGAAAATAAAGGCACCTACTGTCATAGACTTCTCCAGGGTTGAAACACTCTACAGTTTGCTTTTGCATGTTCACTAACAACAAATTCACCTCGGCTGTTGGAGGTACAAGTTGATCATGACGGTTACGTGGCACATGCTCTACCTCGAGTAATTCACAAAATATAGATGCATACACTCCCTCCACAAGTTCTCTATTCAAATCAGTGTATGACTCTGCAGCTGTAGCTAAAACCACAATTTGAAAAGCAGCGCAAAGTATAGACGCCATTGCAGCAGTACACTTTTAGAGTTGCAAGTGTTGCCAAACCAGGATGCTCTTTTATAGACTCTGCTTGATACCTCCCACACAAATAAATAAACTTGAATGACTGATAACCTGGCGTTTTAATATACTTGCAGAATATTATATTTCCACACTTTCAAAGATATACTGTGGTAATACGAGCACTTGATGTAGCCAGTCAGACTCAAATATAATCTTAGTTGATTCGTTTTAACTATATAAACAGTGCTCTTGTAAGGTGTCCCAACCACATACCCACCCACTAAATAACTCTACAACACATATAATTTCTGCCACAATATTACAAGGGTTAATCACTTAAATGACTAAGATGGCTATGGCCTCTTCGTTCGGCCTCTGAAAAGCGTTTGGCCATGTTTCTAAACTGTTCTGACTTAGCACTTGCTCCCATAAGATTAGATGAATGTTTTGAACCCAATCCAACATGGGAATCATGGACTACTGACTGTACCTACACAACAATATACAAAGTACCTTGAAGAAGATGAAAATATTCTCATTAATCTTAATAAAAAAGTAGATTACAACCAGTCAAGCTGTATGGAGAAAGGTTCACTGTGCAATCTGATTCAATCTCATCAGATTAGCCTTATTAATTCAACACTAGGAATAATTCTTCACCTGTGAAGCATCATTACAATATTATATAATAATAAAATATTATAGGAAACACTTGGGGTGACTACTACTATAGTATACAGCAGTATAAACCAGCCTGCTAGAAATATCATACTAGTGGAGTTAACTACATCATCCACATATATTGTACTTTCTTATAAATGAAGTATGAATGTGCTTAGCGTACACAGCTGACAAGGAAGGTAGCATGGCAACATATAGAGATCCATATACATTATACTTATAATAGTAATATAGACTGGAGTACCATTATCATTTAGGACACCCTTCATCATGAAATGTTTAAATCTAGTAAGAGAGCAGAGTAATATATTGAGAATCAGCAAACGTCAATCTAATGTACTAGGAGGCTGTTCAAATTTTAGCATAAAACCTACTGAAGCTACACCAAAAGACCACAAAGAATAACGCAATATTGGGAGATGCATATACCACTTGTACAATTTATAAGATGTGTTGATTGAACTATATACGTACGTACATACAGCATATACGTAGAAACGTTTAAAATATGCTAGAACCAATTGTTGCAATCGCTCAAGCAACTAAGCGAAAAAACACACTTTCCACCTTCAGTTCAGAATCATAAGCAAGAGCTTAATTTAAACAGCCACAAAAATTACTCTAGAAGGTTCTAAGCTTAACCAAACACTTAATAAAATAATTTACCTAGCCTATGAAAGTGCATTACATAATAAGTTCACACGTCACAGGTGGCATCCACACCATATCTTGCAATCATGGACAAACAATGACAATTGTTAGTAGACTAAATATGAGAGCTCAATAATAATTGATATGTGCACTCCTCCATTCGTGTTTCATTGCACAAATAGTAATCAAATAGTGATTCAAAATTCAAAATATCCCATTTTGAAAGACTGCATGACTGCTCTATTGTCTTTGTCCATGGAGCATAACCAGATATTTGATTAATTACACATACTTTGATTTAACAATCACATATTATCACATACAGCATACTGAGACTCACTGGTTGTGTTACTCCTTGGTCATCCTTGCCTAAACCACTTCCTTCTTTCCAGCCCATCTTCTTCAACAACTGGTGACCAACATTAGCTTCAGATATTGGTCTTCATAAAATAAGAATTATAAGCTGATAAAAGTCAGCAAGTTTGTCACTTTAATACCTTATGCTAGGTATACCATCTCTCCTATAAGACTACTCTAGCAACTTGTCTCCAATGACAAGACCCCAAATTCACAGTGTTTAAGAGGAAGGAGAATGTGAAGAGGTCACCTTTGCATGGGGAGTTAGAGCTTCTAAATGATGTCTGTATATTCTTTACCCCACAATAAAATACCCACAAAAGTCTCCATTACCTGAATACAGATGAAGGGCTATCATCTTGCCTCTCTATACTTGTATCTATCTCACTGCCCTGCAGTTTACGTCTATAAAGGTTCAAAATCACATTTAAATATATTAAGTATCACCATTCACAGTAAAACTGTATATAAAAAGAGAAGTATAAGTCTATATTGAATACACTCAACCAATTGCAACCATGCTGCATAAGCAAAAGTTGCAAATATTTCATTACATGATCTAATAATTCTTATAGTCTTTGGAGTGTTACATTAAATGGAACTAAAAGTAATGACATTAGTATAACTAAATTCAGATTCCCATGGCTGTAGCCTGACAATAACACTAGACAGATCAACAGGAACACAAACCCTAGAACGCCTGCTAACTGTGTATAGGTTTGTATTCTCTAAGAAATCCTTAATTAATCAATTAATTGTCATTCACCTTTTTGATGCTCTATCTTTATAGCCTGGTGGAAGTTCGACCTTTCCCACCTGAAAAAGACATTAAACAGAATGATTACAGCTATAATACGTATCTATACAGTTAAAAAGTAAATTCTCACTTGATTTAGACCATACTTCTTCCTCAAATTTCTCACAACTTGTTTTGAATTACTCTTTTCTGCACCCAAGTACGAAAATAAAAAAAACATTTAGCCGTTCAAGCTTAATCCTGATAGTAAAATTTATGAAAAAGGGAAGGTAAGTATTCCCAACTGCATACAGTGACAAACTAAATTTCATTATATTTCTAACTTTATGTAGTTAGCGACAGAATGGTGTAGGCTTACCATACATCTGCTCATCTTTAGCTACAGAGATGGTAGGAAGGCACGATTCACACACCTCCAAACCCTTGTGAAGATGTACCTCTAACGTAGTCCGACCTAATTCTATAGAATCACCGTGTTCAAGAGGATGAGGTTTACTGACTTCCTTGGACTAAGGAAGATAGAGGATGAATTAAAGTTGAGATATCTAATACAGTCCAATTCTAAGGCCTGCAGACAGACTGGAGATTATAAATACAACTATACTAAGAGACTGACATTTCATTGGCTACATGCAAAGGTACAGTAGATCATGCGCACATCAGGACCAACACAGGTTATACGTATATTACTCTACTTCACTAATGTAGCATAGTGTATGACAAATGTGCAAAAAGTCTATATAACGGAATATCTTAACCTTCACAACTACATTTCGTACATACCAACCTATGGATGCAAGAACACGGTTTGGTAAATAATTGCAATAGTTTTTGGTAAACTTAAATCAAGTGACTACACATCAAAATAAGTAGGGCAACTTGTACCCTGGTACCGGAAACAATAATACAATGACAAAGAGAAACAATTTGAATCTCTTCTTTCCAAATCACTGAACAATGTAATCTTATGGCAAACCTATTAGCAACCTACAAATATCCCATTTTACATACGATGAGTTTAAGTGGAATGGTTATACTGGTGTTATTTAATCTGTAGACCTCATGAACTAAGTTCATTTATCACCTCTACCTAAAATACTTTGGAGCATTATACAGGAATCTGATGGAATTGAATACTTCCTTTTGACTAACTCAATAGTTTAGAACACACTATTTGATCAATTAGATCAAGCTGTTCCAAATGATATACAATTGTGGTGCCCTTAACATTATACACCACATTAACAAGCTATCAATCCCTGTAACCCAATCTACAACTTACTGAGATGATACAGGCTCCAATAAATACAGGTATATCACAAAAAATGACACTTAAATTGGTTAAGTAATATTGTACATCTGACCCTCAGTCATCTTTAATAATTCTGACGTCATCAATGCCAGCACATATAGACTACCAATAATAGTAACTTGGGGAAAAGTTAGGAGTTAGAGTCTGAATACGCAGGGTCTAACTGACACAGATAGGTCTAGGCTTACAAGTATGTACGGTTTTCAGTAAGTGGCTTACAGACACATAAGAAGGAGTATAAACATGCACATACGTAACATTGTACAATCAGGGCCGCATAGAGGGGTGGGGGGTGGGTATTTGCCCCCTAGGATTGATTTTGCCCCTCCCCCTAAATTTTGAAAAATTTTATTTTGCCCCCTCTGGCCCCAAGTTCTGCATACAGCCCTGACAATTACTACTTACTTAGAGCAACAGACTCCCAGGGAAATAAGGCTTAAATTAACATCTGCCAAGGCACAAAGGATTTATTGATGTTAATATCACATTCAACTCTGGTGACACCATAACGTAATATATTACATTCCCAGCAGTATTTCATTCATGTTGAAAGACACTTGAGAATGGTTACTTGTGTCTTGTCTATTTCTACGATTATTCATCTATGTACTGGCCATGTATTGGTGTATACAGATGACTACTTTCCTCTAGAAAGGCAATATATACCGTGCAGTATAGAGAGATGGAGCAATGGAGCACACTGAATTACCATTAGCAGTGGTGCTGCTAATAATGAGACAACACTGCCACATTCAACCTACTTTACTTATACACCTACGTATAATACCAATACTTAACACTATACTTAAAGCATTCCTGAGCAAGTACTACTGCATTCAGTACAACAGGTCTTCTATTGTATATACCTCACTAAGCCTTGTTTCATTGAGAAAGGTTCCACTTGAACTTCCTTGATCAATAATGTGAAATAAATTTTCTTCCTCATCAAATTCCAATTCAGCATGTATCTAAGAAGAGAACATAGTACATTCAACTGTATGGCATATCAAAAGACTAGACTCTCAGGATCACTGATGAAGGGTGGAATTCACAGCAACAGCTATCTGGCTCAGTGGAAGGGAGAAGAGAAAAGCATAGAAACCTGTATCCAAAGTTATATACTTACAGATTACACTCTATTCTACGTATATATGTGTTTGTTGATGTTGGTGCTTTATGTTAGTTAAGAGAGAGTGGTGCAACTGGTCTGACAATTACAACTATGGAGGTTTCATAACCCAGAGCAGAATTGTATTGGCATGACTAGGTGGTTCTACTCAAAGACTGTTTTCACACAAACAATAAGTAATTGTGTACTTCCACTTAAATAGAGTATTTCCTAATGAATAGCAATCAGTCCTGATATCAATTAATTTGCAACAACTTATCCAATTAAAGTGAACAAATATACTTGTTAACGGAGCACTTCTAGGCCATTGTTCTCTCTTAATGGGCTGTTAAACAGCCAAACAAATATACAACTAGAAGAATTATCACTTTACCATTTGGCAACGCGTATGCACACTAACACATGATTATTGGGTCATAGAAAAATCCTGAACTATTGATGTATCACCACTGCAGGTGAGACGGCTCTCATGTTACATTTGTCCGGTAATACCTTTTGAATTGCAAACATGTGGGAAGATTAAGTTCCTACACCCACATATCTCGGAAGACGTCTGAGGTAACGTCTTATTCACAGGTGCCAAGGTGCTACTGGTTATGATAAGCATACATATATGGCAAATTTTAGTATTACTCTTAGCAGCTGTCACTATTCAAGAGCCTCTAGCAGCTGCAGGCTTGAACAAGTATGTAGATATCAGTCAGAGACAGAAGAAAGAAAGAAAGGGGCAGTCCCTGTAATTATCACTTGCATACATATATATAAATACATGGGTACTTACAAATGTATAAATGTATAATATACAGTGCAAGTTACAAAATACCATAGTAATCTAACATAATATATGGCTCTATATAAATATACTTTGTACATGCAATATTTATCATCTTACCTTAATCTACAATATCTCTATGATGTAATTAACTTTATAGTATTAAATGTGTTGCTAGGCAACCTAAAAGTCTACCTTAATTAGTAGCATGTTACACACCTTGCTGACATACACATCTGCTATTCTCACATCAGCAGAGCCACTGACCTCCCTATGAGAACGGAGAATAATTAAGCTAGTATATGAACAGCTGTTTAATTAGGTTACGCATAAAACTTAGTAAACAGGTTAAATTTCAGGAACACCTGTGCAGTACATGTTTGTGCATTTGACTAAAAATACGATTATCATACCAAACTATAGCTCGCTACCTACCTTCCTATTTTGGCTCCCATTTTAGTAACTACATAAGTAGTTCCAACTGGTATCTTTGATGACTTTATCACAATCATTCTGAGACAAGGAGGCCAATCATCTCTCTCTGAAGCTCTCTCTATTGCAGCTGACTGACACTCACCAGCTTCTGCACAATACAATTGTGAGGACAGACGAGGAAGGATGTCAGATTGCTTACATCATGTATACACATAAAGCTTGCTACAGCAATTCATTTAATACAATTCTTATGGAAATTCAATTTATAGATCACAACAGTGATAAAGAGTTAAAGAAAAACATATATACACACAAGCTTTGATAATCAAAACACTATTATAATTCCTTAGAATAATAAATGTACATATACAGGAGATTCTAGCCTACACTAAAGATATACATTAGAGAGTTGGTACTAACAAGACAGACAGAAAGGTTTCTCATTGCATGCTTACACTTTCTTTTGTAGACTGGTGACAGCTAATAATTAAAAACTGCAAGAAAAGTCTGCTTTGATTGTGCATTAAATGACATCAGAATAGAGTGCACCCATCTTTTAGATGGTTCTTATGTATTTCAACTTGTGAACAACTAGAAACACAGTCTAGTGAATTTGTCATTGTCCAAAAGCATTCTAAAGCTGTACCCTATATAAACCCCAACCATTCCTCATTTATCATGTTTGCTGATGAAGACCTATGGGTTGAAACGTCCTATTATCAATAATTTATGTTGCTGTAGCTCAATAATACCTCTGGATTAAAGCTGTACTATATATGTATCTAATGGAAATGTAGGCTACCAAACCCTGCAGACAGTGTAAATTGGAATGTTTGTCTTCCATTTCCAAGGTTATAAGTACATCCATATCAATTAACAACCTGAGGAAATGTCAACTGATTCAATAACACTGTAACCAATAATTTATAATTCAATCAATCTTAATGTTTCAGCTCTCACAGGATAGTGAGGTGATCAGGATACTTACATGGGATGCGCGCATGATACGGCTAAGTACGTATTATTAGTTACACATGCGGTTATCAGTAGGCTTGAAATGTAACCAATTGATGTGTTTGGATCAACAGTCAGCTGTACTATAGACACCAGAGATCACGGACCTCTGCTCATATATACTAGACTGCTCACACTAGACTAGACAGCTCACACTAGACTAGACTGCTCACACTAGACTAGACAGCTCACACTAGACTAGACAGCTCACACTAGACTAGACTGCTCACACTAGACTAGACTGCTCACACTAGACTAGACTGCTCACACTAGACTAGACTGCTCACACTAGACTAGACTGCTCACACTAGTCTAGACTGCTCACACTAGACTAGACTGCTCACACTAGACTAGACTGCTCATACTAGACTAGCTACAGATTACCAGAGTAATAATATATTGTGAGATACAGAGATTCATACTTGCTGATGTTCTAAGTGTAAGATATGCATGTCCAGTGAATAATTGAATACCACTGATAATTGTAAAGGAAGATACTGTAGAATATCATCAATAATCAGTGCCCTGATTGCGAAGAACAACCGAAAGCAGTTATCTTAAATTATTTTTATTGCAATTGTGATAACAAAAGTAACGCATCTCCTACAAGATGCAAGCACATGGTAACTGAGGATTGAGATGGAAGAACAATCACATGACCCATCATATGAAAAATCTAAGATACCATTTTCCTACATGCTATATGCCTATTCTGTAAAAGAGCCTATAGGGGAACTAAACCTGAAGAGAGCTTTGGATGAAGATACCGGAGTCTTTTCTTCGACAGCCGTTTCTGGGAATTCCACCCTTCATCAGTGATCCTGGGAGTCCTTGTCTATTTCTTTATCTTGATCTTCTGTGCATAACCAATAAAACCACAAGCTACTGGTGTAGGTGGATAATTATATGAAAATCAGTCACGTAAGTAGGAATGGTCTCTAAGAGAATGGACACATATGTAGATTTACAGGTGTGTGACAGTATCAGCTGTGTGATACCAGAGTGGCATTATATATTAAATCAGTGACAGAGCATGATTACAATTGAATGCTCAGTTTCCTAACAGGCAAGAGGTTTGCATGGGCTACTGAACAAATATAATGGAATACTCTAAAGTGCTAATGCTTTAATAATTCATTTAGACTATCTGGAAGAGGACAAGAGAAATAAAAAGTTATTAATACACAAATGATACAATGGTTAGAAGGTGATATATCAATATTGTTTTACATGCATCAACTGACAATGGTCTTGAAATACAGTCCCATTATCTCCTCTGAATAAAGGGAATACTATAATGAAGAAAGGCACGTAGGAGTAGTACTATCAGAGGTATGTCACTCCTGAAATATCGCCCTCATCAAGCCAAAAGGTCTACAATGCCTGAGAGCTTTAAGACTGAGATACTCAATCCAACTAAGAATGTTAACAAGGTACAATTGCCCACACTTGGGAGGAACAATAGATAGGAATGATCACAATTAAAGGACTGACAATAGAGGAACAATTCACTTGCATTGCAACACAACAGGTAAAGATATGTGGAGACATTTAGGAGTGTCTACTGAGTATGAATGTAGGCAACACTAATCTGGAACATTAAACTTATAATGGGCCACTAAAACCAAGACAACCAGCTACAAGGCGGAGGAGGGGTCCATTGGCAGCTGCCGAGATCTACAGAACATGAAAGTAATGATCTAGACAGACAAAAGATTCCACAAAAGAAAGGAATTTTTGGTTTCTAGACGATAAAGTGATACACAATAAATGTGGCAAATACGGCAGACATACATTGAGTAAGAATGCAGCCTCCTACATTGGTAACAAAAAGGGCCTACATTCTTCAATAACAAAAGATGAATGAAGCTATTATCTTAATATACAAACAGCTCAAAAATTTTGCAGACAAATTACATATGTAGCATATGTTGGCCAATGACACCCACTAGTTCAGATTTGTAGGCCCTCTTTCTTTATATGTATATGGCCTCGAAAATCAAAAAGAGTTTGTAGTCAAGCAACCAATAGCTTCATTTGATTGAATAACTGTTGAGTGACAGAGCTAGACATTATGCTGACAAAGGGGAAATGTAGAACAACATAATTTGGTCCTTAATAAAAAAAAGGAAGTCACGATCCCTACATAATGATAGAATACTGTCCCTTCAGATGATAAATCGTTTCACTATTTCTAGTGTATGCCAGAAGTATGTTCAGTGACCTAATATTATTACAGGCTATAATGTTGTTCACTCCGACCTGCATCACCTGTTTACCAATCTCTGTGTACAAAGCCAACTATCACAGAGCATGGCTTTACCTTCTGGGTCTGAATCTTCTCTGAACCGAGCTCCCGAGTAGCAATAAAAGATGTATTCTTCTTTTGAGTGATCATAGTAGTAGTAACAGCCGTCTGGGGAGTAGTACAACTTTGTTGCCTATAATAAAATAGTTACAAAGGAAGCATTATATATTTCTGGTTAAGAGGTGCAACTAGATCTCCACCAGATACTAAAGCTTGTACAACTTCTTTATATTAACAGTATGTACGTAGCACATAGAACCATAGCACTTTATTGACTAGTCTGTATATAGCACATAGCACTATACTGACTAGGCTTATGTAGCACATAGAACCATAGCACTATACTGACTAGGCTTATGTAGCACATAGAACCATAGCACTATACTGACTAGGCTTATGTAACACATAGAACCATAGCACTATATTGACTAGGCTGTATATAGCACATAGCACTATACTGACTAGGCTTATGTAGCACATAGAACCATAGCACTATATAGACTAGGCTGTATATAGCACATAGAACCATAGCACTATATAGACTAGGCTGTATATAGCACATAGAACCAAAGTTAGTGTTATCTCTTCTGCTGCAATTTGAGAGGTATGTAGCACTTAATCAGATTGAGGTCGTGACATGTAATAAACCACAAACAGAAGCAATCACGGCACTGCACCCCTTAATGTGCCATTTCCTCAAACATCTGTCCAAAGGACTGGCATTCCATGTGTAATACAAATTTGCACTTAAGCACATTAAACCGATCCAGTAACTACTTAATCTGAGAATGACCTTACAAACGTTAACCTTAAAGTGATAGTAATGAGTAGAGAGCCTCTTTAACTGTCCTGAAGCAAGCTTAAAACCACTAGGCGACCTGAAACAGGTGACTCAGAAATACCATCCAATGGCATCACAAACCACTATCTAGAGGGAATTAGGAAACTTCCAGAAGACTCCCAAAGTCACTGGATGAATATACAGGGATACTCTTCTCTTTCTGCTCCACTGGGCCAGACAGCTGTTTCTGGGAATACCACCTTTCATCCAAAGCTCTTACTAGGTTTAGTAGGCCCTTTACCGTAGCATGTAGGAAAACGGTGTTTAGATACCAACCATTTTCCTGATGTATGGTTGACATGCATAAGATGCTTAGGAAACATACAAAGAAAATAGATTGAGAGTGGTATTATCTTGGAATTACATGTACATACATTACTTAGGGAAATTATACAGAGCTTTGGAGGAGAATACAAAATTCTTATTGACTTGTATCTTTTGTATGCATGTATTACTGAAGAATTAACAACCTACCAATTTAGACAGCAAATGAAGATTTTCTGTGTATATGTAATAGTTATACAATGTCACTTTGCCTTTGTATAATCAATACACCACAAAGTGACATTGTATCACTGTTATACACTCCATCCCTAGGCTTTTCGGTGTTTACTGAGTTATCAGCGGGATATCCTATAAAAAGAGGCCAAAGTGCCTCTTATTATAGTTATACAACGGTTGTGGAATGCCTTGGTTGCCCCAGCAACGGAGTGTATATGTTATATACAACATATGATAGACTTCATAATACACATATACAGAGAGCTTCATATGTACAAGAAGCCTTCTTATTGTTCTTTAGCCCTCAACTGGACCAGACAGCCATTTCTGAGAACACCACAATTAGGCGATGACCCAAGGCGCTTGGCAGTGTTTATTCCCAGACTAGAACATGAATTTGTGTTCATGATTAAATAGAAGAAATTAACTTTTGATTGAATTCATATAAGAGACTCTATGTTCTTACAGCAACATTTCTTTTGAGGAGGGGCAGGATAGTATTGAGTAACACAATTAACTTAAACCTAAGCAGCTAGAAGCTGACAGGATACAAACCTTTCTTAAAGATCAGAGTATCTGTATTCTTGTTCCATAACCCTACTTACAACTGCAAACATTTAAGCTAAATTTAAAGCTAAAGAAATCAGATTCTAGAATACCTAAAAAGGCCCTATACAGACAGGAGGAATAGGAATATTATTTTCTCAACTGGAGTATTCACAAAGTCACTGTTAAGTTTCTCTTTTACTACATAAAGACATACGTACTTAAATGATATATTAGCCATTATTGAGGGCTGGGTTTTGTCATTCTGAGTAGAAATTCCTTGGGTAGATATCACCAATAGACAGTTTAAAGGTTTTATCTATTTTAAATTGGTCATCTGTAAATAATAAAAGTCATTTTCCGATAGATCAATATATACAGTAGATAGGCAGGCAGGCTGGTAGGCAGGCAGGCTGATAGGCAGGCAGGCTGGTAGGCGGGCAGGCTGGTAGGCAGGCAGGCTGGTAGGCGGGCAGGCTGGCTGGCAGATGGGTACGTGGGCAGCTGAGCAGGTAGGTAGATAGATTAGCAGGAATGTCCTATTAGTTAGGGAATTCAGGAATACTGCATGCGTACACAGTAAAAAGAGAAAAGTGGTGATTTACAGTAAGTGAAAAATGAACAAAAAATATGATCTAAAGAAAAAGGCTTAATTTTTAGAGGCTCTCTAGAGTTTGTAGTAAATTCTCTCCTATCCAAGAGGTATTTAGACTAGCTGAGCTGCTATGTACAGTTGTCCAAGACCTTTGATGACCATTAAGTCAACCAGAAGATTATTACGTGACTGGGTAGCCATCTTTTTTAAGAAGCAGCTATCTGAGTAAAACTTTCAATCTTTTATAATTCAGTTACAGTTATATTAACTGAATCATAGGTAAGCCATCTTAGCTTAGGTATGTATATGTACGTATTATATGCAACTAGGGTTCATAGGGAATATCCGGAAAACCTGGGACTTCCCCACTAGAGTTGATTCCTCCAAAGTTCATTTGATCCAGAAAGGTTAATTGCTAACATGATATTATTTAATTCACCCCCAAATGTTTCAATCAGGTATAATCAATTCTGTAATACCTTGTATATGCAATGAACTCTAACCTTTGTGTGTAATACAGTATATTGTAAATTAACATTTGATCGTGTCATGTGACTGACTCTGCTGTTGGATTTTGGGGAAGAGAACTTGGGGAATCAATCACAAGTTCCACTTTCCTTCCTCCACAACTTCAAATATTGTCCCTTGACAATATATTTTGGTGTTCTCATACTTGCTTTATTAACCACTAATAGTGGACATTAGGATATGGCTATAAATTATACAGTGGTGAATATAAAATGGACGGTTAGTAGTGACTGCACACATAAAGAGGTCAAAATGAAATGATAATAAGGAGGCAATCATTTGAATAAAGTATAATTACTTGCTTGTTACACTTGAACAATTTGCATTACATAACAATTACAAGAGACTGTAATCAGAGTGCTAAACATTACATGAGTTAATATAATACGTAGCTCATTCCATTATTAAATTTAGCACTGGCTAAGTAGAGAACCACATTGACTGTTGGGTAATGTCTAATCCTCTCGTGACCTTAGAGTAACCTTAATAGAATCAGTTAAAGTTCATCCTACCATATTCCAGAAAATATGTTTATCATGACCAATAAGGAACGGTAAGTAGAATATGTTAAAACACAATTTTCTTTAAGTAATGAGCTTTGCTCAAACACAATAGCAAAACTAATATGTTTTTCAATTACCAATTTCAGTACAATGATCCAGAAAATTTGATTTGTTGTGATGCAAATTTGGGTCAAAAATCTATTGTAACATATGTACGTACATACGTATGTAGTTAGTCATTATTGCTGACTGGTGAACTCATCGAATACCAAGGTTTGGGTTTAACACATATATACGTATATCCATATACAGATGACTAACTTAAATAGAGAAACATACAGATACACAGAAAATGTACTGTATATACAGACATGTATATATATTGTATTCTGCAGTGGTGTTTCATAAAATGTGGATGGATCCAATATTACGCATAAAGGGTCAAACAGTGCACTCTTTAAGGACTGTTAATACCTGATCATAATAGAGTCCACTTTGTTTCTCGTAATATAAACCACTTTTCTCATCAAACACAAAGCCACATCGTTCAGTGGCTTTTTCTGATACTTGTGAGATTGCCTCCAACAGCTCTTTAGTTGACTGTACACCCTCTACTTCGGAAGCGTCTTTAACAGGTGGATCACCTTTATTTTGCTTCATTGCTTTCTGGTTTTCGTCTGAAGTAGATGAATAGCAGTCAACAGAAACTAGGTACTGCTTTCTTAACTGCAGAATAAAGTCAAAGATAACTGCTTTAATGTCATGCATTCTAACCAATACCTAGAAAGAGAGTATATAATATACTAAACAATGCAGTAATCATAAACTACTTCTTTTTTTAATCATAATAGGTGCTCTACCATGTCGTTTTTTCATGTAAGTACAGCATGCAATGTGACTTGACAGTGAATCCAAAATAGTACATGATAAATGATGGCAACTTAATAAACACAAACAAACATGTAGCAAGAACCTATACCCATATTCTTGCTATAGGATTATCTCAATTAAACTAGCGGCCACAACTAAAGAGAGACACCTTAGGTCTTTTCTGTTCATCTTTAAGCCAGCCGAATCTTCTTGTTATCACAATTTTACTTTTTCATAATTATCACATTTTTTTCACTGGGTGTCTTGATAGTAGCCTATAATTTGGCTAGTGGTTGCACCAGTACAAATAAGAAATCCTAACCTACCCTAACCTATGTATACAAAACTATCTGCACAGTTCTTTGTAATGTAAAAGAAGACAATTCCTTTTACACGTTATAAACAAAATTATAGCCACCACTATAAACACATATCATAATTGTATTTTCTGCTGTAAGTTACGTTTATTCCCACACCCCGAGGAGATACCTCATGGATGACTGCGACAGAATATGAGCTCCACACTAAATTATGATATCATAATTGCACTAAAGTAGGTTATTATTCAATAACAACATCCCAGACTTAATGGCAGCATCTAAAAAGCGATAAATTATCACACTTTAATTACACAGGACAACAGTGTGCAGGTGCAGTGAATGAAATTGAGCAGGCCACATGAATCTCACAGTGCACACACAATAGCTTACAAGAATGGGAAATTACAGAACTACTATTTAATTTGGATGAGGAATTAAGTTTTAACAAATACAAGCAGAAATGGTGTCATGTGACGTCCTCTGGGCCTAGGTCTATCATACTGTCTCTGCCTTTCTCTCTGGATGAGGTACTTCCAGCAGTAATCAAAGCAGTCCAACTTAGAAACTTAAATAGGACAATAGCACCAGCAGCAATTAACACATACTTGGAGGTACGTATGGTACTCCATTCAAACCAATCAACCATACAGAATAAATATTGCTAAATACAGTATGTACGTACATCCATTCTATACAAAACTGATTTAATGGCCATTTGGCAAATCAGTGAATCTCATACAAGTTCTACAGTGGTATAGAGGTCTTGTGCTCACTGGATCATAATAGTATCCCGACTCTGGATGGTAAAATACTTGTCTCTTCTCATACCCTTGCATAGAATGTTCACCTTTGACCTCTGACATTCCTTCATCACTTCCATCACATATTTCTCCCTCTTCAACTGAAATAAGCAAATAAAACTGAACCTATTACATTGCTCCCTTAAGTATGCATGTAGGATCCACAAAAGATCAAGATCAAGAAAAAGATAAAGATTCCCAGGGTCACTGATGAAGGGTGGAATTTCCAGAAACAGCTGTCTGTCCCAGTGGAGTAGAAGAAGAAAGAGAAGACTCCTGTATCCTCATCCCAAGCTCTCTCCAGGATTAGTTCCCTATAGGTTTTCTTACAGAGTAGGTATAGCATGTAGGAAAATTGTGTATTAGATTTTTCATGTATGTACTGTCATATGATTGGTTTGTTCATAATCATATGCATACAGATGCTATTAGTTGATTTACCCAATGGAAACACGAGCAAAGCTATTGGTGTATGCGTACTTGTTGAGTATGAAAGCTTCCAGACGTAGAAGTGGCACGCATGACGCGATAAACATACACCTACATGAACTATTGCTCTGTATCAGTATTGCCTGACTATGGAATAGTGCCCATCAAATCTAGTGTAACAGTTGAATTGTTATGAACATTTAACCTTTCCGTTCTTCTTTATTTTCCATGTCTTCCCAAGTACTTCTCAAATATTTGCTTTTTAATGGAACAGACACTCTGATGAGTGGAACTGCCTAAAAAGTTATTTTCCCTTACCGAGTCCCTTACGGGTTCTCCCCGTTAACAAAATGGCTGACAGTTTTGCTACAGATTGTGTACAGAAGAATTTGGATCACCTCTGCATTAACTGTGTGGAGTTATTTTCATGTATACCACCTGCTACAGAGGCTATAGTAAATAAAAGTGGAGGTAAGTATGAATTGTAATTAGTTAGGTACACGTCGCGAATCAGATATTTTCAGTCCGGATCTAGCGATTAGCTGTTTCTTTGGTAGCATTAGTACATTCTTGAAACATGACGCACCTTTTGTACTATGTTTCATGAACCTACATTTACTTGAAGTTCTCATTTTGTAGAATGTTTTCACTCTATATAAGCAGCTTGTATCAGGCTTCTATATATGTAGAATGTTTAAGTATCTTACTATAAACAATCAGTATACTCTTGTAAATTCTTGCATAACAAGTATTATAAAAATCCAATGGCCGGCTCATGTCCCTAAGATTACGGACTACATTTGCTCCCCACAATGAAGCCTTCTCATCATGTAGTTAAAAGGGGTTGATTTAGTATGTTTATGCATTCAGTAGTATGTTATATTCTACTAATAACTCCATCTGTAGGTTCAGTTGGCCTGGCCCTGCAGGGATCCCAGGAGTCACGCCGCTCACTCGTTGCAGGTTCCTCCTCAAGTGAGTGTGTGCCGCCGCCTAAGAAGGCATGTGCAGGAGTGTGTAGTCTCTGTCTGGGAACTAACCAAAAGGAGAGTCTGGAAAGAGTTCTCTTGGAAATCCAAGAGAAGTTCCACAAAGCTGCCTACAAAGTGTCCTCCTTTAGTCTCTCCATAACTCTTCCTGCTTCACTACTATTGAGGCAACTAGTACTTGCTCTATATCATGACACACCCACCTGGAAGATTAATCTAAAGGAAACCTTGAAGAGCAAGATGAAGTTGGATCTATCAAGCAGACTAGGACTGGAACACCAGGCGCAGTCGCCCTTTACCATTGCTATTACGTTTAACCATGAGGAGACAGCAGATGAATGTAACTTTTTACCAAAATTGTTTCCCCAGGATTTCAAAGTTTCAAAAGGCGGGCATGGTAAAGAAAGACTTGTTACTGTCACAAACATTCAAAAGGTGCTGAATAAGTTGACAATTGAGGAATGTAAAGCCCACAATTACTGGCCTCCTTTAGCTGTGGGAAGTGAGATGAAATGCGCAGTGGTGGGCTTTTCTCATGATTCAATATTTATCGGAGGTCGATACAACAAGTATTCTAGGGAGCTCAGCCAGACTCCTTGGGTAGTTGATGGGAAAAAGAAAACTCAACTGTCAATCCAAGAAATCGTAGGAGAGCCTTTTTTGAAGAAAAGTCTTGCCACTAAAATAAAATTTTCATCATCTGGTAGAGAGGATGCTGATGTACGTATGCTTGGGACTGGTAGGCCATTTGTGATTGAACTGCTGGATCCAAAATATCCTGCTCTGACAGAGGAGCAGATTCTTTCAATTGGCCAAGGCATAAATGCAGCATTTGGCAACTTGATAAGTGTAAACCTACTGCAGCAAGTAGACAAAAAGGATTGTGACATTCTCAAGATTGGCGAAGAAGACAAAAGAAAGACGTATTGTGCTTTAATATGGAGTCACCAGCCCATTACAGAGGAGAGTATTCAGTTATTAAACAGTCACAAAAATATAGTGCTACAACAGAAAACTCCAGTTCGTGTGCTGCATCGGAGATCATTAGCTATTCGAGAGAGAACAATTTATTCTATGTATTGTATATATATTGACAGTCACCATTTCAAATTAAAACTTTCAACACAAGCAGGAACATACATCAAAGAATTTGTGCATGGCGATTTTGGCAGAACTCAACCCAATCTAGGTTCCCTGCTTGGCATTGATGTAGATATTGTAGCTTTGGATGTTGAAGAAGTGGCACTTGATTGGCCACCTAAATCTTAAACTCATGCATTTTGTTGTTGCTCTGTAATACGTATATGTAGATTTTGCATATCAATATATCATATATATGTAGCTATACTAGGGAGTGTATAATTTGAATAATAATTTTCACATTATTAGTTGTGGGCCCGAGGCATGATGCATGTACATCTGTAATTTCAAATATCTATATAACACATATATATATAGCTTGAAAGTTATACGTTTATGTTTATACACCACTGCATGTATATAGATTTCAGCTATATGATGCTCCCTAATTAAACTTAGAGATGATGTAATTAAATGCATATGGTTAATTATATACATACCACATGTATGGTTACCTTACCACCTGATCACTGAATATTATATGCATATGCTAATCATGCATATGTACTTGTGTACTATTTAGCTTGAGCTCTGTCACCAGAGCAGTAGAAGCCCGGATAAGGTCGGTAGTATGTATCAAGGAACCTCTCATGATTATTGTATATGCATGGTTCTGGCCATACCTGGTGTGGGCTGCGAATGCACAGTTTTCCTTCCACGCTGTTACCTAGCAACTCCTTGCCCTATGTATACAGGATGGAGAGGGGTGACGACTAACTAACTCTCCCCATGCTTAACCACACATGCCCCACCCCCAGAGAGGTGACTCATGTTAGCATCAAGGATGGCCGGGTCTACTCCAAGCACAGGAAAGCCAGCCTTTGGCCTTGTACGTGGACCTGACAGCTTTGGAGTAAGCATTATGCCTCCATGTCTCTGTCTGCTACCACGTATCCACCACCGTACAACAACCCTTCCCCGGTACGTCATGCACCTACTGCCAGGCAGCGCACAGCATTCAGTGGCTCTCCAACTACATTCAATCTACTACATACCTACGATGTCATGGATTTGTAACAATAGCAACCATACTTACCAGATCCTACTATTTTCAGAGACTTTCTATCATATTTATTTAGTGACAAAGTTGTCACTAAATTGGTTCAGTGTTCAAATGGCAGTAGGTGAAGTGTATAATTGATTTAACTTCAATCGCTCTACCATCTCCCAGTACCTTCCTACAGAACAGACCATGAGGGCTAAAAGTGACATTCACAAGTCCCTAGCTCCACCAGTCCCTCTCTCAGTCCCCTGTCCTTACCAGTCCCTCTCTCAGTCCCCTGTCCTTACCAGTCCCTCTCTCAGGCCCTTCCCCCCAGTCCCTCTCTCAGTCCCCTGTCCTTACCAGTCCCTCTCTCAGGCCCTTCCCCCCAGTCCCTCTCTCAGTCCCCTGTCCTTACCAGTCCCTCTCTCAGTCCCCTGTCCTTACCAGTCCCTCTCTCAGTCCCCTGTCCTTACCAGTCCCTCTCTCAGTCCCCTGTCCTTACCAGTCCCTCTCTCAGGCCCCTTCCCCCCAGTCTCTCTCAGTCCCCTGTCCTTACCAGTCCCTCTCTCAGGCCCCTTCCCCCCAGTCCCTCTCAGTCCCCTGTCCTTACCAGTCCCTCTCTCAATCCCCCTCCTTACCAGGGTCTGGGTAGGTTGGTACTGGTGCAGTTGCTCCATTGCTGAGAGGCCCATAGACTACATATATACATAGGAATGCCCTGTGACCCAGCCCACATCAGCCACACAACAGTACAGGCCTCCAGGCTAGTATACGTGGGCAAAGGCAAACTGGTGGGTCATTCCTGCATACAGGAGGTATATATGTATCCAGCTTGTGAGTGTACCAGTCCTTTTGACTTGCCAGTGCTTCCAGAGGTATCTTCACTCTCCATCGCCTGGGGCAGACAGATGGCATGTTCCTTGGCCGTTGCTTGAAGGAAGGGACACATGCAGTAGCCAACAATAGGCACACCCATTTCTAAAGAGACACACCCCTTCTCTAGCTAACACAAACCTCTGCAGCAGACCCACTCCTCTGCAGCAGACACACCCCTCTGCAGCAGACCCACCCCTCCGCAGTAGACCCACCCCTCTGCAGCAGACACACCCCTCTGCAGCAGACCCACCCCTCCGCAGCAGACCCACCCCTCCGCAGCAGACCCACCCCTCTGCAGCAGACCCACCCCTCTGCAGCAGACCCACCTCCTCCAAAGATATATCCTTATCGGACATTGGCACATCGGCTCCAGTCCTTGACATGACAAAGACTTGCTTCACAAACGAGAGAGGCCCTACATATATATACAGTACAGTGAATCACCATCTTCTATTATCAAAGCTCCTCACTTGGATTGAGTGTGATGACGTTGACACCATTGACTGGTTCAATTCCTACCTTCAAGATCATAGGCAAGCCATTACTATTGACAATCACCAATCCCGTTCTCTTCAGGCAAGGTTCCATCCTAGCGCTAGGACCCACCCTCTTCTCCACCTTCCTTAATTATCTCCCCACCTGTGCACCTGAATCTACCACAATTCTATATGCAGATGATACCACCATCTGTGTCAGCAGTGACTCTGTTGATTACATCAGTCTTGCTCTGTCAACACACATGGGCAATTTCATGACTGGATGTCCCACCATCAGTCATCCTTGAACATCAAGAAAACTAAATGCATGCTGATCCATCCTAAGCAAAAGAAAAAGGCAGCAAGCTGAACACTTCCCTGCATCAAGAGCTGCCCAATTGAACAGGTTCACAGATTGAGGTATCTCAGTATATATCTGGCTCAATGATACACTTACATGGTATGATCACATCTACAACCTCATCACCAAGGTGAAATTCAGTAGCATGACCCTGGTTCCTTCCACAGAGTGCACGTCTTCAGTTTTATAATTACTTATTTTGATTATTGTGATTCTGTCTGGTTCTCCACTTCTGAAACACTTCTGTTGAAACTTGAGTGCCTACAAAACTATGCTGCTAGGACTATCACTGGCCATTGGCAATCAGCTTATGCAACTGCTGTCTGCAGACAACTTGGGCTAACTACCCTCAAGATTAAGAGATACTGACATCTGCTAATCAATGTCTTTGAATCCTCCAACAATCTCCACCCACACTACCTCATAAATCATTTCTCTCCAGCAAAGCATCTATTCATTCGTATTACTCCAGAAGAGGCAATCATGGCCTACATCCACTACCTCTCATGGAACAAAAATGTATTCTTTTATTGGAAGCTCCAACTAGAACAATCTTCCAAGTGAAATGAAGCCTTGCTCTTCACTTAAAAACTTCAAAAGAAACCTATATAACTTATCATTTGACTAAATTTATATTATTTTTATCATTTTATTGTAATAATCTCCTCTCCTCAACTAGTATATATTTAGCTACTTCATCTATTTTAAATTTTATGTATCTCTCATCCCTACCCTTTTTCTCTATACGTACAATGTATAGAGAGAAAAAGTGTAACTTGTTGTCTTGGCTCCGTGCAAAGTAGCCATACTGTCTAATGGGATTTCCCAGCTTAAATAAGGTGAATCAAGAATCCAGATGAAGGGATTGTCCCTTATCTTAATGATGAAATGTGAAGGAACAAAAATGGACGATCATTTGAAACGACTTCCATATATTATCAATTAGAGGTAAATATTTGTATGATTTTATCAGATCTATACGCAGAAACATTTTGGGGCCCCTATACTGTTTTCAAAAATTAGGTTTTAGTAATGTTTCCTGTTACTAGCCTTGTATTTATCTGTCAACAAAATGGCGGACGCTCGGCTGGCTTTGCTTTCTAAGCTTAAAATTAGCTTTCTCTCCTGAACCAATGAAAAGGATTTAGAAACCACCTTTACTAGTTAGTTCGAGTTGGGGGCGCCGGGTGCCCCACTAGTTTTTAAACTCGAAATACTCCATCTAATTATTTTGATAGACTTACTTTAGATATTTCGAACTACCACCGAGGATCTCTCTTTGCCTACGTTATATGGAACAAAGCTTTCCTTTAACTTCTAACCGTTGAAAACAAGCACTATCCTTTTAAAGGCAAGCTAGTGTTCTTCCTAAAGTACCGTATACGTAGAAATTTTCGTGGGATTAAATTTTCGTGGTTGAAGCCACCCACGAAAATTTGCCGCCACGAAAACAGTTTGCTCGATGGATAGATGGCTGCAAAAAAGCTATGCGTGCGTGGCTACCATGTTTACAAAGATATATGGGAAGCTGTTGGAGAAATGCTGCTTTGCGTGAGAGAGCCGAGGAACGCTCATGACAAGTACGCAGTGGCGGTCGAAAAAGACGGTACGGTCATCGGCCACTTGCCAAAGAAGGTGTCGCGTGTTTGTGCTCTGTACATATAGCGTAAGAGAGCCATCTTCTCACTTCTTTGGACACGTGTGGTGACAATGCTCTAATTATTTGTGGTGGCAAAATATTCGTGGGTTTAATTTTCGTGGTTGAGGGGACCCACGAAAATTTCAACACAATGAAAATTTCTACATATAAGGTATCTTGCCTGTGTATATACGTATATGGCTTCAGCTACACTGTAGGTAGATATAGCTAAAGGTAGGTAGGGTGTAGGTATGGCTCAGGAAGTTTTATTCCAATATACCCCATGTTTCAAATAACTCCACTCAGATGTGGTGTAATGTATACCTGTATGTGTGGTATAAATAATTACCTATTAGCTAACAGATTGTGTAATCATAAGTCGCAGATGCAATATAAGTCCAAAGAGTACACCATGTTTTGTCAATGTTATTAATGATACACTTCTTTAGTAGTCAAACATGTCTTCATTGAAACTAATCTGGAAAGAACCATGGATGGAGGAGGTGTACCTCAAAATTAGAAATGGTAATCTTGCTGAGGTGAGTTCTATGAATGTCTTTATTATTGACACTGACTCATGTGTGTACCTTGGTCTGTGTATAGGTCAAGCAACGTGTTACTGAAAGAAATGTTAATATGCCAATGGAATTCATTGGTTTTAAACAGTATTATTTCACCACCCCACTGTTGTATGTAGCAGTGTCCTGTGGTGATACCAGAATAATGGAGTACTTTATTGAGCTTGGTGCTGACCTGAATGTGACAGCATATGACCCAGATGTGAATACATTAGCTTTACCATCTAAAGTAGCACCATTACACATAGCTGTGGAGAAAGGAGTAAGTCCAATTTTTCATGTTTTGCTAAATAATCCCACACAATATAGTGCTATACCTGGTATGTAGGACTATATTGTGTATCTTATACATTCACAGGTCTCTAGACTGTTAACATTACACTCTAGCTGAAGACTATACATACACTGGTTTACATACACTGGTTGCCACAAATAGGACTTCGGTCCCCCAGCCAAGTAGACAATTGTCATTTTGTTGGTTGGTAAGGACTTTTGGCGATTTGGCGAGTAGTTTGAAGCTCACCAAATGTAATTCTTCGCCAAATTTGCAAATGCAGCTATCGATTTCGAACGTAACGGTACCGTCGTCCATTTAATCAATTAAGCCAACGATTGCATCATAGTTACGGGGCAATACGCCAAATATAAAACTCGCCAAAAGCTAAAATCGGGCATTTTAGCTGTTCGGGGGGAGGGTAGTACAACATGCCACCCTGTTTAGTGTTGAGTTAGTGTTTAATGTTGCTTATTAGGTCATGAATTTGAAATAGTAATCCTTTCAATTAAATACTCTGTTTTTATCATCATGCAGTGAACAAGTTAAGCTATAAGTCTAAATAATTTTTATATAGTTAAATTAACCTTACTCACATCCACAAATAGCGGTCTCATATTTACTGGCCTCACATACCAGTCTCTTAGTGTTGCCATGGTGATACAACCACCAAAGAGGTTTGATTCCTTCATCTAAGTTGAGTTGTTTTATACATAGCAAATTATCATGAGCAGTTTGTAAATCTACATACCATTCATTGTATGTACATTAATACATATATGTAATTACAATCTACATACGTATATGGTACCATACCATTCAGGAGGTCCTCTCAGTTAGCAAGCCCCTATCAGTAGGTAGACGTAGTTCACATTCTTTACAAAGATTCAAATGAAGTAGCACAATCCTGACTCCAAATTCATCTCTCCATCTTTTTCTGGACCTCCCTCTGTGTCTCTTTCCTCCAAGTTTTGCATTCCTTACATTCCTTACTCTGTTATTAAGCTACCATCATTCTCCATCACCAATCTCTTCAAGCCTCTCTCCGCCTCACCTGTGCTACCATTGCTTTAATTTATCTCTTACGTATATCATTTCTTATTGCTGGAGAAGACCCCTGGGGTGGAAACACCCAGCAAGAAGGTCCAATTGAAATGATCAAAAATGAGCAAACTTAATTGGTTTTCATTCTCTTTTTTAACTTCTCGAATGTACTAGTTAATGCAAAAAATGTAATTTAAAGACTTTTTAATTGGCTCCATGCACAAGTAAGTTAGTACAGTAAAAAGCTGAACTTTGTAAACAGTATAAAATTATAAAAAAAATTATATGTATTAAATAAGTAAAACTGCTAATATATTGTATAACTTATAGTTGCTGTGTGTGTTTCCTGAACAATATTTTCAAGTTCTGTTCTGATATGTCACACTTAACCTCTCTGTATGAGGGCTATGTTGTATGAATTAATGGCATGTGACTGTTAATGACAACTGTTTATCTCACTTTGGTTGTAATGATAAATTCTGTTTTCTGACAATGCTTTGATTTAATATAGAAGGACAGCCACTGAACTTTGTATTTATGATTTTATCTTTCTTATGTTTGTTTACTTTAACTAGGTCAAAGTGGCAAAGTTGTTACTTGATCATCATTGTGAGGTGGATCCAGTGGATAAGGATGGTGAAACACCACTTTTTAATGCTTCACAGAGAGGAAATGTAGAAATGTGTGAACTACTAGTAAGAACAATCAGATTAATGTTATTGTTCATATTTAAGAGATATTCATACATAGGTACATAAAGTGGTACTTTGTGTACAACATTCTCTTACTACTAATTCCTGACAGACCTGGTCTGACATCATATTAACTAGTTAGCTTAAACCCCACACCATCTACACAATCATCTATTGTCAATTAGGTTCAGTTAGAAACTAAGAATCTTTCATAGTATATTCTGATGGAAGTCCAAGTCTGTGAGCTATAACTCCTTAGTCCATGACAATGATTGATTTTCAATGATGCCATGCAGGTGACTAATTGATTTGCATATATACTGTTTTACCTTTTCCAGGGTATATCCAGAATATCCCCCACCATTAACCAGCCTGTTGCCATGTTACTGGGGGTAGAATAGAAATATTTAAATATTTAGCCGTTAGCATTGTGTGTACCTTTTGAAAGCTATTTGTGAACAATATTTCATGGATATGTGATTTTATAGAATGAAATCAGTTTCAATATTTAGGTAACGTCCAGTGTATAAAAACATTATGTAGTGTAATAATGAGTCCAATTCAATAAGATTTCATTTTTGATTAGTTAGTACGGTAGGTGTCAAAAAAAGTAAACGTTTCGTTCATTAAGACTAAGCCAGAACGGCGTACCGTTTTGTTTCGGCTTAGTCTTCAATTCGTCCCAAAGCGTTTTAGATCGTCCTTATTATAGGCCTACAAGATGAATAAAAACGATCAATCGTCTATTGCTTGCGTTCCGACGTAAGTTGTAAATTACTGTTAAACAAGTTAATACTTGTTTAGCTTACTTGTGAAATACTTGGACAATTGGACTATAATTAACACGAAGCGTTTCTCACATGCATGCGTTCCTACGCAAGACCGTTCCGCATGTTTTAGAAAGTACAGATGATCGTTTTTCAAAGACGATCGATTGTTGTGTATCGTCTTCACACAGTTTTCGTAGGAACAAAACGCCGTATAAACGAAACGAAACGTTTACTTTTTTGATGCCTACCGTACATCACTTAGTATGTATGTTTTTGTTTCCCTCAGGGATATGTCTTATCAGAGTTTCACTGTAAATACATATATGTTGTTAAAGGCTAATTCTGATAAGTCAGAAGGAGCTGTAATATACTTGTCATGGAGGTGACTTATCTTAGGTGGTATCAGTAATGTTTTAATGTACTGCATGGACTGACTCTTGTTAAGAGACTGTCTTGTGGACAGTACTTTCCCATTGAATAAAACTGTAGTAGATACATTTTATTTATGGATCCAGGCAATTTTTACTTCCTAATACCTTCTTTACATACTGTATATTCAAGGTAGTACTGTAATTGAAGTGATTTGGTCTCATATCTGTTTTAACTGAAATAATGTAATATCTACTCTTTATTTCATTGTTGTGTTTTCTTTGACTCACTGATGTGTGAGTTATATATTCACATCCATTCCTCTTCTGACTATACTGTAAGTTACACTTTATATAATGGCCACAATTTCACTGTATGTATTCTGTGCTCAAACCAATAAGCCAGTTATAGTCAAAACATTGGCATTGTCTTAATTTATGTTTTATGTTTTGTTGAACAAGTTATACGTAGGTCTCATCTGTGTTTAGACATTGTAAACATGTACAAGAAGTTTAAAATGTTAATGCTAAGGGTGATGTACATATTGAAAAGTACTCTACTCTATTGAAAGTTAGTTTTTATTCTATATCTACAGCTACACCATAAAGCTAATGTCAACCAGAAGAGATTTAATGGAAAGACACCTCTTCATGTATCATCTAATGTAAGTCGGCTCTTAATATGATTTCAATGTGTTTTACATATGCATAATAGTGAGTTTAGTTTATTCAAGTGCCTGGGATTGGAAATAAACTTTGAAATAACCAGAATTTTGAAATATAAAGAATGATAGCAATTTAATATTTAAATCCTAACAGTTGTATCAGAATTATTTAGTATTTCCAGTACTTCAAGTCACTCTGTGCCTGTGGCAGCCACTGAAATGCTTAACTTCTAAATTGTTAAATTTTTAATAATATTTTACTAATAAGAAGTCCTAAAGCAATTGAAGCAATTAAAGTTGGTTGACCAACCAGTATATCAGTCTTAGGGTCATTTTAAGTCTGCATACTTATTAAATTCATGATCATGTTGCTATTTCTTATAAGCTGTATACTTTGTATACAAACTATGTATATACATACAGAATGCGAGTAAATAATGTGAATCATAGGTTTTATGATGATACGTACTTTAATAAAAAAGAGTTTTATGATATAAACACACATTTTAGTTTACTAAGACAAGGTTTTAAGTACATTATTAACTTTAAAGGTACATGTATACTTAGGTCACAAATAAGTAAAACTGCTAATATATTGTATAACTTATAGTTGCTGTTTGTGTTTCCTTAACAATAAGTACTAGTTATTACACGTTCACAATGGCGTATTGCTTTTATGCAATATGCCATTGAGAGTGTGTAATAAGTGGTTTATCGCTAAATTAATCGCTCTACAAATGTGCCCATTACTGTAATTGACCTTTGTAAGTGCTTATTGATTTGCAATTAGTGTGTTTGTGTTGCTAGCTATACATGGAAGATGCGTGGAAACAGCCGCCTTAAACCCATATAAGGAGGTGTTAGGGGCACTTACATGTTACTGGCAGTGCTGGTAATCCTTAACCTGCACACCTTTCTCTTTGATGTTTGATGTCATCATGTGATAATTTTAATTACTGTTCCGATGTGACACACTTAACCTCTCTGTTAGTGTATGAGGGCTATGTCGTATGAATTAATGGTATGTGACTGTTAATGACAGCTGTTTATCTCACTTTGGTTGTAATGATAAATTCTGTTTTCTGACAATGCTTTGATTTAATATAGAAGGACAGCCACTGAACTTTGTATTTATGATTTTATCTTTTTATGTTTGTTTACTTTAACTAGGTCAAAGTGGCAAAGTTGTTACTTGATCATCATTGTGAGGTGGATCCAGTGGATGACGTTGATGGTGAAACACCACTTTTTAAGGCTTCAAAGAGAGGAGATGTAGAAATGTGTCAACTGCTAGTAAGAACAATTATATTAATGTTATTGTTCATATTTAAGAGATATCAATACATAGGAAATATAAAGTGGTACTCTGTGCACAACATTCTCTAACTACTAATTCCTGACAGACCTGGTCTGACATCATATTAACTAGTTAGCTTAAACCCCACACCATCTACACAAACATCTATTGTCAATTAGGTACAGTTAGAAACTAAGAAACTTACATAGTTGTAGTGGACTCTTTGTATGTTCAATCTCATCAGAGATCATCTTGCAGCCTGTACTTTCCCATTAATTAGATACATTCTCTTTATGGATCCAGGCAATTGTTAGCCCCTATATTGTGTCCATAATGCGATTTATGTATGGCTTCATGTTTTGGATATATATAATACGAGTTCATATGCAACTATTGTAACACTTAATTTATAAGTCAATACATCTTTTTTTTGTAAATGGCTGCATTCAGGAAGTTTTAGTTAACGAAGCTTTTCCATCATTATTCAGGACACTTAAGCGTCCTCAATCGTTAAGATTCTGAATATATATATTAAAGCCCAACGATGTGGCCAAGTAGTTTGAGTTAATTCGGGGGGCGGCAGCCCCACTAGTTTTAAACTCAAAATATACTATTCAAGGTAGTACTCTATTTGAAATGATTTGGTCTCATAGCTGTTTTAACTGAAACATTGTAATATCTACTCTTTATTACATTGTTGTGTTTTCTTTGACTCACTGATGTGTGAGTTATATATTCACATCCATTCCTCTTCTGACTATATTGTAAGTTACACTTTATATAATGGCCACAATTTCACTGTATGTATTCTGTACTCAAACCAGTAAGCCAGTTATAGTCAAAACATTGGCATTGTCTTAATTATGTTTTATATTTTGTTGAACAAGTTATAAGTCTCATCTGTGTTTAGACATTGTAAACATGTACAAGAAGTTTAAAATGTTAATGCTAAAGGTGATATACATATTGTAAAGTACTCTACTCTATTGAAAGTTAGTTTTTATTCTATATCTACAGCTACACCATAAAGCTAAAGTCAACCAGACAGATAGGATTGGCATGACACCTCTCCATGTATCATCTAATGTAAGTTTACTCTTAATGTGATTTCAATGTGTTTTACTTATGCACAATAGTGAGTTTAGTTTATTCAAGTGCCTGGGATTGGAAATAAACTTTGAAATAACCAGAATTTTGAAATATAAAGAATGATAGCAATTTAATATTTAAATCCTAAGAGAAACCAGTTGTATCAGAAGTATTTAGTATGTCCAGTACTTCAAGTCACTCTGTGCCTGTGGCAGCCACTAAAACACTTAACTTCTAAATTTTTAATAATATTTTACTAATAAGAAGTCCTAAAGCAATTGAAGCAATTAAAGTTGGTTGACCAACCAGTATGTCAGTCTTAGGGTCATTTTAAGTCTGCATGCTTATTAAATTCATGATCATGTTGCTATTTCTTATAAGCTGTATACTTTGTATACAAACTACATTTATACATATTCATCTTTCAAAGTACATATGTACAGTATATGAGAAAATTATGTGAATCCTAGGTTTTATGATGATTTGTACTTTGATATAAAAGAGTTTTATGATATAAACACACATTTTAGTTTACTAAGACAAGGTTTTAAGTACATTATTGACTTTAAAGGTACATGTATACCCAGGTCACAAATAAGTAAAACTGCTAATATATTGTATAACTTATAGTTGCTGTGTGTGTTTCCTGAACAATAAGTACTAGTTATTACACGTTCACAATGGCGTATTGCTTTTATGCAATATGCCATTGAGAGTGTGTAATAAGTGGTTTATCGCTAAATTAATCGCTCTACAAATGTGCCCATTACTGTAATTGACCTTTGTAAGTGCTGATTGATTTGCAATTAGTGTGTTTGTGTTGCTAGCTATACATGGAAGATGCGTGGAAACAGCCGCCTTAAACCCATATAAGGAGGTGTTAGGGGCACTTACATGTTACTGGCAGTGCTGGTAATCCTTAACCTGCACACCTTTCTCTTTGATGTTTGATGTCATCATGTGATAATTTTAATTACTGTTCTGATGTGACACACTTAACCTCTCTGTTAGTGTATGAGGGCTATGTCGTATGAATTAATGGTATGTGACTGTTAATGACAGCTGTTTATCTCACTTTGGTTGTAATGATAAATTCTGATTTCTGACAATGCTTTGATTTATTATAGAAGGACAGCCACTGAACTTTGTATTTATGATTTTATCTTTCTTATGTTTGTTTACTTTAACTAGGTCAAAGTGGCAAAGTTGTTACTTGATCATCATTGTGAGGTGGATCCAGTGGATATGAATCGCGAAACACCACTTTGTATTGCTTCAGAGAGAGGAGATGTAGAAATGTGTCAACTACTAGTAAGAACAATCATATTAATGTTATTGTTCATATTTAAGAGATATTCATATGTAGGTACATAAAGTGGTACTCTGTGCACAACATTCTCTAACTACTAATTCCTGACAGACCTGGTCTGACATCATATTAACTAGTTAGCTTAAACCCCACACCATCTACACAAACATTTATTATCAATTAGGTACAGTTAGAAACTAAGAAACTTACATAGTTGTAGTGGACTCTTTGTATGTTCAATCTCATCAGAGATCATCTTGCAGCCTGTACTTTCCCATTAATTAGATACATTCTCTTTATGGATCCAGGCAATTGTTAGCCCCTATATTGTGTCCATAATGCGATTTATGTATGGCTTCATGTTTTGGATATATATAATACGAGTTCATATGCAACTATTGTAACACTTAATTTATACGTCAATACATCTTTTTTTGTAAATGGCTGCATTCAGGAAGTTTTAGTTAACGAAGCTTTTCCATCATTATTCAGGACACTTAAGCGTCCTCAATCGTTAAGATTCTGAATATATATATTAAAGCCCAACGATGTGGCCAAGTAGTTTGAGTTAATTCGGGGGGTGGCAGCCCCACTAGTTTTAAACTCAAAATATACTATTCAAGGTAGTACTCTATTTGAAATGATTTGGTCTCATAGCTGTTTTAACTGAAACATTGTAATATCTACTCTTTATTACATTGTTGTGTTTTCTTTGACTCACTGATGTGTGAGTTATATATTCACATCCATTCCTCTTCTGACTATATTGTAAGTTACACTTTATATAATGGCCACAATTTCACTGTATGTATTCTGTACTCAAACCAATAAGCCAGTTATATTCAAAACATTGGCATTGTCTTAATTTATGTTTTATATTTTGTTGAACAAGTTATAAGTCTCATCTGTGTTTAGACATTGTAAACATGTACAAGAAGTTTAAAATGTTAATGCTAAGGGTGATGTACATATTGAAAAGTACTCTACTCTATTGAAAGTTAGTTTTTATTCTATATCTACAGCTACACCATAAAGCTAAAGTCAACCAGAAGAGATTTAATGGAAAGACACCTCTCCATGTAGCATCTAATGTAAGTCGACTCTTAATATGATTTCAATGTGTTTTACTTATGCACAATAGTGAGTTTAGTTTATTCAAGTGCCTGGGATTGGAAATTTTTTTTGAAATATAAAGAATGAAGCAATTTAATATTTAAATTCTAAGAGAAACCAGTTGTATCAGAAGTATTTAGTATGTCCAGTACTTCAAGTCACTCTGTGCCTGTGGCAGCCACTGAAATGCTTAACTTCTAAATTGTTAAATTTTTATTAATATTTTTTTAATAAGAAGTTCTAAAGCAATTGAAGCAATTAAAGTTGGTTGACCAACCAGTATGTCAGTCTTAGGGTCATTTTAAGTCTGCATGCTTATTAAATTCATGATCATGTTGCTATTTCTTATAAGCTGTATACTTTGTATACAAACTATGTATATACATACAGAATGCGAGTAAATAATGTTAATCATAGGTTTTATGATGATACGGACTTTAATAAAAAAGAGTTTTATGATATAAACACACATTTTAGTTTACTAAGACAAGGTTTTAAGTACATTATCGACTTTAAAGGTACATGTATACCCAGGTCACAAATAAGTAAAACTGCTAATATATTGTATAACTTATAGTTGCTGTGTGTGTTTCCTGAACAATATTTTCAAGTTCTGGTCTGATGTGTCACACTTAAACTCTCTGTATGAGGGCTATGTCGTATGAATTAATGGCATGTGACTGTTAATGACAGCTGTTTATCTCACTTTGGTTGTAATGATAAATTCTGTTTTCTATCAAAGCTTTGATTTAATATAGAAGGACAGCCACTGAACTTTGTATTTATGATTTTATCTTTATGTTTGTTTACTTTAACTAGGTCAAAGTAGCAAAGTTGTTACTTGATCATCATTATGAGGTGGATCCAGTGGATAAGTATGGTCAAACACCACTTTTTCATGCTTCAAAGAGAGGAGATGTAGAAAAGTGTCAACTACTAGTAAGAACAATCAGATTAATGTTATTGTTCATATTTAAGAGATATTCATACATAGGTACATAAAGTGGTACTCTGTGCACAACATTCTCTAACTACTAATTCCTGACAGACCTGGTCTGACATCATATTAACTAGTTAGCTTAAACCCCACACCATCTACACAAACATCTATTGTCAATTAGGTACAGTTAGAAACTAAAAATCTTTCATAGTATATTCTGATGGAAGTCCAAATCTGTGAGCTATAACTCCTTAGTCCATGACAATGATTGATTTTCAATGATGCCATGCAGGTGACTAATTGATTTGCATATATACTGTTTTACCTTTTCCAGGGTATATCCAGAATATCCCCCACCATTAACCAGCCTATTGCCCTGTTACTGGGGGTAGAATAGAAATATTTAAATACTTATCCGTTAGCATTGTGTGTACCTTTTGAAAGCTATTTGTGAACAATATTTCATGGATATGTGATTTTATAGAATGAAATCAGTTTCAATATTTAGGTAACGTCCAGTGTATAAAAACATTATGTAGTGTAATAATGAGTCCAATTCAATAAGATTTCATTTTTGATTAGTTAGTACGGTAGGCGTCAAAAAAAGTAAACGTTTCGTTCATTAAGACTAAGCCAGAACGGCGTACCGTTTTGTTTCGGCTTAGTCTTCAATTCGTCCCAAAGCGTTTTAGATCGTCCTTATTATAGGCCTACAAGATGAATAAAAACGATCAATCGTCTATTGCTTGCGTTCCGACGTAAGTTGTAAATTACTGTTAAACAAGTTAATACTTGTTTAGCTTACTTGTGAAATACTTGGACAATTGGACTATAATTAACTCGAAGCGTTTCTCACATGCATGCGTTCCTACGCAAGACCGTTCCGCATGTTTTAGAAAGTACAGATGATCGTTTTTCAAAGACGATCGATTATTGTTTATCGTCTTCACACAGTTTTCGTAGGAACAAAACGCCGTATAAACGAAACGAAACGTTTACTTTTTTGATGCCTACTGTACATCACTTAGTATGTATGTTTTTGTTTCCCTCAGGGATATGTCTTATCAGAGTTTCACTGTAAATACATATATGTTGTTAAAGGCTAATTCTGATAAGTCAGAAGGAGCTGTAATATACTTGTCATGGAGGTGACTTATCTTAGGTGGTATCAGTAATGTTTTAGTGTACTGCATGGACTGACTCTTGTTAAGAGACTGTCTTGTAGACAGTACTTTCCCATTGAATAAAACTGTAGTAGATACATTTTATTTATGGATCCAGGCAATTTTTACTTCCTAATACCTTCTTTACATACTGTATATTCAAGGTAGTACTGTAATTGAAGTGATTTGGTCTCATATCTGTTTTAACTGAAATAATGTAATATCTACTCTTTATTTCATTGTTGTGTTTTCTTTGACTCACTGATGTGTAAGTTATATATTCACATCCATTCCTCTTCTGACTATACTGTAAGTTACACTTTATATAATGGCCACAATTTCACTGTATGTATTCTGTGCTCAAACCAATAAGCCAGTTATAGTCAAAACATTGGCATTGTCTTAATTATGTTTTATGTTTTGTTGAACAAGTTATACGTAGGTCTCATCTGTGTTTAGACATTGTAAACATGTACAAGAAGTTTAAAATGTTAATGCTAAGGGTGATGTACATATTGAAAAGTACTCTACTCTATTGAAAGTTAGTTTTTATTCTATATCTACAGCTACACCATAAAGCTAAAGTCAACCAGACAGATAGGATTGGCATGACACCTCTCCATGTATCATCTAATGTAAGTTTACTCTTAATGTGATTTCAATGTGTTTTACTTATGCACAATAGTGAGTTTAGTTTATTCAAGTGCCTGGGATTGGAAATAAACTTTGAAATAACCAGAATTTTGAAATATAAAGAATGATAGCAATTTAATATTTAAATCCTAAGAGAAACCAGTTGTATCAGAATTATTTAGTATGTCCAGTACTTCAAGTCACTCTATGCCTGTGGCAGCCACTGAAATGCTTAACTTCTAATTTTTAATATTTTACTATTATAAGAAGTCCTAAAGAAATTGGAGCCATTACAGTTGGTTAACCAACTAGTACATCAGTCTCAGGGTCATTTTAATTTTAAATTTATGATCATGTAGCTATTTATTGTATACAAACTTCGTTTATACACATTCATCTTTCAAAATACATACATACGTTTGTACATACAGAATGCGAGTAAATAATGTGAATCATAGTTTTTTTGATGATACGTACTTTAATAAAAAAGAGTTTTATGATATAAACACACATTTTAGTTTACTAAGACAAGGTTTTAAGTATATTATTGACTTTAAAGGTACATGTATACCTAGGTCACAAATAAGTAAAACTGCTAATATATTGTATAACTTATAGTTGCTGTATGTTTCCTGAACAATATTTTTAAGTACTGTTCTGATGTGTCTCTCTGTATGAGGGCTACTGAACTGAACTTTTGTATTTATGATTTTATCTTTCTTATGTTTGTTTACTTTAACTAGGTCAAAGTGGCAAAGTTGTTACTTGATCATCATTGTGAGGTGGATCCAGTGGCTAAGGATGGTGAAACACCACTTTTTAAGGCTTCAAAGAGAGGAGATGTAGAAATGTGTGAACTACTAGTAAGAACAATCATATTAATGTTATTGTTCATATTTAATAAGAGATATTCATACATAGGTACATAAAGTGGTACTCTGTACACAACATTCTCTAACTACAAATTCCTGACAGACCTGGTCTGACATCATATTAACTAGTTAGCTTAAACCCCACACCATCTACACAATCATCTATTGTCAATTAGGTTCAGTTAGAAACTAAAAATCTTTCATAGTATATTCTGATGGAAGTCCAAATCTGTGAGCTATAACTCCTTAGTCCATGACAATGATTGATTTTCAATGATGCCATGCAGGTGACTAATTGATTTGCATATATACTGTTTTACCTTTTCCAGGGTATATCCAGAATATCCCCCACCATTAACCAGCCTATTGCCCTGTTACTGGGGGTAGAATAGAAATATTTAAATACTTATCCGTTAGCATTGTGTGTACCTTTTGAAAGCTATTTGTGAACAATATTTCATGGATATGTGATTTTATAGAATGAAATCAGTTTCAATATTTAGGTAACGTCCAGCGTATAAAAACATTATGTAGTGTAATAATGAGTCCAATTCAATAAGATTTCATTTTTGATTAGTTAGTACGGTAGGCGTCAAAAAAAAGTAAACGTTTCGTTCATTAAGACTAAGCCAGAACGGCGTACCGTTTTGTTTCGGCTTAGTCTTCAATTCGTCCCAAAGCGTTTTAGATCGTCCTTATTATAGGCCTACAAGATGAATAAAAACGATCAATCGTCTATTGCTTGCGTTCCGACGTAACTTGTAAATTACTGTTAAACAAGTTAATACTTGTTTAGCTTACTTGTGAAATACTTGGACAATTGGACTATAATTAACTCGAAGCATTTCTCACATGCATGCGTTCCTACGCAAGACCGTTCCGCATGTTTTAGAAAGTACAGATGATCGTTTTTCAAAGACGATCGATTGTTGTGTATCGTCTTCACACAGTTTTCGTAGGAACAAAACGCCGTATAAACGAAATGAAACGTTTACTTTTTTGATGCCTACCGTACATCACTTAGTATGTATGTTTTTGTTTCCCTCAGGGATATGTCTTATCAGAGTTTCACTGTAAATACATATATGTTGTTAAAGGCTAATTCTGATAAGTCAGAAGGAGCTGTAATATACTTGTCATGGAGGTGACTTATCTTAGGTGGTATCAGTAATGTTTTAGTGTACTGCATGGACTGACTCTTGTTAAGAGACTGTCTTGTAGACAGTACTTTCCCATTGAATAAAACTGTAGTAGATACATTTTATTTATGGATCCAGGCAATTTTTACTTCCTAATACCTTCTTTACATACTGTATATTCAGGGTAGTACTGTAATTGAAGTGATTTGGTCTCATATCTGTTTTAACTGAAATAATGTAATATCTACTCTTTATTTCATTGTTGTGTTTTCTTTGACTCACTGATGTGTGAGTTATATATTCACATCCATTCCTCTTCTGACTATACTGTAAGTTACACTTTATATAATGGCCACAATTTCACTGTATGTATTCTGTGCTCAAACCAATAAGCCAGTTAAAGTCAAAACATTGGCATTGTCTTAATTATGTTTTATGTTTTGTTGAACAAGTTATACGTAGGTCTCATCTGTGTTTAGACATTGTAAACATGTACAAGAAGTTTAAAATGTTAATGCTAAGGGTGATGTACATATTGAAAAGTACTCTACTCTATTGAAAGTTAGTTTTTATTCTATATCTACAGCTACACCATAAAGCTAAAGTCAACCAGACAGATAGGATTGGCATGACACCTCTCCATGTATCATCTAATGTAAGTTTACTCTTAATGTGATTTCAATGTGTTTTACTTATGCACAATAGTGAGTTTAGTTTATTCAAGTGCCTGGGATTGGAAATAAACTTTGAAATAACCAGAATTTTGAAATATAAAGAATGATAGCAATTTAATATTTAAATCCTAAGAGAAACCAGTTGTATCAGAATTATTTAGTAGGTATGTCCAGTACTTCAAGTCACTCTATGCCTGTGGCAGCCACTGAAATGCTTAACTTCTAATTTTTAATATTTTACTATTATAAGAAGTCCTAAAGAAATTGAAGCCATTACAGTTGGTTGACCAACTAGTACATCAGTCTCAGGGTCATTTTAATTTTAAATTTATGATCATGTAGCTATTTATTGTATACAAACTTCGTTTATACACATTCATCTTTCAAAATACATACGTACGTATGTACATACAGAATGCGAGTAAATAATGTGAATCATAGTTTTTTTGATGATACGTACTTTAATAAAAAAGAGTTTTATGATATAAACACACATTTTAGTTTACTAAGACAAAGTTTTAAGTATATTATTGACTTTAAAGGTACATGTATACCTAGGTCACAAATAAGTAAAACTGCTAATATATTGTATAACTTATAGTTGCTGTATGTTTCCTGAACAATATTTTTAAGTACTGTTCTGATGTGTCTCTCTGTATGAGGGCTACTGAACTGAACTTTTGTATTTATGATTTTATCTTTCTTATGTTTGTTTACTTTAACTAGGTCAAAGTGGCAAAGTTGTTACTTGATCATCATTGTGAGGTGGATCCAGTGGATGAGGATGGTGAAACACCACTTTTTAAGGCTTCAAAGAGAGGAGATGTAGAAAAGTGTCAACTGCTAGTAAGGACAATCATATTAATGTTATTGTTCATATTTAAGAGATATTCATACATAGGTACATAAAGTGGTACTCTGTGCACAACATTCTCTAACTACAAATTCCTGACAGACCTGGTCTGACATCATATTAACTAGTTAGCTTAAACCCCACACCATCTACACAAACATCTATTGTCAATTAGGTACAGTTAGAATCTAAGAGACTTACATAGTTGTTGGACTCTTTGTATGTTCAATCCCATCGGAGACCATCTTGCAGCCAGTATTTTCCCATTGATTAGATACATTCTATTTATGGATCCAGGCAATGTTTTACTTCCTAATACCTTTTTTACATATATTCAGGATAGTACTAAGATAAGTGAAGTGATTTGGATCTCATATCTGTTTTTACTGAACCGATGTAATATCTACTCTTTATTACATTGTTGTGTTTTCTTTGACTCACTGATGTTTAAATTAAATATTCACATCCATTCCTCTTCTGACTATACTGTAAGTTACACCTTATATAATGGCCACAATTTCACTGTATGTATTCTGTGCTCAAACCAATAAGCCAGTTATAGTCAAAACAGTGACATTGTCTTAATTTATGTTTTATGTTTTGTTGAACAAGTTATACGTAGGTCTCATCTGTGTTTAGACATTGTAAACATGTACAAGAAGTTTAAAATGTTAATGCTAAGGGTGATGTACATATTGTAAAGTACTCTACTCTATTGAAAGTTAGTTTTTATTCTATATCTACAGCTACACCATAAAGCTAAAGTCAACCAGACAGATAGGATTGGCATGACACCTCTCCATGTATCATCTAATGTAAGTTTACTCTTAATGTGATTTCAATGTGTTTTACTTATGCACAATAGTGAGTTTAGTTTATTCAAGTGCCTGGGATTGGAAATAAACTTTGAAATAACCAGAATTTTGAAATATAAAGAATGAAGCAATTTAATATTTAAATCCTAACAGTTGTATCAGAATTTTATTTATTACGTATGTCCAGTACTTCAAGTCACTCTGTGCCTGTGGCAGCCACTAAAATACTTAACTTCTAAATTGTTTAATTTTTAATAATATTTTGCTAATAAGAAGTCCTAAAGCAATTGAAGTCATTAAAGTTGGTTGACCAACCAGTATATCAGTCTTCAGGTCATTTTAAGTCTGCATGCTTATTAAATTCATGATCATGTTGCTATTTCTTATAAGCTGTATACCTTGTATACAAATTTAGTGTGTATGTATTTGTATACGTATACATACGTACCTGCATCTTTATACGTACGTATAAGTAAAATTGCTAATACCGTATATCAGAAAATTTTCGTGACCGAAAAATTTCGCAAATCGCTGCAAAATAGGGTGTCATAAATTTTTGCGAAGAAAGGCTCTTCTACATTGCGCAATGCTATAATATTATGGCATAATATTTTTGCATGGCTCTCTGAGAGTTCATAATAGTAAAATATGGAGAAGTACCTCTCCCTATTATACTATCCATGATGCTGAGTTCCTCATCACAAGATACTCGCTTGTGCCATGCCATCACTAGCATCTGGTCGACCGGATGGCAGAGTGTAGCAAACATTCAGGCTCCAGTAGATGACGAATGCCTCTACGAAGATATGAATGCCTCTATGAAGGTACAAATCAGCAACACCTCAATCTTCTGTTAATTTTTTGGTTAGTCTCGGGTAGACATCTCTTAAACAGACAACTCTTAAAAGTAGTACGCGAGCAAAAGCTTCTGAAACTGAGCCAACGAAATCGTACTTCTGTTATAAAAACATATGAGTGTTATATCGCTGGCTGCGTTGTTCTATTGTGTTTCAACGGCTATTAGCACGCAAAGAAAAGGTTTCCATTTGCATTCGCCATCTTCATATGACATTATCATACATTATAATAATTTTGTGTGTATACATATTACATAGAAAGAGAAATTTTTGCGACAAAAATGTTCGCGAATGTGCTGCATTCGCGAAATTCATGATAATTTTGCGATATACTGTATATTGTATAACTAACATTATCTATAGTTTATAAACTAGAGACAAACAAGTTCTGTTTTATATCTGCATAATGAGTAATGCAAAAGTTGTTTATGTAACAGTTTGGAGCTGTTAATTCCCGAGATTTGACTGGTAACAGCATGGCTTGCCGTGTGTAACCATATACCAGACCATTGTACTACTGTACTAGTTTCTATCAAGTTAACTATTTAGTTATTTTGATGTAGTGTTTGCAACAAATTACCCTTGTACCTGTGTCACATATGTACAGTGGGCCCTGGTTTAACCGACCTCGAGTTAACCGACAAGCTTATTTAACCAAACGAATCGACTGAAACCGATCTAAATCGTATTCCCCGTAATACTTTAGGCCCTCGTATATCCGACCTCGGTTTATCCGTATCTGACACTATTTTCCGATACAGATTTAGGTTTGTGTATATTTTTAATCTTTATTATCCGACAGTTGCGGAGTAGATTAAGAAAGTTTCAGAGAATGGCAGAAACACGATCGACCGTCAGCGATATCCTTAAAGAATTGTCCTTATGGAGGATTCCAACAGCACAAAGAGGAGACTACCACACCACGAGAAGATGAAATAAGCGTTTATGACTATTCGTGCTAAAGGTTGCTCTATCTTATTCATTATTTTGCAACCCTTTTATCTGACACCTGATTTATCCGACATTTTTGGTTGAAACAAACAGTATCAATTAAACCAGGACCCACTGTATGTAGATACTAATAATTTCCCTACTACTGTATATACAGTAGCAACTATTTTATTGAATGTTAACTATACTGGTACACCTAACTATATTTGTAGGCTGAAATGGTGAAGTTGTTACTAAGTCACAATTGTGAGGTAGACCCAGTTGATGACTACCTGCAGACACCTCTACACAAAGCTACTGTGAATCAAGATGTTGAATTGTGCAGAATTTTGGTAAGTCCTGCAGTAATTAACATATTTGGTGCATCTAGGATATCTTTGAAATGGTTCATCTTTAGTTTTTTGAGTGTCTAGAGAAGCAGTTTGTTTTTGGAATTGAACATTTCGGCCCTGGAGGTCTTCTTCAGCGACTTAAAACCCCAGGGTCAAAAACATCTGATTCCAAAAACCTTCTCTAGATGCTCACAAGACTAAAGATGAACCATCTCAAAGATAAGTTTGGAGCAGTTAGAAGAAATCCCTTAAAGGGCCACTGACATGCTATTTTTTCTTTTGCTTAAAAGTTTAGTATAATATAGAGAACTCTAACAGTGTAAATTAAAATGGTCCGATCGCTTTAGTTTTACCTAAATAAAGATAAATACTTGTCATATTTATGTGGGCGAAACACAACCGCATTAAAAAACAACAACTTTTTCGCCTGGTCGGCTGTGACGTCACATCAGGAACGGAAGTACGGATCGTATACCATTTTTAGTATGGAAGAGGACAATTTCGGTAGCTTAGAACTATATTACGAGTCTTCTAGTTTTGACGAGGATGAAGACAATTCATAATCTGATTCGGAAACGTGCAAAGATAGTGGCGCAATCATTTTAGAAGACACTACGGTTACAATTGAGCCGTATCAATTCGCCCAGGTTGTCATCAGACGAATTTATTCAAACTTCGGAGTCAGAAGGAACCGATGAAACGGCCAACAATAGCGCAAGGCTGGTAAATCATGATTGGTAAGGTCTACTTCCCCTAGATCGATCTACTCTGCAAAGTAGTCGCCATCATTGTATATTAGGGGTAATGGCATCGAGTGCATAGTGCAACACCAAGGATTTGAGTCTGTATGCCTCAATTTTTGGGTATTGCAAACTGCCGCATGCATGGTTTCCAATATAACCAGGTGTATGGACAGGGCTCATTAAATGGAGACATGCATGAGTTATTTGGCTGAAGACTAATGCCATACTACATAATATTATGGAAATTGTTATAACTATAACATTTTCGTCGAACGAGATGTATACGAAACGGTAAGTGCATGAGCGATCTATTCCTGACGTGACGTCACAAAAGGCCACCAGTTGACCGCAAATAGACCGAGCTTCGAGCGAAGTGGTCCAGAAATGCCTCGATTTCCCTTCGAAGGAACGGTATCGACGAAAACGAAATTTCGATTTTACCTAAGTATATGTTAGACACTTGGAAAATGCTGCTAACTCAAAATCGATTTTGAGCATGTCAGTGACCCTTTAAGCTATCATCCATTTAAAATATTTACAGTATATAATATACGTATACGGTAAAAGTAAATATGCATGGTATATACATATTTTGAGTTTTTTGTATTCACAATTAGCTCAAACATGGTGCTGATGCTAGCAAACCAGACAAAAGGAAGAAGAGCCCATTGCAATTGGCCTCTACAGTAAGTTAAGAGCTGATTGATTTATAACAGTAATCACACTGGAAGAACTGCATGTGTACAAAAACACAATTATGTAACAAAAAACTTCAAAATTGAATCAGATTTCACTTCTATTATCCTCATTCGCATAAGTTAAACATTACAATGTTAGCTGATTACATTATGTTATACAGTGCAATCCACATCATTCGAATCTGTTTTTGCTTTTTGATTATCAAATATAACTCTGGTTCGCAGTATAGTACCAGTACATCAATTTCATTGGGAACTTTCACTTATTTCAAAACGTAACCAAAGAGAATACCTTTAACAGTTGATTTGTCATTAATCGTTCTCATGCATGCAGTGCTTTGTTATCTCTGATTATGCAATGCTTACGGTACTAATCACTTACCATCTAGCAGAAACTAGAAATTATTGATCGCGTGTAAAACGCTCCACCTGGAAAGAAGAAAAGGATATTGCTACTGAAATAGAAATTCTAGCAAGCAACTCTTGTACATTATTTTGCTTTTTCTACAACTCCTGATAAATCAAAATTCCAGTTATTTCAAATTTTTCATGATCCCTAGAAATTCAATTTAGTGGATTACACTCTATGTATGTAGACATTTTTATCATTTTATACATTTAACAATCTATTCATAAAAATAACATAACTTATCTTATTTATTGGTAACTTCCTTACAGGTGTATACGTATGTATTTACCAAGTTTACATTATCAATTAAACACTTTTCATTTTTTTCTTTTGTCTCTGCAGAATCTTTTGCTAAAAAATAATACTAAATTACTGGATGTTCTTCAAACTGTCAAGAGAGATGATAACTTAAATTCTAATTCTCCAGAAGCTGCTCCCCTGAACTCTAGCGAAGCTCCAGACAAGTATGATGGTGACATACTAGAACCTACTGTGAGTTACATAGTTAATCTGTCTAGCTGAAGTTTGCATAAGCACTTGTAATAGCTTATTGATAAATAAAATATGCTTGTATACTTTTAGCAATCAGATGTGGAAGATGAAGCTAATGTTATCGAAGAGAATGAACCTGACCAACAAGTAAGAAAAGATATTAATTATATGTAGGAGAGTTCTATCAAATGTAAAGGTTTATTAACTTTGAAATTACTGTTTTTCTATCAATTGTAGTTATGGTATGAGGAATATGAGAAAGCTCGTAATGCACGTGGAGCTGTTGTTGTTAACCTGGGTAGAGTGGTACTGACTGGATCCCCCGAAGTGGGAAAGTCTTCTTTCAAGTACCTTCTTCTTTACAACAAATCAAAAGAGATTAACACAAGTACTGGAGTACTGGAGAGACCAGAAGTAGTAGCTGTGACTTCTGAACAATTCCATGTTGACCAGTCTGTCTGGACACTGATCACAGACACCGAGATGGAGGAATCAGTCCGCAAAACCATTCAGGAAGATGAATTTATGGAAAAGCCAACCTTCCCTGCTGTTGAAGAAGCTGAGCTGAAGCCAAAAGTGCAATCTTCTAAAAGAGATGGTACTGAAATTCTGCCATCTCCTCCAATCATTGAATCTGCCTCAACTGAGCACTTTGGTGAAGCCTCTCCTCCAGACACCTTGCCACATAGCTCTGAGAGGGAACCACACCTTACTGCTACTCCAATGCCGCAAAAAGATCAACCTAGAGGTATTGTATCTCTTCTGATTGAAGCTCGAGAAGAGCTCCTGAAGACCACTGATGTAGGTCAGCTGAGTTTGAAAGAGAATACCTTTGTCCATCTTTTGGACACTGGTGGGCAACCTGTGTTTCAAGATGCCTTACCCTTCCTGCTCACCTTACCAGCTACATACGTCAATGTCTTTAATGCCTCAGATGACCTCAACGACCCTGTTAAGGTTACCTACCGCCCTGAACCTGGTTCAAAACAGTCCATTTCTTGTTTTCAAAGTGGCTTGGAAATGATGATGTACCAGCTATCCAGTGTGTACACAATGAAATTCAAGAAAGCCACACTTCCTCAAGGAATCCAGGAACCTGATTTCAGGATCTTTATAGTGGCCACTCACAAGGACAAGCTGCTTGAAAAAGAGAATTATCAGGAATTCCTACGAGCTAACACAGCATGCTTGAGTCAGTTGGAGGGCAAGCCTTACTTTAGCCACATTATTCAAGCCACTAAAGAGAATATTGCTTTCCTTGTTGATAACCTGATGTACAAGGAAGATGGTAGATCTACCACAAGCAATGATCAGGAATTTGTGGATAAACTCCGCTCCCTGCTTTCTGACAAAAACGGCTGTATTCAGTTGGAAATGCCTTTAATGTGGTTCCTACTTGATGCCATCACAAGCCGTACCAAGCAGAAGTACATTCTGTATGATGATCTCAAAGCATTCTGCCTCTGCAGCGGTTATATCGACAAGGAAGATGCTGACAAGCAGTTCCTAGCCTTACTTCGTCTGTTCCATGTTCTAGGGTTGTTTGCTTACTATGAGCTACAACCTGCAACTCCAGCTAACAACTGGATTTGTACCGATGTTACCGTATTTTTCAAGGAACTATCAAAGCTTCTTTCCATTCCATTTTACGAAATCAAGCCTGATTCACACCGAGCAACAAAGCAATTTAAAACATTTGGCTTAATAAGTACACAAGATTATCCTGCCCTATTTAAAGAATTAGGAATCAGCCCTGATGTTCTAACTGACTGGCTGCTGCAGGTTTTTAATAAACTCCACCTTTCTACAAAGATAAAATCAAGCCCAGATATTTATTTCATGCCAATTGTTTTGCCTAATAGAAGCACAGAGATTCCACAGCATTGCTGTGTGATTGAAAATCTGTGCTTTACCTACAATTACACAACTACTGGTTGGTCTGAAGATTTGCTAGACATCCCAAGAGGAATCTTTTGCAAGCTAGCAGTTCAGCTGGTCAGCAGTGGTAGGTATGAAGCTTGCCCTAAGGAGTCTGATAAGTCAACAATCAAGATTCTTGGGAATGGCCTAGAGCTCTACTTGATAGAAAGACCTGGCCGGATAGAGGCAGCAGTCCTCTGCAGTGAATACTTCTTTTCAGATGAAGAAGGACTAGATAACAAATTGAAGAAGCTCCATGAGCACTGTAAAATCATCAAAACTGACCTAACATCTGGTATTGAAAATGCTTGCCGCACAATTCTAGGAAAGGAATTTCTGAAAGGCATCAATCTTCAGATTGGCTTTTTGTGTGATTGCTTGCAGGGTAGTCCACACTTGGCTGTACTCATCAAACAGGGAGCCTCCCTCAAGTGTACCCGTTCCAAAGGTGGATTTAGACCAGTTACCTGCAGAAGGAAGATGTGGTTGCACCTGCCTGAAGGAACAGATCTAAAGGTGTGGTTTACAGTGAACTTCCTATAATGCAGCTCCCTTCAAAGGAAATTAATATCTTTTCTGTCATTGTACCTCATCATTTTACTGTAGTACAATGCAGAATAGGGTGGTATCTGAGTTGTTACAACTTGGATACCTCCCTATTGCTTACTAGATACATTCCTATTCCTTACTAGATACCTTCCTATTCCTTACTAGATACCTCCCTATTCTTACTAGATCCTCCCTATTCTTACTAGATCCTTCCTATTCCTTACTACGTAGATACCTCCCTATTCCTTACTAGATCCTCACTATTCCTTACTAGATACCTCACTATTCCTTACTAGATACCTCCCTATTCCTTACTAGATACCTCCCTATTCCTTACTAGATACCTCCCTTACTAGATACGTACCTCCCTATTCCTCACTATAAACAAGATTATACACTGTATAGACAAAATCTAATATGGCAATGTGCCTGTTGTAAAAATAGAAAGACTGTACAATTAATCCTTTAAAGCAAAGACGCTTGCTACTTAGGTCTGTTCCATATGAGCAGATTATCAAAAGAATTCACTGTATAGGCTAGACACCATTTTTATACACATCCATGTCATTCAAACTTATGTACTATGTATGCATATGTATTTGTGTGTAGTTTTCTTTGCAAACTCTGGAATCAGGAGACAAGTACTGGGTGCTGGACACTGTTCCTGCACCATCTGCTGATCAAGCAACACGGACTGCTCCTGAATGTAAGATCATAGTTATGTGCTCTACAGGCTACAGTTGGTCTCCATACTTATTACTGTGTGCATATGTGTGTGTATGTAGTCATTGACCGAAGTGCAGACGAAATCATCTCATTCTTGGACCATTCCAAGGAGAGTCATATAAAGCACTGCAATGCCTTTGCAATTCGTTCAAACCTACGTAAAGAAGGAATCATTAATTTGGGACAGAACCAACAATTAGACTCTTCTTTAAATGTTGCTGCAGCCAATGACTTATTCTATCAGTTCCTTTGTAGCGATCCAACACCTGAGACACTTTTGGCCGCTGCTAAAGTGCTCAGTGAAACACCTGACACTACTAACATGAACAAGAGGCTTGCAAAGAAAATAGAACAATTTCTTCATTTGAAATAAACCATTCTAGTTTTAAACTTCCTTCAACTGCATATCATGCATGTTTGTATATATATTTTCTCTATAATAATGTATGTTAATGATTATAATTAGCAGTCGAGGGGTTTTCGAACCCAAGCCATTCCTAAATACTTTGAGAGTATGGGAGATAATGATATGTAATTCTTGTATACTGTATGTAAAGACTGGCTAGGTGCACGTACATGATGATGAAGCTATATAGGACCAGATGGATCTGTAATGCTTTTAGTTTAAGTTTTGAAAATAAAATTTAAATAACCTTTTCTCTTTAAAAAGAAGCATGTAGTTTTGAATTCAATTCCTGTAATTGCAAAGACACTAACTCTGCCCTTCCTTGTTCTAGTCGGTTCACCATATCTTGTTATATATAGACTGCCACTGCCAACAAAGGTATAAATGATAACCTGGATATTTGTCCAATGAAGAAAATCCATGTGAAAAATCGACAAGTGTTAGGTATATTTAATACACCATTGTATGCACTGACTATTACAAAGAGATGTTCCATTAATCCAGAAATTGCTATGATCAAATTGCCAATCAAAATGTTGGAGAGGCCTATCTGAACAGATTTAGACAGTTTATAATCAAAGATGCAGTTGACCAGTGTAAATGTACTAACTACAATTGCTGGTATTACAAGTACAGTCAGATTAAACCAACTACAGATCAGTGAAGCAATTGGTAATTTTGCATTAGCTGTATCGTTCGTACCATTGACATTCAAGTTGATCACCATTAAGACAACCTGTGTAGCTATCTTGATTCAGCCTTATATATACCACTTTTAGAATATTACCCTACATACAGTAAATATATTTAATTGTTTGTAATAATATACAAATTTCAACTTCAAATTGATAGAGATATATTTATACTCCATTGCCATGGTAACGAGCTGGTTAATGGTGGGGTATATGCTAGATATACCCTGAGAAACAGGATATCAATTAGTCAGTTTTACAATGCACCACTGATCCGCACTGATCATTTGCATTACATCATTGAAAACCATGCATGGGGTATAAGTGAGTTATATAGGCTACGGACTTGGACTTCCGCCAGAATATAATTACTCAGCCTCGGCTTCGTATTATAATTACATTCTTGCTATCGTTGATGGGTCTCCCTGTTGAGGATGGAGGCTCCTTCCCAGTTGATGCTGTGTGCCTCATGCACGGACTGTGATTCCATGTTGCAGTCAGCTTTCTTCACTGCTTGCCAGTGCTCGTACAACCTCTTCTGTAGGCTTCTTCCGGTTTCTCCAATGCATATCTTGTCACAGTCATGCATGGGACACAGTACACATCATCAACTGGGAAGGAGCCTCCATGCTCCACAAGGAGACCCATCAATGGAGGAGAAGAGTAATAAAGGCAATACAAATCCAGAGATTTTCTCAAAGAACTGTCAATCTGGATGGTGGCCTGATCCTAAGTGACCTATGGAAGCCCTTTATCTGATCACATGTAATATAATTCATTAACTGTCCTTACAGTATTACAGCTACAATGTCAATATATTTTGTTATATGGTACTAAGCATGCCATTTGTAAGAGTACAGTTTTCCATCTTCTACATACTGTATTACAGTATGACATCACATGGCATCATTTTCCACCTAATTCACAAGTGCAACCGTTATTCTTAATAATAATTGGCTGAGGAAGGTCTACGGACTGAAATGTTCCAATAATTGTTTAAGTTCACGCTGCTGCGGTAAAAAACGCTCAACTAATATTCAACTGTCATATATCAAAACGTAGCAATGAACCTTTACTCTGACAAGTTATTGAACGTTGCAATCATGAAGGTCTTCATCAGCCAAATATATGCATATATACAAAATATACGTTTGTAACCTTTCTACAAACTCTAAAATATGAGATTAAGAGATACTGAATACTGCAGACAGCTATTTTGCCCTCCTTGTATGGTTGATTAGTGTACTATACTTAAGTTTAATACAATAACTTTGCCTTAGCTTGTGGTTTCAGAATATATATATATAAATTAAGATGATGAGAATGTGTATACCTGACAGTACCTAATTGGGTCTGTACCCTAGTGCTGTATTTTGCACATATGCACTTTAATATGAATAATAATAATATAAATTAAGATGGAGGTTACAGTCTATATAGACAAGACTGAGTACTCACAGTGAAATGGGAGAGGTGCACTGACCTATATAGTAATGCTATTATATCTAGAACTGAAACCTATTTAAATTACAGTTTAAGAGTGTAAATACAACTTTGAAAATGTTCTAAAGGATATACGTATATAGCTGATGCAAAATGACGAAGTGTACACAAACCTAGTATACTGCTTTCGATGTACATTAAAACAGGTTGCTTAAAAAGATGGTGGAGTAGCTCGCGATGATAAGTCATTGGGTGGAGTCCGGCCAGATTAAGGGACTGTCCCTTATCTTAATGATGAAATGAAAGGGAAAATGGACGATCATTGAAACGACTTAGATCATGTACCCGATATTTCTGATTAATAGAGGTAAAGATTATCAGATTTTATATGTAGGAACTTTTTTCATTTTATCTAATTTATTTTTAATAGATTTACTTTAGATATTTTGAACCACACCTCTGAGGATCTCTCTTTGCGTACGTTATCTTAAGGTAAAACGGGGTAATCTGGAACAAAGCTTTCCTTTAACTTCTAACCGCTGAAAACAAGCACTGTTGGCTCAGTCCATTTAAAGGCAAGCTAGTGTTCTTCATAAGCTATCCTGCCTAGGTATATATATGGCTTCAGCTAGGTCTAGCTAAAGAAGTTTTATTCCGTTTTTAATTACTCCCCTCAGATGTGGTATAGTGTAAGTCAGTTTACCTGTATGTATGGTATAAATAATTACCTAATTGGTAACAGATTGTATAATCATAAGTCGCAGATGCAGTATAAAGTCCAAACGGTACACCACATGTTATTAATGATACACTTCTTTAGTAGTCAATCATGTCTTTGTGGAAACTAATCTGGAAAGAACTATGGATGGAGGAGGTGTACCTCAAAATTGAAAATGGTAATCTTGCTGAGGTGAGTTCTATGAATGTCTTTATTATTGATACTGACTCATGTGTGTACCTTGGTCTGTGTATAGGTCAAGCAATATGTTACTGAAAGAAATGTTAATATACCAATGGAGTATACTGGCAGACTAAGCCTGAAATTTTCAACCACACTGTTGCATGTAGCAGTGTCCTGTGGTGATACCAGAATAATGGAGTACTTTATTGAGCTTGGTGCTGACCTGAATGTGACAACATATGACCCAGATGTGAATACATTAGCTTTACCATCTAAAGTAGCACCATTACTCATAGCTGTGAAGAAAGGAGTAAGTCCAATTTCTCATGTTTTATTCTCCAAGTGGGGAGGGTAGTACAACATGCCACCCTGTTTAGTCATGTATTGGTTTATTAGGTCATGAATTAGAAATAGTAATCATTTCAATTAAATACTCTGTTTTTATCATCATGCAGTGAACAAGTTAAGCTATAAGTCTAAATAATTTTTATAGTTAAATTAACCTTACTCACATCCACAAATAGAGGTCTCACATTTACTGGCCTCACATACCAGTCTCTTAGTGTTGCCATGGTGATACAACAACCAAAGAGGTTTCATTTCTTCATCTAAGTTGAATTGTTTTGATACATAGCAAATTATCATGAGCAGTTTGTAAATCTACATACCATTCAGGAGGTCTTATCAGTAGGTAGACGTAGTTCACATTCTTTACAAAGATTCAAATAAAGCAGCACAATCCTGACTCCAAATTCATTTCTCCATCTTTTCCTGGGCCTCCTTCTGGGTCTCTTTCCTCCAAGTTTTACATTCCTTACATTCCTTACTCTGTTACTACACTAAAAAGCTGAACTTTGTAAACAATATAATGCAAATCATACAGTTTTGTGGTAATGTATTACTTGGGTGGGGGTAAAACTACTAATACTGTATAACAGTGTTATTATATGTACGTACGAACATTACATGTAATTGTACTATACTAATGTTTCCTCTCTCCGTGTCGTATGAATTTATGGCATGTTACAGTTAATGACAGCTGTTTATCTCACTTTGGTTGTAATGATAAATTTTGTTTTCTGACAATGCTTTGATTTAATATAGAAGGACAGCCACTGAACTTTGTATTCATGATTTTATCTTTCTTATGTTTGTTTACTTTGACTAGGTCAAAGTGGCAAAGTTGTTACTTGATCATCATTGTGAGGTGGATCCAGTGGATAAGGATGGTGAAACACCACTTTTTAAGGCTTCACAGAGAGGAGATGTAGAAATGTGTCAACTGCTAGTAAGAACAATCAGATTAATGTTAATGTTCATATTTAAGAGATATTCATACATAGGTACATAAAGTGGTACTCTGTGCACAACATTCTCTAGCTACTAATTCCTGACAGACCTGGTCTGACATCCTATTAACTAGTTAGCTTAAACCCCACACCATCTACACAATCATCTATTGTCAATTAGGTTCAGTTAGAAACTAAGAACCTTTCATAGTATATTCTGATGGAAGTCCAAGTCTGTGAGCTATAACTCCTTAGTCCATGACAATGATTGATTTTCAATGATGCCATGCAGGTGACTAATTGATTTGCATATATACGGTTTTACCTTTTCCAGGGTATATCCAGAATATACCCCACCATTAACCAGCCTATTGCCATGTTACTGGGGGTAGAATAGAAATATTTAAATATTTAGCCGTTAGCATTGCATGTATCTTTTGAAAGTTATTTGTGAACAAAATTTCATGGATATGTGATTTTATAGAATGAAATCAGTTTCAATATTTAGGTAACGTCCAGTGTATAAAAACATTATGTAGTACACTTGTAATAATGAGTCCAATTCAATAAGATTTCATTTTTGATTAGTTAGTACATCACTTAGTATGTATGTTTTTGTTTCCCTCGGGGATATGTCTTATCAGAGTTTCACTGTAAATACATACATGTTGTTAAAGGCTAATTCTGATAAGTCAGAAGGAGCTGTAATATACTTGTCATGGAGATGACTTATCTTAGGTGGTAACAGTTATGTTTTAGTGTACTGCATGGACTGACTCTTGTTAAGAGACCATCTTGTAGACAGTTCTTTCCCATTGAATAAAACTGCGCATGTGTGACATGTCCACAAATTTCCGATTTTTGTAAATCGTCTTATTAGCGCTTTCAGAGGTGTCACATTCCAGGCGGAAGTGTCTCTAGCATGTGACCTGCGCGTGAAGCAGAGCACCAGCCACTGAAACGTCACGAGTCATCACTAGTCGTTATCGATGTTAAATTATCAATTGTGAAAACTTATGAGCAATTGCGGAGGAAGGCCAACGACGGAGGAAGGCCAATAAAGGCCTACGTGACCGAAACGTTCTATTTTTCTTTTGATTATACTTCGTTACTTGCTCATACATTTTCGCCATTGATAATTACGTAGATATTGGTAGACATGCAATATGCTTACTGTTTCCACTTACCTCTTACAACAACAAAAAACTTCGATCAAGGAAACTGTATCGCTACCGAGAAGCCTTACTTGACATATCAACTTCGGAAGTCTAATGTTTGTATAACGTGTTACCAAATATTTGGGTGCATATGCAACGTCATAAAACGTCATTGTATGATGGCTAAGCTATACCATTAATTTCGGCTGATAATCACGTGACAATACCATTACTCGAAGGAGAAGAGACAAATGGAAAACGAAGCGATTATTAGACAGTGGAGAATTGTATATCTAACCATTTTTTGACATCAATCTCTTCAGTAAGTAACAGCCTAAAAGTTGTATGTATACTCCTGGAATATTCCCTTGTTTAACTGAGATATTAAGTACTAGAGGCGCCTGATAAAGGTACGAAAATACGTTTTCGATTATAATTTAAAAACTAAAGGGAATTTTAAAGGAGTATGCATACCATCGTTAGATATCATTATCCTTCATAGATTGGTGTCACCATTTATTCTATATTCGTATTTTCCACTGTCTAATAAAACATTTTTGGCGATTTGGCACCTATCACTTACGGCCGCTTACGTTCTCCTTTAAGCCTGCAATCGTGACGCTCTTGTAGCCAAACTATTAAGAAAGAATAGCGCTTCAATTCTATATAATTTGTTTAGTGATACGATGTTTCTAAAGTAAAATAGAATAAATTAAAAAGAGCGTTAGTTAGCGACTTTTATCGAAAATTTCCGGAAGTATGGACATGTTCCACTAGCGTGTAGTAGATACATTTTATTTATGGATCCAGGCAATTTTTACTTCCTAATACCTTCTTTACATACTGTATATTCAGGGTAGTACTGTAATTGAAGTAATTTGGTGTCATATCTGTTTTAACTGAAACATTGTAATATCTACTCTTTATTACATTGTTGTGTTTTCTTTGACTCACTGATGTGTGAGTTATATATTCACATCCATTCCTCTTCTGACTATACTGTAAGTTACACTTTATATAATGGCCACAATTTCACTGTATGTATTCTGTGCTCAAACCAATAAGCCAGTTACAGTCAAAACATTAGCATTGTCCTAATTTATGTTTTATGTTTTGTTGAACAAGTTATAAGTCTCATCTGTGTTTAGACATTGTAAACATGTACAAGAAGTTTGAAATGTTAATGCTAAGGGTGATTTACATATTGAAAAGTACTGTACTCTATTGAAAGTTAGTTTTTAGCTTATATTGTTTTCATTTACCGATTACGTTGTACGGCTTCATGATACGGAAAGATATATATATATAATACGGGTTCATACGCAACTATTATAACACTTATTTTATACGTCGATATATGTATAATACGAGTTCATACGTAACTATTGTTACACTTAATTTATACGTCAATGTATTGTTTTTGCAAATGGCGGCGTTCAGGAAGCTTTAGTTAACGAAGCTTTTCCATCGTTATTTATAAAATTCAGGACACTTAAGCGTCCTCAATCGTTAGCATTACGAATATATATATTAAATCCCAACGATGCGGCCAAGTAGTTCGAGTTAATTCGGGGGCGGAAGCCCCACGAGTTTTTAAACTCGAACTACTTGTTATTCTATATCTATAGCTACACCATAAAGCTAATGTAAACCAGAAGAGCATTGAAAGAAAGACACCTCTCCATGTAGCATCTAATGTAAGTCGACTCTTAATGTGATTTCAATGTGTTTTACTTATGCACAATAGTGAGTTTAGTTTATTCAAGTGCCTGGGATTGGAAATAAAATTTGAAATAACCAGAATTTTGAAATATAAGGAATGATAGCAATTTAATATTTAAATCCTAACAGTTGTATCAGAAGTATTTAGTATGTCCAGTTCTTCAAGCCACTCTGTGCCTGTGGCAGCCACTGAAACGCTTAACTTCTTAATTGTTTAATTTTTAATAATATTTTACTAATAAGAAGTTCTAAAGCAATTGAAGCCATTAAAGTTGGTTGACCAACCAGTATATCAGTCTTAGGGTCATTTTAAGTCTGCATGCTTATTAAATTCATGATCATGTTGCTATTTCTTATAAGCTGTATACCTTGTATACAAACTATGTTTATACACATTCATCTTTCAAAGTACGTATGTACAGTATGTCAGCAGATAATGTGAATCATAGGTTTTATGATGATACGTACTTTAATAAAACAAGTATTTTGAGTTTAAAAACTCGTGGGGCGGCAAATTAACTTGAACTACTTGGCCACTTCGTTGGGATATAATGTACGGTACGTGTCACAAGTAACTTTACGAATTCCGCGGATCTGCCGCGTAGGTAATCCGCGGAATCCTCACAGAATATCCGCAGATTCCTCCAAGGGTTCCGCGGAATCGTCCAAGGGCATCTGCGGAATCGTCAAAAAGCATCTGCGGAATCGTCCAAGGGCATCTGTGGAATCGTCAAAGGGTAGTCATGAAATCGTCGCAGGGTTACTGTAGCCGTGGGATCATCGAAAGGTAGCCGTAGAATAGTCGATCGATAGTTATTTAACGTGTTTAACAGCCCAAAAGGTCAAGTGTCACATACGGCATAGTTGTGGTCAACCAATATTTATTTAATGCGCAATATTTGTTTAACAGCGCAAAAGGTCAAGTGTCATCTTGAAATTGTATTGCTAATCGTCGGAGAAGTGGTGATTATCCCCTCCAAGGCCACTCATCTGTGCCAATGTCCATTTACCCTCACACTGGGTCCAAAGGGCTACTATTCTTCCTCTTTGATATTCATTCAAAGGCATCTTAATGGTCAAAGTCGCAAAAGGCACACACACACTGAAAAAACAAGATATCTATATCTTATATGCTGGGGATAATCTCGCACCTCGAGTGTGCACGTACATGTATACGTATAAAGGATACTTTCACGTTGATTTCGACCAATCAGATAACATTTTAATATTACACTTCGGTCTGTTTAATGTTTAATATTAAGCGGACCAGAATGTAAATAATATTATACGTATCTGATTGGCTGGGGATAATCTCGCACCTCGAGTGTGCACATTTAAACGTTGTTGCTCGTTATTAAACGTTATTGTTTGTGAAAATGCTTGGCTTAGATTGCGTAGTGTGCAGATACGTACCAGTACAAACCTTGTGCGCAATACGGCAGAGGCGTTATCATTCCGCGGATAAGGACAAAGACGATCCGCGGACAGGGAAGACGTTCCGCAGAAAGGCTACAGACATTCCGCGGAAATAGCACGGTAACGCCGAGGTTAGCTGCACGGAATTTCCGCAAAATTCGTCGGATTTTGTAAAGTTTCTTGTGACATGTATCGTAAATATTTATAATCTTAACGATTGAGGACACTTATGATGATGATTATATTGACTTTAAAGGTACAGTACAAGTCAAAAGTTCCTTACATTTTTCCGCAGTTTCCCTCAAACTGCGGATGCTGTAAACCGCAGTCGCCTCTCCGGACTTTAACATTTTTCCGCTCAGCCCTCCGCGGAAATCTGCCTTGGTCTGAAATTAATACACTTGTCGCGCCAGCATGCAATCGAATCGTAAAACAAGTCTTTTCACCGTGGTCCAAAGGCCAACTATAAATCTACATATACACGTATTGCATCCGCATACAATTGATAGATACATACATACTTCAAATCTAAAAGTTCAACTGTTTTCGTCCACCTGATCCCACGACTACACGCTTTTATCTAGTTTTGAAGGATAATAACGAATTCTAATCAGCCAATCAAATGTTTCAAGAAAAAGTGAATAACTACATTGAGGTCCGCGTATTTCCTCAGATATCTGCAGATATCATATAATTAACACACAAATACTGTGGAATTTTGCAGATTTCCTAAGAAAATCGAGAAAACAGGCCGCCCTCAATTTATGTATAGAAGAATGCCTTTATCTGAATATCAACGCAAACGAATCATTGCTGTGGCAGTGTAGAACAAACAAGGGGTTACAACAAGTGCTATACGTAGAGCTCTGGCTTTGGAGGGAATCCACACAACCCGACAGACTATTTCGTCTGTTATTAATAACTGGAAGAAGACAGGAAACGAAACAAACCTATTGTTTATATAAATATACCGATTATATAACGCTTCTTGATTGTTGCCGCGGAAGGCAGTGCAAGTAATTGCGGATAGCAGTGCGGACGTACGCAGAAGAAGATTCTGTAGAAATGGATACGGAATTTTGCGGAAAACTGTAAGGAACTTTTGACTTGTACTGTACATGTATACCTAGGTCACAAATAAGTGGAACTACTAATATATTGTATAACTTATAGTTGCTGTATGTTTCCTTAACAATACCTTTAAGTACTGTTCTGATGTGTCTCTGTGTATGAGGGCTACTAAACTGAACGTTTGTATTTATGATTTTATCTTTCTTATGTTTGTTTACTTTAACTAGGTCAAGGTGACAAAGTTGTTACTTGATCATCATTGTGAGGTGGATCCAGTGGATAGGCGTGGTCAAACACCACTTTTTAATGCTTCAAAGAGAGGAGATGTAGTAATGTGTGAACTACTAGTAAGAACAATCAGATTATTGTTATTGTTCATATTTAAGAGATATATATTTACGTAGGTACATAAAGTGGTACTCTGTGCACAACATTCTCTAACTACTCATTCCTGACAGACCTGGTCTGACATCATATTAACTAGTTAGCTTAAACCCCACACTATCTACACAAACATCTATTGTCAATTAGGTACAGTTAGAAACTAAGAAACTTACGTAGTTGTACTGGACTCATTGTATAATATGATTTGAACATTTTTGTTCAATCTCATCGGAGACCATCTTGCAGATAGTACTTTTCCATTGATTAGATACATTCTCTTTATGGATCCATGCAATTTTTTACTTCCTAATGCCTTTTTATATACGTACGTACTGTATATTCAGGGTAGTACTCTATTTGAAAGATTTGGTGTCATATCTGTTTTAACTGAAACAATGTAATATCTACTCTTTATTACATTGTTGTGTTTTCTTTGACTCACTGATGTGTGAGTTATATATTCACATCCATTCCTCTTCTGACTATACTGTAAGTTACACTTTATATAATGGCCACAATTTCACTGTATGTATTCTGTGCTCAAACCAATAGGCCAGTTATAGTCAAAACATTGGCATTGTCTTAATTATGTTTTATGTTTTGTTGAACAAGTTATAAGTCTCATCTGTGTTTAGACATTGTAAACATGTACAAGAAGTTTAAAATATTAATGCTAAGGGTGATGTACATATTGTAAAGTACTCTACTCTATTGAAAGTTAGTTTTTATTCTATATCTATAGCTACACCATAAAGCTAATGTCAACCAGAAGAGATTTAATGGAAAGACACCTCTCCATGTATCATCTAATGTAAGTCGACTCTTAATATGATTTCAATGTGTTTTACTTATGCACAAGAGTGAGTTTAGTTTATTCAAGTGCCTGGGATTGGAAAAAAATTTTGAAATATAAAGAATGAAGCAATTTAATATTTAAATTCTAAGAGAAACCAGTTGTATCAGAAGTATTTAGTATGTCCAGTACTTCAAGTCACTCTGTGCCTGTGGCAGCCACTGAAATGCTTAACTTCTAAATTGTTAAATTTTTAATAATATTTTTCTAATAAGAAGTTCTAAAGCAATTGAAGCAATTATAGTTGGTCGACCAACCAGTATGTCAGTCTTAGGGTCATTTTAAGTCCGCATGCTTATTAAATTCATAATAATATTTTTCTAATAAGAAGTTCTAAAGCAATTGAAGCAATTATAGTTGGTCGACCAACCAGTAGGTCAGTCTTAGGGTCATTTTAAGTCTGCATGCTTATTAAATTCATGATCATGTTGCTATTTCTTATAAGCTGTATACTTTGTATACAAACTATGTATATACATACAGAATGCGAGTAAATAATGTGAATCATAGGTTTTATGATGATACATACTTTAATAAAAAAGAGTTTTATGATATAAACACACATTTTAGTTTACTAAGACAAGGTTTTAAGTACATTATTGACTTTAAAGGTACATGTATACCTAGGTCAGAAATAAGTAAAACTGCTAATATATTGTATAACTTATAGTTGCTGTGTGTGTTTCCTGAACAATATTTTCAAGTTCTGTTCTGATGTGTCACACTTAAACTCTCTGTATGAGGGCTATGTCGTATGAATTAATGGCATGTGACTGTTAATGACAGCTGTTTATCTCACTTTGGTTGTAATGATAAATTCTGTTTTCTGACAATGCTTTGATTTAATATAGAAGGACAGCCACTGAACTTTTTATTTATGATTTTATCTTTCTTATGTTTGTTTACTTTAACTAGGTCAAAGTGGCAAAGTTGTTACTTGATCATCAATGTGAGGTGGATCCAGTGGATAAGGATGGTCAAACACCACTTTTTAAGGCTTCACAGAGAGGAGATGTAGAAATGTGTCAACTGCTAGTAAGAACAATCAGATTAATGTTAATGTTCATATTTAAGAGATATATATTTACGTAGGTACATAAAGTGGTACTCTGTGCACAACATTCTCTAACTACAAATTCCTGACAGACCTGGTCTGACATCATATTAACTAGTTAGCTTAAACCCCACACCATCTACACAATCATCTATTGTCAATTAGGTTCAGTTAGAAACTAAGAACCTTTCATAGTATATTCTGATGGAAGTCCAAGTCTGTGAGCTATAACACCTTAGTCCATGACAATGATTGATTTTCAATGATGCCATGCAGGTGACTAATTGATTTGCATATATACTGTTTTACCTTTTCCAGGGTATATCCAGAATATACCCCACCATTAACCAGCCTATTGCCATGTTACTGGGGGTAGAATAGAAATATTTAAATATTTAGCCGTTAGCATTGTGTGTACCTTTTGAAAGCTATTTGTGAACAATATTTCATGGATATGTGATTTTATAGAATGAAATCAGTTTCAATATTTAGGTAATGTCCAGCGTATAAAAACATTATGTAGTGTGATAATGAGTCCAATTCAATAAAATTTCATTTTTGATTAGTTAGTACATCACTTAGTATGTATGTTTTTGTTTTCCTCGGGGTATGTATTATCAGAGTTTCACTGTAAATACATATATGTTGTTTAAGGCTAATTCTGATAAGTCAGAAGGAGCTGTAATATACTTGTCATGGAGGTCACTTATCTTAGGTGGTAACAGTTATGTTTTTAGTATACTGCATGGACTTGTTAAGAGACCATCTTGTAGACAGTACTTTCCCATTGAATAAAATTGTAGTAGATACATTTTATTTATGGATCCAGGCAATTTTTACTTCCTAATACCTTCTTTACATACTGTATATTCAGGGTAGTACTGTAATTGAAGTGATTTGGGTCTCATATCTTTTTTAACTGAAATAATGTAATATCTACTCTTTATTTCATTATTGTGTTTTCTTTGACTCACTGATGTGTGAGTTAAATATTCACATCCATTCCTCTTCTGACTATACTGTAAGTTACACTTTATATAATGGCCACAGTTTCACTGTATGTATTCTGTGCTCAAACCAGTAAGCCAGTTACAGTCAAAACATTAGCATTGTCCTAATTTATGTTTTATGTTTTGTTGAACAGGTTATAAGTCTCATCTGTGTTTAGACATTGTAAACATGTACAAGAAGTTTAAAATGTTAATGCTAAGGGTGATGTACATATTGAAAAGTACTCTACTCTACTGAAAGTTAGTTTTTATTCTATATCTATAGCTACACCATAAAGCTAATGTCAACCAAAAGAGCATTGAAGGAAAGACACCTCTTCATGTATCATCTAATGTAAGTCGGCTCTTAATGTGATTTCAATGTGTTTTACTTATGCACAATAGTGAGTTTAGTTTATTCAAGTGCCTGGGATTGTAATATTTATAATCTTAACGATTGAGGACACTTATGATGATGATTATATTGACTTTAAAGGTACATGTATACCTAGGTCACAAATAGGTAAAACTGCTAATATATTGTATACCTAACTTATAGTTGCTGTGTGTATTTCCTTGACAGTATTTTTAAGTACTGTTCTAATGTGTCTCTCTGTATGAGGGCTACTGAACTGAACTTTGTATTTATGATTTTATCTTTTTTATGTTTGTTTACTTTAACTAGGTCAAAGTGGCAAAGTTGTTACTTGATCATCAGTGTGAGGTGGATCCAGTGGATGACATTGGTGAAACACCACTTTTTAAGGGTTCAAAGAGAGGAGATGTAGAAATGTGTCAACTACTAGTAAGAACAATCAGATTAATGTTGTTATCACAGGTGCCATATGACTGATCTGCGTGTTTTTACGTTTTTTTATAAACACTTTTAAAAGCAAGTTTCGTTCTAACAGAAACGATTTGCTAATTTAAACTGGTATACATCGAAGCGCTTATTTAAATGTCAGCGAAATCAAAAATTTGAGCGAGATTGAACAACCAATATCGAAGATATAACGTGTTAAAAAGGGCCGATTTTAAAACTCTCAGACACTATGCGCTTAGTCTAGGAAAAAGCTAGAACTACGTTTTATACTTTATTGGAAAGGTTACAATGTATTCTAACAAAATTAAGAAGTCCGTTTCGATTCGCCCATCCGTTGAGAAGAAAACTGTGAAAATACACTTTTAATAGATTAGCAAATGCTATTTTATCTTTCATATCTTGGGAAATAAAGCTCAGACGCAAACGGACTTCTTAATTCTTACTAAATGACACTCACTGAATCCATTGAAGCTGACTACACGACTATGAGGATCTTCTAACTTAAGCGCATAGGCAATTTTCCTTCACTTCTGCAACAGACACCATTTCTTAACTTTTAAATCATATTCATTAGCAAATAAGTTTATTCATGGGATGATTTACACATTTGAAACGCAAACGGTGAAATTTTATAGCCGGATGTTAATATTGCGCAAATCCTAAGTTGTGTAACTGGGATATTATATACAGGTATGTATGTATGTTGACGCAAGTGATCGAGGATCGCCGTAAGGTGTTATTCACACTAAGGATCGCCAATTTTCGAATTTTCGTCTACAACAGAGAAGATTATGCCCCCCCCCAAAAAGGCAAGAGGGATATCAGTCGATAATCAGATTGCTCTGAAGTTCAACTGCGGCTTTGCAAGAGTTGCTGCATACGAATTATTCGTTAACAAAAGGTACGTAAAAAGTAAGTATTCGACGATAGCTAGAGAAGTGAATCATTTTATAGCTTTACATTGCAAAGAGCTCTGAAAATCCGTTTTCACACTTAAGACTATAATACAATACGTACGAAGTGAGACGATTAAATAAAACATTAATAGGATACGAAGTGAGACCATTATAAGACAATGATACGAAGCGAGATGATTATATACGATATGTAAATCAATTAAGCCAAAGGATGCTATAACCAATTTAACAATGGACGATTTTAAATTCCTTCTGGTGTGTAACCGATAACACTAAATGACGCATTCACTCTTAACGATTGAAAACGAAAATTCTTTATTAATTAGCGCTTGTTACGTGTTGATCGCTATAAGGCAGCCTATCCCTAAGGAACAGTCATAAGGTACCAGTGATTGTTCATATTTAAGAGATATTCATACATAGGTACATAAAGTGGTACTCTGTGCACAACATTCTCTAACTACTAATTCCTGACAGACCTGGTCTGACATCATATTAACTAGTTAGCTTAAACCCCACACCATCTACACAAACATCTATTGTCAATTAGGTACAGTTAGAAAGTAAGAAACTTACATAGTTGTACTGGACTCATTGTATAGTATGATTTGAACATTTTTGTTCAATCTCATCAGAGACCATCTTGCAGATAATACTTTTCCATTGATTAGATACATTCTCTTTATGGATCCAGGCTATGTTTTACTTCCTAATGCCTTTTTATATACGTACGTATATTCAGGGTAGTACTCTATTTGAAAGATTTGGTGTCATATCTGTTTAAACTGAAATAATGTAATATCTACTCTTTATTACATTGTTGTGTTTTCTTTGACTCACTGATGTGTAAGTTATATATTCACATCCATTCCTCTTCTGACTATACTGTAAGTTACACTTTATATAATGGCCACATTTTCACTGTATGTATTCTGTGCTCAAACCAATAGGCCAGTTATAGTCAAAACATTGGCATTGTCTTAATTATGATTTATGTTTTGTTGAACAAGTTATAAGTCTCATCTGTGTTTAGACATTGTAAACATGTACAAGAAGTTTAAAATATTAATGCTAAAGGTGATGTACATATTGTAAAGTACTCTACTCTATTGAAAGTTAGTTTTTATTCTATATCTATAGCTACACCATAAAGCTAATGTCAACCAGAAGAGATTTAATGGAAAGACACCTCTCCATGTAGCATCTAATGTAAGTCGACTCTTAATATGATTTCAATGTGTTTTACTTATGCACAATAGTGAGTTTAGTTTATTCAAGTGCCTGGGATTGGAAAAAAATTTTGAAATATAAAGAATGAAGCAATTTAATATAAGAGAAACCAGTTGTATCAGAAGTATTTAGTATGTCCAGTACTTCAAGTCACTCTGTGCCTGTGGCAGCCACTGAAATGCTTAACTTCTAAATTGTTAAATTTTTAATAATATTATATATTTCTAATAAGAAGTTCTAAAGCAATTGAAGCAATTATAGTTGGTCGACCAACCAGTATGTCAGTCTTAGGGTCATTTTAAGTCTGCATGCTTATTAAATTCATGATCATGTTGCTATTTCTTATAAGCTGTATACTTTGTATACAAACTATGTATATACATACAGAATGCGAGTAAATAATGTGAATCATAGGTTTTATGATGATACGTACTTTAATAAAAAAGAGTTTCATGATATAAACACACATTTTAGTTTACTAAGACAAGGTTTTAAGTACATTATTGACTTTAAAGGTACATGTATACCTAGGTCAGAAATAAGTAAAACTGCTAATATATTGTATAACTTATAGTTGCTGTGTGTGTTTCCTGAACAATATTTTCAAGTTCTGTTCTGATGTGTCACACTTAAACTCTCTGTATGAGGGCTATGTCGTATGAATTAATGGCATGTGACTGTTAATGACAGCTGTTTATCTCACTTTGGTTGTAATGATAAATTCTGTTTTCTGACAATGCTTTGATTTAATATAGAAGGACAGCCACTGAACTTTGTATTTATGATTTTATCTTTCTTATGTTTGTTTACTTTAACTAGGTCAAAGTGGCAAAGTTGTTATTTGATCATCAATGTGAGGTGGATCCAGTGGATAAGGATGGTCAAACACCACTTTTTAAGGCTTCACAGAGAGGAGATGTAGAAATGTGTCAACTGCTAGTAAGAACAATCAGATTAATGTTAATGTTCATATTTAAGGTAGTAGGGGGGGCTAAAGGCTTTCTTTGGGGTACATTGGTCTTAGTGATGTATCTCTCTGACCATATATCCAACTAACTTGAATTTTACAAGCAAAATAACTAGGTAAATTGCGCATTATTTAGTGTCAACCATAATTTGATTGGCTACTCTGTTACCGAGATATTTTAATTTAAAGTCGAAAAATGTCACCTCAAAAAGTGTCAAATAGCTCCTCAAAAAAGCTATCTACTTCTGCATAAATGAGCTGAAAAGCACCAAATTTGGTATATATAATCTACAAGCATGGGTTCACAGGACTACGGGAGCGAATCGCCATTCTCGCTTGTATTCTGGAATAATTCCTGTTTTCCAAAAAATCGCAATATCTTCGTCAAAACTTCAAGTATTCCAATTCGCTCCCGTCAGTTTGTGCACGCTTTGGGTGCCTTTACTGGCAAGTTGTCCGCGTTCGAATCGGTTGCAACGTAACAGACTAGTTAGTTTTGCAACACCTTCGTTAACACTGATTCTATACAAATTAACTACGGAAAAAACGGTCTTACCATATTTTCGCCTTAAACAAACATCAAATCGTAGAATTATCCATACTGTATACAATAATCAGTTAGTTTAAAGGCCAGCGACTATAACGTTTATTCACAAGAGGAGAAAGTTAACTCGGTCGAATTTGGGCCCCATTAATTGTTGATTTCACACCTAATTTATCTATCACCTCCGTAAGTGTTTCTGAATGAATCTGCTATGCCGAAAGTAAAGAAGAGAGTCACTCAATATCAAGTAGGCAATTAACGCTTAAAATTTTTACACAAGATAAAGCTTTCTTATTCCTTTAATAATTCAAGTTTAGAAGTAGAGACGGGTTTAAAAATCTAGATATGAAAAATAGACCACTAACCTAACCTCTGTACCAAAATTCGTGTCGTTTTGATTTAGACACGATAGCCCCCCCTACTACCTTAAGAGATATATATTTACGTAGGTACATAAAGTGGTACTCTGTGCACAACATTCTCTAACTACAAATTCCTGACAGACCTGGTCTGACATCATATTAACAGTTAGCTTAAACCCCACACCATCTACACAATCATCTATTGTCAATTAGGTTCAGTTAGAAACTAAGAACCTTTCATTGTATATTCTGATGGAAGTCCAAGTCTGTGAGCTATAACTCCTTAGTCCATGACAGTGATTGATTTTCAATGATGCCATGCAGGTGACTAATTGATTTGCATATATACTGTTTTACCTTTTCCAGGGTATATCCAGAATATCCCCCACCATTAACCAGCCTATTGCCATGTTACTCGGGGTAGAATGGAAATATTTAAATATTTAGCCGTTAGCATTGTGTGTACCTTTTGAAAGCTATTTGTGAACAATATTTCATTGATATGTGATTTTATAGAATGAAATCAGTTTCAATATTTAGGTAACGTCCAGCATATAAAAACATTATGTAGTGTAATAATGAGTCCAATTCAATAAGATTTCATTTTTGATTAGTTAGTACATCACTTAGTATGTATATTTTGTTTCCCTCGGGGTATGTATTATCAGAGTTTCACTGTAAATACATATATGTTGTTAAAGGCTAATTCTGATAAGTCAGAAGGAGCTGTAATATATTTGTCATGGAGGTGACTTATCTTAGGTGGTAACAGTTATGTTTTAGTGTACTGCATGGACTGACTCTTGTTAAGAGACCATCTTGTAGACAGTACTTTCCCATTGAATAAAACTGTAGTAGATACATTTTATTTATGGATCCAGGCAATTTTTGTTGTACTGGACTCATTGTATAATATGATTTGAACATTTTTGTTCAATCTCATCGGAGACCATCTTGCAGATAGTACTTTTCCATTGATTAGTTACATTCTCTTTATGGATCCAGGCAATGTTTTACTTCCTAATGCCTTTTTATATACATACGTATATTCAGGGTAGTACTCTATTTGAAAGATTTGGTGTCATATCTGTTTTAACTGAAACATTGTAATATCTACTCTTTATTTTATTATTGTGTTTTCTTTGACTCACTGATGTGTAAGTTATATATTCACATCCATTCCTCTTCTGACTATACTGTAAGTTACACTTTATATAATGGCCACAATTTCACTGTATGTATTCTGTGCTCAAACCAATAAGCCAGTTATATATAGTCAAAACATTGGCATTGTCTTAATTTATATTTTATGTTTTGTTGAACAAGTTATAAGTCTCATCTGTGTTTAGACATTTTAAACATGTACAAGAAGTTTTATATGTTAATGCTAAGGGTGATGTACAAATTGAAAAGTACTCTACTCTATTGAAAGTTAGTTTTTATTCTATATCTACAGCTACACCATAAAGCTAAAGTCAACCAGACAGATAGGATTGGCATTACACCTCTCCATGTATCATCTAATGTAAGTCGACTCTTAATGTGATTTCAATGTGTTTTACTTATGCACAATAGTGAGTTTAGTTTATTCAAGTGCTTGGGATTGGAAATAAAATTTGAAATAACCAGAATTTTGAAATATAAAGAATGAAGCAATTTAATATTTAAATCGTAACAGTTGTATCAGAATTATTTAGTAGGTATGTCCAGTACTTCAAGTCACTCTGTGCCTGTGGCAGCCACTGAAATGCTTAACTTCTAAATTGTTTAATTTTTAAAAATATTTTACTAATAAGAAGTCCTAAAGCAATTCAAGCAATTAAAGTTGGTCGACCAACCAGTATATCAGTCTTAGGGTCATTTTATGTCTGCATGCTTATTAAATTCATGATCATGTTGCTATTTCTTATAAGCTGTATACTTTGTATACAAATTACATTTATACACATTCATCTTTCAAAGTACATACGTACGTACATATATACAGTATATGGGAAAATAATACAATTTATGATGATACGTACTTTAATAAAAAAGAGTTTTATGATATAAACACACATTTTAGTTTACTAAGACAAGGTTTTAAGTACATTATTAACTTTAAAGGTACATGTATACCTAGGACACAAATAAGTAAAACTGCTAATATATTGTATAACTTATAGTTGCTGTGTGTGTTTCCTGAACAATATTTTCAAGTTCTGTTCTGATGTGTCACACTTAACCTCTTTGTATGAGGGCTATTTCGTATGAATTAATGGCATGTGACTGTTAATGACAGCTGTTTATCTACTTTGGTTGTAATGATAAATTCTTTTTTCTGACAATGCTTTGATTTAATATAGAAGGACAGCCACTGAACTTTGTATTTATGATTTTATCTTTCTTATGTTTGTTTACTTTAACTAGGTCAAAGTGGCAAAATTATTATTTGATCATCAATGTGAGGTGGATCCAGTGGATAAGGATGGTCAAACACCAATTTTTAAGGCTTCAAAGAGAGGAGATGTAGAAATGTGTCAACTGCTAGTAAGAACAATCAGATTAATGTTAATGTTCATATTTAAGAGATATATATTTACGTAGGTACATAAAGTGGTACTCTGTGCACAACATTCTCTAACTACAAATTCCTGACAGACCTGGTCTGACATCATATTAACTAGTTAGCTTAAACCCCACACCATCTACACAATCATCTATTGTCAATTAGGTTCAGTTAGAAACTAAGAACCTTTCATAGTATATTCTGATGGAAGTCCAAGTCTGTGAGCTATAACTCCTTAGTCCATGACAATGATTGATTTTCAATGATGCCATGCAGGTGACTAATTGATTTGCATATATACTGTTTTACCTTTTCCAGGGTATATCCAGAATATCCCCCACCATTAACCAGCCTATTGCCATGTTACTGGGGGTAGAATAGAAATATTTAAATATTTAGCCGTTAGCATTGTGTGTACCTTTTGAAAGCTATTTGTGAACAATATTTCATTGATATGTGATTTTATAGAATGAAATCAGTTTCAATATTTAGGTAATGTCCAGCGTATAAAAACATTATGTAGTGTAATAATGAGTCCAATTCAATAAAATTTCATTTTTGATTAGTTAGTACATCACTTAGTATGTTTTTGTTTCCCTAGGGGATATGTATTATCAGAGTTTCACTGTAAATACATATATGTTGTTAAAGGCTAATTCTGATAAGTCAGAAGGTGCTGTAATATACTTGTCATGGAGGTCACTTATCTTAGGTGGTAACAGTTATGTTTTAGTGTACTGCATGGACTGACTCTTGTTAAGAGACCATCTTGTAGACAGTACTTTCCCATTGAATAAAACTGTAGTAGATACATTTTATTTATGGATCCAGGCCATTTTTGTTGTACTGGACTCATTGTATAATATGATTTGAACATTTTTGTTCAATCTCATCGGAGACCATCTTGCAGATAGTACTTTTCCATTGATTAGTTACATTCTCTTTATGGATCCAGGCAATGTTTTACTTCCTAATGCCTTTTTATATACATACGTATATTCAGGGTAGTACTCTATTTGAAAGATTTGGTGTCATATCTGTTTTAACTGAAACATTGTAATATCTACTCTTTATTTCATTATTGTGTTTTCTTTGACTCACTGATGTGTGAGTTATATACGTATTTACATCCATTCCTCTTCTGACTATACTGTAAGTTACACTTTATATAATGGCCACAATTTCACTGTATGTACGTATTCTGTGCTCAAACCAGTAAGCCAGTTACAGTCAAAACATTAGCATTGTCCTAATTTATGTTTTATGTTTTGTTGAACAAGTTATAAGTCTCATCTGTGTTTAGACATTGTAAACATGTACAAGAAGTTTAAAATGTTAATGCTAAGGGTGATGTACATATTGAAAAGTACTCTACTCTACTGAAAGTTAGTTTTTATTCTATATCTATAGCTACACCATAAAGCTAAAGTCAACCAGAAGATCATTGAAGGAAAGACACCTCTTCATGTAACATCTAATGTAAGTCGACTCTTAATATGATTTCAATGTGTTTTACTTATGCACAATAGTGAGTTTAGTTTATTCAAGTGCCTGGGATTGGAAATAAACTTTGAAATAACCAGAATTTTGAAATATAAAGAATGATAGCAATTTAATATTTAAATCCTAACAGTTGTATCAGAATTATTTAGTAGGTATGTCCAGTACTTCAAGTCACTCTATGCCTGTGGTAGCCACTAAAATGCTTAACTTCTAAATTGTTAAATTTTTATTAATATTTTACTAACAAGAAGTCCTAAAGCAATTGAAGCCATTAAAGTTGGTTGACCAACCAGTATATCAGTCTTAGTATCATTTGAATCTGCATACTTATTAAATTCATGATCATGTTGCTATTTCTTATAAGCTGTATACCTTGTATACAAACTATGTTTATACACATTCATCTTTCAAAGTACGTATGTACAGTATATGAGAAAATATGTGAATCATAGGTTTTATGATGATACGTACTTTAATAAAACTAGTATTTTGAGTTTAAAAACTCGTGGGGCGGCAAATTAACTTGAACTACTTGGCCACTTCGTTGGAAAATAATGTAAATATTCATAATCTTAACGATTGAGGACGCTTATGATGATGATTATATTGACTTTAAAGGTGCATGTATACTTACGTAGGTCACATATAAGTAAAGCTGCTAATATATTGTATAACTTGTAGTTGCTGTATGTTTCCTTAACAATATTTTTAAGTACTGTTCTGATGTGTCTCTCTGTATGAGGGCTACTGAACTGAACTTTGTATTTATGATTTTATCTTTCTTATGTTTGTTTACTTTAACTAGGTCAAAGTGGCAAAGTTGTTACTTGATCATCAGTGTGAGGTGGATCCAGTGGATGACATTGGTGAAACACCACTTTTTAAGGGTTCAAAGAGAGGAGATGTAGAAATGTGTCAACTACTAGTAAGAACAATCAGATTAATGTTGTTATTGTTCATATTTAAGAGATATTCATACATAGGTACATAAAGTGGTACTCTGTGCACAACATTCTCTAACTACTAATTCCTGACAGACCTGGTCTGACATCATATTAACTAGTTAGCTTAAACCCCACACCATCTACACAAACATCTATTGTCAATTAGGTACAGTTAGAAACTAAGAAACTTACGTAGTTGTACTGGACTCATTGTATAATATGATTTGAACATTTTTGTTCAATCTCATCGGAGACCATCTTGCAGATAGTACTTTTCCATTGATTAGATACATTCTCTTTATGGATCCATGCAATTTTTTACTTCCTAATGCCTTTTTATATACGTACGTACTGTATATTCAGGGTAGTACTCTATTTGAAAGATTTGATCTCATATCTGTTTTAACTGAAACAATGTAATATCTACTCTTTATTACATTGTTGTGTTTTCTTTGAGTCACTGATGTGTGAGTTATATATTCACATCCATTCCTCTTCTGACTATACTGTAAGTTACACTTTATATAATGGCCACAATTTCACTGCATGTATTCTGTGCTCAAACCAATAAGCCAGTTATAGTCAAAACATTGGCATTGTCTTAATTATGTTTTATGTTTTGTTGAACAAGTTATAAGTCTCATCTGTGTTTAGACATTGTAAACATGTACAAGAAGTTTAAAATATTAATGCTAAGGGTGATGTACATATTGTAAAGTACTCTACTCTATTGAAAGTTAGTTTTTATTCTATATCTATAGCTACACCATAAAGCTAATGTCAACCAGAAGAGATTTAATGGAAAGACACCTCTCCATGTAGCATCTAATGTAAGTCGACTCTTAATGTGATTTCAATGTGTTTTACTTATGCACAATAGTGAGTTTAGTTTATTCAAGTGCTTGGGATTGGAAAAAAAATTTGAAATATAAAGAATGAAACAATTTAATATTTAAATTCTAAGAGAAACCAGTTGTATCAGAAGTATTTAGTATGTCCAGTACTTCAAGTCACTCTGAGCCTGTGGCAGCCACTGAAATGCTTAACTTCTAAATTGTTAAATTTTTAATAATATTATATATTTCTAATAAGAAGTTCTAAAGCAATTGAAGCAATTATAGTTGGTCGACCAACCAGTATGTCAGTCTTAGGGTCATTTTAAGTCTGCATGCTTATTAAATTCATGATCATGTTGCTATTTCTTATAAGCTGTATACTTTGTATACAAACTATGTATATACATACAGAATGCGAGTAAATAATGTGAATCATAGGTTTTATGATGATACGTACTTTAATAAAAAAGAGTTTTATGATATATACACACATTTTAGTTTACTAAAACAAGGTTTTAAGTACATTATTGACTTTAAAGGTACATGTATACCTAGGTCAGAAATAAGTAAAACTGCTAATATATTGTATAACTTATAGTTGCTGTGTGTGTTTCCTGAACAATATTTTCAAGTTCTGTTCTAATGTGTCACGCTTAAACTCTCTGTATGAGGGCTATGTCGTATGAATTAATGACATGTGACTGTTAATAACAGCTGTTTATCTCACTTTGGTTGTAATGATAAATTCTGTTTTCTGACAATGCTTTGATTTAATATAGAAGGACAGCCACTGAACTTTGTATTTATGATTTTATCTTTCTTATGTTTGTTTACTTTAACTAGGTCAAAGTGGCAAAGTTGTTACTTGATCATCAATCTGAGGTGGATCCAGTGGATGACATTGGTGGAACACCACTTTTTAAGGCTTCAAAGAGAGGAGATGTAGAAATGTGTCAACTGCTAGTAAGAACAATCAGATTAATGTTATTGTTCATATTTAATAAGAGATATTAATACGTAGGTACATAAAGTGGTACTCTGTGTACAACATTCTCTAACTACTAATTCCTGACAGACCTGGTCTGACATCATATTAACTAGTTAGCTTAAACCCCACACCATCTACACAATCATCTATTGTCAATTAGGTTCAGTTAGAAACTAAGAATCTTTCATAGTATATTCTGATGGAAGTCCAAGTCTGTGAGCTATAACTCCTTAGTCCATGACAATGATTGATTTTCAATGATGCCATGCAGGTGACTAATTGATTTGCATATATACTGTTTTACCTTTTCCAGGGTATATCCAGAATATACCCCACCATTAACCAGCCTATTGCCATGTTACTGGGGGTAGAATAGAAATATTTAAATACTTATCCGTTAGCATTGTGTGTACCTTTTGAAAGCTATTTGTGAACAATATTTCATGGATATGTGATTTTATAGAATGAAATCAGTTTCAATATTTAGGTAACGTCCAGTGTATAAAAACATTATGTAGTGTAATAATGAGTCCAATTCAATAAGATTTCATTTTTGATTTGTTAGTACGGTAGGCGTCAAAAAAAAGTAAACGTTTCGTTCATTAAGACTAAGCCAGAACGGCGTACCGTTTTATATCGGCTTAGTCTTCAATTCGTCCCAAAGCGTTTTAGATCGTCCTTATTATAGGTCTACGAAATGAATAAAAACGATCAATCGTCTATTGCTTGCGTTCCGACGTAAGTTGTAAATTACTGTTAAACAAGTTAATACTTGTTTAGCTTACTTGTGAAATACTTGGACAATTGGACTATAATTAACACGAAGCGTTTCTCACATGCATGCGTTCCTACGCAAGACCGTTCCGCATGTTTTAGAAAGTACAGATGATCGTTTTTCAAAGACGATCGATTGTTGTGTATCGTCTTCACACAGTTTTCGTAGGAACAAAACGCCGTATAAACGAAACGAAACGAAACGAAACGTTTACTTTTTTGACGCCTACCGTACATCACTTAGTATGTATGTTTTTGTTTCCCTCAGGGATATGTCTTATCAGAGTTTCACTGTAAATACATATATGTTGTTAAAGGCTAATTCTGATAAGTCAGAAGGAGCTGTAATATACTTGTCATGGAGGTGACTTATCTTAGGTGGTATCAGTAATGTTTTAGTGTACTGCATGGACTGACTCTTGTTAAGAGACTGTCTTGTAGACAGTTCTTTCCCATTGAATAAAACTGTAGTAGATACATTTTATTTATGGATCCAGGCAATTTTTACTTCCTAATACCTTCTTTACATACTGTATATTCAGGATAGTACTGTAATTGAAGTGATTTGGTCTCATAACTGTTTTAACTGAAATAATGTAATATCTACTCTTTATTTCATTGTTGTGTTTTCTTTGACTACTGATGTGTGAGTTATATATTCACATCCATTCCTCTTCTGACTATACTGTAAGTTACACTTTTTATAATGGCCACAATTTCACTGTATGTATTCTGTGCTCAAACCTATAAGCCAGTTATAGTCATAACATTGGCATTGTCTTAATTATGTTTTATGTTTTGTTGAACAAGTTATACGTAGGTCTCATCTGTGTTTAGACATTGTAAACATGTACAAGAAGTTTAAAATGTTAATGCTAAGGGTGATGTACATATTGAAAAGTACTCTACTCTATTGAAAGTTAGTTTTTATTCTATATCTACAGCTACACCATAAAGCTAAAGTCAACCAGACAGATAGGATTGGCATGACACCTCTCCATGTATCATCTAATGTAAGTTTACTCTTAATGTGATTTCAATGTGTTTTACTTATGCACAATAGTGAGTTTAGTTTATTCAAGTGCCTGGGATTGGAAATAAACTTTGAAATAACCAGAATTTTGAAATATAAAGAATGAAGCAATTTAATATTTAAATCCTAAGAGAAACCAGTTGTATCAGAATTATTTAGTAGGTATGTCCAGTACTTCAAGTCACTCTATGCCTGTGGCAGCCACTGAAATGCTTGACTTCTAAATTTTAATATTTTACTATTATAAGAAGTCCTAAAGCAATTGAAGCCATTACAGTTGGTTGACCAACTAGTACATCAGTCTCAGGGTCATTTTAATTTTAAATTTATGATCATGTAGCTATTTCTTATAAGCTTATACTTTATATACAAACTTCGATTATACACATTCATCTTTCAAAATACATACGTACGTATGTACATACAGAATGCGAGTAAATAATGTGAATCATAGGTTTTATGATGATACGTACTTTAATAAAAAAGAGTTTTATGATATAAACACACATTTTAGTTTACTAAGACAAGGTTTTAAGTACATTATTGACTTTAAAGGTACATGTATACCTAGGTCACAAATAAGTAAAACTGCTAATATATTGTATAACTTATAGTTGCTGTGTATGTTTCCTGAACAATATTTTCAAGTTCTGTTCTGATGTGTCACACTTAAACTCTCTGTATGAGGGCTATGTCGTATGAATTAATGACATGTGACTGTTAATAACAGCTGTTTATCTCACTTTGGTTGTAATGATAAATTCTGTTTTCTGACAATGCTTTGATTTAATATAGAAGGACAGCCACTGAACTTTGTATTTATGATTTTATCTTTCTTATGTTTGTTTACTTTAACTAGGTCAAAGTGGCAAAGTTGTTACTTGAACATCAATGTGAGGTGGATCCAGTGGATAAGGATGGTCAAACACCACTTTTTAAGGCTTCAAAGAGAGGAGATGTAGAAATGTGTCAACTGCTAGTAAGAACAATCAGATTAATGTTAATGTTCATATTTAAGAGATATATATTTACGTAGGTACATAAAGTGGTACTCTGTGCACAACATTCTCTAACTACAAATTCCTGACAGACCTGGTCTGACATCATATTAACTAGTTAGCTTAAACCCCACACTATCTACACAATCATCTATTGTCAATTAGGTTCAGTTAGAAACTAAGAACCTTTCATAGTATATTCTGATGGAAGTCCAAGTCTGTGAGCTATAACTCCTTAGTCCATGACAATGATTGATTTTCAATGATGCCATGCAGGTGACTAATTGATTTGCATATATACTGTTTTACCTTTTCCAGGGTATATCCAGAATATCCCCCACCATTAACCAGCCTATTGCCATGTTACTGGGGGTAGAATAGAAATATTTAAATATTTAGCCGTTAGCATTGTGTGTACCTTTTGAAAGCTATTTGTGAACAATATTTCATGGATATGTGATTTTATAGAATGAAATCAGTTTCAATATTTACGTAGGTAACGTCCAGCGTATAAAAACATTATGTAGTGTAATAATGAGTCCAATTCAATAAGATTTCATTTTTGATTAGTTACTACGTCACTTAGTATGTATGTTTTTGTTTCCCTCAGGGATATGTATTATCAGAGTTTCACTGTAAATACATATATGTTGTTAAAGGCCAATTCTGATAAGTCAGAAGGTGCTGTAAAATACTTGTCATGGAGGTGACTTATCTTAGGTGGTAACAGTTATGTTTTAGTGTACTGCATGTACTGACTCTTGTTAAGAGACCATCTTGTAGACAGTACTTTCCCATTGAATAAAACTGTAGTAGATACATTTTATTTATGGATCCAGGCAATTTTTATTTCCTAATACCTTCTTTACATACTGTATATTCAGGGTAGTACTGTAATTGAAGTGATTTGGTCTCATATCTGTTTTAACTGAAATAATGTAATATCTACTCTTTATTTCATTATTGTGTTTTCTTTGACTCACTGATGTGTGAGTTATATACGTATTTACATCCATTCCTCTTCTGACTATACTGTAAGTTACACTTTATATAATGGCCACAATTTCACTGTATGTACGTATTCTGTGCTCAAACCAGTAAGCCAGTTACAGTCAAAACATTAGCATTGTCCTAATTTATGTTTTATGTTTTGTTGAACAAGTTATAAGTCTCATCTGTGTTTAGACATTGTAAACATGTACAAGAAGTTTAAAATGTTAATGCTAAGGGTGATGTACATATTGAAAAGTACTCTACTCTATTGAAAGTTAGTTTTTATTCTATATCTATAGCTACACCATAAAGCTAAAGTCAACCAGAAGATCATTGAAGGAAAGACACCTCTTCATGTATCATCTAATGTAAGTCGGCTCTTAATGTGATTTCAATGTGTTTTACTTATGCACAATAGTGAGTTTAGTTTATTCAAGTGCCTGGGATTGGAAATAAACTTTGAAATATAAAGAATTTTGAAATATAAAGAATGATAGCAATTTAATATTTAAATCCTAACAGTTGTATCAGAATTATTTAGTAGGTATGTCCAGTACTTCAAGTCACTCTATGCCTGTGGCAGCCACTGAAACGCTTAACTTCTTAATTGTTTAATTTTTAATAATATTTTACTAATAAGCAGTCCTAAAGCAATTGAAGCAATTAGAGTTGGTTGACCAACCAGTACATCAGTCTTAGGGTCATTTTAAATCTGCATACTTATTAAATTCATGATCATGTTGCTATTTCTTATAAGCTGTATACTTTGTATACAAACTATGTTTATACACATTCATCTTTCAAAGTACGTATGTACAGTATATGAGAAAATATGTGAATCATAGGTTTTATGATGATACGTACTTTAATAAAACAAGTATTTTGAGTTTAAAAACTCGTGGGGCGGCAAATTAACTTGAACTACTTGGCCACTTCGTTGGAATATAATGTAAATATTTATAATCTTAACAATTGAGGACGCTTATGATGATGATTATATTGACTTTAAAGGTACATGTATACTTAGGTCACAAATAAGTAAAACTGCTAATATATTGTATAACTTATAGTTGCTGTATGTTTCCTTAACAATATTTTTAAGTACTGTTCTGATGTGTCTCTCTGTATGAGGGCTACTGAACTAAACTTTGTATTTATGATTTTATCTTTTTTATGTTTGTTTACTTTAACTAGGTCAAAGTGGCAAAGTTGTTACTTGATCATCAGTGTGAGGTGGATCCAGTGGATGACATTGGTGAAACACCACTTTTTAAGGGTTCAAAGAGAGGAGATGTAGAAATGTGTCAACTACTAGTAAGAACAATCAGATTAATGTTGTTATTGTTCATATTTAAGAGATATTCATACATAGGTACATAAAGTGGTACTCTGTGCACAACATTCTCTAACTACTAATTCCTGACAGACCTGGTCTGACATCATATTAACTAGTTAGCTTAAACCCCACACCATCTACACAAACATCTATTGTCAATTAGGTACAGTTAGAAACTAAGAAACTTACATAGTTGTACTGGACTCATTGTATAATATGATTTGAACATTTTTGTTCAATCTCATCGGAGACCATCTTGCAGATAGTACTTTTCCATTGATTAGATACATTCTCTTTATGGATCCAGGCAATGTTTTACTTCCTAATGCCTTTTTATATACGTACGTATATTCAGGGTAGTACTCTATTTGAAAGATTTGGTGTCATATCTGTTTTAACTGAAACATTGTAATATCTACTCTTTATTTTATTATTGTGTTTTCTTTGACTCACTGATGTGTAAGTTATATATTTACATCCATTCCTCTTCTGACTATACTGTAAGTTACACTTTATATAATGGCCACAATTTCACTGTATGTATTCTGTGCTCAAACCAATAAGCCATTTATATATAGTCAAAACATTGGTATTGTCTTAATTTATATTTTATGTTTTGTTGAACACGTTATAAGTCTCATCTGTGTTTAGACATTGTAAACATGTACAAGAAGTTTGATATGTTAATGCTAAGGGTGATGTACATATTGAAAAGTACTCTACTCTATTGAAAGTTAGTTTTTATTCTATATCTATAGCTACACCATAAAGCTAAAGTCAACCAGACAGAGAGGATTGGCATTACACCTCTCCATGTATCATCTAATGTAAGTTGACTCTTAATGTGATTTCAATGTATTTTATTTATGCACAATAGTGAGTTTAGTTTATTCAAGTGCTTGGGATTGGAAATAAAATTTGAAATAACCAGAATTTTGAAATATAAAGAATGAAGCAATTTAATATTTAAATCGTAACAGTTGTATCAGAATTATTTAGTAGGTATGTCCAGTACTTCAAGTCACTCTGTGCCTGTGGCAGCCACTGAAATGCTTAACTTCTAAATTGTTTAATTTTTAATAATATTTTACTAATAAGAAGTCCTAAAGCAATTGAAGCAATTAAAGTTTGGTTGACCAACTAGTACATCAGTCTTAGGGTCATTTTAAGTCTGCATGCTTATTAAATTCATGATCATGTTGCTATTTCTTATAAGCTGTATACTTTGTATACAAATTACATTTATACACATTCATCTTTCAAAGTACCTACGTACATATATACAGTATATGGGAAAATAATACAATTTATGATGATACGTACTTTAATAAAAAAAGAGTTTATGATATAAACACACATTTTAGTTTACTAAGACAAGGTTTTAAGTACATTATTGACTTTAAAGGTACATGTATACCCAGGTCACAAATAAGTAAAACTGCTAATATATTGTATAACCTATAGTTGCTGTGTGTGTTTCCTGAACAATATTTTCAAGTTCTGTTCTGATGTGTCACACTTAACCTCTCTGTATGAGGGCTATGTCGTATGAATTAATGGCATGTGACTGTTAATAACAGCTGTTTATCTCACTTTGGTTGTAATGATAAATTCTGTTTTCTGACAATGCTTTGATTTAATATAGAAGGACAGCCACTGAACTTTGTATTTATGATTTTATCTTTCTTATGTTTGTTTACTTTAACTAGGTCAAAGTGGCAAAGTTGTTACTTGATCATCATTGTGAGGTGGATCCAGTGAATACGTATGGTGAAACACCACTTTTTAAGGCTTCAAAGAGAGGAGATGTAGGAATGTGTCAACTGCTAGTAAGAACAATCAGATTAATGTTATTGTTCATATTTAAGAGATATTCATACGTACATAGGTACATAAAGTTGTACTCTGTGCACAACATTCTCTAACTACTAATTCCTGACAGACCTGGTCTGACATCATATTAACGAGTTAGCTTAAACCCCACACCATCTACACAAACATCTATTGTCAATTAGGTACAGTTAGAAACTAAGAAACTTACATACATAGTTGTACTGGACTCTTTGTATGTTCAATCTCATCGGAGACCATCTTGTAGACAGTACTTTCCCATTAATTAGATACATTCTCTTTATGGATCCAGGCAATGTTTTACTTCCTAATACCTTCTTACATACATACATATATTCAAGGTATTACTCTAATTGAAATGATTTGGGCCTCATAACTGTTTTAACTGAAACAATGTAATATCTACTCTTTATTACATTGTTGTGTTTTCTTTGACTCACTGATGTGTGAGTTATATATTCACATCCATTCCTCTTCTGACTATACTGTAAGTTACACTTTATATAATGGCCACAATTTCACTGTATGTATTCTGTACTCAAACCAGTAAGCCAGTTATAGTCAAAACATTGGCTTTATCTTTTATGTTTTGTTGAACAAGTTATAAGTCTCATCTGTGTTTAGACATTGTAAACATGTACAAGAAGTTTAAAATGTTAATGCTAAGGGTGATGTACATTTTGAAAAATACTCTACTCTATTGAAAGTTAGTTTTTATTCTATATCTATAGCTACACCATAAAGCTAATGTCAACAAGAAGAGATTTGATGGAAAGACACCTCTCCAAGTAGCATCTAATGTAAGTAATGTAATTTCAGTGTGTTTTACTTATGCACAATAGTGAGTTTAGTTTATTCAAGTGCCTGGGATTGTAATATTTATAATCTTAACGATTGAGGACGCTTATGCTGATGATTATATTGACTTTAAAGTTACATGTATACCTAGGTCACAAATAAGTAAAACTGCTAATATATTGTATACGTAACTTATAGTTGCTGTATGTTTCCTTAACAGTATTTTTAAGTACTGTTCTGATGTGTCTCTCTGTATGAGGGCTACTGAACTGAACTTTGTATTTATGATTTTATCTTTTTTATGTTTGTTTACTTTAACTAGGTCAAAGTGGCAAAGTTGTTACTTGATCATCAGTGTGAGGTGGATCCAGTGGATGACATTGGTGAAACACCACTTTTTAAGGGTTCAAAGAGAGGAGATGTAGAAATGTGTCAACTACTAGTAAGAACAATCAGATTAATGTTGTTATTGTTCATATTTAAGAGATATTCATACATAGGTACATAAAGTGGTACTCTGTGCACAACATTCTCTAACTACTAATTCCTGACAGACCTGGTCTGACATCATATTAACTAGTTAGCTTAAACCCCACACCATCTACACAAACATATATTGTCAATTAGGTACAGTTAGAAACTAAGAAACTTACATAGTTGTACTGGACTCATTGTATAATATGATTTGAACATTTTTGTTCAATCTCATCGGAGACCATCTTGCAGATAGTACTTTTCCATTGATTAGATACATTCTCTTTATGGATCCAGGCAATGTTTTACTTCCTAATGCCTTTTTATATACGTACGTATATTCAGGGTAGTACTCTATTTGAAAGATTTGGTGTCATATCTGTTTTAACTGAAACATTGTAATATCTACTCTTTATTTTATTATTGTGTTTTCTTTGACTCACTGATGTGTAAGTTATATATTCACATCCATTCCTCTTCTGACTATACTGTAAGTTACACTTTATATAATGGCCACAATTTCACTGTATGTATTCTGTGCTCAAACCAATAAGCCAGTTATATACAGTCAAACCATTGGTATTGTCTTAATTTATATTTTATGTTTTGTTGAACAAGTTATAAGTCTCATCTGTGTTTAGACATTGTAAACATGTACAAGAAGTTTAAAATGTTAATGCTAAGGGTGATGTACAAATTGAAAAGTACTCTACTCTATTGAAAGTTAGTTTTTATTCTATATCTACAGCTACACCATAAAGCTAAAGTCAACCAGACAGATAGGATTGGCATTACACCTCTCCATGTATCATCTAATGTAAGTCAACTCTTAATGTGATTTCAATGTGTTTTATTTATGCACAATAGTGAGTTTAGTTTATTCAAATTCTTGGGATTGGAAATAAAATTTGAAATAACCAGAATTTTGAAATATAAAGAATGAAGCAATTTAATATTTAAATCCTAAGAGAAACCAGTTGTATCAGAATTATTTAGTAGGTATGTCCAGTACTTCAAGTCACTCTGTGCCTGTGGCAGCCACTGAAATGCTTAACTTCTAAAATGTTTAGTTTTTAATAATATTTTACTAATAAGAAGTCCTAAAGCAATTGAAGCAATTAAAGTTTGGTTGACCAACTAGTACATCAGCCTTAGGGTCATTTTAAGTCTGCATGCTTATTAAATTCATGATCATGTTGCTATTTCTTATAAGCTGTATACTTTGTATACAAATTACATTTATACACATTCATCTTTCAAAGTATACGTACGTACATATATACAGTATATGGGAAAATAATACAATTTATGATGATACGTACTTTAATAAAAAAGAGTTTTATGATATAAACACACATTTTAGTTTACTAAGACAAGGTTTTAAGTACATTATTGACTTTAAAGGTACATGTATACCCAGGTCACAAATAAGTAAAACTGCTAATATATTGTATAACTTATAGTTGCTGTGTGTGTTTCCTGAACAATATTTTTAAGTTCTGTTCTGATGTGTCACACTTAACCTCTCTGTATGAGGGCTATGTCGTATGAATTAATGGCATGTGACTGTTAATGACAGCTGTTTATCTACTTTGGTTGTAATGATAAATTCTGTTTTCTGACAATGCTTTGATTTAATATAGAAGGACAGCCACTGAACTTTGTATTTATGATTTTATCTTTCTTATGTTTGTTTACTTTAACTAGGTCAAAGTGGCAAAGTTGTTACTTGATCATCATTGTGAGGTGGATCCAGTGGATAAGGATGGTCAAACACCACTTTTTAAGGCTTCAAAGAGAGGAGATGTAGAAATGTGTCAACTGCTAGTAAGAACAATCAGATTAATGTTATTGTTCATATTTAAGAGATATATATTTACGTAGGTAAATAAAGTGGTACTCTGTGCACAACATTCTCTAACTACAAATTCCTGACAGACCTGGTCTGACATCATATTAACTAGTTAGCTTAAACCCCACACCATCTACACAATCATCTATTGTTAATTAGGTTCAGTTAGAAACTAAGAATCTTTCATAGTATATTCTGATAGAAGTCCAAGTCTGTGAGCTATAACTCCTTAGTCCATGACAATGATTGATTTTCAATGATGCCATGCAGGTGACTAATTGATTTGCATATATACTGTTTTATCTTTTCCAGGGTATATCCAGAATATCCCCCACCATTAACCAGCCTATTGCCATGTTACTGGGGGTAGAATAGAAATATTTAAATATTTAGCCGTTAGCATTGTGTGTACCTTTTGAAAGCTATTTGTGAACAATATTTCATGGATATGTGATTTTATAGAATGAAATCAGTTTCAATATTTAGGTAACGTCCAGCGTATAAAAACATTATGTAGTGTAATAATGAGTCCAATTCAATAAGATTTCATTTTAGATTAGTTAGTACGGTAGGCGTCAAAAAAAAGTAAACGTTTCGTTCATTTAGACTAAGCCAGAACGGCGTACCGTTTTATTTCGGCTTAGTCTTCAATTCGTCCCAAAGCGTTTTAGATCGTCCTTATTATAGGCCTACGAAATGAATAAAAACGATCAATCGTCTATTGCTTGCATTCCGACGTAAGTTGTAAATTACTGTTAAACAAGTTAATACTTGTTTAGCTTACTTGTGAAATACTTGGACAATTGGACTATAATTAACAAGAAGCGTTTCTCACATGCATGCGTTCCTACGCAAGACCGTTCCGCATGTTTTAGAAAGTACAGATGATCGTTTTTCAAAGACGATCGATTGTTGTGTATCGTCTTCACACAGTTTTCGTAGGAACAAAACGCCGTATAAACGAAACGAAACGTTTACTTTTTTGATGCCTACCGTACATCACTTAGTATGTATGTTTTTGTTTCCCTCAGGGATATGTCTTATCAGAGTTTCACTGTAAATACATATATGTTGTTAAAGGCTAATTCTGATAAGTCAGAAGGAGCTGTAATATACTTGTAATGGAGGTGACTTATCTTAGGTGGTATCAGTAATGTTTTAGTGTACTGCATAGACTGACTCTTGTTAAGAGACTGTCTTGTAGACAGTTCTTTCCCATTGAATAAAACTGTAGTAGATACATTTTATTTATGGATCCAGGCAATTTTTACTTCCTAATACCTTCTTTACATACTGTATATATCAGGGTAGTACTGTAATTGAAGTGATTTGGTCTCATATCTGTTTTAACTGAAATAATGTAATATCTACTCTTTATTTCATTATTGTGTTTTCTTTGACTCACTGATGTGTGAGTTATATATTCAAATCCATTCCTCTTCTGACTATACTGTAAGTTACACTTTATATAATGGCCACAATTTCACTGTATGTATTCTGTGCTCAAACCAATAAGCCAGTTATATATAGTCAAAACATTGGTATTGTCTTAATTTATATTTTATGTTTTGTTGAACAAGTTATAAGTCTCATCTGTGTTTAGACATTGTAAACATGTACAAGAAGTTTGATATGTTAATGCTAAGGGTGATGTACAAATTGAAAAGTACTCTACTCTATTGAAAGTTAGTTTTTATTCTATATCTACAGCTACACCATAAAGCTAAAGTCAACCAGACAGATAGGATTGGCATTACACCTCTCCATGTATCATCTAATGTAAGTCGACTCTTAATGTGATTTCAATGTGTTTTACTTATGCACAATAGTGAGTTTAGTTTATTCAAGTGCTTGGGATTGGAAATAAACTTTGAAATAACCAGAATTTTGAAATATAAAGAATGATAGCAATTTAATATTTAAATCCTAAGAGAAACCAGTTGTATCAGAATTATTTAGTAGGTATGTCCAGTACTTCAAGTCACTCTATGCCTGTGGCAGCCACTGAAATGCTTAACTTCTAATTTTTAATATTTTACTATTATAAGAAGTCCTAAAGCAATTGAAGCCATTACAGTTGGTTGACCAACTAGTACATCAGTCTCAGGGTCATTTTAATTTTAAATTTATGATCATGTAGCTATTTCTTATAAGCTTATATTTTGTATACAAACTTCGTTTATACACATTCATCTTTCGAAATACATACATACGTATGTACATACAGAATGCGAGTAAATAATGTGAATCATAGGTTTTATGATGATACGTACTTTAATAAAAAAGAGTTTTATGATATAAACACACATTTTAGTTTACTAAGACAAGGTTTTAAGTACATTATTGACTTTAAAGGTACATGTATACCTAGGTCAGAAATAAGTAAAACTGCTAATATATTGTATAACTTATAGTTGCTGTGTGTGTTTCCTGAACAATATTTTCAAGTTCTGTTCTGATGTGTCACACTTAAACTCTCTGTATGAGGGCTATGTCGTATGAATTAATGGCATGTGACTGTTAATAACAGCTGTTTATCTCACTTTGGTTGTAATGATAAATTCTGTTTTCTGACAATGCTTTGATTTAATATAGAAGGACAGCCACTGAACTTTGTATTTATGATTTTATCTTTCTTATGTTTGTTTACTCTAACTAGGTCAAAGTGGCAAAGTTGTTACTTGATCATCAATGTGAGGTGGATCCAGTGGATGACATTGGTGGAACACCACTTTTTAATGCTTCAAAGAGAGGAGATGTAGAAATGTGTCAACTACTAGTAAGAACAATCAGATTAATGTTATTGTTCATATTTAATAAGAGATATTCATACATAGGTACATAAAGTGGTACTCTGTGTACAACATTCTTTAACTACTAATTCCTGACAGACCTGGTCTGACATCATATTAACTAGTTAGCTTAAACCCCACATCATCTACACAATCATCTATTGTCAATTAGGTTCAGTTAGAAACTAAGAACCTTTCATAGTATATTCTGATGGAAGTCCAAGTCTGTGAGCTATAACTCCTTAGTCCATGACAATGATTGATTTTCAATGATGCCATGCAGGTGACTAATTGATTTGCATATATACTGTTTTACCCTTTCCAGGGTATATCCAGAATATACCCCACCATAAACCAGCCTATTGCCATGTTACTGGGGGTAGAATAGAAATATTTAAATATTTAGCCGTTAGCATTGCATGTATCTTTTGAAAGTTATTTGTGAACAATATTTCATGGATATGTGATTTTATAGAATGAAATCAGTTTCATTATTTAGGTATCTTCCAACATACAAAAACATTATGTAGTTTAATAATGAGTCCAATTCAATAAGATTTCATTTTTGATTAGTTAGTACCTCACTTAGTATGTATGTTTTTGTTTCCCTCGGAGGTATGTATTATCAGAGTTTCACTGTAAATACATACATGTTGTTTAAGGCTAATTCTGATAAGTCAGAAGTTGCTGTAATATACTTGTCATGGAGGTAACTTATCTTAGGTGGTAACAGTTATGTTTTTAGTATACTGCATGGACTTGTTAAGAGACCATCTTGTAGACAGTACTTTCCCATTGAATAAAACTGTAGTAGATACATTTTATTTATGGATCCAGGCAATTTTTACTTCCTAATACCTTCTTTACATACTGTATATTCAGGGTAGTACTGTAATTGAAGTGATTTGGTCTCATATCTGTTTTAACTGAAATAATGTAATATCTACTCTTTATTTCATTATTGTGTTTTCTTTGACTCACTGATGTGTGAGTTATATATTCAAATCCATTCCTCTTCTGACTATACTGTAAGTTACACTTGATATAATGGCCACAATTTCACTGTATGTATTCTGTGCTCAAACCAGTAAGCCAGTTATAGTCAAAACATTGGCATTGTCTTAATTATGTTTTATGTTTTGTTGAACAAGTTATAAGTCTCATCTGTGTTTAGACATTGTAAACATGTACAAGAAGTTTAAAATGTTAATGCTAAAGGTGATGTACATATTGAAAAGTACTCTACTCTATTGAAAGTTAGTTTTTATTCTATATCTACAGCTACACCATAAAGCTAATGTCAACCAGAAGAGCATTGAAGGAAAGACACCTCTCCATGTAGCATCTAATGTAAGTCGACTCTTAATGTGATTTCAATGTGTTTTACTTATGCACAATAGTGAGTTTAGTTTATTCAAGTGCCTGGGATTGGAAATAAACTTTGAAATAACCAGAATTTTGACATATAAAGAATGATAGCAATTTAATATTTAAATCCTAACAGTTGTATCAGAATTATTTAGTAGGTATGTCCAGTACTTCAAGTCACTCTATGCCTGTGGTAGCCACTAAAATGCTTAACTTCTAAATTGTTAAATTTTTATTAATATTTTACTAATAAGAAGTCCTAAAGCAATTGAAGCCATTAAAGTTGGTTGACCAACCAGTATATCAGTCTTAGAGTCATTTAAATCTGCATACTTATTAAATTCATGATCATGTCGCTATTTCTTATGAGCTGTATACTTTATATACAAACTATGTTTATACACATTCATCTTTCAAAGTACGTATGTATGTACAGTATATGAGAAAATAATGTGGATCATAGGTTTTATGATGATCTGTAGACCATCCTCAGCTCACTCTGCTGTGGTAAAACACTGAACTAGCTGTCTCATACTCATTTTGAATGTAGAAATGAACCTTCTACTCTATCACAACCATCTATTGTATCTTGCATGCCTCTTCGTGTGTCTTTGTGAACTTGATTGGGTGAGCCGGAAATAAACCCCCATAATGGTTAGTAGGCTGCCATTTCATGTTTGTATATATATCTTCCTTTGTCCCAGAAAGGCTGGTCTTACATTGCCTAATGTAATCAATAATATGGCTGACACCTGATGATTACGATCTCAATCAAAGTGCATCTATAGATGTGTTTAATACTGTGAGATTGCAAGGCTCGCCCCAGAATGTTTACATTCTCCTAGTGTCTTTGTATAATTATTCATCCTGTTGAGAAGAAAGAAGGACAAGGAAGAAGATCTTCCTTGCCCTATTGATTTTTTGTTAATCAGTTTGTACTGTAGCTGAAATGTTTACTAGCTTCTCAGTCATGGTTACAAGTATCACATGTCCCGAGTGCCTTAGCAGGGAAAGGTATTTTGAGATTTCTAGGAAGTTAGATTTCCTGCAGGAATAGGCTTGAAACATCCTTAGGAGTTTCATTATTTGACTCTGATTTTTACCTCACCCACTCGTGTCTCATGAGGAGCACAAATGAGTAAGAGGGTGGAACCAAAGTCTAAGTAAAGTGTGTCCAAATTAGATCATCTGTATTTTGTAAATCTAGAGTGCATAAACCTAAAAATACAACCTGCCTTCATTCTGTTGGTTGCCTAATCACAACCCTTATATAAAGCCATAGCTAACAGTTATGTTTTTAGTGTACTGCATGGACTGACTCTTGTTAAGAGACCATCTTGCAGACAGCACTTTCCCATTGAATAAAACTGTAGTAGATACATTCTCTTTATGGATCCAGGCATGTTTGTACTTCCAAATACTGTATATTTAGGGTAGTACTCGAATTGAAATAATTTGGGTCTCATAGCTGTTTTATCTGAAACAATGTATTACATTTTTGTATTTTCCATGACTCTATAGTGTGTGAGTTATGTATACACATCCATTCCATTGCTAACTTATACAGTGTAACCTGGATAATCCGCCACAATTCATTCAAGCACTTTTTTGGCGGAATATTGAGTTTGGCTGAATATTGAGTTTGGCTGATTAACCAAATATCATCAAAAATGGATATGTTCAATAATATTTAAAGCCAGCTAAATGGAACGATAAACGATATTTGCTCCTGCGGTGCCGTCGAATTCTTCCTCTTATAGTCACATATCATTTTTTTCTAGGCGATTTCAGTCAGTCAGTTCTGGAACGCTTAGAGGCCATCTTTAGATTTACCTTGTATAATTAAAATCTTGACAAAAGCAGCTGATTACGAAGGTAGAAAACCCCTTTAAATATGCAATTGAGGTGAGAAAACAATGGCGGATGGTGGATTTGGCAGTTGGTGGATTACATAGATACTTCTAGTGTGCAAATAAATTCGTTCTATACAAACTCAGGTGGATTAGGCGGTTTGGTGTATTAAGTGGAGGGGGGTTACACTGTATATTGCCACACTTCCACTGTAGTCTGTTCACAAACCAAAATTAGACCAGTTATGGTTAAAACATCAGTATTGTCTTAATTTACAATGTTTCATGTTTTCTGGAATACGTAGTTTGGTCTATCAGGATATTGTAAACAAGAAAATAAAAATGTTCTATAATGCTAAGGGTGACAACAACCTGTGTTATATGACAATATCCTGTGAAACCAATTTTACTGGATAACTTGATCAAGTCTGACTGTATCATACTTACTATGTAAAATGTACTGTATAGTGATGTGTACTTAGATATCACTTTGTTACATGTGCTAAATATACGTATATGTGAGTGCCGCCAGTAGAAATCCATAGGTATTTATCAAAAATGGCTGATATATATTTTCGATGTGGTAAAAATGTATACGGTATATTGATATTTTTAATTGATCATATCTCCTTTGTAAAGAAGTAAATTTCTCACAAACTTGGTGCACATGTTCTGTAAGGGCCATATAAACATTTGCTAAGAAAAAGTCTAAGGTACCTATTTTGTGTTTGGTAAGGTTGGCTTCCTGATAGGTGGTGCTACCGTCTGCATTGTGAACCATCCTTGAGCTAACCATCTTCACTGTAGGAAGATTCTCAAACGAGGTTGAAGCTAGTTTCTCAATAGCTTTGCTTGTGTTCAGGATGGCCTCAATTGCCTCTACAACACACACATCATCCTGTTGAAGGACCTTGCACAGGATGGCAGCAGGCTTCAACAAATCATGAAATAAAGCACAGCCATGCACTCCGCCATTGCAAGAGGTAACCCTTTAGTTTATGCCTGTCAACGGACTTGACTGCAGGATCCTCACTCAAGTTGACCAGATGGTTGAAGTATGCACCAAACCGGTTAACTACTCTCTCTAGAGCAGCCACCTTGTGAGCTATAAATCGTGTACCACAGGCACGAAGAGGTCTATCACCACCAGTAGTGGGCATCTGCATTGGCTCTAAGCACTCCTTCAACTGATCAACAACATCTTCAAGCTCGCGACACTTTTTGGGGGACTTGTTGTAGAGGTAATACAATCTCATCAACATGTTATCTATTGAAGAGAACAGTGTGCCACTGAGTGCATCCTTCAAAGACAACTCCAGTCGATGTGCAAGACACCAGAAAACCACCACCCATGGAACAGACTGCTCAAGGTAGCCCCTCAATCCACCAGCTGCTATATTAACAGAGGCACCATCACACCCAAACCCTACCAGTTTGTCCTCCCAGTCTACAATACCCACATGACTGACAGCTTTCTGGAGGCACTCAAACAAACCTTCAGCAGTGCTACGCTTGGGGTGCCTAACAGACAGAAATCTGTTACGGAAATGCACCTTGCCATCCTTAGCATATGGATCAAAGTACAGGGCTAGGTAAAGCTCATTCTCCACGTTGCCTGCATCCATGCTACCATCAGCTTGTAAGCTAAAAAACTTAGCTGATGTCAGTGCACCTACCAGAATCTCCTGCTGCTCCTTTGCGATATAGTCTACAAAGGTGGCACATGCTTGGTCATTCTTGTACCCCTGGCCCAAGTCCACCCCATGCCTCTCTTCCAACTCACACAGGGTCCACAAACACCATGTTATTAACATGGTGTTTGTGGACTGTACAGATGTGGTGGGCTGATTTTAAATGTAGTAAACCATCATGTACATACTGTAAATCAAGAAATTCATATATTCTGCATGAAAGTCATGCAGTTTTAGTTTAAAGAGGATTTCTAGAAAATGCAATGTAATTTAATTCATGCAAATTCCCAATACTATATGTTACAGTAATTATGTATGGCAAAATCCTGTGTGAGGTAATTCGTTTAAAGTTACACAATTCAGAATTACAGTGGGCTCTCATTTATCCGACGACATTTGTTCCCAGCAAAATGTGCTGGATAAATGAGATGTCGGATAACAAATATAGACATACAGTTACCTTTATCATGGAAGAAAGACAGAAAGACAGTGCTATATAGTACAAGCTCTTCAAAAGGAATAGATGCACTCATTGTGGGCCACAATAACAATGACACGACAGTAAACAAGAGATACACATAAGCATGCAATCATTCTCAAGGAGAGTCGTTCAAAAGCATGCATCTCACTAAGATCTAGTAAAATAGTCTGTCAGGGTGGTCTGCTTCACATTCTTAGTCTTGGCCAGTTGGATATCCCTGATAATAGTACGCAGGAAACTGTAGCTCTGCTCTGTGAAGCCATCATGACTCTCAAGAGTTGCAAGGAGGCGTTCACATACGGGAATAGCTTCTGATAAAGAATATGGCTCAATCACTTCAGGTTCTTCCTCACTGTTATCATCACTGTCTTGATCTTCATTCAACACTGGCGTATCCCCTTGAACAAGTCTTATGATGTCCTCATCAGTCAGTGGCTCTTCTGTTGCATTTTCTTCTGGCATGTTGATGTACTCATCGAGGCTACAGGGGTTGTCAATGGATGCTATGTCTGCCAACTCTGATAATTCTGCTTGTGCTTCTTGTTGTTCAGCTGGTTGTGAGAGATTGGCTTGAATGGTTGCCAAGATTCCAGTGTGTGAAAAACAATTGGCAATTGTTTGCTCCTTAACCATTGTCCATGCATCTTTAACAAAGTAGACAGCCTGCTTGAGATTGATGCGGTCAAACCTGCTCCTCTCGAGACTTTTCAGCCACTCTGTGAAGACTGCAGCTGTCATTCATGCCTTGGTGTTATGATGGTATTGCACAACAGATTGCACAACAGATTGCACGTCAAACGTCTTGGGAAAACACCGTGGTCTGGCTGCCTTTGCTATAACTAAAGGCTGCAGCTTGTCTGTCCCATCAGCATTGCAACACAGAGCCACTGTTATGCGCTGCTTACACTTCCTGGTACCTGAGACTGTTCCAGTTGCCAGGGTTTTGTTAGGCTCCAACCGAAAGAACAGACCCGTTTCATCCATATTGTAGATCGAGTCTAGTGAATATCCGTGCAAGGTCTCCCTCAGCTTCCTCCTTCCTTCTTCAACAATGTCTGCTCCTACACTGGCTGCCTCACCATGAATAACTCTCACCTTGATGCCATGACGTTTCTTAAAGCCTTGCAGCCACCCGCTGGAATAGGTCAATCCAATAACTCCTAACGATTCTCCAAACACTTTGGCTTTCTCCCGCAACATATCATCTGAAATGGACAAACTTTGAGAGCGAATATTGCCGAACCAAATCCAAAGAGCCTCCTCTAGCTGCGCAAAACGTCCCTGACAGTGCTTGGTCGAGCTGGAGTCCTCAACGCTGGCCCACTTGTCTGCATCACGAAGGATATCACTAATCGTTGTTCGCCCGATATCAACAGAATCTTCTTTAAAAATAAGTGAACGAATTTCTTCTTGTGTAGTCTTTGGGTGGCTCTTCTTGTAGGCACATATCTTCTTCTTCAAAGGAACCGAGATAGAAACTCTGGCACGCTTGGAACTTGATTTTGTAGCCATACTTCAAAGTCGGACGGATAAGTGGGAAATGTATGGAGAATCAGCGCGTGGTTCCCACGCTGCAGTGCCGGATACGGATATCCCAGTTTCGGATAACTCAGTATAATTTCCTATACTTTTGTATGGCAAAATTTTTGTTCCTAGTTCAAACACCGGATATATGAGATTTCCGGATAAATCAGGTCCGGATAAATGAGAGCCCACTGTATATAATACACTCAAACACCTCTTATCCAGACGCCTCTAATCCGGATTAGCCTGTCTACCGGATGACCTAAACATTGCACTACGTTCATTTTCGCCTAAAGTTGTATCGATTTATCTTAAGTTTGCAAGGTTAGGAAGATGGCAGAGACTCCATTCCAAGTAAGCGATATTTGGAAAGATCGCGAGAAAATCAAGAACTCGATGTCTTCTGTAGATTCTATCGATCTGTCACGCTTTCTACATACTTCGTGAACTGTTCTAGTATACGGATTTTTCTCACTTATGGACAGGGTCTGGTCCCAAGGTGTCCGTAATAGAGGCGTTTGAGTGTATTACGATATATCCTCTCTCTCTATGTACAAGTACGTATACATACATACATGAATACAAGATCAAATGACAATTTATTATGTACACACTTGGACTTGCATCTTGAGAATGCCAATCATTTTTTGTGAAATTATTGACTCAAGCATCTTTTTTATGACTGGTGTGAAGTTCTACTGTAAGTTTAAATGGATGTGAAGCCATATGGTTGTACTATTTAATAAAATTAGGTACATCTGTATATATTTGTGTTTGGTATTTATTAGCAACATCCTAATCAAGTATTGGCACAACGTCGGAGAGAGTCAACCACCATGAGGGCTACAGGAGGTATGCAAGGTGGAGGACAAGTTGGAAGGAGTTCACCCACCCCATCTGTCCAGCAAAGTGAGAGCCTGCCTCCTGGCTGGGAGGCAAGACACACTGAGGATGGAAGGGTGTACTATGTGTGCCACAACAGTAGAACTACCACTTGGACACACCCTGGTCAGGACCTTGGACCGCTATCTCGGGGTTGGGAAAAGAAGACGGCTCCTGATGGACGAACATACTTTATTGATCACAGTTAGTCTGCATCTAGCTCATTTAATGTGATCTAAATAATGGATGCGGCAATCAAATGACAATTTCACTGTAGCAATTATATATATTTTTGATTGTATAATGTGTAGAGCTGTATGTATGCCATAGCACATTGTGCATTTCTGTAATTGGTCCATGTACTGTAGGAGTAGTTCTGTTTAATTCTACATATGTTTATATAAAGGCTAGCTGCAGTACTGTCAGAACTGGGTGATTTGTGTATTGTATGTATACTTGATTTAATCTTTTTTGTAGACACTCGTACTACTTCCTGGGAAGATCCTCGGATTGCTGCAAGAAACAAGACAGATGCTCCAGTTAGTATAGTAACAGATATTGTTGTAGTGTAGACTTTAGTCATGCATGTCGCAATCTTTGGTTGCAGACTCTTCAATATTCAAGAGACTACAAGCAGAAGTACACACATTTCAAATCAAAACTTATGTCAATCTTAAAAATTATAATAAATCTTCATCTTTGAAAATGCCAGATTTTCCTTAGCTATCAGGTATGCAATGTCAAATTTCCGCTTTACCTTCAGCTCGGCATCAGCGTCCAGCTTGTACAGGGCCTTAGTGATAGGCGCGTATTCGATCACATCAGCGGAGCTCTGCTTCTTGAAAAGAAGCATTGCTCGCTTGTGCATGTCGGTAGTAGCGTGGTCTTTGTAGCTGGACGCTGTCAGATTCTTGGAACCAACAACAAATGCAGGGTTATAGTTGCGCATTCCTCGAAGTTTCTCGTTGAATTCGGCGCACACACAGCACTTCAGCGTTGCGATATACTCGCGATCCACCTTCTCGTACCTTAACCACACAGACGTATCCATAGCTCTGTCGCTCTCTGAGATCCACTTATCAACGGTTTTCACCGTTACTCCGCACTTCTTTGCTGGTACTTTATCCGTTTCAGAGGCAACTGTGCCACACTTTTGACCAGACATTTTTCCGCTCGTGTACAAGTTTGATCGGTCACGCAGCATAATTAACCAGAAATTGTCCGATGACCGGACATTATCACAAGCCCTGCAGTGTCAGCAGATAAACATGTTAATATAATGAGTAATGTAAAGTTGTGTATGTAATATGATTATTCAACAATTTTTCAATAACCATCTTTTTGCTTAATTGCTAACAAATCAAATCAGATCAGTAGGTACACATATGTTATAGACTAACTGTTTGGAGCTGTTAATTCCCGAGATTTGACTGGTAACAGCATGGCTTGCCGTGTATAACCATATACCAGACCATTGTACATACTGTACTAGCTTCTATCAAGTTAACTACAGTAGTGGTTGTGGGGGGAAGCAACAAATTTCCCTACGTAGATATTAATAATTTCCCTACTACTGTATATACATAGCAACTATTTTATTGAATTTAAATATACATTACACTATACTAATACACTTAACTGTATTTGTAGGCTGAAATGGTGAAGTTGTTACTAAGTCACAATTGTGAGGTAGACCCAGTTGATGACTACCTGCAGACACCTCTACACAAGGCTACTATAAATCAAGATGTTGAATTGTGCAGAATTTTGGTAAGGCCTGCAGTAATTAACATATTTAGTGCATCTAGAATATCTTTGGAATGGTTCATCTTTAGTTTTTTGAGTGTCTAGAGAAGCAGTTTGTTTGTTTTTGGAATTTGACGATTCAACCCTGGGGGATCTTCCTCAACGACTTAAGACCCCAGGGTAAAAACGTCTGATTTAAAAAAAAAACTGCTCTAGATGCTCAAAAGACTAAAGATGAACCTCCATTTAGAATATATAAGTATATATGGTTAAAGTAAATACGTATACATGGTATATATATACATGTTATGAGTTTTTTGTATTCACTATTAGCTCAAACATGGTGCTGATGCTAACAAACCAGACATAACGAATGAGAGCCCATTGCAATTGGCCTCTACAGTAAGTTAAGAGCTGATTAATTTATAACAGTAATCACACTGGAAGAACTGCATACATAAACACCATTATGTATGCAAAAATCTTCAAAAGTGGATCTTATTCCACTTATATTGTCTTCATTCTCATAAGTTAAACAGTACAATGTTATATGTAGACATCTTATTCATTTAACAATCTATGTAAAACTAAATGTAATTAATTAATATATTGGTAATTTCTTTGCTTATATGAACATACCTGTACACTTTTCATGTTTTCTTTTGTCTCTACAGAATCTTTTGCTAAAAGATAATACCGAATTACTGAATGTTCTTCAAACTGTCAAGAAAGAACACAACATAAATTCTAATTCTTTAGAAGCTGCTCCCCTGAACTCTAGCGAAGCTCCAGACAAGTATGATGGTGACATACAAGAACCTACTGTGAGTTACATAGTTAATCTGTCTAGCTGAAGTTTACATTAACACTTGTAATAGCTTATTGATAAATAATATATTGTATACTTTTAGCAATCAGATGTGGAAGATGAAGCTAATGTTATCAAAGACAATAAACCTGACCAACAAGTAAGAAAAGATGTTAATTATATTTAGGAGAGTTCTATCAAATGTAAAGATTTATTAACTTTGAAATTACTGTTTTTCTATCAATTCTAGTTATGGTATGAGGAATATGAGAAAGCTCGTAATGCACGTGGAGCTGTTGTTGTTAACCTGAGTAGAGTGGTACTGACTGGATCCCCCGAAGTGGGAAAGTCTTCTTTCAAGTACCTTCTTGTTTACAACAAATCAAAAGAGATGAACACAAGTACTGGAGTACTGGAGAGACCAGAAGTAGTAGCTGTGACTTCTGAACAATTCCATGTTGACCAGTCTGTCTGGACACTGATCACAGAGACCGAGATGGAGGAATCAGTCCGCAAAACCATTCAGGAAGATGAATTTATGGAAAAGCCAACCTTCCCTGCTGCTGAAGAAACTGAGCTGAAGCCAAAAGTGCAATCTTCTGAAATTCTGCCATCTCCTGAATCTGCCTCAACAGAGCACATTAGTGAAGCCTCTCCTCCAGACACCTTGCCACATAGCTCTGAGAGGGAACCACACCTTACTGCTACTGCAATGCCACAAAAAGATCAACCTAGAGATATTGTATCTCTTTTGATTGAAGCTCGAGAAGAGCTCCTGAAGACCACTGATGTAGGTCAGCTGAGTCTGAAAGAGAATACCTTTGTCCATCTTTTGGACACTGGTGGGCAACCTGTGTTTCAAGATGCCTTGCCCTTCCTGCTCACCTTACCAGCTACATACGTCAATGTCTTTAATGCCTCAGTCGACCTCAACGACCCTATTAAGGTTACCTACCGCCCTGAACCTGGTTCAACACAGTCCATTTCTTGTTTTCAAAGTGGCTTGGAAATGATGATGTACCAGCTATCCAGTGTGTACACAATGAAATTCAAGAAAGCCAAGCTTCCTCAAGGAATCCAGGAACCTGATTTCAGGATCTTCATAGTGGCCACTCACAAGGACAAGCTGCTTGAAAGAGAGAATTATCAGGAATTCCTACGAGCTAACACAGCATGCTTGAATCAGTTGGAGGGCAAGCCTTACTTTAGCCACATTGTTCAAACCAGTGAAGGGAATATTGCTTTCCTTGTTGATAACCTGATGTACAAAGAAGATGGTAGATCTACCACAAGCAATGATCAGGAATTTGTGAATAAACTCCGCTCCCTACTTTCTGCCAAAAATGGCTGTCTTCAGTTTGAAATGCCTTTAATGTGGTTCCTACTTGATGCCATCACAAGCCGTACCAAGCAGAAGTACATTCAGTTTGATGATCTCAAAGCATTCTGCCTCTGCAGCGGTTATATCGACAAGAAAGATGCTGACAAGCAGTTCCTAGCCTTACTTCGTCTGTTCCATGTGCTAGGGCTGTTTGCTTACTATGAGCTACAACCTGCAACTCCAGCTAACAACTGGATCTGTACCGATGTTACCGTGTTTTTCAAGGAGCTATCAAAGCTTCTTTCCATTCCGTTTTACAAAATCAAGCCTGATTCACACCAAGCAACAAAGCAATTTAAAACATTTGGCTTAATAAGTACACAAGATTATCCTGCCCTATTTAAAGAATTAGGAATCAGCCCTGATGTTCCTACTGACTGGCTCCTGCAGGTTTTTAATAAACTCCACCTTTCTACAAAGATAGAATCAAGCCCAGATATTTATTTTATGCCAATTGTTTTGCCTAATAGAAGCACAGAGATTCCACAGCATTGCTGTGTGATTGAAAATCTGTGCTTTACCTACAATTACACAACTACTGAATGGTCTCAAGATCTTCTTGACATCCCGAGAGGAATCTTTTGCAAGCTAGCAGTTCAGCTGGTCAACAGTGGTAGGTATAAACCTTGCCCTGAGGAGTCTGATAAGTCAACAATCAAGATTCTTGGGAATGGCCTAGAGCTCTACTTGATAGAAAGACCAGGCCGGATAGAGGCAGCAGTCCTCTGCAGTGAATACTTCTTTTCAGATGAAGAAGGACTAGATAACAAATTGAAGAAGCTCCATGAGCAGTGTAAAATCATCAAAACTGACCTAACATCTGGTATTGAAAATGCTTGCCAAACAATTCTAGGAAAGGAATTCCTGAAGGCCATTAATCTTCAGATTGGTTTTTTGTGTGATTGCTTGCAGGGTAGTCCACACTTGGCTGTGCTCATCAAACAGAGTACCTCCCTCAATTGTACCCATTCCAAAGGTGGATTTAGACCAGGTACCTGCAGAAGGAAGATATGGTTGCACCTGCCTAAAGGAAGAGATCTAAAGGTGTGGTTTACAGTGAACTTTCTATAATGCATGCGCAGCTCCCTTCAAAGGAAATGAAATTCTTTTCTGTCATTATACCTCATCATTTTACTGTAGTACAATGCAGAATAGGGTGGTATCTGAGTTATTAAAACTTGAATACCTCCCTATTGCTTCCTAGATACCTCCCTATTCCTTACTAGATACCTCCCTATTCCTTACTAGATACCTCCCTATTCCTTACTAGATACCTCCCTATTGCTTACTAGATACATTAATCCTATTCCTTACTAGATGCCTCCCTATTCCTTACTAGATACCTCCCTATTCCTTACTAGATACCTCCCTATTCCTTACTAGATACATTCCTATTCCTTACCAGATACCTCCCTATTCCTTACTAGATACCTTCCTATTCCTTACTAGATACCTCCCTATTCTCACTAGATACCTCTCTATTCCTTACTAGATCCTCACTATTCCTTACTAGATACCTCCCTATTCCTTACTAGATACCTCCCTATTCCTTACTAGATACCTCCCTATTGCTTACTAGATACATTCCTATTCCTTACTAGATGCCTCCCTATTCCTTACTAGATACCTCCCTATTCCTTACTAGATACCTTCCTATTTCTTACTAGATACATTCCTATTCCTTACCAGATACCTCCCTATTCCTTACTAGATACCTCCCTATTCCTTACTAGATACCTCCCTATTCCTTACTAGATACATTCCTATTCCTTACCAGATACCTCCCTATTCCTTACTAGATACCTTCCTATTCCTTACTAGATACCTCCCTATTCTTACTAGATACCTCCCTATTCCTTACTAGATACCTCCCTATTCCTTACTATATACCTCCCTATTGCTTACTAGATACATTCCTATTCCTTACTAGATGCCTCCCTATTCCTTACTAGATACCTCCCTATTCCTTACTAGATACCTTCCTATTCCTTACTAGATACATTCCTATTCCTTACCAGATACCTCCCTATTCCTTACTAGATACCTCTCTATTCCTTACTAGATACCTCCCTATTCTCACTAGATACCTCTCTATTCCTTACTAGATCCTCACTATTCCTTACTAGATACCTCCCTATTCCTTACTAGATACCTCCCTATTCCTTACTAGATACATTCCTATTCCTTACCAGATACCTCCCTATTCCTTACTAGATACCTCCCTATTCCTTACTAGATACCTCCCTATTCCTTACTAGATACATTCCTATTCCTTACCAGATACCTCCCTATTCCTTACTAGATACCTTCCTATTCCTTACTAGATACCTCCCTATTCTTACTAGATACCTCCCTATTCCTTACTAGATACCTCCCTATTCCTTACTATATACCTCCCTATTGCTTACTAGATACATTCCTATTCCTTACTAGATACCTCCCTATTCCTTACTAGATACCTCCCTATTCCTTACTAGATACCTCCCTATTCCTTACTAGATACCTCCCTATTCCTTACTAGATACCTCCCTATTCCTTACTAGATACATTCCTATTCCTTACCAGATACCTCCCTATTCCTTACTAGATACCTTCCTATTCCTTACTAGATACCTCCCTATTCTTACTAGATACCTCCCTATTCCTTACTAGATACATTCCTATTCCTTACCAGATACCTCCCTATTCCTTACTAGATACCTTCCTATTCCTTACTAGATCCTCACTATTCCTTACTAGATTCCTCCCTATTCCTTACTAGATACCTCCCTATTCCTTACTAGATACCTCCCTATTGCTTACTAGATACATTCCTATTCCTTACTAGATGCCTCCCTATTCCTTACTAGATACCTCCCTATTTCTTACTAGATACCTCCCTATTCCTTACTAGATACCTCCCTATTGCTTACTAGATACATTCCTATTCCTTACTAGATGCCTCCCTATTCCTTACTAGATACCTCCCTATTCCTTACTAGATACCTTCCTATTCCTTACTAGATACATTCCTATTCCTTACCAGATACCTCCCTATTCCTTACTAGAGACCTCCCTATTCCTTACTAGATACCTCCCTATTCCTTACTAGATACATTCCTATTCCTTACCAGATACCTCCCTATTCCTTACTAGATACCTTCCTATTCCTTACTAGATACCTCCCTATTCTTACTAGATACCTCCCTATTCCTTACTAGATACATTCCTATTCCTTACCAGATATCTCCCTATTCCTTACTAGATACCTTCCTATTCCTTACTAGATCCTCACTATTCCTTACTAGCTACCTCCCTATTCCTTACTAGATACCTCCCTATTCCTTACTAGATACCTCCCTATTCCTTACTAGATACCTCCCTATTGCTTACTAGATACATTCCTATTCCTTACTAGATGCCTCCCTATTCCTTACTAGATACCTCCCTATTTCTTACTAGATACCTCCCTATTCCTTACTAGATACATTCCTATTCCTTACCAGATACCTCCCTATTCCTTACTAGATACCTCCTATTCCTTACCAGATACCTCCCTATTCCTTACTAGATACCTCCCTATTCCTTACTAGATACCTCCCTATTCCTTACTAGATACCTTCCTATTCCTTACTAGATACCTCCCTATTCCTTACTAGATCCTCCCTATTCCTTACTAGATACCTCCCTATTCCTTACTAGATCCTCCCTATTCCTTACTAGATTCCTCCCTATTCCTTACTAGATACCTCCCTATTCCTTACTAGATTCCTCCCTATTCCTTACCAGATACCTCCCTATTCCTTACTAGATACCTCCCTATTCCTTACTAGATACCTCCCTATTCCTTTCTAGATACCTCCCTATTCCTCACTATAAACAAGATTATTGTGGTTATACACTGTATAGACAAAATCTAATATGGCAATGTGCCAGTTGTAAAAATAGAAAGACTGTACAATTAACCCTTTAAAGCAAAGACGCTTGCTACTTAGGTCTGTTCCATATGACCAGATTATCAAAAGAATTCACTGTATAGGCTAGACACCATTTTAATACACATGCATGTCATTCAAACTTATGTACTATGTATGCATATTTATTTGTGTATAGTTTTCTTTGCAAACTCTGGAATCAAGAGACCAGTACTGGGTGCTGGACACTGTTCCTGCACCATCTGCTGATCAAGCAACACGGACTGCTCCTGAATGTAAGATCATAGTTACGTATGTGCTGTACAGACTGCAGTTGGTCTCCATGCTTATTACTGTGTGCATATGTGTGTGTGTATACAGCCATTGACCGAAGTGCAGACGAAATTATCTCATTCTTGGACAAGTTCAAGGAAAGTCATATAAAGCACTGCAATGCCTTTGCAATTCGTTCAAACCTACGTCAAAAAAGAATCATAAATTTGGGACAGAAACAACAATTAGACTCTTCTTTAAGTGTTGCTGCAGCCAATGAGTTATTCTATCAGTTCCTTTGTAGCGATCCAACACCTGAGACACTTTCGGTCGCTGCTAAAGTGCTCAGTGAAGCATCTGATACTACTAACATGAACAAGAGATTTGCAAAGGAAATAGAACAATTTCTTCATTGAAAGAAACCATTCTAGTTTTAAACTTATTTCAACTGCACATCATGCATGTTTGTATATATTTTTTCTCTATAATAATGTATGTAATGATATAATTAGCAGTCGAGGGGTTTTCGAACCCAAGCCCGATGTTATATAGTCTCGAATCCAACGAAAATTGTTTCGTTGAGGTGTTGCTTGCTAATACATTAGATAGGGTGGCGGCCATGTTTTTACCAGCCTTTCCTACTTTGAGAGTATGGGAGATATAGATATGTAATTCTTGTACACTGTATATATATGTAAAGACTAGCTATATAGGTGCATGTGCACGTGCATGATGAAGCTACGTATATATATAGGACCAGGGTCCATAATGCGTTTATTTTAAATTTTGAAAATAAAATTTAAATAACCTTTTCTCTTTAAAAATAAGTATGCAGCTTTGAATTCAATTCCTTCTTGTATAAATCAAGACAATTAATGGAACAATTGAAATGATTAAAATTGAAAATTCATTTTAATTGACTCTATGTATTGTTTTTTAGTAAACTGAGTTGTATAATATTGTACACTTTGAAATACGTATACGTACGTATATAATCACATGCATATGTACGTAGTATCTAAATGTTGTTTACTGGATTTCGCCTGGACCACTTGTGAGCAAAATGTTTCAAAGTCTTCCAGTTTCTTCTAGTTGGTTTGAGGTACAATAAGATTATTATTGGAGTGGGATATAAAGAATAATAATGAAATGCGTACACAATATATTGAATTGTGATAACTAGGCTGACGTCTTCCTTGACATCCAATGACCCAGATATTACAGGAATAATGTATCCTGGAAGATTTACTGTGCTCCCAATTAGTAAGAAAAGGTGAACTTAGTGACAGCCCTTAATACCTTTGAGTCACTACTGATAGTGTTACTTTTAACATATCTAACTCCAGCAATGCCACTTCCTATGGTTAATATGTACGAAAACAGGCCAAACACACTCAAGTATACCACTGCTGAAACATATCCAAATGGTGTCTTATTTAAAATTGGATAACACAAGACTCCTTGAATTAAATATATTGAGATTACTTGAGGTGAGAAAGAAAGGGCACTAAATAGAATTGTGCAAACCAACATCATTCCAGTAATCACAAAGACACTAACTCTGCCCTTCCTTGTTCTAGTCGGTTCACCATATCTTGTTAGTATATAGACTGCCACTGCCAACAAAGGTATAAATTATAACTTGGATATTTGTCCAATAAACAAAATCCATGTGAAAAATCGACAAGTGTTGGGTATATTTGATACACCATTGTATGCACTGACTATTACAAAGAGATGTTCCGTTAATCCAGAAATTGCTATGATCAAATTGCAATCAAAATGTTGGAGAGGCCTATCTGAACAGACTTAGACAGTTTACAATCCAAGATGCAGTTGACAAGTGTAAATGTGCTAACTACAATTGCTGGTAGTACAAGTACAGTCAGATTAAACCAAGCACAGATCAGTGAAGCAATTGGCAATTTTGTATTAGCTGTATCATTCGTATCATTGACAATCAAGTTGACCTCCATTAAGACAACCTGGCTGTGCAGCTATCTTGATTCAGCCTTAAACCACTCTTTAAATTCTTTAGAATATTAGGCTATATATATATACATGTATACTACCTATAGCAACTTGAAAATTGAAATATACATATATTTGTACTCCCGTTGCCATGGCAACAGGCTGGTTAATGGTGAGGTATATTTTGGATATACCCCAAGAAAAGTCAAACAGGATGTGAATCAATAGTCACCTTTTATATACAGTGCATGAAAACTACACAAATCTAATAGTATTCATTGATCAGTTGCATTGTATCATTGACCATTGCCCATGAACAACTGAATGAGTATAAATGAGTTATAGCTCAGACTTCTGCCAGAATATAATTACCCAACCTCAGCCTCATATTATATTCTGGCTACCATCCTCACCTCTGAGCTATAACTTATACATATATACAATAATGGCCCAGTGGTATATATATATCACTCTGAATTCCTGCATAATATTATCTATAGCATAGCAGCTTTGGCTTCTCTGCTACGATAAAACGATAAAAAATGGCGTCTCTATTATATATATGTATTAGTGTGGTACACATTTTTAATAAATACCATTGCTATCTTAGAGACCGAGAAACATTGACCTGACTTGATAGAACATTGGTGACGGTAAATTAATCATTCTACACTATATGTACATATCTAATCTCTTTTGTCGGGATTGATCTAAAAATAGACATGGTGGTGGTGTAGCCTGCTGTATAAACTGCTACCAAGTCTCTGGCATCCCCTTGTAGTCCTTATAGCTCTTCCACTGAAACACTTGAATTTCTCTAAGTGCATCACACCTTCCAGTCAAGCTTACCCTATAGGCTGCTGTTACAGACCCCCAAATATCGATAGATAATACTTCATTGACTAAACTACTTGATCAAGCTGAATCCATACATCCTCTCCACCCATACGCATATGATCATCACTGGTAATTTTACACAAGTACTTCAAACAAACACCAAACACACATCAAACTGGACTGCCTTTAGAAACCAAAGCAACCTTACATAGTCTCCAAACTGAGAAAAGCAAAATGATGTTACTTTCAGACGCTGCTGGACAGGAGTGCACCTACTACATCCCTCTGGACCCTAAAAAAATAACTCCCATGCAATCCATCTGTACACACTTTGATCCTAGTCCTCAACATGTAGCTGACTCCTTCAACCAACATTTTGCCTCAATCTCTGGAACTCCAAAACTGCATAGTGCTATCTATTCAGAATCTAATCAGCCTCCTCTTCTACCTACAGCAATATTATTTTCATTCACAAAGATTGATAATGACCAATTATAAAGCGCAAACCTCATTAGCGCCTCATGACAAATTAAATAACAACCAGAATATTGAAGGCTGCTAGCACTGCTATATATATCTCTCTCCATGACTATCTGCAGCATTATTAACAACTCACTAACCACTGGCATCTTCCCATCTTGCTGGAAAACTGCACTTGTGAAACCATTAATATTGTTAAAACCTGCATGGTAACAAAAAATCTTATAAACAGTTATCGACCCATATCACTTCTACAGTATATATACCCGGCCTGTCACTAGTTAAATTATTGAATATGCAGTTTCTTCGAATATTTTACTGAAGGCAATCTATTATATCCTCTGCAATATATGGCTTTCGGCCAGCCATTCCACCTGCACCACTCTTCTATATACATACCACAAACCAATGGTACCTGTGTATTGACAAGGGTCTTCTAGTTGATAATGTCTTCCTAGACATTTCTAAGGCATTTGATATAGTGAATCACCATCTTCTACTTTCAAAGCTGTCCTCACTTGGATTGAGTGATGATGTTGACACCATTGACTGGTTCAATTCCCACCTTCAAGATTGCAGGCAAGCCATTACTATTGACAATCACCAATCCCGCTCTCTTCAGGAGTACCTCAAGGTTCCATCCTAGCACTAGGACCCACCCTCTTTTCTACCTTCCTTAATGATCTCCCCACTTGTGCACCTGAATCTACCACAATTCTATATGCAGATGATACCACCATCTGTGTCAGCAGTGACTCTGTTGATATACATCAGTCTTGCTCTGTCAACACACATGGGCAATTTCCATGACTGGATGTCCCACCATCAGTCATCCTTGAACATCAAGAAAACTAAATACATACTGATCCTAAGCGAAAGGAAGTCAGCAAGCTGAACGCTTCCATCAAGAGTTGCCCAATTGAACAGGTTCACATGCAGATTGAGGTATCTCAGTATATATCTGGCTCAATGATACACTTACATGGTATTATCGCATCTACAACCTCATCATCAAGGTGAAATCTAGCATGACCCTGGTTACTTCCACAGAGTGCACGTCTTCAGTTTTATAATTTGTATATTTTATCAACTTTTGATTATTGTGATTCTGTCTGGTTCTCCACTTCTGACACACTTCTGTTGAAACTTGAGCGCCTACAAAACTATGCTGCTATATAGCACTATCACTGGTCATTGACAATCAGCTTCTGCAACAGTTTTCAGCAGACAACTTGGGCTGACTACCCCCAAGACTGATATCTGCTAATCAATGTCTTTGAATCCTCTAACAATCCCCACTCTCACTAGCTACGTATATACCTCACAAACCATTTCTCTCCAGCAAAGCATCTATGCATTCATATTACTCCAGAAGAGACAATCAAACCTACATCCACTAGGTACCTCTCATGGAATGAAAATATATTCTTTTATTGGAAGCTCCAACTGGAACAATCTTCCAAGTGAAATGAAGCCTTGCTCTTCACTTAGAAACTTCAAAAGAAACCTATATAACTTATCATTTGACTAAATTTATAATATTTTTATCACCTCTCCCCACCTAGTATATATTTAGCTACTTTATCTATTTTAAATTTTAAGTATCTCTCATCCCTACCCTTTTTCTCTAAACGTACAATGTATAGAGAGAAAAAGTGTAACTTGTTGCCTTGGCCCCCAGCAATGGGATTTCCCAGCTTAAATGAATTGAATCAGGAGTCCAGATGAAGGGATTGACCCTTATCTTAATGATGAAATGTGAAGAACAAAAAATGGACGATCATTTGAAACTACTTCCATATATTATTAAATAGAGGTAAATATTTGTATGATTTTATCAGATCTATATGCAGAAACATTTTGGTGCCCCTATACTGTTTTCAAAAATTAGGTTTTAGTATTGTTTCCTGTTCCTGGACCTTGTATTTATCTGTCAACAAAATGGCGGACGCTCGGCTGGCTTTGCTTTCTAAGCTTAAAATCAGCTTTCTCTTCTGAACCAATGAAAAGGATTTAGAAACATCTTTACTAGTTAGTTCGAGTTGTGGGCGCCCGGCGCCCACTAGTTTTTGAACTCGAAATACTCCATCTAATTATTTTGATAGACTTACTTTAGATATTTTGAACTACCACTGAGGATCTCTCTTTGCCTACGTTATATGGAACAAAGCTTTCCTTTAACTTCTAACCGTTGAAAACAAGCACTACCCATTTAAAGGCAAGCTAGTGTTCTTCCTAAAGTATCCTGTCTGGGTATAAATATGGCTTCAGCTACACTGTAGGTAGATATAGCTAAAGGTAAGTGGGGTGTAGGTATGGCTAAGGAAGTTTTATTCCAATATACCCCGCATTCCAAATAACTCCACTCAGATGTGGTGTAGTGTATACCTGTTATGTGTGGTATAAATAATTACCTAATAGCTAACAGATTGTATAATCATAAGTCACAGATGCAATATAAAGTCCAAATAGTACACCGTGTTATTAATGATACACTTCTTTAGTAGTCAATTATGTCTTCGTTGAAACGAACCTGGAAAGAACCATGGATGGAGGAGTTGCATGTCGAAATTAGAAATGGTAATCTTGCTGAGGTGAGTTCTAAATCTATGAATGTATTTATTATTGACACTGACTCATGTGTGTACCTTGGTCTGTGTATAGGTCAAGCAACGTGTTACTGAAAGAAATGTTAATATACCAATGGAGTATACACATGATGGACAGTATTATTCAACCCCACTGTTGCATGTAGCAGTGTCCTGTGGTGATACCAGAATAATGGAGTACTTTATTGAGCTTGGTGCTGACCTGAATGTGACAGCACGTGACCCAGATGTTACATTTTCTTTACCATCTGCAGTAGCACCATTACACATAGCTGTGAAGAAAGGAGTAAGTCCAATTTTCATGTTTTGCTAAATAATCCCACACAATATAGTGCTATACCTGGTACTTATGCCATATTGTGTATCTTATACATTCACAGGTCTCTAGACTGTTAACATTACACTCTATAGCTGAAGACTATACATACACAAGTTTACATACACTGGTTGCCACAAATAGGACTTTGGTCCCCAAGCCAAGTAGACAATTTTGCCATTTGGTTGGTTGGCAAGGACTTAAATTTGGCGATTTGGCGAGTAGTTTGAAGCTCGCCAAATGTAATTCTTCGCCAAATTTGCGAATGCAGCTATAGATTTCGAACGTAACGGTACCGTCGTCCATTTAATCAATTAAGCCAACGATTGCATCATAGTTACGGGGCAATACACCAAATATAAAACTCACCAAAAGCTAAAATCGGGCATTTTAGCCAAATATATTGCCCGCCAAATTTTCCTGCTATTCAGTACTCTGTTTTTATCATGCAGTGAACAAGTTAAGCTTTAAATCTAAATAATTTTATATAGTTAAATTAACCTTACTCACATCCACAAATAGAGGTCTCATATTTACTGGCCTCACTTACCAGTCTCTTAGTGTTGCCATGGTGATACAACAACCAAAGAGTGTTATTATATGTACGTACATTATATGTAATTGTACTATACTAATGTTTTCTCTCTCCGTGTTGTATGAATTTATGGCATGTAACTGTTAATAACAGCTGTTTATCTCACTTTGGTTGTAATGATAAATTCTGTTTTCTGATAATACTTTGATTTAATATAGAAGGACAGCCACTGAACTTTGTATTTATGATTTTATCTTTCTTATGTTTGTATACTTTAACTAGGTCAAAGTGGCAAAGTTGTTACTTGATCATCATTGTGAGGTGGATCCAGTGGATATAAATCGTGAAACACCACTTTGTATTGCTTCAGAGAGAGGAGATGTAGAAATGTGTCAACTACTAGTAAGAACAATCATATTAATGTTATTGTTCATATTTAAGAGATATTCATATGTAGGTACATAAAGTGGTACTCTGTGCACAACATTCTCTAACTACTAATTCCTGACAGATCTTGTCTGACATCATATTAACTAGTTAGCTTAAACCCCACACTATCTACACAAACATCTATTGTCAATTAGGTACAGTTAGAAACTAAGAAACTTACATACATACATAGTTGTACTGAACTCATGTAAACCTATGACTTAAGCACTTTTGTTCAATCTCATTGGAGACCATCTTGCAGACAGTACCATCTCATTGGTTAGATATATTCTCTTTATGGATCCAGGCAATTTTTTACTTCCTAATACCTTTTTTACATATATTCAGGGTAGTACTGTAATTGAAGTGATTTGGGCCTCATATCTGTTTTAACTAAAACAATGTAATATCTACTCTTTATTTCATTGTTGTGTTTTATTTGACTCACTGATGTGTGAGTTATATATTCACATCCATTCCTCTTCTGACTAAACTGTAAGTTACACTTTATATAATGGCCACAATTTCACTGTATGTATTCTGTGCTCAAACTAATAAGCCAGTTATTGTCAAGACATTGGCATTGTCTTAATTTATGTTTTATGTTTTGTTGAACAAGTTGGTTATAGATAGTTATTGAGCGTAATCGCAGCGACTGGAATACACAATGAACAATTCACTTAATTTCCAGGATGTTTCGATCCGAGGACCTTTCTCAACTGGTAGAAAAAACAAACTGAAACGACTGAAAGAAACACTTGTTAAAATAGGTGTGGGTGATGGGGAATGATGTATGATGTCAGAATAAATTAAATGATAAAAATAATGAATAAATTAAATTGAATGACAGTGTATTAGATGAGGGGGTGCCATACTGGATTGAGGGATCAACCACAGTCAAGGTTGGAGGTGACCTTCTGCTTTTTGATGTGGATGGCTTCAATGAAAACTCACACAGACCAATACATAAACTACCACTCACATCACCACAACAGGATCAAATCAGGTGTCATCAAGTGTCTAAACACCAGAGCCAAGAATGTCTGTCACCCCACAAGACTATCCCAAGAACAACAGCACTTGAGACAAGTCTTCCAAGCGAATGGATACCCCAGACCCATGATGGACCGCACCCTGAGGAGCCACCCGAGACCCCCTCCACCCTCACAGAATGTAGCACAGCACCAGCCCACACCCCTATACTTATATCTACCCCATGTAAGAGGTGTCAGTGAAAGGATCGAACGTGTATGCAGACACCTAGATATCAAAATAACATTCAAGTCACGGGGTACCCTCCGTGAAGCCCTAGTCCAAACAATGCAGCCTCCACCAACATGGAAGAAGAAAGGAGTTGTATACCAGGTACCTTGTGCTGACTGTGAATCCGTATACATTGGAGAGACAGGAAGAACATTGGAGAGACAGGAAGAACATTGGAGAGACAGGAAGAACATTGGAGAGACAGGAAGAACATTGGAGAGACAGGAAGAACATTGGAGAGACAGGAAGAACATTGGAGAGACAGGAAGGACATTGGAGAGACAGGAAGAACATTGGAGAGACAGGAAGAACATTGGAGAGACAGGAAGAACATTGGAGAGACAGGAAGAACATTGGAGAGACAGGAAGAACATTGGAGAGACAGGAAGAACATTGGAGAGACAGGAAGAACATTGGAGAGACAGGAAGAACATTGGAGAGACAGGAAGAACATTGGAGAGACAGGAAGAACATTGGAGAAGAGACTGAGAGAACATAGAGGAGCAGTGAAGAGAAATGATATGAAGAACGGAATAGCAGTGCATGCATGGAATACAGAGCACAGGGTGGACTGGGAAGCGGCCACGGTGAAACAGGTGGAGACACACTACACCAGGAGGAGGATCATTGAAGCCATCCACATCCAGAAGCAGAAGGCCACCTCCAACCTTGACTGTGGTCGATCCCTCAATTCAGTATGGCACCCCCTCATCTAATACCCTGTCATTTAATTTAATTTATTCACTAATTATCACTTTTCATCATTTTTATCATTTTTATCATTTTTATCATTTAATTTATTCAGACATCACACATCATTCCCTGTCACCCACACCTATTTTAGGAAGTGTTTCTTTCAGTCGTTTCAGTTTGTTTTTATACCAGTTGATAAAAGGTCCTCGGATCGAAACATCCTGGAAATAAAGTGAATTGTTCATTGTGTATTCCAGTCGCTGCGATTACGCTCAAAAACTATCTATAACCAGTACCCTCTACGCAGCAATGGGCCTTTACAGTATCATTGAACAAGTTATAAGTCTCCTCTGTGTTTAGACATTGTAAACATGTACAAGAAGTTTAAAATGTTAATGCTAAGGGTGATATACGTACATATTGTAAAGTACTCTACTCTATTGAAAGTTGGTTTTTATTCTATATCTACAGCTACACCATAAAGCTAATGTCAACAAGAAGAGAATCGATGGAAAGACACCTCTCCATGTAGCAACTAATGTAGGTCGACGCTTAATGTAATTTGAATGTGTTTTACTTATGTACAATAGTGAGTTTAAATTTATTCAAGTGCCTGGGATTCAACGTATAAAATTTGAAATAACCAGAATTTTGAAATATAAAGAATGATAGCAATTTAATATATAAATCATAAGAGAAACCAGTTGTATCAGAAGTATTTAGTATGTCCAATACTTCAAGTCACTCTGTGCCTGTGGCAGCCACTGAAACACTTAACTTCTTAATTGTTTAATTTTTAATAATATTTTACTAATAAGAAGTCCTAAAGCAATTGAAGCAATTAAAGTTGGTCGACCAACCAGTATATCAGTCTTAGGGTCATTTTATGTCTGCATGCTTATTAAATTCATGATCATGTTGCTATTTCTTATAAGCTGTATACCTTATATACAAACTATGTTTATACAAATTCATCTTTCAAAGTACATACGTATGTACAGTATATGAGTAAATAATGTGATACTTTAATAAAACAAGTATTTAAAGTTTAAAAACTCGTGGGGCGGCAAGTTAACTCGAACTACTTGGCCACTTCGTTGGGATTTAATGTAAATATTCATAATCTTGAGGATGCTTATGATGATGATTATTGACTTTAAAGGTACAGTGGAACCTCGGTTATCCGGCCTCAATGGGACCAAGCTATGGCTGGATAAGTGAAACGGCCGGATATGTGAATCTAATTTTGGCCTCATTCCTTTTGATATCGCCAACGGTCAAACTTCCGATCCCATTCTCCTCCGCAAGCTGCGCTTGTGTTGCTCCAGCCTTCAGTCGCTCCAGTATAGCTATCTTGCTCTCTAGTGGAAGAACTAAGCGCTTCCTTTTCCTCGCAGAGCCACTCAAACTAGCCATCATTTCGCTGTGAACTGATGGCGTTAATAAGAGTATGCGACCTTCGAGTCCGGATAATCCGAGCAGCTGGTTAATTGAGGTTCGGATAACCGAGGTTCCACTGTACATGTATACCTAGGTCACAAATAAGTAAAACTGCTAATATATTGTATACCTTAAAAATAGTTGCTGTTGTCTGTTTCCTTAACAATATTTTTAAGTACTGTTCTGATGTGACACACTTAACCTCTCTGTATGAGGGCTATGTCGTATGAATTAATGGCATGTGACTGCTAATGACAGCTGTTTATCTCACTTTGGTTGTAATGATAAATTCTGTTTTCTGACAATGCTTTGATTGAATATAGAAGGACAGCCACTGAACTTTGTATTTATGATTTTATCTTTTTTATGTTTGTTTACTTTAACTAGGTCAAAGTGGCAAAGTTGTTACTTGATCATCATTGTGAGGTGGATCCAGTGGATGGCCTTGGTGAAACACCACTTTGTATTGCTTCAGAGAGAGGAGATGTAGAAATGTGTCAACTACTAGTAAGAACAATCATATTAATGTTATTGTTATTGTTATAGTCAAAACATTGGCATTGTCTTAATTTATGTTTTATGTTTTGTTGAACAAGTTATAAGTCTCATCTGTGTTTAGACATTGTAAACATGTACAAGAAGTTTAAAATGTTAATGCTAAGGGTGATGTACATATTGAAAAGTACTCTACTCTACTGAAAGTTAGTTTTTATTCTATATCTACAGCTACACCATAAAGCTAAAGTCAACCAGACAGATAGGATTGGCATGACACCTCTCCATGAAGCATCTAATGTAAGTCGACTCTTAATGTGATTTCAATGTGTTTTACTTATACACAAAAGTGAGTTTAGTTTATTCAAGTGCCTGGGATTCAACGTATAAAATTTGAAATAACCAGAATTTTGAAATATAAAGAATGATAGCAATTTAATATTTAAATCATAAGAGAAACCAGTTGTATCAGAAGTATTTAGTATGTCCAGTACTTCAAGTCACTCTGTGCCTGTGGCAGCCACTGAAACGCTTAACTTTTAAATTGTTTTATATTTTACTAATAAGAAGTCCTAAAGCAATTGAAGTCATTAAAGTTGGTTGACCAACCAGTATATCAGTCTTAGGGTCATTTTAAGTCTGCATGCTTATTGAATTCATGATCATGTTGCTATTTCTTATAAGCTGTATACTCTGTATGCAAACTACATTTATACACATTCATCTTTCAAAGTACATATATAAGTACAGTATATGAGAAAATTATGTGAATCATAGGTTTAATGATGATATGTACATACCACAAGTAAAACTGCTAATATATTGTATAACTAACATTATCTATAGTTGCTGTGTGTATGTTTCCTATGTCGTATGAATTGATGGTATGTGACTGCTAATGACAGCTGTTTTTCTCACTTTGGTTGTAATGATAAATTCTGTTTTCTGGTAATGCTTTGATTTAATATAGAAGGACAGCCACTGAACTTTGTATTTATGATTTTATCTTTCTTATGTTTGTATACTTTAACTAGGTCAAAGTGGCAAAGTTGTTACTTGATCATCATTGTGAGGTGGATCCAGTGGATGCGTATGATGAAACACCACTTTATAAGGCTTCAGAGAGAGGAGATGTAGAAATGTGTCAACTACTAGTAAGAACAATCAGATTAATGTTATTGTTCATATTTAAGAGATATCAATACATAGGTACGTACATAAAGTGGTACTCTGTGCACAACATTCTCTAGCTACTAATTCCTGACAGACCTTGTCTGACATCATATTAACTAGTTACAGTACATGTCACAAGTTCCTTACGGAATTCTGCAGATTACCCGATACGGAATTCCGTACTTTTCCGAACAGCAAGGTTTGAGAGTCTGCGGATTGACTGAGGGTAGCCGCGGAACGTTCCGCAACGTTCCGCAGGAGGCTCAAAAAGGATTCGGCTGAGTATCGGTAATTACCGCATACGTTCGTTTGTTTTGATAATGTTTTGTTAAACAAACAGTGTTTGGAAAAAATAGGGGAACTTTAAGATCGGCTTTAAATCTTAAAGTTCCCCTATTTTTCCCATATTAGTGGTCAGCCACACTTTTGGCTGTATCCCATATCTGCTGATAAGGAAACCACAAGTTTTTTTTGCTTCTGGGGTACTTATTAGCAGACTAGCCACTCTAACTTCCATCATATGCCGTACTGATGAGTCCTAATAAGGACGAAACAGCTGTCTATGGCTCGACCATCTTTTTGAGTGGCTAGGGGGAGACTCTGGTTCCCATCAAGCGAATTTCAGTTTCGCCCATTAGCTCATTGCGCTCCTCAGGGGACATGAGTGGGTAGGGGTAATACCCAGAGTTAAATGATGAAGAAAACAGTGTTTATTTAATGGTACAAAATGCCCACGTAACTGAATAAATTACGAAATGATAAGTTATAAGGTATCACCCGCGGAACGTTCCGTAGGAGGCTTGAAAAGGATTCAAACACAATTCTGTATACATGTATTACAATTCTTTTTTATATACGTGAAGTGTACACGAAAGAATAAAATCCTAAAAAACATTTTTGTACCATTTATATTATATATTAAACATTATCACAAAAAACAATACTTGACCTTTCCTGCGACCACCGTAAAGGCCCGTAATCGTACGTATACTATCCACGAACGTAGTGGTGATTACCGATACTCAGCCGTACCTATACGCACTAATAAAACGTATTAAACCATAGATAAAGTTATAATGATATCGTCTTGAGAATTATGGCAAGATCAGGACAATTCGAAGTCCCGCACGTTCCTCAGGTTCCTCGGATGCGTCTCAGAGTGCCGCACGTTCCGCACGTTCCTCGGATTCGTCTAATTAAGTTCCGAAAACGTGCCTCAGATTTCCAAAATCGTGCCTCGGTTTTCCGCAATCGTGCCTCGGATTTCCGAGTGGACACTCAAGGAATTCCGCAACGAATTTCCGAGGATTTCTGCAAAATTCCGTAAGGAACTTGTGACATGTACCGTAGCTTAAACCCCACACCATCTACACAAACATCTATTGTCAATTAGGTACAGTAGAAACTAAGAAACTTTCATAGTGTATTCCGATTCAAAACATTGGCATTATGTTTTATGTTTTGTTGAACAAGTTATAAGTCTCATCTGTGTTCAGACATTGTAAACATGTACAAGAAGTTTAAAATGTTAATGCTAAGGGTGATGTACATATGAAAAGTACTCTACTCTACTGAAAGTTAGTTTTTATTCTATATCTATAGCTACACTATAAAGCTAATGTCAATCAGAAGAGATTTTATGGAAAGACACCTCTCCAAGTAGCAACTAATGTAAGTCAACTCTTAATGTAATGTGATTTCAATGTGTTTTACTTATGCACAATAGTGAGTTTAGTTTATTCAAGTGCCTGGGATTCAACGTATAAAATTTGAAATAACCAGAAATTTGAAATATAAAGAATGATAGCAATTTAATATTTAAATCCTAAGAGAAACCAGTTGTATCAGAATTATTTAGTATGTCCAGTACTTCAAGTCACTCTGTGCCCGTGGCAGCCACTGAAACGCTTTACTTCTAATGTTTAATAATTATTGCTATTTCTTATAAGCTGTATACTTTGTTTACAAACTACGTTTATACACATTCATCTTTCAAAGTACATATGTACAGTATACGAGAAAATAATGTGAATCATAGGTTTTATGATGATATGTATATTAATAAAAAAGAGTTTTATGATCTAAATACACATCTTAGTTTACTAAGACAAGGTTTTAAGTACATTATTGACTTTAAAGGTACATGTATACCTAGGTCACAAATAAGTAAAACTGCTAATATATTGTTTAACTTATGGTTGCTGTGTGTCTGTTTCCTTAACAATATTTTTAAGTACTGTTCTGATGTGACACACTTAACCTCTCTGTATGAGGACTATGTTGTATGAATTAATGGCATGTGACTGTTAATGACAGCTGTTTATCTCACTTTGGTTGTAATGATAAATTCTGATTTCTGATGCTGCTTTGATTTAATATAGAAGGACAGCCACTGAACTTTGTATTTATGATTTTATCTTTTTTATGTTTGCTTACTTTAACTAGGTCAAAGTGGCAAAGTTGTTACTTGATCATCATTGTGAGGTGGATCCAGTGGATGGGAATGGTCAAACACCACTTTTTAATGCTTCAAAGAGAGGAGATGTAGAAATGTGTCAACTACTAGTAAGAACAATCATATTAATGTTATTGTTCATATTTATGAGATATTCATATAGTGCATCTACGTACGTATATATACGTATGCACAACATTTTCTTACTCAATATTATATACTATTTCTTGAAAGACCTTGTATATTTATTTTTGTCAGGAATAATCTAAAACATCATTTTTCTAAAACAAGGCTGACGTCAATATTAACTAGTTTGAGACACTTCTGTCCATAGACCATCCTCAGCTCGCTCTGCTGTGGTAAAACACTCAACTAGCTGTTCCATACTCATTTTGAAATGTAGAAATGAACCTTCTACTCTATCACAACCATCTATTTTATCTTGCATGCCTCTTTGTGTGTCTTTGTGATCTTTATTGGGTGAGCCGGAAGCGAACCCCCATAATAGTTTGTAGGCTACCATTTCGTGTTTGTATAGATATATACAGTACAAGTTACAATATACTAAGGTAATCTAATATAATATTAATAAATAAATAATAGAAATAATATAATATAATATAAATAATTCATATGGCTCCAAGAAAGGACTTAGAAACAAAATGGGCATATCATCATAAAGATTAGGGTATAAAACTCATTTTTAATTAAGGGATTTTTCATTTAGGTCTCCGTTTGGTAGAAAATAGAGGACAAAGTCTGCATATAAAATGCCATAGGGCTATAGAAAAGCTATAGAAAATTTATATTGAAACCAAGTGTTATATTAGTAAATATTTTCAATTTATCAGATTACTGTGAAACCGACATATATCATGGTACATGTGTATGATAAACGTCTGGCGAAGTTTTGCTTAATTAAATGAGCAAAATAATCAAGATATAATGAAGAATTCAAGGTTACGATTACACAATCTGTAGATGTATTGTGATGTTTCTCTAGTTCGTCACCAACACCTCTCGTATGTCGCTCCGTACACATTTAGTGAATCTTGTGACGTTGCGAAAACGTCACCCCCTCGTTGCTAAAGAAGATCATCCCTTTGTGAACGGCTATGACAAGTCGACGCTCTCCTACGAGAAGGAGCTAGTGAACAGGCGAGTTGTAGCGAAGGTTAGATAAAGCGTTTTTGTATACGTCCCCGTCAAGTTTGAGGCAGAGTTTTTCCTATATTGATGCGAAAGACTGAATTCATTTGGTTGACCGTATTACTTTGGTAATTTAAGCTCTGTCTTCTCTTCTTACGTTATCTGTTAATATTTTTACTTGTCCATGTGTAGGAATAAGGAGTGTTTGTTGCGATCATTATGAGAATAAAGCCTTGTTGAGTGTCAGCAACATGAATTTACTAGTTTCCTATTTATACTGAATTGTATTCCCATTCCTCATGTATTGCTAATGAAGACCTCTGTTTTGAAACGTCCAGAATTAGTAAATTCATGTTGCTGACGTTCAACAAGGCTTTATTCTTATCCATGTGTATTACATACAGTAACGAAATTGCTCATAGCGAATGTCTATAAGTATAGTGAAATACTTTGTTAGCTAATTACACTCAAGTACACTACACAGTGCAATATATATAAGTACACACATGGATAAGAATAAAGCCTAGTTGAACGTCAGCAATACAAAATATAAAGATATATATATATATCTAATATATACAGTACAAGTTACAATATACTAAGATAATCTAATATAATTAATATAAATAATTCATATGGCTCCAAGAAAGGACCTATATATATATATATATACTCAAGTACACTACACAGTGAAAGTTACTGGCAATATTAAAATTACAATCGAGTACTACACAGTACAAGTTACAAATTTTAGAGGGCTAAGTGACTATACAATAGTAAAATTACAATCAAGTACTAGCTACACATGCAGTGCAAGTTACAAATTAAGAGAGATCCAAGTGACCCATAGGATAATCAGTATTTTAAACAGTATAAGACTTTAGTCACACTAGTACTGTTGCAGGCTTTGAAATTCTCAACTACTGCATAGAGAGTAGTAGTTGATACAGATCATCCAATTGCAAGGTAGAACACATGACCTACCAATTACCTTTTCACACCTTAGTATAGACTGAAGATGATGCATCTTCATGCCATATATCAACAAAGGTTCCAGTCTTAAAGGGGTCTCAGCTAATAACCACAGCAGATTTGATTTGCCTTGTGAGGGAGCTAAGAATACCGACGGTTGGTTGCATCCATTCGCATAATCAACAGGGTTAGAGACCATTTTGTAACTTGCACACAAGGACATAAAAGGCCAAGGCCTTTATATACGTATGTCATATGATGTCCCTTGTGTACGTATGTTAACTGTTTAAGCCACAGAGGGCTACGTCTATAGATGTGTTTAATACTGTGAGATAGTAAGGCTCGCCCCAGAATGTGTACATTCTCCTAGTAACTCCTTAGTCCATGACAATGATTGATTTTCAATGATGCCATGCAGGTGACTAATTGATTTGCATATATACTGTTTTACCTTTTCCAGGGTATATCCAGAATATACCTCACCATTAACCAGCCTATTGCCATGTTAATGGGGGTAGAATAGAAATATTTAAATATTTAGCCGTTAGCATTGCGTGTACCTTTTGAAAGTTATTTGTGAACAAAGTTTCATGGATATGTGATTTTATAGAATGAAATCAGTTTCATTATTTAGGTATCTTCCAACATATAAAAACATTATGTAGTGTAATAATGAGTCCAATTCAATAAGATTTCATTTTTGATTAGTTAGTACATCACTTAGTATGTTTTGTTTCCCTCGGGGATATGTATTATCAGAGTTTCACTGTAAATACATATATGTTGTTAAAGGCTAATTCTGATAAGTCAGAAGGAGCTGTAATATACTCGTCATGGAGGTCACTTATCTTAGGTGGTAACAGTTATGTTTTAGTGTACTGCATGGACTTGTTAAGAGACCATCTTGTAGACAGTACTTTCCCATTGATTAGATACATTCTCTTTATGGATCCAGGCAATTTTTTACTTCCTAATACCTTTTTTACATATATTCAAGGTAGTACTCTAATTGAAGTGATTTGGGTCTCATATGTAAACAATGTATTACCTTTTTGTATTTTCCATGACTCTGTAGTGTGTGAGTTATGTACGTATACACATCCATTCCTCTGTTAACTTATACTCTATCAGTCCCACTGTAGCCCGTTCACAAACCAAAATTAGACCAGTTATGGTTAAAACATCAGTATTACCGTATATTGGGATATGGATGCGAGAGTTAAAGATTACGAATTACGCGTTTAAGTAAACATTGTGGTTAAAGAATGCGAGATAAAGCTTAGGTGTACGGGACGTATATACGAAATTATGAGGTGTCAAATTAATACGTGTCAAAAGATTGCGCATACAGTCAAAACTCACAATTCGCATTCTTTTGACACACGCATTCAATTCCCAATATACGGTATCTTAATTTGCAATGTTTCATGTTTTCTGGAATAGTTTGGTCTATCAGGATATTGTAAACAAGAAATTAAAAATGCTCATATAATGCTAAGGGTGACGACAACCTGTGTTATATGACAATATCCTGTGAAACCAATTTTATTGGATAACTTGATCAAGTCTGACTATATCATACTTACAATGTTAAATGTACTGTATACGTGATGTGTACTTAGACGCCACATGTGCTAAATATACATATATGTGGAGTGCCCCCAGTAGAAATCCCCGAAAATGACCATAGGTACGTATTTATCAAAAAAATGGCCGACATACGTATATACTCGATATGGTAAAAATGTATACAGTATATTGATATTTTTAAATGATCGTATCTCCTTTGTAAAGAAGTGAATTTCTCACAAACTTGGTACACATGTACTGTAAGGGCCATATAGATGTTTGCTAAGAAAAAGTGAAAGGTACCTTTTGTGTGATTTCTACTGGCTGCACTCACTTATAGTGATGCGTACTCTTATTTACAATGTATGTGTACGTATATAGTATATGAGCAATATATTAGCTTACACTGTATCACTCTTCAAAGAATACCTAATGAGTCTTATCTATGAAGACATCTTTTATATAGAAATAGCATACTTCCTTTGATTAGTTATCCAGAACATTTGAGTGGTGTAGGCACATACATAGCTAACTAACTAAATGTTCCATGGACCTGTAGTTGCTGTATGGAGCTGATCTATTCAGACAGAATAAGAGAGGTGAAAGAGCTTTGCAAATGGTATGTTGCATTATTTTGTACATGTGAAATTGCATTGTAGTAGAACTTAAGACAGATTGCAACAAAGATATTTTTGTTTCTACCATTAACTGTAGCTACATGGAGAAGATATACTGAAGTCTCATGAAAGTACAGTGAATTCTATTTCTTTAGCTATTAAGAATGGTCAAGTAAATAAGGTTTGTGCAAATATTGCTTATCATGATAATTCTATGATGTTGTATACAGTTTATTGAAAGTATGGATTACATTGTACGTGTGTTGAAATGTTCCAACTCAGACCATGTGTGCATATTCTGTTATGTGATACTTGTGTTCAGGTGAAAGAATTGGTTTCATGGAGGAACATCAACACAAAGCTACAGACTGAGGAAGGCCTCGTCACTGACTTCATCCATTTAGCTGTGGAGAGCAATGAAGCAAGTGTTGTGAAGTACCTCCTTGAAGCTGGGGCTAATTTGAAGCACAGTGGATCTAACCAGCTCTTACTACACACAGCAATCGACAGAGAGGTATAATACTTATATTTAATAAGAGTGTTCTTGTCTGAATGTTTGCAAGCTTACATATATACTTACACCTTAGTAATGTTATGTTTACAGCAGCTTTTGATAATGCCTGCAATAGAGTAATGTGGTAGTACCTATGGTGAACTCTATTTAACAGCTATATAAATAGGCGGCATGATGTGTAATAGCTGACTCCACGATGAATGTATTTTCCATATTTATAATATTAGCATTACAGAGCACATTCCATTAACGTTTTTTACTACGTACTGTTTATTTGATGTTTTAATTTATTAGGTACGTATAATCTATAAACGTTTTGAAGTACCTGATAGAATAGATAAATGCTGTAGTTTTATTGTTATTATTTTATTTTAGGTATTAATAACACATGTACGTATATACGTATATGCGTACAGAACATGACAGTATAAAAACCACATATTCATGCATGTTTGATATTAGTATATAGTGTGTGTCGTATTGTTGATTTGAATCTATTAAGGATTTTTAGTGTACTGCATTAATTCGTTGGGTGTTCTTTTATCTCAAAATCTCACTAATAATGCAATTTAAATTAAATCTTACTTTATATTATTTAGAATTTTGAAATTATTCAATTATTACTTCACTATAAATGTGACGTGAATGCAGTAGCTGAAAACGGTCAAACAGCACTGCATAAGGCCACACAGAAGGGAGACAAGAAGGTTTGTGAACTATATGCTGGTGGTTTGTAGTCATTTTCCTTTCTACCATTTTCTATGTTATCAGTGACAATGGTAGTATATTTGTCTTATAAAGAGAAAAAAAATAAAAAGCGGCCGATGTGGGGCTTGAACCCATGACCCTGGGATTAACTTGCTGACTAAAATATGTGCACGTGCTCAATGATATGAATATCATTAAACGTACCACCACGTACCTGGTACTATATACATTGTGTATGTATGTAATATGATTATTCAATGTTTCAGCAACCATCTTTTTGCTTAATTACTAACAAATCAAATCAGAGCAGTAGGTACACATATGTTATAGACTAACTGTTTGGAGCTGTTAATTCCCAAGATTTGACTGGTAACAGCATGGCTTGCCGTGTGTAACCATATACCAGACCATTGTACATGCTAGTGTCTATCAATTACAGTAGTGGTTGTGGAGGGGAAGCAACCATTACCCTTGTATCTGTGTCACATATGTACGTACTAATAATTTCCCTACTACTGTATATACATAGCAACTATTTTATTGAATTTAAATATACATTACACTATACTAATACACTTAACTATATTTGTAGGCTGAAACGGTGAAGTTGTTACTAAGTCACAATTGTGAGGTAGACCCAGTTGATGACTACCTGCAGACACCTCTACACAAAGCTACTATGAATCAAGATGTTGAATTGTGCAGAATTTTGGTAAGGACTGCAGTAATTAACATATTTAGTGCATCTAGAATATCTTTGAAATGAATGATAAGATTTGAATAAATCTTTAGTTTTTGAGGGTCTAGAGAAGCAGTTTGTTTGTTTTTGGAATTTGATGATTCAACCCTGGAGGTCTTCTTCAACGACTTAAGACCCCAGGGTCAAAAACGTCTGATTAAAAAAAAACTGCTCTAGATGCTCAAAAAACTAAAGATGAACCTCCATTTAGAATATATAAGTATATATGGTTAAAGTTAATACGTATGCATGGTATATACATGTTATGTGTTTTTTGTATTCACAATTAGCTCAAACATGGTGCTGATGCTAACAAACCAGACATAACGAATGAGAGCCCATTGCAATTGGCCTCTACAGTAGGTTAAGAGCTGATTGATTTATAACAGTAATTATACTGGAAGAACTGCATACATACATAAACACCATTATGTAACAAATACTTCAAAATTGGATCATATTCCACTATATTGTCTTCATTCTCATAAGTTAAACACTATAATGTTATATGTACGTACGTAGACATCTTATGCATTTAACAATCTATGTAAAACTAGATGTAATTAATTAATATATTGGTAATTTCTTTGCTAATATGTACATACCTGTACACTTTTCATATTTTCTTTTGTCTCTACAGAATCTTTTGCTAAAAGATAATACTGAATTACTGGATGTTCTTCAAACTGTCAAGAAAGATGACAATGTAAATTCTAATTCTCCAGAAGCTGCTCCCCTGAACTCTAGCAAAGCTCCAGACAAGTATGATGGTGACATGCAAGAACCTACTGTGAGTTACATAGTTAATCTCTCTAGCTGAAGTTTGCATAAGCACTTGTAATAGCTTATTGATAAATAATTTATTGTATACTTTTAGCAATCAGATGTGGAAGATGAAGCTAATGTTATCGAAGAGAATGAACCTGACCAAGTAAGAAAAGATGTTAATTATATGAAGGAGAGTTCTATCAATTGTAAAGATTTATTAAAAATTATTATTGAAATTACTGTTTTTCTATCAATTCTAGTTATGGTATGAGGAATATGAGAAAGCTCGTAAAGCACATGGAGCTGTTGTTGTTAACCTGGGTAGAGTGGTACTGACTGGATCCCCCGAAGTGGGAAAGTCTTCTTTCAAGTACCTTCTTGTTTACAACAAATCAAAAGAGATGAACACAAGTACTGGAGTACTGGAGAGACCAGAAGTAGTAGCTGTGACATCTGAACAATTCCATGTTGACCAGTCCGTCTGGACACTGATCACAGACACCGAGATGGAGGAATCAGTCCGCAAAACCATTCAGGAAGATGAATTTATGGAAAAGCCAACCTTCCCTGCTGTTGAAGAAGCTGAGCTGAAGCCAAAAGTGCAATCTTCTGAAATTCCGCCATCTCCTGAATCTGCCTCAACTGAGCACATTAGTGAAGCCTCTTCTCCAGACACCTTGCCACATAGCTCTGAGAGGGAACCACACGGACACCTTACTGCTACTCCAATGCCGCAAAAAGATCAACCTGGAGATATTGTATCTCTTTTGATTGAAGCTCGAGAAGAGCTCCTGAAGACCACTGATGTAGGTCAGCTGAGTCTGAAAGAGAATACCTTTGTCCATCTTTTGGACACTGGTGGGCAACCTGTGTTTCAAGATGCCTTACCCTTCTTGCTCACCTTACCAGCTACATACGTCAATGTCTTTAATGCCTCAGTTGACCTCAACGACCCTGTTAAGGTTACCTACCGCCCTGAACCTGGTTCAACACACTCCATTTCTTGTTTTAAAAGTGGCTTGGAAATGATGATGTACCAGCTATCCAGTGTGTACACAATGAAATTCAAGAAAGCCAAGCTTCCTCAAGGAATCCAGGAGCCTGATTTCAGGATCTTTATAGTGGCCACTCACAAGGACAAGCTGCTTGAAAGAGAGAATTTTCAGGAATTCCTACGAGCTAACACAGCATGCTTGAGTCAGTTGGAGGGCAAGCCTTACTTTAGCCACATTATTCAAGCCACTAAAGAGAATATTGCTTTCCTTGTTGATAACCTGATGTACAAGGAAGATGGTAGATCTACCACAAGCAATGATCAGGAATTTGTGGATAAACTCCGCTCCCTGCTTTCTGCCAAAAACGGTTGTATTCAGTTGGAAATGCCTTTAATGTGGTTCCTACTTGATACCATCACAAGCCGTACCAAGCAGAAGTACATTCTGTTTGATGATCTCAAAGCATTCTGCCTCTGCAGCGGTTATATCGACAAGAAAGATGCTGACAAGCAGTTCCTAGCCTTACTTCGTCTGTTTCATGTGCTAGGGCTGTTTGCTTACTATGAGCTACAACCTGCAACTTCAGCTAACAACTGGATCTGTACCGATGTTACCGTGTTTTTCAAGGAGCTATCAAAGCTTCTTTCCATTCCGTTTTACGAAATCAAGCCTGATTCACACCACGCAACAAAGCAATTTAAAAAATTTGGCTTAATAAGTACACAAGATTATCCTACCCTATTTATAGAATTAGGAATCAGCCCTGATGTTCCTACTGACTGGCTGCTGCAGGTTTTTAATAAACTCCACCTTTCTACAAAGATAGAATCAAGCCCAGATATTTATTTCATGCCAATTGTTTTGCCTAATAGAAGCACAGAGATTCCACAGCATATCTGCGTGATTGAAAATCTGTGCTTTACCTACAATTACACAGCTACTGTTTGGTCTAAAGATCTTCTTGACATCCCAAGAGGAATCTTTTGCAAGCTAGCAGTTCAGCTGGTCAGCAGTGGTAGGTATGTCCCTTGCCCTGAGGAGTCTGATAAGTCAACAATCAAGATTCTTGGGAATGGCCTGGAGCTCTACTTGATAGAAAGACCTGGCCGGATAGAGGCAGCAGTCCTCTGCAGTGAATACTTCTTTTCAGATGAAGAAGGACTAGATTACAAATTGAAGAAGCTCCATGAGCACTGTAAAATCATCAAAACGGACCTAACATCTGGTATTGAAAATGCTTGCCGCACAATTCTAGGAAAGGATTTTCTGAAAGCCATCAATCTTCAGATTGGCTTTTCGTGTGATTGCTTGCAGGGTAGTCCACACTTGGCTGTGCTCATCAAACAGGGAACCTCCCTCAAGTGTACCCATTCCAAAGGTAGATTTAGGCCAGTGACCTGTAGAAGGAAGATGTGGTTGCACCTGCCTAAAGGAACAGATCTAAAGGTGTGTGGTTTACAGTGAACTTCCTATAATGCAGCTCCCTTCTAAGGGAATTAAATTCTTTTTTGGTCATTGTACCTCATCATTTTACTGTAGTACAACATAGAATAGGGTGGTATCTGAGTTGTTAAAACTTGGATACCTCCCTATTCCTTACTAGATCCTCCCTATTCCTTACTAGATACCTCCCTATTCCTTACTAGATACCTCCCTATTCCTTACTAGATACCTCCCTATTCCTTACTAGATACCTCCCTATTCCTTACTAGATCCTCCCTATTCCTTACTAGATACCTCCCTATTCCTTACTAGATACCTCCCTATTCCTTACTAGATACCTCCCTATTCCTTACTAGATCCTCCCTATTCCTTACTAGATCCTCCCAATTCCTTACTAGATACCTCCCTATTCCTTACTAGATCCTCCATATTCCTTATTAGATCCTCCCTATTCCTTACTAGATACCTCCCTATTCCTTACTAGATACCTCCCTATTCCTTACTAGATACCTCCCTATTCCTTACTAGATCCTCCCTATTCCTTACTAGATCCTCCCTATTCCTTACTAGATCCTCCCAATTCCTTACTGGATACCTCCCTATTCCTTACTGGATACCTCCCTATTCCTTACTATATAGATACCTCCCTATTCCTTACTATATAGATACCTCCCTATTCCTTACTAGATACCTCCCTATTCCTAACTAGATATATACCTCCCTATTCCTTGCTAGATACCTTCCTATTCCTTGCTAGATACCTCCCTATTCCTTGCTAGATACCTCCCTATTCCTTGCTAGATACCTCCCTATTCCTTACTAGATACCTCCCTATTCCTTACTAGATACCTCCCTATTCCTTACTAGATCCTCCCTATTCCTTACTAGATACCTCCCTATTCCTTACTAGATACCTCCCTATTCCTTACTAGATACCTCCCTATTCCTTACTAGATACCTCCCTATTCCTTACTAGATACCTCCCTATTCCTTACTAGATCCTCCCTATTCCTTACTAGATACCTCCCTATTCCTTACTAGATACCTCCCTATTCCTTACTAGATACCTCCCTATTCCTTACTAGATCCTCCCTATTCCTTACTAGATCCTCCCAATTCCTTACTAGATACCTCCCTATTCCTTACTAGATCCTCCATATTCCTTATTAGATCCTCCCTATTCCTTACTAGATACCTCCCTATTCCTTACTAGATACCTCCCTATTCCTTACTAGATCCTCCCTATTCCTTACTAGATCCTCCCAATTCCTTACTGGATACCTCCCTATTCCTTACTGGATACCTCCCTATTCCTTACTATATAGATACCTCCCTATTCCTTACTATATAGATACCTCCCTATTCCTTACTAGATACCTCCCTATTCCTAACTAGATATATACCTCCCTATTCCTTGCTAGATACCTTCCTATTCCTTGCTAGATACCTCCCTATTCCTTGCTAGATACCTCCCTATTCCTTGCTAGATACCTCCCTATTCCTTACTAGATACCTCCCTATTCCTCACTATAAATAAGATTGTTGCGGTTATACACTGTATAGACAAAATCTAATATGACAATATGCCGGTTGTAAAAATAGAAAGACTGTACAATTAACCCTTTAAAGCAAACTTTAAGACACTTACTACTCAGGTCTGTTGGCTATGTTCCATATGACCAGATTATCAAAAGAATTCACTGTATAGGCTATAGACACCATTTTAATACACATGCATGTCATTCAAACTTGTATGCATATGTATTTGTGTGTAGTTTTCTTTGCAAACTCTGGAATCAAGAGACCAGTACTGGGTGCTGGACACTGTTCCTGCACCATCTGCTGATCAAGCAACACGGACTGCTCCTGAATGTAAGATCATAGTTATGTGCTCTACAGGCTACAGTTGGTCTCCATACTTATTACTGTGTGTGTGTATACAGCCATTGGCCGAAGTGCAGACGAAATCCTCTCATTCTTGGACCAGTCCAAGGAAAGTCATATAAAGCACTGCAATGCCTTTGCAATTCGTTCAAACCTACGTCAAAAAAGAATCATTAATTTGGGACAGAATCAACAATTAGACTCTTCTTTAAATGTTGCTGCAGCCAATGAGTTATTCTATCAGTTCCTTTGTAGCGATCCAACACCTGAGACACTTTTGGCCGCTGCTAAAGTGCTCAATGAGGCACCTGACACTACTAACATGAACAAGAGGTTTGCAAAGGAAATAGAACATTTTCTTCATTGAAATAAACCATTCTAGTTTTAAACTTCTTTCAACTGCATATCATGCATGTTTGTATATATATTTTCTCTATAATAATGTATGTTAATGATTATAATTAGCAGTCGAGGGGTTTTCGAACCCAAGCCATTCCTAAATACTTTGAGAGTATGGGAGATAATGATATGTAATTCTTGTATACTGTATGTAAAGACTGGCTAGGTGCACGTACATGATGATGAAGCTATATAGGACCAGATGGATCTGTAATGCTTTTAGTTTAAGTTTTGAAAATAAAATTTAAATAACCTTTTCTCTTTAAAAAGAAGCATGTAGTTTTGAATTCAATTCCTGTAATTGCAAAGACACTAACTCTGCCCTTCCTTGTTCTAGTCGGTTCACCATATCTTGTTATATATAGACTGCCATTGCCAACAAAGGTATAAATGATAACCTGGATATTTGTCCAATGAAGAAAATCCATGTGAAAAATCGACAGGTGTTAGGTATATTTAATACACCATTGTATGCACTGACTATTACAAAGAGATGTTCCATTAATCCAGAAATTGCTATGATCAAATTGCCAATCAAAATGTTGGAGAGGCCTATCTGAACAGATTTAGACAGTTTATAATCAAAGATGCAGTTGACCAGTGTAAATGTACTAACTACAATTGCTGGTATTACAAGTACAGTCAGATTAAACCCACTACAGATCAGTGAAGCAATTGGTAATTTTGCATTAGCTGTATCGTTCGTACCATTGACATTCAAGTTGATCACCATTAAGACAACCTGTGTAGCTATCTTGATTCAGCCTTATATATACCACTTTTAGAATATTACCCTACATACAGTAAATATATTTAATTGTTTGTAATAATATACAAATTTCAACTTCAAATTGATATAGATATATTTATACTCCATTGCCATGGTAACGAGCTGGTTAATGGTGGGGTATATGCTAGATATACCCTGAGAAACAGGATATCAATTAGTCAGTTTTACAATGCACCACTGATCCGCACTGATCATTTGCATTACATCATTGAAAACCATGCATGGGGTATAAGTGAGTTATATAGGCTACGGACTTGGACTTCCGCCAGAATATAATTACTCAGCCTCGGCCTCGTATTATAATTACATTCTTGCTATCGTTGATGGGTCTCCCTGTTGAGGATGGAGGCTCCTTCCCAGTTGATGCTGTGTGCCTCATGCACGGACTGTGATTCCATGTTGCAGTCAGCTTTCTTCACTGCTTGCCAGTGCTCGTACAACCTCTTCTGTAGGCTTCTTCCGGTTTCTCCAATGCATATCTTGTCACAGTCATGCATGGGACACAGTACACAACATCAACTGGGAAGGAGCCTCCATGCTCCACAAGGAGACCCATCAATGGAGGAGAAGAGTAATAAAGGCAATACAAATCCAGAGATTTTCTCAAAGAACTGTCAATCTGGATGGTGGCCTGATCCTAAGTGACCTATGGAAGCCCTTTATCTGATCACATGTAATATAATTCATTAACTGTCCTTACAGTATTACAGCTACAATGTCAATATATTTTGTTATATGGTACTAAGCATGCCATTTGTAAGAGTACAGTTTTCCATCTTCTACATACTGTATTACAGTATGACATCACATGGCATCATTTTCCACCTAATTCACAAGTGCAACCGTTATTCTTAATAATAATTGGCTGAGGAAGGTCTACGGACTGAAATGTTCCAATAATTGTTTAAGTTCACGCTGCTGCGGTAAAAAACGCTCAACTAATATTCAGCTGTCATATATCAAAACGTAGCAATGAACCTTTACTCTGACAAGTTATTGAACGTTGCGATCATGAAGGTCTTCATCAGCCAAATATATGCATATATACAAAATATACGTTTGTAACCTTTCTACAAACTCTAAAATATGAGATTAAGAGATACTGAATACTGCAGACAGCTATTTTGCCCTCCTTGTATGGTTGATTAGTGTACTATACTTAAGTTTAATATAATAACTTTGCCTTAGCTTGTGGTTTCAGAATATATATATATATATAAATTAAGATGATGGGAATGTGTATACCTGACAGTACCTAATTGGGTCTGTACCCTAGTGCTGTATTTTGCACATATGCACTTTAATATGAATAATAATAATATAAATTAAGATGGAGGTTACAGTCTATATAGACAAGACTGAGTACTCACAGTGAAATGGGAGAGGTGCACTGACCTATATAGTAATGCTATTATATCTAGAACTGAAACCTATTTAAATTATACAGTTTAAGAGTGTAAATACAACTTTGAAAATGTTCTAAAGGATATACGTATATAGCTGATGCAAAATGACGAAGTGCACACAAACCTAGTATACTGCTTTCGATGTACATTAAAACAGGTTGCTTAAAAAGATGGTGGAGTAGCTCGCGATGATAAGTCATTGGGTGGAGTCCGGCCAGATTAAGGGACTGTCCCTTATCTTAATGATGCAATGAAAGGGAAATGGACGATCATTGAAACGACTTAGATCATGTACCCGATATTTCTGATTAATAGAGGTAAAGATTATCAGATTTTATATGTAGAAACTTTTTTCATTCTATCTAATTTATTTTTAATAGATTTACTTTAGATATTTTGAACTACACCTCTGAGGATCTCTCTTTGCGTACATTATATCAGGTAAAACGGGGTAATCTGGAACAAAGCTTTCCTTTAACTTCTAACCGCTGAAAACAAGCGCTGTTGGTGCAGCCCATTTAAAGGCAAGCAGCTAGTGTTCTTCATAAACTACCCTGCCTAAGTATATATATGGCTTCAGCTAGGTCTAGCTAAAAAAGTTTTATTCCGTTTTTAATAACTCCCCTCAGATGTGGTGTAGTGTAAGTGATATCAAGTCAGTTTACCTGTATGTATGGTGTATAAATAATTACCTAATTGGTAACAGATTGTATAATCATAAGTCGCAGATGCAGTATAAAGTCCAAACAGTACACCACATGTTATTAATGATACACTTTTTTAGTAGTTAATCATGTCTTTGTGGAAACTAATCTGGGAAGAACCATGGATGGAGGAGGTGTACCTCAAAATTAGAAATGGTAATCTTGCTGAGGTGAGTTTTATGAATGTCTTTATTATTGACACTGACTCATGTGTGTACCTTGGTCTGTGTATAGGTCAAGCAATGTGTTACTGAAAGAAATGTTAATATGCCAATGGACTATACTGGGAGACTAAGCCTGAAATTTTCAACCACACTATTGCATGTAGCAGTGTCCTGTGGTGATACCAGAATAATGGAGTACTTTATTGAGCTTGGTGCTGACCTGAAAGTGACAACATATGACCCAGATGTGAATACATTAGCTTTACCATCTAAAGTAGGACCATTACTCATAGCTGTGAAGAAAGGAGTAAGTCCAATTTCTCATGTTTTATTCTCCAAGTGGGGAGGGTAGTAGAACATGCCACCCTGTTTAGTCATGTATTGGTTTATTAGGTCATGAATTAGAAGTGGTAATCATTTCAATTAAATACTCTGTTTTTATCATCATGCAGTGAACAAGTTAGCTATAAGTCTAAATAATGTTTATAGTTAAATTAACCGTACTCACATCCACAAATAGAGGTGTCATATTTACTGGCCTCACTTACCAGTCTCTTAGTGTTGCCATGGTGATACAACAACCAAAGAGGTTTCATTCCTTCATCTCTGTTGAGTTGTTTGGCAAATTATCATGAGCAGTTTGTAAATCTACATATATGATATATTCAGGAGGTCCTCTCAGGTTAGCAAGCCCCTATCAGTAGGTAAACGTAGTTCACATTCTTTACAAAGATTCAAAATGAAGTAGCACAATCCCGACTCAAAATTTATCTCTCCATATCAGTATCCCTATCAGTAGGAAAAAAATATAGAGAGGGAGGCCCAGGAAAAGATGGAGAGATGAATTTGGAGTCAGGATTGTGCTGCTTCATTTTGAATCTTTGTAAAGAATGTGAACTACGTTTACCTTGGCCTCCCTCTGGGTCTATTTATCACCAATCTCTTCAAGCCTCTCTCCTCCTCACATCCGGCAAGAAGATCCAATTGAAATGATCAAAAATGGTTTTCATTCTCTTTTTCATTGTCATTTTTCAACTAGTCAAATGTACTAGTTAATACAAAAAATATAATTTAAAGACTTTTTAATTGGCTCCATGCACAAGTAAGTTAGTACACTAAAAAGCTGAACTTCATAAACAAAGTATGAACTATGTAAACAATGTAATGCAAATCATAGGTTTTGTGGTAATGTATTAATTAGGTGGGTACATATCTATGTAGGTAAAACTACTAAAACTGTATAACAGTGTTGTTGTATGTACAGTACATTACATTACATATACTGTACGTGATTACTATACTAATGTTTCTCCATAATCATAAATTCTAATTTCTGACACTGCTTTGATTTAATATAGAAGGACAGCCACTGAACTTTGTATTTATGATTTTATCTTTCTTATGTTTGTTTACTTTAACTAGGTCAAAGTGACAAAGTTGTTACTTGATCATCATTGTGAGGTGGATCCAGTGAATACGTATGGTGAAACACCACTTTTTAAGGCTTCACTGAGAGGAGATGTAGAAAATTGTCAACTTCTAGTAAGAACAATCAGATTAATGTTTTGTTCATATTTAAGAGATATCAATACATAGGTATATAAAGTGGTACTCTGTGCACAACATTCTCTAACTACTAATTCCTGACAGACCTGGTCTGACATCATATTAACTGGTCAGCTTAAACCCCACACCATCTACACAAACATCTATTGTCAATTAGGTACAGTTAGAAACTAAGAAACTTAGTATGTACGTTGTTGTATTGGACTCATGAATAATATGACTTGAACAGTTTTGTTCAATCACATCGGAGACCATCTTGCAGACAGTACTTTCCCATTGATTAGACACATTCTCTTTATGGATCCAGGCAATTTTTTACTTCCTAATACCTTCTTTACATATATTTACAAGGTAATACTATAATTGAAATGATTTGGGTCTCGTATCTGTTTTAACTGAAATAATGTAATATCTACTCTTTATTACATTGCTGTGTTTTCTTTGACTCACTGATGTGTGAGTTATATACGTATTCACATCCATTCCTCTTCTGACTATATTGTAAGTTACACTTTATATAATGGCCACAATTTCACTGTATGTATTCTGTGCTCAAACCAATAGGCCAGTTATAGTCAATTGTCTTAATTTATGATGTTTTATGTTTTGTTGAACAAGTTATAAGTCTCATCTGTGTTTAGACATTGTAAACATGTACAAGAGGTTTTAAATGTTAATGCTAAGGGTGATGTACATATTGAAAAGTACTCTACTCTATTGAAAGTTAGTTTTTATTCTATATCTATAGCTACACCATAAAGCTAATGTCAACCAGAAGAGATTTGATGGCATGACACCTCTCCATGTAGCGTCTAATGTGAGTCGACTCTTAATGTGATTTCAATGTGTTTTACTTATGCACAATAGTGAGTTTAGTTTATTCCAGTACCTGGGATTGGATATAAAATTTGAAATACCGTATTATCAGAGAGTCCGGTAGTACTCTCTATGTAGGGATGGTACTGGTTGTTTCGTTTTCCCCATACATTGGTATAGGAGCGAAATTCCGAATTAGGCTGAAAATCGCCGACTATGTAGAGTTAAATATAGAACAGCCATGCTATAAATTGGCCTTGAAGGCAAGCGACCGTGTATCGTTGGCAAATGAACGAACTTTGAAATCTCCCATTTTCGTTTTCTTCTTCATCTTCTTCTTCATCTTCTTCTTCATATTCTTTGCCCGCTGTAATTAAAAAACGAAATAAGCCTTCGGACTACTTCTTAAGCGAAATTACTCTAAATTTTCCAAGCTGTATTCTTTTGTAGAAGCGAGAGCGATAACACTATTATTGAGTATGACAGTTTTCATGGCTCCAGAGTCAAGACCTCAATAAATTTGCCATTTTAATGACGTCATATCAGTCGAAGATTGCGAAACCAAAGTGGTTTAAAGTACAACAAATTCCTAGCTTATGCTCCATAAAAAGTACAGAAACTAGAGAACAATAAAAATTTTCTACAAAAATAGTGAAGATGTAGGGATGGCACAAAAAGCACAGAAACAAGAAAGGGATGTTACACAGTGAAGCATTAGCTATGCTGAATTTTACAAGCAAGGGTGTTGTATGATTCATGCATATATAGCTAATGCTTCACTGTGTAACATCCCTTTCTTGTTTCTCTACTTTTTGTGCCATCCCTACATCTTCACTATTTTTGTAGAAAATTTTTATTGTTCTCTCTCTAATATAAGCCCGGGGTTTGTATTTTTTCAAACCCCCTCTGAACCTGGGCTTTTATTGGAGACTGGGTTTGTATAAGAGACTGGGCTTTTATTTTTTCAACTCTTCAATTCATATTTATAAATCAACTTTGTGGGGACAATTTCCACGTAAACTACGGTACCACTCAGTAAGAACTGAACGTTTTCCGTCCGTACGTGCGTCCATACCCATTGGCACATTCAATAGGACGATACTTTTACTTCATTAACAGCTCGATCGATAACACTTGCTACTCGCCTTGGTCTTGCTACACTACTTTACTCGCATACCTTTGCTTTAACACCTAAAACACCTAAACTACGTACGGGTGAAAGGTGGCGCCCTTTTACATATGGCTACGGAAATCATTCAGTTTTTTCTGGCTGGTTGTCAGTGGGTTTATATTGGGACTGGGCTTCTATTTTTTCAATAACTCGTAAAAGTGGGCTTCTATTGGAGACGAGCTTGCATTAGAGATCTGGGCTTATATTAGAGATAATACGGTAACCAGAATTTTGAAATATAAAGAATGATAGCAATTTAATATTTAAATCCTAGTTGAAACTGTATCAGAAGTATTTAGTATGTCCAGTACTTAAAGTCACTCTGTGCCTGTGGCAGCCACTGAAACACTTAACTTCTAAATTGTTAAATTTTTAATAATATTTTACTAATAAGAAGTTCTAAAGCAATTGAAGCAATTAAAGTTGGTTTACCAACCAGTATATCAGTCATAGGGTCATTTTAAGTCTGCATGCTTATTAAATTCATGATCATGTCGCTATTTCTTATAAGCTGTATACTTTGTATACAAACTACGTGTTTATACATATTCATCTTAAAAGTACATACGTATGTACAGTATATGAGAAAATAATAGGTTTATGATGATACGTACTTTAATTAAACAAGTATTTTGAGTTTAAAAACTCGAACCACTTTGCCACTTCGTTGGGATTTAATATAAATAGTCATAATCTTAACGATTGAGGATGCTTATGATGATGATTATTGACTTTAAAGGTACATGTATACCTAGGTCACAAATAAGTAAAACTGCCAATATATTGTATAATTTATAGTTGCTGTATGTTTCCTGAACAATAATTTTAATTACTATTCCGATGTGTCACACTTAACCTCTCTGTATGAGGGTTATATTGTATGAATTAATGGCATGTGACTGTTAATAACAGCTGTGTATCTCACTTTGGTTGTAATAATAAATTCTGATTTCTGACACTGCTTTGATTTAATATAGAAGGACAGCCACTAAACTTTGTATTTATGATTCTATCTTTTTTATGTTTGTTTACTTTAACTAGGCCAAAGTGGCAAAGTTGTTACTTGATCATCATTGTGAGGTGGATCCAGAGGATGAGGATGGTGAAACACCACTTTTCAATGCTTCAGAGAGAGGAGATGTAGAAAAGTGTCAACTACTAGTAAGAACAATGAGATTAATGTTATTGTTCATATTTAAGAGATATTTACACATACAGTACATGTCACAAGTTCCTTACGGAATTTTGACGAAATCCTCGGAAATCCGTTGGGGAATTCCTTGAGTGTCCGCTCGGAAAACCGAAGCACGATTGCGGAAATCTGAGGCACATTTTCGGTACTTAATCAGACGAATCCGAGGAACCCGAGGAGTTGAAAGAAGTTACCATAATTCTCGAGACAGTTTGACTTTATCCATGATTTAATACGTTTTATTAGTGCGTATAGGTACGAACACAATTCCATTTGTATGTATATTACAATTCTTTTTATATAAAGTGTACACGAAAGAATAAAATCCTAAAATATGTACGTATAAGGAAAAAAATAAAAGATGAAAGTTAATGAAAAATGTTCTCATGATCAACACTGTTTGTTTAACAAAACATTATCAATACTTAACCTTTCCTGCGACCACCATAATGGCTTGTAATCGTAAGTATACTATCCACAAATATGTGCGGTGATTACAGATGCTCGGCCGAATCCTTTTCGAGCCTCCTGCGATACGTTCCACACCATCTACATAAACATCTATTGTCAATTAGGTACAGTTAGAAACTAAGAAACTTAATATGTACGTTGTTGTATTGGACTCATGAATAATATGACTTGAACAGTTTTGTTCAATCTCATCGAGACCATCTTGTAGACAGTACTTTCTCATTGGTTAGATACATTCTCTTTATGGATCCAGGCAATTTTTGACTTCCTAATACCTTCTTTACATACGGTACACACGGTACATTCCTAAGGTACTACCTAAGATACTACCCTAGCTACTACCCTAAGGTAGTTAGGAACTACCGGTACTAAAGTAAAAGTACCTTTAGACAATTTTCGATCGCTAAGTCCCGTAATCTGAAAGTACTGATAGAAATAATTGGAATTAGTCGAACACATTGTGTTAACTAAATCGTTATAAATGTAGCACTTGGGCAAGAAGGTGAGTAAATACCGACCTACGTATTAGCAGGCGCAAAGTGTTACCAAGCCAATGCAAAGCTGGCAAGATACGTACGTACGTTTGTGTGCGCATAAGATAATTTTAACGTCGTAATTTATCTTTGGCGATCCCCACAAATTGTAAGACAAAATCGTATCCAAACAAACCCAGAGAGGCTCGCTAACACTTGCGCCGTGTTAATAAGTTGGCATAGTGAGTTCTACCTCAAAAGTACTCCCAACTTTTACTCGCGCAAGCCTAATTTTGGGGGTACTTTACTGTTCTGTCGGTACTTTTTGTAACTACCGGTACCAAAAATTTGCTGCCGTTACTTTAACACTTCATACCGGTAGTAACAAGTACCCACGTAAAGATAATTTCCGTGCGTACCGTATATTCTAGGTATTACTCTATTTGAAATGATTTGTTCTCATATCTGTTTTAACTAAAATAATGTAATATCTACTCTTTATTTTATTATTGTATATTCTTTGACTCACTGATGTGTGAGTTATATATTCACATCCATTCCTCTTCTGACTATACTGTTAAGTTACACTTTATATAATGGCCACAATTTCACTGTATGTATTCTTTGCTCAATCCAATAAGCCAGTTATAATCAAAACATTGACATTGTCTTAATTTATGTTTTATGTTTTGTTGAACAAGTTATAAGTCTCATCTGTGTTTAGACATTGTAAACATGTACAAGAAGTTTAAAATGTTAACACTAAGGGTGATGTACATTGAAAAATACTCTACTCTACTGAACGTTAGTTTTTTATTCTATATCTATACGTAGCTACACCATAAAGCTAATGTCAATCAGAAGAGATATGATTGCATGACACCTCTCCATGTAGCATCTAATGTAAGTCGACTCTTAATGTGATTTCAATGTATTTTACTTATGCACAATAGTGAGTTTAATTCCAGGGATTTGATATAAACTTTGTAATAACCAGAATTTTGAATGACAGCAATTTGATTATATCTACATAGTAACGAGTGAATGTAATGAGCAAGTTTCCTGATTGAGTACTCCCTGTGTAGAGCATTGTCCTTTTTCAAGATGGTGTCGCTTATTCGAGTAGCAATTTTCATATTTTAGGCCACGGGTAACAAGCTTCAACAGACCGTTGCTCGCCATGCGAGCTATGTCTAACTACATTCTCACGTTACACAAACTGCACTACCTAGCACTACCTAACCCAGGACCTAGCACAGGAATGCCTTCAGCTGAGCTAACACTGCGACAGTGACATCAGCGAATATATGGAACCTACCTTTCACCCTTAGCAAAATTGCTATGGAAATGAAAATGCACTCAAAACACTATTTAAATAACTTTTCAACTTTCCCATTAGACAATTTTTTCTTTACTGGGCAATTGCCACGGTAGTTATCGAATCCGTCATCGGGGAGCTTACTAGTTGGGAGCCATTTTATTTTACTGACTTTTACGGTCAAAAACAATGACGTCAGAAATGGGGTATCTGTAGGTATTGTGAGACACATAAATATTTCCGGTCACAAGTGCTACAGCAAGTGAACTGAAGACAATTGATGTTCTCTTATACAATGACCTTGACCACCCGTACTTAGGTTGTTTTAGTATGACACCATTCACTGAGCCAAGAACATGCAATGAAATAATTATCACATGCCAGTTATGAGATGCGACATGCATTATGAGACATCCTGCAAAGAGCAGTGCATTGATACATAACAAGCCCAATAAAACAGACGTATTAAACTCAAAAACTCAACAAAATAAACTGCATGAACTGGTCTGAAAAGGAAATAACAGTATTAATTACTAAGTCCAGCTCCCACAAAAATACTGATCAGGTACAGTGTCTTTACTGGATACAGTGGTACACTTGAAGTCAAACCAATGGTCATGATCACAGCCATTGCAACATATCTAAAAGTCACCTGCATCGTATAATACATACCTCTGAATCAGTGATGCAAACCGTCTTACTATTCAATCCTGGTTTCCTTCTCCGTCTTGTTGCCTTTCGAGGTTCAGGCAAAACTAGTAACTGGCTTCGAACATCTGGTGATTTAGAAGCGGTGGATGAGCTAACAAGTGACTTGGTGCAGTTTCCAGATGCTGAAGTTAATTCAGGATGATTAATGTTCAGCCATGCTATGTACCCAAGGTCGGATATGTCATAGCCTTCTTTGTATCTTCGTTTGTACAAAACTTCTTCTTCTGGTGTGAAGACGTGGCCTCCTTTGAGGGAGCCAACTGTCGGTCACTCACCTCACCTGGGTTGAAGGGGTATATCCCACACTTAAATCCATCCATAACATTGACTGGAGTGAGAGAAAGGGGCCATGCTTCTGCCACCAGTGCTGCTATGATATCAGAAGTTATCACACGGCCGGAATGTTTGGTGAGGTACCTATGGTAGGCCTTGGAAAAGGTAGCTTTGAATGACTTGACAGTATGACAGTGGCTGTGGTGTGCGAATAGTGAGTTGGGGATATCGTGCTCTAAACCCTTTCAAATCACCCACGCCCCGCCTTTCCATCTTTAAAGGGATGTGTTCGCCCACTTCTGTCAACAATATTGTAATCCATTTGCATAACATCCTCCCTTGACAGTCCAAGGCCCATTTCAGCCATTTGAATAAGCGAGTTTGTCGGTTTCTGAGACATTGTTGCCAGAGCTCTTCTTCCACTCGACTCAACAAATCACCATGGGAACGTTCATACATAGCAACTATTTTATTGAATGTTAAATATACATTACACTATACTAATACACTTAACTATATTTGTAGGCTGAAATGGTGAAGTTGTTACTAAGTCAAAATTGTGAGGTAGACCCAGTTGATGACTACCTGCAGACACCTCTACACAAAGCTACTATAAATCAAGATGTTGAATTGTGCAGAATTTTGGTAAGGCCTGCAGTAATCAACATATTTAGTGCATCTAGAATATCTTTTAAATGGTTCGTCTTTAGTTTTTTGAGTGTCTAGAGAAGCAGTTTGTTTGTTTTTGGAATTTGACGATTCAACCCTGGGGGGTCTTCTTATAGTTGCTGTGTGTTTCCTTAACAATATTTTTAATTACTGTTCCGATGTGTCACACTTAACCTCTCTGTATGAGGGTTATGTCGTATGAATTAATGGCATGTGACTGTTAATAACAGCTGTGTATCTCACTTTGGTTGTAATGATAAATTCTGATTTCTGACAATGCTTTCATTTAATATTGAAGGACAGTCACTAAACCTTGTATTTATGATTTTATCTTCTTTGTGTTTGTTTACTTTAACTAGGCCAAAGTGGCAAAGTTGTTACTTGATCATCATTGTGAGGTGGATCCAGAGGATGAGGATGGTGAAACACCACTTTTCAATGCTTCAGAGAGAGGAGATGTAGAAAAGTGTCAACTACTAGTAAGAACAATGAGATTAATGTTATTGTTCATATTTAAGAGATATTTACACATACAGTACATGTCACAAGTTCCTTACGGAATTTTGACGAAATCCTCGGAAATCCGTTGGGGAATTCCTTGAGTGTCCGCTCGGAAAACCGAAGCACGATTGCGGAAATCTGAGGCACATTTTCGGTACTTAATCAGACGAATCCGAGGAACCCGAGGAGTTGAAAGAAGTTACCATAATTCTCGAGACAGTTTGACTTTATCCATGATTTAATACGTTTTATTAGTGCGTATAGGTACGAACACAATTCCATTTGTATGTATATTACAATTCTTTTTATATAAAGTGTACACGAAAGAATTAAATCCTAAAATACGTACGTATAAGGAAAAAATAAAAGATGAAAGTTAATGAAAAATGTTCTCACGATCGACACTGTTTGTTTAACAAAACATTATCAATACTTAACCTTTCCTGCAACCACCATAAAGGCTTGTAATCGTAAGTATACTATCCACAAATATGTGCGGTGATTACAGATGCTCGGCCGAATCCTTTTCGAGCCTCCTGCGATACGTTCCACACCATCTACATAAACATCTATTGTCAATTAGGTACAGTTAGAAACTAAGAAACTTAATATGTATGTTGTTGTATTGGACTCATGAATAATATGACTTGAACAGTTTTGTTCAATCTCATCGAGACCATCTTGTAGACAGTACTTTCTCATTGGTTAGATACATTCTCTTTATGGATCCAGGCAATTTTTGACTTCCTAATACCTTCTTTACATACGGTACACACGGTACATTCCTAAGGTACTACCTAAGATACTACCCTAGCTACTACCCTAAGGTAGTTAGGAACTACCGGTACTAAAGTAAAAGTACCTTTAGACAATTTTCGATCGCTAAGTCCCGTAATCTGAAAGTACTGATAGAAATAATTGGAATTAGTCGAACACATTGTGTTAACTAAATCGTTATAAATGTAGCACTTGGGCAAGAAGGTGAGTAAATACCGACCTACGTATTAGCAGGCGCAAAGTGTTACCAAGCCAATGCAAAGCTGGCAAGATACGTACGTACGTTTGTGTGCGCATAAGATAATTTTAACGTCGTAATTTATCTTTGGCGATCCCCACAAATTGTAAGACAAAATCATATCCAAACAAACCCAGAGAGGCTCGCTAACACTTGCGCCGTGTTAATAAGTTGGCATAGTGAGTTCTACCTCAAAAGTACCCCCAACTTTTACTCGCGCAAGCCTAATTTTGGGGGTACTTTACTGTTCTGTCGGTACTTTTTGTAACTACCGGTACCAAAAATTTGCTGCCGTTACTTTAACACTTCATACCGGTAGTAACAAGTACCCACGTAAAGATAATTTCCGTGCGTACCGTATATTCTAGGTATTACTCTATTTGAAATGATTTGTTCTCATATCTGTTTTAACTAAAATAATGTAATATCTACTCTTTATTTCATTATTGTATATTCTTTGACTCACTGATGTGTGAGTTATATATTCACATCCATTCCTCTTCTGACTATACTGTTAAGTTACACTTTATATAATGGCCACAATTTCACTGTATGTATTCTTTGCTCAATCCAATAAGCCAGTTATAATCAAAACATTGGCATTGTCTTAATTTATGTTTTATGTTTTGTTGAACAAGTTATAAGTCTCATCTGTGTTTAGACATTGTAAACATGTACAAGAAGTTTAAAATATTAATGCTAAGGGTGATGTACATATTGTAAAGTACTCTACTCTATTGAAAGTTAGTTTTTATTCTATATATATAGCTACACCATAAAGCTAATGTCAACCAGAAGAGACTTGATGGCATGACACCTCTCCATGTAGCATCTAATGTAAGTTGACTCTTAATGTGATTTCAATATGTTTTACTTATGCACAATAGTGAGTTTAATTCCAGGAATTTGATATAAACTTTGTAATAGCCAGAATTTTGAATGACAGCAATTTGATTATATCTACATAGTAACGAGCGAATGTAATGAGCAAGTTTCCTGATTGAGTACTCCCTGTGTAGAGCAAACTGACCTTTTCCAAGATGGTGTCGCTTATTCGAGTAGCAATTTTCATATTTTAGGCCACGGGTAACAAGCTTCAACATGCTATGTACCCAAGGTCGGATATGTCATAGCCTTCTTTGTATCTTCGTTTGTACAAAACTTCTTCTTCTGGTGTGAAGACGTGGCCTCCTTTGAGGGAGCCAACTGTCGGTCACTCACCTCACCTGGGTTGAAGGGGTATATCCCACACTTAAATCCATCCATAACATTGACTGGAGTGAGAGAAAGGGGCCATGCTTCTGCCACCAGTGCTGCTATGATATCAGAAGTTATCACACGGCCGGAATGTTTGGTGAGGTACCTATGGTAGGCCTTGGAAAAGGTAGCTTTGAATGACTTGACAGTATGACAGTGGCTGTGGTGTGCGAATAGTGAGTTGGGGATATCGTGCTCTAAACCCTTTCAAATCACCCACGCCCCGCCTTTCCATCTTTAAAGGGATGTGTTCGCCCACTTCTGTCAACAATATTGTAATCCATTTGCATAACATCCTCCCTTGACAGTCCAAGGCCCATTTCAGCCATTTAAATAAGCGAGTTTGTCGGTTTCTGAGACATTGTTGCCAGAGCTCTTCTTCCACTTGACTCAACAAATCACCATGGGAACGTTCATACATAGCAACTATTTTATTGAATGTTAAATATACATTACACTATACTAATACACTTAACTATATTTGTAGGCTGAAATGGTGAAGTTGTTACTAAGTCAAAATTGTGAGGTAGACCCAGTTGATAACTACCAGCAGACACCTCTACACAAGGCTACTGTGAATCAAGATGTTGAATTGTGCAGAATTTTGGTAAGGCCTGCAGTAATTAACATATTTAGTGCATCTAGAATATCTTTTAAATGGTTCATCTTTAGTTTTTTTGAGTGTCTAGAGAAGCAGTTTGTTTGTTTTTGGAATTTGACAATTCAACCTTTGGGGGTCTTCTTCAGCAACTTAAAACCCCAGGGTCAAAACATCTGATTCAAAAAATGGCTCTAGATGCTCAAAAGACTAAAGATGAATCTCCATTTAGATTATATAAGTATATATGGTTAAAGTAATTACGTATGCATGGTATATATGTGTTATGAGTTTTTTGTATTTACAATTAGCTCAAACATGGTGCTGATGCTAACAAACCAGACATATCGAATGAGAGCCCATTGCAATTGGCCTCTACAGTAAGTTAAGAGCTGATTGATTTATAACAGTAATTACACTGGAAGAACTGCATACGTACAAAAACACCATTATGTAACAAATACTTCAAAATTGGATCATATTCCACTTATATTGTCTTCATTCTCATAAGTTAAACACTATAATGTTATATGTACATACGTAGACATCTTATGCATTTAACAATCTATGTTAAACTAAATGTAATTAATTAATTAATATATTGGTAATTTCTTTGCTTATATGTACATACCTGTACACTTTTCATGTTTTCTCTTGTCTCGACAGAATCTTTTGCTAAAAGATAATGCCGAATTACTGGATGTTCTTCAAACTGTCAGGAAAGATGATAACATAAATTATAATTCTCCAGAAGCTGCTCCCCTGAACTCTAGCGAAGCTCCAGACAAGTATGATGGTGACATACAAGAACCTACTGTGAGTTACATAGTTAATCTGTCTAGCTGAAGTTTGCATAAGCACTTGTAATAGATTATTGATAAATAAAATATGCTTGTATACTTTTAGCAATCAGATGTGGAAGATGAAGCGAATGTTATCGAAGAGAATGAGATATCAGAGAAACCTGACCAACAAGTAAGAAAAGATGTTAATTATATGTAGGAGAGTTCTATCAAATGTAAAGATTTATTAACTTTGAAATTACTGTTTTTCTATCAATTGTAGTTATGGTATGAGGAATATGAGAAAGCTCGTAATGCACATGGAGCTGTTGTTGTTAACCTGAGTAGAGTGGTACTGACTGGATCCCCTGAAGTGGGAAAGTCTTCTTTTAAGTACCTTCTTGTTTACAACAAATCAAAAGAGATGAACACAAGTACTGGAGTACTGGAGAGACCAGAAGTAGTAACTGTGACTTCTGAACAATTCCATGTTGACCAGTCTGTCTGGACACTGATCACAGACACCGAAATGGAGGAATCAGTCCGCAAAACCATTCAGGAAGATGAATTTATGGAAAAGCCAACCTTCCCTGCTGTTGAAGAAGCTGAGCTGAAGCCAAAAATGCAATCTTCTGAAAGAGATGGTACTGAAATTCCACCATCTCCTCCAATCACTGAATCTGCCTCAACTGAGCACATTGGTGAAGCCTCTCCTCCAGACACCTTGCCACATAGCTCTGAGAGGGAACCACACCTTACTGCTACTCCTATGCCGCAAAAAGATCAACCTAGAGATATTGTATCTCTTTTGATTGAAGCTCGAGAAGAGCTCCTGAAGACCACTGATGTAGGTCAGCTGAGTCTGAAAGAGAATACCTTTGTTCATCTTTTGGACACTGGTGGGCAACCTGTGTTTCAAGATGCCTTACCCTTCCTGCTCACCCTACCAGCTACATACGTCAATGTCTTTAATGCCTCAGTCGACCTCAACGATCCTGTTAAGGTTACCTACCGCCCTGAACCTGGTTCAACACACTCCATTTCTTGTTTTCAAAGTGGCTTGGAAATGATGATGTACCAGCTATCCAGTGTGTACACAATGAAATTCAAGAAAGCCATGCTTCCTCAAGGAATCCAGGAACCTGATTTCAGGATCTTCATAGTGGCCACTCACAAGGACAAGCTGCTTGAAAGAGAGAATTATCAGGAATTCCTACAAGCTAACACAGCATGCTTGAGTCAGTTGGAGGGCAAGCCTTACTTTAGCCACATTGTTCAAGCCAGTGAAGAGAATATTGCTTTCCTTGTTGATAACCTGATGTACAAGGAAGATGGTAGATCTACCACAAGCAAAGATCAGGAATTTGTGGATAAACTCCGCTCCCTACTTTCTGCCAAAAAAGGCTGTCTTCAGTTGGAAATGCCTTTAATGTGGTTCCTACTTGATACCATCACAAGCCGTACCAAGCAGAAGTACATTCTGTTTGATGATCTCAAAGCATTCTGCCTCCGCAGCGATTATATCGACAAGGAAGATGCTGGCAAACAGTTCCTAGCATTACTTCGTCTGTTCCATGTGCTAGGGCTGTTTGCTTACTATGAGCTACAACCTGCAACTCCAGCTAACAACTGGATCTGTACCGATGTTACCGTATTTTTCAAGGAGCTATCAAAGCTTCTTTCCATTCCGTTTTACAAAATCAAGCTTGATTTACACCAAGCAACAAAGCAATTTAAGACATTTGGCTTAATAAGTACACAAGATCATCATGCCCTATTTAAAGAATTAGGAGTAAGCCCTGATGTTCCTGCTGACTGGCTGCTACAAGTTTTTTGTAAGCTCCATCTTTCTGCTAAAATAAAATCCAGCCCAGATATTTATTTTATGCCAATTGTTTTGCCTCAAGGAAGCACAGAGATTCCACAGCATTGCTGTGTGATTGAAAATCTGTGCTTTACCTACAATTTCAAAGACAGTCCTCTGTCTCAAGATCTTCTTGACATCCCAAGAGGAATCTTTTGCAAGCTAGCAGTTCAGCTGGTCAACAGTGGTAGGTATGAAGCTTGCCCTGAGGAGTCTGATAAGTCAACAATCAAGATCCTTTGGAATGGCCTAGAGCTCTACTTGATAGAAAGACCAGGCCGGATAGAGGCAGCAGTCCTCTGCAGTGAATACTTCTTTTCAGATGAAGAAGGACTAGATAACAAATTGAAGAAGCTCCATGAGCACTGTAAAATCATCAAAACGGACCTAACATCTGGTATTGAAAATGCTTGCCGCACTATTCTAGGAAAGGATTTCCTGAAGGCCATCAATCTTCAGATTGGCTTTTTGTGTGATTGCTTGCAGGGTAGTCCACACTTGGCTGTGCTCATCAAACAGGACACTTCCCTACTCAAGTGTACCCGTTTCAAAGGTAGATTTAGGCCAGTTACCTGCAGAAGGAAGACGTGGTTGCACCTGCCTAAAGGAAGAGCTCTGAAGGTATGATTTACAATGGCTTTACTATATTTCAGCTCCCTTCAAATTCTTTTCTGTTTTCTGTCATTGTGCCTCATCATTTTACTGTAGTACAGCACAGAATATTATGGTATCCAGAGTTGCTAATACTTGGATACCTCCCTATTCCTTACTAGATACCTCCCTATTCCTTACTAGATACCTCCCTATTCCTTACTAGATACCTCCCTATTCCTTACTAGATACCTCCCTATTCCTTACTAGATCCTCCCTATTCCTTACTAGATCCTCCCTATTCCTTACAAAATACCTCTATTCTGTATTCTTACTATCAACATATTATGTATATACAACTGCTGTATAAATAATTTTTTCTATATATAAGTAATATACAGTATAAAACAATGGATACTGTTAAAATGATTTATGTACATATACAGTAGTTATGATTACTTTTAAATCTCACTATGATCTTTCCATGTATACCATGCGTATATACTAATAATATCAACCCATGGGGAAATTGTAACATTAATACAGTATGGCTGGAAATATTGGTGAAAAATTAAATTTGGCAATGTGGTATTCTAGCACAGAATCACTAAAATCCAAATTTTGAGTCTATATAATATAAATTGTTTCATGGCATGATTAACCCACTCTGTACAAGATCATGCCCTTGATATAGCCTGCATGATATCGCCGATAATCTTATTAACCCACATACAGCAACGGATGGAGACCTTCGAATTAGTGTGTTGTGTTTGAGGCCATCATGGGTGCGGTAGTATATGCTTCTAGGGAGATGTGTGAGTTTCTGATTGTGACACTATAACCTCTGACACCGTCTCTGCAACATTTAAATTACACCAACGTTTAGAGGCAAAATCGTCAAATTTTTCCACCCTTACAGTATTTATGGGCTCATTGCAATCAAACTTGGAATAAACTGTACATATACTATTGAAGTTTGAATGAAAGGCATAAGATTTTCCTTGATTGATTAAGTATTGTTTCCATGAGTTCTGTTTCTATGAATGATGAAACACCTTTATTTATTAATAAAACTTGCAATATACTGCATAGGATAATATATTGTTTTTTTATACCGCAATCGGTTGGCATGACATTCTTGAGTTGTTCTCACTTACTCATACATGTATGCAACAAGATTATTGTGGTTATACGCTGTATAGACAAAATTTAATAACAATGTGCCAGTTGTAAAATTAGAAAGACTGTACAATTAACCCTTTAATGCAAAGACACTTGATAAATTTACTGATACACATGCATGTCATTCAAACTTATGTACTATGTATGCATATGTATTTGTGTGTAGTTTTCTTTGCAAACTCTGGAATCAAGAGACCAGAACTGGGTGCTGGACACTGTTCCTGCACCATCTGCTGATCAAGCAACACGGACTGCTCCTGAATGTAAGGTTATGTGCTTTACAGGCTGCAGTTGGTCTCCATACTTATTACTGTGTGCATATGTGTGTGTGTAGTCATTGACCGAAGTGCAGATGAAATCCTCTCATTCTTGGACAAGTTCAAGGAAAGTCATATAAAGCACTGCAATGCCTTTGCAATTCGTTCAAACCTACGTCAAAAAAGAATCATTAATTTGGGACAGAATCAACAATTAGACTCTTCTTTAAATGTTGCTGCAGCCAATGACTTATTCTATCAGTTCCTTTGTAGCGATCCAACACCTGAGACACTTTTGGCCGCTGCTGAAGTGCTCAGTGAAGCACCTGACACTACTAACATGAACAGGAGGTTTGCAAAGGAAATAGAACATTTTCTTCATTGAAAGAAACCATTCTAGTTTTAAACTTATTTCAACTGTATATCATGCATGTTTGTATATATATTTTCTCTATAATAATGTATGTTAATGATTATAATTAGCAGTCGAGGGGTTTTCGAACCCAAGCCATTCCTAAATACTTTGAGAGTATGGGAGATAATGATATGTAATTCTTGTATACTGTATGTAAAGACTGGCTAGGTGCACGTACATGATGATGAAGCTATATAGGACCAGATGGATCTGTAATGCTTTTAGTTTAAGTTTTGAAAATAAAATTTAAATAACCTTTTCTCTTTAAAAAGAAGCATACAGTTTTGAATTCAATTCCTGTAATTGCAAAGACACTAACTCTGCCCTTCCTTGTTCTAGTCGGTTCACCATATCTTGTTATATATAGACTGCCATTGCCAACTAAGGTATAAATGATAACCTGGATATTTGTCCAATGAAGAAAATCCATGTGAAAAATCGACAAGTGTTAGGTATATTTAATACACCATTGTATGCACTGACTATTACAAAGAGATGTTCCATTAATCCAGAAATTGCTATGATCAAATTGCCAATCAAAATGTTGGAGAGGCCTATCTGAACAGATTTAGACAGTTTATAATCAAAGATGCAGTTGACCAGTGTAAATGTACTAACTACAATTGCTGGTATTACAAGTACAGTCAGATTAAACCCACTACAGATCAGTGAAGTAATTGGTAATTTTGCATTAGCTGTATCGTTCGTACCATTGACATTCAAGTTGATCACCATTAAGACAACCTGTGTAGCTATCTTGATTCAGCCTTATATATACCACTTTTAGAATATTACCCTACATACAGTAAATATATTTAATTGTTTGTAATAATATACAAATTTCAACTTCAAATTGATATAGATATATTTATACTCCATTGCCATGGTAACGAGCTGGTTAATGGTGGGGTATATATATGCTAGATATACCCTGAGAAACAGGATATCAATTAATCAGTTTTACAATGCACCACTGATCCGCCCTGATCCGCACTGATCATTTGCATTACATCATTGAAAACCATGCATGGGGTATAAGTGAGTTATATAGGCTACGGACTTGGACTTCCGCCAGAATATAATTACTCAGCCTCGGCCTCGTATTATAATTACATTCTTGCTATCGTTGATGGGTCTCCCTGTTGAGGATGGAGGCTCCTTCCCAGTTGATGCTGTGTGCCTCATGCACGGACTGTGATTCCATGTTGCAGTCAGCTTTCTTCACTGCTTGCCAGTGCTCGTACAACCTCTTCTGTAGGCTTCTTCCGGTTTCTCCAATGCATATCTTGTCACAGTCATGCATGGGACACAGTACACAACATCAACTGGGAAGGAGCCTCCATGCTCCACAAGGAGACCCATCAATGGAGGAGAAGAGTAATAAAGGCAATACAAATCCAGAGATTTTCTCAAAGAACTGTCAATCTGGATGGTGGCCTGATCCTAAGTGACCTATGGAAGCCCTTTATCTGATCACATGTAATATAATTCATTAACTGTCCTTACAGTATTACAGCTACAATGTCAATATATTTTGTTATATGGTACTAAGCATGCCATTTGTAAGAGTACAGTTTTCCATCTTCTACATACTGTATTACAGTATGACATCACATGGCATCATTTTCCACCTAATTCACAAGTGCAACCGTTATTCTTAATAATAATTGGCTGAGGAAGGTCTACGGACTGAAATGTTCCAATAATTGTTTAAGTTCACGCTGCTGCGGTAAAAAACGCTCAACTAATATTCAGCTGTCATATATCAAAACGTAGCAATGAACCTTTACTCTGACAAGTTATTGAACGTTGCGATCATGAAGGTCTTCATCAGCCAAATATATGCATATATACAAAATATACGTTTGTAACCTTTCTACAAACTCTAAAATATGAGATTAAGAGATACTGAATACTGCAGACAGCTATTTTGCCCTCCTTGTATGGTTGATTAGTGTACTATACTTAAGTTTAATATAATAACTTTGCCTTAGCTTGTGGTTTCAGAATATATATATATATATAAATTAAGATGATGGGAATGTGTATACCTGACAGTACCTAATTGGGTCTGTACCCTAGTGCTGTATTTTGCACATATGCACTTTAATATGAATAATAATAATATAAATTAAGATGGAGGTTACAGTCTATATAGACAAGACTGAGTACTCACAGTGAAATGGGAGAGGTGCACTGACCTATATAGTAATGCTATTATATCTAGAACTGAAACCTATTTAAATTATACAATTTAAGAGTGTAAATACAACTTTGAAAATGTTCTAAAGGATATACGTATATAGCTGATGCAAAATGACGAAGTGTACACAAACCTAGTATACTGCTTTCGATGTACATTAAAACAGGTTGCTTAAAAAGATGGTGGAGTAGCTCCGCGATGATAAGTAATTGGGTGGAGTCCGGCCAGATTAAGGGACTGTCCCTTATCTTAATGATGAAATGAAAGGGAAAATGGACGATCATTGAAACGACTTAGATCATGTACCCGATATTTCTGATTAATAGAGGTAAAGATTATCAGATTTTATATGTAGGAACTTTTTTCATTTTATCTAATTTATTTTTAATAGATTTACTTTAGATATTTTGAACCACACCTCTGAGGATCTCTCTTTGCGTACGTTATCTTAAGGTAAAACGGGGTAATCTGGAACAAAGCTTTCCTTTAACTTCTAACCGCTGAAAACAAGCACTGTTGGCTCAGCCCATTTAAAGGCAAGCTAGTGTTCTTCATAAACTATCCTGCCTAGGTATATATATGGCTTCAGCTAGGTCTAGCTAAAGAAGTTTTATTCTGTTTTTAATAACTCCCCTCAGATGTGGTATAGTGTAAGTCAGTTTACCTGTATGTATGGTATAAATAATTACCTAATTGGTAACAGATTGTATAATCATAAGTTGCAGATGCAGTATAAAGTCCAAACGGTACACCACATGTTATTAATGATACACTTCTTTAGTAGTCAATCATGTCTTCGTTGAAACTAATCTGGAAAGAACTATGGATGGAGGAGGTGTACCTCAAAATTGAAAATAGTAATCTTGCTGAGGTGAGTTCTATGAATGTCTTTATTATTGACACTGACTCATGTGTGTACCTTGGTCTGTGTATAGGTCAAGCAATGTGTTACTGAAAGAAATGTTAATATGCCAATGGAGTATACTGGCAGACTAAGCCTGAAATTTTCAACCACACTGTTGCATGTAGCAGTGTCCTGTGGTGATACCAGAATAATGGAGTACTTTATTGAGCTTGGTGCTAACCTGAATGTGACAGCATATTACCCAGATGAGAATACATTAGCTTTATCATCTACAGTAGCACCATTACACATAGCTGTGAAGAAAGGAGTAAGTCCAATTTCTCATGTTTTATTCTCCAAGTGGGGAGGGTAGTACAACATGCCACCCTGTTTAGTCATGTATTGGTTTATTAGGTCATGAATTTGAAATAGTAATCATTTCAATTAAATACTCTGTTTTTATCATCATGCAGTGAACAAGTTAAGCTATAAGTCTAAATAATTTTTATATAGTTAAATTTACCTTACTCACATCCACAAATAGAGGTCTCACATTTACTGGCCTCACTTACCAGTCTCTTAGTGTTGCCATGGTGATACAACAACCAAAGAGGTTTCATTCCTTCATCTAAGTTGAATTGTTTTTATACATAGCAAATTATCATGAGCAGTTTGTAAATCTACATACCATTCAGGAGGTCTTATCAGTAGGTAGACGTAGTTCACATTCTTTACAAAGATTCAAATAAAGCAGCACAATCCTGACTCCAAATTCATTTCTCCATCTTTTCCTGGGCCTCCTTCTGGGTCTCTTTCCTCCAAGTTTTACATTCCTTACATTCCTTACTCTGTTACTAAGCTACCATCATTCTCCATCACCAATCTCTTCAAGCCTCTCTCCGCCTCACCTGTGCTACCACTAAAAAGCTGAACTTTGTAAACAATATAATGCAAATCATACAGTTTTGTGGTAATGTATTACTTGGGTGGGGGTAAAACTACTAATACTGTATAACAGTGTTATTATATGTACGTACGTACATTACATGTAATTGTACTATACTAATGTTTCCTCTCTCCGTGTCGTATGAATTTATGGCATGTTACAGTTAATGACAGCTGTTTATCTCACTTTGGTTGTAATGATAAATTCTGTTTTCTGACAATGCTTTGATTTAATATAGAAGGACAGCCACTGAACTTTGTATTTATGATTTTATCTTTCTTATGTTTGTTTACTTTAACTAGGTCAAAGTGGCAAAGTTGTTACTTGATCATCAATGTGAGGTGGATCCAGTGGATGACATTCGTGGAACACCACTTTTTAAGGCTTCATGGCAAGGAGATGTAGAAATGTGTGAACTACTAGTAAGAACAATCAGATTAATGTTTTTGTTCATATTTAATAAGAGATATTCATACATAGGTACATAAAGTGGTACTTTGTGTACAACATTCTCTAACTACAAATTCCTGACAGACCTGGTCTGACATCATATTAACTAGTTAGCTTAAACCCCACACCATCTACACAATCATCTATTGTCAATTTGGTACAGTTAGAAACTAAGAACCTTTCATAGTATATTCTGATGGAAGTCCAAGTCTGTGAGCTATAACTCCTTAGTCCATGACAATGATTGATTTTCAATGATGCCATGCAGGTGACTAATTGATTTGCATATATACTGTTTTACCTTTTCCAGGGTATATCCAGAATATCCCCCACCATTAACCAGCCTATTGCCATGTTACTGGGGGTAGAATAGAAATATTTAAATACTTATCCGTTAGCATTGTGTGTACCTTTTGAAAGCTATTTGTGAACAATATTTCATGGATATGTGATTTTATAGAATGAACGTCCAGCGTATAAAAACATTATGTAGTGTAATAATGAGTCCAATTCAATAAGATTTCATTTTTGATTAGTTAGTACATCACTTAGTATGTAATGTTTTTGTTTCCATCGGGATATGTCTTATCAGAGTTTCACTGTATATACATACATTTTGTTAAAGGCTAATTCTGATAAGTCAGAAGGAGCTGTAATATACTTGTCATGGAGGTGACTTATCTTAGGTGGTAACAGTTATGTTTTAGTGTACTGCATGGACTGACTCTTGTTAAGAGACCATCTTGTAGACAGTACTTTCCCATTGAATAAAACTGTAGTAGATACATTTTATTTATGGATCCAGGCAATTTTTACTTCCTAATACCTTCTTTACATACTGTATATTCAGGGTAGTACTGTAATTGAAGTGATTTGGGTTTCATATCTGTTTTAACTGAAATAATGTAATATCTACTCTTTATTTCATTATTGTGTTTTCTTTGACTCACTGATGTGTGAGTTATATATTCAAATCCATTCCTCTTCTGACTATACTATAAGTTACACTTTATATAATGGCCACAATTTCACTGTATGTATTCTGTGCTCAAACCAATAAGCCAGTTATAGTCAAAACATTGGCATTGTCTTAATTATGTTTTATGTTTTGTTGAACAAGTTATACGTAGGTCTCATCTGTGTTTAGACATTGTAAACATGTACAAGAAGTTTAAAATGTTAATGCTAAGGGTGATGTACATATTGAAAAGTACTCTACTCTATTGAAAGTTAGTTTTTATTCTATATCTACAGCTACACCATAAAGCTAAAGTCAACCAGACAGATGGGATTGGCAGGACACCTCTCCATGTATCATCTAATGTAAGTTTACTCTTAATGTGATTTCAATGTGTTTTACTCATGCACAATAGTGAGTTTAGTTTATTCAAGTGCCTGGGATTGGAAATAAACTTTGAAATAACCAGAATTTTGAAATATAAAGAATGATAGCAATTTAATATTTAAATCCTAAGAGAAACCAGTTGTATCAGAATTATTTAGTATGTCCAGTACTTCAAGTCACTCTGTGCCTGTGACAGCCACTGAAATGCTTAACTTCTAAATTATTAAATTTTTAATAATATTTTTCTAATAAGAAGTTCTAAAGCAATTGAAGCAATTATAGTTGGTCGACCAACCAGTATGTCAGTCTTAGGGTCATTTTAAGTCCGCATGCTTATTAAATTCATGATCATGTTGCTATTTCTTATAAGCTTTATACTTTGTATACAAACTACGTATGTATGTACATACAGAATGCGAGTAAATAATGTGAATCATAGGTTTTATGATGATACGTACTTTAATAAAAAAGAGTTTTATGATGTAAACACACATTTTAGTTTACTAAGACAAGGTTTTAAGTACATAATTGACTTTAAAGGTACATGTATACCTAGGTCACAAATATGTAAAACTGCTAATATATTGTATAACTAACATTAAGTTTAGTTGCTGTGAGTATGTTTCCTTAACAGTAACTTTTAAGTACTGTTCTGATGTATCTCTCTGTATGAGGGCTATGTCGTATTAAATAATGGTATGTGACTGCTAATGACAGCTGTTTATCTCACTTTGGTTGTAATGATAAATTCTGATTTCTGACAATGCTTTAATTTATTTTAGAAGGATAGCCACTGAACTTTGTATTTATGATTTTATCTTTCTTATGTTTGTTTACTTTAATTAGGTCAAAGTGGCAAAATTGTTCCTTGATCATCATTGTGAGGTGGATCCAGAGGATGAGTATGGTGAAACACCACTTTTTAAGGCTTCACAGAGAGGAGATGTAGAAATGTGTCAACTATTAGTGAGAACAATCAGATTACTATTGCTATTGTTCATATTTCAGAGATATTCATATAGTGCATCTACGTACGTATGTTTATATATGCACAACATTTTCTTACTATATACTATTCCTAAAAGACCTTGTGTATTTATTTTTGTCAGGAATAATCTAAAACACCTTTTTTCTAAACATGGCTGACATAAATATTAACTAGTTTTAGACCATAGACCATCCTCAGCTTGCTCTGCTGTGGTAAAACACTCAACTAGCTGTTCCATACTCATTTTGAATGTAAAAATGAACCTCTACTCTTATCACAATCATCGTTAGTATCTTGAATGCCTCTTTGTGTGTCTTTGTGAACTTTATTGGGTGAGCCAGAAGCAAACCCCCATAATGGCTTGTAGGCTGCCATTTCGTGTTTGTATATATATATATATATGTTATGTATGACTGTTTAGTCACAGAGGGCTACGTATGGTACGCATGGTAATTAAGTTTACATTCGAAGATCGTAGTACCTGAAATTACGCGTAGTTTAAAAACTTCAGCAGGCAGCGTTAACCGAACTTCGATCGAAGTTTCCCGTCGAGTTTATCGTAGTCGGGGGTAGTTGATTGTAGTTGGGGGTAGTTGATCGTAGTTTGATACGGAGTTTAGACTACCGTAGCTATGCAACTACCCTTCGGAACGAATTGTTACATTTCTTTTAGTTATCAAAGTGCTAAGTGTTATTAATGGTAAATTCGTTTCGATAGAGAACAAGATCATCTACAATATGTCAAAGTTTTCGGAGTACAAATGCCTAAGAATATTATCGCTCTATAGAGAAGGATACAAGTCACCTAAGTTATTACTGAAAGAAGACCTTTCTGCCAGCAGACAATCTATTCACCTATTTATTAAGAAATATGAAGAAACCCCAATCCATTGCTAGAAAAGGAGGAGTTGGAAGAAAGTCAAAGATTACCACGTCTGTGAAAAAGCTAATTGAAGAGAAGATGCAACAAGATGATGAGACTACTATTAAGGAACTGAAGCAGCTATTGAAGAAAATTGATTATTCCTTGGGAAGTACTAGCATAGCTAAATGTTGCCGTGAACTTGGTTGGAGCTATCGTGGCAGTGCCTACTGCCAGTTAATTCGCGATCACAACAAGATCAAGCGTCTGCAGTGGGCCAAAGATAATCTTGGAGACAGCTTCTCAGACTGTATTTATTCTGATGAGACCACTGTTCAATTAGAAGCCCACAGAAGATTTTGCTGTTCCAAAAGTGGATTAAAACCACGCTGTAAGCCCAGACCAAAACACCCTGTAAGGGTACATGTGTGGGCTGCAATCAGCAAGAGGGGGAGATCAGGAATTTGTGTGTTTGAGGGGTGTATGGATGCTACAGGCTACATTGAAATACTACGGAAGACATTGGTACCCATGATCAACACCTTGTATCCTGATGAACATAGATTTGTCCAAGATAATGACCCGAAGCACACTTCTACTTTGGCAAAGAGTTTCTATAAGGAGAATGGCATCAATTGGTGGGCCACACCTGCTGAGTCCCCAGATGCAAACCCAATCGAGAACATGTGGCATGAGATGAAGGAATATCTGAGAAGAGTGGTGAAACCAAGGAAGAAGGAGGAACTTATCAAGGGGATACAGGAGTTTTGGGAGACCATTAACATTGAAAAATGTACCAGATATATAAATCACTTGCGTAAGGTCCTTCCTAAAATTATTGAATGTGATGGCGGACCTACTGGGTATTAAGTGTGTTGTGATTGTTATTAATTATTTATTTGGTAGAATCGTAAGTATAATACATTAAATAAAGCTGTTAAATATAACAAAAATATATAAATAGAAGATGAAGTTTTACGTAAGTCAAGTTTTCTTAGCTCTTAAACCTTGGCATGCTTTAGCAATAGCAGTAAGACATTTCTGCCACAAGGGTTCAAATTTGATGGCACTCACAAAATTGTACGCTCTGAAAATTCTCGCTTTAATGTCTCCGAGCTTATCCTTATTTAAGCCAGAAAGGGTGCTATCTTTCATTACTTCAATTCCGAAGTAGCATTCTCTGGCTAGTTTAACTGTCAGACGTCCTGCCTTATCTCGAGACACTAAGAGCTTTTGACTGTCATGTATAACTTCAGCTGCTGAGCAAAAGATTACTCCTGGAGCACCTGTGTTGCTTACATCCTGTAAAGCCAGTCTTGGTGTTAGTATAGGATTATGCCTGGTCCAGTTTCGTCCTTCACAATTTGAGTCTTCTCTTGCTCTGACTACCTCCTGCAGTGGAGCTCCCCTATGTCTGATAGAAGAATCTTGAGGTTGCTCCATCTCCAGCTCTATAGAATTAATTATCTCCTGAAAGGATAAATTTACTGGTGTAGATGTCATGTCTTGAGTAGTAAGGGTGCTAACCGGCTCCTGGAGAGAATTTTCTGTTGCCTGTTTGAACATGGAATGAATAACATTGCTCATCCTATCCTGATTTCTACTCTGGACAAAGTTCCGAACAATACTACTCAATGTTACAACCTGGTCTTGAAGTTCATTTATTCTGGCAGCTTGCAAATCAATAGCAGCTCTCAATAAGGAAAACTGGGAATTCATCCATGTTTCTTTTTTTGGCAAGGTGGGAGAAAGTGGTACTTCTGCAGGAGTAAATGCATCCTTTGAATTAGTAGATAATAGCTCTTCTACCATGTCAGGTGCCTGAGTGGGAATTTCTTCAGAGACCAAAGAATCTTCGACAGTTGAATCATTCCCTTCCTGTATTGGAATTGGCTCACTTGATGGTTCTGTTACTACTAAGATTTCCATTTGCTTCTTCCCTTTTGCTATCTTTCCCTCTCTTGTACATCTCCTTTTCTTTACAGGTCCACAGTCATCTACGCTCTTCTCGTTCTTTAGGCGATCTAACTGTTTCCTTTTCATGCTGACTTTGCTTCCTATCCCTAAAATCATCGCGGGAAGGATTTGACGACCCCACTTCACTTTGGCATTACTTCCAGTCTCTGGATTTGACGGTTCAACCACCTGGGCTGCCTTTACTACCGACGTCAAATCTTCTTCATTCCAATAAACGAGAACATGATTTTCAGCAGTCATCGATAGAAATGAAATACTTCAAGGTCTTTCTAAACTTTCGCTGATACAAACTAAATTCAAAGTGTGATTAAACAGTTTTATCTTGCGTGGAATTCCTCGATTTAACACCTTTAGTTATCTTAGCTACGTGAAGTTTCAGTCAAAGTCGCATTCGTAGACTTAATTGAAGCTTCACGTAGTTTGAATCGAAGTTTATCGTAGAGTTAGTCATAGCAAAGCGAAGTTTAATTGTAGTTGAAAAACTTTGATCTAAGAATCCCAGTAGTTCTCCTTGTAGTAGGGAACTTCGAATGTAAACTTAATTTCAGTGCGTAACGTACATAAAGTGGTACTCTGTGCACAACATTCTCTTACTACTAATTCCTGACAGACCTAGTCTGACATCATATTAACTAGTTAGCTTAAACCCCACACCATATACACAAACATCTATCGTCAATTAGGTACAGTTAGAATCTAAGAAACTTACGTAGTTGTACTGGACTCATTGTATGTTCAATCTCATCGGAGACCATCTTGTAGACAGTACCATCTCATTGATTAGATACATTCTATTTATGGATCCAGGCAATGTTTTACTTCCTAATACCTTTTTTACATATATACATGGTATTACTCTAATTGAAGTGATTTGGGTCTCATAACTGTTTTAACTGAACCAATGTAATATCTACTCTTTATTTCATTGTTGTGTTTTCTTTGACTCACTGATGTGTAAGTTATATATTCACATCCATTCCTCTTCTGACTATACTGTAAGTTACACTTTATATAATGGCCACAATTTCACTGTATGTATTCTGTGCTCAAACCAATAAGCCAGATATAGTCAAAACATTGGCATTGTCTTAATTTATGTTTTATGTTTTGTTGAACAAGTTATAAGTCTCATCTGTGTTTAGACATTGTAAACATGTACAAGAAGTTTAACATGTTAATGCTAAGGGTGATGTTCATATTGAAAAGTACTCTACTCTATTGAAAGTTACACTGTAGTTTTTATTCTATATCTATAGCTACACTATAAAGCTGATGTCAACAAGAAAGGTAGTTATGGCTTGACACCTCTCCATGTAGCATCTAATGTAAGTCGACTCTTAATGTGATTTCAATGTGTTTTACTTGCACAATAGTGAGTTTAGTTTATTCAAGTGCCTGGGATTCAACGTTTAAAATTTGAAATAACCAGAATTTTGAAATATAAAGAATGATTGCAATTTAATATTTAAATCCTAAGAGAAACCAGTTGTATTAGAAGTATTTAGTATGTCCAGTACTTCAAGTCACTCGTGCCTGTGGCAGCTACTAAAATGCTTAACTTTTAATTGTTTAATGTTTAATCCTAAAGCAATTGAAGCCATTAAAGTTGGTTGACCAACCAGTATATCGGTCTTAGGGTCATTTTAAGTCTGCATGCTTATTAAATTCTTGATCATGTTGCTATTTTTTATAAGCTGTATACTTTGTATACAAACTACATTTATTCACATTCATCTTTCAAAGTACATATGTACAGTATATGAGAAAATAATGTGAATCATAGGTTTTATGATGATACGTACTTTAATAAAAAAGAGTTGTATGATATGAACACACATTTTAGTTTACTAAGACATGGTTTTAAGTATATTATTGACTTTAAAGGTACATACAACCAGTATATATAATTATTAAAAGGACTAATACCTACAACTAGTACATAACTATTACATAGAATTAGTACATACAACTAGTACATTTAACTGGTACATAAAACTAGTACATACAACTAGATCATACAACTAGTAAATAGACATTGTCACAACATAAGTAAAACTGCTAATATATTGTATAACTATCATTAACCAATAGTTGCTGTGTGTATGTTTCCTGAACAATATTTTTAATTACTGTTCTGATGTGACACACTTAACCTCTCTGTATGAGAACTATGTCGTATGAATTAATGGCATGTGACTGTTAATGACAGCTGTTTATCTCACTTTGGTTGTTATCATAAATTCTGAATTCTGACACTGCTTTGATTTAATATAGAAGGACAGCCACTGAACTTTGTATTTATGATTTTATCTTTCTTATGTTTGTTTACTTTAACTAGGTCAAAGTGGCAAAGTTGTTACTTGATCATCATTGTGAGGTGGATCCAGTGGATGAGGATGGTGAAACACCACTTTTCAATGCTTCACAGAGAGAAAATGTAGAAATGTGTCAACTACTAGTAAGAACAATCATATTAATGTTATTGTTCATATTTAAGAGATATTCATACATAGGTACATAAAGTGGTACTCTGTGCACAACATTCTCTAACTACTAATTCCTGACAGACCTGGTCTGACATCATATTAACTAGTTAGCTTAAACTCCACACCATCTACACAAACATCTATTGTCAATTAGGTACAGTTAGAAACTAAGAAACTTACATACATAGCTGTACTGGACTCTTTGTATGTTCAATCTCATTGGAGACCATCTTGCAGACAGTACTTTCCCATTGATTAGACACATTCTCTTAATGGATCCAGGCAATGTTTTACTTCCTAATACCTTCTTTACATACTGTATATTCAGGGTAGTACTGTAATTGAAGTGATTTGGGTCTCATATCTGTTTTAACTGAAATAATGTAATATCTACTCTTTATTACATTGTTGTGTTTTCTTTGACTCACTGATGTGTAAGTTATATATTCACATCCATTCCTCTTCTGACTATACTGTAAGTTACACTTTATATAATGGCCACAATTTCAAACTTGGTACACATGCCCTGTAAGGGCCATATAGACATTTGATAGGAAAAGTCCATTTCAACTGGCAGCGCTCACATATAGTGATGTGTACTATTATTTTACATTGTATGTGTACGTACATATACAGTACATGAGCAATATATCAGCTTTCATTGTATCACTCTTCAAAGAATACCTAATGAGTCTTATCTATTAAGACATCTTTTTTACATACATCTGTAACAATTGTATATGAAATAACATTATTAATTAATTACTTGTGGTTTTATGTGACATATAAAAAAGGAGATTAGACAGTTTTTGGTCAGCTCTCTTATTGAGGTTGTATGGTTGCTATTATTATTTTAAAAGTTGTACAAGTGTCTGCGCCCATTTGCAACCGTTCTCGCTCACGTTAATCCTTTGTAACGCTACGTTCGGTTTTCACTTACCTTGGATTGCTGAATGACAGGGCTGGTGTTACACATTGATTAGTTATCCAGAATGATTAAGTTGGTGTAGGCACATATAACTACGTAAATAAATGTTCCATGGACCTGTAGTTGCTGTATGGAGCTGATCTATTCAGACAGAATGAGAAAGGCAAAACAGCTTTGGAAAAGGTATGTTTCAAGTTGTTGCATAATTGTGTACATGTGAAATTGCATTGTAGTAGAAATTTGGATAGATTACAACAATGGTTTTCTTGTTTCTACCATTAACTGTAGCTACATGGAAGTGATATACTGAAATCTCACAAAAGTTCAGTGAATTCTATTTCTTTAGCTATTAAGAATGGTCAAGTAAATAAGGTTTGTGCACACATTGCTTATCATGATAATTCTATTTTGTTGTATACAGTTTATTGAAAGTATGGATTACATTTTACGTGTGTTGAAATGCTCCAACTCAGACCATGTGTACATATTCTGTTATGTGATACTTCTGTTCAGGTGAAAGAGCTGGTTTCATGGAGGAATGTCAACACAAAGCTACAGACTGAGGAAGGTCTCATCACTGACTTCATCCATTTAGCTGTGGAGAGCAATGAAGAAAGTGTTGTGAAGTACCTCCTTGAAGTTGGGGCTAATTTGAAGCACAGTAGATCTAGCCAGCCCTTACTACACACGGCAATTGACAGAGAGGTATAATACTTATATTTAATAACAGTATTCCTGTCTGAATGTTTGCAAGCTTATATACTTACACCTTAGCTTTTTTTAGTGTACTGTATTATTTCATTAGGTGTTCTTTTATCTCAAAATCTCATTAATAATGCAATTTAAATTAACTCTTACTTTATATCATTTAGAATTTTGAAATTATTCAATTATTACTTCACTATAAATGTGACATGAATGCAGTAGCTGAAAATGGCCAAACAGCACTGCATAAGGCCACACAGAAGGGAGACAAGAAGGTTTGTGAACTATATGCTGGTGGTTTGTAGTAGTTTTCCATTCTACCATTTTCTATGTCATGTGACAATGGTTTGGAAAAATAACACATGGTAATCCCTTTATGGGAGATGGTGTCAGCAGAGACAAACAAGTTCTGTTTTATATCTGCATAATGAGTAATGTAAAAGTTGTGTATGTAATTTGATTGTTCAACAAATTTCATTAACCTTTTTTGCTTGATTGCTAACAAGTCAAATCAGAGCAGTAAGTACACATATGTTATAGACTAACAGTGCCGTATGTAACCATATACCAGACCATTGTACATGCATGCTAGTTTCTATCAATTTAATTATTTAATTATTTAGTTATTTTGATGTAGTAGTTGTGGTGGGAAGCAACTAATTACCCTTATATCTGTGTCACATATGTACGTAAATACTAATAATTTCCCTACTATCTATATAGCAACTATTTTATTGAATGTTAACTATACTGGTAAACTTTATTATATTTGTAGGCTGAAATGGTAAAGTTGTTACTAAGTCACAATTGTGAGGTAAACCCAGTTGATGACTACCTGCAGACACCTCTACACAAGGCTACTGTGAATCAAGATGTTGAATTGTGCAGAATTTTGGTAAGGCCTGCAGTAATTAACATATTTAGTGCATCTAGAATATCTTTGAAATGGTTCATCTTTAGTTTTTTGAGCATCTAGAGAAGCAGTTTGTTTGTTTTGGAATTGGATGTTTCGACCCTGGGGGGTCTTCTTCGGTGACTTAAACTCCCAGGGTAAAAATGTCTGATTCTAAAAAGCTTCTCTAGATGCTCACAAGACTAAAGATGAACCATCTCAAAGATAAGTTTGGAGCAGTTAGAAGAAATCCCTATCATCCATTTATATATTTACAGTATATAAGTATACAGTCAACTCCACTTATAACAAACTACGAATAACGAATTTTGGGTTATAACGAACAATTGTCAAAAAACAATTTCCTGTCCATTCAATTCCTTCTGTTTATAACAAGCAAACTTTTATTATAACGAACGTGTTAACTTATAATTATGTATGTGTGAAGCCAAAAACGGCTTTATTCATCAATCTTAAGCCGAAGTTACTGGACGGAGTGGCTAAATGGAGGAAGCAGAATGGTATTTTTGACGCATTTTCAGTTGAAAAGTCCACCCTGAGTACCATTAATATACTATTTTACATAATTTTAATTTTGTAAGCATTCTACAGCTGTTTACTGTATGCACTGATGAGTAGTTTGTATAGTTATATACAAATAAAGTACATTTGGTTATAAAGAACTTCTTTTATAAAGAACAATTATGCTGGAATTTTGGTGTTGGTTATATCAGGAGTCAACTGTATATGGTTAAAGTAAATATGCATGGTACGTATATACTTACATGTTATGCATTTTTTGTGTTCACAATTAGCTCAAACATGGTGCTGATGCTAGCAAACCAGACAAAAGGAAGAAGAGCCCATTGCAATTGGCCTCTACAGTAAGTTAAGAGCTGATTGATTTATAACAGTAATCACACTGGAAGAACTGCATACATAAACACCATTATGTAACAAATAACTTCAAAATTGGATCATCTTTCATTTACGTATATTGTCCTCATTCTCATAAGTTAAACATTACAATGTTAGCTGATTGCATTATGCTATACGTACAGTACAATCCACATAATTCAAATCTGTTTATATTTTTTGATTATTCAACTAAAACTCTGGTTCCCAGTATAGTACCAGTACATCAATTTCATTGGGAACTTTCACTTATTTCTAATCGCAACTAAAGAGAAAACAGTTAAATTGTCATTAATCGTTCTCATGCATGAGTGCTGTGTTATCTCTAGTTATGCAGTCACTACCATCAAATAGAAACTAGAAATTATCGGTAACGTGTAAAACGCTCCATCTGGAAAGAAGAAAAAGGACAGTGCTGCTAAAGTAGTAATTCCAGCGAGCAACTCTTACACATTTTTTTTACTTTTGTACAACTCCTGATAATTCAAAATTCCGGTTATTTTAAATTTTTCATGATCCCTAGAAATTCGAATTATGTGGATTACACTCTATGTTTTTGCATTTTATGCTTTTCACAATCTATTCATAAAAATAACATAACTTATCTTATTTATTGGTAACTTCCTTACAGGTGAATACGTATGTATTTACCAAGTTTACATTATCAATTGAACACTTTTCATTTTTTCTTTTGTCTCTACAGAATCTTTTGCTAAAAAATAATACTGAATTACTGGATGTTCTTCAAACTGTCAAGAAAGATGACAACATAAATTCTAATTCTCCAGAAGCTGCTCCCCTGAACTCTAGCAAAGCTCCAGACAAGTATGATGGTGACATACAAGAACCTACTGTGAGTTACATAGTTAACCTGTCTAGCTGAAGTTTGCATAAGCACTTGTAATAGCTTATTGATAAATAAAATATATGCTTGTATACTTTTAGCAATCGGATGTGGAAGATGAAGCTAATGTTATCGAAGTGAATGACCCTGACCAACAAGTAAGAAAAGATGTTAATTATATGTAGGAGAGTTCTATCAAATGTAAAGATTTATTAACTTTGAAATTACTGTTTTTTTTATCAATTCTAGTTATGGTATGAGGAATATGAGAAAGCTCGTAAAGCACATGGAGCTGTTGTTGTTAACCTGAGTAGAGTGGTACTGACTGGATCCCCCGAAGTGGGAAAGTCTTCTTTTAAGTACCTTCTTGTTTACAACAAATCAAAAGAGATGAACACAAGTACTGGAGTACTGGAGAGACCAGAAGTAGTAGCTGTGACTTCTGAACAATTCCATGTTGACCAGTCTGTCTGGACACTGATCACAGAGACTGAGATGGAGGAATCAGTCCGCAAAACCATTCAGGAAGATGAATTTATGGAAAAGCCAACCTTCCCTGCTGTTGAAGAAGCTGAGCTGAAGCCAAAAGTGCAATCTTCTGAAAGAGATGGTACTGAAATTCCGCCATCTCCTCCAATCATTGAATCGGCCTCAATTGAGCACATTGGTGAAGCCTCTCCTCCAGACACCTTGCCACATAGCTCTGAGAGGGAACCACACCTTACTGCTACTCCAAAGCCGCAAAAAGATCAACCTATAGATATTGTATCTCTTTTGATTGAAGCTCGAGAAGAGCTCCTGAAGACCACTGATGTAGGTCAGCTGAGTCTGAAAGAGAATACCTTTGTCCATCTTTTGGACACTGGTGGACAACCTGTGTTTCAAGATGCCTTACCCTTCCTGCTCACCTTACCAGCTACATACGTCAATGTCTTTAATGCCTCAGTCGACCTCAACGACCCTGTTAAGGTTACCTACCGCCCTGAACCTGGTTCAACACAGTCCATTTCTTGTTTTCAAAGTGGCTTGGAAATGATGATGTACCAGCTATCCAGTGTGTACACAATGAAATTCAAGAAAGCCAAGCTTCCTCAAGGAATCAAGGAACCTGATTTCAGGATCTTTATAGTGGCCACTCACAAGGACAAGCTGCTTGAAAGAGAGAATTATCAGGAATTCCTACAAGCTAACACAGCATGCTTGAGTCAGTTGGAAGGCAAGCCTTACTTTAGCCACATTGTTCAAGCCAGTGAAGAGAATATTGCTTTCCTTGTTGATAATCTAATGTACAAAGAAGATGGTAGATCTACCACAAGCAATGATCAGGAATTCATAGATAAACTCCGCTCCCTACTTTCTGCCAAAAGCGGCTGTCTTCATTTGGAAATGCCTTTAATGTGGTTCCTACTTGATGCCATCACAAGCCGTACCAAGCAGAAATACATTCTGTTTGATGATCTCAAAGCATTTTGCCTCTGCAGCGGTTATATTGACAAGGAAGATGCTGACAAACAGTTCCTAGCCTTACTTCGTCTGTTCCATGTGCTAGGGCTGTTTGCTTACTATGAGCTACAACCTGCAACTCCAGCTAACAACTGGATCTGTACCGATGTTACCGTGTTTTTCAAGGAGCTATCAAAGCTTCTTTCCATTCCGTTTTACAAAATCAAGCCTGATTCACACCGAGCAACAAAGCAATTTAAGACATTTGGCTTAATATATACACAAGATCATCATGCCCTATTTGAAGAATTAGGAGTCAGCCCTGATGTTCCTACTGACTGGCTGCTACAAGTTTTTTATAAGCTCCATCTTTCTGCTAAAATAAAATCCAGTCCAGATATTTATTTTATGCCAATTGTTTTGCCTCAAGGAAACACAGAGATTCCACAGCATTGCTGTGTGATTGAAAATTTATGTTTTACATACAATTTCAAAGACAGTCCTCTGTCTCAAGATCTTCTTGACATCCCAAGAGGAATTTTTTGCAAGCTAGCAGTTCAGCTGGTCAACAGTGGTAGGTATGAAGCTTGTCCTGAGGAGTCTGATAAGTCTACAATCAAGATCCTTTGGAATGGTCTGGAACTCTACTTGATAGAAAGACCTGGCCGGATAGAGGCAGAAGTCCTCTGCAGTGAATACTTCTTTTCAGATGAAGAAGGACTAGATAACAAATTGAAGAAGCTCCATGAGCACTGTAAAATCATCAAAACGGACCTAACATCTGGTATTGAAAATGCTTGCCGCACAATTCTAGGAAAGGACTTCCTGAACGCCATCAATCTTCAGATTGGTTTTTTGTGTGATTGCTTGCAGGGTAGTCCACACTTGGCTGTGCTCATCAAACAGGACACCTCCCTACTCAAGTGTACCCGTTCCAAAGGTAGATTTAGGCCAGTTACTTGCAGAAGGAAGATGTGGTTGCACCTGCTTAAAGGAACAGATCTAAAGGTGTGGTTTACTGTGGTATTATTATATTTCAGCTCCCTTCAAAGGGAATTAAATTCTCTTTTGTGGAATATTCTTACTGTACGTACCTTATCATTTTACTGTAGTACGAACACAGAATATAAGGAAGGTATCTTCAAATTCTTTTCTGTTTTCTGTCATTGTACCTTATCATTTTACTGCAGTACGGCACAGAATATAATGGTATCCAGAGTTGCTAATACTTGGATACCTCCCTATTCCTTACTAGATACCTCCCTATTCCTTACTAGATACCTCCCTATTCCTTACTAGTACCTCCCTATTCCTTACTGGATACCTCCCTATTCCTTACTAGATACCTCCCTATTCCTTACTAGATACCTCCCTATTCCTTACTAGATACCTCCCTATTCCTTACTAGATACCTCCCTATTCCTTACTAGATACCTCCCTATTCCTTACTAGATACCTCCCTATTCCTTACTAGATACCTCCCTATTCCTTACTGGATACCTCCCTATTCCTTACTAGATACCTCCCTATTCCTTACTGGATACCTCCCTATTCCTTACTGGATACCTCCCTATTCCTTACTAGATACCTCCCTATTCCTTACTAGATACCTCCCTATTCCTTACTAGATACCTCCCTATTCCTTATATTCTTACTATAGACATATGTATATACAACTGCTGTACCAATAATTTTTTCTATATATAAGTAATATGCAGTATAAAACAATGATTAAAAGGGATACTGTTAAAATGATGTATGTACATATACAGTAGTTATGATTACTTTTAAGTCTGACTATGATCTTTCCATGTATACCATACGTATATACTAATAATATCAACCCATGGAGAACTTGTAACATAAATACAGTATGGCTGGAAATATTGGTGAAAAATTAAATTTGGCAATTTGGTATTCTAGCACAGAATCACTAAAATCCAAATTTTGAGGCTATATAATTTAAATTGTGTTTCATGGCATGATTAACCCACTCCATACAAGGTCATGGCCTCGATATAGCCTGCATGGCATCGCTGAATATCTTATTAACCCACATACGGCAACGGATGGAGACCTTCGAATTAGTGTGCTGTGTTTGAGGCCATCATGGGTGCAGTAGTATAAATAATCTATGCTTCCAGGGAGGTGTGTGGGTGTATGATTGTGACATTATAACCTCTGACACCGTCACCGCAACATTTAAATTACACCAACCTTTAGCGACTAAATCGTCAAATTTTTGGACCGCCAATATTTCCACCCATACAGTATTTATGGGCTCATTGCAATCAAACTTAGAATAAACTGTACATATACTATTGAAGTTTGAATGAAAGGCATAAGATTTTCCTTGATTGATTAAGTGTTGTTTCTATGAATTCTATTTATATGAATGATGAAACACCTTTATTAATTAATAAAACTTGCAATACTGCATAGGATACTATATTGTTTTTTTTATACTGCAATCGGTTGGCATGACATTCTTGAGTTGTTTTCACTTACTCATACATGTATGCAACAAGATTATTGTGGTTGTACGCTGTATAGACAAAATTTATTAACAAATGTACCAGTTGTAAAATTAGAAAGACTGTACAATTAACCCTTTAATGCAAAGACACTTGATAAATTTACTAATACACATGCATGTCATTCAAACTTATGTACTATGTACGTATGCATATGTATTTTTGTGTAGTTTTCTTTGCAAACTCTGGAATCAGGAGACAAGTACTGGGTGCTGGACACTGTTCCTGCACCATCTGCTGATCAAGCAACATGGACTGCTCCTGAATGTAAGATCATAGTTATGTGCTCTACAGGCTGCAGTTGGTCTCCAAACTTATTACTGTGTGCATATGTGTGTATGTAGTCATTGACCGAAGTGCAGAAGAAATCATCTCATTCTTGGACAAGTTCAAGGAGAGTCATATAAAGTACTGCAATACCCGTGCAATTCGTTCAAACCTACATAAAGAAAGAATCATTAATTTGGAACAGAAACAACAATTAGACAACTCTTCATCAAGTGTTGCTGCAGCCAATGACTTATTCTATCAGTTCCTTTGTAGCGATCCAACACCTGAGACACTTTCAGCCGCTGCTGAAGTGCTCAATGAGGCACCTGACACTACCAACATGAACAGGAAGTTTGCAAAGGAAATAGAACAATTTCTTCATTGAAAGAAACCATTCTAGTTTTAAACTTATTTCAACTGCATGTCATGCATGTTTGTATATATATTTTCTCTATAATAATGTATGTTAATGATATAATTAGCAGTCGAGGGGTTTTCGAACCCAAGCCATTCCTAAATACTTTGAGAGTATGGGAGATAATGATATGTAATTCTTGTATACTGTATGTAAAGACTAGCTAGGTGCACGTACATGATGATGAAGCTATATAGGACCAGATGGGTCCGTAATGCTTTTAGTTTAAATTTTGAAAACAAAATTTCAATAACCTTTTCTCTTTAAAAAGAAGTATGCAGTTTTGAATTCGATTCCTTTTTGTATAAATCAAGACAATCAATGAAACAATTGAAATGCTTAAAATTGAAAATTCATTTTTATTGACTGTATGTATTGTTTTTTTTAGTAAACTGAGTTGTATATTGTACACTTTGAAAGTACGTACGTATATAATCACATGCATATGTACGTAGTATCTAAATGTTGTTTACTGGATTTCGCCTGGACCACTTGTGAGCAAAATGTTTCAAAGTCTTCCAGTTTCTTCTAGTTGGTTTGAGGTACAATAAGATTATTATTGGAGTGGGATACAAAGAAGAATAATGAAATGTGTACACTATATATTGAATTGTGATAACTAGGCTGACGTCTTCCTTGATATCCAGTGACCCAGATATTACAGGAATAATGTATCTGGAAGATTTACTGTGCTCCCAATTAGTAAGAAAAAGGTGAACTTAGTGACAGCCCTTAATACCTTTGAGTCACTACTGATAGTGTTACTTTTAACATATCTAACTCCAGCAATGCCACTTCCTATGGTTAATATGTATGAAAACAGGCCAAACACACTCAAGTATACCACCGCTGAAACATATCCAAATGGTGTCTTATTTAAAAGTGGGTAACACAAGACTCCTTGAATTAAATATATTAAGATTACTCGAGGTGAGAAAGAAAGGGCACTAAATAGAATTGTGCAAGCCCACATCATTCCAGTAATTGCAAAGACACTAACTCTGCCCTTCCTTGTTCTAGTCGGTTCACCATATCTTGTTAGCATATAGACTGCCACTGCCAACAAAGGTATAAATGATAACCTGGATATTTGTCCAATTGAAAAATCGACAAGTGTTAGGTATATTTGATACACCATTGTATGCACTGACTATTACAAATAGATGTTCCATTATTCCAGAAATTGCTATGATCAAATTGCCAATCAAAATGTTGGAGAGGCCTATCTGAACAGATTTAGACAGTTTATAATCAAAGATGCAGTTGACCAGTGTAAATGTGCTAACTAAAATTGCAGGTATTACAAGTACACTTGGATTAAACCCACTACAGATGAGTGAAGCAATTGGCAATTTTGTATTAGCTGTATCGTTTGTATCATTGACATTCAAGTTGACCTCCATTAAGACAACCTAGCTGTGCAGCTATCTTGATTCAGCCTTAAACCACTCTTTAAATTCTTTAGAATATTAGGCTATATATATATACATGTATACTACCTATACAGTAATACTTATAATTGCGTATATATTATATAAAATTGTAACTTGAAAATTGAAATATACATATATTTGTACCCCCGTTGCCATGGCAACAGGCTGGTTAATGGTGAGGTATATTCTGGATATACCCCAAGAAAAGTCAAACAGGATGTGAATCAATAGTCACCTTTTATATACAGTGCATGAAAACTACACAAATCAAATATATAGTATTCATTGATCAGTTGCATTGTATCATTGACCACTGCCATGGACAACTGAATGAGTATAAATGAGTTATAGCTCGGACTTCTGCCAGAATATAATTACCCAACCTCAGCCTCATATTATATTCTGGCTACTATCCTCACCGGCCTCTGAGCTATAACTTATACATATATACAATAATGGTCCAGTGGTATATATATCACTTTGAATTCCTGCATAATATTATCTATAGCATAGCAGCTTTGGCTTCTCCGCTACGATAAAATGATAAAAAATGGCGTCTCTATTATATATATGTATTAGTGGGGCACGTTTTTAATAAATACCATTGTTCTCTTAGAGACCGAGAAACATTGACCTGGCTTGATAGAACACTGGTGAGGGTAAATTAATCATTCTACACTCTATGTACATATCTAATCACTTTTGTCGGGATTGATCTAAAAATAGACATGGTGGTGGTGTAGCCTGCTATATAAACTGCTACCAAGTCTCTGGCATCCGCTTGTAGTCCTTATCCCTTGTAGTCCTTATAGCTCTTCCACTGAAACACTTGGATTTCTCTAAGTGCATCACACCTTCCAGTCAAGCTTACCCTATAGGCTGCTGTTACAGACTCCCAAATATCGTACCGTATATTGTGAGTTTTGACTGAATGCCAATCTTTTGACACATATTGATTTGATACCTCAGTAATTTCGTATACACGTCCCGTACACCTAAGCTTTATCTCGCATTCTTTTAACCACAATGTTTACTTATACCTGTAATTTGTAATCTTTACTCTTGCATTCATATCCTGATATACGGTACTTAATTGACTACACTACTTGATCAAGCTGAATCCATCCTCTCCACCCATAAGCATATGATCATCACAGATAATTTTAACATTAACATGTTAAACAATTAAATTTTGCCCATTAGCCTGCACCCTGCATGTCAAACTTTATGGAGGTTCACAATCTAACCCAAGCTAAGTTACCCACAAGAGTTACTATATATAGTATACCTCTTCTGCCTCTCTCATTGATCTATTCCTTTTATCTGATCATGAAGGGGTGCCTCTTGATACTAGTGGAGTTTTGGACGACTGTTTCACAGACCATCTCCCAATCTTAATTGTATATAACACTCAAATGGAAAAAAAGGTAGTAGTGCTAGAAGATTATCATTTTATTGTAATAATTCCTTCTCTTATTAAACTCTACCCACCTACATAGTAGCTATATACTTACTTCATCTAAGCTGCCAACCTCTTAATGTACAGCTAAATCTAGAGTGTACGGTACTTCCATTATAATATATGTCTTTAGTCATCTATACTGAATACTAGTCCTATAAGTATAATTAGTTATAGCTCACATGTCTGGGGTGCAAAAGGATATCAGTCTCCTCTTGTAGGACTCATGGGTTAGCTTAACTGCAAGCCATTACACTGGCATACTAGTATTAAATTCTGGTATCACCTTTGTAGTGCAGACTACAAAGGTGATTATTATTAACTATTAAAATGATGCCCATGCAGGAAGGTATTATTTTTAGCCAAACTTAACCTCAAAGATACATGGTATATGATGGGTGTAAACTCTAAATTAATTTCTCCCAATGATGCACCCTATCCTGCTACTATTTCTAACCCCAGTAACTTTATGAATTACACCATCATGCATAATAGATCACAATTCCTTAGTCATACAATGCAACTTATAAATAAATTAGCCTTACAAGATTGGACCTTAAGACTAGACACTATAGACACAAACAGTAGATCTGTGGGCAGGTTAGCTAACTACAGGCTCATTAATAGAACACCTTCAACTGATGATTATATAAGGACCAGTAATTTTGATAGAAGAAGAGTACTGGCAGCTCTGAGCTGTGGGTGCCTCCCTCTCAAATTGAGAAGGGCAGATTGAGACTCCCTAAGGTTGATCTGGAGAGCAGGATTTGCCAGCTGTGTAACTGTGGTGCAATAGAGGACTCCACTCATTTTTTACAACCTGTCCAGCTTTCAATCATATCAAATGTAATCTTTTTTTGAGTGCTCACTCTTATCCCCTAACTTCTTCTCTTACCCAAGTGTAATGCACACACCCTCCCTGCATGGCCAATGTACCATATTCAACACCCTTCCAGTGACTTGTAAACCCACCATGGCTTGGGCTATTCTTAACTGATCTTTTTCAGCAGTGTTATAGCATGTCACATTAATAAAAATATAACAATCTCTCATCCCCACCTCTATGCATTGTATACTTCTTGTCTGGGCCCCCTGCAAAGTAGCCATACTGGCTAATGGGATTTCCCCGCTTAAATAAGATTATTGAATTGAATCAAGAGTGTAGTAAAGTAATTGGGTGGAGTCCAGATGAAGGGACTGTCCCTAATCTTAATGATGACATATGAAGGAAAAATGGACAATCACTTGAAACGACTTCTAAAATAGAGGTAAAAATTTGTATGATTTTTTCAGATCTATAAACAGAAACTTTCTGGGGCGCCCTATATCGTTTTCAAAAATTTGGTTGGATGGCTTCCTATTCCTAACCTTATATCTGCGTATATCTGTCAATAAAATGGCGGACGCTCAGCTGGCTTTGCTTTCTTAGCTTAAAAATAGCTTTCTCTTCCTTTGTGTCGAAAATTGAACCAATGAAAAGAATTTAGAAGCTATCTATACTAATACGATGCAACGTAAAGCCAGCGCAAAAGGTTTTCTATGATACGTACAAAGTTAAATATTGCATCATCGTAGACCGCATACGCGTTTACGGTACATATACGAGCTACCGAAGACGTCCAAGCTACGATATCGTTATACTAGATTCGAAATTCGAAGGCGTTCGTTGATAGAGTGATCCATAACAGGCAGTTTTATGCACAGTGAATATGGAAGGACCTGGGCCTAGCAAGAAACTTTGTCTATGTTGTGTCCACTTGCACTGAAACTAGCCACTTAATTAATTGTCATATCATGCAGTGGTGAGTGCAAACACAACAACCCCTTTATATTTGCCGATTCCGTTGTATAGCTTCATAACGCAACACTTAATTTATACATCAATACATCGTTTTTGCAAATGGCGCGGCGTTCAGGAAGTTTTAGTCATAGCTTTAGTTAACGAAACTTTTCTATCGTTATTTATAAGTGCGGGGGAGACAGCCCAACGAGTTACTTGTTTAAACTCGAAATATATAGTTGCTTCATTCCATCTAATTTATTTACTTACTTTAGATATTTGAATTACCACTGAGGAACTCTCTTTGTGTACATAAGATAAGGTAAAAGGGGTAATCTGGAATAAGCTTTTCTTCAACTTTTAACCGCTGAAAACAAGCACTGTTGGTGCAGCGCATTTAAAGGCAAGCTACTGTTCTTCGTGAAGTATCCTGCCTAGAAGTTTTATTATACCCTCACACATGAGGTGTATATAGTGTAAGTCAGTATACCTGTATGTATGGTATACAGTAAAACCTATGAAGAAAGGACACATTGGGGAGTAAGAATTAGTCCCTTTTAGAGAGGTTGTTCCTTCTTAGAGGTTATGCCTATATTTTTGTCCTATTTTTTGAAATCAATCCAGGTAAGTAGTTTGTACACTGTAGAGAGGTTGGTTGTTGTTTGGAGGGTCCTTTATTAGAGGTTTTACTATAAATAAGTGCCTAATAGCTAACAGATTGTATAATCATAAAGTCGCAGATGCTTACTTATAAAGTCCCAACAGTACACCATGTTTTGTTAACTTAATACACTTCTTCAGTAGTCAAATATGTCAGGGAAACGAACTTGGAATGAACCGTGGATGGAGGAGATGTACCTCAAAATTAGAAATGGTAGTCTTGACGAAGTGAGTTCTATGAATGTCTTTATTATTGATACTGACTCATATGTGTGCCTTGGTCTGTGTATAGGTCAAGCAATGTGTTACTGAAAGAAATGTTAATATACCAATGGAATACAGAGGTTTTGGACAGTATTATGTCACTACACTGTTGCATGTAGCAGTGTCCTGTGGTGATACCAGAATAATGGAATACTTTATTGAGCTTGGTGCTGACCTGAATGTGACAGCATATGACCCAGATGTGAATACATTTGCTTTACCATCTAAAGTAGCACCATTACTCATAGCTGTGAAGAAAGGAGTAAGTCCAATTTTCATGTTTTGCTAATCCCACACAATGTGCTATATCTGGTAGTACTATATTGTCTATCTCATACATTTACAGGTCTCTAGACTGCTAACATTATACTCTAGCTGAAGACTAATACAGGGGTGTAGGTACCATATAACCAGGGTGGGCTTGATCCCCCTTAGATTGGGGGCTCAGCCCCACTTAGAATATTAACTAAATTTGAAATTATGTTCACTTATTACTGTACCTAGGCTAACCACTTATAGCAGATGCATTTTTGTGGTCAATGTATATAATGACCAGATTGATTAAACAGGGCTACACTCAGACCTGAAGCACGAGCACTCATTCAACGTCCCCGTCCATATTACATAACAGTAATGAATTAAATAGCCAACACGGACAGGCGCTGGGGGTTGATGCTGTAGTCACGAGGCAGGAATGTGATTTACTGTACTTGGTATAACATGAATATGCATTATGCAATCAATGAAATCACACCAATATCGATATAGTAAAATCGGTACTTGAAGTTATTTCAGCCCCCCTAATCTTCCTACATCACTGCTATATATTATTATACGTATACAGGTTTATAAACTATAAGTTCTAGACTTAATGGATCAATCTAGGACTAGTTTTCGCAGGCCTTAAATTCAAGTTTTCGAGTGTCTAAAGACACGTCACTGAAAAAGACCCTTGGGGTCGAAACGTCTGACATTCAAGAGAGACAACAAAACTGTGTCTTTAGACGTTCTAAAAGTCGAAAGAAGATCCTTTCAAAAAATAACTTTCTTTGCAACGTTTTGCCTATCACAGGCTTCATCATGCAGGCAAAATACAGAAATGATATTGAAAACTAACTAATTTATAGGTTGAGGTGATATATGTAGTGACAGTCAATGAAATGTTTTGATGTTGTGTATAGACATGTGTCTAATGAAGTATTGTTGGATAATTCTGTTTACAGAGGACCAAATATTGAGTGCCATACTGGATTTAGGGGTACCCTGAATCCAGGTTGTATGTCCTATTTTGTACAGATATAAATACTCTCCTTGACCTTTCTCTCGAACCATTGGGGTTCCCTTTCTATGATGGTGGCATTGTCCAGTCTGGAGTGTGTAACATTACTTCCACATGGACTGCATTTGCATTCTTGTGGTCCTTATTCTTCACTGCATATGTTATTTTTCTGTTGACCTTTCACATTCATTAAAAGTCTTGTTCCTGCTCAGTGCTAATGGATCTTCTGGATGTATTAAGCGTATTTAAAAGAGGCTATTCTCATCTAACTCTGGATTATTAGGTCATGAATTTGATGTAATAATAATCATTTCAATTAAGTGGGTGGATGCACCTTTTCAATTAAAAACAAAAAATTATTGCCAACATAACTTTTGCAGTGTATATAGTAGTTAGTATGGTAGCTGAACTAGAAGCAGCAAGAGTATAACCTAGTGCTTTTCCTGTCCCGTGACTTTGTTTGAAATTTTACACCACATAAATAATTCCTATAAATCCTCACATAGATGTACTAGGTAATAATGTACGTATGTCAGAAAGTTTCAGAAATCTATATAACTTAAACGATAATTAATTAAGATGTAATAAATCAAGTTCTCTATAACTGTTTACAATAATGGGATGTCATGTATATAATTACATAGTTATGCTATTGCATTATCACCGGAAGGAATGGTTCATGGATTGTTTGCCCACTGGTGTGTCTTGGCAAGGCAAACTCTGGAAGGATTGCCATCTTGTAAAAACGGATCAGTTTTGACTTCGCTTCTTCCCAGAACTTGGAATCGAAGGTTATCCATTCAACTAAGAAGCCACATTGTGTCCACACAATGAAGCTGCACCTGAAACTGCATGAATGTTTTGTGATGGCAAGCATTCCTTGAATTTGGTAGAAGTAGCTCTTGGCGCAATGTAAATGTAGTTACAATGTAAATGTTGCATGTGATTTTGAGCTCTATGTTGCCGTCTTGGCACCGTCACAAAAGACAATATTAGACACGTACACTCCATTTGGACCATTCCCTTACGGGGTCGGCCATCTGTTTTGATATGTAGGTATGATAACCTATCTATTGCAGAGTGATTAGAAATGTCCACAATACATTATATATCAGTCAATCAATCAATGAATATGTCCCCAAACATGGGATTGTTCTTACATGTGACTATAAGACAGTTCAGTTCATCTAATTCTGTACAGAGATTCAACATAATCCTGCTCAAAGTGCATCGCTCCATCTTTTTATGGGCCTCCCCTTCTTTCCTGCAGGTTTTACATTTCTTACTCTGTTTAGAAAGCTACCATCATTCTCCATTACCTATCTCTTCAAGCCTCTTTCCTTTTCACCTGTGCTACCACGCTCTGCTTTAATTTCTCTCTTATATCTTCATTTCTCACACTAATTTGATATAAGATATAATAAGAGTTTCTTCTAATTTATCTTTGAAAGGGTTCATCTTTCGACCTTTTTGAACATCAGTTGGATGTTCTCATTGCTGAAGAAGACCCCTGGGGTGGAAACATCGGTCAAGAAGATCCAATTGAATGATCAAACCTAATTTTTTAATTCTCTTTGTAACTTGTTGAATGTACTAGTACACTGATTATTACATAAAATTTATGTAATTTAAAGATTTATTAATTGGCCCCCATGCAGAAGTACGTTAGTACACTTAAAAGCCGAACTTTGTAAACAAAGTATATATACACATGTCTCTGTCAAAGTATGTATGTAAACAGTATTGTGCAAAGCGTATGTTTTGTACGTATTAATTGGGTGGGTGCCTACGTACGTATGTAGGTCATTAGGTAAAACTGCTAATATACGTACTTATATACTGTTATTGTATGTACATTACATATACGTAGTTACTATTGTAATCATAAATTCTGATTTCTGACACTGCTTTATAATTTAATATAGAAGGACAGCCACTGAACTTTGTATTTATGATTTTATCTTTCTTATGTTTGTTTACTTTAACTAGGTCAAAGTGGCAAAGTTGTTACTTGATCATCATTGTGAGGTGGATCCAGTGGCTAAGGATGGTGAAACACCACTTTTCAATGCTTCACTGAATGGAAATGTAGAAATGTGTCAACTACTAGTAAGAACAATCATATTAATGTTATTGTTCATATTTAAGAGATATTAATACATACAGTAGGTACATAAAGTGGTACTCTGTGCACAACATTTTCCTGACACTAATTCCTGACAGACCTGGTCTACGTATTTAGAAGTTTATCGTGAGTAATCTAAAACAGCATTCTGCAAGCAAGATGTGTAATTATCAGCTTTAATAACACTTTTAGATTTAGAAAGAAACTTCTGTAGCCACTCTATTTCAGAGACAGAGTAGGTTAGAGGACCCTTTTAAGTGTTACTGGATCGTGTATTTCTCCTGTGTTTTTGTGAACTTTATATCCTTGTATATTGGTGAAATGTTTATACTATATAATAAGAAATTGCCTTGCCCTGTTGATTTTTGTTAATCAGTTTCTACTGTAGCTAAATTGTTTACTAGCTTGTCAGCCATGGTAACAAGTATCATACGTATGTCCAGAATGCCTTATTAGGGAAGGCTATTTAAGATTTCTATGAATTTAGAATTGGGACAGTTTCCAAGTTTCTAAATAAGATTTTCTGTGTTTTGTAAATCTAGATTTGCAAGCTGATTGATTCACCATGCAATCTGCCTTCATTCTGTTGGTTGCCTAACCTCTTCAAAACACCTCTATACAGCCATAGGCTCATAGCTGCTTCATATCAAAATATGTAGAACCAACAAGATTTTCAAAACATAGATAACCTATATGTCTGTAGTTACATTGAGTGGCCCTTACATGTACGCACCTTGTATAAGTAGACTCTGAGGTACTCACTCATTTACATTGTCTTTACTTGGGTAAGCCAGAAGTGAGCCCCCCCACGTAGGCCATACAATGGCTTCCTTTGTCCCAGAGAGGCTGGTTTTACAGTGCCTAATCAATCGCACAGTTTGATCTATTTGCTTAAGTTTTGTGTCTTTTACTTTCAGGAAGCAGTCTCATCGTGTATATTGTGGCCTTTGGTATCAGCTTTATTTAATGTACACTTTAACGGTATGTTTACCTTGACTTTTCTAGGATACCTTATAGTCCTGACCTGAATACCCTCCTTCATATGCCTATATCCATACTTGTGCATGCTAGATAATATTTTTTCTCAACATTTTGGTCAAGTTACTTCATGCCTAATAATTTAATCCTTGGACCTATTTATGATCATATATCACATTACCAGGACAACCGGGTGATATCTGGGGTGTTATAAACCTTATATTTCACACTTAAACTAGTGATAAATGTTATATCACCAGTAGGCCTACTCGTGTTTACTTATCATCACCTTTACAATTGATTCAAGTCATACCGTAATTCGGGAAATTTTCGTTGTTAAAATATTTTCGTGGTTGGCTCAAACCACGAAAATTTATCACACGAAATATTTTTAACAATGAATAATAACACGTTGTACAATCTACGTATATGTAAACGCAACACAGCTGAGCGCGGCCAAAATGGCGCTATGCGATACCTGCAGCGCAAGGACGGTTTACCGGACCCAAAGGGCTCGCTTCCTTTTGTAATCCTCCATTTTCTCAATGTAATTACGTAACGTGTATAAATTTTCGTGGTAATATATTTTCGTGGTAGCCCCCAGACCACGAAAATATTTTAACACGAAAATTTTTCCCACGAAAATTTCCCGAACTACGGTACGTGATATATATTCATTATACCACACTCAAGTGTGAAGCTAAGTGATATCCGCCCTCGACCTTCAGTCTCGGGCAGATATCACTTATGCATCACACTTGAGCGTGGTATAACTACTACATATCTATGCAATCTCCTTTCATACAATGGCTTGATAATACTTTCTCCGGTTTGGCTTGCCCCAGAAAGTGTACATTCTCCTAGTAGAAATATGTACAATGTTGTTAGAGGCAATATCTTGTGAAACCGATTTTACTAGATAACTCGATCAAGTCTGACTATCATACCTACTTGCTATGTTAAACATACTGTATAGTGATGTGTACTTAGACCATATATAGATTACCTATACTATGTAGTATAGATAATCTTAGCTTAGACATCACTTTGTTACATGTGCCAAGTATACATACGTACGTATGTGAGTGCCGCCAGTAGAAATCCCATAAAATGGCCATAGGTAGTTATTGAAAAAAATGGCCGTCATATACTTATATATACAATTTCATGATTAGTTATCCAGAACATTTGAGTACATGGAATTAAGTTGGTGTAGGCACATACATAGCTAACTAACTAAATGTTCCATGGACCTGTAGTTGCTGTATGGAGCTGATCTATTCAGACAGAATAAGAGAGGCAAAACAGCTTTGCAAATGGTATGTTTCAAGTGGTTGCATTTTTGTACATGTAAAATTGCATTGTAGTAGAACTTTAGACAGATTACCACAAAGGTTTTATTGTTTCTATCATTAACTGTAGCTACATGGAAGTTATATTCTGAAGTCTCACGAAAGTACAGTGAATTCTATTTCTTTAGCCATTAAGAATGGTCTAGTAAATAAGGTTTGTACACACATTGCTTATCATGATAATTCTATTTTGTTGTATTCACTTTATTGAAAGTACGTATTACATTGTACGTGTGTTGAACATATGATACATATGAAAAAATCTAATATACCATTTTCCTACATGCTATGCCTATTCTGTTAAAAAGCCAATAGGGGAACTAAACCCGAAGAGAGCTTTGGATGAAGATACATGAGTCTTTTCTTTCTTCAGACAGCTGTTTCTGTGAACTCCACCCTTCATCAGTGATCCTAGGAGTCTTTGTCTTTTTGATCTTCTGTGAATTCTTGGCATGCTTACATTGTACGTCTGTTGAAATGTTCCAACTCAGACCATGTGTACATATTCTGTTATGTGATACTTGTGTTCAGGTGAAAGAGTTGGTTTCATGGAGGAACGTCAACACAAAGCTACAGACTGAGGAAGGTCTTAACACTGACTTCATCCATTTAGCTGTGGAGAGCAATGAAACAAGTGTTGTGAAGTACCTCCTTGAGGTTGGGGCTAATTTGAAGCACAGTGGATCTAGCCAGCCCTTACTACACACAGCAATCGACAGAGAGGTATAATACTTTATTTAATAAGAGTGTTCTTGTCTGAATGTTTGCAAGCTTATATACTTACACCTTAGTAATGTTATGTTTACAGAAGCTTTTGATAATGCCTGCAATAGGGTAATGTGGTAGTACCTATGGTGAATTCTATTTAACAGCTATATAAATAGGTAGCATACAGTAGATGCTAATGTGTAATGGACTCCACGATGAAATGTATTTTCCATATTTATAATGTTACCCATTGTTATTACAGAGCACATTCCATTTAAGTTTTTTACTACACACTGTATCATCTGTAAATGTTTAAAGTACCTGATAGAATAGATAAAATGCTGTAATTTTATTGTTATTATTTTATTTTAGGTATTAATAACACATGTATGTATGTATGCACGTATATGCATACAGCACATGACAGTATAAAAACCACATATTCATACATGTTTGATGTTAGTATATAGTGTGTGTGTCGTATTGTTGACTGGAATCTATTAAGAATTTTTAGTGTACTGCATTAATTCGTTGGGTGTTCTTTTATCTTAAAATCTCACAAATAATGCAATTTAAATTAACTCTTACTTTTTATTATTTAGAATTTTGAAATTATTCAATTATTACTTCACTATAAATGTGACGTGAATGCAGTAGCTGAAAATGGCCAAACAGCACTGCATAAGGCCACACAGAAGGGAGACAAGAAGGTTTGTGAACTATATGCTGGTGGTTTGTAATCGTTTTCCATTCTACCATTTTCTATGTTATCAGTGACAATGGTCTGGTAAAATAACACATGGTAATCCCTTTATGGGAGATGGCGTCAGCAGAGACAAACAAGTCCTGTTTTATATCTGTATAATGAGTAATGCAAAAGTTGCGTATGTAATATGATTATTCTACAAATTTTCAATAACCATCTTTTTACTTAATTGCTAACAAATTAAATCAGAGCAGTAGGTACACATATGTTATAGACTAACAGTGCCATGTGTAACCATATACCAGACCATTGTGTACATACTGTACTAGCTTCTATCAATTTCAGCTATTTTGTTATTTTGATGTAGTGGTTGTGGGAGGAAGCAACAAATTACCCTTGTACCTGTGTCGCATACGTATGTAGATACTAATAATTTCTCTACTACTGTATATAGCAACTATTTTATTGAATGTTAACTATACTGGTACACTTAACTATATTATTTGTAGGCTGAAATTGTGAAGTTGTTACTAAGTCACAATTGTGAGGTAGACCCAGTTGATGACTACCTGCAGACACCTCTACACAAAGCTACTGTGAATCAAGATGTTGAATTGTGCAGAATTTTGGTAAGGCCTGCAGTAATTAACATATTTAGTGCATCTAGAATATCTTTGAAATGGTTCATCTTTAGTTTTTGAGTGTCTAGAGAAGCAGTTTGTTTGTTTTTGGAATTGAACATTTCAGCCCTGGAGGTCTTCTTCAACGACTTAAAACCAGGGTCAAAAACATCTGATTCCAAAAACTTCTCTCTTCTTCTTCTCACAAGACAGTGATTATATGATAAGGCTAATCATACAGAAGTTGCATATATACTGAAATTTAAGTAACTTAACCATACACTTCTGTGTTTGGGCGCACCATTCCTACTTGAGGTTAGTGTGCCCAAACACAGAAGTGTATGGTTAAGTTACTTAAATTTCAGTATATATGCAACTTCTGTATGATTAGCCTTATCATATAATTACTATCTTGTTTCGATACCTTTTGCTGATGTATTAGTGAACACTGCCATTCCTACTTCTAACATCATTTTTGTAAATGTTTTTTACATATTTACTTGTATAAGTATATATGGTTAAAGTTAATACGTATACATGGTATATACATGTTATGAGTTTTTTGTGTTCACATGTAGCTCAAGTATGGTGCTGATGCTAGCAAACCAGACAAAAGGAAGAAGAGCCCATTGCATTTGGCCTCTACAGTAAGTTAAGAGCTGATTGATTTATAACAGTAATTATACTGGAAGAACTGCATACATAAACACCATTATGTAACAAAAAAACTTCAAAATTGGATCATCCATATATTATAAAAGGGGCAATACAAGTTAAATAAAAACATTCAAAAATTAAGTTAAAAGTAGGGATGGCACTATAACAGTGATTGGCACTTCTAGAAAAAGTAACGAAACAAGAAAGTGATCATATGGTAAGGCTAACATTGCAGAAGTGGCATACTGAAACTTAACTATACACATCACTTGTATGTTTGGGCGCATCATGGATATACTAGAAGTAGGGATCGATGCACCCAAACATAGAAGTGATGTGTATAGTTAAGTTTCAGTATGCCACTTCTGCAATATTAGCCTTACCATATGATCACTTTCTTGTTTCGTTGATAATACATTGGATAGGGCGGCCATGTTTTTTCGGCCATCCCTACTTGATATGAATAGATACTACTTCACCAACAATCAAGTACTACACAGTGCATATCCATGTGTATAAGAAATCTTCATATTTCACTTATATTGTCCTCATTCTCATAAATTAAACATTACAATGTTAGCTGATTACATTATACTATACAGTACAATCCACATAATTCAAATCTATTTTTGCTTTTTGATTATTCAAATATAACTCTGGTTCGCAGTATAGTACCAGTACATCAATTTCATTGGGAACTTTCACTTATTTCTGATCGCAACCAAAGAGAATACCTTTAACAGTTGACTTGTCATTAATCTTTCTCATGCATGCAGTGCTGTGTTATCTCTAGTTATGCAATGCTTACAGTACCAGAAACTATATAGAAATTATCGATCGCATGTACAGCGCTCCATCTAGAAAGAAGAAAAAGGACTTTGCTACTGAAGTAGAAATTCCAGCGAGCAACTCTTTTACATTATTTTACTTTTTGTACAACTCCTGATAATTCAAAATTCAAATTTTTCATGATCCCTAGAAATTCGAATTAAGTGGATTACACTCTACGTATGTATGTAGACATTTTTATCATTTTATGCCTTTAACAATCTATTCATAAAAATAACATAACTTATCTTATTTATTGGTAACTTCCTTACAGGTGAATACGTATGTATTTACCAAGTTTACATTATCAATTAAATATTTTTCATTTTTTCTTTTGTCTCTACAGAATCTTTTGCTAAAAAATAATACCGAATTACTGGATGTTCTTCAAACTGTCAAGAAAGATGACAACATAAATTCTAATTCTCCAGAAGCTGCTCCCCTGAACTCTAGCGAAGCTCCAGACAAGTATGATGGTGACATACAAGAACCTACTGTAAGTTACATAGTTAATCTGTCTAGCTGAAGTTTGCATAAGCACTTGTAATAGCTTATTGATAAATAAAATATTGTATACTTTTAGCAATCAGATGTGGAAGATGAAGCTAATGTTATCGAAGGGAATGAACCTGACCAACAAGTAAGAAAAGATGTTAATTATATGTAGGAGAGTTCTATCAAATGTAAAGATTTATTAACTTTGAAATTACTGTTTTTCTATCAATTCTAGTTATGGTATGAGGAATATGAGAAAGCTCGTAATGCACGTGGAGCTGTTGTTGTTAACCTGGGTAGAGTGGTACTGACTGGATCCCCTGAAGTGGGAAAGTCTTCCTTTAAGTACCTTCTTCTTCACAACAAATCAAAAGAGATGAACACAAGTACTGGAGTACTGGAGAGACCAGAAGTAGTAGCTGTGACTTCTGAACAATTCCATGTTGACCAGTCTGTCTGGACACTGATCACAGACACCGAGATGGAGGAATCAGTCCGCAAAACCATTCAGGAAGATGAATTTATGGAAAAGCCAACCTTCCCTGCTGTTGAAGAAGCTGAGCTGAAGCCAAAAGTGCAATCTCCTGATAGAGATGGTACTGAAATTCCACCATCTCCTCCAATCATTGAATCTGCCTCAACTGAGCACATTGGTGAAGCCTCTCCTCCAGACACCTTGCCACATAGCTCTGAGAGGGAACCACACCTTACTGCCACTGCAATGCCACAAAAAGATCAACCTAGAGATATTGTATCTCTTTTGATTGAAGCTCGAGAAGAGCTCCTGAAGACCACTGATGTAGGTCAGCTGAGTCTGAAAGAGAATACCTTTGTCCATCTTTTGGACACTGGTGGGCAACCTGTGTTTCAAGATGCCTTACCCTTCCTCCTCACCTTACCAGCTACATACATCAATGTCTTTAATGCCTCAGTCGACCTCAACGACCCTGTTAAGGTTACCTACCGCCCTGAACCTGGTTCAACACAGTCCATTTCTTGTTTTCAAAGTGGCTTGGAAATGATGATGTACCAGCTATCCAGTGTGTACACAATGAAATTCAAGAAAGCCAAGCTTCCTCAAGGAATCCAGGAACCTGATTTCAGGATCTTCATAGTGGCCACTCACAAGGACAAGCTGCTTGAAAGAGAGAATTTTCAGGAATTCCTACGAGCTAACACAGCATGCTTGAGTCAGTTGGAGGACAAGCCTTACTTTAGCCACATTGTTCCAGCCAGTGAAGACAATATTGCTTTCCTTGTTGATAACCTGATGTACGAGGAAGATGGTAGATCTACCACAATTGAAGATCAGGAATTTGTGGATAAACTCCGCTCCCTGCTTTCTGCCAAAAATGGCTGTCTTCAGTTGGAAATGCCTTTAATGTGGTTCCTACTTGATGCCATCACAAGCCGTACCAAGCAGAAGTACATTCTGTTTGATGATCTCAAAGCATTCTGCCTCTCCAGCGGTTATATCGACAAGGAAGATGCTGACAAGCAGTTCCTAGCCTTACTTCGTCTGTTCCATGTGCTAGGGCTGTTTACTTACTATGAGCTACAACCTGCAACTCCAGCTATCAACTGGATCTGTACCGATGTTACCGTGTTTTTCAAGGAGCTATCAAAGCTTCTTTCCATTCCGTTTTACAAAATCAAGCCTGATTCACACCGAGCAACAAAGCAATTTAAAAAATTTGGCTTAATAAATACACAAAATTATTGTGCCCTATTTGAAGAATTAGGAATCAGCCCTGATGTTCCTACTGACTGGCTGCTACAGGTTTTTTATAAGCTCCACCTTTCTACAAAGATAGAATCGAGCCCAGATATTTATTTTATGCCAATTGTCTTGCCTAATAGAAGCACAGAGATTCCACAGCATTGTTGTGTGATTGAAAATCTGTGCTTCACCTACAATTACACAACTACTGATTGGTCTGAAGATTTGCTTGACATCCCAAGAGGAATCTTTTGCAAGCTAGCAGTTCAGCTGGTCAACAGTGGTAGGTATAAACCTTGCCCTAAAGAGTCTGATAAGTCAACAATCAAGATCCTTTGGAATGGCCTAGAGCTCTACTTGATAGAAAGACCTGGCCGGATAGAGGCAGCAGTCCTCTGCAGTGAATACTTCTTTTCAGATGAAGAAGGACTAGATAACAAATTGAAGAAGCTCCATGAGCACTGTAAAATCATCAAAACTGACCTAACATCTGGTATCGAAAATGCTTGCCGCACAATTCTAGGAAAGGATTTCCTGAAGGCCATCAATCTTCAGATTGGCTTTTTGTGTGATTGCTTGCAGGGTAGTCCACACTTGGCTGGGCTCATCAAACAGGACACCTCCCTACTCAAGTGTACCCATTCCAAAGGCAGATTTAGGCAAGTTACCTGCAGAAGGAAGATGTGGTTGCACCTGCCTAAAGGAAGAGATCTAAAGGTGTGGTTTTCAGTGAACTTCCTATAATGCAGCTCCCTTCAAAGGAAATTAAATTCTTTTCTGTCATTGTACCTCATCATTTTACTGTAGTTCAACTCAGAATAGTGTGGTATCTGATCATGAGTTGTTAAAACTTGTATACCTCCTTATTCCTTACTAGATACCTTCCTATTCCTTACTAGATACCTCCCTATTCCTTACTAGATACCTTCCTATTCTTACTAGATACCTTCCTATTCCTTACTAGATACCTCCCTATTCCTTACTAGATACCTCCCTATTCCTTACTAGATCCTCCCTATTCCTTACTAGATCCTCCCTATACCTTACTAGATACCTTCCTATTCCTTACTAGATACCTCCCTATTCCTTACTAGATACCTTCCTATTCCTTACTATATACCTCCCTATTCCTTACTAGATACCTCCCTATTCCTTACTGGATACCTCCCTATTCCTTACTAGATACCTTCCTATTCCTTACTATATACCTCCCTATACCTTACTAGATACCTTCCTATTCCATACTAGATACCTCCCTATTCCTTACTAGATCCTCCCTATTCCTTACTAGATACCTCCCTATTCCTTACTAGATACCTCCCTATTCCTTACTAGATACCTCCCTATTCCTTACTAGATACCTCCCTATTCCTTACTAGATACCTTCCTATTCCTTACTAGATACCTCCCTATTCCTTACTAGATACCTTCCTATTCCTTACTATATACCTCCCTATTCCTTACTAGATACCTCCCTATTCCTTACTGGATACCTCCCTATTCCTTACTAGATACCTTCCTATTCCTTACTATATACCTCCCTATACCTTACTAGATACCTTCCTATTCCATACTAGATACCTCCCTATTCCTTACTAGATCCTCCCTATTCCTTACTAGATACCTCCCTATTCCTTACTAGATCCTCCCTATTCCTTACTAGATACCTCCCTATTCCTTAGTAGATCCTCCCTATTCCTTACTATAGATACCTTCCTATTCCTTACTAGATACCTCCCTATTCCTTACTTGATACCTCCCTATTCCTTACTTGATACCTCCCTATTCCTTGCTAGATACCTCCCTATTCCTTGCTAGATACCTCCCTATTCCTCACTATAAACAAGATTATTGCAGTTATACACTGTATAGACAAAATCTAATATGGCAATGTGCCAATTGTAAAAATAGAAAGACTGTACAATTAACCCTTTAAAGCAAAGACGCTTGCTACTTAGGTCTGTTCCATATGAGCAGATTATCAAAAGAATTCACTGTATAGGCTAGACACCATTTTTATACACATCCATGTCATTCAAACTTGTGTACTATGTATGCATATGTATTTATGTGTAGTTTTCTTTGCGAACTCTGGAATCAGGAGACAAGTACTGGGTGCTGGACACTGTTCCTGCACCATCTGCTGATCAAGCAACACGGACTGCTCCTGAATGTAAGATCATAGTTATGTGCTCTACAGGCTACAGTTGGTCTCCATACTTATTACTGTGTACATATGTGTGTATGTAGTCATTGACCGAAGTGCAGACGAAATCCTCTCATTCTTGGACCATTCCAAGGAGAGTCATATAAAGCACTGCAATGCCTCTGTAATTCGTTCAAACCTACGTCAAAAAGGAATCATTAATTTGGGACAGACACAACAATTAGACTCTTCTTTAAGTGTTGCTGCAGCCAATGAGTTATTCTATCAGTTCCTTTGTAGCGATCCAACACCTGAGACACTTTTGGCCGCTGCTGAAGTGCTCAGTGAAGCACCTGACACTACTAACATGAACAAGAGGCTTGCAAAGAAAATAGAACAATTTCTTCATTGAAAGAAACCATTCTAGTTTTAAACTTCTTTCAACTGCATATCATGCATGTTTGTATATATATTTTCTCTATAATAATGTATGTTAATGATTATAATTAGCAGTCGAGGGGTTTTCGAACCCAAGCCATTCCTAAATACTTTGAGAGTATGGGAGATAATGATATGTAATTCTTGTATACTGTATGTAAAGACTGGCTAGGTGCACGTACATGATGATGAAGCTATATAGGACCAGATGGATCTGTAATGCTTTTAGTTTAAGTTTTGAATATAAAATTTAAATAACCTTTTCTCTTTAAAAAGAAGCATGTAGTTTTGAATTCAATTCCTGTAATTGCAAAGACACTAACTCTGCCCTTCCTTGTTCTAGTCGGTTCACCATATCTTGTTATATATAGACTGCCATTGCCAACAAAGGTATAAATGATAACCTGGATATTTGTCCAATGAAGAAAATCCATGTGAAAAATCGACAAGTGTTAGGTATATTTAATACACCATTGTATGCACTGACTATTACAAAGAGATGTTCCATTAATCCAGAAATTGCTATGATCAAATTGCCAATCAAAATGTTGGAGAGGCCTATCTGAACAGATTTAGACAGTTTATAATCAAAGATGCAGTTGACCAGTGTAAATGTACTAACTACAATTGCTGGTATTACAAGTACAGTCAGATTAAACCAACTACAGATCAGTGAAGCAATTGGTAATTTTGCATTAGCTGTATCGTTCGTACCATTGACATTCAAGTTGATCACCATTAAGACAACCTGTGTAGCTATCTTGATTCAGCCTTATATATACCACTTTTAGAATATTACCCTACATACAGTAAATATATTTAATTGTTTGTAATAATATACAAATTTCAACTTCAAATTGATATAGATATATTTATACTCCATTGCCATGGTAACGAGCTGGTTAATGGTGGGGTATATGCTAGATATACCCTGAGAAACAGGATATCAATTAGTCAGTTTTACAATGCACCACTGATCCGCACTGATCATTTGCATTACATCATTGAAAACCATGCATGGGGTATAAGTGAGTTATATAGGCTACGGACTTGGACTTCCGCCAGAATATAATTACTCAGCCTCGGCCTCGTATTATAATTACATTCTTGCTATCGTTGATGGGTCTCCCTGTTGAGGATGGAGGCTCCTTCCCAGTTGATGCTGTGTGCCTCATGCACGGACTGTGATTCCATGTTGCAGTCAGCTTTCTACACTGCTTGCCAGTGCTCGTACAACCTCTTCTGTAGGCTTCTTCCGGTTTCTCCAATGCATATCTTGTCACAGTCATGCATGGGACACAGTACACAACATCAACTGGGAAGGAGCCTCCATGATCCACAAGGAGACCCATCAATGGAGGAGAAGAGTAATAAAGGCAATACAAATCCAGAGATTTTTTCTCAAAGAACTGTCAATCTGGATGGTGGCCTGATCCTAAGTGACCTGTGGAAGCCCTTTATCTGATCACATGTAATATAATTCATTAATTGTCCTTACAGTATTCCAGCTACAATGTCAATATATTTTGTTATATGGTACTAAGCATGCCATTTGTAAGAGTACAGTTTTCCATCTTCTACATACTGTATTACAGTATGACATCACATGGCATCATTTTCCACCTAATTCACAAGTGCAACCGTTATTCTTAATAATAATTGGCTGAGGAAGGTCTACGGACTGAAATGTTCCAATAATTGTTTAAGTTCACGCTGCTGCGGTAAAAAACGCTCAACTAATATTCAACTGTCATATATCAAAACGTAGCAATAGAACCTTTACTCTGACAAGTTATTGAACGTTGCGATCATGAAGGTCTTCATCAGCCAAATATATGCATATATACAAAATATACGTTTGTAACCTTTCTACAAACTCTAAAATATGAGATTAAGAGATACTGAATACTGCAGACAGCTATTTTGCCCTCCTTGTATGGTTGATTAGTGTACTATACTTAAGTTTAATACAATAACTTTGCCTTAGCTTGTGGTTTCAGAATATATATATATAAATTAAGATGATGGGAATGTGTATACCTGACAGTACCTAATTGGGTCTGTACCCTAGTGCTGTATTTTGCACATATGCACTTTAATATGAATAATAATAATATAAATTAAGATGGAGGTTACAGTCTATATAGACAAGACTGAGTACTCACAGTGAAATGGGAGAGGTGCACTGACCTATATAGTAATGCTATTATATCTAGAACTGAAACCTATTTAAATTATACAGTTTAAGAGTGTAAATACAACTTTGAAAATTTCTAAAGGATATACGTATAGCTGATGCAAAATGACGAAGTGCACACAAACCTAGTAAACTGCTTTCGATGTACATTAAAACAGGTTGCTTAAAAAGATGGTGGAGTAGCCCCGCGATGATAAGTCATTGGGTGGAGTCCGGCCAGATTAAGGGACTGTCCCTTATCTTAATGATGAAATGAAAGGGAAAATGGACGATCATTGAAACGACTTAGATCATGTACCCGATATTTCTGATTAATAGAGGTAAAGATTATCAGATTTTATATGTAGGAACTTTTTTGATTTTATCTAATTTATTTTTAATAGATTTACTTTAGAACCACACCTCTGAGGATCTCTCTTTGCGTGCATTATCTTAAGGTAAAACGGGGTAATCTGGAACAAAGCTTTCCTTTAACTTCTAACCGCTGAAAACAAGCACTGTTGGCTCAGCCCATTTAAAGGCAAGCTAGTGTTATTCATAAACTATCCTGCCTAGGTATATATATGGCTTCAGCTAGGTCTAGCTAAAGAAGTTTTATTCCGTTTTTAATAACTCCCCTCAGATGTGGTATAGTGTAAGTCAGTTTACCTGTATGTATGGTATAAATAATTACCTAATTGGTAACAGATTGTATAATCATAAGTCGCAGATGCAGTATAAAGTCCAAACGGTACACCACATGTTATTAATGATACACTTCTTTAGTAGTCAATCATGTCTTTGTGGAAACTAATCTGGAAAGAACTATGGATGGAGGAGGTGTACCTCAAAATTGAAAATAGTAATCTTGCTGAGGTGAGTTCTATGAATGTCTTTATTATTGACACTGACTCATGTGTGTGCCTTGGTCTGTGTATAGGTCAAGCAATGTGTTACTGAAAGAAATGTTAATATGCCAATGGAATACAGAGATTTTGGACAGTATTATGTCACCACACTGTTGCATGTAGCAGTGTCCTGTGGTGATACCAGAATAATGGAGTACTTTATTGAGCTTGGTGCTGACCTGAATGTGACAGCATGTGACCCAGATGTGAATACATTACCATCTAAAGTAGCACCATTACTCATAGCTGTGAAGAAAGGAGTAAGTCCAATTTCTCATGTTTTATTCTCCAAGTGGGGAGGGTAGTACAACATGCCACCCTGTTTAGTCATGTATTGGTTTATTAGGTCATGAATTTGAAATAGTAATCATTTCAATTAAATACTCTGTTTTTATCATCATGCAGTGAACAAGTTAAGCTATAAGTCTAAATAATCTTTATAGTTAAATTAACCTTACTCACATCCACAAATAGCGGTCTCACATTTACTGGCCTCACATACCAGTCTCTTAGTGTTGCCATGGTGATACAACAACCAAAGAGGTTTCATTCCTTCATCGAATCTACATACAATTCAGGAGGTCTTATCAGTAGGTAGACATAGTTCACATTCTTTACAAAGATTCAAATAAAGCAGCACAATCCTGACTCCAAATTCATTTCTCCATCTTTTCCTGGGCCTCCTTCTGGGTCTCTTTCCTCCAAGTTTTACATTCCTTACATTCCTTACTCTGTTACTAAGCTACCATCATTCTTCATCACCAATCTCTTCAAGCCTCTCTCCTCCTCACCTGTGCTACCATCTCAAGACTAAAAAGCTGAACTTTGTAAACAATATAATGCAAATCATACAGTTTTGTGGTAATGTATTACTTGGGTGGGGGTAAAACTACTAATACTGTATAACAGTGTTATTATATGTACGTACGTACATTACATGTAATTGTACTATACTAATGTTTCCTCTCTCCGTGTCGTATGAATTTATGGCATGTTACAGTTAATGACAGCTGTTTATCTCACTTTGGTTGTAATGATAAATTCTGTTTTCTGACAATGCTTTGATTTAATATAGAAGGACAGCCACTGAACTTTGTATTTATGATTTTATCTTTTTTATGTTTGTTTACTTTAATTAGGTCAAAGTGGCAAAGTTGTTACTTGATCATCATTGTGAGGTGGATCCAGTGGATGGGAATGGTGAAACACCACTTTTTAAGGCTTCACAGAGAGGAGATGTAGAAATGTGTCAACTACTAGTAAGAACAATCAGATTAATGTTATTGTTCATATTTAAGAGATATTCATACATAGGTACATAAAGTGGTACTCTGTGCACAACATTCTCTAACTACTAATTCTCGACAGACCTGGTCTGACATCCTATTAACTAGTTAGCTTAAACCCCACACCATCTACACAATCATCTATTGTCAATTAGGTTCACTTAGAAACTAAGAACCTTTCATAGTATATTCTGATGGAAGTCCAAGTCTGTGAGCTATAACTCCTTAGTCCATGACAATGATTGATTTTCAATGATGCCATGCAGGTGACTAATTGATTTGCATATATACTGTTTTACCTTTTCCAGGGTATATCCAGAATATCCCCCACCATTAACCAGCCTATTGCCATGTTACTGGGGGTAGAATAGAAATATTTAAATACTTATCCGTTAGCATTGTGTGTACCTTTTGAAAGTTATTTGTGAACAATATTTCATGGATATGTGATTTTATAGAATGAAATCAGTTTCAATATTTAGGTAAATTCCAGTGTATAAAAACATTAATAATGAGTCCAATTCAATAAGATTTCATTTTTGATTAGTTAGTACGGTAGGCGTCAAAAAAAAGTAAACGTTTCGTTCATTAAGACTAAGCCAGAACGGCATACTGTTTTGTTTCGGCTTAGTCTTCAATTCGTCCCAAAGCGTTTTAGATCGTCCTTATTATAGGCCTACAAGATGAATAAAAACGATCAATCGTCTATTCCTTGCGTTCCGACGTAAGTTGTAAATTACTGTTAAACAAGTTAATACTTGTTTAGCTTACTTGTGAAATACTTGGACAATTGGACTATAATTAACACGAAGCATTTCTCACATGCATGCGTTCCTACGCAAGACCGTTCCGCATGTTTTCAAAAGTACAGATGATCGTTTTTCAAAGACGATCGATTGTTGTGTATCGTCTTCACACAGTTTTCGTAGGAACAAAACGCCGTATAAACGAAACGAAACGTTTACTTTTTTGACGCCTACCGTACATCACTTAGTATGTATGTTTTTGTTTCCCTCAGGGATATGTCTTATCAGAGTTTCACTGTAAATACATATATGTTGTTAAAGGCTAATTCTGATAAGTCAGAAGGAGCTGTAATATACTTGTCATGGAGGTGACTTATCTTAGGTGGTAACAGTTATGTTTTAGTGTACTGCATGGACTGACTCTTGTTAAGAGACTGTCTTGTAGACAGTACTTTCCCATTGAATAAAACTGTAGTAGATACATTTTATTTATGGATCCAGGCAATTTTTACTTCCTAATACCTTCTTTACATACTGTATATTCAGGGTAGTACTGTAATTGAAGTGATTTGGTCTCATAACTGTTTTAACTGAAATAATGTAATATCTACTCTTTATTTCATTGTTGTGTTTTCTTTGACTCACTGATGTGTAAGTTATATATTCACATCCATTCCTCTTCTGACTATACTGTAAGTTACACTTTATATAATGGCCACAATTTCACTGTATGTATTCTGTGCTCAAACCAATAAGCCAGTTATAGTCAAAACATTGGCATTGTCTTAATTATGTTTTATGTTTTGTTGAACAAGTTATACGTAGGTCTCATCTGTGTTTAGACATTGTAAACATGTGCAAGAAGTTTAAAATGTTAATGCTAAGGGTGATGTATATATTGAAAAGTACTCTACTCTATTAAAAGTTAGTTTTTATTCTATATCTACAGCTACACCATAAAGCTAATGTCAACCAGAAGAGATATCATGAAAAGACACCTCTCCATGTAGCATTTAATGTAAGTCGACTCTTAATGTGATTTCAATGTGTTTTACTTATGCACAATAGTGAGTTTAGTTTATTCAAGTGCCTGGGATTGGAAATAAACTTTGAAATAACCAGAATTTTGAAATATAAAGAATGATAGCAATTTAATATTTAAATTCTAAGAGAAACCAGTTGTATCAGAATTATTTAGTATGTCCAGTACTTCAAGTCACTCATGCCTGTGGCAGCCACTAAAACACTTAACTTCTAAATTTTTAATAATATTTTACTAATAAGAAGTCCTAAAGCAATTGAAGCAATTAAAGTTGGTTGACCAACCAGTATATCAGTCTTAGGGTCATTTTAAGTCTGTATGCTTATTAAATTCATGATCATGTTTCTATTTCTTTTAAGCTGTATACTTTGTATACAAACTACATTTATACATATTCATCTTTCAAAGTATATATGTACAGAATGCGAGTAAATAATGTGAATCATAGGTTTTATGATGATTTGTACTTTGATATAAAAGAGTTGTATGATATAAACACACATTTTAGTTTACTAAGACAAGGTTTTAAGTACATTATTGACTTTAAAGGTACATGTATACCTAGGTCACAAATAAGTAAAACTGCTAATATATTGTATAACTTATAGTTGCTGTATGATTCCTAAATTTTTAATTACTGTTCTGATGTGACATACTTAACCTCTCTGTATGAGGGCTATGTTATTTGAATTAATGGCATGTGACTGTTAATAACAGCTGTGTATCTCACTTTGGTTGTAATGATAAATTCTGATTTCTGACAATGCTTTGATTTAATATAGAAGGACAGCCACAGAACTTTGTATTATGATTTTATCTTTCTTATGTTTGTTTACTTTAACTAGGTCAAAGTGGCAAGGTTGTTACTTGATCATCAATGTGAGGTGGATCCAGGGGATGACGTTGATGGTGAAACACCACTTTTTAATGCTTCACTGAGAGGAGATGTAGAAATGTGTCAACTACTAGTAAGAACAATCATATTAATGTTATTGTTCATATTAAAGAGATACGTATATATTTACACAGACGTAAATACATAAAGTGGTACTCTGTGCACAACATTCTCTAACTACTAATTCCTGACAGACCTGGTCTGACATCGTATTAACTAGTTAGCTTAAACCCCACACCATCTACACAAACATCTATTGTCAATTAGGTACAGTTAGAAACTAAGAAACTTACGTAGTTGAACTGGACTCTTTGTATGTTCAATCTCATCTGAGACCATCTTGCAGCCAGTACTTTTCCATTGATTAGATACATCCTCTTTATGGATCCAAGCAATTTCTTACTTCATAATACCTTCTTTACATATATTCAGGGTAGTACTCTTATTGAAATGATTTGGGCCTCATAACTGTTTTAACTGAAACATTGTAATATCTACTCTTTATTTCATTGTTGTGTTTTCTTTGACTCACTGATGTGTGAGTTATATATTCACATCCATTCCTCTTCTGACTATACTGTAAGTTACACTTTATATAATGGCCACAATTTCACTGTATGTATTCTGTGCTCAAACCAATAAGCCAGTTACAGTCAAAACATTGGCATTGTCTTAATTATGTTTTATGTTTTGTTGAACAAGTTATAAGTCTCATCTGTGTTTAGACATTGTAAACATGTACAAGAAGTTTAAAATGTTAATGCTAAGGGTGATGTACATATTGAAAAGTACTCTACTCTATTGAAAGTTAGTTTTTATTCTATATCTACAGCTACACCATAAAGCTAATGTCAACCAGAAGAGAATCGATGGAAAGACACCTCTCCATGTAACATCTAATGTAAGTCGACTCTTAATGTGATTTCAATATGTTTTACTTATGCACAATAGTGAGTTTAGTTTATTGAAGTGCCTGGGATTCAACGTATTAAATTTGAAATAACCAGATTTTTGAAATATAAAGAATGATAGCAATTTAATATTTAAATCCTAAGAGAAACCAGTTGAATCAGAAGTATTTAGTATGTCCAGTACTTTAAGTCACTCTGTGCCTGTGGCAGCCACTGAAACGCTTAACTTCTTAATTGTTTAATTTTTAATAATATTTTACTAATAAGAAGTCCTAAAGCAATTGAAGCAATTAAAGTTGGTTGACCAACCAGTATATCAGTCTTAGGGTCATTTTATGTCTGTATGCTTATTAAATTCATGATCATGTTGCTATTTCTTATAAGCTGTATACTTTATATACAAATTACAATTATACAAATTCATCTTTCAAAGTACATATGTACAGTATATGAGAAAATAATGTGAATCATAGGTTTTATGATGATATGTATATTAATAAAAAAGAGTTTTATGATATGAACACACATTTTAGTTTACTAAGACAAGGTTTTAAGTACATTATTGACTTTAAAGGTACATGTATACCTAGGTCACAAATAAGTAAAACTGCTAATATATTGTATAACTTATAGTTGCTGTATGATTCCTAAATTTTTAATTACTGTTCTGATGTGACATACTTAACCTCTCTGTATGAGGGCTATGTTATTTGAATTAATGGCATGTGACTGTTAATAACAGCTGTGTATCTCACTTTGGTTGTAATGATAAATTCTGATTTCTGACAATGCTTTGATTTAATATAGAAGGACAGCCACAGAACTTTGTATTATGATTTTATCTTTCTTATGTTTGTTTACTTTAACTAGGTCAAAGTGGCAAGGTTGTTACTTGATCATCATTGTGAGGTGGATCCAGTGGATGACGTTGATGGTGAAACACCACTTTTTATTGCTTCACAGAGAGGAGATGTAGAAATGTGTCAACTACTAGTAAGAACAATCATATTATTGTTATTGTTCATATTTAAGAGATATTCATATATATAGTGCATCTACGTACATATATATACAACATTTTCTTACTTTATGCTATTTCCTGAATGACCTTGTGTATTTATTTTTTCAAGAATAATCTAAAACAAGGCTGACGTCAATATTAACTAGTTTGGGACATGTTGGTCCGTAGACCATCCTCAGCTCGTTCTGCTGTGGTAAAACACTCAACTAGCTGTCCCATACTCATTTTGAAATGTAGAAATGAACCTCTACTCTATCACAACCATCTATTGTATCTTGCATGCCTCTTTGTGTGTCTTTGTGAACTTTATTGGGTGAGCCAGAAGCAAACCCCCATAATGGTTTGTAGGCTGCTGTTTCATGTATAGATATATATAGGTTATGTACGCCTGTTTAGCCACAGAGGGCTACGTAGGCTATGCAATGGCTTCCTTTGTCCCAGAAAGGCTGGTCTCTCTTACAATCTCATTCAAAGTGCGTCTATAGATGTATTTAATACTGTGAGATTGCAAGGCTCGCCCCAGAATGTGTACATTCTCCCAGTATCTTTGTATAATTATTCATCCTGTTGAGAATAAAGAAGGACAAGGAAGAAGATCTTCCTTGCCCTTATTGATTTCTTATCAATCAGTTAGTACTGTAGCTGAAATGTTTACTAGCTTCTCAGTCATGGTTACAAGTATCATATGTCCCGAGTGCCTTAGCAGGGAAAGGTATTTTGAGATTTCTATGAAGTTAGATTTCCTGCATGAATAGGCTTGAAACATTCTTAGGAGTTTCATTATTTGACTCTGATTTTTACCCCAACCCCTCATGTCCCATGAGGAGCACAAATAAGCAAAAGGGTGGAACCAAAGTCTTTCTGGAATAGTTTGGTCTATCAGGATATTGTAACCAAGAAATTAAAAATGTTCATACGGTACAGGTCAAAAGAAACTTGGCGATTTTTGCATTTTTCCGCTGTTGGACAATGCCACCGTCTGCAGTTGGCCACGCAGCTGTCTGAGGGTTTTTGAGAGAGCAACTGAGGAAAGCTGCAAGTGCGGAAATTTGCGTATACGTACGTACGTATACGTATGCGTACATGGTATATAATGACGATTACAATTCGTAGTCTTGACTTTCCCCAAATCACGCTAGCAGTTTTTCCAGGAGCTACAGTTTCTTCTTTGATACTGTTTCTTGTTACATACAATCTTTTGCCAGCTGCCCTTCCTTCGATCCATTCTACCATAATTTTGCTTGCCATCTCATTCCTAATCGCTTCTTCTAATCGCAATGATTCATAACGTCCAAATGCATGTAGGATATTACAGGATACTCATATTATTTAATTTGCCAATCAAAACTCTACGATAAAACACTGAGGTCCGCCGAAGGAATCTGTAAAAATCCTCAGAATATAGGTGTTAATTTGCGAATCTATACAAATTCCGAGGATTTTCACAGATTCTTTCGGCGGACCTCAGTGTTTTATCGTAGAGTTTTGATTGGCGATTTACGTACGTACATAAATAATATGAATAATAATGATAATGAATAATACGTATGAGTTTCCAGTAATATACTATGCCATTAACTAAGTATCAAAGAGAAAGAATTGTGTCTCTCCATCTCCAAAATAAAGGGTCAGCATCCAATATTTTAAAAATTATAGCAATTGAAAGAATCTATACAACAAAGCAAACTGTTTTGAATACTCTAATTATTTTATTGTTGTCTACATACTTTCGTATTATTAATTCTGACGATACTTATACGTAGGTAAAGATCGAAATGCTCAACATACGTACGTATCATTTTCTTCGTAGATTGCATGGCTTCCCTATCGACACCCTACGTACATACGTATTGTTCGTTTGTTTACAAACATCGCTGACGATACCTGCAGATGCTGATATGGCAAACCGCAAATGGCTGTACAGCAGTACGCAGAAAATTTGCGGATTCCCGTACAAACCCTTGCGGAAATCGCCAAGTTTCTTTTGACCTGTACCGTATAATGCTAAGGGTGACAACAACCTGTGTTATATGACAATATCCTGTGAAACCAATTTTATTGGATAACTTGATCAAGTCTGGCTGTATCATACTTACTATGTTAAATGTACTGTATAATGATATGTACTTAGACGTCACTTTGTTACATGTGGTAAATATACGTATATGTGGAGTGCCACCAGGAGAAATCCCAGAAAATGACCATAGGTATTTATCAAATAAATGGCTGACATACGTATATACTCGATATGGTAAAAATGGGTATGGTATATTGATATTTTTAATTGATCGTATATCCTTTGTAAAGAAGTGAATTTCTCACAAACTTGGTACACATGTTCTATAAGGGCCATATAGATGTTTGCTAAGAAAAAGTCTAAGGTACCTTTTGTGTGATTTCTACTGGCAACACTCACATATAGTGATGTGTACTATTATTTACAATGTATGTGTACATATATAGTACACGAGCAATATATCAGCTTACGTACATTGTATCACTCTTCAAAGTATACTTAATGAGTCTTATCTATGAAGACATCTTTTATATAGAAATAGCATACTTCCTTTGATTAGTTATCCAGAACATTTGAGTGGTGTAGGCACATACATAGCTAACTAACTAAATGTTTCATGGACCTGTAGTTGCTGTATGGAGCTGATCTATTCAGACAGAATAAGAGGGGTGAAACAGCTTTGCAAATGGTATGTTTCAAGTGGTCGCATTATTTTGTAAATGTGAAATAGCATTGTAGTAGAACTTAAGACAGATTGGAACAAAGGTTTTCTTGTTTCTACCATTAACTGTAGCTACATGGAGAAGATATTCTGAAGTCTCATGAAAGTACAGTGAATTCTATTTCTTTAGCTATTAAGAACAGTCAAGTAAATAAGGTTTGTGCACACATTGTCTATCATGATAATTCTATGATGTTGTATACAGTTTATTGAAAGTATGGATTACACTGTACGTCTGTTGAAATGTTCCAACTCAGACCATGTGTACATATTCTGTTATGTGATACTTGTGTTCAGGTGAAGGAGCTGGTTTCATGGAGGAACGTCAACACAAAGCTACAGACTGAGGAAGGTCTCATCACTGACTTCATCCATTTAGCTGTGGAGAGCAATGAAGCAAGTGTTGTGAAGTACCTCCTTGAAGTTGGGGCTAATTTGAAGCACAGTGGATCTAGCCAGCTCTTACTACACACAGCAATCAACAGAGAGGTATAATACTTATATTTAATAAGAGTGTTCTTGTCTTAATGTTTGCAAGCTTACATATATACTTACACCTTAGTAATGTTATGTTTACAGCAGCTTTTGATAATGCCTGCAATAGAGTAATGTGGTAGTACCTATGGTGAACTCTATTTAACAGCTACATATATAAATAGGCAGCATACAGTAGATGCTAATGTGTAATAGACTCCAGGTGTAATAGCTGACTACACGATGTGTGTTTTTATCAATATTTACAATATTAGCATTACAGAGCAGACTCTATTTAAGTTTTTAACTGCTGTTTATGGAATGTTTTAATTTTGTAAGTATATATCATCATAAATGTTTTGAAGTACCTGGTAGAATATGTAGATACGTAAAAAGTTTATTGTTATTATTTTATTGTAGGTATTAAATAACACATGTCTGTATATATGTACGTATATACGTAGGCATGTACAGTACATGTCAGTATAAATACCACATATTCATACATGTTTGGTGTTAGTATATATAGTGTGTGTGTTGTATTGTTGACTGGAATCTTTCAAGGATTTTTAGTGTACTACATTAATGCATTGGGTGTTCTTTTATATCAAGATCTCACTTTTAAATGAACTTATGTATATACTTATGTATTGGGTGTTCTGTTATCTCAAAATCTCATTAATAACGCAATTTAAATTAACTCATACTTTATATTATTTAGAATTTTGAAATTATTCAATTATTACTTCACTATAAATGTGACGTGAATGCAGTAGCTGAAAATGGCCAAACAGCACTGCATAAGGCCACACAGAAGGGAGACAAGAAGGTTGGTGAACTACGTATATGCTGGTGGTTTGAAGTCGTTTTCCATTCGACCATTTTCTATGTTATCAGTGACAATGGTTTGGTAAAATAACACATGGTAATCCCTTTATGGGAGGTGGCTTCAGCAGAGACAAACAAGTTCTGTTTTATATCTGCATAATGAGTAATGTAAAAGTTGTTTATGTAATTTGATTGTTCAACAAATTTCATTAACCTTTTTTGCTTAATTGCTAACAAGTCAAATCAGAGCAGTAAGTACACATATGTTATAGACTAACAGTGCCGTATGTAACCATATACCAGACCATTGTACATGCATGCTAGTTTCTATCAATTTAACTATTTAATTATTTAGTTATTTTAATGTAGTGGTTGTGGTGGGAAGCAACTAATTACCCTTATATCTGTGTCACATATGTACGTAAATACTAATAATTTCCCTACTACCTATATAGCAACTATTTTTTAGCTTTTAAGGATTTTTAGTGTACTGCATTAATTCATTGGGTGTTCTGTTATCTCAAAATCTCATTAATAACGCAATTTAAATTAACTCTTACTTTATATCATTTAGAATTTTGAAATTATTCAATTATTACTTCACTATAAATGTGATGTGAATGCAGTAGCTGAAAATGGCCAAACAGCACTGCATAAGGCCACACAGAAGGGAGACAAAAACGTTTGTGAACTATATGCTGGTGGTTTGTAGTTGTTTTCCATTCTACCATACAACAACCAAAGGAGTTTGATCTCTGTTGAGTTGTTTAGCAAATTATCATGACTTCCAAGTCTCTTAGTGTTGCCATGGTGATACAACAACCAAAGAGGTTTGATTCCTTCATCTAAGTTGAGTTGTTTTTAAACATAGCAAATTACGTATCATGAGCAGTTTTTAAATCTACATATATGGTACCATTCAGGAGGTCCTCTCAGTTAGCAAGCCCCTTTCAGTAGTGTAAGTAAAAGTTGTTCACATTCTTTACAAAGATTCAAAATGAAGCAGCACAATCCTGACTCCAAATTCATCTCTCCATCTTTTCCTGGGCCTCCCTCTGGGTCTCTTTCCTCCAAGTTTTACATTCCTTACATTCCTTACTCTGTTATTTAGCTACCATCAATCTTCATCACCAATCTCTTCAAGCCTCTCTCCTCCTCACCTGTGCTACCATTGCTGTCTGCTTTAATTTATCTCTTATGTACGTCTTATCTTCATTTCTCATTTCTGGAGAAAACTCCTGGAGTGGAAACATCCAGCAAGAAGATCCAATTAAAATGATCAAAAATGAGCAAACCTAATTGGTTTTCATTCTTTTTTAACTTCTCAAATGTCTATATCTAATGTACTAGTTAATACAAAAAATGTAATTTAAAGACTTTTTAATTGGCCCCATGCACAAGTAAGTTGTAGTAGACTAAAAAGTTGAACTATGTAAACAATATAATGGGTTTTGTTTGTGGAAATGTATTAATTGGGTGGGTATCTACGTATGTACGTAGGTAATACTTCTAATACTGTATAACAGTGTTATTGTATGTACATTACATATACGTAATTACTATACTAATGTTTCCTCTCTCCATGTCGTATGAATTGATGGCATGTGACTGTTAATGACAGCTGTTTATCTCACTTTGGTTGTAATGATAAATTCTGATTTCTGACAATGCTTTGATTTAATATAGAAGGACAGCCACTGAACTTTGTATTTATGATTTTATCTTTCTTATGTTTGTTTACTTTAACTAGGTCAAAGTGGCAAAGTTGTTACTTGATCATCATTGTGAGGTCGATCCTGTGGATGAGGATGGTGAAACACCACTTTTTAAGGCTTCAAAGAGAGGAGATGTAGAAATGTGTCAACTGCTAGTAAGAACAATCATATTAATGTTATTGTTCATATTTAAGAGATATTCATACATAGGTACATAAAGTGGTACTCTGTGCACAACATTCTCTAACTACTAATTCCTGACAGACCTGGTCTGACATCATATTAACTAGTTAGCTTAAACCCCACACTATCTAGACAAACATCTATTTTCAATTAAGTACAGTTAGAATCTAAGAGACTTACATAGTTGTTGGACTCTTTGTATGTTCAATCCCATCGGAGACCATCTTGCAGCCAGTATTTTCCCATTGATTAGATACATTCTATTTATGGATCCAGGCAATGTTTTACTTCCTAATACCTTTTTTACATATATTCAGGGTAGTACTCTAATTGAAGTGATTTAGGTCTCATAACTGTTTTAACTGAACCAATGTAATATCTACTCTTTATTACATTGTTGTGTTTTCTTTGACTCACTGATGTGTGAGTTATATATTCACATCCATTCCTCTTCTGACTATACTGTAAGTTACACTTTATATAATGGCCACAATTTCACTGTATGTATTCTGTGCTCAAACCAATAAGCCAGTTATAGTCAAAACATTGGCATTGTCTTAATTTATGTTTTATGTTTTGTTGAACAAGTTATAAGTCTCATCTGTGTTTAGACATTGTAAACATGTACAAGAAGTTTAAAATGTTAATGCTAAGGGTGATGTACATATTGAAAAGTACTCTACTCTATTGAAAGTTAGTTTTTATTCTATATCTATAGCTACACCATAGAGCTAAAGTCAACCAGAAGAGCATTGAAGGAAAGACACCTCTTCTAGTAGCATCTAATGTAAGTTGACTCTTATTGTGATTTCAATGTGTTTTACTTATGCACAATAGTGAGTTTAGTTTATTCAAGTGCCTGGGATTCAACGTATAAAATTTGAAATAACCAGATTTTTGATATATATAGAATGATAGCAATTTAATATTTAAATCCTAAGAGAAACCAGTTGTATCAGAATTATTTAGTATGTCCAGTACTTCAAGTCACTCTGTGGCAGTCACTAAAACACTTAACTTCTAAATTTTTAATAATATTTTACTAATAAGAAGTCCTAAAGCAATTGAAGCAATTAAAGTTGGTTGACCAACCAGTATGTCAGTCTTAGGGTCATTTTAAGTCTGTATGCTTATTAAATTCATGATCATGTTGCTATTTCTTTTAAGCTGTATACTTTGTATACAAACTACATTTATACATATTCATCTTTCAAAATACATATGTACAGTATATGAGAAAATAATACGAATCATAGGTTTTATAATGATTTGTACTTTGATATAAAAGAGTTTTATGATATAAACACACATTTTAGTTTACTAAGACAAGGTTTTAAGTACATTATTGACTTTAAAGGTACAAGTATACCTAGGTCACAAATAAGTAAAACTGCTAATATATTGTATAACTTATAGTTGCTGTGTGTGTTTCCTGAACAATATTTTCTGATTTCTGACAATGCTTTGATTTAATATAGAAGGACAGCCACTGAACTTTGTATTTATGATTTTATCTTTCTTATGTTTGTTTACTTTAACTAGATCAAAGTGGCAAAGTTGTTACTTGATCATCATTGTGAGGTGGATCCAGTGGATAAGGATGGTGAAACACCACTTTATAAGGCTTCATGGAAAGGAGATGTAGAAAGGTGTCAACTACTAGTAAGAACAATCATATTAATGTTATTGTTCATATTTAAGAGATATTCATACATAGGTACATAAAGTGGTACTTTGTGCACAACATTCTCTAACTACTAATTCCTGACAGACCTGGTCTGACATCATATTAACTAGTTAGCTTAAACCCCACACCATCTACACAATCATCTATTGTCAATTAGGTTCAGTTAGAAACTAAGAATCTTTCATAGTATATTCTGATGGAAGTCCAAGTCTGTGAGCTATAACTCCTTAGTCCATGACAATGATTGATTTTCAATGATGCCATGCAGGTGACTAATTGATTTGCATATATACTGTTTTACCTTTTCCAGGGTATATCCAGAATATCCCCCACCATTAACCAGCCTATTGCCATGTTACTGGGGGTAGAATAGAAATATTTAAATATTTAGCCGTTAGCATTGCGTGTACCTTTTGAAAGCTATTTGTGAACAATATTTCATGGATATGTGATTTTATAGAATGAAATCAGTTTCAATATTTAGGTAACGTCCAGCGTATAAAAACATTATGTAGTGTAATAATGAGTCCAATTCAATAAGATTTCATTTTTGATTAGTTAGTACGGTAGGCGTCAAAAAAAAGTAAACGTTTCGTTCATTAAGACTAAGCCAGAACGGCGTACCGTTTTGTTTCGGCTTAGTCTTCAATTCGTCCCAAAGCGTTTTAGATCGTCCTTATTATAGGCCTACAAGATGAATAAAAACGATCAATCGTCTATTGCTTGCGTTCCGACGTAAGTTGTAAATTACTGTTAAACAAGTTAATACTTGTTTAGCTTACTTGTGAAATACTTGGACAATTGGACTATAATTAACACGAAGCGTTTCTCACATGCATGCGTTCCTACGCAAGACCGTTCCGCATGTTTTAGAAAGTACAGATGATTGTTTTTCAAAGACGATCGACTGTTGTGTATCGTCTTCACACAGTTTTCGTAGGAACAAAACGCCGTATAAACGAAACGAAACGTTTACTTTTTTGACGCCTACCGTACATCACTTAGTATGTATGTTTTTGTTTCCCTCAGGGATATGTCTTATCAGAGTTTCACTGTAAATACATATATGTTGTTAAAGGCTAATTCTGATAAGTCAGAAGGAGCTGTAATATACTTGTCATGGAGGTGACTTATCTTAGGTGGTAACAGTAATGTTTTAGTGTACTGCATGGACTGACTCTTGTTAAGAGACTGTCTTGTAGACAGTACTTTCCCATTGAATAAAACTGTAGTAGATACATTTTATTTATGGATCCAGGCAATTTTTACTTCCTAATACCTTCTTTACATACTGTATATTCAGGGTAGTACTGTAATTGAAGTGATTTGGTCTCATAACTGTTTTAACTGAAATAATGTAATATCTACTCTTTATTTCATTGTTGTGTTTTCTTTGACTCACTGATGTGTAAGTTATATATTCACATCCATTCCTCTTCTGACTATACTGTAAGTTACACTTTATATAATGGCCACAATTTCACTGTATGTATTCTGTGCTCAAACCAATAAGCCAGTTATAGTCAAAACATTGGCATTGTCTTAATTATGTTTTATGTTTTGTTGAACAAGTTATACGTAGGTCTCATCTGTGTTTAGACATTGTAAACATGTACAAGAAGTTTAAAATGTTAATGCTAAGGGTGATGTACATATTGAAAAGTACTCTACTCTATTGAAAGTTAGTTTTTATTCTATATCTACAGCTACACCATAAAGCTAAAGTCAACCAGACAGATACGACTGGCATGACACCTCTCCATGTATTATCTAATGTAAGTTTACTCTTAATGTGATTTCAATGTGTTTTACTTATGCACAATAGTGAGTTTAGTTTATTCAAGTGCCTGGGATTCAACGTTTAAAATTTGAAATAACCAGAATTTTGAATTTTAAAGCATGATAGCAATTTAATATTTAAATCATAAGAGAAACAAGTTGTATCAGAATTATTTAGTATGTTCAGTACTTCAAGTCACTCTGTGCCTGTGGCAGCCACTAAAACACTTAACTTCTAATTGTTTAATGTTTAATCCTAAAGCAATTGAAGCAATTAAAGTTGGTTGACCAACCAGTATGTCAGTCTTAGGGTCATTTTAAGTCTGCATGCTTATTAAATTCATGATCATGTTGCTATTTCTTATAAGCTGTATACCTTGTATACAAACTATGTATATACATTCATCTTTCAAAGTACGTATGTACAGTATATGAGAAAATAATGTGAATCATAGGTTTTATGCTGATACGTACTTTAATAAAAAGGAGTTTTATGATATAAACACACATTTTATAATTTTACTAAGACAAGGTTTTAAGTACATTATTGACTTTAAAGGTACATGTATACCTAGGTCACAAATAAGTAAAACTGCTAATATATTGTATAACTAATAGTTGCTGTGTGTCTGTTTCCTGAACAATATTTTTAATTACTGTTCTGATGTGACACACTTAACCTCTCTGTATGAGGACTATGTTGTATGAATTAATGGCATGTGACTGTTAATAACAGCTGTTTATCTCACTTTGGTTGTAATAATAAATTCTGATTTCTGACACTGCTTTGATTTAATATAGAAGGACAGCCACTGAACTTTGTATTTATGATTTTATCTTTCTTATGTTTGTTTACTTTAACTAGGTCAAAGTGGCAAAGTTGTTACTTGATCATCATTGTGAGGTGGATCCAGTGGATGTGTATGGTGAAACAGCACTTTTTAAGGCTTCAAGGAGAGGAGATGTAGAAATGTGTCAACTACTAGTAAGAACAATCATATTAATGTTATTGTTCATATTTAAGAGATATTCATACATATCTACATAAAGTGGTACTCTGTATACAACATTCTCTCTAACTACTAATTCCTGACAGACCTGGTCTGACATCATATTAACTAGTTAGCTTAAACCCCACACCATCTACACAAACATCTATTGTCAATTAGGTATAGTTAGAATCTAAGAAACTTACATACATAGCTGTACTGGACTCTTTGTATGTTCAATCTCATCGGAGACCATCTTGCAGACAGTACTTTCCCATTGATTAGACACATTCTCTTTATGGATCCAGGCAATGTTTTACTTCCTAATACCTTCTTTACATATATTCAGGGTAGTACTGTAATTGAAGTGATTTGGTCTCATATCTGTTTTAACTGAACCCAATGTAATATCTACTCTTTATTTCATTGTTGTGTTTTCTTTGACTGACTGATGTGTGAGTTATATATTCACATCCATTCCTCTTCTGACTATACTGTTAAGTTACACTTTATGTAATGGCCACAAGTTCACTGTATGTATTCTGTGCTCAAACCAATAAGCCAGATATAGTCAAAACATTGGCATTGTCTTAATTTATGTTTTATGTTTTGTTGAACAAGTTATAAGTCCCATCTGTGTTTAGACATTGTAAACATGTACAAGAAGTTTAAAATGTTAATGCTAAGGGTGATGTACATATTGAAAAGTACTCTACTCTACTGAAAGTTAGTTTTTATTCTATATCTACAGCTACACCATAAAGCTAATGTCAACAAGAAGGGATTTAATGACATGACACCTCTCCATGTAGCATCTAATGTAAGTCGACTCTTAATGTGATTTCAATGTGTTTTACTTATGCACAATAGTGAGTTTAGTTTATTCAAGTGCCTGGGATTGGAAGTAAACTTTGAAATAACCAGAATTTTGAAATATAAAGAATGATAGCAATTTAATATTTAAATCCTAACAGTTGTACCAAAAGTATTTAGTATGTCCAGTACTTCAAGTCACTCTGTGCCTGTGGCAGCCACTGAAATGCTTAACTTCTAAATTGTTTAATTTATAATAATATTTTACTAATAAGAAGTCCTAAAGCAATTGAAGCAATTAAAAAAAGTTGGTTGACCAACCAGTATATCAGTCTTAGGTCATTTTAAGTCTGTATGCTTATTAAATTCATGATCATGTTGCTATTTCTTATAAGCTGTACTTTGTGAACAAATTATGTATGTATGTATGTATTTGTATATACGTACGTAGTACCTGCATCTTTCAAAGTACATATGTACAGTATGTGAGTAAATAATGTGAATCATAGGTTTTATGGTGATACGTACGTACGGTAGGCGTCAAAAAAAAGTTAACGTTTCGTTTCGTTTATACGGCGTTTTGTTCCTACGAAAACTGTGTGAAGACGATACACAACGATCGATCGTCTTCGAAAAACGATAATCTGTACTTTCTAAAGCATGCGGAACGGTCTTGCGTAGGAACGCATGCATGTGAGAAACGCTTCGTGTTAATTATAGTACAATTGTCCAAGTATTTCACAAGTAAGCTAAACAAGTATTAATTTGTTTAACAGTAATTTACAACTTACGTCGGAACGCAAGCAATAGACGATTGATCGTTTTTATTCATTTCGTAGGCCTATAATAAGGACGATCTAAAACGCTTTGGGATGAATTGAAGACTAAGCCAAAACAAAACGGTACACCGTTCTGGCTTAGTCTTTACGAACGAAACGTTAACTTTTTTTGACGTCTACCGTATAAGTAAAACTGCTAATATATTGTATAACTAACATTATCTATAGTTGCTGTGTGTATGTTTCCTGAACAATATTTTTAAGTACTGTTCTGATGTGACACACTTAACTTCTCTGTATGAGGACTATGTTGTATGAATTAATGATATGTGACTGTTAATGACAGCTGTTTATCTCACTTTGGTTGTAATGATAAATTCTGATTTCTGACACTGCTTTGATTTAATATAGAAGGACAGCCACTGAACTTTGTATTTATGATTTTATCTTTCTTATGTTTGTTTACTTTAACTAGGTCAAAGTGGCAAAGTTGTTACTTGATCATCATTGTGAGGTGGATCCAGTGGATGAGTATGGTCAAACACCACTTTTTAAGGCTTCAGAGAGAGGAGATGTAGAAGTGTGTCAACTGCTAGTAAGAACAATTATATTAATGTTATTGTTCATATTTAAGAGATATTCATACATAGGTACATAAAGTGGTACTCTGTGCACAACATTCTCTAACTACTAATTCCTGACAGACCTGGTCTGACATCATATTAACTAGTTAGCTTAAACCCCACACCATCTACACAAACATCTATTTTCAATTAGGTATAGTTAGAATCTAAGAAACTTACATACATAGCTGTACTGGACTCTTTGTATGTTCAATCTCATCGGAGACCATCTTGCAGACAGTACTTTCCCATTGATTAGACACATTCTCTTTATGGATCCAGGCAATGTTTTACTTCCTAATACCTTTTTTACATATGTTCAGGGTAGTACTGTAATTGAAGTGATTTGGGTCTCATATCTGTTTAAACTGAAACATTGTAATATCTACTCTTTATTACATTGTTGTGTTTTCTTTGACTCACTGATGTGTGAGTTATATATTCACATCCATTCCTCTTCTGACTATACTGTAAGTTACACTTTATGTAATGGCCACAATTTCACTGTATGTATTCTGTGCTCAAACCAATAAGCCAGATATAGTCAAAACATTGGCATTGTCTTAATTTATGTTTTATGTTTTGTTGAACAAGTTATAAGTCCCATCTGTGTTTAGACATTGTAAACATGTACAAGAAGTTTAAAATGTTAATGCTAAGGGTGATGTACATATTGAAAAGTACTCTACTCTACTGAAAGTTAGTTTTTATTCTATATCTACAGCTACACCATAAGGCTAATGTCAACAAGAAGGGATTTAATGACATGACACCTCTCCATGTAGCATCTAATGTAAGTCGACTCTTAATGTGATTTCAATGTGTTTTACTTATGCACAACATTATGTGTTTTACTTATGCACAATAGTGAGTTTAGTTTATTCAAGTGCCTGGGATTCAACGTATAAAATTTGAAATAACCAGAATTTTGAAATATAAAGAATGAAGCAATTTAATATTTAAATCATAAGAGAAACCAGTTGTATCAGAAGTATTTAGTATGTCCAGTACTTCAAGTCACTCTGTGCCTGTGGCAGCCACTGAAATGCTTAAATTCTAAATTGTTTAATTTTTAATAATATTTTGCTAATAAGAAGTCCTAAAGCAATTGAAGTCATTAAAGTTGGTTGACCAACCAGTATATCAGTCTTCAGGTCATTTTAAGTCTGCATACTTATTAAATTCATGATCATGTCGCTATTTCTTATAAGCTGTATACTTTGTATACAAACTATGTTTATACACATTCATCTTTCAAAGTACGTATGTACAGTATATGAGAAAATAATGCAAATCATAGGTTTTGTGATGATATGTACTTTAATAAAACAAGTATTTCGGGTTTAGAAACTCGTGGTGCGGCAAATTAACTCGAACTACTTGGCCACTTTGTTGGGATTTAATGTAAATATTCATAATCTTAACGATTGAGGACGCTTATGATGATGATTATATTGACTTTAAAGGTACAAGTATACCTAGGTCACAAATAAGTAAAACTGCTAATATATTGTATAACCTATAGTTGCTGTGTGTGTTTCCTGAACAATAAGTACTAGTTATTACACGTTCACAATGGCGTATTGCTTTTATGCAATATGCCATTGAGAGCGTGTAATAAGTGGTTTATCGCTAAATTAATCGCTCTACAAATGTGCCCATTACTGTAATTGACCTTTGTAAGTGCTGATTGATTTGCAATTAGTGTGTTTGTGTTGCTAGCTATACATGGAAGATGCGTGGAAACAGCCGCTTTAAACCCATATAAGGAGGTGTTAGGGGCACTTATATGTTACTGGCAGTGCTGGTAATCCTTAACCTGCACACCTTTCTCTTTGATGTTTGATGTCATCATGTGATAATTTTAATTACTGTTCTGATGTGACACACTTAACCTCTCTGTTAGTGTATGAGGGCTATGTCGTATGAATTAATGGCATGTGACTGTTAATGACAGCTGTTTATCTCACTTTGGTTGTAATGATAAATTCTGATTTCTGACAATGCTTTGATTTAATATAGAAGGACAGCCACTGAACTTTGTATATTTGTTTACTTTAACTAGATCAAAGTGGCAAAGTTGTTACTTGATCATCATTGTGAGGTGGATCCAGTGGATGACGTTGATGGTGAAACACCACTTTTCAATGCTTCAGAGAGAGGAGATGTAGAAAAGTGTCAACTACTAGTAAGAACAATCAGATTAATGTTATTGTTCATATTTAAGAGATATTCATACATATCTACATAAAGTGGTACTCTGTACACAACATTCTCTCTAACTACTAATTCCTGACAGACCTGGTCTGACATCATATTAACTAGTTAGCTTAAACCCCACACCATCTACACAAACATCTATTGTCAATTAGGTATAGTTAGAATCTAAGAAACTTTCATACATAGCTGTACTGGACTCTTTGTATGTTCAATCTCATCGGAGACCATCTTGCAGACAGTACTTTCCCATTGATTAGACACATTCTCTTTATGGATCCAGGCAATGTTTTACTTCCTAATACCTTCTTTACATATGTTCAGGGTAGTACTGTAATTGAAGTGATTTGGGTCTCATATCTGTTTTAACTGAACCAATGTAATATCTACTCTTTATTTCATTGTTGTGTTTTCTTTGACTGACTGATGTGTGAGTTATATATTCACATCCATTCCTCTTCTGACTATACTGTAAGTTACACTTTATGTAATGGCCACAATTTCACTGTATGTATTCTGTGCTCAAACCAATAAGCCAGATATAGTCAAAACATTGGCATTGTCTTAATTTATGTTTTATGTTTTGTTGAACAAGTTATAAGTCCCATCTGTGTTTAGACATTGTAAACATGTACAAGAAGTTTAAAATGTTAATGCTAAGGGTGATGTACATATTGAAAAGTACTCTACTCTACTGAAAGTTAGTTTTTATTCTATATCTACAGCTACACCATAAAGCTAATGTCAACAAGAAGGGATTTAATGACATGACACCTCTCCATGTAGCATCTAATGTAAGTCGACTCTTAATGTGATTTCAATGTGTTTTACTTATGCACAACATTATGTGTTTTACTTATGCACAATAGTGAGTTTAGTTTATTCAAGTGCCTGGGATTCAACGTATAAAATTTGAAATAACCAGAATTTTGAAATATAAAGAATGATCGCAATTTAATATTTAAATCATAAGAGAAACCAGTTGTATCAGAAGTATTTAGTATGTCCAGTACTTCAAGTCACTCTGTGCCTGTGGCAGCCACTGAAATGCTTAAATTCTAAATTGTTTAATTTTTAATAATATTTTGCTAATAAGAAGTCCTAAAGCAATTGAAGTCATTAAAGTTGGTTGACCAACCAGTATATCAGTCTTCAGGTCATTTTAAGTCTGCATACTTATTAAATTCATGATCATGTCGCTATTTCTTATAAGCTGTATACTTTGTATACAAACTATGTTTATACACATTCATCTTTCAAAGTACGTATGTACAGTATATGAGAAAATAATGCAAATCATAGGTTTTGTGATGATATGTACTTTAATAAAACAAGTATTTCGGGTTTAGAAACTCGTGGTGCGGCAAATTAACTTGAACTACTTGGCCACTTTGTTGGGATATAATGTAAATATTCATAATCTTAACGATTGAGGACGCTTATGATGATGATTATATTGACTTTAAAGGTACAAGTATACCTAGGTCACAAATAAGTAAAACTGCTAATATATTGTATAACCTATAGTTGCTGTATGTGTTTCGTGAACAATATTTTTAAGTACTGTTCTGATGTGTCTCTCTGTATGAGGGCTACTGAACTGAACTTTTGTATTTATGATTTTATCTTTCTTATGTTTGTTTACTTTAACTAGGTCAAAGTGGCAAAGTTGTTACTTGATCATCAGTGTGAGGTGGATCCAGTGGATGAGGATGGTGAAACACCACTTTTTAAGGCTTCAAAGAGAGGAGATGTAGAAATGTGTCAACTGCTAGTAAGAACAATTATATTAATGTTATTGTTCATATTTAAGAGATATTCATACATAGGTACATAAAGTGGTACTCTGTGCACAACATTCTCTAACTACTAATTCCTGACAGACCTGGTCTGACATCATATTAACTAGTTAGCTTAAACCCCACACCATCTACACAAACATCTATTTTCAATTAGGTATAGTTAGAATCTAAGAAATATACATAGTTGTTGGACTCTTTGTATGTTCAATCCCATCGGAGACCATCTTGCAGCCAGTATTTTCCCATTGATTAGATACATTCTATTTATGGATCCAGGCAATGTTTTACTTCCTAATACCTTTTTTACATATATTCAGGGTAGTACTAAGATAAGTGAAGTGATTTGGGTCTCATATCTGTTTTTACTGAACCGATGTAATATCTACTCTTTATTACATTGTTGTGTTTTCTTTGACTCACTGATGTTTAAATTAAATATTCACATCCATTCCTCTTCTGACTATACTGTAAGTTACACTTTATATAATGGCCACAATTTCACTGTATGTATTCTGTGCTCAAACCAATAAGCCAGTTATAGTCAAAACATTGACATTGTCTTAATTTATGTTTTATGTTTTGTTGAACAAGTTATAAGTCTCATCTGTGTTTAGACATTGTAAACATGTACAAGAAGTTTAAAATGTTGAATATGATGCTAAGGGTGATGTACATATTGAAAAGTACTCTACTCTATTGAAAGTTAGTTTTTATTCTATATCTATAGCTACACCATAAAGCTAATGTCAACCAGAAGAGATTTGATGGAAAGACACCTCTCCATGTAGCATCTAATGTAAGTCAACTCTTAATGTGATTTCAATGTGTTTTACTTATGCACAATAATGAGTTTAGTTTATTCAAGTGCCTGGGATTGGAAATAAAATTTGAAATAACCAGAATTTTGAAATATAAAGAATGAAGCAATTTAATATTTAAATCCTAACAGTTGTATCAGAATTTTATTTATTACGTATGTCCAGTACTTCAAGTCACTCTGTGCCTGTGGCAGTCACTAAAATACTTAACTTCTAAATTGTTTAATTTTTAATAATATTTTGCTAATAAGAAGTCCTAAAGCAATTGAAGTCATTAAAGTTGGTTGACCAACCAGTATATCAGTCTTCAGGTCATTTTAAGTCTGCATGCTTATTAAATTCATGATCATGTTGCTATTTCTTATAAGCTGTATACCTTGTATACAAATTTAGTGTGTATGTATTTGTATACGTATACGTACGTACCTGCATCTTTATACGTACGTATAAGTAAAATTGCTAATACCGTATATCAGAAAATTTTCGCGACCGAAAAATTTCGCAAATCGCTGCAAAATGGGGTGTCAAAAATTTTAGCAAATAAATTTTTGCGAAGAAAGGCTCTTCTACATTGCGCAATGCTATAATATTATGGCATAATATTTTTGCATGGCTCTCTGAGAGTTCATAATAGTAAAATATGGAGAAGTACCTCTCCCTATTATACTATCCATGATACTGAGTTCCTCATCACACGAAACTCGCTTGTGCCATGCCATCACTAGCATCTGGTCGACCGGATGGCAGAGTGTAGCAAACATTCAAGCTCCAGTAGATGACGAATGCCTCTACGAAGATATGAATGCCTCTATGAAGGTACGAATCAGCAACACCTCAATCTTCTGTTAATTTTTTGGTTAGTCTCGGGTAGACATCTCTTAAACAGACAACTCTTAAAAGTAGTACGCGAGCAAAAGCTTCTGAAACTGGGCCAACGAAATCGTACTTCTGTTATAAAAACATATGAGTGTTATATCGCTGGCTGCGTTGTTCTATTGTGTTTCAACGGCTATTAGCACGCAAAGAAAAGGTTTCCATTTGCATTCGCCATCTTCATATGACATTATCATACATAATAATAATTTTGTGTGTATACATATTACATAGAAAGAGAAATTTTCGCGACAAAAATGTTCGCGAATGTGCTGCATTCGCGAAATTCATGATAATTTTGCGATATACGGTATATTGTATAACTAACATTATCTATAGTTTATAAACTAGAGACAAACAAGTTCTGTTTTATATCTGCATAATGAGTAATGCAAAAGTTGTTTATGTAACAGTTTGGAGCTGTTAATTCCCGAGATTTGACTGGTAACAGCATGGCTTGCCGTGTGTAACCATATACCAGACCATTGTACATGCTGTACTAGCTTCTATCAAGTTAACTGTTTAGTTATTTTGATGTAGTGTTTGCAACAAATTACCCTTGTACCTGTGTCACATATGTACAGTGGGCCCTGGTTTAACCGACCTCGAGTTAACCGACAAGCTTTTTTAACCAAACAAATCGACTGAAACCGATCTAAATCGTATTCCCCGTAATACTTTAGGCCCTCGTATATCCGACCTCGGTTTATCCGTATCCGACACTATTTTCCGATACAGATTTAGGTTTGTGTATATTTTTAATCTTTATTATCCGACAGTTGCGGAGTAGATTAAGAAAGTTTCAGAGAATGGCAGAAACACAATCGACCGTCAGCGATATCCTTAAAGAATTGTCCTTATGGAGGATTCCAACAGCACAAAGAGGAGACTACCACGCCACGAGAAGATGAAATAAGCATTTATGACTATTCGTACTAAAGGTTGCTCTATCTTATTCATTATTTTGCAACCCTTTTATCTGACACCTGATTTATCCGACATTTTTGGTTGAAACAAACAGTATCAATTAAACCAGGACCCACTGTATGTAGATACTAATAATTTCCCTACTACTGTATATACAGTAGCAACTATTTTATTGAATGTTAACTATACTGGTACACCTAACTATATTTGTAGGCTGAAATGGTGAAGTTGTTACTAAGTCACAATTGTGAGGTAGACCCAGTTGATGACTACCTGCAGACACCTCTACACAAAACTACTGTGAATCAAGATGTTGAATTGTGCAGAATTTTGGTAAGTCCTGCAGTAATTAACATATTTGGTGCATCTAGGATATCTTTGAAATGGTTCATCTTTAGGTTTTTGAGTGTCTAGAGAAGCAGTTTGTTTTTGGAATTGAACATTTCGGCCCTGGAGGTCTTCTTCAGCGACTTAAAACCCCAGGGTCAAAAACATCTGATTCCAAAAACCTTCTCTAGATGCTCACAAGACTAAAGTTGAACCATCTCAAAGATAAGTTTGGAGCAGTTAGAAGAAATCCCTTAAAGGGCCACTGACATGCTATTTTTTCTTTTGCTTAAAAGTTTAGTATAATATAGAGAACTCTAACAGTGTAAATTAAAATGGTCCGATCGCTTTAGTTTTACCTAAATAAAGATAAATACTTGTCATATTTACGTGGGCGAAACACAACCGCATTAAAAAACAACAACTTTTTCGCCTGGTCGGCTGTGACGTCACATCAGGAACGGAAGTACGGATCGTATACCATTTTTAGTATGGAAGAGGACAATTTCGGTAGCTTAGAACTATATTACGAGTCTTCTAGTTTTGACGAGGATGAAGACAATTCATAATCTGATTCGGAAACGTGCAAAGATAGTGGCGCAATCATTTTAGAAGACACTACGGTTACAATTGAGCCGTATCAATTCGCCCGGGTTGTCATCGGACGAATTTATTCAAACTTCGGAGTCAGAAGGAACCGATGAAACGGCCAACAATAGCGCAAGGCTGGTAAATCATGATTGGTAAGGTCTACTTCCCTAGATCGATCTACTCTGCAAAGTAGTCGCCATCATTGTATATTAGGGGTAATGGCATCGAGTGCATAGTGCAACACCAAGGATTTGAGTCTGTATGCCTCAATTTTTGGGTATTGCAAACTGCCGCATGCATGGTTTCCAATATAACCAGGAGTATGGACAGGGCTCATTAAATGGAGACATGCATGAGTTATTTGGCTGAAGACTAATGCCATACTACATAATATTATGGAAATTGTTATAACTGCATGCATAACAATTTGCATATATTTGTGTGCCATGGCATTAGCCTCATATACGTATGTATGGCATGTTTATATCAATCAATCAATCAATCAATCAATCAAAAAATATATTGCAGACGTCATCGATACATGGCATATATCTCTTTATCGAATATACATGTACTATGTTGTATGAAGGGCGATGGCTCAACAATATTAACATAATTTCTAGTGATTCAAACTCTGGAGGCAGATTAATATATACCGTAACATTAAATTTAGACCTAATGTAGAGCCATATGTAATTGGTCGTGACAGTGGCAGAAAAAGAATCATGGCTGATCTGCGTACTGGTTGTCTTCCCCTGGCTGTTGAGGGGTTGGTTGATACACATTTGGGCAGAGGGTCTGCCAAGTATGTCGTGGGGGTACAGATTGTACTGTACTAAACTGAACTCTATCAGATCTGACTCGTTTGCTTATTGTAACCAAATCAACTGTGAATTCATGTCCATGTCCCAAAGCAACAAGCTAGTTCTCTTAAACACAGACAATAATAGAATCATCCACGTTTTGTTTAAGATGTATAAACTTAGGCATTCCCTTTTATTCACAACTAAATGTAAATCACCCTACCAATTTTGTGACTAGTGAGCCTATTTTGGCTGATCAGATTACTGATGGTCACACTAAAAATGATTATTTAAAATATTACCATGGCTTGGGAAAGATTGTAGGGAATATGTATCTTTCTTAATTCTTCTTTTGGAGTTGAACCCTTATCATTAGAGAATGTAAATAAGCTGACATCGTCCTGTCTTTGAAGATTGCAGCGCATCGTTTGGGCATTTTCGTCGAACGAGATGTATACGAAACGGTAAGTGCATGAGCGATCTATTCCTGACGTGACGTCACAAAAGGCCACCAGTTGACCGCAAATAGACTGAGCTTCGAGCGAAGTGGTCCAGAAATGCCTCGATTTCCTTTCGAAGGAACGGTATCGACGAAAACGAAATTTCGATTTTACCTAAGTATATGTTAGACACTTGGACAATGCTGCTAACTCAAAATCGATTTTGAGCATGTCAGTGGCCCTTTAAGCTATCATCCATTTAAAATATTTACAGTATATAATATACGTATACGGTAAAAGTAAATATGCATGGTATATACATATTTTGAGTTTTTTGTATTCACAATTAGCTCAAACATGGTGCTGATGCTAGCAAACCAGACAAAAGGAAGAAGAGCCCATTGCAATTGGCCTCTACAGTAAGTTAAGAGCTGATTGATTTATAACAGTAATCACACTGGAAGAACTGCATGCGTACAAAAACACAATTATGTAACAAAAAACTTCAAAATTGAATCAAATTTCACTTCTATTGTCCTCATTTGCATAAGTTAAACATTACAATGTTAGCTGATTACATTATGTTATACAGTGCAATCCACATAATTCGAATCTGTTTTTGCTTTTTGATTATCAAATATAACTCTGGTTCGCAGTATAGTACCAGTACATCAATTTCATAGGGAACTTTCACTTATTTCAAAACGTAACCAAAGAGAATACCTTTAACAGTTGATTTGTCATTAATCGTTCTCATGCATGCAGTGCTTTGTTATCTCTGATTATGCAATGCTTACGGTACTAATCACTTACCGTCTAGCAGAAACTAGAAATTATTGATCGCGTGTAAAATACTCCACCTGGAAAGAAGAAAAAGGATATTGCTACTGAAATAGAAATTCTAGCAAGCAACTCTTGTACATTATTTTGCTTTTTCTACAACTCCTGATAAATCAAAATTCCAGTTATTTCAAATTTTTCATGATCCCTAGAAATTCAATTTAGTGGATTACACTCTATGTATGTAGAAATTTTTATCATTTTATGCATTTAACAATCTATTCATAAAAATAACATAAATTATCTTATTTGTTGGTAACTTCCTTACAGGTGTATACGTATATACGTATTTACCAAGTTTACATTATCAATTAAACACTTTTCATTTTTTTCTTTTGTCTCTGCAGAATCTTTTGCTAAAAGATAATACTAAATTACTGGATGTTCTTCAAACTGTCAAGAAAGATGACAACTTAAATTCTAATTCTCCAGAAGCTGCTCCCCTGAACTCTAGCAAAGCTCCAGACAAGTATGATGGTGACATACAAGAACCTACTGTGAGTTACATAGTTAATCTGTCTAGCTGAAGTTTGCATAAGCACTTGTAATAGCTTATTGATTACTATAATATGTACTTGTATACTTTTAGCAATCAGATGTGGAAGATGAAGCTAATGTTATCGAAGAGAATGAACCTGACCAACAAGTAAGAAAAGATATTAATTATATGTAGGAGAGTTCTATCAAATGTAAAGGTTTATTAACTTTGAAATTACTGTTTTTCTATCAATTCTAGTTATGGTATGAGGAATATGAGAAAGCTCGTAATGCACGTGGAGCTGTTGTTGTTAACCTGGGTAGAGTGGTACTGACTGGATCCCCCGAAGTGGGAAAGTCTTCCTTTAAGTACCTTCTTCTTCATAACAAATCAAAAGAGATGAACACAAGTACTGGAGTACTGGAGAGACCAGAAGTAGTAGCTGTGACTTCTGAACAATTCCATGTTGACCAGTCTGTCTGGACACTGATCACAGACACCGAGATGGAGGAATCAGTCCGCAAAACCATTCAGGAAGACGAATTTATGGAAAAGCCAACCTTCCCTGCTGTTGAAGAAGCTGAGCTGAAGCCAAAAGTGCAATCTTCTAAAAGAGATGGTACTGAAATTCTGCCATCTCCTCCAATCATTGAATCTGCCTCAACTGAGCACATTGGTGAAGCCTCTCCTCCAGACACCTTGCCACATAGCTCTGAGAGGGAACCACACCTTACTGCTACTCCTATGCCGCAAAAAGATCAACCTAGAGGTATTGTATCTCTTTTGATTGAAGCTCGAGAAGAGCTCCTGAAGACCACTGATGTAGGTCAGCTGAGTTTGAAAGAGAATACCTTTGTCCATCTTTTGGACACTGGTGGGCAACCTGTGTTTCAAGATGCCTTACCCTTCCTGCTCACCTTACCAGCTACATACGTCAATGTCTTTAATGCCTCAGATGACCTCAACGACCCTGTTAAGGTTACCTACCGCCCTGAACCTGGTTCAACACAGTCCATTTCTTGTTTTCAAAGTGGCTTGGAAATGATGATGTACCAGCTATCCAGTGTGTACACAATGAAATTCAAGAAAGCCACACTTCCTCAAGGAATCCAGGAACCTGATTTCAGGATCTTTATAGTGGCCACTCACAAGGACAAGCTGCTTGAAAAAGAGAATTATCAGGAATTCCTACGAGCTAACACAGCATGCTTGAGTCAGTTGGAGGGTAAGCCTTACTTCAGCCACATTGTTCAAGCCAGTGAAGAGAATATTGCTTTCCTTGTTGATAACCTGATGTACAAGGAAGATGGTAGATCTACCACAAGCAAAGATCAGGAATTTGTGGATAAACTCCGCTCCCTACTTTCTGCCAAAAAAGGCTGTCTTCAGTTGGAAATGCCTTTAATGTGGTTCCTACTTGATACCATCACAAGCCGTACCAAGCAGAAATACATTCTGTTTGATGATCTCAAAGCGTTCTGCCTCTGCAGCGGTTATATCGACAAGGAAGATGCTGACAAGCAGTTCCTAGCCTTACTTCGTCTGTTCCATGTGCTAGGGCTGTTTGCTTACTATGAGCTACAACCTGCAACTCCAGCTAACAACTGGATCTGTACCGATGTTACCGTGTTTTTCAAGGAGCTATCAAAGCTTCTTTCCATTCCGTTTTACAAAATCAAACCTGATTCACACCAAGCAACAAAGCAATTTAAAACATTTGGCTTAATATGTACACAAGATCATCATGCCCTATTTGAAGAATTAGGAGTCAGCCCTGATGTTCCTACTGACTGGCTGCTACAAGTTTTTTGTAAGCTCCATCTTTCTGCTAAAATAAAATCCAGCCCAGATATTTATTTTATGCCAATTGTTTTGCCTCAAGGAAGCACAGAGATTCCACAGCATTGCTGTGTGATTGAAAATCTGTGCTTTACCTACAATTTCAAAGACAGTCCTCTGTCTCAAGATCTTCTTGACATCCCAAGAGGAATCTTTTGCAAGCTAGCAGTTCAGCTGGTCAACAGTGATAGGTATGAAGCTTGCCCTGAGGAGTCTGATAAGTCAACAATCAAGATCCTTTGGAATGGCCTAGAGCTCTACTTGATAGAAAGACCTGGCCGGATAGAGGCAGCAGTCCTCTGCAGTGAATACTTCTTTTCAGATGAAGAAGGACTAGATTACAAATTGAAGAAGCTCCATGAGCACTGTAAAATCATCAAAACGGACCTAACATCTGGTATTGAAAATGCTTGCCGCACAATTCTAGGAAAGGATTTTCTGAAAGCCATCAATCTTCAGATTGGCTTTTTGTGTGATTGCTTGCAGGGTAGTCCACACTTGGCTGTGCTCATCAAACAGGGAACTTCCCTCAAGTGTACCCATTCCAAAGGTAGATTTAGGCCAGTTACTTGCAGAAGGAAGACGTGGTTGCACCTGCTTAAAGGAACAGATCTAAAGGTGTGGTTTACAGTGAACTTCCTATAATGCAGCTCCCTTCAAAGGGAATTAATGTCATTATACCTCATCATTTTACTGTAGTACGAGCAGAGAATAGGGTGGTATCTGAGTTGTTAAAACTTGGATACCTCCCTAATCCTTACTAGATACCTCCCTATTCCTTACTAGATCCTCCCTATTCCTTACTAGATCCTCCCTATTCCTTACTAGATACCTCCCTATTCCTTACTAGATCCTCCCTATTCCTTACTAGATACCTCTCTATTCCTTACTAGATACTGTAAATCCCATTAATATGGAGACCCTTTTATTTAGCAATTGTAATCAGTAGAATAATGGCCTTTAAATATAACGATCAGGCTTTAGAAGTATTTATCGGCAGCAGCTTTGTTGCTAGAAAAAGCGGTAAACTTGCTAATCTTTGCGCAAAGTTCAGGATGGTGTTAATTCAATAGTCAGTTCAGCAACAACAAAAAAGGAGGCAATTGCTTCATTACTAAAACCGAGCAGTTATACACTGTATAGACAAAATTTAATATGGACAATGTGCTGGTTGTAAAAATAGAAAGACTGTACAATTAACCCTTTAAAGCAAAGACACTTGCTACTTAGGTCTGTTCCATATGAGCAGATTATCAAAAGAATTCACTGTATGGGCTAGATATCAATTTAATACACATGCATGTCATTCAAACTTATGTACTATGTACGTATATGCATATGTATTTGTGTGTAGTTTTCTTTGCAAACTCTGGAATCAGGAGACAAGTACTGGGTGCTGGACACTGTTCCTGCACCATCTGCTGATCAAGCAACACGGACTGCTCCTGAATGTAAGATCATAGTTATGTGCTCTACAGGCTACAGTTGGTCTCCATACTTATTACTGTGTGTGTGTATGCAGTCATTGACCGAAGTGCAGAAGAAATCATCTCATTCTTGAACAAGTTCAAAGAGAGTCATATAAAGTACTGCAATACCCGTGCAATTCGTTCAAACCTATATAAAGAAGGAATCATTAACTTGGAACAGAAACAACAATTAGACAACTCTTCATCAAGTGTTGCTGCAGCCAATGACTTATTCTATCAGTTCCTTTGTAACGATCCAACACCTGAGACACTTTTGGCCGCTGCTGAAGTGCTTAGTAAAACACCTGGCACTACTAACATGAACAAGAGGTTTGCAAAGAAAATAGAACAATTTCTTCATTGAAAGAAACCATTCTAGTTTTTTAAACTGCATGTTTGTACATATATACATGTTTATTTTTTCTTTGTAATAAAATTAATGGTCTGGTTCGAATTCGAATTACCCATTGCAATTGCAGGCCGGCGCCGGTGTTCGGGAACCCATATATATGGTACATGTACGTACATGTGATATATGGAAGATATATTATGGGTATATTATAGCGTTTCGTATTGCGCAATACAAGGATTGACCAGACCCACGTGGAAGTTAGGTAAAGAGCATCGACATGAAGGTAAGGAGAATCGTTCTAATCTTATTCTTTAATTTCTGTCCTATTCTTACGATTAAAACATTAAAGGGTGTATGTGTTTTATTTTTTAGTTAAATATTTCTTTTCCCGCGACTGGGCAACAGAAGTTAGTGGAAATTGATGAAGAGCAAAAGCTGTAAGTACAGAAATAGCTAAATACTTTTCAGGTCGGATGCTTACGTTACTATTTGAACTTTGAATAGAAAGCCTTTTTACGAAAAGCGTATTTCTGCGGAACTTGCAGCCGACCATTTAGGAGATGAGTGGAAGGTATGATTAACGTACTGTTGTATGGAGATCATGCTACCTAGCTATTACAAAAGGCGTCTGCTGTCTTTCTTGTTAGGGTTATGTGTTCCGTATTACGGGAGGTAACGACAAGCAAGGATTTCCTATGAAGCAGGGGGTCTTAACAAATGGACGCGTCAGGTTACTGCTATCTAAGGGACACTCTTGTTACAGGCCAAGAAGAAAGGGAGAAAGAAAGAGAAAGAGTGTTAGAGGATGTATTGTAGACTACAACCTTTCTGTACTGAATCTTATGATTGTTAAGAAAGGAGAAAATGCTATTCCAGGACTAACCGATGAGCCCATTCCATCTCGTTTGGGTCCTAAGCGTGTCGGGAAGATCAGGAAGATGTTCAACTTGAGCAAGTTAGATGATGTACGTCAGTACGTGATCAGGAGGCCTCTCCCAGTAAAGGAAGGAAAGAAGCCTCAGTTTAAGGCTCCGAAAATCCAGCGCCTAATCACTCCAGTTGTGTTGCAGAGAAAGAGGAGAAGACGCGCTCAGAAGATTGCTTGGGCCAAGAAGAGCAAAGAGGACGCTACCCAGTATGCGAAGTTACTAGCACAAAGAGCAAAGGAAGCTCGAGAAAAGAGACAGGAAGCAATTAAAAGAAGGCGATTGTCCAGTGGCCGAGGATCTACATCTTCAGCATAACATGTTACTGAATGCCAAATACATTGTTGTCTCATTGTTAATGTTAAAATTTACAAAGCATTCATGTGAAATAATAATATTGGTCTGGCATGATTTTGGACCATATTATAGTATTGAAAATTCATGAACATTACAAATAAATTGTTTATGACATAGTACTTGGTATGCTAAGAGAAGACAGAATTCGGTTAGAGAAGCATTGAATAGAGACATCGTCATTGTATAGCTCTACCATAGACGTGGTCCCATTTGGTCCTGGTATCTCCTTGGTGTTCTCAACAGTGACCTCTGTAATGGCTCTAATCTGATCAGAAGTCACCAAGTTGTCATATTGACTATATTAAGATAACAACAGACCAAGGTTATTACACACACATCAACATTGGCCAACTATCACAAAAGACACACAACATGCCAAAAATGTATGAATTACAATACTTACTGGTCGCCATCGATACTGCTGCTGCTCTCATTGATAATGCTAGTGTGGAATGAGCCATCCTCAATGTCTTCTGGGGCTATCTCTTCAATCACCTCAACCTCGTGGGTCAGGGTGAGGAGGTCATCAGTAGCCACGATATCACTCTGATCCGGAGAACTTGTGGAGATGGTAGCAACCAATTCTACTCCAGAAGTGTTACTATGGAGACGGGAGGGATCTAGAGGAAGAAAGGATGATAGGGAGGTGGCAAGCCCCTCCGTTGAGTCCATAGTGGCAGTTTTCCCTTCAGAGGACAAAGGAGGCAGTGAACCATTGGTGATTGTAGAGAAGTGGTGAACTTCACTGAGTTCATCATCTGAAGTGTCGCTGTAACTTTCAGAGACTATATAGAGGCCATGTTTGTGGAGCCATTCATTCATCCACAAATAGGTTGGGTTGAAGTGCTGCACCGGACACAACTCTTTGGCTTTTTCTTGCAGTGACTTGCGAGTAACTTTACCACTTTGAATATTTGTCAAAACCCAATCTAACAGGATCTGATCATAGTGATTATTCCACACATCAGCTTCTTGTAGCTTTTGTAATCTTAATCTTTTTGGTCTTTTTCCTTTGACTTCTGAAGAAATTACTCCTGTACGAGCTACATCTTCAGGCAGCACCTTCCACCTTAGTTCTAGGGCCTTATTATCATCAAAATCATCACATTTCTTTTCCTTCAAGTTTATATGATATCTCCTGGCAAACTTGACATACCAACCCAGAGAAGCTTGAAACTTGGGATTACTTTTCAACTGTAGAGCCCTGTCCCTTACACTTTTTGAAGTCAAGTTTTTCCCTTCAACCCACGAATGCTTTATCCATTCAAGAAGGCTCCGATCTAATTCTGCATCATTAACTTTTCTCCCTTGACCTGGACGTCTGTAAATTGCTGTCCCCGCTTCTTCTGCAACACTAGCAATTATACCAATTTCCTTACTCCACCTTGACAAACACCTTCTCGACACATTAAGGGCCAAGGCAGCCTGACTTGTTGACTCCATTTGGGCCGCCTGCTGAACAGCCTGCAATTTGAAGGATGCCGTATACGTCCTCTTCCTATTTTTGACATTAGTATCAATGTCTTGATAATTTGTTCTCTTCTTCCAGTTGTTAAACCAGTTCTGTGACGCTTTGAAACTACTATCATACCTTTTCCCTACTTCGAAGGCCTTTTGTCTTATTTCTGCTGGAGTTAGGTTATTACCCATTTTCCTTTGAAGCAATACCCACTGATAGACTTCTCGATCGATGTCTTCTCGTTTTCCCATTTAGTTTGGTATTTAAACCTATACAAACACAAAAACTCAACAATATCCATATAGCCATTTTTAATTCCATATAATGCCTACCTCAGCCGTTGGGTGAGCTTGATTTAGAAACTATATTGAATTCAGAGTTGTACTACCGCCCATCCAACGATGACTGTATTTTTCATTAGTACAGGATCCTTTAAGAGGTTACGAGAGATATCCTTTGTACGAATCTGGTTAATTTACCAGCCAATATGTCGTTTCTGAAACGTAACGAGAATGTTTAGGAAATGAAAGGGTTTTACCCACAATCCCGGGTAATTTGAAATTAATGTTGTGAGAGGGTGTTTAGCGCAGCCGATAGGTGAAGTAGTTGTCATGGAAGCAACGGAGGATATCAGCTTGTACCGGACTTGCAGCTGCCCTGCTAAAGTCCTGCAAAAGTCATTTTATCTTGGTCCTTCAGCAAACGAGGACGATGGAACGTAAATTTCCAAAGGGCATTATTCTGGCTGCTCTACTGTGTAAGTATGATATATGCACTTTTTGTAAGCCCATATTTAGCTCTTTAGTTTCACTTTAAACTGTAGCTGCCCTAAGTATAGGCAATGGAGCGTATCTTGAAATGGACCCCACCTTCAGTCCTCCAGAGATAGAACCCACTGATCCTGATGAAATGTATTATAGTTCCCCTGAAAACGAAGAGAACCTCCTCCCTGTTCTGGTTCACCTTAAAGATGATGCTGGAAATGCCATTGCAGATAATGTAGTGATAACAGCGACTACCATTTTAGGAAGCCTATGGAACTCCACCTCGCCTTTGAACGACAGTGATGATACATATGCAGGAAGGTTGTGTGAAAGAAGCAAGCGACATCACTCTTACTTTCCACCGCCCTACTTTACTGCTGAACGTATTATTTGCAACAATAATACTGGGTTTCCCAAAGGAGATGTACAAAATACAACATATGATGGAGTTGCAAGATTTGAGCGTCTGTTGAACACCCAAAGAACTGATGCTGTTAGAAGGCTATACTTTGTGGCAGAATATAACAATACCATTCTCACTACATTCAGTCATCCCTTTACTGTCTATCCTTCTGGAGCTAAACTGGAAATGGTATCTCCCAGTCAAATCCCTGACACATATGTTAATCACCCAATGACCATTGTGGTTCAAACAATGATGGCAGATGACCCTGTTTCTCCGACTAGTTATAGTGCTCTAACAATTGGTCGGCATTCTGTGCTAACTGTTGACTTGACTGTTTCTTGGGATAGAAAGCATTTCGCTGCCCTCTTCAAGCCAGGATATGTTTATCACTTCCATTCACTAATCTCCACTGAAGTTATCCTGGGTGGTTCTGATGTATCAGAAAATGCCAAGGAAGATTTACGGATAAGAAAGAGATGTATCAATGGAAGTGCTACATTTGAAGATGTTCGTATTCTGACAGAAGCTACTGATGTTCATTTGAATATCACCCAATCCCAGCCACATTATCCCTGGACTAGAGTTCCGTTTGAATACAATGATGTGTTAGTGATGGATGGCATTGCTAATGTTTTAAACCTTTCGTACTCCCAAAATGGTGGGGTCTTTGTAACAAATGGCTTTAATGTCTCTGGTAAGTTGATACATCTTAAAAGGCCAACGCATGGAATATCTCACAGTGTGTTTTGTAATTAACTGTAGCCTCAACTGGAGTTAACATAACCTATTCAACTGGGGTACTGGATGCCTTTCTGCCCCAGGTAATTGATGCTAACATTCCTTTCACCAGCACTCTCACTGTTGAAGTGACAGATGTCATGGAATATGTTATCACTGATGGAACGGACTCATCCTTGGAAGTTACAACTGTAATAGACCCACCTGGTGCCTGTATTTCAGCAGACAGTGACTTTCAACTAGTGAAAGGTGTAGGTGTATTCAGAGGTTCCATCTGTGCACCTGGGGAAAATATCCGCTTGAGGTTCATTACTATGACCTCTGATAATACAACTCTGTCAACCCCTTGGACCCCATACTTTGATGTGACAGGTAAAATGGATGCTATGTACGTATGTACATGGTTTGAGTGTGTGTTGTTTATTCTAAATGTATATTTTTATAGGAGAACTTCATTTAGCTGAAATTGGTGCAAAATTTTCCTTATCCATTCTTAATGGTTTCTTCATGGCTGCCTTTGATATCATAAACGATGGTCACTGGAATGACGTTGTAGAATATGACTTTACAGGTACGTACATACATGCCTATTTGTGATCTTGTCACACATTATTTGTTGGAGGATTATGCATATAGTATTCGATCAGTGCATCTAATGTACGTATATGTAATCAAAGCTATGTTTACTTCTTATTAAAATGATATTTTATGGTATTTTTATTTTTAACATTTGCTGTAAATATATCTTATGATTCTGTATTGATTTTCATTTCTGTAAATGTACGTACAATGGTAATATTTTGGAAGCTTAAAGTACGTGTTGTGATCTCATATTGATAATTCTTAAAATCCTTTTACACTTAAAAACATTTCTTGTGGAAATTTCTAGTTTTACATTACTGCTTTCTACCAGATATAGTGCATTATATATTATTGTAGTCCATCTGTATATCGTATACCTATACAGGTGAAGGGCGCAAGGTAGTTGGTAGGACCTATCTTGCAACACAACCTGGCCCGCAGGATGCCATCTCATTTTACAAGCAGATTAAAGCTCAAAATGAAGACACAAGCCAACACAGGATAGTCGGCATTGTGGGGGCATATGATGAAGAGTCTACCACAGAACTCAGTACCATATCTCAGTCTGAAGGCATGCCTTTGGTCGGGTTCGCGGCTTCAAATGATGACTTGTCCTCAAAGGTAGTGTGAAACTCTAAGTTCTCCATACAAAGTTTTAATTATTGAATTATTGATATTTCTAGAAAGAGCATCAATTCTTCAGTCGTATTAACCCAAGTGAGGGTGCCAAGTACAAAACACTAGGTATATATTTCAAAAAGTTGTTTTGGACAAAAGTGGTAAGTCTTATGATGATATATGACAGCACTTGTATTTGTAGCTCCTAGCAATGCACTATATTTGCTGCAACAATTGTACTGTAGCTCAGTGGTAGAGCACTGGTGGTCATAACCAGCTGTTCTAGCTTAAATTCCCAGCAATTGCTTCTTTTATGTTTTTTCCTTCTTGATTATATACTTGTGGTTTGATTGTCACTTTGATGATTTATTACCTATAATTACGTACATTTCTGGCCTGCCTCCAAAAACAGTTTGTGTCAGTCAATGTTTATAAGATATATATTGTATCCTTATCCAAAGTCTATAGCTTTAATCCTCTAATTCATCTTATAGGCTGTTAGTCAAGTAGAAAATGGCATTTTAGATTACTCTTATCCTTTGTTTGTAGGTTGTTATAAGGGATTCTCAAAATCAGGTTCCACTTGCATTCTTTAACGGCATGTCTGAAAGTGGAATTGAAGTGGTTCTTGAAGTTATATTTCCTACAGCGACAGGACCAACAGGTGACTTTACAGGGCTTCCTGGAATGGAGGACGAAGTTGATAGAATTAAAAATGCTGGCTCTAAAATAATTGTTAACTTTGCCACCTACAACAGCATGCACTTTGTGCTTCATGAAGCTATGAGGTATGTACGTATGTACATATGTATGTGTGTATATACCACGTACGTATGGACATATATATACGTATGTGTGTATATACTATGAAAATATAAACAAGTAATTATTGAAATATTTTACAAATGGCTCATAGTATAATAAAGTTCAAAGTAATTTGTTGTATATGCAATATCTCCACAATAATACGTAAGTAATCACTTTATCATTCAAAATGTTTATGTATATACGTAGATTAAATATTACTTGCTCGGATGGCTACCAGTGGATAATCCATGGCCCCACTGCCTTTGCTGTGCCTACTATAAATGATGTAGCTTACTGTCAGGGAGTATTAGGTACTACTTGCTCTGACGCATTCAGAGGAGCACTGCTCTTGCTAGTGCAGTTTATTCCAGACACCACATCAGGCTACTGGGCTCAGACGCTATTCCCATACTTTACTCAGCAAGATCCATATGAAGTGTTTAGCCATCAGAAGGCCATGACAGCACCTCTGTTAGGAGATGGCTCAATGACCCATGATGCTGTACTGGCAATTTTCATTGGAGCAATATCACTGATTAAGAATAATATGACTATTAATGGAAACAACTTAGTGACCGCCATTCGAGAGGTATAACCTACTTTGTAGGCTTACGTATGCATATGTACTTACTCAATAGACCAGTAATGAACTAATGCTGTCTGTATTGTGTGTGGACAGTCACTGGACAATTACGTATTATGTCAAGCTAGCCAATTGACCAAGTGTTATAGTAATAGTTGTGCAATCAACTCCACTGTATGTTATATAAAGGTATAAACTGTATGGATAACTATTGTTTAGGCGAGGTTTACTGGAGGAACAGGAGTTATTAGTTTGGATGATTCTGGGAACAGAGAAACATGTGAGATTTCAATCTACAATGTAGTACCAGCTTACCCATTACCTTCAACAGCTAATGAGGTTAGTCTTTGTGTGTACATCCAGTGACCTGAATGAACTTGTAATGAAACCTACAATTTTACCAAGCTTAAGGAGATATGTATTCTAAGCTGTTGGTAGATTATCAGATACAAGTCTTGTAATGGATTATGCAGTAGAAATGCCATTATTACCTTCTGTAAATAAACATATTTAGTAGGTATCTTGTGAGATTTGCATCCACTGTACATGTGTATGTACAAGCAAGTCACATTTTTGATATCCTTTATTTTTAGGGTTCATATATTGCAGGAATTATTGTAGCTAATCCAAATTTTACTGATATCATTGAAGCCTACCTGACAGCCCGTAAAATAAGCAACACATTATATCTACCGGCATTGCTGGAGTTTGCTGCCTCAAATGCATCAAACATCAGAAGGTTTGTCTATCTATCTTCTTGTGATAGCCTTTAACTGGATCATATACGTATTTACATTTTAATTGTTATTTAAGAATTTTATTCAGTCATACATATTACTTTTGTACTTTTATAATAATTACAGATAAAATGTTAGTTATTTGTGGTTACTGAATTGTCATTATATAATTATAGGTCACCTTTACCATATACGTACACTGTCATTAAATACATACGTATATACATATAGTAAGTACCTTTCATTCTTATATCAATAATTGTCATATGCAATATGTAGGGTCACAACTTATGTTATAAATGCAAGAGCTGTGCAAAATCTGGTATTTCAAGTTATTCCTCCTTTCATATGTGGAGAAGGCTGTGGAGGTGCCAAGCTATCCAATGACAGTGTCTTCTACTATTCTCACGGCACCTGTGTGGCTGAAGACAAGTGTGAATGCTTCACTAAGGAGAACTCCACTGAGGCCGGTTATGGTCTCAGAAACTGTTCGAAGGTGCTCTGTGATCCTGAATGTAAAAATGGCTATTGTGCAACACCTGATAATTGTGTCTGTGATGACGGATGGAGTGGTGATGATTGTGGAACAGCATTATGTCTGACGTAAGGACTATATAATTAATGATTGCCACTTTAAAGTACTAGCATTTTAATTTATGTTCAACCCTTGCTTCTCCTATTTGATATGCCAGTACCTTGACCTTACAGTGCATGTATTTACTTACTGTATTGATTTGCCTTAACAGTGCAATGGAGGTATTGCTATAGCAATCATAGAAGTGAAAGATATCTACATGAGGGCCTGTAGTATACGTATGTATATAGGGATATAGTACTTGTGTGTATATTCAGTTAGCAATATAATAAAGATTCCTTATACTGTAGCTACGTTAAATTTATCTTTTGTATGGTACAATGTTAGAAAGTCTGAAAACACAGTTTGGGGGCTAAACCTTTTGGTCAAATGTTTCCGCCCTAAGGGTCTTTTATGAAATGATAGGGATTCCATCATAATGATAATATAGAGATTTATCAGCAACTAAAACTTTTGCTTATCGACTGTGTTTTTACCCAATCAAAAGGCCGATGTGCCATCCAAATTAGTTTTAATACGTAGGTACTTAGTTATAAGTCTCTTTTGGTTCATTCTGACCTTTGATAATCTCAATACTCATCTGTGTCTCACATGCAGCAATGGATGTCACAGTACTCACGGTCTGTGCACCTACCCTGACTCTTGCACATGTAATCCCAGTTACTGGAGTCTGGACTGCTCCGAAGAGTGTACATGTCAGAATGGTACTTGTATTGAAGGACAGACTGGTACTGGAACATGTAGTCAGTGTGACCCAGGGTACTATGGAGTCAACTGTGACATGTACTGTACCTGTAACAGCCTGCATGGAAACTGTAGTGAAGGCATTACTGGTAATGGCTTCTGTGAAGCCTGTGAACCTGGCTACTTTGGTAGCAATTGTGACAGTGAATGCACATGTTTAAATGGAGAGTGTTCCACTGGAGTTAGCGGGGATGGTACTTGCAGCATCTGTCAGCCGGGATATTTTGGAAGTAACTGTCAGGCTGTTTGTACATGCCAGAATGGAATTTGCTTTGACGGTATGACAAAACTAAAAGATGCTGATAAAGAGCTACGTGTAGTTACCTTAGTTTGATAACCAAGTTTGTTGTCACAAGTTTGCATACATTAGAGGGAGAATGGATAGCAGCATACAATAGTGCTGTGGTAGCCTATATCCATGGCAGAGCAACCAGTAACTTAAACTGGTAGCCAAGCACACTCACAAATATGACTATTACTTTCATGTTCTCCTCTTCAAGTCTGTAGATTCAGTGTTACTTACATTTTAATCTACATCAATCTTTACTGTTGTCATTGAACTACTTACCTACATGTGTTCCTCAGGGCCGGATGGTGATGGTGCGTGCTCCTCTTGTGACCTGTCATGGTCTGGCGAGAACTGTGACCTCCCTCTCCCTGCCGTCATCATACCAGCTCTGCTTGCATTCATTGCTGTTGTTATCCTGCTAGTAATAGTTGGAAGGTGGTACTATAAAAGGTAAGGAGAGTATGCAGTACTTAAGCTAGTGGTTATTTGAGTACGTAAGAGATATTACGTAGACAAGTTAGAATATTTTAATCTGTAGGCCCTCATTAGCAGTCAGCAGCTGTTATGTGTACATGTATTTGTGGGCAATTCTTAAAGTTCCTATAAAGTAATTATTTTTGAATGTACTTGTATTAGACTTGAGCTATTGTATGGTATTTACTGTAGAATGAAGTATCGTGCAGCTTTGGCTAGCAATGACTGGATTGTTGATTACAATGAAGTGCATTTATATTCCGGTGAAAATGCCCAGAGTAGTGTGGCATTTCGTAGTATGGTGTCTCTAGCTTCTGATCAGATGAAGAAAAAGTACGTATGCCATTATATGTATAGCATTGTAGTTTTACTTATTTCAACAGGTACATTTGTATAAAAACAGGGTTTCTTTTGCACTTGTCCTGCCTTAAGATATCATCCCTCCTCCTTGAAGAAAGGCAATTTAGCAATTTTAATAGCCAACAAACATTTTGAACATAGGTTGCCCATGAACCTTTAATTGTATTTCTACCCCTGTAATATTTTCCAAAGGAAACCCTAAAATATGTACTTGTTTGTGATGTAGTCCACAATCATTTATACCTGTAGTGTCTCCACTAATGTTTAAGTGTGTTAACTTACTCATGTGGTGAGATATGAAAATCATACTTTATGTTTAGAGCTGTAGTTAGAAACACTGGCAAATGGAATGGAATTGAGATTGTGCTCAAGGGTATTAATAAAGGTACCATTGCTCTAACTATGGACATGAGAATTGAAGTGAAACAATTGAAAGATCTCAGACATCCTAATATTGTTAACTTTGTCGGAGCATCTCTGGAATTCCCCAACGTTTGTCTGTTGATGGAGCTAGCTCCTAAAGGCAGCTTAGATGATTTGGTGTCCAACGAATCCATAAACATTGACTGGAACTTCAAATATTCTCTCTTGAAGGTTACTGACACACAACTATGTCTGTCTGTCTGTCTGTCTGTCTGTCTGTCTGTCTGTCTGTCTGTCTGTCTAGTTGTCTATTTTATTGTGATAGATCCACCTACATGAGACAATTGACAATATATACTTGGCCACTCAAAAGTGGCACATAATGTTGTGTTATTATACAAATATGTATGTATTTTGTTTCCCGACTTACTGTACGTACGTATGTATTCCAGTTGGAACTCTTTGACTTTACTGTTAGTAACTACCGTAGACTGCCTTTTAATTGCGGTGTTAAATTATTGCGTTTTGCTACAATGCAAGCTGATTGTGGTTCAAAGATTGCGTTTTTTGGCAATGTCACTTTCTTCATGGCTTTGTTGGCTTCTTCCGCTACTCTCAGTGAAAGGCCTGTCTCTGCTGTGGCTAAAAGAAGCGATCAAGGCGCATACTCATATTCGATGTGTGCCTACAGACTCCTTTCACACGAACAATCCACATGTCATTAATGATATCATAAAGTGATAACTAACTGTTAATAAAATAGCTGATAAATTTTGCGAAAACTTTTTTGGTGGTCGCAATTAAAAGGCAGTCTACAGCATACATGAGATTTCAACTATCACATATAGGAGCCATCCTGTTATATACTTGTTTAGAGGTTCTACATCAAATTTGATATTGTCTCATACATTTAAGGAGTAATTATTTTGATATGCAGGATATTTGTCGTGGGATGTCATATTTGGCAGCTTCTCCCATAAAGTCTCATGGTCGTCTCAAGTCTTCCAATTGCGTGGTTGACAACAGATGGACCTTAAAACTAACTGACTTTGGTTTGCATCACTTGAAGGCAAACCAGAAAGGAGTTCCACCATTTACCCCTGGAAATGAGTTCCTTGACGAGTCCAGAATGGAAAGTCCTCCAGATCAGCACCAAATTAGGTAAGGATGTTACATGTGTGTAGGCAAGTCAACTGATAAGACTTAACTTGGCATGTAGCCACATTAAAGGTGCACAATCTTTTTACTTATGTATGTGTTCAGTATGATACTGTAAAGGCTTGTTGCTGCATAGAGGGTACTGATTAATGAGAGTTACTGAGCGTAATCGCAGTGACTGGAATAACACAATAAACACGGGTTTATTTTAGTCGTGTCAGTTTATTGTATTTTTTGTCAGTTGAGAAAGATCTCTGGATTGAACCGTCCTGTATCGAATTGTTCATTGTGTTATTCCAGTCACTGTGATTATGTTCAGTAACTCTCGATAATCATGTGCTCAGTATGCAATTGTCTTGCATAAGTACCAGTTTAAGACTATTGAGCGTCAGTGGTGGTCTTGTCAGCAATTAATGGTTAATCTAAGATGCACAAGCCTCAATAATCACTTATCATGACTGCAACAAATTTATTCTCCAAATCACTTCATTCCATCATCATTAAACTTTGAACTCTTAAATTTCCCCTATTTTTTCACTTCATTCCTTTGTACATCTGATAACGGAGGTAATCAAAATGCACTTGAATATATTTGTGACATTTGTGGTTGGAAAGGGACGTGATATGTATGTACGTATGTGCCATTGTTGTGTTTAGTCAACTGCTATGGACAGCACCAGAAATCTTGAGGACTGGAGTGAGCCACTTGGATCATGTTGGTGCTGGTACTATTGAAGCTGATGTATACAGTTTTGCCATTATTGTTGTGGAGCTAATGACAGGGGACATACCCTATGCTGAGCAGCTGGAATGTTTTGATGTTACTGATGTTCTTAGGGCAATTGCTGGCTTGAAGTCATCACTCACCAACCAGGTCCCACAGGTACTGATTGTGTGTGTTTGGAGTTGCATGTACGTACATACATGTATATACGTAGGTTGTACTTTGGAAATCTTTTACTTGCAAAGTGTCCACTGCAGTTTAGTAGCCTGTTCCTAATTCTGTTAGGCATGGACCAGTGATCCCACTCTAAACTCAAGCTCGAGTGGTCTGCGCCCTCAGATTCCAGACGATGAAGAGATATCTCCAAGACTAAGGAAGGTTAGCATGTACGTACATACATATGTACATACACGTATATATATATATATTAACTTGTACTGTATATATATATATATATATATCAGCAACTGTTAATAATGCAAAGATATCTTACCTATACATGATGGTCGTTTTAAGTTATTGTGTGAACACTTGTAACACTTTAAATATTTGTTTTTCTTAATTGTGTTCAACATATATATCACCAGACTCCTTTATTGGAGGGACCTCAACCTTACATTAGTAACCAGTCAGTTTTTAGAGTTAACTGATGAGTATTACAAGATACCTATGTATAATGTATGTAGTGAGTGTTTCTACAGGGCACTTGAAAACAATACATATTGTGTTTTTGTCTGTGCAGTTTTTTAGTACTTCTATTTGCTTTCATACGTATGTATGTCTCTCTGTTTGTTTAGTTGGTTGCAAGTTGTTGGAACGAAGATGCAAAGGACAGACCTAGCTTTGGAGTCATTCTAAAAGAACTTAATTCTATTAGCCCCCAAAAGGGAGACTTGATGGACAATCTTGTCAAAATGGTGAGAATTGATGCTTCATTTATTTCATAGTTTATCATCTGGTGCTGTTTGATTTGTACAAGTTTCCAAACTAAAATTTAGTGATTCCGTGTTAGTTGTTAGTCTCAAGGAGTAATTGTGTATCTATATACCTGTAGCTGGAGAAATATTCTACAAATTTGGAAGCCATTGTGGCTGAGAGAACAGCTGAACTGGCAGCTGAGAAGCAGAAAACAGAGGATTTGGTTTGCCGTATGTTACACTTACTGTATACGTATGTATGTGGTAATTCTATGTGTATCCTACATGGGTTGTTTTCACTTCCTTCTCCTGTGTTACATAGTTGGCAATATGTATTACATCTATAGTTTGTATTGCTAGGTATGTTACCAAAAGCTATTGCTGAGGACCTGAAGCAAGGAAGGCCTATTGCTGCAGAGAGCTTTGAATGTGTGACCATCTACTTCAGCGACATAGTTGGATTCACTAAGATAGCTGGTGCTAGCACTCCATTTCAAGTGGTGGATCTACTAAATGATCTGTACACCTGCTTTGATGGCATTATTGACCACTTTGATGTGTATAAAGTTGAGACAATTGGGGATGCCTGTAAGTATATACGTAAATAGTCTGCTACACCATTTTTCTATATGGTACATCTACAGTACATACTAAGAGTGAAAACCTGTATGGAACTTAACCTAGTAAGAACTTTGGATGAGGATATAAGAGTTTTCTCCTTCTCCTTCTCTTCTTCTCCACTGGGCCTGACAGCTGTTTTTGGGAATTCCACCCTACACGTACTGTATGCTATAATCCATAATGTTTTATCATAATAGAATAAGGATTCCTTCTATCTGCGTCGAACTTATCTTTGGGTTGGTACATTCTTTGACTTTTGAGTGTTTAGAAACATAGTGTGATTTGGGTTCTTGGTCAAACGTTTTGACCCTGAGGGTCTTCTTCAGTGACATGCTCAAAAGTCGAAGGATGAACCATCCCAAAGATATTTTATCACATGTTTGTAACAAAATTCTTTAACTACTTCTTACTGCTTTAGACCATTACTGACTTCTTCTAGTGGTTTTAGTTTCATAGTTGGTTTGTCTGGCTGCAGATATGGTCGTGTCAGGCTTGCCTATTCGCAATGATCAAGCTCATGCTGGTCAGATTGCTACCATGTCCCTTCATCTCCTGTCTGCCATGATTGACTTTAAGATTAGACATCTCCCAGACGTTAAGCTACAGCTCCGTATTGGTATGCATTCTGGTGAGTTAGTACATATACTGTCCCCTCCACAGAAGTACTGTAAGTAATTTTTAGGATTTTTGTAATTTAATTACAGGTCCAGTTGTAGCTGGAGTGGTTGGTTTGAAAATGCCTAGGTATTGTCTGTTTGGTGATACAGTCAACACAGCATCTCGTATGGAATCTGGAGGCTTAGGTAAGTGTACTACACTGGTTGTTATACAGGTACCGTATACCAGCCATGAAGGATGTCAATGCATTATAAGCAAGTAGCAATCCTTTTCAAAATGTTGTATGTTACTTCCTCCAGCTCTCCGAATTCACATGAGTGATTCAACTGCTAATATTCTTATGCAACTTGGTGGCTATTTGCTAAAGTGCAGAGGACAGAGAGAAGTTAAGGTAACAGCAAAGGACTAGACCTTTACTAGTTCAACCACATGACTCTTTATTGACTGTATTGTGATAGGGCAAGGGTACCATGACAACCTATTGGTTAGTTGGCAAGGAGGGGTTCAACAGGCCACTGCCAACAGAAGATATGATGGCTTCAGAGTCACAGCACGAGTTTAAATAACTTGAGTAGTGTCTCACTGGTAGCTTTAGGGATAACTTCTTACTAGTGTACAGCTTTGACTGTTAAATTTATTGCATTGAACTATACCAAACATATCTCACCAACTTTTCAATCTGTCTGTTTGTGTATATAATTCTTAACATTGAACTGTAATTGTGTACGTTATTGTCACATATCAATTATGGAATAGTAAAATGGTAATAGTTTCTGTAAGATGTTTTTGAATTACATTAAAATCATTAACATTATGCTACACTACTTTGAATACTGTTTTGTGGGAAGAGATGGAGATAGGATATTTGCATCTATCGATTAACTATGAGCAAGCTAAGTCTCAATTTATATAATAGATTGGCCGAGTGGGTGTGTGCAAGCAGTGGTTACGAAATGGCTGATGCTCGTAAGTTACATATCTCTTCGGTTAACTGTATACTGTCGTTATAAACCTTTAAAGTATATATCGCTTCAGTAGACTAAACCGAGTGTATATAGTCCGTTTTGTTATTCAACTAACACACTAACCTAGTCATACAGCCATTTATCTTTATTATTTACTCATTAAATTTACACAGGTTCGTTATATTCACTTAATAGAATATTGTAAAATAGCGCCGCTCTTGACTTTTTATATATACCAGTTTGATGAGTAGGTTTTGTATGAATTACTACTATATAATTCTGGACGTTTCAACCTGGAGGTCTTCATCAGCAATATAATACTCCTTATTCCTTCATTGAAAAGGCTATATTATGATGTATTTTAAAAACGCGCCATATATACTTGCCTTATGCTCTAATATTTCAATCTCTTGCTAATTATTCATCAGACAATATGTTTAATCACTAGCCAGTTACTAAAGAATTCTATTGATTGATTGCTACTTCATGCTCATGAGTTATAACTTTTATATATACCACCAGTCTAATATATATATATATAGCTGGCAATCCCTTGGATAGAATAGTCACAAGTATTCATCTGAATGATGTGGCTCATTCTGGTGCTCTCAGTGACTGGGAGAGGGTTTGCAGGAATTTAGGGGTCTCTAATGCAGTTATAGCAAACGCTGCCTTAACCTATATGACTGGTGTAGAAAATGGACCATCTAGAGCATTCAATCAGGCTCTGAGTGCATGGCGTCAAGAGAAAGAAGATGGAGCAACATACAGAGTCCTTCTTAGAGCACTAATAGATAGTGGATTTGGTGACACTGCCCAAGAACTGAGACAAAGTATATATGTACACACACACACTAATAATTAGCATGATGTGTATACAATGTAGTGTTGTTTTGAAGTCAAGTATTCTCTGTACAGGATGGGGACTGCCAGATGAAGAGGCAGATCAGAACAGTAAGTTAGCTGATAATATGCAGCATATATTCTAAGGTGATCAGGGGTATCACATGTATAACCCATATAACTACAGTTCAACCACAGCAGGGCCAGGCCCAGCAACCAGCTCAGGAGCCAGAACTAAATGTTCAAGGTTAACATCACTTAACTTATAATCCTATTTTGCAAATGGCTGTTGCATATGAAGTTCCACACTATTCTGTATAGTAGTGCAGCGACAAGATAACCCTGATGGGCAAGGTGTAGATGAAGAATATACATTAGGAGATGAAAGTAAGAATACTGCATGCATGTCACTTTCTTTCACTAAGTCATGTGTTTACATGTATAGATAACTGACTAAAGAGGTTTGCTGGAGTATACACGCAAATACGTGTACGTACGCTGTTAATTAACCTTTAGCAATTTTCTTTTGTTTCTAGTTTGTTTTCCTTTATACAGAATATATTTTTGTATAGAGATGTACACATAGTCTATATATTTGTATTTAATCTAATCAACTTGAGATTTAACAAAAAATGCTGCCTTCTTAACTTAAAGTGATAAGACACTATGTACGTATAATTTGCAGATTATCTGTCTAAACACATGTACGTACATACGTATGTTAATAAATGTTCATAATCAATTAGTTATCTTGAGCCACATCAATATGAAGACCCAAATATGGAGTGGGTGGGGCCAGACCTATGCTTTTCATTGCTTGAATACACCTCAGTCTTGAATCCTACATACACACGAGTAATATACATGATAATTAAACCACAACCATTTGTAGTCATTATAATGATTGAATCCCTCTAAAATGTCAATCATTTTTGATACAAAAGATAGCCTGGCAATCACTGGAATCTACCCCAGAACAGCTGCTTCTAGCCACCAGTATTCTACCACATGCTGAGCTACAACTGATACAGAATATTTCCTTTATTTCATGGGTATACATGTATATATGGTTAAAGTATACAGACACAGATTCAGATACAAATCTATAAACAAGTAAATAAAATACACAGTCCTGCTATACTTTATGCACATATGACTGCAACTGAAATGTGTGTCACTTATCACTAAAGAGAGCTTAAGCAAGAGATTCTAACTTTCAGTTTTTGATTAGTCTCAGCTTCAACTTGCTCAAGTACTGTTGACCATCCGTTGTCTTGTTGTATACAGGATAAGCTCCGCTCAAACTCTGTAAAACCATATCCTACGTCCACACTTTCATCTTCATTAAAAGCATCATCATGGAGTTCTGGTGAGTCCTGCTGTTCATCCTCCATTAGTGGACAATTTTCCATAAATGCACTGTTGCTGTTGTTATCATCAACTGTGTCACTAGTAGATTCATCGTCCCTCACAGAAACATCTCCAAAGAAACCTTCAGGTAAAACTCCTGAATCCAAGTATCTTCGTGCTTCCTCCACTGCTGTCTAATAATAAGTATATAAACAATTAATAGGAATTCTTAAGTTGCATATGCACATACAAGAATAGGAAGTTAAATGCACAAACCTTCTGCAGAGGTTATGGATAGTGAGTGCAAGTTATTAAACCAAACCAGTCAAGTCAGGACGTTATTAAGAATGGTTACTAATATCATTCTCATTGTGAATACTCAATCTAACTTGAAGACATTAGCCCCTTCACTTATTGCAAACCACAAGGATTTCATTTGTGACACTGTTAGATATTGCAGTGAGGATGGTCATAATAACGAATATATATGTTATCCAGCAGTTTATTCAAAGCCAAATAACAACCACTAACTAATTGTAGGCAACAAGTGTATAGTCAATACAGTCTCCTCAGGGTCAAGATCATAAAACCTCTTGAGCTCACCTCATCAGCCTGTTTACCCAACAAAAAGAAAAACACACATCTACAGCAAATGGCAAAAGATGGACGGCACTACCTTTAGTGTACTGTGACTGGCTTTATTGACTAACTCTACAGGTTGTGTTGCAAACACACACAAGTAGGACATCATGCTATCCATGAGGTTAACTGACCATAAATAGCTTGCTTTTGCTTCTGTTGTGAAATCGTTTGCTGACTCCTTTTTCGTAAGTTTCAATTGACCATCCACTGACCCAATGACTACATTAATTTTGGGATAAACTATTTCTGTACAATTACAAAAGGCTCAAACTCACAAATCAAATGAACCAAAAAACTTTACAAGAAACATGTTGTCTTTCGGAGGTGTTCTAATGTCTTTGGGTATAAAGAAGCTTTGGTTTGGGTTAATAACCTGTCCAGGCCAGTGATAGAAGCCACTGACTTTGGCCCATACTAGCTCTTCGTGTTTAAATTCCTTCTTAGGTGCCTTTCTTTTACCCTCCATGGTGAAAAAGGAGAAACTTGTGGTTACACGATTATTGGAGCCATCCGATAAAAATAATATGGCGGGAATTTCGGAAGAATCCGAGCACTCCTCCTCAGTTTCAGAATTCGTTTCTTCTTTGAGGTTGGAGGATTCTGTTAAAAGCAGAAGAACGAAAAGGAAACGAAAGAGAAGCGCGGGGAAGCGGAATGCAGAGCTGGGTGATAAAAGACTAAAGGAGCAGTCTTCACTGGAATCAGCAATGGAGACGGACAATGCTGTGCTAAATAACACAAAACCGCAGCAGTGCGACCAGAGACAAGAAGAGGTGAATGATTTGTATATAGTCGCGGAGAGTCCTCCTACCCCTGCAGCTGAGGAGCCAGTAAAGTCTGAAACTGAACCATTAACTATTACCGCGGAACTTAATTTACAGCATGATGTGAGTTGCGCTTTTTCAGTCGGTGATGAAACGGAAAATTTTTTGCTGGGAATATGCCCAGAAGATATCTATGGTCTCTCTGCTTCTCGATCGCGAGTGGAGGAAGGTAGTCAATCTAGCTCTAGGTCTACGTTTGCTTCAGCCGAAAGCCCACCCGCATCGGTTCCTCGAGACCTCGTCACCTCAACACCAGTTGTCAACACAAAATGTAACTATACAGTCACCACTGGCCCTATTGGAAGAGGCGACTCATTTGTACCCGAAATATTGAAAGCGTCCGACATCTATGCAACCTTCACTGAAGATGGAGACTCGTGTCACAGTCATGAAGAGTTAAAGACTGATTGCCAATTTTATCCAAAGGGCACATTCTATGGTCTACCTATGGAAGTGCAGAAGCTATTTGCAGAATTGAGAGGCATTCATTCTCTTTATGGTGTGTGTGAAATATGCATACTAGTAATGTGTAAACCTATGTGTTAATATGAGCCTGAGGTATTAGAGAGTACAGTAGAACCTCGGTTATCCGGCCTCAATGGGACCAAGCTATGGCCGGATAAGTGAAACGGCCGGATATGTGAATCATCCTAATGAATATGTAATTTTGATATCGCCAGCGGTCGAACTTCTGATCCCGTACTCCTCCGCAAGCTGCGCTTGGGTTGCTCCAGCCTTCAGTCGCTCCAGTATAGCTATCTTGCTCTCTAGAAGAAGAACTAAGCGCTTCCTTTTCCTCGCAGAGCCACTCGAACTAGCCATTACTTCGCAAAAAACGATGGGCGTTAATAAGATTATGCGACCTTCGAGTCCGGATAATCCGAGCAGCCGGTTAATTGAGGTTCGGATAACCGAGGTTCTACTCTAGTTGATTATGCCAGATGCTGAAAGTCTTGAAGCTAATTCCTAGCTATAGATTTTCAAGATGCATAGGCTTGATCTGTTCGAAGAATGCTTTTGGAATCTCTATCTTTTCCTTGACCATTGCAATCTATAATGCACATGGCAGAGTGATGCAAATGAATGAAGAGCAGATCTTGCTTCCCTGTCCAAAGCTCTTTCTAGGTTCTGAACCTTTTCTTTCAGATGGTACAGCTTTTAACCCTTTGAGCATCTAAAAATGCATATTGGTTTAATTTTAATTTTTGGGTCAAACGTTTGACCCTGAGAGTCTTCATCAGAGGTAGTACCAGAAGAGGCGTGTTTAGACTCTCAAAGAGTCAAAAGATGTACCATCCGAAGGATAAGTTTAACGTGATTAGAAGGAGTCCTTATTTTATTTGGTTCCATATAGGCTTTTACTATAGATTATACAAGGAAATAGTGTGTTAGATTATCCTTGAATAGCTACTCCATTTCTAAATAAAATAATTGTTGTGTCATTTTAAATAATAATAACTACTTACGTATGATAGTTAGTTCCCCTATAGGCTCTTTTTTACAGAATAGACATATAGCATGTAGGAAAATGGTATCTTAGATTTTTCTTATGATAGGTTATGGATGGTATGATAGATTACTTTTATTCTGATTCTTGTTAGAATGGCAGGACTGCTGTTTAAGGTTGCCTGGTATTGCTGAAGGTCAGAATCTCATTTATTCACTTCCAACAAGTGGTGGCAAGACTCTGGTAGCGGAAATAATTATTCTTCAGCAAATACTACTTAAGAAGAAAGATGTTGTGTTTATTTTACCCTTTGTATCCTTGGTCTTAGAGAAAGTAAGTTCCTTTTCGATGTATAATTCCAGTGTTGTTAAGTAGCCTGGCTGTGTATATGCAATACATGCAGTAATTTGAATCAATCCAACAGCTATATATGTACTGTGTATACGTACTATATTTCAATGAGGGTGCCTGCAATACACTGGAATTTATGAAGGGAATTAATAAAATCATACGTATATACAATAAATAAGAAAGATGAGAAAACTAAAGATTGAAAATAATAAAATACAGTATCAACATAAAATTAACATTTATAATCATGCAGTGAGTGATATAGTGAAATAATGTTATAAAGGTACCTTGAATAGTTAGTTAAATGGGGAATATGCCCCTCATGCCTGCAATATATACACTTGTTTCAAATGGACATACAATTACCATCAATTTGTATATGTACGTATGTATGTATGTGTTCTCATACTAATTTATAGTAATTTATTGATTTTAGTATTCCAAGCATTGGCTATCTTGTAACAGATACTGTATAAGATGCCATTCCCAACACCAGGATCCTTAAAATTACATGATTGCTACATTGACTGCACCTCATAAGTCTCATGTACGTATCTGTACTTTGTATTTATTCCTAGTTACTATATTCAGGTTAATCAAATACGTGAATTTGGTGAGAGTCTAGGATTTGCAGTTGAAGAGTATGCTGCCAGTCAAGGTAGATTTCCACCTCGGAAGAGAAGGAAGAAAAACTCTCTGTATATTGCCACCATTGAGAAAGTAAAGCAATGCCATCCCATGGATCTGTCACATTGTCATTTTGCCTCGTAAATCATTCACCAAATAGGGTAATGGATTAGTGAACTCGTTGATAGAATTGGGGCATGTGACATCGTTGGGATTAGTGGTTGTAGATGAGGTAAGAAGTTCATATATAAATACGTAGATCTCCTATAGCCATTGTATATATACACAAATGCCACTATGTGGCTAACTGTATTCTATAAAATACATAAGTAGCTAACACTTGATATTTGAACATTTATTGATATTATCCTTTGCACTGGCATTGTATAATTTTTTCTATTATTCATTTGTGCTTTTAGTAGACTAAGTCGTACACTTATTCACAGTTAACTTGGTCCATTACCTTCCTTTTAGCTTCATATGCTAGGTGTTGAAGGCCGAGGTGCAGTATTAGAGTCGTGCCTTGCCAAGATAAGGTTTGCAGCCCCAAACACTCAGATCATTGGGATGAGTGCCACTCTCAGCAATATAACAGAGCTGGCAGTCTTCCTGGGAGCAAAGGTCTTTTCTGATGATTTCAGACCAGTAAGCACTTCATATGAGGCATGTACCTACGTACGTATGATGTATGATATACATAGGTACGTACATGTATGATGTATGATATACGTAGGTACGTACATGTATGATGTATAATATATGTAGGTACATAAATGTAAATTAGAACACATCTACGTACGTATATGGTGTAGCTAAAATCAGCTGTGGTTACATAACTCAGTTACTGAGTGTGGTGCCACTGTCAGCTCTTACTTTTGCTTTGCACACACATCACTCTGTACATACGTATATTTACTACTTGTACACATGCATACGTACGTATGTATGTATGTAGGTGGAATTATCAGAGCATATTAAAATTGGCCATTCAATTTATAACATTGAGTTTCACAATGGACGAGCCACACTTGGTTCAAGTAGAGTAATTACTTCAGTTGAGTTGAAAAAGGTATTGGCTATTAATTGATATACGTACGTATAGTAAGAAAATGATTAAATTGAAGTGTAGTGTTTGTTAACTGCTTTATGCAGAACTGCTGGGCTATACCTTTAGAGTGTAGTATTGTGAAATAAGTATATTTTCTATTCTTGCACTATTCTTGTGAATATTAACTGATTTATACGTATAACTGTAGTTCTTGTAATATTCAGCGTATATACGTATGTGTATATATGTATAACCTTTTGTATGTATTGGTCCTATTGCAGTATCCTAAGGAGGAGGTGGATAAGGATCACTTGATACTGTTGGTGTTGGAGGTGCTACCCAAAGATGGCTGCCTTGTGTTCTGTCCTACAAAGAAAAACTGTCAGAATGTTGCTCTACTCTTAACACAACACTTTCCAGAGTACGTTTTCCTGGACACCTACTATTGCTAGCCCTCCTCTCAGTGTTGAAGCTGCATTGGAGCTGTTATAGGCCTATGACATCCTACACAGATTATTAAGTATCTTCTCACTGCTCCAGGACTAGCACTTTGGAAGACTTTTGTTTTTTCTCTGATTTAGAGATACTTATGTACACGTATGTATATGTCTTGCATTCAATCTACAGCATCCCATTAACCTATATGGTAAACCTTAGCCTTATGATAGTGTCTGTGTAAGGATGGAATTATCCACTCACTGATCATACATGTGCATTGGAGAATTGAGACACATATGCACAACTATGTAAACATATACATACTACCTTAGGATTAGTGCTAGTTTTGCATAGCCCAGACCGCTATCCAGTCAACTGTGTGATGTCATCCAGTAAATATGGAGGCAGGATGGTGGTCTGGGATAGATTTGTGCATAGTCATTTTGTGCAACGTGCACCCTGTTTCAGTCATACAAAAGTGCAATCAAAGTGAGTGAGGGTTTGTTGTTCCCAACTCAAGCTATAGCTGATAACTATTGCAAGGTTACTACGTGTGTAGCCTTTCGTTACTGTGTTGTGTAGATACTTGCAAGCACATAAAAAGAAAGAGAAGATTCAACTTATAGAAACTTTAAAAGTAGAAGCTTCAGGTATTATTATCTTGTGTAATAAGGATTACTTCTCTACAGACATCAAACTTATTATTTGCGGTTCATGTTTTGATTTTTGAACTACGTACCTGCTTGCTTTTTACAAAGTTTATCTTTTGATAATTTTGAGCATCTAAACACTGACAACTGGAAAGATATTGCCAACTGCATCTCCTAGATGTTCAAAATATTAAAAGATGAACTTTGATACAGCTAGAAGAAATCCTCTTATTCTATTATTCTTTATACAAGTTAGGCAGATGTTTGTTTAACCTTTGTTTTGGCTCACCTCTGAAGGTATTTGCCCTGTGCTATATCAGACCATCCCTTATGGAGTGGCTTACCACCATTCTGGTCTGTCTTCTGAAGAGAGGAAGTTGATAGAGGAATCTTACTTAAGTGGAGTTACCTCAGTACTTGTATGTACGTCAACACTGGCAGCCGGGGTAAATCTACCTGCTAAAAGGTGCTTTTGCACTTTCACTTCTGGTCAATTACTGGCACCATAATTAGCTATAGTATTGCAATGGTACAATGACACATCACAGTCAGCTAATTAATTCTGTGGTTAATTCTTCCTATTAATGCTACTCTATAACCAGCATACGTACGTACTTCATCAAACTTGTAGAGGGAGAAATGCTATTTCCTTATTTTCTAGTTTAAGGAACTTGCTGCACATCTTAAACTGTAGTTATATACTGCTGTCTTGAGTGTCTGTCGCTGGTAATAGCTACCCTTACCATAGCTAGTTTAGCTTTGACAATTATGATGTCTTTACATATATACATTAGGTCATCAGTCAATAGGCTATTCAGTTTGCAGCCAAATACAACATTTCCGTACATTAACTGGATTTTGCCCCTTCCAATCTGTTATAGAGTAATTCTAAGGTCACCCTATGTTGGTGCACAGTTTCTCACAAAAAGTCAATACAAACAAATGACAGGCAGGGCTGGTAGAGCAGGTTTTGGAGTCACTGGAGAGAGCATCGCTATTACATCAGAGCAAGACAGACAAAAGGTTTGATGTACACAAATAAGTATGCCTACTCTCGGTTCACGACTAGTTCTCACTGAAGGTCCTGGATATGTTGTCAAGCCCAATGGATTCATGTCAAAGCTCTTTACTATGTGATAATGGAGCATTCTTGGCATCTCTAATCCTCTCACTCATTTCACTCAAAGTTAGTTCAGTAATGTGCCTGTTCTGTATTACTTTTTAGTAGAATCAAATGTTACATGTTGCATACTTTGTACTACATACGTAGTTGGTTGTAGGCCCGAAATGTTTAATGGGGTTTATCAGGAATACACTACTTTATGTTCAACTACCTGAAGAGGACATTCAAAGGAAGGTACAAGATGGTCTACATCTATTACTTTCCAAGGAATATATCAAGATTGGCTCTAAGACAGAGCCTGACAGTATCAGTTATGAAGCCACTTCACTTGGAGTGGCAACATTCAAAGGAATGTTGGATGTCTCAATTGGACACAAAGTCTTCAGTGACTTGAAAATGTGCCAGAGGTGCCTTGTTCTCTCAAATGACCTCCATTTGTTGTATTTGGCAACCCCGCCTGACCTTGTTCATAGTCTTACGCCTCAGTGGATGATTTACCTTCAAATAGTAAGACCCACATTAAATATCAAATCTGGAAGTACACACAGTTAGATTGTAACTCTTGTTTTTTCTGTGTATTATTACTAACAAAGAGACCAATGAATGGAATAACATTAGTGAAGCCTGCTTGGACATCCTCATAACCGTTTAATTACTTTATAAGATTACTTTCTTATGCAGTTTGCCAAACTAAGTGAAGATGAATGTAAAGTGGCAGAACTAATTGGTGTCTCTGAGGGAATCATATCCCGGAAAGCAACTGGATTTGGTAGGAAGCTGGTAAGTATGCATGTACGTAGATCTTAGTATTTCAAGGTCTTGCCTTTAATTAGATAATATGAATAGGGTAATTCCATCTCTGGTGTGATTTTCATTTTTCCTCCAAAATGCAATGAACTTTCACTTGATACTCAAATGTAACCAAGTATATGTATGTACAATGACTACTGCTCTATCAAGTACAAGCATGAAATCCCAGGTCTTGCTTTATAAACAGACAAAGTAACTGAAATTTATAATAGAATAAGGATTTCTTCTAACTGCATCAAACCTATCTTTTGGATGGTTCATCTTTCGATAATTCGAGCATCTAAAGACGCAGTTTTCCGTTCTCTTTTTTCCGTCGGACGTTTCGACCCTGGGGGTCTTCTTCAGCGACTCAATAATCAATGTAAATTGAGTTATTGAAGTATAGTTTAGCTAATATATGTTGTTCAAGTCATTAACTGCCTAATATTGCCACTTTCATTCACATGTGAACTATGTAGTGGCGTTAATGTATGAACTATGTATTTTCTGCTGTATTCTACATTGTATAGACTGATGAAATGATGTCAGTGTACTGCCGTTTTTTTCTAAGTCTGATGTTGAGGGCCATGTTAAAGATGGAGGGCAGTCAGAGCATATGGATTGTGGCTAACCAGTTTCAATGTTCCCGAGGCTTTCTTCAGTCTTTGCTGCAGTCAGCTTCTTCATTTGCATTCTCTTTGGTGCAGTTCACAGAGGTATGTACGTAAGTCTAATGGTGCTGTCTTGTCCTGTATTAGTCAGGTCAGTGTCCATATGCATACGTACATACGTATGTAGATATAAGAATATAGTTGATCTCTGGTCTTGCCTCAACTCATTATATTCACATGAAGAACTGAGGCAACATTCAGAGACTGCTATATGAAAACTAGCTAATATATTTATGTTGTGAAAGTGCATCTACGTATATACTTTAAAGTTGAAAGTTCATAGTCTATATATATATACGTATATGTATTGTATCTAGAAATGCAAAGTACTTTTTCTTTCCACATCTTCTGTAGAATTTACCAGAATTATGGGCTATTAATGCATTACTTCCTTCACTGGTCAAAAAGCTAACCTATGCATGCAGCATTGAAATAGTTCCTTTACTAGAAATTAAAGGATTGAAACAGGTACGTGTGCATGTCACATGTTGCCAGCAGTCTAGTTAGTATGTGCTGCATGTCACGTTCTAGTTAGTATGTGCTGCATGTCACGTTCTAGTTAGTATGTGCTGCATGTACACCTGCAGGGGAGGGCGAGACAGTTGTACAATGCTGGGTACAGGACTCCACAGCAGCTTGCTCAAGCTAGGCCAGAGGATCTTTGTGGGAAAGTTGAACATCTCTTTCCAAATACTGCAAAGAGACTGATAAAATGTGCAAAAGTGTGTATGTTGAAGTTCTGTACTTTAATGTACGTAGTTTTACACTGCTTATTTCCATATCAGATTCTTTTATCGGAGAAATTGGATGAATTACAAGATGAAATAGCAGAAGTCAAGCTTTTTTTACCGCATGATTCTTGATAGTGTTAATGATGGTAATTGATTCTTTCATTTTGTTTGTAAAGTTTTAACCCAATTATAACCTCATCGGTGATCCTTGTATTATATGCACATTTATTATATTGCATGATGTATACGTATGTCTACTCTGAAGAACGTATACTGAACAAATCAAATAGTACAAGTGATATGTATGAGATAAGTATATCATACAAATGGGGTATGTATACATGCAATAAGTAAGGGATATACATATGTGATACCTAAGGCAAAACATGACAAACGGGATATCTGTTACATTTTAAGATGAAAAACAATTTGTAATACTGCAATTGCAAGCTGCATACCTACTTGCATAGGTCCAGTTCATATACATGTACTGATATATTATATACCACATCAGTCCTAACTATCTGCAGCTCTTTTTTCGCATATATGAATAAAGTGTAACAAAGTTTTCAAGGCCCAGCATTAAAATACATCAGGTGACTGTTACAACTATCTTGACACATACATATATATTAAGGATGCATATATCACACTTCGGGTTGTATCTTTCCCCTTGGAAATAGCTGTTGATACATTCTTAGGTGGTGTAACAATGTAAATGAATCACTTCACAAGTACATGTATAAAAATTACCCAAGCAATTTCATTAAGTATATTTTTAAGGAATCATTTCATTATAATATTGCTGACACCAAAATAACAAATACAGCAGGTCTGTCACTTGAGTGGAATGAATCTAGACGAGTGAGTTGCTCCAATACCAGGTCTTCCATGTCTCACCGGCTTATATGTGATTGAAAATTCTCCAAGGTAATGGCTAACCATTTCTGGCTGCAAAGGAAATACAAAACAAAAAGGAATTCGATGAAAAACTTGATAGCTACTATACTTAACACATGTCCTAAGTTACACGTGTTTAGATAACAAACGCAAATACTAAACTGGACTATAAACGAACACTACAAAATCGTTACCTTAATTTCCACTTGGTTGAAGGTTTTCCCGTTATGTATTCCAACTACACTACCTATCATCTCTGGAACCACTATCATATTGCGCAAATGAGTCTTGATACAGGCAGGTTTCTCCAATTCAGGACACTCCTTCTTTGCCTTTCTTAATCTCTTGATCAAGGCCAACGGTTTCCTTTTCAACCCACGAGAAAATCTACATAAACAGGCACACATATACTCATAAAAATGCTGCCAATCCAACTATTTGGTTTGCCTCACCTTCGCCTCGCTCTAGCATGGAAAAGAGTCATAAGCTGTTCCGTAGGCATGTCTAGAAGCTGGTCCAAATCAACTCCCCTGTACGTGAACTTCCTAAACGTTCTCTTCTTTTTTACTTGCTGCTCCTGATATCAAAGAGAAAGGGTCAAAACTAGAAATTATAATACAGACACTGACTTACCGCCATCTTCTATACACGTGTGGAGGATTGCGTTCGCGAAAGACGGAACTGCGCATGCTCAATGCCTCACGTTGTTATTGCGACACTGAAATGGAAGATGTATAATAGTCGCGGCAGTCAAAAGATCGTAATAGTCACTGTTCTGACACAACAGGTTCTACAGTAATCAAAGTAATGAGTAACTTTTTTAGACGACGATCAACAGTATTGCTTTGCAGCTACACAATCCATGCTCTAGATGGAAGCGTTTTCAGGATTCCGTTATCGGTAAGCGATTCAGCGACGGACTTGGTTTGGCCCTGCTTTTGACTTTAACGATTCATCTGTTCACAGAAAAAGGCGACGGGCCAAGAATTATTATTACAAACTTTCATGCATCTGAAAATTCAAGATGCATCATCTTTGGGATTGGTGTTTGCTGGAGAGAGCGGACAAGAAGTACGTTAGCCTCATTTGGGCCGTTGCGTGCTATAATTTATATCTATACTTCACTTTAGGAGTGGGTTAACCCGGTGAAACCTCTCCGAAAGCAGTTACCAGGTAAGTATTGCTATTTGAGAAACTGCCAGTTCGTTGATGATTTCGTTACTAAAGCTAAATTAGGAAGGTCAACTTTTAGTTATGATATAGTGACTTCGTACAGATTCTCAAACCAAGACGACAAGTAAAAGTGATTCTGGTCCTTGTAGCTGACCAATAATACAGTAATTATTTCGCCGGCATAACGAGATGGTTATCGATCTCCGCGCGGATATAGGTTTAGTAATCTCATGTTCGACTTTATTATACTGTAGCATTTTCCGATATTACGTGTACCCATAGTTAATCAATTTTCAATCTGTAACATGATTTATAGAAGGAGAAGACAGTGATTTATACCTTCAAGTTCGCGTATATCCTTTATCTCCTCAAAATGTCAAGGATTCACAAGCCAGGTATGCATTTTTGTGTTTTGTGTTGCCAATTTACAAATAGTTGATAACATTAAAGAATCTGTGTAAATTAGCTGACAAGAGATAAACAATGCACACATTATGCACATTCAGCTGTGCTGAGCTCAGCAAGATTACCCTTGGTCTCTCTTTCAGGTATCAGTTTTTCCTTCAACTTAAAAAGGACTTTCTAGAAGGAAGGTTAGTCGAGTACTGCCTCACTTACATTTAATCACTCTGCATGCGGTAATGTGCTCATGAAATACATTTAATCACACACATGTAGGAATGTTTACCTTTGATAAGCATTTATAAACTGGAAATGTTTAGCCTTGAAAACTGATAGTTGAAAGTGAAGGTATATATCCTAAAACATGTTATCCTCTAGAGGATTTGTATCATGAATTAGGTTGTTTGACATTCACAGGCAGTACCTGATCACTGAAGTAGTGTTTATGTGTCAAATTGACAGTTGGTTGTTAAAATGACATTAATTGATTTAGATATTAGATTAAGCTGTTAGATTCCCATAATACAGTAGTTCATTTTCCTGAGAATGGTAGCTAATTTGGGAGAGACCACTTTAACATGACTGCTGTTTGTCTAAGCATGTGTGATTGGTGGTCACTAATAGTGTCTTGTTTCCCCTTTTAGGTTAAGGAGTTCTCAGACACATCAGACTAGCTTTGTGGCTCTTCTTCTCCAAGGTACGTTTACATGGTTTATGGTATATGGTGAATACTGTGATACTGATTGAAGTGGTGATTGAATGACTGTGGATGGTGTAGGATATCCTCATTAATTGTATGTCTTTTTGTGTCTACTTTCCTTGTAATCCAAAACCGTTAGCAACTTCTGCCTATTAATACCTAATACAAAAGTCAGTGTACACTTTTATATGTCTATATGGTGTTTGCAGTAACCTCTTATTGCTGAATGTAATGTGTGTTTTAATTCCCTCTTCAGCTGAACTTGGGGACTACTCAGAAAGTACTTTACCCTCCGACTATCTAGAACAGAGTGGCTTGCTGAACCAACAAGTTAGTGATCCCCTTGAACCTGCTCTTTGAAAGGTCTAATTACCTAATAGAATCTACACAAAGGCACAGTTATTGTTTTGAATCTCATTTACCTATGGTTGTATACAGTGCCTTAACTTCATTAGTTGAGTGTAACAGATGCCACTAGCCAGACTGTACTTAGACAAGTAGTTCAAGCAATGGTGCTTCAGACAAACTTCCTAGCATGTACATCTTGTGACATTGTTTCTTATGATAATAATGTCTGGTTTTATTATATAGTGTTTTATTATTTAGTACTGTTTTAAAGTAATTTAAAAGTTGTGGCAAAGCAACAGATGTGGATTTCATTGCCTTACAGTAGTAGTAATGAATTTTAGGAATTTGCCTTTTTAATGTTTTAATGAATTAATAGAAGGGAATGTGTTGGTATGCTTGTGACATCATCCTACCTTATGGGACTATTATATTTATGTGTGTTCAATGTTCTATTATATATATATAGTCATGACTAGAGGTAGCATTTAAAAAATGTCTAAACCATTACGAGTAACATTTTCAATTCTGTATTTGGTATTAAATTATTTTAAACACTAGAAATGACAGTATTGAATGTCATGTCTCAATGAAGTACACACATTTTATTGCTCTTGTGCTGTGTAGTTATTGCAACACAAAGATCAGATCATAGCTGCTCACAAGGAACTGAGGTAAAGACTAGCAATCCAAAGTAATGTCGTCTGAAATGATCTAATTGTTTTATCTCTATTAACAAGTGAATCCATTAAATCAACCCTTATTGAGTAATACCCCGAAGCCATTGCAACATTCGTAAACAGAATACATACATGTAACTCATGTGTCTACTGTTTATTATTTTAAGTTGGAGGCTCCCATGCTCTCCTCCACACACGTAAATGTACATATTCAGTTTACTACTCAGTACATACATACATACATACATACATACATACATACATACATACATACATACATACATACATACATACATACATAGTTGATGCTTCCATAAGTACGTATGTATGTGTATATAAGTATACATACGTACATGATTAATGATGAACTACGTAGTACTCACAATTACAGTCATATAACTTTCTAGAATTAAACTCTTAGACTTAGTGTATATTTTTCAACTCAGTGACTTGTGGGCCCAGAAATCCACATCATCTTATAATATACGTATGTATGTATACGTACATATTTCTTTAGGGCGATGACATTTGATGAATGTGAATACCAGTTTCTTGAAATGGCTGAAATGCAGGATCTTTATGGAATAACTCTTTACCCAGTTTTGGTGAGTTCTGCTGTTTCCGTATGTTACATAGTGTAGTGTACGTAATGTATCTGATGTATATACTCAGTATTCCTTAATGTTTCTGTGTTCACATGACAAGGAAATGTATGCAGGTACTTTGGATGTAACTGCTGAAGTGGACAATACTATTTATCACTTTATGGGATTACGTAACCTTCCATTTCTTTATTGTACAAATACTTTGACATTTCAGTGATTGCTGGATATACGTATATCATGTATTCAGTTAGAGGCTGCAGAGTACTACTAATAAATGTGTAAATTCTTAGTGGATTTCAAAGTGTATAAAATGTTCTCTGTCAATCATTGATGTACGTATGTACGTACATAACAGGGCTTTTATAGAATCATTAGAGAGGGTGTACTCATATTATTTCTTAAAGAGGGAGAAGGGTAAATACCCTAAAAGAAGTTTATGAGGTAGCCAAGTTACAAGTTGATGGGTTGGTGTGTGTACCCTCTCCAGTACTAGTGGTAGAGTGAAGCTTGCAAAAAGAATGTCTTTGTTACATTAAATGAAAGGGTAGTTATGTATACGTAGTTGTGTATATAGTATTTTGTGATGGTTGACATTTATGTATGTACACACATGGCTCTTTAGCAGATGCATACGTACGTATATCTGGACTGTATAGTGAAGCAAAAGAACAAAGCGAATATGTACTTTTATCCCCATTAAAGCCTCTCTATATTTAATTGCCTATTTAATTTCTTATAGGATAAAATGCTACACATGCATCAGTCATACGTACGTACGTATGTATGTAGAAAGTTGGTGTTTTAAATTGCAATATATTTTATTCTCATTCAAAAGTGTACAAACGCCAACCATTTGTGTGAATACATATTTATGAAGGCAATGGACAGTTTGTATACTTTAAAACCAGTTTTAACATGAATCTGAAGTCTTGTCTGAAACCTTGAAATAACCATACGTATGAGTCATGCTAGAGTGCTCTGTTGTGTATGAACTGTGTTCAGTGTGCTTAGCATCAGAATCCATTGAATTCACAGGCAGTCAAGTGTATATTGTGAAATGAAAGTGGTTACCTTGGTTACGTGTATAAGACTGCTGTATTGTGGGAGTGTGTCTAAAGCTTTCTTTTTGAAGGAATTTACATATATGAAAAGAGTGCTGCCTGCCTACTGGTTTAGTAGGATTTGCTACCAATGTAACCTTTGAAAGCATATCATCATCATTAAACTCTGGATATTACCCCTGCCCACTCATGTCCTCTGAGGAGCACAATGAGCTGTACATACATATGTGCTTACATATACGTATGTATGTGTATACATCATTATTATGTCTGCATGAAATGAGTGAATTCTGTGTTACCATTCTTGTAGGATTCTGATAAGAGGCAAGTCAGTTTGGGATTAGGTCCTTCTGGCGTGCACATTGTGGTTGGTACTGTGCACATAGCCGTGTACAACTGGTAAGTGTACGTAGGTATAATATATAGGACCATTGAATACAGACCGATGTGACTATTGAATACAGAGACTGATGTGACTATTGAATACAGAGACTGATGTGTGATATTAAAATATTGAGTATATTGTCTTCTGTCATGTGAATATGTTGTCTTTGATTAGACCTCTAGTAATCAGAGAATAATGGTTTGATGCCAAATAAGTCTTTGAGAAGAAGACATCAAATAAAGGATAACTTTAGTTGCATTGTATTATGAGGTGTACGTAGATGATGATATTAAATTACTACAGCACAGCCAAATTAAATCTGATCTTTATCAATTCACAGGAGCTCTGTGTTGAAGATTACATCCAAATATCACACACTTTACATAAAGATAAGAACCCACCATGTAAGTATCAACTTAATCATTGCAATTAAGTTACAAAGAAGTCAGCTTATTTCTCAACTTTGGCAATATCCTACTAGACATAATGTACGTACATATGTACATAGGTATACTATAAACACAATGGTAATACAGTATAAAGGTATATAAAGGTACTTATATAATCACCACATCTGTTTGTGGTATTTCTTGTTGTGTATTATACTATTAGAAAATCCTAAAGGTCATATGCCAAGTAAATTTCTTTTAAGCTTCTTACACATCTTGTTTTAACTCAGTTATTAGATTAATAACCTAGTTAATCTTCTGCTCATTAAGTAAAGTACTTACATACATACCTAGATACATTAAGCTGCACTTGTATTTGAAATGTTTGGTGTAGTTATTGAAAATGGTAAGATTCAGTCTATTAAAGCCACTTCACTATGAGCAGTACATACATAGCTACGTACTACAGAGCTACTTTAAGTGGATTCCCATGCTTTGGCAGTGATAACGGCTAGAGGAATGTACTTATGAGACATTGATGCTGTTAGTTCTAGGGTTCCTGGTGCTGCTATGACTTCATTTCCCACTGGTCCCCATTGCATCATACGTAGATCTACATTGCTGTAGGATAATTAAAATGTGAACACCCATATTGGATTTCACTGTCTTGTTGGCAACATGTCATGCAATGTCTCATTTTGGTTGATTTTTAACGTTGTTTAGACTATGGCCATTCATGTGGTGAAGTTCTACTGTCCATCTTCCTCAATTTGCAAGCAGCTGTGTCTATTATGTCAGGAGATGCAAGGTATATACAGGTCAGTTTGTAGTGTACTTATGTATGATAGGGGTTCTTCTAACTTGCATATCTTTGAAAGGGTTCATCTTACAATCTCTTTTGAGCATCTAAAGATGTATTTGTTGGAACTTCTTGTCAGAGTGAACACTTCTTCAGATTGGTACATGTAACAGATGATGTAATTACTTGAGTCCTGTTTAATTCTGTATTTTTTCTATTATAACATTAATCTTGTTGCATAGAGCTTTAGAAAGCCATGTCAAAGATTTTTCCTACTTATTATTTATATTCTGGTTATATGGTGCTGAGCATAAGGCTAATTTCTAAAATAGAGTCCTGACTGCTTAATGTTTCTCATATATAGGGAGGTGACACCGTATTCTGGTTCTTTTCGCAAGATGTGGAGTACTCGTGGAGGAGAGGTAATCAAAGCTCCCTTTAAAAAGTTACGGAGGACAGCATCATTTGGCAGACAATCATCGTCAGCAGAAGGGGAGCAACCGACCAAGAAAACATTAACAAGAAAGTTATCCCTACAAGCAACACGTAAGACGAATTTCTCATTGTGCATTAATGTTCACACATTAAATTTAGTAGTTAATTTACTCTTAAAGACTTTATAGTCAGAAAGAGGCCTATGCACCAGTTATGCACTACGTACATCTGGCTCCTTGTGAATACATACCGTATGTACATATGTATTTTTACCTATGTGTGCACTTACCTATGTGTGTACTTACCTATGTGTGTACCTACCTATGTGTGTACTTACCTATGTGTGTACCTACCTATGTGTGTACCTACCTATGTGTGTACCTACCTATGTGTGTACCTACCTATGTGTGTACCTACCTATGTGTGTACCTACCTATGTGAGTACCTACCTACCTATGTGTGTACTTACCTATGTCTTTAGCCTCAATGGATGTCATGTCAATTCAAGAATCCCAAACAATGAAAAGAAGTATATCTGCCGGCTTTCAAGAAAGCTATCATACATCGGTCCAAATTCACCACCAGCATTCATTGTAAGTTGGCCCCATACCAAAGCAGGCAAGATAAAGTTATAAAGTACATTTCTGTTGACATTGTTCTTATGCTTTTACCATTTGTGCCATTTGTGGCAAGCCGTTTGGCTGTTTTTCCTGTTAGTAACATAGTTTACCCAAATACTATATTGTCTGATGGTGTCATGTGTCTGTGAGCACACACAACGTATTATAATGACGTTTAAGATTCAAACAGTGTATTTCTCTCCTCTTTCTCTTAGGCAAGACCCATCTGATGAACCTGCTAGAAGATATCAGGAAACTGGACAGCATGTAGCATCATCTAGGTTAGTTCACTTGAAATGGACTGGTAGGAAGGTTTAGACTTGACACGTGATACAAAACACACTTGCATAAGTAAGATGTATCAGATGTGTGTCTGGAATCCTGAGGTTGTTAACTTCAAATGTGCGTAGTGTAAATTGCACTTTTTCTTGCAATTTTACTTAATTAGATTTCACATTCTCACTTGTATTTTCTTTCAATGCCAAAGAAGATACCTATTATCATCAAACTTTATCTGTTTCACTTGAATGTCAGTATGCATGCCAATCATAATTCATTTAGTAATTATATGGTAGTTTACACTCAACCTTATGCTGCCTCTACTCGTTATGTTTTGTAATGAAACACGATATTTCATTGTTACTTTATACATTTTGACCCACTTTTGGACCTTTTGTCATCTTATCTTATGTATACTTACTGCATGAATAGCAATGTATTCAAAACATTCATCTTCTCAAATAATAGTCCTTATTCCACACCTAAAACGTCCAACATCATCCAAGACGATGTGGTTGCAGTAATACGGCCTCCTTCACAAGAGAGTAGTCGTTCTAAAGCTAGTAAGGCCATTTCAGAGAGTTCACTGAATAATGTCTTGGATTGGTCAGGAAGAGCAGTTAGAAACATCACAAGCCACAGAAGTTTGACTACAGCTGATTTGTCCTCTGCCTCAGACACTGTCAGTCAATCGGTGAGTATTTTGTGTCCAGCTACGTACATATTTATTACATAGAAAGGTCACTGAATGTAGTGGAATCATTAAGAGTGAGAATGTAATGAAGAATCCTCTCCAATTTTTTGGAAGACTCTTGGAGGCCATACTGTATTCAAGTGTGAGGTAGTTGATTGGTGCAAACCTTGGCGACTACAGTCACCTTATTCAGAAATCTGGTATCCTTACTCCATTAACTGGATCTACATAATTCTGTCCCTTTTCACCCAAGTAGGCCCTTATTGGGAGCCCTAGCTGGTGATGTCCTTTTGATTTGTGACTCAGAACGTATACCACTGAATTGCTTCAGAATGTATCATGAAAAAATCTAAGATTCATTTTCCTACATGCTATATGCCTATTCTGTAAAAGAGCCTATAGGGGAACTAAACCTGAATGTACGTATGTACGTATAATTCTTATATTTATATTTCCTTTTTATGGGTCTCCTGTAGAGTGACAGATTATCCATTCAAACTGATAGATCTGAAGCTGGGACTCCCAGAATGCAAGGTCTACTGAAGACCAATCCAGCAATCATGTCCACTCACGATGCTTTTAAACTGAAAAGCACTCAGTTAGACTCCAGTCAACCAAATGGTCCAGCTCCACTACACTTCGTAGAACTAAGCTCCTCTTCACCATCTCCTGTTCTTAGGAGAGAGAAGTCGGGTAGAAGGAGCGACAGACGTAGGAAGAGTCTTCTGTTTGAGACACAGCTAGAAGATGACCTCAGATCCTCTCAGTTGCTAGATCCACATATTGTGAGCATGCTGTTTGAAACATCTCAGCAGGAGGAGTTGAGTTGTGATTTATAGTACAAGCTAAGGAATGCACAGATCAAACTTATTAATCTCTATCAACTGCACCTCATTCTTTCAGCAATCAGTTGTACACATATTTTTACTCAATTAATGTTATTATAATAAGTACTTAACCGTTTAATGATAATTCAGTCTCTTAGTTTATGGATCGCATACAATGGACTGAAATATGCATGTATACATGAAGTTGTGTTTGTACCATCCAATATGTTGATATGGTTTAAAATATTCTAACTAAATTATGCGTTGATAAAAAATAGGTGGCAGTTTTATAAGCATTGATTGTGATGTACTTCGGTGTATACGTATATCTAGAGATTTCAAAGGAAACATTTCTGAACTGATGGATCAACAGTGTTACTTTTAAGAGAATCTTTTAGGTCCATGTACGTATAGACCTGTATATTGTGGTGGATTAATATACGTATTTCTTCTGCATATCTATTAGATGGTTCATCTTCAAACTTTTGAAACTATATTGGAATGTGCTAAATTGGTGATATCAACTTCCTAATGCACCTACGTAGGCCTATAAGTGATTATATTTTTGTACGTATGTTCCCCTATATACATATGTAATCTTCACCAATTTCCCTTATAACTTTGTGTATACTCGTATTGAGCCCTTTATATATGACTTCTAAGTAGGGCTTGCACTCAGGACAAGAGGTTGCAGGGTTAATTATAATGTCACTAAATACCCTTCAAACCAGCCAGACAATTTATAAGTTAGTAATTAATGATCAATGATCATGAATTGAAAGTCTAATGTAATTTAAAATTGTTCACATTGCCAAGTATATAATTAGAGATCTATACATTCACCCATATATTGCAGACATTTATATACAGTCTCATATGATCTCCATCGCCAATTAATTACATATTTTCAAACAAATACATGGTCAATGTACATGTGGACTCAAGTCAAACGTACATGCACCTAGAAAGTGTGTTCATGCATGTGGTATATGTATCAATACTGTTGAGAACTGCACGTGCTTTTTTAGCCATTTTTATCCCATTGCAAATGATGCAGAAACTATAATATTATATCAAAATTGTCACCAATATTGGGTGGGATATGTAAAATATCAGCAATATGATCAGACTAATGATGCCATATCTCCTTACTTCTCCTATTTTCTATACTTCTTTCTTAACAGTTCCCTATATTAATTACAACCAAAAACCTACATATACACCTATATATGTTGTACAATGTCATATATATATATATATACTATTGATGTATGGAGATATATATAATATACTCACAGCAATAGCTAAACCAATGACAGGAATGAGAAAGACAAGACCATGGCAACCAATCACCACAAGACTGTTGAAAATAAACAGGCTGTTACAACACTAATAACAAGTGCATATATATTTGGGCAGGCCTGTAGTTTCATGAACAATGAATGAATGAATAGTTTCATGAACAATGCATATGGACACTTTTGACTGTCTGTGCAGGTTGTTCTCTGATTTTGGGCTTGGTATAGTGGCTCCAGGTCACAAGACCTTTGCCGTGGTACCGGTAAAGCTTGGCCATGAATGACCCTGCATGCCTGTTTGTTGAAGTATTGCCCCCTATATATGTACATATTGTATATAGTTCTGTCAACATTTCCCAGAGAGAATGCAGTATATATAATATTATATATTCTTCATTTGGTACATTTTCAGCAGGACTCATTCATATTTGTCAGTTGTCAAGTCTTCGATCCTTGTGGCACTGTCCCACTGATGAGTAAGGAGGTGGAAGCAACTGCAGGGGTTGAGGCAATATCTTCTTTTACATATTGCTACTTTGAGTGTATATTTGTGACTTGAAGATTGGCAGCATTTTCAGCACTAGGGTTAATCGTGGAAGAATATGATGGATTATAAAAACTGATAGCACTGTTTGGTTCAGAGGACTCATACGCACTTCTTGTTCTGTGTTCATCATCAAATTGCTGATCACTCATTTTATATTATATATTATATATATGCTGTTCTGTTTATGCTATGAAAGTTATATATGTGAACGGTTGCTTATACGTGTACAAGTTGCAATTTGGTGTACTGCAGGAGATATACCTGTCGCACCCTCGAATAAACTCTGCCTTTTTTAATTAAATCTAATCTCCCCATTCATAGCTATAGAGGTCTAACCATTCAAGGATATATTCAATATATATAGCTACATATAATGGGACAACCTTCGTATATTCGTAGGGGTATTCGTAGGGTATATGTACGTAGGGGCAACCTTCTGGCTGCTCAATAGCAATTTAGCAAGGATGTCGATGCTTACTTGCGGTGCTTCAGGAAAGAAAAGCTCTTATTCTAATAAGGAGTCAGAGCTTGCAGATGCGAACCTTTCTCTTAAAGATTGAGGTTTCAGTTTTTCTCAGGGTGAAAATAGTTCCAATTAAAGTATTTGGAATGGGCATTACTTAGGAACCAAATCTAAAAATGTTTTTTCATTATTAATACTTATATAATTAATTACAAAATTTTGTGGAACTGAGACCAAAGAAAGTTGTGTATATGGCTAATTTTTAGCCACAGGCAGCTCCTTATATTGTTTTCATTTGCCAATTCTGTATGGCAAATAAACTCGGAATACTTGTTATTTGGTAGAAAATGGAAGACAAAGTCTGCCTATAAAATGCCACAAGACTATAGAAAACTTACAGGAAATTCATATTGAAACAATGTGTTTTTTTTTCAATGGTCAGATCACCATAAAGCCAGCCTATATAAATGGTATATGCATATGACAAACATCTGGTGAGAGTGTAGTAATCAAAATAATCAAGGTATAATGAAGAATTCAATGTTGACTTGGTACACTACCCCTCTCTTATACTCTGGAGTACACATCATGCAGAATACATCTTTTTTTTTCTTTAATTTTTTTCCTTTACTTTCTTCCTTTTTTCTTTTTTTCTTCTTCGTTTACTTTCATTCCTTTTTCTTTTTTTCTTCTTCGCTTACTTTCTTCCTTTATCTTTTCCCCTCCTTTTTCCTTTTTTTCTTTTTCGCTTTACTTGACTTCTTTTTTCTTACAGCTTACAGCACGAATGAAATGCAACGTTGCCGCAATCTAAGGGTCATGGGCCGGACTTCGGAATTTTATAATACTTGTTATGCAATAATTTACAAGAGTATACTGAATGCTTAGTCTTAGACTTATATACATAGATGTATGCATTTGCAATAAGCTCTTTTATACTTTAATGTATAGCTATATACCAATCTCATTATGAATTTATGACAATTGGGATTGTATATAATCACTGCACAATAATTAGTTTTGTTTGACAATTCTGAAATATACATATACATGGTTTTAAATTAAAAATAGGAAAAATGTAGTTCTTAAACAAGTTCTTCATGCATGGTTGTAAAGAGACCATGCTGCTGTTTCTTCTTCTTTTGAGTGGTTACTAGCTGGATTGTTAATTGCTTCAGTACTTCTTTTTGCATCACTTTACTGAGTGTAGTTAGGTGACCCCAGGGCACACCACGAGGAGGTAGAAGTACTTCGTGCCCCAAATGGCCTCCGGTTTCTCAACTCTGTTTGACACTTCCACTACTTGCGTCGTAAGAGAAGTTGCACGGGAGCGATCCGGCGTACCTGACCGACCTCTGACCAGTTACTAGTATTGCCCTGCCACGCTACGAACAGAACAAGCCCGACCCTGGCGGACCACAAACTCCCACCAATGAGAATCATCATGTGCACACAACGTAGCTTGGGAACACTGCACACAGACTTTAGCTCATTGGGATCGGCCAGGCGCTTTAGAGTAGGGACCCATCAGTTCAATGAACTACAAGAAAAGAATTGAAAATACATGTGCCTGATATACAATGAAATACTGCCTTGATGCATGGATACGAAAACTGAATACAAATTCAAACTTAAATGTCTTTCAAACCAACCTGAAGCTGCAGCCTACAACAGGGGTTCCTGACCGACTACGTAGTGGCACTGGACCCACGCTCCTCCAGGTACGGGTCGTATAGTGAGAATCCGCAAGTGCCAATTTAACACACAAGCAGGATTAATAGTGAGATACATCTCCAGGCACTAACCCATAGGTAGAGAGACCACCCCACTATACGAACACCGATGACCCTTTGTCGCATGGTACCATGGTCGTGCTCCTACCACGGTTTTCGCATCGATCCACACCAAAGTAGACCTCCAGAGTTGATAGCCCGGAGGCCAAAGACTGAAAATTTGCTTGCCTATTTATTAGAAATTGTCGGCGGGAAACATCGTGAACTTGGCGGAAAATCGCGAAAACTAAAATGTTTTCGATGTCATGTTGAAGAACAATAGACAACATGCAGAACATGACCCGGCCTATTCAGCAAATTGTTATTGTTATTGATTTTCGACTAGAAATCATTCATGGCTATCCAGCGAAGCAAATCATAAAATGTAAAGTGACCCCATGAATAGAAGTACTTAATTGATAAACAAGCTATCAGTGTGTTAATGAACCTCTTATTATTTCAGCAATGATCACAAGCTCTTACAAGCGCATCGATTGACATGTCCATCGGCATGTTTCATGAGGACAAAGTTCAATTAACAAGAAGCACTTATTAGCGAGCATACTAAATCTGTGCTAATTGCTCAATCAATTTGTGAATCCAAAATGGCCGTTACTCCAAATTATATCAGAAACTTTGGCGTTGTCCATGCCTAAACTACACTCATTGGTAGATCATCTTGTCTAGAGAATTAGACAAACTATATAGCTACTTTAAATGAAGTCTATAATGTTTCCTTTTCTTTAATCAGCATCTTTACCTCATGTAAAATACTTTTACTTGTGAAACTGTTAAAAATGTAATTAGTACTTAATATTTCTACAAGCTAACATTAAATTTTGATTAGACAGGTGTATGTCTTTTTGTGCAGCCTATACTTAATTTGCTGTATATTCATCAATTTTATAGATGAATTCTCATGGAAGTCAAATATCAGTTACCTAGCAACATGTCCAATTAAGAAACAAGGAGGACTGAGTGCAATTATTACTAAAGTTATTGGCTTATCCATTTTTGACGTCACCCTTGTCTTAGCCTCCTGAGGCCTCAAGCTCAGAACACTTGTCAACTCAGTATACATGTATAAAGGTAAACTAAATCCAAACAGTCTCCAGCCGAACTACTGATTCTTTATTAAAGTGTTTTCTTTTAAAAATAAAGTTATTTGGTTCCCTTCTTGTTCCCTTCTTGTTCCCTTCTTGTTCACTTTAAGGTATGTACCACATGTACAGTGAGTGTCTGTTTCATGCTCGTTCACTTCATAACACAGTCCTTCAGGTATATAAACAAACATCTACTTCAAGATTTTCCCAAACAAACATACTATAGCTATTCTTATGAGTATATATTACAATGGTCATACATGCACATACAATTATGGTTGCATATGCATTTGGAATCGCATATATAATGATAAAAACTTCAGATCCATTGGGATAAATACTGACTGGATACAGATGTATTATACCTATATTTATGTTAATATTGTATATGAATAATCAATTACCTTTCACAATATATGAATGACAGTATGATATAATACAGTCAGCGTGAATCATATCCACTCCTTTTTTTTATTTAGTGGTACACTGGACTTGGTCTACTTGTAATGGATTGCATATGCCTTTTGACATTGAAACTTGCAATGGAACTGTACTAGTCTTAATTTTGGAGCGCACATAATTTTGAATTTCTTGAACTACATGTAGTCTTTTTTAATAGAACCCCTCTTTTAACAATGCATTTTAAGTATTTGTAAACCTACTTTTTAAGTCTTATAATAACACATTGTTGTAAAACCTTTATGAAGAGATATAATATGCTTTCATTTAAGCATATGCATGTGCTACCATTGACATCCAAGAGTGGCATGATAAATAATCTCTTGGCCTCTCATAATAGCTCTATAACAATATTATGTTACGTACATTATTTAACCTATAAAAATGGCCGACGAGAAGATTTTGTATGATTTGCTTGTTCCAATTGAATGGCCTACAGTTACGCAACCACTCGTGAGATATTATAGCATTGCAAATTTCTGAGTACAGTCGTACTCTCTTGTGTTGTCAATTATTTTTATTGTTAATTCTAATTAATTTTATTGTTAATTTTCTAACAATATGTCTAGCCCTTTGAAGAGCTCTCATCATTGTGGAAAGCTGCAGCTACTCTGATTAAAGGTAGCGATTTAATGTGTATTTCGATGTGGTCACCTGTTTACTTAGATTTGAGTGGCAGTAATGGATTGTACCTGTGTACGGACCACCTAAAATATGATTGATTGATCGATCGATATTCAGTGGTATAGTGTGATTATTAGCAGAGGTGCTCGTACAAGCTACGTATGACTATATGCTGCCTAGACATTGAGTGTGAAGTGGATAGTACTCACTTCGTATATGGTCTAGCTATAGCTAGTTACTACATTGCAGCTGAAATTATTGTTAATTTATGTAGGTTGTTGGAGTGTATTTCAGAAGATAGTCACTTATCCTCTAAGGTATGGGGGAGTCAACATACTAGCGTATTGTCAGTGCTTTGTTCTATACCTGTATACTATGTAATTTGTGTATACTTGATGAATATGTTATTCGTATACTCTTGTTGCAACGTAATTGTTTCCCTATGTTCTGTTCCTCTTCTATGACACACACACACACACACACACACACACACACACACACACACACACACACACACACACACACACACACACACACACACACACACACACACACACACACACGCACACACACACGCACACACACACGCACACATGCACACACACACGTGCAGTGGTGGACAAGATGGACGACTATTATCTGCAGCAGTTGTCACTGCAATAAGCTCCCGAATCCCTTGGCAACTTTGTCTCAATCACCTTGGCGACCATTTGGCAGTTGTAAAGCATGATTGCATAGAAATATGGTTCATACAAGATGGAGACAAAGACAACATATCCCTTCTTGGGAAGTGTACAAGTCAGTCACAGCCTGTTCCAGTCCTTTTAGTACATGTAACCAGGCCTAACTACTGTTTACCTTTCTTATGTTGTGGGTATCATTAAATGATAGGATTTCTTCTAACTGCACCAAACTCTTGTATCCTCATCCAAAGCTCTCATTAGGTTTAGTTCTCTATACTCTAAACTAGATGTAAAAATGATTTGTTAGATAATTCATATGAAGTTCATGTGTATGTTCATAGTAATGAGAGATCTAAAGCCTCAGTGGAGGAAGATCTGCTGGTCCACTGAAGACACTCATCTGGCAGTTGGAAATAGGTCAGCACCATTTGACCCCTCCACTTGTTGGAATGTTGGTAGTCTTGTTTCCTATCTTGCAGCAATGGAGAGATATTTCTCGTAGGAAGGAATGGATTCCTTGTTGGTCGCTATAGAGACGACCTTGGGGAAACTACAGATCTAGGGTCAGCTTATGCCGGATTGTGCTTCGTCCCTGCGGCCACCTATGGCAAGGAGGCAGGCCAGTGAGTGACATTGCTAGTGTGTGTGGCTCTGCCTTCAAACATGTGGGTGTGGCTCTGCCTTCAAACATGTGGGTGTGGCTTTGCATTTAGACTTATTGATCAGATATTTTGACTGGAAAGTCTTAATTAGCCATAGTGATGAGATTACAAAACAGTTCTCTATATAGGGAAGTGTGGCATGTATTGATGGATGTAATTTAGATAGAAAATAGTACTTATATAGAAACAAATCCACTAGTTATATCTGTAATTCCTGCAGTGGTGATGTTCTGTTGAGTGTTACTTTCAAAGGTGTCCTGACGTGTTTCCAAGTTGGAGACCAGTGCAGGGAGCTACACAGCTTTAGCTTCTCCAAAGAGTACCCTTGTGGAGTTGGAGCATTCTTATATCATGCACAATTTAAAACACTTGTGGTTGCTGGCCTTAGATCTGATGAAGGAATATCTTGTTGGCGTATACTAGATGCCTCTCCACATTATGTTTCTACATCAAACAATACCAATCAAAGGGTAAGAATTTAGTACAGTGGTACTGCTATACTTATAAACGGGAGATAATACATGTAAGTAGGGAACAGTGGTATGGAGAGAGATATTTTATATAATTGAACCTTTATCTTTGAGATGGTTCACCTTTAGTCTTGTGAGCATCTTGAGATGCAGTTTGTTTGTTTTTGGAATTGGACATTTTCACCCTGGGGGTCTTCTTCAGCAACTGAAGACCCCCAGGCAGGGTTGAAACACCTGATTATCAAAAAAAGAACTGTGTCTCTAGGTGCTCACAAGACTAAAGATGAACTGTCTCAAAGATAAGTTTGGCACTGTTAGAAGAAATACCAATCATCTAGCCTTACATTGATTTGATAAAATAAATTTATAATTTTGAAAATTTCAAACTAAATGTCTCCAACCTCCAGATTGAAATGGTTAAATCTAGCAAACAAGTTCTTTTTAGCTGTAATACTTTACTTCTTAGTGTCTCTCAGCCACAGCTAATGCCACCTGCTACTTCATCAGGTCACAGTTATGTTTTGATGTGATGTTGTGTTTTGATTGGTTATTTTCAGCTGTCTGAGTAAAGTTATTAGGGTAATTGCTTGTGTGTGAAATTGTTCATTAACTGTTGGCTCTTCATTTTAAGGTCTCTGCTAAGTACTTCAGGAGACTGAGGATGAAGCGTCAGGGAAAGGTAGACCAATTTCTTGTGTGTGGTGCTATCAAATGTGTGGAAATTCTGTATATGCATTTGTAGAATAGCGTGTTTCACCTTACCCTGTCACCAAATGGGCGCTCCTTGTTTGCAATTGAAGAAGAAGGTCAGTTGTCTGTCTGGGAGCTGCCCTCTTGTAGAATGAGGAGGAGATGGACTATGGAAGAACAACCTCAGTGCACACTCAGTGTTGATAGCAACTCTGCAGCCTCCAAGAGGAAAGGTAAGGACCTCAAAAGGAATTCCAAAGAGGACGTGATGTCTTGTTGAGTCTGTGTCTGTAGGGCAGAGGGTGCCTCTTGATGCTTCTTGGTGGAATGAGAAGCTGGTTATTGTGGCCTATTCACATGGTGATGTCGTCATCGTGGATACAACTGTTGATGTGTGAGGGACTATTTAGATGTATCAATGGAGATTTTTAATTAGTCTTGAATCCAGCCCCTATCCTCTGTGTGTGTCACTATTATGCAGTCATGTAGGATTGTGCAATAGTGATGTACACGGAGGATAGGGGTGGGATACGAGACTAAGTTTCCTTTAAAGGCACACTGTATGTGTCAGTGGTATTTTTCTATTGTTGTTGAATACAGTCAACTTGAAGACCATCTGGACAACGGTCCCGAAGTTTGTCAACCCGGATGTGTAGTGACTAATGCTGTGAATGGAGGCTGCTTTATTTTAGAAGTATGCACCTGTATTTAGTAGTTCACAGTTGTGTCCATTAGTTAGTTGTCAATAAGTCCTATCAATCCTTGTAGAGTGAATCATCTGTGCAGTCCATGCCAACATCTCTACCGTCTCTAGAAGGGGAGGAGACAACTGATGGAGATGAAGAACATGAAGTAACTGAATCTCCTGGAAGAACAGCAGTGCAACTTTTAAAACAGGTACTTTTGTAACTGCTATAGAACTGGAAATATATTGGGGGCCGTATAGTGTGTTTAATGTGATTGGTGTTAGTTCACATGAGTAGTCTAAAACACCACTCACCTAAAAAGACATGTTGACAGCAGTATATACGTACTTGAAGGATAGTCTCCACTTTTGTGTTTGTTTTTGTTTACAGGTTCTATATTATGTGACAGATGCCGAAAGGTTTCGACCACTTCAGAAAGCAGCTAAGTTAGTTATATCTTACATACAGCACTCTAACACTAGCCTTACAGACACTCTAACACTTACAGATACTCCTCTTGTTCAAGTGGATGTATTTATATTCCTCATGTACCATTCTCAGTCCTTTGAAACATTCTGGTATTAGGAGATTTACAAAACTATCACTTTGAGTGCACTGACAGCTGTTGATGCTCACAACTGCTATTATTGTATTACATGTTCATTTCCACTTTCTTGTGTATGTACAGTTCCATATTTGTAAGTTAGTATGTACATACCATATGTATGTAAGTAGGAATGACCAAAAACATGGCCGCCCTATTCAATGTATTGTCATATTACTGTATGTACGTATGTAGTATACTCCATTCACTAGATCCATAAGCTATAAACATCAGTTGCTGGCCATTCAGTCCACAACTTGTGAGGAGCTGTATGAGAGGAGGATCCAGATGCAGGAGTACGACCAGGCCCTCTTGCTGGCCAGGCAGTATAACCTGGACACTGGTGTGGTCTACCAGAAGCAGTGGGAGACTGCACCCATTTCACAAGAATCTATTGAAAATTACCTAGTTAGTTGATTTGATGTCTGTTCAGCTGCTGAAGGTATTTCACTGTATTCACTGTAAGCCATTACAGTATCATACACTGCACAGTATGTACATATAATGAATACACAGTGCATGCTGACTGTAGGTTGGATTACGTATATACATAGGGTAATTAATGATCTTTGAGCATCAGCAACATACGTATATTTGACAGATTTGGATGTTTTGAAGTCTTCATCAGCAATGATGAGGAGAAGAGCCAAACAGCAAGACAATAACAACTCACTTGCTGTCCATGTACAAAGACACTACACAACACAGACTGGGACAATGCAACTCTCTTCCAATTGGAACAACATAGGATGAGAAGGAAAACCAAAGAAGCCATCCTCTTCAAGACAACATCATCCATGAACATGGACCAAGGAATGAATGAATGATGTCCTATGGAATGATATTATTAATATTCACTAATTAACACACTCCCACTTAAATCTTCACTCAATTCACTTTTATCATTCATTAAGTATTCAGCACACACATCACACATCATCTCATGTCACATTTAAACTGGTTTATATCTTCTCCTCATCATTGCTGATGAAGACTTCCAGGTCGAAACGTCCAAATCTGTTAAATGTATATTGCTAATGTTCAAAAATCATTGATTACTGTAATGATCCTAACAAATAATCCCTACTACGTATATACATTCATACGTACATGAAATGGATTATGAATATCTTGTTAACTATGTACATGTACGTATGAATTTAGACAAAAATTTCAAATATTCACTGGGTTTTGAATGAATGCACTACAAAAGTTCCACCTACGTATTCGGCAGCTAAAGAGTTACTCCAATATGGCCTCACTCTGGCTAACCTTAGCAAACTGCGTCAAATGCAAAGCTCAAGAAGTGATGGCTTCGCGCCTCTGGAGGACGACAGTGACGAAGAGAGTGATGATGAAGAAGGCCAAGAAGAGATCAAAGTGGAGATACTCCGCTGGGGAACTCTTAGTGAAGAGCAGATATTTCTCTGTCAGTTTAGATTTAAGCTCCTACAGTTGAAGGATAAGTTGGAATGCTATGAAGTGAGCTGTTGCTGTATTTAATCTTGTAATATATGTACATACATTACTGCAGTTTTTTCTCTTGCTACTCTAACAGAGAATATTAGGTGGACCTCATCAAGCCAGCCAGCGATACAACAGTGAGGAGTTTAGAAGATTCCGAGAGGACAATCTTACTCAAGTAGCCTTAAACTGTGCAAGGGTATGAATTTAAATAACATTGCACTGATTGTCATGGTAACTCTTTCTGATTGACTATCTGAATTTAGTCCTTCCATTTTACCTTGCAGTCCAATGATGCTGATGCAATAGGAATATTGTTTACCTTATTTGGAGATGTGCTGTTACCCCATTGGCTGCCCATTCTTTCAAACTTCCCTGAAACTACAGCTCCTGCTAAGTACAGGGTTCTACTCCCTAGCATTTGGTTAGCATAAATGTAGCTTAGCTGTTCCTTACAAGTAGCAGTTGTAGGTGCATGTTGATATAGCATATTGCAACTTGTACTGTATATACATACCTATGTACAACCCAGTTAAATAATTGCTGCTAATAGCTCCAAAAGACAGATTTTCAGATACCTACGTATGTACGTATGTGTATACGTATATATAATACACTCTGTTACTGGGGCAACCAAGGCAAATTATATTCCACAACTGGTGTAGAACTATAATAAGAGGCACTTTGGCCTCTTATTATAGTTATACAATACAATATCCTTCCAATAACTCAGTTAACGCCTATAAGCTTGCATTATCCCACAAAAATGCAAGAAAAGCCGGAGTATATATCTTCACTTAGTAAGTGTATAATCCCATTTCTGATGTGTGTTTGCTCAATGTAGTGATGGTGTGCCAGTCCAGTGGAGCCAGCAGTCGTTGAGGAAGCTGGATTGGTGTGAAATGCCTGAAGTTATGAACTACTACAAGTGCACTGAAGTAGACCTGCAGCAGGAGAATTCTGGAGACTTCCTTTATGAAGAGAATGAAGAATGGCTTAACTTTAAGTGAGCCATGCTATTACTTGTTTCTCAGTGTACATTTCACGGTATATTAATGTATGTACGTATACAGTATGTTATGTATGTACACATGCAGAGGTGAATTAAGTGAAGAAATGTTGACACTTTGGTACAGTTCAAGAGCAGAACAAATTGACAGTCTATCTGGACAGGTAGGCATGGTGCTCTAAGTGTTAATGTGATGGGCAATCACTAAAGCTCTGATATACTGGTATGTCTGAACACTGAGTATGAGGAGGACACTACTGGTCCAGTCAGTGAGGTTGTTCTCAGTGTTAAAATAGCTTCTTTTTGAGTGTGTATGTATGTATGTATGTGTACTTGTCTGCTGCATGAATGGTTGACTTTTCATGTATCAATTTCAGACAAACCTTGCTCTCGAGTTGATTGAGTTTGGTATCCAAAGAGGTGTGTCAGGTCTGAATACCATCCACCACGAGTTGCTTACCATGTATACGCTGGTGTACCAGTGTGAGGTTGACCCCAATCTATCACTTGGAATGATGAGACGTATGACCAATCTGGAAAAAGTACAAGCCATGATGAGAAAGGTATGTATGTTAAAGGATGAAATTCCCAGAAATACGTAGCTGTCTGGCCCAGTAGAGCAGAAGAGAAGAAGAAGGAGAATAGTCCAGTATCCTCATCCAAAGCTCTCACTAGATTTAGTTCCCTATAGACCTTTTACTGTAGGGTAGATGGAGCATATTGAAAAATGACTATTCATGTACAATCTAATTTCCAACCATCTTAATTGTTTAGATAGATTTGTATTTTCATTTCTTTGGACTTTTGAAGATGCAGTTGGTTTAAATTACAAGCTATTTACAAAACAAATATGCATTCACCAATCCAAATGAAGTCATTTGCTCTACCAATATAGGTAGAGTTGGAAGATGTGTCAGTGGTCTTTGCTGATCATGTGATTCCTTTCCTGCAACGTCTGGAGGCAGTAGTGAAGGGCTGCAAGGCTCAGATCCTGGAGGACTATCTCTTGTCTGTTGCTAAGGGAGACCTTCAGCTGTGCTACCAGATCATTAGACTACTAGCTAAGCAGGTGCATCCCATATTCACTTGCACATGTACTCAATCCCTAGGATGTGGTCATACCTATATTGTGAAGTGAAGGAAGTAGCTATACCGTAATTGGGAAATTTTTGGTGTGCGGAAATTTTGGTGTGATAAATTTTCTTGTTGAAATATTTTCATGGTCTAAACCAATCGTACTTCTTGATTCGCACAAACAAATGAACGCACATTGCAAAATAACCATGAAAATATTTTAACAATGAAAATTTCCCAAATTACGGTATTTAGATGCTCTATAAGCCATTGTATGCATATGTATATGTGTATATGTATGTATAAATGTCATCCTGAACAATAGAATGCTCACATAAAGATGGAGGTCTCAGAGCTGATCCTCGTGTCAATACAGTGTATCTTTACCTCGGAAAGGTAGTCATGACAACTCCATGCTTGTCTGCACTTGCTGTCTAATCTTGCTTGTGAATCTTTCCCATTAGAAGTGATCAATATGTAACAGTCTACAAGATTTTGGACTGTTTGCCAAACAGAAGGCCTAGGTAATCTCATATATGCTCTGTTTATGGAACAGAAAGTGTTTCATGTACATTATTATACATACTCCAAAACATTTGTCATTTTCAAGGGGGGCAAATTGCCCCCTCTGTCCCCCATTAGAAACCCTGACTTTGTACATTCAAATATATTAAATTAACAAGATTGCACTGTATATGAGTTGTTAGTGATTAAGTGCCATTTATGCTGCCATAATAGTGATTCAGAAATGCTTGCTGACTTGCACGACCAGCTGGATGAGATTCGAGACCTTCTGGTGGTAGCTGACAAGCTTGTCACCATGTCTGTTAAGAAACCTTTGAACTATCTGAAGAGGATTGTCAGTGAGCCAGAAAATGTGAAGCAATTGCTCACTCAGTTCACCAGAAGTGCTGGAAGAAGGTTTTTATGTAGTGGAGTACCTTCTTTCATACGTAATTCATATACTGTATATATGTATGGTTAACCTTAGGAAGCCGCTGCCCACTGAATCTGATTGGAAGAATCTCCTCTCGGATCTACTCCAAATGCAAAAGACTGTTTTTACATGTCTGGATGAACACATTTGTTATAAAGTAGGTATTCAGTACAAGTACGTATATATGAAACTAGACTATAGTATATAGTTAACCTATCACTTTGTAACATGTACATTCTACAAAACTAGTCTTCACTCATTGTTCTTTGGGCATTGTCTACATCATACGTACCTTGTCTCTGTGACACTGACTCCAATAGTATTGACATATCGTCATCCAGATGGATAAGCTTTACTGCCATGATTGTTGCATAACTTTGCATGTGTTTTAGATGTTGGCAGAAGCACTGCTCTGCAATGGAACAATAACAGACATAAACTTGGCAGCCCAACTGCTTGATATTCCTTCTGCCCAGAGGAGGTCTCTGAAAGACAGCCCTTCCATAATTAAGCGATCGTTTTCTTACAAGCTCAGTCGAAAGGAGTCAAATGAATTGGTGCTTTCAGCTGTCAAAGAGTACATTAATTCAGCTGCCCACTGTAAGGACAAAGAGATGGACCTTGCTAAAGAGTGCCTTCAGTTGCTTGGCAGCAGCAGTCGAGAAGCAGTTGCAGAAGCAAACTTTATCAAAGCTCTTGAGCTTTTAAAGAGTTTGGGAGTAGAGGCTTTACCCCTAAAAGGTAACCACATGTTGCCATGGTGATCTACCCAACATATGCAATTGGTAGCAAGGCATTTCTGTGCACATGCAAATCAACTTCCATACAATCATGAAACTGTACATTGTTTAGTTGTTAAGGCTTTTGCTGTTCAAGATTTGTGTTATTACCACTAGGTTTAGTTCTCAACATTTATTTAAATGTCCATTTGGGTCCATCCTTTGTATGTAGTGCGAATGTGTGAGGACAAGGTGGAAATTATAACAGAATTACTCAAAGCCAATCCTAGTGCTTACAAACAGCACAAAAAGGTAAAAGAGAAATAATTGGCAGAATAGATACACAAATTGTTAAAGTGTATATAAAAAGTGACCTACGTTAGTATTATAATATAATATTATGAATGTGGTTAGCAGCGATGTGACTTGTGAAGGTGGAGCTGTGACCTAACGAGTGTGACTTGTGATGGTGGAGCTGTGACCTAACGAGTGTGACTTGTGATGGTGGAGCTGTGACCTAACGAGAGTGACTTGTGATGGTGGAGCTGTGACTTAACGAGTGTGACTTGTGAAGGTGGAGCTGTGACCTAACGAGTGTGACTTGTGATGGTGGAGCTGTGACCTAACGAGTGTGACTTGTGATGGTGGAGCTGTGACCTAACGAGAGTGACTTGTGATGGTGGAGCTGTGACTTAACGAGTGTGACTTATGATGGTGGAGCTGTGACCTAACGAGAGTGACTTGTGATGGTGGAGCTGTGACCTAACAAGAGTGATTTGTGAAGGTGGAGCTGTGACCTAACGAGAGTGACTTGTGATGGTGGAGCTGTGACCTAACGAGAGTGACTTGTGATGGTGGAGCTGTGACTTAACGAGTGTGACTTGTGATGGTGGAGCTGTGACCTAACAAGAGTGACTTGTGATGGTGGAGCTGTGACCTAACGAGAGTGACTTGTGATGGTGGAGCTGTGACCTAACGAGAGTGACTTGTGATGGTGGAGCTGTGACCTAACGAGTGTGACTTATGATGGTGGAGCTGTGACCTAACAAGAGTGACTTGTGATGGCGGAGCTGTGACCTAACAAGTGTGACTTGTGATGGGGATGTCTTACCATGGCAGACAGCAATCTGCTGAATAGGTGGATTGACCAAATTGTACCTATTTCAAATGTTTTTGATCTACTTTGTAGGTTGCAGAAGTAGCTTCTCTCTTTGGATTGGATGTTGACAAATATGACAATGAATCTGACATTTCAGTTGGCATGGGGAAAACCCTTGCATTACTTGCTAGAGTTGCTCTTGATCAAAATGACTTCAAGTGTGCCCTACTGCTGTGTCAAGATTTAGTGAAGAAGAGATCAAAAGAAGGATGGCTAATTTGCAGGTATTTCACTGACAACATGCGTATGTACATTTAGTATATATTTAGTTGTCCATTAATATACGTATGTACGTGTAGGTATGAATATCTTTAATTTGCTATTTTTTTGGCCGGTGTACCAATTAGCATACTGTTTCATATAAATATATTAACATTTAAAAGATTGCATCGTTTTAATTTGAGCCTTGAATGCATGTAATATATCAAACACTGTCACTGCCACAGAGATGTTGCTATGACCAGTAATGTTAAAGACGCAAAGGCTCGCTTGGAGCTGTTGGAGTTTGCCTCGTTACATTGCCCTGCTGATGACCTCGAGGACCTCTTGCAAGCTAGAAACATTTTGGAGATTGATGTATGTTTCCATTCCATTTGTTATTTGTGTAGATAGATTTAGTATTGGAATGGTACCTTAGTTATGATTTGAAAGTTGGAAGCGTCAGAATGGAAAATATTTTCTTTTTAGATATTTAGACTAAGTCTGGTTAGTTCTTCATATAAGGATCAATCACCAAGTAATAGTAACCTTTCTTCAATAAAACTTATTGTTCATTCTAACTTCTAATATATGTACATATATATTGTAAGCTAATGCAATGCAAATGTAAGTATTTCTGATAAACGCATTGAACTAACCATGCAAGCATGCAACTCCTAGGTGTTGTGTAATGAAAAGAGCAATGCATCCCGAAGCTTGAAGGTACAAAGGATTATTGGAAAAGGGGCAGAGAAGGTAGAACAGCTTTGGAGTCAGTCCAGTGACAAAATGCAATATTTCATGAGCCACAGGTGTGTACAGTATAGCAGTGAAATGTGGCATTTTATGATCCTGCTGAAATGTGTCAATCTTATCTTTCAGATGAACTGTGTTCATCTTTCTTCTGTTGAACGTCTAAAGGAAATTACATTTGAAACATCAGTTATTGAGTTGGACCCTCCTTAGGGTCAAAAAATCCAACAGCCTCTTTAAGCCGACCAGCCCCTATAGATGCTCAAAAGATGAAAGATGAACCATATGAAAGATGTTTAATGATTTAGTATGTATTATAGGTCAAATATTGTATTGTATTCCCATGAAATCACTTACTGTGTAAGCAGTCACTAAGTTCACTTACGTTGTTAATGACAACCACTTGATTCTGCTACGCAGCATAAAATTCAGAGTTTAATCTTTGAATTTCTTACCCTCTGTAGCCCCTCTTGGTCACAGGCTGTTTCTTTTGTCAAGTCGGCAGCAACTGTTCTCCCAACTCTGAGGAACAGTTCATCCACAAATGAAGATCCCCAAAGCACTGGAAAAGAAACTGGTCAGCACTTCAGCAGTGAAGAGTCACAGGTGGAAGGATCTTCACCTCAACAAGTGGATTTACAGATTATTGTTCATCCATTCTATCTGTCAGACCTTAAAGAATTTCAAAAGGTTTGGGATTAAGATCAGCTGGTTAAACTTACCGAGTTACTGCCACACATCTTGTAAACCCCTGTTAGTACTACCTTACCGGACACTATTTGGACATAGAGTCTGGAATGTCAGAGGCACAAACTAGTTTCAGAGCTCTGTCAATTGCTGCCAAGAGAGAGGAAGAGGATGTCACGTATAACCCAACTGATGGTAAATCCAGTGGATGCAATGTTATCTTTATGCTACCAATGTAAATCGTCATTTTTCTAAATGGTTATCCAGTATGTATAAGAGGTTAAGAAACATGAAGAATTTAACAGACTAGAACACACAGGATTTATGAGATTTAGGGTTAGGTTACAGTTTGGCTTACTTTCTTCCTCATTTCCACTTCTCTATTGGGCTAGACAGCTGTTTCTGGGAATTCCATCCTTCATCAGTGACTCTGGGAATCTTTGTCTCATCCTCTGTATATTGTGCTAGCTACCCATACGTATGTACTCTGCTTGTCAATCTAATGTTCAACTGTGATACATATCCATCTTTGTTTTAGTCTTGCTGAATCTTGCAAGGGAAGCTCTTACTAAAGACGCATCTCTGTCATTAATGTATCTCTTAGCACTACCAGATGTAAGTTTTAACGGGTCATACAGTAAGCACTAAGGAATGTATGAATATATAAATTGTTAGTGTTTGGGGTCACACTAACAGTTTGATCTTCAGCAGTTGTAGCTTAGTGGCAGAACACTGGTGTTCTAGGTTTGATATCCAGAGATTTTTTCATTTTTGGTTTTCCCTCCTCATAATGTTTGCCTAACATTACTTGTGGTTTGATTATCACATTGACTAGTTTTTGCCATAGTTACTGTTTAGTGGGAATCTTTTGAGGGAGAAAAGCTTTACAAATGTTGTGTTTTTATGGCTATTGGCAAATATTTTTGCCACAATTGGGGGTGTGGCATCCCTGGTTGGGGTGTGGCATCCCTTGTTGGGGTGTGGCATCCCTGGTTGGGGGTTGGGCACCAGCAACTCCATGAAAGGTTTCTCTGTGAAGTCTCATTTTTCACCTATTTACGTTTTCTCTCTCAAAAGATACTCTCTTTACAATATGACCTAAATCATATTTGATTGTGATACATGTATGTGCATATGTGTAAATGTTCCTTCACTAAATTTTATTGTAGCCATTACGAGCTGTGGAGCTGTTTGACCATTTGAGACCATCACCCTGCTCCCTTCACTTTGTTCTCTACTATTTTTCACTTTTAATAAACTCAAAACTAGATGTTGTGAAGGACCACATATTTATGTGTGGATCACAAGCTTTAATAGCAACTGTTTCAGAACAAGCCATGTCCTACGACACTTCCAATCTCTCATCAGAAGTTACAAAATTGGTTCAGCTCTTCAGGAAATATCACAAATGGAAGAAGGATTTTGAGGAAGCTGAGTCATTGCTTGCTGTGGGTTTAGATGTTGATGTCAGTCGGTTTACACAGGAGGATGAGTACCAGAGAGAAGCTATCCTGCAGCTCGCTAAGGAGAGTCTAGACAGTTCTCCAAGTGATAGTCTTCAGTTGGCACTTTCACTAGCCTTGCCTCATGGCATCAGTGAGTGGTTGGTATATGCTACTCACCTGCAGTGGTTGCTATGCAACAGCAAGTGAGTGTACTCTAGTGTTCTGTGCTTTTCCATGTGCCATATACCTGAAACGTCAGAGTATAACCCATATACTGTCTTCATATTGGAAATCTACTGTCTTTATATAAGAGATCCGTTGTAGTCTGAATTCAAAGTGTTTCTCTACTCCTTAGATAGCATGTACGTATGTATATGTAAATTTAGACTATCAGTATCCAGCACTATGCTGTACATATTATTCTTTGTACTGCTCTTTAAGGTTTCCTACTCGAAAGATTGAGCAGAGGATTACGCAACTCCACTTGAGGGACAAGATCCTCTCTAATCCTGAAGAAGTAAGTTACAAGTGATACGGTTTTTAAATGTTACTTTCTCCGTTTTGAAAGTACAATACTTAACTAAGTTTAATTGCCCCTAATGTTAAAGTTTACAGGAGTTCCTTCGTATGTTGTGTACTTTAAGTAATTCTGTTTTTGCAGTGTTTTATATTTCTAAGTGAAGAAATTTATCCTAAAATGGATGGCACTCAGTTTGGTAATCTCTCTGTGTACTACAACTTGTTGAAGGCATGTGCAGACAAGCTAGAAGGACCCCAATCAATGAAGGAAGGAAGTACCCTCACCCCTGAGGTGCACTTGAAGATACTACACAAGCTAAGGCCTTGTTTACAAGGTACGTGCAGGAACACGTTTTATTTACAATCAGCAAAACTTTAAATTCTTCCTTGAATATAAAAGGTATAAGCCATCTAGATGTCTGAGAATATGATATCAGGTATCATGTTAAACCATATCTCCACTATGTAGCTATATGTATGTGTATACTTCACTGGGATCATAGCACAAAATTGTCAACTGCTAACAACACTAAAATCAGATTCGAAAATTTACCCGAATCTAAGTCACACAATACTATACCTTATTTAGTGTGAGATTGTCTGCTAGTTCACAGATGACCTCACTGAAGTGATGTAATGTACCCAACCAAACCAGCATTCTTCTCATGTAGAATACAGTTGTTCCATTAGTTGTTTGTGTGTTTAGGAGTTGATTACAAGAAGTTAATGAGCGGAGGTGATCCACTTGAACTTGTTGCTCCAGCTCTCAGTGTTACCAATGTTCATGTGCTGGCCAAACTAGCCAGCAAAATCCCTGTCAGGACTGGAGGACCCCTAAAGGCCAGTGATGTCTACAGGTGCTTTGCTCTGTGTTTGTTTTGGAAGGTTGATGAAGGCCCTTCACAAGAAGCAGACTGGATCAAGAGGTATCAAGAGTGTCACGACTACATTAACAGAATGGCAGCAGAAGATTTGCTTCTTTTTGCTGAAAATGTGGCAATATCCACAAAAGCACTTCAAGTTAGTTCTTCATGCGGTTAACTGTTAACCTACCGTCACTCATCTATCCATTACTCTCCCCATCCAACCATCCTTCAATCATCCTTCATGTCCACCCATCCATCAATCATCCTTCATGTCCACCCATCCATCAATTATCCTTCATGTCCACCCATCCATCAATCATCCTTCATGTCCACCCATCCATCAATCATCCTTCATGTCCACCCATACATCAATCATCCTTCATGTCCACCCATACATCAATCATCCTTCATGTCCACCCATACATCAATCATCCTTCATGTCCACCCATACATCAATCATCCTTCATGTCCATCAATCTTCCTTTCCATTCACTCATCCTTCCACCTATTTATTCACCACTCTGCCTATCCACCCTTCCACTCACTCTCTCTTTGCGTCATCCACTGTTATCTGTTATCTAGATATCTAGAAATACAAGAATTGAACTATTAATGCTCATTCTATCGTACTTACAAGCGCAACACAAAGAAAGGTTGGCTGTACTTACTGAAGTGTTATATATACGTATAATATCCTATCTACATTGTAATGACACCCTTGTACAGAGTTGCCTCATTAATCTGTCCCACATTAATCCTTCTTTTCCCTTGAACCAGTTGTGGTGTATTATTGACAGTATTGTAAGTATTGCAAGAGATCTCATTCTAGCTTGCAGTTGATTTATGTTTTTGATAAACGTACACCAACCTCAATTCTTATGTACGTATATGTAAGATGTATATTTTTATGTATTTCTTTTCTTCTATTAGTCAAAAAATCATTTCTTCAGTTGCAAGTTTATTGGAGTACCTTCAGGAGTTGAGCAGACATGAAGATGAGTTATCCCTTCTTCCTGAGACATTACGGATTGAATTTGAACAAAGTGTGTCCAGCGAGGAAGCTCTAAGAGCCAACATAGAGAAGGCCCTTCTTCAAGGAGTGGCTCTTAATATTGTTGATCTGATGATGGCCTGTTCTAGATCAGTACATCTCCATCCATTTACTCTAGAGGAAGTGCTACTAGACACAATCTCTCATACGCTGCAGAACGCTAGGTATATATGTACTGACTCTGTGTTAGTGTCCATTTTGTTGTTTTTCAACGTCAATTTGAAATTTGTGTGTTTAGTATATATGTTATATTTATATATAATTATAACACCCTGCATGTATGAGAACGTATATTTTTAAACATTTAACTTAGAACACTTTCCTTCTTTATTTGTATATACAGAGCGACCCCCAGGACTGGGGATTTAATGTTCTTTATGATGTTGATTGATTGATTGATAGTATATACGTACATTTAGTGCAAAGACAGTTCCCTTCAGCCAATAAAGCTTGTATTTGGGTTGGGAAATGTTTTTTAATTTCAGAATAGTGTTTATCACTTTACTGTTTATTCTATTCTAGCCTCCATGAAGAGAATCTTGCTCAGATTGAGAGAATGTGTCTTTCGGCCAAACATTATGACAACAGGTAATACTGAATCAGGTGGAATACTGTATACTTTATATATTAGCTTGGATGCATATTTTATTTAGGGAAATTATGTTAAAGGTTGTGAAGACTCTAATGCCTTTCACAGAAGACAAGTTGCAAGAAAAAGTTGCTAAGTTGTCAATTTTATCAGTACTAAGAAAGGTACAGCTATTACCTTCCTTCTTACTGCTTTACTCCGTGTGTTATAACAAACTTTATATGTACATACGTATGTATGTCTTTCATTTAATAGAACTTCTCCTCTGATGTGGTTGATTCATCATTGCTGCTTGCCCAACAGACAAGCTTACTCACTGAACAAGACTTTGAGACACAGGTTATTGAAATTATTTTCTTTGTGAAAGGCTTCTTTGAGCTGGTAAATCAGTTGCTCACAAGTTGTATGTTCCTCTTGTTGTAGATTTCCATGGAGAGCTTATTATCAGAAGAGAGTAGAAAGGAATTATTTGAGTCTTTGCTTTTAGAGTGTAACAGCATTGAAAAGCTTCAGTCTTTGGCAGAAGTGTTGAAAGTTTGGCCAAACTCTACGTAAGTAGGAGACCCATTGAATATTGAATAATTTATGAAATGACTGAACTAGGCAATTATGGTTTGTGTGGTTGCATCTCTGTATTAGTGAAAATCGTGTCCTTTGGCAAGTGCTCTTGGTAACTTTGCTCAAGTATCCAAGAGGAAACGAACTGGTATTGTTGTTAGCTGTTGAGATAGAATCACTCCCTGAAGAGGTTTGTGATGGAAATTTTAGTTTTCTTTTCTACAATCATATTTGCAGTACATATTCTGGCAGACATATTGTATCACAGAACTATATTGATCTTTGGATGGTTCATCTTTCCATTTTCTGAGCATCTGGAGATGCAGTTTGGTAAATCTTTTGTTGGACATTTCAATCCCCCTTCAGTGACCAAACCAAACTGCATCTTTAGATGCTCCAAGAGTTGAAAGATGTGCCATCCGAAAGATAAGTTTAACTTGACACAGTCGGGAGAAATCCTCTATTATTTGTAACCTTTTATATGTATATATGTATAGTACTATATTATTATTATTTTTAAAATCAATCAATATCAAATATGAATGTCAATAATAATAATACTGTTACCATTCAGTTGCATAATAGAACCAGTTGGTATACAGTAAATGAATAAATAAACAGTTGTTATGTATATAATACTTATTGGATAATGTTTTATGTTTTATTCAGTGACATTTAATAATTGTTGAGTGTATGTACACACATGTATATGAATCTCCTTAGGTGGATAAGAGGCTTATACAGGAATTAACTGCCTGTGGACAGCAGGTTGCTTTCAAGTATGCTCTAATTAGAGGAACTACCCCACTATTAGACTTTGTAGTTGAAAATATGATCCAACTAGATCAGGTAATTGAATGTGTTGCTAACATGCGTACTCATTTTAGTTACATGTTTAGTGAATATGTACGTACACCCAATTAGAAGGTGGATTGGTTTCAGTAATTACAATATATCCTCAAATTAGGCACTTGTTGAGAGTATTTGCAATGGAACTATCCTGGAGCTTCTGGTACTACGGAAGATTATTTCAGATGTGATTACCAACCAAGCTGTACACAAAATCCTGGTGAAACATTGCTCTTCTCCTCTGGAAGTCGATACTCTCCTCTTCTCAAAGCTACTGAAATGTGATGAAAGCCAAGTGATGACTATTCTCTCACTCGATAAACTCAAGGATCATGCAGAGAGTATTGCCAAACAACTTCATGAAGCGGGCTATCAGAAGGAGGCGAGATCTTTGTGTGCAGAAGGGAGGCCATTGGCCAGCAACTTGACTACTGCTTATTCGTACATGTCAAAATGGTTTCAACATTGATTAACATCTTAATTATTTACCTTTCGAACATGCATCCATTTAATCAGTAAAACACAATACATAATCACACACATTACTTCTTTGTTTGGGGGGCATCGATCCCTACTTCTAGTAGATGCGCCCAAATGTAGAAGTGATGTGTGTGATTAAGTTTCAGTATGCCACTTCTGTATGGTTAGCCTTACCATATGATCACTTTCTTGTTTCATTACCTTTTCCAGATGTGCCAGTCACTGTTGCAGGCACTGCCATCCCTACTTCTAACTTCATTTTTTAAAATGTTTTTATTTAACTACATACGTATGTATATATACAGCCGGCAGATCATACGCATGTTTTAGTTCTACATTTAGTGTTGATGTGGGATCGATGTGTTTATCTACGTCCTTCCCTAATTTCTACATAGTGCAGGCAACCACAATTATACTCCCTCTGTCACCCCATTGATGTCCCTATACAGAATGGCTCCTTTCCCAAAATGGGCTTGCCTGCCTCAGTTGGACTCGCTACATACTCTGTTTAACACCACAATGCTCCTAGAGTACATTATTTTCATCCCACACAGTATATGTATAATACAGAGGAATTAGTGTATGTGAAGCAACCACCACTAGTTTGACACTCTTAATTCAATTTAATCATTACAAACAGCAAAGTGGAATTACAAAGAAGAACTGAGTTATTTCAAATTTATATATCATGTCTCTAAATTTTATATGGCTTTGACATCGGGTGCATACGACTCCCACATATTCAAAACCTAACGGAGTAAGAAGAGACACAGCTTAGCAACTTAGCCAATGTTACAAAGTATCTGATGTCCAGGTTCCTCAACCAAATGGTGTGGTAGCTACGTACATAAACTGGAATCTGTACCCATACATAACAAGGAATTCATGCAGCATTGACATCATACAACTGCTGCATGGCCTACCATTTTCTCAAGCTTTGCTTAACAATTTGGCACTTCTTTACAAATAAATTGTACAAAAAGTAACAAATAGCAAGATGATAGGGATTTCTTTGAACTGTGCTGAACTTACCTGTGAGATGGTTCATCTTTAGTCTTTTGAGTGTCTAGAGACATTTGCTGAAGAAGACCCCAGGGTCAAAATGTCCAATTCTAAAAGAACAAACTGCATCTCTAGACACTCAAAAGACTGAAGACGAACCATCTCAAAGATAACAAATAGTACTTGTGAAAGCTGAGTTCACTCTGTTGTGTCAGTGAATACGTACATAAAGCACTGAACAGAGTGGACATGATTGGTGCCATCTCTACTTAGAGAGCACTACTACTGGACACTCTTTGATATAAACTGTATTGGGCTGTTGACCAAATTCAGGTAACTTCAGGCCACTTGATCCAGTCCCACGAGCAACCTCAGAGGATGAGGGTCTACTGTACATACGTATACTTCCCTGAGTATTAGGTCACTGCTCGCTGTGCAGTACCCAATTATCATTTTAATTGTGGACAATAAAGTGTAAACTAGTACGTGTACATCACTGCAATACCTCCTCCTGTTGCTTGAGTAGCTTTTCAAGGTACTGTGTCATCATTTCCTTCAACTCCTTGGCCCTTCTCAACTAAACATACATTCAAGAATAACTTGGTAATTACAGTATGAACAAAAGAAAGTACATAAAATTGACAAACTAACCTCAAATAGTTTAATTTCACTTTTTACTTTTTGTGAAATATCACTGTAATTCTTCTGCCCGTCTTCACTTTTCTTTTCCCACTACATCAAGGATAAAGATTGTTGAATCACAAAATATCACATCAAACTTTACATACTACCTATCTAGTGACCTTCACCTCAGTAATTTCAGCTTGAGCCTGGGCCAACTTATCGGTCTTCCCGGAAGCTTTAAACTTCAGTTCTGCTTCTTTCTTTTTCACTACAGTACTTTGAGCATTTTGCCAAGTCTGGTAAGCCTTGTCTCTCATTTGAAACAGTTGCTATGGAAACATAATAATTGTACCATTTCAAGCACTTCACAAGGAATTGCAGTTAATATTGCCACAATAAACAATTATGCATAAGGCAAATCACAATTGAATAACCAATTTACCCTAACTGCCCCCAATAGACCAATATAATCTTTGATTCTTTCAGAGAATGAGAAAAGGTCCTCCTTGTGCTGTTCACTGTGCAGTTGTCCCAACTTGTCTTCTACCTCTGCTAATCTAGCTAGAGCATGTGCAACTCCCTTCTCTTCCTCAACATTGCCCAGAACAGCAATACTTTTTGCTGCAGCGCCATTACTAGTAACAAGGTCTAACGGAAGAAAAAATATGTAACCCTTAGTAGGCAAGTGAAACAAGCTCAAGTATCTTTGAAATGGTTCATCTTTAGTCCTTTGAGTGCCTAGAGATGCAGTTTGTTTTCTTGAGAGTTGAGTACTATGAATCATCTCAAAGATAACTTGGGTACAGTTACTATCATCTAAGCTAAAGTACGTATGTTATGTGTATACCACATTAGAGTCATTAATAGCACGTTTTCTAATACTGGTGAATAACTGCAAGATATTCAGTCAAAGCGTAAGTTCAATTTCGCAACATGCTGTACATGCTGTAGCGAGGTGCTTCACCTCGACCTGGAGTATATGAGTATGGTACCAACGTACGTATAGTGCCCACCTTTCCTATAAGATGACAGATCTTCTGTAGCTTGATGGAGGTACTTGAGGTGGGTATCTAGCATGTCGTACTCCTCAATCTTCTTCTCAAACCACTTAGAGGGAGAGAGACAGAGAGAAAGTGTAGACATTAAGAATAAATCCACCATTCAAATGGTCTGCAAGTGTGCAAATAAGCTTCTATAAATACGTACATGAATAATTAAAAATACTGATTTCCTCCGTTTAAGTGATAAGATATAGCAGATAATATAACAAAAAATTACAAGGTACGCAGCATGGCCATAATAGTGTATATTTGTACGTTTTATATTCCTTCTCTACGTTACATTACAAATAAAAAGTAAGGGACCAAACTGACCTGGTCAGCTTCCGTTTTCTTTGAGGCTGCAGACTTGACAGCATCTCCCAACCCTTTGACCAACCGCATGAAGCCAGCTCCACTCATAGCCGAAGTATCCTTAGATTTAGGCAGCTAAAATACAACACCATATCATCATACAGGGGCGTAGCCATGAAACCCCCTCCCTACACCCCTGCCATATCATCATACAGGGGCGTAGCCATGAAACCCCCTCCCTACACCCCTGCCATATCATCATACAGGGGCGTAGCCATGAAACCCCCTCCCTACACCCCTGCCATATCATCATACAGGGGCGTAGCCATGAAACCCCCTCCCCACACCCCTGCCATATCATCATACAGGGGCGTAGCCATGAAACCCCCTCCCCACACCCCTGCCATATCATCATACAGGAGCGTAGCCAGGAAACCCCCTCCCCACACCCCTGCCATATCATCATACAGGGGCGTAGCCAGGAAACCCCCTACCCACACCCCTGCCATATCATCATACAGGGGCGTAGCCATGAAACCCCCTCCCCACACCCCTGCCATATCAGCATATTAGTTCCCAGTCCATGACCCACTGAAAATAATACTAAAGAAATAAATTTTGCACAAAAGAGCCAGCCCCTATACACAAATATGCAATATAGGATTTCAGCAGAGATACAACTTCCAATACTTGTACATACCAACTAAGAGGACCTTATACTCCTACAGTTACTAAAACAGTTTCCATTTGTGCCTTCATTATTATTAGTGACTCACTTCTTGGGAATTTTCTAGAAAATCTATGAAATCTGGATCCTTCCTTAGCTCTGGCTGAAGGGCAATTCTGTTAAGAAACCTGTGCACACGTGCATACGACATAGAGTGACATAGGAATGGTAATACCTTGGGTATGCGTACTTATGTTGGCTACACATTGAGTCAGTCCCTAATGTACAGTATATACGTACCTCAACTATACATGTAAGTGCTGCCAGCAGAAATAGCAGAAAATGGCCTCAGGTAGTATAAAAAATGGCTGTCATATACAGTTACATGTAGACTACCATAAAAAATCTAATTGACCATATTTCCTTCATAAAGAATAAGCTAAATGTAACTAAATACCTTTCCTAGCTAACGTCTATAAGCTGTTAGAGAACGTGTGTGTCAAGTTTGAGCTAAAGTTTGCATGTACGCACACACCTCTCAAGGGAAATCCTTCTTCTTTCAATAAATTCTGATTCGGACTGGTTCTCCTTGCTAAACTTTACTTTGGTCATGCCGAGGACACTCTTCTCCGGAGGAGTGGGGACTAGAATACCTTTAGAAGCATGCTTACCCACCAACTTGGCATAGAGACCCAAAAAGTCACTAAACCTTCTCCTAACAGTTGCTTCTGGGCTCTTGAACATTGATAAGGTAGTCTAAATCCACACAGAATGGAAAGGATTTGATTGAGTGCTTTCAAGTCAATAAAATTAAAAATAATTTGACTTATTGTTTAATAATTTTTATTTATTTTTATTTTCACTACTGATGTTCTACAATTGAGAAGAGATGGATTGTAAAGGAAGAGATTGCGAACCTTGGTCACAATAGTGTAGGCTACATAGGCACCCATTCCATCTCCGACCTTCTCCGGATCAGACACTGTCACAGTCAACTCCCCATCAAGCCCTCCAGTGATGAAACTGTCTGGATCATCATAATCCTACAAAACAAATAAAGGATTAACAAGCCCCATTGGCACAGTGCATGCAGAAAACAGATGTGAATACTGACTCAACACTACAGCAGAGAAAATGTTACCAAATGACCTGTCCTTATACAGAGAGATAAGTATAAAGCACAGAGGAGAGCTATTTATAGAACCAGCAATACAATAAACACGGCCTGAAGGTCATCAGTAATGGGTTGGCAGTTTGTTCTGATACACATTGTTATCAAAACATTGTGCTAAAATTTTCAAATTTTATTGCGCATTAATTTCCTTTCGAGGTTCAAATGCCACTTCAGTAACTCACTGAATATAACTCTCGAGAAACTTCTAAATTCGCTTGGGAAGAAGTCATAATGATGTGGTTAATGCGAAACGTAAACGGGAGATCGGTCAATTAAGGCTTACCGAGTGAGTTGCCGTTGAAAGAAACTCGGGCGGTTTCGCCTTCACTTCATCAGACTCAATGGAAAGCTTATCTTCATCAGCCTTTGGCGGTAGCGGTGGCGGTGTTGTGTCCGGCTGCATGACTGATATTGGATCAGTGTACGGCTTAGGTTCCGCTTTTGGTTGCACCTCTGCAACCGGGGTATCCTCCTCCTTCCTATCTTCCTTTAAAGATTCAAATTCATCTAAAGGATCAATAGTAGCCTCTGGCTCCCGAAACAACTCTTGATCTTCATCTTCTTCTGGCTCTTGATCCACAGGAAGGGGCGGCGGTCCGTCAGACATTTTACCCAATTTTTACGGATATCTATGCGTTATATAAATATCAGTTTCTGTAGCTACGTATTATTATGATGTGTATAAAATGGAGGTTTATCAATTTAACAAGTTTAAGTACATAATTAAAATAACTACTCAATATATGAATTGTACTCTACAAATGATCAACTGTGTATTTCTTAGAATCTATTTTGATCCGGATTCTTTCCATTCTTGTTCACCGTTTTCCTCAGCAGGATTTAAGTAGGTATTAAATTCTCCACCGTCTATTCTTTGTAAGAATGACTCTAAAAGCTTCTTATTTAAATGATCAGTTAAAGTCCTCTCTTCTTCCTTCTTTTCTGGTTCATTACTCTCTTTGGTTGAGCAGTCCATAGGTTTTGACTCCTCGTCCATGTTGGCTTCTAAGTTATGTATTGCGTAATTTTGAATGACGAGTGGTTAACTGTCCGGCAGTTTGCACATATCGCGCTAACCTGCTGCCATACTTAGGACGGCCTTAAATGAGCTCCGCTTTGCAGGTACCGCTAGAGTTAACTGTTTCCAAGCCTATGAATGTTGCCTTGCATCCGAGCACTATTTTCACGACAGCTATCTAGATATTTTAAAAAACTGCCTTGCAGTTGGTGATGGCAGATCTCCATGCTAGCAAAGGTGTAGCTCGGAACGCCAAAGTATGTCGTCCGTTTGATATTGAAGGTTTGCTTCAGCCAAAGCCTTTAGAGCTTCAAAGCAAGAATAGGGACTCTACACTACCAAGTACTGCCCTAGCGAAGATGGCGATTACCAGATCTCTAGAGCTGATGCGACAGGTTACAGTGACAGAAAGTGCTGCATTGCAGTTTCCATTAAGAGGCTAGTTAAATAAAACGCGTGTATGTACTAGAGCATGCACTAGATACATAGTTCACATGTATTTTATTTTACAGCAGATACATGGCTGCATGTGTTTTATGCAGGTCGCTTGAGCTCTCCAAACACATGTACACTGCCAGTGAATCCACAACCGCAATTAAGAATGCTAGCTCCAGTTGTACCATCCACAGGTGCCACCGTGTTTGTTCCAATATCACTAAATCATGCTAACCTATACAGATGTATAGATGGTAAAAGAAGAAAATCGAGAACTGTATTTACGAGCGAGCAACTGCTTGAATTAGAAGCAAGGTTCAATGCAAAAAGGTATCTGTCAGTTACAGAAAGGTTTCTGCTTGCAAGACAACTTGGCCTTTCCGAACAGCAAGTAAAGACTTGGTTTCAGAATAGACGTACCAAGTGGAAGAGAACCAAAGGCTGTTTGTCAACTACAACACAACCGCAGCTTGTGAGGGCCGTGAGGGAGCAGTCGCCAATTGCAAATAACCACTATTCAAATAATTAGAATAAGCACTTCTTTAAACTTCATTTATGATTTTTCAGACAATATTTCCTATTTATTTATTTATGACTTTCACTTGTGACTATAAATGAAAAGTTACAAAAATGACAGCAAACAAACAAATTAGAAATGACTGAGGTTTGAATTAATTTGCTATATATAAAGCATGCAAGGAATTTTGATTCAGAAATTAAAAATGGCCCAAGATTGTATTACATCACACATATAGCTAATCATTCATACATGCACAAAATATAATTATGTTTCCATAATATTAGCCCCACTATTTTGATGGGAACAAGGTATGAGTCCAGCGCTATAGTGACCAGAACTGTGACTGGATGCTGAAGAGAGGGATATGTCTGAAGGATAACGCTTCATCATCCTCATATGCTCCAAAGTATGGATAACCCAACTCCCTACTATCTCCTCTACATTATCTTCATTCATCAAGATAAAGTGGTGTCTCTAAGATATACATATTAAATGCATTCAACCATAAAAACGCAATCCTATATATGTTAATAAAATGTACACGTAGGTATTAACTGGAATGGAATGTAATATCACTCTAACCTATCCAGGATGTTGGTCAAGCCACTAAAGATAAATTACTAAAAAGCATTCCTAGCTCTCTTGGCTCTGGTATGTATGTACCAAATAAAAGTGCTAAAGTGTAAATGATTTTCTCATGGGTTTAATGAGTTAGTTAGTATGGTCACTTAAATGTTATTATCGCTCTTTAGAGCTGATTGCTCAAGAATTTATAAATTTAGAATCATAGTCCATTCAACAAAACACAGTGCCATGAGTCAAAGCTACTGTATGTACATGCAACCAATACATACAGGAATAATTGTATAGAGGCTCTGCAGGCATAGTAAAGCATAACAACAATTACACTACTAACCAGTAGTTCATCAATGCCCGGCCTTGATTTAGGTAGCTTCTGCATACTGCAACATTCATAGATGATGAAAATGGATAGCATATTTAGACTAAAATATTTTATATGATATGTTTTATATGCATGCACAAAAAGAAATTATAGATATACTTCAATCGAGCCATATTTAAAGTAATTTGAGAACATACACTTGCAATATTAATCAGCTATATATATAGACTTAGATACACTGCATTATTAAAGTTTGGCCCTACTAACCACTGGGAAATAAAGTCCACAAAAGGGGGTGAAAAGTTGTGTGACGGTAAAATTGGTGGTTTCTACAGGACAAAGAGACCAAGCCAAATCATTGATGCTGGTACATACATATAATACAAGTGCATATCACTTAACCAGTTTGTTTACATATATACACTTAAGAGGGTGGAGCAGGTATAAGGGAAGGGGACTTGACCACACTTATCACCTATCCCCCATTCTAGACCAGCTAACAACTTTACATACTCATGTACATGCAATATAAATCTTTGCACTGTTTACCTCGTTAACTATGCACTGCAGAAGTTCAATTGGCTGTGTGAGAAAGAAAAGTGGTTAATAAGCCTTAATGATGGTTACTGTGGTAATAGGATCAACGCCATTCACTATTTAATGGCTGCAAACAACTAAGTCCATACTGAGAGGCCCTTAAATGTTAATAGGTGCATAATTACTGTGACATACCAGCATCGAACTAGCCCTAGCACCATCCTATATAAAACAAACAGATTATAAGTCATGAAAAGTAAAAATATTGATGGACATCATACACATCAACCTACAGCCAGGTAAGGAAATCTTCCAATAGCTACTTCAAAGAGGGTAATCCCCAGGCTCCAGACGTCTGAATGTAAGCCATATTCTTCTCCAACTATTCTCTCAGGCTAATCAGATGCAAATAAACACATCTCAATAACTCATGTATCCATTGGGTGTAAATGCATATCAACTTACAGCCATATATGCATTTGACCCAATAAAAGTTTTAGCCATTGATGTCAGTAACTACATGCAAGGAATGGGAGACACCGTTAAAAGTGAATCACAGTTAGAAAGCGAATATACAATATTAACGGCTTACCTGTACACTGACACCAAAGTCACATAATTTGACAGCTCCATGTGTATTAATCAAAATATTTGATGGCTTGATATCTACATATGTATTATATGGTAATTCATAAAACTAGTTTGTTTAAGATATGTCAATCAGAAACAACAATCAACACAATCAGTATCAGACACTGGACTCAAGTGCAGTCTATACACAATCAGTATCAGACACTGGACTCAAGTGCAGTCTATACACAATCAGTATCAGACACTAGACTCAAGTTTACAATATACAAGCTATAATTGAGCTGGCCCAATTGCCAAAATAAAACAGGTCATTTGATTGATTGAACAACTTAATAAATTCCCTAAAAAGTTTTTAAAGGAACCAAATAACAAGACATTGTGGTTGATCAGGTGTCAGAGGGTAACCTTCATTGGAAGTGGCCAATGGCAGTGGCCAATGGCAGTGGCCAATGGCTGCCTGCTAACTTTCCACTGTTAATGGTATATTGACAGATACAGTATGTAAAGAGACTGTACCTCTGTGCATGATCTTCAAGTTTGATAGATAGCTGAGTCCCCTTACAACACCAACTGCCATTCTACCCAACACCTGCTCTGGAATACAATTATACTGGTCCAGGGATCCACCTGTTATAAATGAACGACATATTATAACTGAATCCATGTATGTATTCAATTTCAATCAAATCTATAAATAGTAACATTCTAAATTTAGTAACATCTAGGCATACCATCCATATATTCTGTACATATGAATATCCTTTCTTCGTGAAAAAAGGCACCAAAGAATCCAATGATATATTTAGAATCACACTATATCCAAAAAACAAACTATTAAACATATCTGCAGTCATAGAAAATGAAATACATTTTTATTGTCACTAATGAAAGAGTGGCTCATCTAGTGGAATATTTTAAATCTGAGTTAATTACATACTACTTATACATATTCATATGAAGGACACTAGAGGCCATATTTGATACATACCTTATGTAAAATATCCAACTCTGTCATAATTTTTTTCTGCTCATCTAAAGTCGCATCTAGTGGGATAATCTTCACCGCCATAATGGTTTTTGAGGGCGTGTGTAGTGATCTATACACAGTTCCACTTGTACCATGTCCTAGCATTTCCAAGTAATGCAACTCTTGTGGAACAACCTTACGTGAAACACACACAAGACTATACAATATACATACATATATACACCCCATGTAAGTATGTAGACACTATGCAAGTAAGGAAGAATATTACACTAAGCCTGAGATTATGTATGACAATTGGAATATTTTATGTAGTATCTTCAGAAGGTATACATATGCATGTACACATGAATGTATGTATGCATGTTTGTAGCTTTTAATATGGTTATAGAACAGTGAAGACAAAGCACATCAAGTCAGTAAATCAAAAATTCATTTTCACCTTTCCACTTGAAAGTAGGTTAAGCAGAGCATCAGATGAGGCATCTGCTGACGACTTCTTCTGCAGAGCTGCACTGGTCTGGTGCATGCTATCGTTGCTACCACTGCTAGACTTTGCACTGTTACCAGCTTGCATCTTTGTGTTAACTTGAAGGTTAAACTTGTTTCTCTTATTTGGAGGTTTGGTTGCTATAGTAACCAATAATATACATATATATATAGTATGCAAATAAGTCCTAGTATTCAGATATAAAATTACTTTGCGGGAATATTACCACTGGCTCCTTCAGTCCATTCAGTAGTCTCCACTGACACTGCGATTGAGCAGAGTTACAAAAGTGTTAACTTTGTAAACATATAATAACATTACATAAACCACCAATAGTTGTATATAGATCCAATTAACAAATTCTAACAAATTAATTCTAACTATCCCTTAGTCAATTATACTTACGTATTGTAGCATTGCTATCAGTTCCTCGTCATTTCGAACGGTTATACTGTCTCCATCTTCGTCCTCATCTAACCAAAGTAGACCACCCGGATTTCCTTCAAGTTACAAGAATTATATATCAGCGCTGGCACTTACATTCAAATGCTGTAGGAGTTCCGTGGTGAATAATCTCCCTTGATAACGCATCCTAACATCATTGAGGTACAATTTGGACAGTGGTTTATATATACGTACAACTTGAGCTTAGCGTAACCATAGACCCTACGCCTATTCCGTATAACCTACGAGTATCTCTCGAAAGCTACAGCCCTGTGGAATGTTCCAATCGGCTTGCAGCTCTCCACTAGGCATTTTAACCCTAATAACGATGCAAGATGCGCCTTGGGCTGCCATTGATCATTACTATACTTCCACCTATAAGGTATACACACCAATTGACTACTTTTATAAGGCCGCCATATTTAAAATCGCAAAGCTATTCTGTTCTGATGAATGTACAGTATGTAGACTATAAAATCAGGCTATTAATGAATAGGATAATTGAAATATTCTGGAGCTTATCACACGACTTGGATTGTAGCTACATAGGCTATAATGCTCATACAGGTGTGTTCAGTGAACAGATAGAATCAATATATAAATCTACTGATTATCTACAATCTCATTCTTCATGTTAAATAGAAGAATTTCAAACACAAATAAATGTGTCCAGAAAAATAATACACTGAAACATATTGTATATGAGTAGAAGTAAAAGTTACATACGCACATGTAATCACATTGGTGATAAATTTGGACTTGTTCTTATTATTATTAATAATAATTTATCTTTACATTACATATGAAATCATAAAGTGACTATAATCCATCAAATAATAGATGGGGTAATTAAAACCTCTAATCGTCCTGATGAAATGAAATTGATGTCTTGTAACTGTTACAGGCCTTGCATGGATTACCACTGACTTCTGTGTGCAGTGTCATCAACACCTCGAAGCATCCTAATGAATCTGACGTCTTGAATCATAATTGTTACACGCTTTGCATGGATTGCAGCCAAGTTACTGTCCGATAGAAAGTGTACAAGGTACGCTTCTGTGGCTTCTTGAAGGCATGCCAGAGCATCACTTTGCCATCTGAACTCGCTGGCACGCGGATGTCTTTCCTGCAGGATTTGTTTTACCAATCTCCCAAATGGAGCTTTGCGAATTAGAAGGTGTGTCGTCCTTTGGAAGTGCCTGCAATAACAAATTAAGGACATGTTTCACTGATATCATTAGGCCACAGACTCCAAATTACACTTTATAGTTTCCCGTCCACCGCCTGCATGCATTACAGAAAGCCACCTTCTGATGTAACATTTATAAACAATACTGTAATTACTTTGCTTTTTTCGCAACTACTCTAGCCGAATACACTGAAAAATTCCAATCAAACGTTTCGACCCCAATCCAGAGGTCCTCATCATTGATAATAATTACAACCAAATGGCAAGGTGGCTTATATATTACAGTATGGGGCAAAATCAATAAAAATGTGTGAGGGCGTATCCATAACAACAGGTGATGCAATAGTATAGTAAAATTAAAGCAATTGTCATAATTGTCTATTCACTTTTTGTCCCCGGTGAATAAGAGGGTTATACACCGAGGGCAAAGGGGGCGCATCTTCATTGTTTTTGCCCCACTCTGTAATATATAAGCCACCTTGCCATTTGGTTGTAATTATTATCAATGATGAGGACTTCTGGATTGAGATCGAAACGTTTGATTGGAATTTTTCAGTGTATTCGGCCAGAGTAGTTACGAAAAAGCGAAGTCATTATGACACCTAGCCACTCGAGTGTTTTCAAGTTAGTACTGTAATTGTTTAATAATAATTTTCTTATTTTTAACAGTTGTAATTTTCTCTTATTTGTTTCGTATCATATAAAGTCCCCATTAATACCAGCACTTGCAGTCTTTAATAAGAAATATGAAATATTTAACAATCACTACGAACAAGACAGTAACTAAGGAAATGACGCTGTCGTTATATCCTTCGCAAAACTAATCTAATCTCCGTTACACTCCGCTAGTATGCAGGGCTATACAAAAATCCTAACTTTCTTCAACAGCTAGCCTACATTCACATTTAGTGTACAGCATAAACAAACCTGATTTCCTTCAACGCGACTGTACCCATGACCCGCCTGACTGTCTGTTCAGACCTCTTCTGTGGAGTACGACTTTTTCTCCTCGAAGATTTATTGCTTGTAGATCTAGACACCGATTCCTGAATTCTAGGCATTCTGCTACTTCTCTATAGAAACCCCGCCTTTTCGTATTACGCAAAAACTTCACGTGACATTCAACGATGTGTGCTTTTACACAAATCCAGAATATTTTATTCCAAAAATAGGCAATGTATCGACTTTCCACAAATGAAAAAGTTTATTAATTACTAGTTTTTGCAACTGTGCATTATCTCGTCCTCATCTAACCAAAGTAGATCACCCGGATTTCCTCCAAGTTACAAGAATTATATATCAGCGCTGGCACTTACATTCAAATGCTGTAGGAATTCCGTGGTGAATAATCGTTATTAGGGTTAAAATGCCCAGTGGAGAGCTGCAAGCCGATTGGAACATTCCACAGGGCTGTAGCTTTCGAGAGATACTCGTAGGTTATACAGAATAGGTGTAGGGTCTATGGTTACGCTAAGCTCAAGTTGTACGTGTATCTAAACCACTGTCCAAATTGTACCTCAATGATGTTAGGATGCGTTATCAAGGGAGATTATTCACCACGGAGCTTGAGCTTAGCGTAACCATTGACCCTACACCTACGTATTCCGTATAACCTACGAGTATCTCTCGAAAGCTACAGCCCTGTGGAATGTTCCAATCGGCTTGCAGCTCTCCACTAGGCATTTTAACCCTAATAACGATGCAAGATGCGCCTTGGGCTGCCATTGATCATTACTATACTTCCACCTATAAGGTATACACACCAATTGACTATTTTTATAAGGCCGACATAGTAAAATCGCAAAGCTATTCTGTTCTGATGAAGGTACAGTATGTAGACATAGGTTCCTAACACAATAGTGAATAGTTGGAAAATTATCCAATTTTTTATACAATCAGGCTATTAATGAATAGGATAATTGAAATAGTCTGGTCTGTCTGTATATCTACAAGTTAAATAAAAACATTCAAAAATGAAGTTAAAAGTAGGGATGGCACTATAACAGTGATTGGCACATCTAGAAAAAGTAACGAAACAAGAAAGTGATCATATGGTAAGGCTAACATTGCAGAAGTGGCATACTGAAACTTAACTATACACATCACTTCTATGTTTGGGCGCATCATGGATATACTAGAAGTAGGGATCGATGCGCCCAAACATAGAAGTGATGTGTATAGTTAAGTTTCAGTATGCCACTTCTGCAATGTTAGCCTTACCATATGATCACTTTCTTGTTTCGTTACTTTTTCTAGATGTGCCAATCACTGTTATAGTGCCATCCCTACTTTTAACTTCATTTTTGAATGTTTTTATTTAACTTGTATTGCTCCTTTTTTCTTGTTAATATTTGTTTTAAAAGTTTTATTGGCGAAAACTCGAAATAAAGTAGCAGAATAGACGATATAATAGAGAGCTCTAAATTAAAAAATGGCGTCCGAAAAGATCCCAAATTTGATAAGATGTTTTCTACCGTTCTTTAACATTCAGTTTAGGATATTAAAGGGTCCATAATCGTTAAGAATACGACTGTATATAGGCCCTGCAAAGCGACTAAGAAATTCGATCGCGGGTAACGGCAGTACCACAAATATTACTCATTCGGGTTACTTATTTTATATACAGAGAATTTGAAACTTAATTAAAAAATGGCGTTCAAAGAGGCCCTAAATTTGGCACTTTCAAAAGTAACACGCTTCGGTTGGAGCGCGTTGAAATCTAGGGTAGCCTATTCCCTAGTTCGGAAACATTCATGACGATTTAGTATTTGTATGTACCTGCGTAAGTTCGCATGTTAGCGCTAGCTCATTTGAAAAAAGAAGAAGAAGAAGAAGAAGAAGAAGAAGAAGAAGAAAAAATGAGGAATTGCAGAATTTGGCCTATTTCGGTTTAACCACTTTGCGAAGGTTGTAGAGCATCGTAACATGTTTTGGCGTTTAGAAAAGCATGCAAAAACGACTGCAAACACACAAATGCAACCGAAAATCTGAACGTTGTTGATTTATGAGGTGTTAATTGATAATACATTGAATAGGGCGGCCATGTTTTTTTTCGGCCATCCCTACTTATAGAGTACTACCGTACTCTATGATAGAGCTTATCACATGACTTGGATTGTAGCTCTACATAGGCTATAATGCTCATGCAGGTGTGTTCAGTGAACAGATAGAATCAATATTGAAATCTAATTATCTACAATCTTGTTCTTCATATTAAACAGAAATTTCAAACAAATAAATATGTTCAGAAAAATAATTCACCGAAACATACTATGTATATGAATAACTATAAGTAAAAGTTGCGTACATGTAATCACATTGGTGATGACTTGTTAATAATTTACCTTTACATTACATATGAAATCAAAACGTGACCATGATCCATCAAATAATAGATGGGGTAATTAAAACCTCTAATCTTCCTGATGAAATGACTCATGAATTGATGTCTTGTAACTGTTACAGGCCTTGCATGACTTCTGTGTGTGTGTGTGCAGGGTCATCAACACCTCGAAGCATCTTAAGGAATCTGATATCTTAAATCATGACTGTTACACGTTTTGCATGGCTAGCAGCTAAGTTACTGTCAAATAGAAAGTGTACAAGGTACGCTTCTGTGGCTTCTTGAAGGCATAGCAGAGCATCAATTTGCCATCTGAACTTGCTGGCACGTGGATGTCTTTCTTGCAGGATCTGTCTTACCAATCTCCCTTTTCAAATTGGAAGGTGTGTCGTCTTTTGGAAGTGCCTGCAATAACAAATTAAGGACATGTTTCACTGATATCATTAGGCCACTCCAAATTACACTTTATAGTTTCCAGTCCACCGCCTGCATGCATTACAGAAAGCCACCTTCTTTTTTATTATTGTCTTTTATTATATTATACACTACTATAATACGCTAAAAATATTACAGTGTGAAGCCACATCTATAGTGTGCATGTTCGTCGTTTCCACCTCGTGGTGTTCTAACGGCTAGTCCAACTAGTCCTATGTGAAGTCTTAGATTTTGCCAGTCAACACTAACATAGTTAGTTTTGTGCCATGTTCTGCATACTTTCTAACATTATGGTTTGCATATAGCCACAAACTGGAAAACCTATACAGTCAGTTTTGGGTAGTTTGGTAGTAAAATAATGAATAATAAAAATGCCCTCCCTCCTGCATGCTCTTTGGCACCTGGGGGAGTGGCAGGAAACTAAGTGTAAAATTTGGAGTGGCCTTACATATTCACTGTAAGTATGTACAGCCTTTTGCACTATCTGGTATTAAATATTCTAGTTCACCATGTGACATGATTAAGTAAAAATAGAGAAGTAGTGGTCTCGGTTATGCTAGGCTAGCCATGTACGTACGTACATGGAGATTAATAGATTATATGAAGAATGGGATCAAGACAAACAGTGAAGCTGGACCACATAGTGTTTAGAAGATCCAGGGATATCATTTATGCATACTACTACTTCTTATTTATATATAGGACAGCAAAGCACTACATCTTGGCAAGTATTTACAAGGACACAGGCTCAGAACTTAAAGAAATGTTTTTTTAATAATATGTACTTATCTTTTTAATATTTTTTGTAATATCAGTTTAGTGCATGTATTTATTATACCTTGTTTTTTAGGATAATCAGTGAAAAAAGATCTCACCTCCCTTTGGTTTAGGAGGGATACAGCCTATTGATTTTTCTTTGTCTGGCTTGGATAATATGTCAATGACTACTTATTTCACTAGAGGATTTTGACAGACCCTAAACGCCATGCTATCCGTATTTTGGCGCCTAATTCGACTATATTCCACCCTTTTCATTGTCAAAAGTATTCACTTAAATGTAGAATATCAATTTGAATGTTAATTACTTAATTATAACTTATCAATTTACCGTATATCGATACATAATAATTATTATCTTACGAAATCGCTAACGTTTTGTAACGCACCACGTGCTGCGACCGTTCCGTTCCGTTCCGCATTTTAGTAACACCCAGAAACCCCGCCTTTTCGTATTACGCAAAAACGTCACGTGACACTCAACGATGCGTGGTTTTACACAAATCCAGAATCAATGATCTGTTTTATTCCAAAAATAGGCAATGTATCGACTTTCCACAAATGAAAAACAGTTTATTAATTACTAGTTTTTGCAACTGTGCATTATGCCTGTTAAAACGTTTAAAGATGTTCAAAAATAACATCTTCTGCTTCACTCTCAGAATCGAAGGTCCTCACCCTCACAAAGCCTTGGTGTGAGGGTCCAAGCAATGAGTGCAAGTTTTCTTTTGCTTTTTGAGCTTTCTTGGAGATGTTTAGATTCTTCCTCTTGCAAGAAGAACAGCGATTGCAACACTGTAGCTTCCAACATACATACACAAATGATAAGCAGAGGACAAGAATGATAGCTACAAGGATAGCTACCCCTAAAGCTATGCCTCCGTAGTGCATCAGAGGGCTCTTATGAATACATTCTGCGTCATAAGAAAATACAGTACAATTATCATTCTCCTCATCCAAAATAACTTTGTGGTGCTTGTTCCCAAATCCATTCTCATCTGGTAGTAACCCACTGTCTGGAGTTGCTTTGTGGCAGTTCTCTGGAGGAACTGATTGGGGGCAGTCCTCGTGTATCTCTGTATCATTCACCTTATCGTGATGAAGGTCATCCTCCCAATCTGCTTTTGGCATATTTGTCTCATCTTGCACCTTAACATTTTCAGAATTGTTATTAGAAGCTTCAGTTGAGTTGGGTGGACGTATACCAATAGTACGGTTTCTTACTTTACCAGCATGATTGTCTAACAGAAGACACAGGCATATAATATCGTTTACTTTATTCTTTCTGTCTCTCTTACACTGTGTAGATGGATACTTACAAGATTCTGGAACAAACTTCCAAATTCGGTTTGGCCCGATTTCTGCTACATAAACAGCACTTCCATCACCACTAGCTGACACATCGTGGGCTTTAGCAAAGCCACCCTAAAAGTACAAAGCAGGCTGAGAAGTACACACAACGTAGTTAGAAGAAATCCTTATTCTATTGCATATGAATATATAAAATCACGACACACTCCCACTCTACACCTCATATCCACACCTCCGCACCAATCATCTTGGATTCTAATGTGACCTATTGCTAGGTTGCTAGGCAACTATCCATATTCACTATCATATACTAGTGCCATGGGCATTATAATCACACATGAATCTACAAACGTGTGTGCTTGTGATATGAGAGTTGGTAAGAGGGTATGTGATGCTCAACAGACCTGAGGCCCCCACTCTTCCTCAGTTCCATTGAAATAGATGGTGGATCCATTAACACCTCTACTTTGAGTGGCTTCAAATACAGCATACATAAGTGGTGTATCTCCTATTCAGACAACGCAAGAATGAACAGTATATGCTCCAAAATACATTAGAGATTTAAAGTAGGCCTAAAAGATTACTGCTGAATAAAATCAAGCATGTACATACATATGTATTGCCATCAATAGGTGGAAAACATGTTACAACTACCTTGCCCTGTATACGTAAATGTTGCACTCACTCGTATCCTTGGGTGCAGCCACTGCATAGACTGGGTGGGAGAGGTAGCGAACTGATAAAACACTCATATTAGATGTTGCTAGAGTGATGATGCGACTGTTTTCCCTGTCAGCCACCAGTAAGGCACTGTCACTGTTGATTAGAGCAAGGCTGTGTGGAACAAACATTTCTGAGGAAGGAATATCACAGTCAGATGAGTACATTAACTAAGGATATAGGAGAGCCATTTACACATAAGCTTACGTTTTCCATCCACAGCACTTTTAAAAACTTGCAAAATGCCACCAAACTTGGAAAACTTTATGACACGTCTATTGCAATACCTTAACCAATACACAGTGATAGTAAAATAGAAGTATGTAAGCAACATGGCCCAAAGTCAACACACACTATCAAGCTGTTACACCACACAATGTTTTAGCAGCTAATACTAACCCATCTGCTACATAAAAATTTCCACTGGTTTCCACAGCAACGGCAGCAGGCTTACAGAAATGTGACGGGTCATTTCCGGGCTCAAAGGCCACACCCAGTGTCAGTTCAGGTTTGCCATCCAACAACCTCTGGGCACCAAACTTGAACACCTGATGCATAGCTACATCTGTGAGCCAGATGTTTCCCTCAGAGTCCACTGTAAGCCCGTGAGGCAAGTAAAACCTTTACAGCAAGGCAGGATTACAGGGAAATAATATATATAGTGTTTAGTTTACAAGTGAGCACTCTATGGATGCTCCTACTTGTTTGCTCCATATTTTCCTAACAGTCCTCCAGTGCTGGAGAGGTGCAGTATAGTAGGAATCGCAATGGGACCGTCATCCTTCTGAAGAAATCTGTCATTCATGTCAAAGGAACTGCATAGAACAAAACATATACTAGAATTAACAGTCATACTAAACTGCTGTTCAACAGAGAAAGCTACACTATAGTCATACAGAAAGAAGAACTACCATATAGACGGAAATATTGGGGGGAATATATTTTGGTGAATTGGCATTTTTCACACAAATCACCAAATTATGATCCACTAATAATTATTGCATCATAGTGATATTATCCATTGTAACGTGAGTAACCACCAAAATTAAAACCACCAATATCTAAAACCACCAATATCTAAAATCGCCAAATATTCTCCCACCAATATTTCTGGCTATACGGTATGAAATAAAATAAGTGTGAGTCTAAAGGAACTAAGTTAATCCAAATTAGTTGGGGAAGATAATGCACTGAATGAAGTATACAGGTGATTGTGGGTATGTACATATACGTACAGGTTAATAGAATCATGTTGAACCTACCTTTCATCCCATATTCTATTCCCTCTGTGGAACACATACAGGTCACCTTCCCTGCACACATCAACAGCTGTCACCTGGCCCAATGGGACGGATAGGAGGGGCTTAGCCTCCTTTCCAGCCTTGCCATTGAGTGCCCAATCATGGGCCAACTGAAGGTTTTTCAGTGTGTGTACCGTGATGGAGGAGGTGTCTCCATCAGTGGAGTTCTCTGTTTGTTGTGGGTGGGGAGCAGGGCTGTGGGTGGGGTCATCTGGGAGTGGCAGAGAAACCTCTGAGATGGCAGGCAACTGAACTCCATAAAAGTTATTGGAATACCCAATTCCACAAATATCATTTGCAATAGTCTTGCCATCATTAGTGGTGTAATACATGATGTAAAAGTTGCACATTTCATCCGTAGTATCAGACCTAGGATGTAGATATGCAGTGACAGCAAGTCAATTTCGGTTCCACCCTTTTGCTCATTTGTGCTCCTCAGGAGACATGAGTGGGTGAGGTAAAATCCAGAATCAAATGATGAGATATTTATATCTATCTTAGACATTCAGTTCCAGATACATATATGGTAGATATTAATGATATTCATTAGACAGAGGGAAAGGGATGGATTTAGCAAAGTATTAAGGAAGAGATCAAATTACTTTGTGCATAAGTGGTGATGGCTGTCACTATCTATTGCAGAAGAAGATGAAAGAAGAAGAAGAAAGGAAAAGAAGAAAGAAAAGACTCATGTATCTTCGTCCAAAGGTCTCTCCGGGTTTAGTTCCCCTATAGGCTTTTTTAGAGAATAGGCATAGCATGTAGGTAAATGGTATATTAGATTTTTCATGTCATACAGTGTACTTTGTTGACCCTTCACTAAACTGATCTCTTTATTTTGGTCAGACAATATCTAGAGGTTTGACAGTACCAAGGCATTATCACTAATGAACTACTAACCCAATTTTAACAACATGTTCATCTTCAGATGTATTATAGATACACCTAGCTGCTACATAGTCCTCCTTGTGGATGGTTGTATTACTGATGACAGGATAAAAAGCCTGTGGATCCTGGGGACTTCTGTTGCCAATAACCTCCCAAGTCCTCTCATCATGCTGTCTGGAGAACCCAGTGATCTGAGTGCAGCGACTGTGGGCGTGGACACGGTATGCAAAGGGCGTGATGGCCTGGGTGTTATCATAGTGACACGCACTTGATATATCAAATGCTAAACAATAGAAATTTACACAAATTACATAGAACCAATGAACCAACGAATCTACGTACTACGTATATATAGTATACCTACAAATTCTATGTATATATTGAAGAATCTGAGTACAGAAGTACTGCATTTGAAAATGACTGGACCATAATCACAGCTCACACAGTGGAAGAGATAAAGGCTTAAGAAGGTGTGCATGGTACACAGCTCACACAGTGGAAGAGATAAAGGCTAAAGATGGTGTGCATGGTACACAGCTCACACAGTGGAAGAGATAAAGGCTAAAGATGGTGTGCATGGTACACAGCTCACACAGTGGAAGAGATAAAGGCTAAAGATGGTGTGCATGGTACACAGCTCACACAGTGGAAGAGATAAAGGCTAAAGATGGTGTGCATGGTACACAGCTCACACAGTGGAAGAGATAAAGGCTAAAGAAGGTGTGCATGGTACACAGCTCACTACTCTCTCCCTGCCTAATGCTGCAGCATTAGGCAGGGAGAGTTACAAAAGTGTTAACTTTGTAAACATATAATAGCATTTCATAAACCGCCAATAGTTGTATATAGATCCAATTAACAAATCCTAAAAAATTAATTCTAACTATCCCTTAGTCAATTATACTTACATATTGTAGCATTGCTATCAGTTCCTCGTCATTTCGAACGGTTATACTGTCTCCATCTTCGTCCTCATCTAACCAAAGTAGACCACCCGGATTTCCTTCAAGTTACAAGAATTATATATCAGCGCTGGCACTTACATTCAAATGCTGTAGGAGTTCCATGGTGAATAATCTCCCTTGATAACGCATCCTAACATCATTGAGGTACAATTTGGACAGCGGTTTAGATACACGTACAGCTTGAGTTTAGCGTAACCATAGACCCTACGCCTATTCCGTATAACCTACGAGTATCTCTCGAAAGCTACAGCCCTGTGGAATGTTCCAATCGGCTTGCAGCTCTCCACTAGGCATTTTAACCCTAATAACGATGCAAGATGCGCCTTGGGCTGCCATTGATCATTACCATACTTACTCTGTCTATATCTAAAGTTAAATAAAAACATTCAAAATGAAGTTAAAAGTAGGGATGGCACTATAACAGTGATCTAGAAAAAGTAACGAAACAAGACAGTGATCGCTAACATTGCAGAAGTGGCATACTGAAACTTAACTATACACATCACTTCTATGTTTGGGCGGATCGATCCCTACTTCTAGTATATCCATGATTCATGGAAAATTTCACGGGGGAGGGGGGGGCAAACCAATATTTTGAGAAAAAAGGGGGCGTGGGTTGGACATAATAAGTACTTATACAATTATGATTGTCTCAAGCTGTTCTTTGACCTTTGACCTTTAAACTATGCATATATATATACACTGTTAACAATTGCAATGCATATCAAACCTTCGAAATCTTCTAAAACAGCAAGTTTTATAATTATGTACATATGCTATGTATATCACTCACGATCGATTACATTCAATACCATCTACTTTACAGTATATGCAAGCAGCATGTATATACAATTTCCTCCTCCTCCTCCTCCTGCAGAATGAGGTCCAATGCTTCTCTGGTTGATATGTATCATTACAATCGTTATGGAAGGTCAAAGGACAAATATAAGAAGTGTGGAGATGTGTGCAGACATAACAAGCTCTGTGAAATAAACAATGTCATCTCTGACAGGATGTACAGTGCTACTTGTAGTGATATTATCACACAGTACTAGTGTATTATATTGTTATTATATCTAGTGTTGTGTACAAATATATACAAAACCATTATAATATACAGTACATTAGTTGTTTATCTTAAATTTGCTAATGTTTAAAGAGAAACAAGCTCCTTCCCTTCAACTGTAATGTTTGCATGTTTATGATTTGAGCTCTGTACTGGACACTTCTCAAGAGACTTTACAGTTTGAACATGTTCATTCCTTGAGATACCAGCACTGATTGCTTTTGCCACTTTCTTTGATCTATCAGTAACTTGTGATATCCCAACACCAAGTGTTCTGACTTTAGCTGCTGAGCATGCTACTTCCATCTCATTCGGGTCAATAGTTGCAACCTACATCAGCAAATGTAATATACATAAGTCATAAAAATAGGCTAAAGGACTCATTTGATGTAACTACACATATTACTGTCAGATGAATAATGTAAATACAAACATGACTCCTCTAACACAGAATGTCAATGGAATGGTAGGTATTACAGAACTTGATATTCCTTTACAATGTCCTAGCTTTAATCACAGTTACAGTATATACATAATATACTGACACTTACAGAAATATTTAGCAATTAAAAAAATAATTCTAAACAATGTCAGGTCAACAGCTAAAGATAGCAAATACACTTGAAACTGACCCCTGATTCAAAATTCAGATCGATAAAAAGTATTAATTCTTCTAATACATCTCTTCTGTTCTTTAATGAGTGTAGTAGAGGTACTGGATCTGTGTCCCACACTGTGAGTCTCCTCAACTGAACCATTTCCAGCACAGGAACCAGATCATGTCCATCGGCTGTGGAAGGAACAATGAAATATATCAGCACTGTTCATTTTATAGAATACATTCACTATACAGTCATGTAGCTGGTATCACATACATAAAGAGAACAAATGTGTAAAAAGACTAACAATAAGTCACTGAAGAAGACCCTCAGGGTCAAAACGTTTGACAAGAAAGAAGAATCAAGAAAAACTGCATCTTTAGACGCTCTAAAAGTCGAAAGATGACCCTTTCCAAAGATAAGTTCGACGCAGTTAGAAGGAATCCTTACTCTATTAACAATAAGTGTGTCAAACAAATGTATACAGTACATATGATTAATACAATAAAATGTACAAAATTTCAATGCACAACATAGACTTGATAATAAGGAACTTACTTGATTCAACATGCAAGTAATTAATTGATCTGTTCTGAGATATACATTCAATACACTTTAAAGGGGACAGTCCATCCAGCTGATTACAATGAAATGCTAACTTGTTCAAGTGACTGTTTTTGGCGATAGCTGATTTTAAGGATTCAAATTCTTTTTCACATCCCTACATTTAAAATTTATAAGTGTATTCACATTAATATGTTCAATAGCTAAACTATCCATTAATTATATATTACTAAAATGGTAGGAGTCTTCTATATACTACTGATATATACATAAGAATAACAGACAATTTGAGTTGAAAATGGTGGAACTGGTGGCGCTTTATGGGATTCGTAAACTTAATGATTCTGGATGCCTAAGTATATACCCTCAATATTTTTTATTAAGAATGCCCATAGTTAGCAAATGTGTTACCATTTACAAATACTGTACATTTAAATATTTTTTATTATTTTTATTTTTTATAATAATAATAATAATGTAATGATTTTACATGTATAAGAAAAAACAATGCAGATGATGATAATAAGAGACACTGTTAATATATATAGTCAGTCCATATTCTAAAGAGAAAACTATTATAGAAACGGTTCAACCCCGGAGAGGGATGCGCCCCACACAGACGACAACATCCAAGGGAGCGCCTGCGTTGGGCACATTGTTGCACCTTGATTGGGCTCCCCTTAGGCACATCACTGAAGATCTGAGCAAGGAGAAGTAAAGGCGGCATCTGAGCCAGCCCATTACGATACAATATGGTTGCTCTCGCTTCGTGGAGAGGAACGATGCTAGTCTCTTGTATGCAATGGTGGCAGCTTGGCACATCCCTCCTGATGTCGAGAAGACAAGGGGAGTGAAAGAGCCCTGCTCTATCTCACAAACTCGTTGCTCATACTCTCTGCGCTTCTCCCTTTCGTGGCGTCTGTAGCATGCAGCCATCTGGGTACTCCGGTACGATGGTGCACAAGGGTTAAAAACCCGTACATCAAAAAATGCATGCTGCTGTCGTAGTCCCCAAAACCATGTGCTCTCACATCTAGGAGAGCGGATTCCTCCCTGTTGGCAGTGGCATATGACAGTTGCTTGCCGGAGAGGGGTTGCAGGGCTGGTTCCACACATACATCATGACACACCTCTGACATGAGATCCGCCGTGAGATCTCGTATCTCATTGTGGCAGACGATTGGAAAACCACCAGTTGGACAGTTCAATGTGTGGTCTATGGTAAAGGGTTTACCGCAGACGCATGTAGTGGGCAGTAGGGGTGGCTGCCAGCCGTACATTTAAATATTGAACCTGTATATACATACTACACTCAATCCTCCCTTATCCGGGCACCTTGGGACCAGGCACTGTCCATAACTCAGATATGCCCAGAACATGCTCCCCGTATCTGTGGTGCGTCCGGATAAGGGAGGATTGAGTGTAAATAGAGTATAACAACCTGAAGTAAGAAATTACTATAGGTCTTATTTCTTATATATATTCTTATATATATATGTCAGTGATATATTTCTTAACTCACTTAAATGTACAAAAATTTACTGTCTATAGAAACTATTTAAGTTTGTTATCTAAGGACTCATAACTCAGTCAAAAATGACAATTAGAAAATGATGCATAGTGACTCACTGTAAATGTACAGACACTGTCATAGCTACCAAGTGTCAATCTCAGTGTCTCCAATCCCTTCCATGAAAACACTCTCATTAGGGCAAATACTGAAGTGGACTCGGTAATCCTCAGTCCCAGCTCCTTCGCTGAACATGTTCTTGTGAACATAGTCACTGCATCTAATACAAACACAAACACACACTTTATCATTATTAACATAGTCAACACTTATCAATAACAAACACTATCAACTACATACATTATAATCTCATTCAAAATCACATATAATAGCATACCTCCATCTGATAATTCTGACAGTTCAACAATACATTTCTCAAGACTTGAAAGATTAGTAACAATGGAGAGCCAATCAAAGAATTTTCTGTGTGACAGTATCTTGGCACATGAACAATCCAAACTGAAATCCTTCAGAGAGAGATTACTAGGAACAAGTTCCTCTAATGAGCTACCTTCAGATTCCTGCATGCATAAATAAATACAGTAAAATATAACACAGAATGACTTACATTAAATGACAAACGAGTTATCCAGCATTGCATGGTACATTTAATTGAGTCAACTTATAATTTGTTTGCATATATATTAGCCTGTAAGTACACTTAAGCTATCACAAACACTCTAGTGCAGTAGTGACTTAGATTGGAGAAAAGGGGTAATTTATATATAAGAAAGGCATTGGATGAATTAGTTACAATTTGAGCATCAGCAACACTTATTATTATTAGGACGTTTCGACCGGTAGGTTCAGCAGTGAAGCAAGAAATGGATGCGAACCAACCAAGAGAAATTATTGTGTAACTATTAACTATTTGGAAATATACATGAGGTTACAACTAATATATATACAGTTGCCTGCTTCATAATAATGACATAGACATTAGAAAATGATGCATAGTGACTCACTGTAAATGTACAGACACTGTCATAGCTACCAAGTGTCAATCTCAGTGTCTCCAATCCCTTCCATGAAAACACTCTCATTAGGGCAAATACTGAAGTGGACTCGGTAATCCTCAGTCCCAGCTCCTTCGCTGAACATGTTCTTGTGAACATAGTCACTGCATCTAATACAAACACAAACATACACTTTATCATTATTAACATAGTCAACACTATCAACTACATACATTCTGATCTCATTCAAAATCACATATAATAGCATACCTCCATCTGATAATTCTGACAGTTCAATATTACATTTCTCAAGACTTAAAAGATTAGTAACAATGGAGAGCCAATTAAAGAATTTTCTGTATGACAGTATCTTGGCACATGAACAATTCAAACTGAAATCCTTCAAAGAGAGATTACTAGGAACAAGTTCCTCTAATGAGCTACCTTCAGATTCCTGCATACATAAATAAAATACAGTAGAATCTCGTTAACACGAAATCGGTTAACGTGAAAAATCGCTTAAAACGAAAGTTTTAATTGGTGCCTATATTTGTGCTATACTTCCCCATACATTATTATCCTTTTAACACAAAATTTGATAACACGAAAAATCGGTTAACGTGAAAGAAATGTGGCACACACGAAGTGTTAAAATCATTTAATACGAAATTTAATTATGGCAGCTAAGCAGAAATCGTTAACTATTAAAAAAGGTGCAAATATTGAAGGCTATCAAACAAAGCAGTGGTCAGCATGGCGCAAAAGGTAGAATTGCAAAGGAATTCGGCATTGCCAATTCAACTTTATCTGGGACAAGACCCGTATCTTTAACACTTTTGAAACGTCAACATTCGAGCTAAAAAGGAAGTGTCTACAGATGGCAAAATTTGAAGAGGTAGAGGACGCTTTGTTGCTTTGGTTTAAGGCTCCCGTGAGGCAAGCGAATTGGCAGGATTATAATTAGCCTCTTATAAATTTTAATACTACATTTCTATGTACCCTCTACTTCTCTTTAAGCATTATACTGTTAACACAAAATACTTTTAACACGAAATTTGTAAGCAGTCCCTTGGATTTCGTGTTAACGAGATTCTACTGTACAGTAAAATATAACACAGAATGACTTACATTAAATGACAAACGAGTTATCCAGCATAGCATGGTACATTTAATTGAGTTAACTTATAATTTGTTTGCATATATATTAGCCTGTAAGTACACTTAAGCTATCACAAACACTCTAGTGCAGTAGTTACTTAGATTGGAGAAAAGGGGTAATTTATATATAAGAAATGCATTGCTGAGTCTGTTTTACCTGTACAAGCAAGTTTACTAATAGATTTATAATTAATTCATAAAAGTTAATTGGACCTACATTCCTTTCATAAAATTAAATTTCATCATGTGTCTTAGTTAACACCTTATTTAACTTTTGGCGCCAAAATAGTGTATATAAGGCCCCTAGATTTAGCATAGTGAGCCAAGGATTCACAGAAGATCAAGATAAAGAAACAGACAAAGACTGATGAAGGGTGGAATTCTCAGAAACGGCTGTCTGACCCATGGAGAAGAAGATGAAAGAAGGGAAAAGAAGGAAGAAAAGACTCCTTATCTTCATCTAAAGCTCTCTTTAGGTTTAGTTCCCCTATGGGCTCTTTTTACAGAATAGGCATATAGCATGTAGGAAAATGGTATCTTAGATTTTTCATGTGTTTACTTAGCCTCATGTTAGTCCCTGGTGGCTGTTGAGCCATTGTTGCCTTTAAATAGCCCCGGCTACATGTAATAGGTTAAGTCTTTGTGGACTAGCTTGTCTAGTCCTTGACCCATTTCCAATCATGACAAGTACAAAGTATAGAGATAGGATACCGGCTGGGAGGTTGCCCGGGTTAACAAGCTCCCCGTCATTAGGTAAAGGTAGGGTGCCTGGTGATGAAAAGTTAGCTAACTCTCCCCCATCTGTAGGTAGAGGGGTGCCTACTGGTGGGCAAGCTAGCCCCTCACTAGTTAAGAAGTGTAGCAATAAGCGGTGTAAAACATGTCCCTCTTTAGTTACTGGCCCTACTTTTAAGAGTTCAGTTACTGGCAGGACCTATCAAGTCCGTAGCCCTTGTGGTCCCCTAGGATGCCAGAGTAGGAATGTTGTGTATCTTATTACTTGTAAACAATGTGATGTACAGTATGTAGGAGAAACCTCTCAGATGCTTAGGAGTAGAATGAACAACCATAGGACTAGTACCAAAGGTTTTAAGCCACTGTATCTTTACAATCACTTTAATTCTGATAACCATAGTTTTGATGATGCCTTGATTATGCCCATAGAACAGATACCTGAGACACCTAATTCTACTAGCCTCAGACTACTGAGAGAAGCGTTCTGGTACAAGGAACTCTGCTCTATTTACCCATATGGACTTAACGATAACATTAAAGGCGTTGGCAATATTTCGAAACTTAAAAAAGAAATCATCGTATGGAACCTTTTTAATCGCTTATCTCATAAAAGACGGCATCGGCGCTCCAATCTAAAATCGACAGGCAGTAGTAATAACGCTACCTTCGACCCTGAATGGCTCAAAGAACGACTACCACTTACAAGAACGTGGGCTTTCTAGCCAAACTTAAACACGATACTTTTGCATTACAAGCTCGACACCTTCATCGTTTGTTAAACTCGGTACAATGTCTCATCGATACCCCAGAAACACCTTTTCCACTTAGACTTATGCTAATGATTAAAGATGTTATTAAAGCACGCACTTCAGCCAGCCTTCCCAAACACCCAACGAAAACGACAAGTCCAAAAGGGTTTCTTAAAATCGTGTTTCATAATAAAGGTGTAGAAAAAATAGGCCTCTCAGGTATCTTAAACCAAAAGTTAATGTTAGAAACTGTCCTACCCTTTATACAAAACAAAGAGCCCCCATGTGTAGTATTTAAGTATACCCAACCAATAGGACCTCAAATCTTTAACTTTTCACAAGTACCTTATTGACAACATTTATGTATGTGTAGACGGTTCTGTATTTAAGCAATGTGTAGGTATCCCTATGGGTACTGACTGTGCCCCTGTAGTTGCTAATCTTTTTCTGTTTGCCTATGAGTATGAGTTTATGAAAGGACTACTTAAGGATAACATCACTCTAGCTATTAAATTTTCCAATACTTATAGGTATATTGATAACCTTTTATGTATTAACAACAAGGATTTTGAACTGTCAATTAGTGATATTTACCCCAAAGAACTTATTCTTAAAAAGACAAATACCAGCCCTAAAAAATCCCCTTTTTAGACTTAGATATAACCATTACTAACAATCAATTTATCACTAAAGTATATGATACTTTTGTCTATAGTTATGCTGAGTCTGTTTTACCTGTACAAGCAAGTTTACTAATAGATTTATAATTAATTCATAAAAGTTAATTGGACCTACATTCCTTTCATAAAATTAAATTTCATCATGTGTCTTAGTTAACACCTTATTTAACTTTTGGCGCCAAAATAGTGTATATAAGGCCCCTAGATTTAGCATAGTGAGCCAAGGATTCACAGAAGATCAAGATAAAGAAAAAGACAAAGACTCCCAGGATCACTGATGAAGGGTGGAATTCCCAGAAACGGCTGTCTGACCCATGGAGAAGAAGATGAAAGAAGGGAAAAGAAGGAAGAAAAGACTCCTGTATCTTCATCTAAAGCTCTCTTTAGGTTTAGTTCCCCTATAGGCACTTTTTACAGAATAGGCATATAGCATGTAGGAAAATGGTATCTTAGATTTTTCATTGGATGAATTAGTTACAATTTGAGCATCAGCAACACTTATTATTATTAGGACGTTTCGACCGGTAGGTTCAGCAATGAAGCAAGAAATGGATGCGAACCAACCAAGAGAAATTATTGTGTAACTATTAACTATTTGGAAATATACATGAGGTTACAACTAATATATATACAGTTGCCTGCTTCATAATAATGACATAGACATTAGAAAATGATGCATAGTGACTCACTGTAAATGTACAGACACTGTCATAGCTACCAAGTGTCAATCTCAGTGTCTCCAATCCCTTCCATGAAAACACTCTCATTAGGGCAAATACTGAAGTGGACTCGGTAATCCTCAGTCCCAGCTCCTTCGCTGAACATGTTCTTGTGAACATAGTCACTGCATCTAATACAAACACAAACACACACTTTATCATTATTAACATAGTCAACACTTATCAATAACAAACACTATCAACTACATACATTATAATCTCATTCAAAATCACATATAATAGCATACCTCCTTCTGATAATTCTGACAGTTCAACAATACATTTCTCAAGACTTGAAAGATTAGTAACAATGGAGAGCCAATCAAAGAATTTTCTGTGTGACAGTATCTTGGCACATGAACAATCCAAACTGAAATCCTTCAGAGAGAGATTACTAGGAACAAGTTCCTCTAATGAGCTACCTTCAGATTCCTGCATGCATAAATAAATACAGTAAAATATAACACAGAATGACTTACATTAAATGACAAACGAGTTATCCAGCATAGCATGGTACATTTAATTGAGTCAACTTATAATTTGTTTGCATATATATTAGCCTGTAAGTACACTTAAGCTATCACAAACACTCTAGTGCAGTAGTGACTTAGATTGGAGAAAAGGGGTAATTTATATATAAGAAAGGCATTGGATGAATTAGTTACAATTTGAGCATCAGCAACACTTATTATTATTAGGACATTTCGACCGGTAGGTTCAGCAGTGAAGCAAGAAATGGATGTGAACCAACCAAGAGAAATTATTGTGCAACTCTTAACTTTTTGGAAATATGCATGAGGTTACAGCTAATACACAGTTGCCTGCTTCATAATAATGACATTGACATTAGAAAATAATGCATAGTGACTCACGGTTATTGTACAGACACAAAGGTCCAATCTCAGTGTCTCCAATCCCTTCCATGAAAGCACTCTCATTAGGGCAAATACTGAAGTGGACTCAGTAATCCTCAGTCCCAGCTCCTTCATTGAACATGTTCTTGTGAACATAGTCACTGCATCTAATACAAACACAAACACACACTTTATCATTATTAACATAGTCAACACTAATTAATTGATAACAAAATTAATGCTTAACTATGAATTAAAGAAATCAACATCTAACACTTATCACTTAGTTTTGTGGTCATATAGACAGAAATATCCAGTTATGTGTTACAATAGCTTTATAGGTTTATATGAAAACAGTGTTATAATATAAAGTAATATCTTACCATTTGCAGTCAAGTGATCAAGGACAATATATCCCAACTTTTGCAAGTTTTGGTTGCTGTGTAGTAAATGCTTAACACTCTCAACAGGAAATGGATTTCTGGTTCTATCCATTTCCAACTCAATCAAATGAGTACAGTGTGCTAAACAATTTAGTACAACCATCGCATCAAATGAACCTAGATAATAAAACCTAAGTGAACTATTCAAGTGCTTCAATGTTTCACACATAATAGTCTCATTTTGAGACTCATGAAGCGCATGCAACAGGAAGAGGAGCCGAGGATTCCATCGATTAGATTTAGCTGGCAGCTGCAAAGTAGCACCAGCTACATTGGGTGGAGCAGCTGTTGTGGGAGTGGCAGGAGGCATGACAAAACATGATGGGATGAAATTTTTGCATGATAATTTTGTCAGCCCAGCATAAAATCGCAAGACCACAGCAAAGGATGGATTGGAAATGTGGTCCTTCCAAAATATCACCTGATCCTTTTCGGAGAGCTGACTCAGGTGAAGGGCAGAAAAGAACTCTTGGAGAGTTGCATGGGAGAAATTGCCAGAAAATGTTGGCCTATATGCATGTTTTCCAATGTGTAGGTGAAGGAGTCCTTTGAACAGGGAGTCGTGGGGGTTTCCCTTAATTTCATGGAAGACATTCCGAATGGCTTTCTCAGTGAAAATGTATTTGGATGGTTTAGCTGTCAAACCTTTAAAGGCAAGTTCTCCTAGACGCCAAAGGAGGTCCTGTAGGTCTTCTGGGAGCTCAGAAAGAGTTGGGTCAATGTAGATATCTCTTCCCTCTTTTTCACATTCCCTAGAACACAGGTCACTAACATGACCTTGGTAACATTCTGTGATGGTGGCAGGAAGTGAATATTGATTGGCTTTGAAAGTGGAACAGAAAATAAACAGATTCATTGGAATGTAGACTCCACCATTCAAATCAGGACGATCTCTGATGGTCTGCAACATTCTCTCAGCAGAACGTGGATCATCTTTGAAGAACTCCTTCACGTAAGCCTTAACAGCCTTCTCATCAAAACCCTGCACTTCATAGAACTGATTGGCATTTTCCTGTAGTTCAGGACAAACACCAGGTCGACTAGAAAGTATGATTGAGGCTTCCGGTAGCAACTTCCCTTTTAACAGCTTCAAAAGGACAGAATTGGATCCCTTCTGTAGAAGCTCTCTAGCTTCATCAGCACCATCAAATATCAGCAATGTGTCTCGGCCCTTTCCTTCCTCTAGCATTTTGGTTGCCATGGTGATGTCTACAGAGGACCCCTCCCCATAATATCCAAGTAGACTGGGTAGGTCGGTACAGCAAGAAACACTCTCCTCTCTCAAGGGAAAGAAGAGAATGAACGCAAAATCACTCTTGATCTGAGAGAGAGCTATTTGTAGACAGATGTGCTTCATGGCAGTTGTCTTTCCTGCTCCCGCTTGACCATATACGATTCGTATCCTATCTTTACATTGCTTAGCTAAATCTTTAACATCTATGTAGCCCTCAATTTCACTTTTAGGACCACACTCCCTTAATCGTTTTAATGTTTCTAATTGATCTCCCTTTGTCACTAAGACTGATGGCTTGTCCTTCACTATGGCTAGTCTGACAAACCTTACTTCACTGTCTCCTTCAGCCAGCTTATATGACTTGTATTCACCAAATGCATTTTCTTGTAGCTTTAATAGAGGGCCCTACAGAATGAAACATATAGCATATTTATATGAGAATTACCACAAGGAGATATTAATATTTCATAATTATATATCTAATAAATATTATACAGTATACAAATGTAGAGATCTTTGTTCATCTAACTGAATTTTGTTAGCATGCATAACTGGGCAAACATACGACATTTCATAGATTTGTATAGTACACTCTACGCAGGCGTCTGCAAATAGCATGCAGCGTGGTTGACAACGGATCTTCTGTACAAATCCGCACATATGCATACGGAAAATGGTGAAAGACAGACGCCTGCGTAGAGTGTACTATACAGGTCTATAAAATGTCATATATTATACGTATAAGGTAAAGTAGAGGGTTTTCGAATACAACACTGCCTTTCCCTAATTCGAGAAATACGATAAAGAGACGCTCCTTGTTCCCTTAACTCCTGCGCTAACTGGGAAGAAAGTAAGAAGTTCTATTGCATACAGGCGAAAGGTGGCGCTGTGTTCGGAAACCCCCTGCTACACGTCTGTCATTAAAATAAATGGAGCTCCTTCTGGGCATTAAACTTCTTAGATGGTAGGCAGATTGCTTGAGTCTTGTATTTTTCAATTATCACTGTATGACCTTTGAACTGTCTATTTAATTTGTGCTTACTTAAACAAATATTGCATGATTAAACAAACAATGCACTTGCTTATAATAAACATTGAGGTTAACCTCAATGATTGAAGAGTGTGACTAAAATGGCAGAGCGAGCAATCGAGCCTCCAAACAGTTTTTCGTTTCCGAACGTGACTGCGAGGATACTGCTTCAGCAGCTGATACTCGCCTTCAATCGTGAGATTGGAGATATATTGCGTACGTGTGCGCGTTCATCTGAGGAAATCTTCGGCATTTTATAGACCCTCAGACAATCCGCGCATTGCCCCGAGGGCGCCCGTGTATTAGCGTATGGCTACCTGAGGAAAACCTACGCGGAGTGTGCCTGGAAGAATATAAGTTATCTGTGTCACATACCGTATATATATATATGTAGCTACTGAATGTACATATACTTACTGGTAGATCTAGAGCGGACTGGTTAAGATCAACCTGATGTACATTCTGAGGAGGTACATTCTGAGGATGTACATTCTGAGTAGGTACATTCTGAGTAGGTACGTTCTGATGAGGTACATTCTGATAAGGTACATTCTGAGGAGGTACGTTCTGAGGAGGTACGTTCTGATAAGGTACGTTCTGAGGAGGTACGTTCTGATAAGGTACATTCTGAGGAAGTACGCTCTGATAAGGTACGTTCTGAGGAGGTACGATCTGATAAGGTACGTTCTGAGGAGGTACGTTCTGATAAGGTACATTCTGAGGAAGTACGCTCTGATAAGGTACGTTCTGAGGAGGTACGATCTGATAAGGTACGTTCTGAGGAGGTACGTTCTGATAAGGTACGTTCTGAGGAGGTACGTTCTGATAAGGTACGTTCTGAGGAGGTACGTTCTGATAAGGTACATTCTGAGGAGGTACATTCTGAGGAGGTACGCTCTGAGGAGGTACATTCTGATAAGGTACGTTCTGAGGAGGTACGTTCTGATAAGGTACGTTCTGAGGAGGTACGTTCTGATAAGGTACGTTCTGAGGAGGTACATTCTGAGGAGGTACATTCTGAGGAGGTATGTTCTGAGGAGGTACATTCTGATAAGGTACGTTCTGAGGAGGTACGTTTTGAGGAGGTACATTCTGAGGAGGTACGTTCTGAGGAGGTACGTTCTGAGGAGGTACGTTCTGAGGAGGTACGTTCTGATAAGGTATATTCTGATGAGGTACATTCTGAGGAGGTAGATTTTGATAAGGTATATTCTGAGGAGGTACATTCTGAGGAGGTACGTTCTGATGAGGTACGTTCTGATGAGGTACGTTCTGAGGAAGTACATTCTGAGGAGGTACGTTCTGATAAGGTACGTTCTGAGGAGGTACATTCTGAGGAGGAACATTCTGAGGAGGTACGTTTTGAGGAGGTACGTTCTGAGGAGGTACGTTCTGAGGAGGTACATTCTGAGGAGGTACGTTCTGAGGAGGTACGTTCTGAGGAGGTACATTCTGAGGAGGTACGTTCTGATAAGGTACGTTCTGAGGAGGTACGTTCTGATAAGGTACGTTCTGAGGAGGTATGTTCTGATAAGGTACGTTCTGAGGAGGTACATTCTGATAAGGTACGTTCTGATAAGGTACGTTTTCTCCATTAGAGTGCCGAGAAACTAAGAAAATATGTTTATATAAGTGGTGTGGTTGCATACATATATACTCTATGTAATCTGATGAGTAACATTCAAATGATCATTCTTTTGTCCATAATCTTATAGCTAACATTTAAGTATATATAATGTTATAATTACTTTAAAGTAGACGTTACTTATAAGGTAAGCCAAAGCTATGAATATGTTTGCAAGAATGTTACACTCATAGTTACACATGAATACCCACCTGATGAGGTAGCATCAAGAGATAAAAAATCCTCAATAACCTTTGCAAAACTCTTATTCATGTTTGTAGTATTAGGAGCTTCCTTTAGTACTTTAGCAGCTGCTTTAAGTGTCTTTGGAGCTGGGTCATTGTGAAGGAACTGGTAGAACAGGTCATTTGCATCAGCTACACTTGAAGTAGAGTCCAACTGTTGTCTCCGTCCTTGCGATATGACATGCTCATGCACAAGATCAAAACGTACTACGTAAGCATTACAGTGCTTTATATGACTCTCCTTGTGTTGGTCCAGAAATGCAATGACCTCATTTGGTCGCTTTTCCATTGCTAAAAGACAAATATATGTATTAGTTATACCACAGCGCTGAGGTGTATATGTGTTTTATACATACGAGTCACGAGGGCACGTAGCGCCCGAGGGCGAGTACGTATATAAACCCATATACACCGAAGCGCCGTGGTATAAGTGATATATACTCCTTCGCTTCTTATCGTTATTTTGGCGGGACTTTCAGGATGGCTCATCTGGCGTCTGGTTAGTTTTGCTTAAACGCTGACGACTTTATAGAATGCTCTTGCCCTGACTACTCCAACTGTCCTAAATGTAAGGAGAATTGTCCACCCTCCAAGTAGAAACATCTTAGTTTACCATATTTGGGCAGGGGTATAACAGAATTTAAGAATCCGATGGCAGTATATAGCTTCTTAAATCCTGTTATACCCCGGTTACAAAATATATACACAGGTGGTTGCCCCGGCAACGGGGTATATAACATGTAAAGCCTTGCTCGTATATAGAGTGGTAGGAGACATGTCCCAAATTTGATGCTGCACCCTATGTATTATTTTCAGATTCATTGACTATCAGAGAGCACGGTAGTACTCTCTATGTAGGGATGGTACCGGCTGTTTCGTTTTCCCTATATACATTTGTATATCAATCAATCAATCAATCAGTCAATCAATATTATTAAAGTGCACTGTGCCCAATGGCACTAGGGCACGGATTGGCCCCATGCAGCACTTACAACAAGACAAAATAAATAATATGAACATGCAAAATAGAGTTAACTAAACCTATATAGGAGCGAAAATCCGAAATAGGCTGAAAACCGCCAAAAAAATCTATGTATAGTTAAAAATAGACCAGCCATGCTATAAACTGGCCTTTAAGGCAAGCGACCGTGTTCCCCTGGCAAATGAACGAACTTTGAAATATCCCACTTTAGTTTTCTTCTTCATCTTCATCTTCTTCTCCCGCTGTAACTAAAAAAGGAAATAAGCTTTCGGACTACTTCTTAATCGAAATTTTCCACGCTGTATTCTTTTGTAGAAGCGAGAGCGATAATGTTATTATTGAGCATGCCGGTTTTCGTTGCAACATATCCCTACATCTGGCAGCATTTTGCATGGTGTGCTTCCCACTAGAAAATGCATGATGTCTACTCTTATTCTTCCCATGTACATAGGTATATACCACCATGCAGGAAGTCTTTGTCTATGTCCTACTTCCTATACTTATTTGCAACCTTTACACTTATTTCACTGCATGTCATTGTGTGGAGTATACGTACATGTTAGGGGGACTGCAGCTTCATCTGCCCCAGTTCCTATGCCAATGTTGCCAGATGTAGGGATATGTTGCAACACCCTTGGTTGTATGATTCATGCACAGCTAATGCTTCACCGTGTAACATGCCTTTCTTGTTTCTGTACTTTTTGTACCATCCCTACATCTTCACTATTTTTGTAGAAATTCTTTAATATTTATATAATATTCTTGATTGAATGATATGCCAAATAATACGTATACCACTTCAATCCACACAGTGCAATAGCGTACGCGCGTGGGTGTGTGTACAGTGGAGTTACATGGATGTGTTAGCAAATAACGAATTAGAAATCCACTTTAGCGATGAATTTAAAATAATTTACATTCAAACTCACGTCTCGGGTATCTATCCGCCATCCGCAGAGATTTCTCTCCTATTGACCACTAGCGAGAGCAGAGCGCTTCTGCAACTTGTATGGCTTCTATTTTAAAAGGGCTAAAGAGTTACTCTTTCGTAAGATCTACCGATTTCTTCTCTATTCTAAATATGGCAATTATCACGTGCCCAAACGTAAAACCTATTGGTATATATATGGCAATGTAATAACTAGATAGCTATATATAGTCTATGCAGGTATTACTATATTACTACAGAACTGATTAAATTTTATCGAAAATATTCGTGACTACTGTAATTTTATATATTACAAATTTGTATAAGATTTATAAGATTTAAAAATACAGATTGAAAATATAATGACCCCAGAGCGCCTAATCAAAACAAACCTTCCTCTGTCATCTAAAAACGGTTGAATCTGAATCTTCTCCTGATAGTAGCCCTTGAGTATATCTATCATTAGAGCAACTAAAAGTCGGCGACTGTGCTTGCTTAAAAGTTTACGAGCTACTGTCCGAAAATACATGACTTTCGTCCGAAAATATATTTTTTCGGTCACTTTGAACTTTGGTCGATAACTTCTAGTCGGGACGCTATTTCTGCGCCAAACTTGGTACACCATCTAGGGTCAGTCTACTTATTATGTGAGCAAAAAAGGAAGAAGATTGAATACTTTGCCACTGAGAACAGGCGTCCGAAATTACATGGTGTCCGAATATAGAAGCCACGCCCTACTAGAAGTAGGGATCGATGCGCCCAAACATAGAAGTGATGTGTATAGTTAAGTTTCAATATGCCACTTCTGCAATGTTAGCCTTACCATATGATCACTGTCTTGTTTCGTTACTTTTTCTAGATGTGCCAATCACTGTTATAGTGCCATCCCTACTTTTAACTTCGTTTTTGAATGTTTTTATTTAACTTGTATTGCCCCTTTTTTCTTGTTAACATTTGTTTTGAAAGTTTTCTTGGCGAAAACTTGAAATAAAGTAGCAGAATAGACGATATACTCGAGAGCTCTAAATTAAAAAAATGGTGTCCGAAAAGATCCCAAATTTGTCAACTAAGTTTTCTACTGTTCTTTAACATTCATTTTAGGATATTAAAGGGTCCATAATCGTTAAAATTATGACTATATATAAGCCCTGTAAAGCGACTAAATAATTCGATCGCGGGAGGTGGCAGTACCACCAATTTTTCTAACTCGAGTTATTTATATACAGAGAATTTGAAACTTAATTAAAAAAAATGGCGTTCGAAGTGGCCTGTATTTGACTAGTCTCGTGCCCAGCCCCACTTCCGCAATAATGGCTGCCGCCTTCGTAAGGTGGGTCTGGCACATTTCGCCGCATTTCTTGGTCTTGCTGACTCAGCATACCAGGATTCTGGCGGGCCAATCAGATTGCTCGAAAATATTATATTATAATAGTATAATAAATACAGTAGGAAATAATTGTATGAGTTTCGACACCGCGTCGGCGCGAAGTGGACAGCTGTGTTTCAGTTCCTCGCCTTGGTATCACGCTAGAAGCGTCCATCATCGAGGAGGTAATTTTCAAGCGCACATTTCAATTTTTATTATTATAGTAGTGTTATTTACAATATAATATTTTCGAGCAATCTGATTGGCCCGGGCCGCCAGAATCCTGGTATGCTGAGTCAGTAAGACCAAGAAATGCGGCGAAATGTGCCAGAACCACTTTACGCAGGCGGCAGCCATTATTGCGGAAGTGGGGCTGGGCACGAGACTAGTATTTGGCACCTTCAAAAGTAACACACTTCGGATAGAGCGCATTGAAATCCAGGGTAGCCTATTCCCTAGTTCGGAAGCATTCATGACGATTTAGTATTTGTATGTACCTGCGTAAGTTTGCATATTAGCGCTAGCTCATTTGAAAAAGAAGAAGAAAAAATGAGGAATTTCAGAATTTGGCCTATTTCGGTTTAACCAGTTTGCGAAGGTTGTAAAGCATCGAAACATGTTTAGGCATTTAGAAAAGCATGCAAAAACGACTGCAAACACTCGAATGCAACCGAAAATCCTATCGTTGTTGATTTATGAGGTGTTAATTGATAATACATTGGATAGGGCGGCCATGTTTTTTCGGCCCATCCCTACTTAGAGTACTGCCGTACTCTCTGATAGAGCTTATCACATGACTTAATATAGGTACATCGGCTATAACGCTCATAGGTGTGTTCAGTGAACAGATAGTCTATTATATTGATTCCATTGTTACAATCTGAAGATATGAGGGTATTCTATAACTAAAACTTAAATAGTCTAACAAGTATTTTTCTAAAATAGTGTCCATTGATATATATTCTCTCTTAGTACAACTAGATACAGCTTAGACCCACAAACAAACTGTAAGTAATAAATAAAACATGCCAGCTTTATAAAAGAAATCTAATTATCTATATCAATCTTGTTCTTCATATTAAACAGAAGAATTTCAAACACAAATAAATATGTCCAGAAAAATAATACACCGAAACATATATGCAAAAGTTAAATACATGTAATCACATGGGTGATAAATCTTGACTTGTTCTTAATTTACATTACATTTACTACGTATAATATGAAATCAAAAAGTGACCAAATGACAAATAATAGATGGGGTAATTAAAACCTCGAATCATCCTAATGAAATAAAATTGATGTCTTGTAACTGTTACAGGCCTTGCATGGATTACCACTGACTTCCGTAGGTAGGGTCACCAACACCTCGAAGCATCCTAATGAATCTGACATCTTGAATCATAACTGTTACACGCTTTACATGGATTGCAGCCAAGTTACTGTCCGATAGGAAGTGTACAAGGTACGCTTCTGTGGCTTCTTGAAGGCATGCCAGAGCATCCATTTTCCATCTGAACTCGCTGGCATGCGGATGTCTTTCCTGCAGGATCTGTCTTACCAATCTCCCAAATGGAGCCTTGCGCATTAGAAGGTGTGTCGTCTTTTGGAAGTGCCTGCAATAACAAATTATGGTTATATGTAACATGCTTCACTGATATCATTAGGCCACTCCAAATTACACTTTATAGTTTCCCGTCCACCGCCTGCATGCATTACAGAAAGCCACCTTCTTTTTATTATTGTCTTTTATTATATTATAGTCTACTATAATACGCTAATAAATTTTACAGTGTGAAGTCACATCTATAGTGTGCGCGCTCATTGTTTCCACCTCGTGGTCTTCTAACGGCTAGTCCAACTAGTCCTATGTGAAGTCTTAGATTTTCCCTGTCAACACTAACATAGTTAGTTTTTTGTGCCATGTTCTGCATACTTTCTAACATTATGGTTTGCATGTAGCCACAAACTGGAAAACCTATACAGTCAGTTTTGGGTAGTTTGGTAGTAAAATAATGAATAACAAAAATGCCCTCCCTCCTGCATGCTTTTTGGCACCTGGGGGAGTGGTAGGAAACTAAGTGTAAAATTTGAAGTGGCCTTATATATTTACTGTAAGTAAGTACAGCCTTTTGCACTATCTGGTATTAAATATTCTAGTTCACCATGTGACATGATTAAGTAAAAATAGAGAAGTAGTGGTCTCGGTTATGCTAGGCTAGCCATGTACGTACGTACATGGAGATTAATAGATTATATGAAGAATGGGATCAAGACAAACAGTGAAGCTGGACCACATAGTGTTTAGAAGATCCAGGGATATCATTTATGCATACTACTACTTCTTATTTATATATAGGACAGCAAAGCACTACATCTTGGCAAGTATTTACAAGGACACAGGCTCAGAACTTAAAGAAATGTTTTTTTAATAATATGTACTTATCTTTTTAATATTTTTTGTAATATCAGTTTAGTGCATGTATTTATTATACCTTGTTTTTTAGGATAATCAGTGAAAAAAGATCTCACCTCCCTTTGGTTTAGGAGGGATACAGCCTATTGATTTTTCTTTGTCTGGCTTGGATAATATGTCAATGACTACTTATTTCACTAGAGGATTTTGACAGACCCTAAACGCCATGCTATCCGTATTTTGGCGCCTAATTCGACTATATTCCACCCTTTTCATTGTCAAAAGTATTCACTTAAATGTAGAATATCAATTTGAATGTTAATTACTTAATTATAACTTATCAATTTACCGTATATCGATACATAATAATTATTATCTTACGAAATCGCTAACGTTTTGTAACGCACCACGTGCTGCGACCGTTCCGTTCCGTTCCGCATTTTAGTAACACCCAGAAACCCCGCCTTTTCGTATTACGCAAAAACGTCACGTGACACTCAACGATGCGTGGTTTTACACAAATCCAGAATCAATGATCTGTTTTATTCCAAAAATAGGCAATGTATCGACTTTCCACAAATGAAAAACAGTTTATTAATTACTAGTTTTTGCAACTGTGCATTATGCCTGTTAAAACGTTTAAAGATGTTCAAAAATAACATCTTCTGCTTCACTCTCAGAATCGAAGGTCCTCACCCTCACAAAGCCTTGGTGTGAGGGTCCAAGCAATGAGTGCAAGTTTTCTTTTGCTTTTTGAGCTTTCTTGGAGATGTTTAGATTCTTCCTCTTGCAAGAAGAACAGCGATTGCAACACTGTAGCTTCCAACATACATACACAAATGATAAGCAGAGGACAAGAATGATAGCTACAAGGATAGCTACCCCTAAAGCTATGCCTCCGTAGTGCATCAGAGGGCTCTTATGAATACATTCTGCGTCATAAGAAAATACAGTACAATTATCATTCTCCTCATCCAAAATAACTTTGTGGTGCTTGTTCCCAAATCCATTCTCATCTGGTAGTAACCCACTGTCTGGAGTTGCTTTGTGGCAGTTCTCTGGAGGAACTGATTGGGGGCAGTCCTCGTGTATCTCTGTATCATTCACCTTATCGTGATGAAGGTCATCCTCCCAATCTGCTTTTGGCATATTTGTCTCATCTTGCACCTTAACATTTTCAGAATTGTTATTAGAAGCTTCAGTTGAGTTGGGTGGACGTATACCAATAGTACGGTTTCTTACTTTACCAGCATGATTGTCTAACAGAAGACACAGGCATATAATATCGTTTACTTTATTCTTTCTGTCTCTCTTACACTGTGTAGATGGATACTTACAAGATTCTGGAACAAACTTCCAAATTCGGTTTGGCCCGATTTCTGCTACATAAACAGCACTTCCATCACCACTAGCTGACACATCGTGGGCTTTAGCAAAGCCACCCTAAAAGTACAAAGCAGGCTGAGAAGTACACACAACGTAGTTAGAAGAAATCCTTATTCTATTGCATATGAATATATAAAATCACGACACACTCCCACTCTACACCTCATATCCACACCTCCGCACCAATCATCTTGGATTCTAATGTGACCTATTGCTAGGTTGCTAGGCAACTATCCATATTCACTATCATATACTAGTGCCATGGGCATTATAATCACACATGAATCTACAAACGTGTGTGCTTGTGATGTGAGAGTTGGTAAGAGGGTATGTGATGCTCAACAGACCTGAGGCCCCCACTCTTCCTCAGTTCCATTGAAATAGATGGTGGATCCATTAACACCTCTACTTTGAGTGGCTTCAAATACAGCATACATAAGTGGTGTATCTCCTATTCAGACAACGCAAGAATGAACAGTATATGCTCCAAAATACATTAGAGATTTAAAGTAGGCCTAAAAGATTACTGCTGAATAAAATCAAGCATGTACATACATATGTATTGCCATCAATAGGTGGAAAACATGTTACAACTACCTTGCCCTGTATACGTAAATGTTGCACTCACTCGTATCCTTGGGTGCAGCCACTGCATAGACTGGGTGGGAGAGGTAGCGAACTGATAAAACACTCATATTAGATGTTGCTAGAGTGATGATGCGACTGTTTTCCCTGTCAGCCACCAGTAAGGCACTGTCACTGTTGATTAGAGCAAGGCTGTGTGGAACAAACATTTCTGAGGAAGGAATATCACAGTCAGATGAGTACATTAACTAAGGATATAGGAGAGCCATTTACACATAAGCTTACGTTTTCCATCCACAGCACTTTTAAAAACTTGCAAAATGCCACCAAACTTGGAAAACTTTATGACACGTCTATTGCAATACCTTAACCAATACACAGTGATAGTAAAATAGAAGTATGTAAGCAACATGGCCCAAAGTCAACACACACTATCAAGCTGTTACACCACACAATGTTTTAGCAGCTAATACTAACCCATCTGCTACATAAAAATTTCCACTGGTTTCCACAGCAACGGCAGCAGGCTTACAGAAATGTGACAGGTCATTTCCGGGCTCAAAGGCCACACCCAGTGTCAGTTCAGGTTTGCCATCCAACAACCTCTGGGCACCAAACTTGAACACCTGATGCATAGCTACATCTGTGAGCCAGATGTTTCCCTCAGAGTCCACTGTAAGCCCATGAGGCAAGTAAAACCTTTACAGCAAGGCAGGATTACAGGGAAATAATATATATAGTGTTTAGTTTACAAGTGAGCACTCTATGGATGCTCCTACTTGTTTGCTCCATATTTTCCTAACAGTCCTCCAGTGCTGGAGAGGTGCAGTATAGTAGGAATCGCAATGGGACCATCATCCTTCTGAAGAAATCTGTCATTCATGTCAAAGGAACTGCATAGAACAAAACATATACTAGAATTAACAGTCATACTAAACTGCTGTTCAACAGAGAAAGCTACACTATAGTCATACAGAAAGAAGAACTACCAT